>CM037872.1:13464369-14812349 GCA_021292105.1 Anadara kagoshimensis
ATATCTCCCCTGTCTGCCGGCCATCCCAACATCGTGCCTGCCCCATATCTCACCCTGTCTGGCCGTCCATCCCACACCGTGCCTGCCCATATATCTCATATTGTCTGTCTGTTCATCCCAACATCGAGCCTGTCCATTATCTCACGCTGTCTGGCCGTCCATCCCAACACCGTGCCTGCCCCATATCTCACCCTGTCTGGCCGTCCATCCCAACACCGTGCCTGCCCCATATCTCACCCTGTCAGGCCGTCCATCCCGACACCGTGTCTGCCCCATATCTCACCCTGTCTGGCCGTCCATCCCAACACCGTGCCTGCCCAATATCTCATATTGTCTGTCTGTTCATCCCAACACCGTGCCTGTCCATTATCTCACCCTGTCTGACCGTCCATCCCAACACCATGCCTGTCCCATATCTCACCCTGTCTGACCGTCCATCCCAACACCGTGCCTGCCCCATATCTCACCCTGTCTGACCGTCCATCCCAACACCGTGCCTGCCCCATATCTCACTCTGTCTGACCGTCCATCCCAACACCGTGCCTGCCCCATATCTCACCCTGTCTGACCGTCCATCCCAACACCGTGCCTGCCCCATATCTCACGCTGTCTTACCGTCCATCCCAACACCGTGCCTGCCCATATCTCACCCTGTCTGACCGTCCATCCCAACACCGTGCCTGCCCAATATCTCACTCTGTCTGACCGTCCATCCCAACACCGTGCCTGCCCCATATCTCACCCTGTCTGACCGTCATCCCAACACCGGCCTGCCCCATATCTCACCTGTCTGACCGTCCATCCCAACACCGTGCCTGCCCCTTATCTCACTTTGTCTGACCGTCCATCCCAACACCGTGCCTGCCCCTTATCTCACTTTGTCTCACCGTCCATCCCAACACCGTGCCTGCCCCATATCTCAACCTGTCTGACCGTCCATCCCAACACCGTGCCTGCCCATATCTCACCCTGTCTGACCGTCCATCCCAACACCGTGCCTGCCCCATATCTCAACCTGTCTGACCGTCCATCCCAACACCGTGCCTGCCCCATATCTCACTATGTCTGACCGTCCATCCCAACACCGTGCCTGCCCCATATCTCAACCTGTCTGACCGTCCATCCCACACCGTGCCTGCCCCATATCTCAACCTGTCTGACCGTCCATCCCAACACCGTGCCTGCCCCATATCTCACTTTGTCTGACCGTCCATCCCAACACCGTGCCTGCCCCATATCTCACGCTGTCTTACCGTCCATCCCAACACCGTGTCTGCCCCATATCTCACGCTGTCTGACCGTCCATCCCAACACCGTGCCTGCCCCATATCTCACCTGTCTGACCGTCCATCCCAACACCGTGCCTGCCCAATATCTCACTCTGTCTGACCGTCCATCCCAACACCGTGCCTGCCCCATATCTCACCCTGTCTGACCGTCCATCCCAACACCGTGCCTGCCCAATATCTCACTCTGTCTGACCGTCCATCCCAACACCGTGTCTGCCCATATCTCACCCTGTCTGGCCGTCCATCCCAACACCTTGCCTGCCCCATATCTCACCCTGTCTGGCCGTCCATCCCAACACCGTGCCTGCCCAATATCTCATATTGTCTGTCTGTTCATTCCAACACCGAGCCTGTCCATTATCTCACGCTGTCTGGCCGTCCATCCCAACACCGTGCCTGCCCATATCTCACCCTGTCTGGCCGTCCATCCCAACACCGTGCCTGCCCCATATCTCACCCTGTCAGGCCGTCCATCCCGACACCGTGTCTGCCCCATATCTCACCCTGTCTGGCCGTCCATCCCAACACCGTGCCTGCCCAATATCTCATATTGTCTGTCTGTTCATCCAACGCCGTGCCTGTCCATTATCTCACCCTGTCTGACCGTCCATCCCAACACCATGCCTGTCCCATATCTCACCCTGTCTGACCGTCCATCCACACCGTGCCTGCCCCATATCTCACCCTGTCTGACGTCCATCCCAACACCGTGCCTGCCCCATCTCTCACTCTGTCTGACCGTCCATCCCAACACCGTGCCTGCCCCATATCTCACCCTGTCTGACCGTCCAACCCAACACCGTGCCTGCCCCATATCTCACGCTGTCTTACCGTCCATCCCAACACCGTGCCTGCCCATATCTCACCCTGTCTGACCGTCCATCCCAACACCGTGCCTGCCCAATATCTCACTCTGTCTGACCGTCCATCCCACACCGTGCCTGCCCCATATCTCACCCTGTCTGACCGTCCATCCAACACCGTGCCTGCCCCATATCTCAACCTGTCTGACCGTCCTCCCAACACCGTGCCTGCCCCTTATCTCACTTTGTCTCACCGTCCATCCCAACACCGTGCCTGCCCCATATCTCAACCTGTCTGACCGTCCATCCCAACACCGTGCCTGTCCCTTATCTCACCCTGTCTGACCGTCCATCCCAACACCATGCCTGTCCCATATCTCACTCTGTCTGTCCGTCCATCCCAAACACGTGCCTGCCCCATATCTCACCTGTCTGACCGTCTATCACAACCTTGCCTGCCCCCATATCTCACCCTGTCTGACCGTCCATCCCAACATCGTGCCCGCCCCATATCTCACTCTGTCTGATCGTCTATCCCACACCGTGCCCGCCCCATACCTCACTCTGTCTGACCGTCCATCCCAACACCGTGCCAGCCCCCATATCTCACTCTGTTGAACAGTTGCATCTGAAACGTCTATGTTGTAATGTGATCCAGTGCTGAATGTGCCTATATAAAAATGATAGTGTCCTAAATACTGTGAGATAATAGTAAATTTAAAAATGATATGTACCCATCTTACCCAGTCTGACCGTCCATCCCAACACTGTGCATACGTCATATCTCACCCTGTCTGACCGTCCATCCCAACACCGTGCCTGCGTCATATTTCACCCTGTCTGACCGTCCATCCGAACACCGTGCCTGCCCAATATCTCATATGTCTGTCTGTTCATCCCAACACCGTGCCTGTCCATTATCTCACCCTGTCTGACCGTCCATCCCAACACCGTGCCTGCCCCATATCTCACTCTGTCTGACCGTCCATCCCAACACCGTGCCTGCGTCATATCTCACCCTGTCTGACCGTCCATCCCAACACCGTGCCTGCCCCATATCTCACGCTGTCTGACCGTCCATCCCAACACCGTGCCTGCCCCATATCTCACTCTGTCTGACGTCCATCCCAACACCGTGCCTGCCCATATCTCACCCTGTCTGACATCCCAACACCGTGCCTGCCCCATATCTCACTCTGTCTGACCGTCCATCCCAACACCGTGTCTGTC
Source organism: Anadara kagoshimensis (assembly GCA_021292105.1). NCBI lineage: Eukaryota > Metazoa > Mollusca > Bivalvia > Arcoida > Arcidae > Anadara > Anadara kagoshimensis. The sequence goes on from CM037872.1 coordinate 13,467,692, forward strand.
CCATATCTCACTCTGTCTGACCGTCCATCCCAACACCGTGCCTGTCCCATATCTCACTCTGTCTGACCGTCCATCCCAACACCGTGCCCGCGCCATATCTCAACCTGTCTGACCGTCCATCCCAACACCGTGCCTGCCCATATCTCACTTTGTCTGACGTCCATCCCAACACCGTGCCTGCCCAATATCTCACCCTGTCTGACCGTCCATCCCAACACCGTGCCTGCCCCATATCTCACCCTGTCTGACCGTCCATCCAACACCGTGCCTGCCCATATCTCTCTCTGTCTGACCGTCCATCCCAACACCGTGCCTGCCCCATATCTCACCTTGTCTGACCGTCCATCCCAACACCGTGCCTGCCCCATATCTCACCTGTCTGACCGTCCATCCCAACACCGTGCCTGCCCCATATCTCACGCTGTCTTACCGTCCATCCCACACCGTGTCTGCCCCATATCTCACGCTGTCTTACCGTCCATCCAACACCGTGTCTGCCCCATATCTCACCCTGTCTGGCCGTCCATCCCAACACCATGCCTGCCCCATATCTCACTCTGTCTGTCTGTTCATCCCAACATCGTGCCCAATCTACATCTTACCCTGTCTGACCGTCTATCCCAACATCGTGCCTGCCCCATATCTCACTCTGTCTGTCTGTTCATCCCAACACCGTGCCTGCCCCATATCTCACCCTGTCTGACCGTCCATCCCAACACCGTGCCTGTCCCATATCTCACTCTGTCTGATCGTCTATCCCAACACCGTGCCCGCCCCATACCTCACTCTGTCTGACCGTCCATCCCAACACCGTGCCAGCCCCATATCTCACTCTGTTGAACAGTTGCATCTGAAACGTCTATGTTGTAAATGTGATCCAGTGCTGAATGTGCCTATATAAAAATGATAGTGTCCTAAATACTGAGAGATAATAGTAAACATTTAAAAAATGATATGTACCCATCTTACCCAGTATGACCGTCCATCCCAACACTGTGCATACGTCATATCTCACCCTGTCTGACCGTCCATCCCAACACCGTGCCTGCGTCATATTTCACCCTGTCTGACCGTCCATCCGAACACCGTGCCTGCCCCATATCTCACTCTGTCTGACCGTCCATCCCAACACCGTGCCTGCCCCATATCTCAACCTGTCTGACCGTCCATCCCAACACCGTGCCTGCCCCATATCTCACCTTGTCTGACCGTCCATCCCAACACCGTGCCTGCCCCATATCTCAACCTGTCTGACCGTCCATCCCAACACCGTGCCTGCCCCATATCTCACGCTGTCTTACCGTCCATCCTAACACCGTGTCTGCCCCATATCTCACCCTGTCTGGCCGTCCATCCCAACACCGTGCCTGCCCCATATCTCACGCTGTCTTACCGTCCATCCCAACACCGTGTCTGCCCCATATCTCATCCTGTCTGGCCGTCCATCCCAACACCATGCCTGCCCCATATCTCAACCTGTCTGACCGTCCATCCCAACACCATGCCTGTCCCATATCTCACTCTGTCTGTCCGTCCATCCCAACAACGTGCCTGCCCCATATCTCACCCTGTCTGACCGTCTATCACAACACCTTGCCTGCCCCCATATCTCACCCTGTCTGACCGTCCATCCCAACATCGTGCCCGCCCCATATCTCACTCTGTCTGATCGTCTATCCCAACACCGTGCCCGCCCCATACCTCACTCTGTCTGACCGTCCATCCCAACACCGTGCCAGCCCCATATCTCACTCTGTTGAACAGTTGCATCTGAAACGTCTATGTTGTAAATGTGATCCAGTGCTGAATGTGCCTATATAAAAATGATAGTGTCCTAAATACTGTGAGATAATAGTAAACATTTAAAAAATGATATGTACCCATCTTACCCAGTCTGACCGTCCATCCCAACACTGTGCATACGTCATATCTCACCCTGTCTGACCGTCCATCCCAACACCGTGCCTGCGTCATATTTCACCCTGTCTGACCGTCCATCCGAACACCGTGCCTGCCCAATATCTCATATTGTCTGTCTGTTCATCCCAACACCGTGCCTGTCCATTATCTCACCCTGTCTGACCGTCCATCCCAACACCGTGCCTGCCCCATATCTCACTCTGTCTGACCGTCCATCCCAACACCGTGCCTGCGTCATATCTCACCCTGTCTGACCGTCCATCCCAACACCGTGCCTGCCCCATATCTCACGCTGTCTGACCGTCCATCCCAACACCGTGCCTGCCCCATATCTCACTCTGTCTGACCGTCCATCCCAACACCGTGCCTGCCCCATATCTCACCCTGTCTGACATCCCAACACCGTGCCTGCCCCATATCTCACCCTGTCTGACCGTCCATCCCAACACCGTGCCTGCCCCATATCTCACCCTGTCTGACCGTCCATCCCAACACCGTGCCTGCCCCATATCTCACCCTGTCTGACCGTCCATCCCAACACCGTGCCTGCCCAATATCTCTCTCTGTCTGACCGTCCATCCCAACACCGTGCCTGCCCCATATCTCACCTTGTCTGACCGTCCATCCCAACACCGTGCCTGCCCCATATCTCAACCTGTCTGACCGTCCATCCCAACACCGTGCCTGCCCCATATCTCACTCTGTCTGACCGTCCATCCCAACACCGTGCCTGCGTCATATCTCACCCTGTCTGACCGTCCATCCCAACACCGTGCCTGCCCCATATCTCACGCTGTCTGACCGTCCATCCCAACACCGTGCCTGTCCCATATCTCACTCTGTCTGACCGTCCATCCCAACACCGTGCCTGCCCCATATCTCACCCTGTCTGACATCCCAACACCGTGCCTGCCCCATATCTCACTCTGTCTGACCGTCCATCCCAACACCGTGTCTGTCCCATATCTCACTCTGTCTGACCGTCCATCCCAACACCGTGCCTGTCCCATATCTCACTCTGTCTGACCGTCCATCCCAACACCGTGCCCGCGCCATATCTCAACCTGTCTGACCGTCCATCCCAACACCGTGCCTGCCCCATATCTCACTTTGTCTGACCGTCCATCCAACACCGTGCCTGCCCCATATCTCACCCTGTCTGACCGTCCATCCCAACACCGTGCCTGCCCCATATCTCACCCTGTCTGACCGTCCATCCCAACACCGTGCCTGCCCAATATCTCACTCTGTCTGACCGTCCATCCCAACACCGTGCCTGCCCATATCTCACCTTGTCTGACCGTCCATCCCAACACCGTGCCTGCCCCATATCTCAACCTGTCTGACCGTCCATCCCAACACCGTGCCTGCCCCATATCTCACGCTGTCTTACCGTCCATCCCAACACCGTGTCTGCCCCATATCTCACGCTGTCTTACCGTCCATCCCAACACCGTGTCTGCCCCATATCTCACCCTGTCTGGCCGTCCATCCCAACACCATGCCTGCCCCATATCTCACTCTGTCTGTCTGTTCATCCCAACATCGTGCCCAATCTACATCTTACCCTGTCTGACCGTCTATCCCAACATCGTGCCTGCCCCATATCTCACTCTGTCTGTCTGTTCATCCCAACACCGTGCCTGCCCCATATCTCACCCTGTCTGACCGTCCATCCCAACACCGTGCCTGTCCCATATCTCACTCTGTCTGACCGTCCATCCCAACACCGTGCCTGCCCCATATCTCACCCTGTCTGACCGTCCATCCCAACACCGTGCCTGTCCCATATCTCACTCTGTCTGACCGTCCATCCCAACACCGTGCCTGCCCCATATCTCACCCTGTCTGACCGTCCATCCCAACACCATGCCTGCCCCATATCTCACTCTGTCTGTCTGTTCATCCCAACATCGTGCCCAATCTACATCTTACCCTGTCTGACCGTCTATCCCAACATCGTGCCTGCCCCATATCTCACTCTGTCTGTCTGTTCATCCCAACACCGTGCCTGCCCCATATCTCACCCTGTCTGTCTGTTCATCCCAACACCGTGCCTGCCCCATATCTCACCCTGTCTGACCGTCCATCCCAACACCGTGCCTGTCCCATATCTCACTCTGTCTGACCGTCCATCCCAACACCGTGCCTGCCCCATATCTCACCCTGTCTGACCGTCCATCCCAACACCATGCCTGCCCCATATCTCACTCTGTCTGTCTGTTCATCCCAACATCGTGCCCGCGCCATATCTCACCCTGTCTGACCGTCCATCCCAACACCGTGCCTGCCCAATATCTCACCCTGTCTGACCGTCCATCCCAACACCGTGCCTGTCCCATATCTCACTCTGTCTGTCTGTTCATCCCAACACCGTGCCTGTCCCATATCTCACTCTGTCTGACCGTCCATCCCAACACCGTGCCTGCGCCATATCTCACCCTGTCTGACCGTCCATCCCAACACCGTGCCTGCCCAATATCTCACCCTGTCTGACCGTCCATCCCAACACCGTGCCTGTCCCATATCTCACTCTGTCTGACCGTCCATCCCAACACCGTGCCTGCCCCATATCTCACCCTGTCTGACCGTCCATCCCAACACCATGCCTGCCCCATATCTCACTCTGTCTGTCTGTTCATCCCAACATCGTGCCCGCGCCATATCTCACCCTGTCTGACCGTCCATCCCAACACCGTGCCTGCCCAATATCTCACCCTGTCTGACCGTCCATCCCAACACCGTGCCTGTCCCATATCTCACTCTGTCTGTCTGTTCATCCCAACACCGTGCCTGTCCCATATCTCACCCTGTCTGACCGTCCATCCCAACACCATGCCTGCCCCATATCTCACTCTGTCTGTCTGTTCATCCCAACATCGTGCCCGCGCCATATCTCACCCTGTCTGACCGTCCATCCCAACACCGTGCCTGCCCAATATCTCACCCTGTCTGACCGTCCATCCTAACACCATGCCTGCCCATATCTCAATCTGTCTGTCTGTTCATCCCAACATCGTGCCCAATCTACATCTTACCCTGTCTGACCGTCTATCCCAACACCGTGCCTGTCCCATATCTCACCCTGTCTGACCGTCCATCCCAACACCGTGCCTGTCCCATATCTCACTCTGTCTGTCTGTTCATCCCAACACCGTGCCTGCCCCATATCTCACCCTGTCTGACCGTCCATTCTAACATCGTGCCCGTTCCATACCTTCCATGTCTATTGTTTGATTTTGATCAAATTTGCCACAAATGATAGGATAAAGAAATTTAGCTATAATTACATCAAGATACATGGGTCAATGGCAAAACCCTATGTATGGGAATGAGCCAGTTTAACTGCCAGTTGTAGTTTACAAGGATATAGTAATCAAACACAATCATACCGATCCATGTTCACACTACATTCCCAAAACCAAAATAGTTGAACTTCCACCGGGAAAAGACATGCTTGCTGCTCTTGAAGGGTTTATTAAGTCCGTTCTCGCTAGATATATTTCCGAGCGAAACTACAATTACACCGTAAATCAAGTTTTGGTATAAACATGATATGCTTTAAATGAGAGAGAGAGAGAGAGATTTTGCAGCCATTAATCTAGTGCCGTCACCGACAAATTGGAGACACCAGCGTTGATTTTGAAACACGTGTTTACACAATGTAATTGTAAAAACGTATCTCACATTGTCCCCACTATCTATCTCAGATGTTTCCAACCTTTCTCTATTTAATATTCAGAACGAGCGTGAAAGCCAAACAGAGAGAGAGCGTGTGTGTGTGTGAGAGAGAGAGAGAGAGAGAGAGAGAGAGAGAGAGTGGGAGAGAGAGAGAGAGAGTGGGAGAGAGAGAGAGAGAGTGTGTGTGTGTGTGTGTGTGTGTGTGTGTGTGTGTGTGAGAGAGAGAGGGGGGCAGAGAGAGAGAGAGAGAGAGGTTTATTACCATATCGTGTGTATTAGCGGTTGCTATGGCAATCAGGAACACGTAAAGAACACCGACAACAGAAAAGGCAACTAAAATAAGAAGAAAAGGTAATGGAATGTTATAGTTTATCACTACATATGCACAAAAACAGAACATAAAGATGTTTGTCGTACTAGTTGTCGATATGAGGTATTTGAAATCCCGCTCAGCGATTTCCACGGCATCACAAACTTGCTTATGTTGCAGACGATACTTCTCAATTTCCTTCAAAGCGTTTGGACGTTTTTCTTGTAGCCATTTTTCCATACTTTGGTTTAGTATCTTGAATTCAGCATTGAGACAACAACACACAGATATTATATACACACTGTTAAAATTCCAAGTTCCAATAGCGAAACCATAAATTGCAGAGAATACAATTCGTATTGGTAAAACGTTAGGCAAGGGATTAATAGATAAATGTTGGATTAATTCAACATAGTCAGACAAAGTAAAAAATGATATTCCTATTGTTTCTAACAAAGTTTTCACCCACGCTATGCAGGTCAAAATTAAAACAATTCGTTTATGTTTCGAAGAACTTGTCGAGACTACATCTCTGTCTGGAACCGTCTCTTTGTCCTTAAAGTCGTCTGGAACAGCTTCTTTTGACTCAAAGTCGTTCTTCTTCATAAAATGGTTGTTCAAGGCTTGGAAACGATTTTTCTTTTGAAATGAAATAAAAAAATATAGATAACACAGCACATTGTAGTATCCAACTGAACGTTCCGATCCTCATTGCGGTAACCCCTTCATGGTCGGTGACATCCAGAAAAGACATTGAATAGGAAACGGTAGCGGCTATTTTAAAAAGTAACATCACAAATGAATAGGTCCGAACACTGAAAATATGTTTACAGATTTTACCCTTGATTGGCTGTTGTTCTGAGAATGCATGTTTGTCAATAACAGACACTTCCTGAAATGATGGTGGCTCGTGATACATTCCAAGAATTTTCATAGAAACTATTAATATTTTTAATTTTTCCACCAATGTCTCACGTTTTCCATTTGAATTTCTTGGTATTTCCTGTACTCGTGTCATCATGGGAACATCAATTTAAAACCGACTTGGAATTAATTGCAAAAAGGACAACCTGGCTAAAGTACAGACCTGTCGAAAGTTAAACACTGTCTAGGCTAACGACCTAATGAGTACCAAATCGACAGTTCATTTCTGACCACTCGTCATCTATATCTTGACAGCTTTTCCGGTTATTCGATATCCGGAGATAGATCCCTAGTTATCTTTGTCCAGCAGCCGATCCCTTTCTATTAGTGCCTTTCTCTCATCGCTTACAACCTAATAAATAACATCACTTTTATCAAGGTCAACTATTTAAATCTTTTTAAAAATGTCAATTACTTTTTTGTTTAACTGTCCATTAGGGTAATATAAAACGGGACGGCGTTCGTATTTACTCAGCGCGTCACATACAATACAGACGGATCGAAAGTTTAACACTGAGCTAACGCAAAGGGACCAAAGCTTGGCTACTGAGTGATCGAGATATGGACAGCGAGTCACCGAAAACCTATTGAAAGATATATATAGCATCTACCGAAAAAGTTGTTGAGATATAGCCAACGAAAGGGCGAGATGAGCTCCTTATTGGGCACTAATTTGTTAGCTTAGTGTTAAACTTTTGACAGGTCTGTAATGTATCTTCTTTAAATAACTAGTTATTAAATCTATATGTTTCATTGTGGTTTGGGCTGGTATATTTGTGTTTGGTTTATAGAGATGAATTATTGTTGGTATTCATTAAGCATCCATTGACCAGACCTAATGTGTCCATTAAAACTAATTTGTCCTCTTTTGTCTTTCCAGCTAGTTGCTAAAGTTAAAGTCAATAAATGGATCAATTTGATAATGGGGTACAGTACAGACCTGTCAAAAGTTAATTACTAAATTAATTAATATAATATTACTCGACCCCTCATTAACTATATCTGGGAAGCTTTCATTAATCTTTCGACAGCGCGACATCGTTTAGACGAACGGTTATCCATGACTCTGCAACTGTGCCCGTTGTCTCAGCAACTGTTCACTCTTTCGTTAGAATTGCGTTAATTTCGGCAGGTCTGTATTGTATGATATGACAATATTTTGATAATACTTATATTATTTCAATGAGATTTTTGGTTCATTGTTTGTGTTAATACAATATATTATTAAAAATCATTGACATGTCTGTTTGACCTTGACATTGACCTTTAAATATTAATTATGGGCTAGTACATTTATATTTAGGGAACACAAATGATAATTTTGTTTACAAAATGGGAAAAGTAAATATGTACTTTGTGTATGTATCAACTGTGAATCCTAGCAATCTGTGTTTGTGTGGATCCTTCTATATGAATGGTCCTAATGAAAGGTCAAGCAGACAGGTCAAAGTTGTTTGCCAGGTTTTTGTCTAGTTATCAATATTGTTTTTAATTTATTTGTCAAATATTTTTGCACTTATACTTTTAGTAATGATAGAAATACTACATGACCGAGCTGACATTTCAGTGTCAGTTCGTATTGAATAAAATACTAGTATATGAATGACTAAATGTCATTTAATAAATGTTGGTCAGATCAAAATTTTTTCTGGTATATCTTAAATCGTTCGAACGAAATGATTTTTTTTCATTTGGTCCTTCCACGTGCACACCGCTATACAAACTTAAAAATTTGCAAATCATACCACATTGATGTCTGACCACGCAATTTACAAGACGATTACTGCCACAAACAGCAAGATATTGACAGTTATATCAGCCTTGTAAGGTGTGCTTTCACCTTATCTGCCAGAGCATTTACACTACGTAAAAAGAGCCTAATAGCTGTAAAATCTGATAATTACTCTGACATTAATATTTTAGTCACTTATATCAAATCTTTTAGTTGACACTGATTATTTCGGTACACTGAAACTTCAACTTTCCCCGAACCCTTTACCTCTCACCCAATTCATTACAATGTTTTATTACACGTGATTGTATGATGCTTTAGGGGTATACGTTTCGAGACACTAGGGATTAACATACTTTGTGGTGACTTATAATTGTAATATGTCTTTAGTCTTCAGTTTGGTGTAATATAAATGAAACGAAGATGTATTAGAAAAGTTTAACAAGTTACTAGTTCTTAATCAATTTTGAACCCTACAATGTTGAATAAGTAAAATACTCAAGATGTGTTTTTTCTGGTTAAATTTCATATACTAAAATAATATTCTCTTTTGGTCGACGTACAATATATGCCCAACGATGATGCAAAACTAACATGGAACGCCTTCATCTTTCAAATTCACCAAAAAACGTTCTTTCTTACAGATAAAGATCACCTTATGTGATTTTATACCCACCAGAAACGGTTAGTGTTTGTCTGCATCACGATATATGGTGAGCAACGCGGCTCTCATGCGAACCCAGCGAAAGAGAAAGAAATGCTACTGAAAAAAAGCTTATCACAACGTGCAACAAATAGAAAATTCGAAACCTTTATCATCGCCAGGTTGATATTGAGACCATTAGGTCTATGGTAACTTAATATACATTTACAATTTTGTTATTGTTGTTATTGTTTATTACAACCCCTGTTGTACTCAAATAGTCAAAAACAAAAATACCGACCAATGATCAAATCACAATCCAAAATACAAAGTCAAAATAAGATAGCAAATTTAGTTAAACGGCTGACAATTCTACCAGGAAAGAGAGTTTGTGAGCTCCGGAAAAGTAAGCACTTCTTGTTACCTTGTTTCACTAGTACTAGTCACGTGAGTACTCTAAATTGAGAATGAAAGAAACATGGAACTTTCGGAAGTCAAATAAATCGATGGCAATTTTAGAAACGGAAACATCATATTTACCAGTAATACTTTGATAACGACCATATACTTTTGAGGGCCTTGATAACCAAAGGCTCGCATCAACAATTTATTTGTAACCAGCTTGCTGCGTTATATCAAGTTCGAGTTACCAAAGCAAATCAATTGGGGAAACTACGCAAATCAGGTATGTCGATGTTTGAAAGGGAAAGTTGATAAAAGAAAAACAAAATCTATAAAAGAAGAAAAAGATTTAAAGGCAAATGATACGTATTTTTGTCCGTACATCTGTCTAAAGATTTTCTCTTCTGGCTATGGTCTGATTTTCATTTACTTTTGAAGGGGATTGATGAATTGGTTACAGTTTATAGTCAGGGAATTTGTAATTGTCAATTGTCAGGAAATTTGTATGTGTTTTGTAATTTTGTCAATCGTCTGTGAATTTGGATGTTGTTTTGTAATTGGAATTTGGATGTTGTTTTGTAATTTTGTCAATCGTCTGGGAATTTGGATGTTGTTTTGTAATTGGAATTTGGAAGTTGTTTTGTAATTTTGTCAATCGTCTGAGAATTTGGATGTCGTTTTGTAATTGGAATTTGGAAGTTGTTTTGTAATTTTGTCAATCGTCTGAGAATTTGGATGTTGTTTTGTAATTGGAATTTGGAAGTTGTTTTGTAATTTTGTCAATCGTCTGAGAATTTGGATGTTGTTTTGTAATTAGAATTTGGAAGTTGTTTTGTAATTTTGTCAATCGTCTGGGAATTTGGATGTTGTTTTGTAATTGGAATTTGGATGTTGTTTTGTAATTTTGTCAATCGTCTGGGAATTTGGATGTTGTCTTGTAATTTTGTCAATCGTCTGGGAATTTGGATGTTGTTTTGTAATTTTGTCAATCGTCTGGGAATTTGGATGTTGTCTTGTAATTTTGTCAATAGTCGGAGACTTTGGTGTAACTATTGTTTTGTAATTTTTTCAATAGTCAGAGAATGTGGGCGTTGTTTCGTAATTTTGTCTATTTTAAACGGCTCTCAGAAAAACACATGCCGCTACAACTGATAAGAAGTCAGTGCCCTTTCTGCTAAAACCTGTTGATTAAATTGACATTCAGAAAGAAAAGGTGATCCACCAATAAGATCTATAATCACGGTGTATAAAAGGTCTTTTAAATGTAAAAACAGACACAACAATTGGGTAACTAACAGAAGGAAGACACAACAGCAAAATGGTGCAAAGCAACAACCTTCATATAGCCTTTATGTCTCTACTTGGCGCCTTTGGACTACTTCTAAACATTTTATATTTCCTCGCTGGGATCAATGCGAAGCAATCAGTTTTCAGCTCAATAGAGTTTCTCCGTCGGTTTAAGACCGTCGTTGCCATTTTGGGTCTTTCTATCTACATACCGGTTGACCTATTTACCTATTTTTGGACTGAGGAGAATTGGCCAATCCTGTGTTCGTTTGGAGGTGAGTTTGGTTTAAACTTCCTGTTACCATGTTGTGTTGTTTTTCTGCAGGGCTTACCCTTCCTGGGAACCTTACCTCACTTCATCACAGTATTGTTGATAGGTTTTGATGTCTCTGTGTCCAGGTTTGCCCTGGGTATATTTGAGGTCTCATAGTTCCATGTTCCTTTCACACAATTTTGAATACACACGTGACAGGTGTAACTAGATAAACAGTCGCTTACCCTTCCGTAGCACCCGGCTTCACTTCCCTGCTGCAAGTTCACGTGTCTAACCTAACTTGTCAGTTCCAAAGTTTTTACTTTGCTTCTGGGTAGTATGATTGTTTTTGATTCCCTGGTATAAGCGAATTTATAAGCTTCAAAGTTTTTACTTTGGAATTCTGGTTTAGACATGGATTGATATTTTTGTTTTTAATGTATGAATTAGCAATAACGATCTTTTCTTTCTTTTTTGAAAGAAAAACAAAATATCATCAAGTTCTTTTGTAGTTGTTATAAATGAAGCATGTTGTGTATATTTTCGAATTCTTGAAAATATGAACCACTGGATGCAAAATAGAAAAATAGAACTATTGGATCCCCAACAATAACACTGATTAAATTAAGTCAGGACTGTAATAATCAGCGGTTTCTCTATTTTAGGATTGAAAAAAAAATACACATGAAACCATGTTTTATTGCTCTGATCATTTAGGTTTTGAAGTAATTAAAAAAAAAACTTTCAATAGTCGATCCAATACCCTGTCACTGTAATGTCATATGCTTCTTTTGAATGAACTATTTCATAAAAAATTAAAAAGAAGCACATGGCAGTAATATCCAAAGTTTTCGCGGAATATTTATCATAGTATTGATTATGCTATAAATCATGTCGCGGAGAACTTTGGATATTGCATTGACTCGGTTATGTCTTACGATAACATTGTGAACATTAATAATTTTACTACAAGTTTTTCGTAAAAAGTAAAAAAGTAGCATATGACATTTGTTGTTATATTGATAAGAGAATAATTTTCGCGGTGTCCTAAATTTCGTTATCCATGTATTTTCGTGGATACCATGACCAACGGTCTTTACATACTAACGAAATAGTATTTATTACAAACCTAACCTTAAACGGTTACAACAAATCAAAAACTTACCACCCGAAAGAAAATGAAGAAGAGAATGATAATTCATGGTTAGCGCTGCCATTCGCCAATTTAGCCAGTTGCTAATTTTTATAATGTCTGGCGCCAAAAGTATCTTTTGGCTAATTTCTTTTGCTCCTAATTTTTTATTATTTTCATTATGAGTCAGATGGATATCACTGATTTTTTTCTATATTTTTTCCACAAGTATGAAAAAGTAAAATGACTTTTACAAATTGTCGACAATTAAAAAGTATATCAGTCCAGGGACTTACTAAAAACTGTAATATTACTTGAATCTGTAAGATTACAGGAAAGTGTAATCTTACAGGATACTGTAATTTTACCACTATATTACACAAATCAGTAATATAGTATATTATTGATTTATGTAATTTAAGATTCTGTATTACAAAAAACTGTAATATAAGTGTTTATTTACACTAAAATACTATATAACTTAAGTTTATGATATGAAGTCACAATGGATATAAATACTAGTGTGTCACTTCAATCATCACTTGCATCAGTGAACATGAATGGACATGGAAACACCTACAGGAATGGTAAAAATCAATTAAATCTGACCTCATGAAAAGGCTAGTCCATCTATTTTCTTAAAATTAACAGGTAAAGAAAATTTTTGGTCTTTATACATAATTTTCTGTTGAAATTCAAAGTTTGCAATACATGGTCCCATATCCCTGTTATTGGTGAAATGTCTAGTTTTTGAGTGAAATGTGCTCTGAAAAAATGACCCCCTGATTTCAAAAACATTTTGTCAAGGGAAACAACTCATGTGTGCCTCATGGTATCTTCTGAAATCAAAGTAAATCAGCGGTTTGTACTTTATATGGGTGTATGTTTATTTTTCGTGATATCAGGGTTTATAAGTTTGTATCTATATCAGAGTATGGAATTCAAAATTATCTATATAGACAAAGGTATAACAAAATTGAGTGGGTGATTTCTAATTTTGCAATAAATCAAGCTACCAATAGTCATGATGAATTGTGAAATTAATAAGAAATAAATTATTCCAATCTTAAGACCACAGTTCATCATTTATCTGAAATACATGAAAGGATGAAGATGATTAATTCTGAAAATCATGGTTTGACCATTGCATCTTTTTTCTTGTCTACATGCAAATTGATGTAACTCTGGAATATTTGTTTTCATTTTGATTTATAATTTTTTTTTTTTAAAAAATAAATAATTCACATTTTCACTCATAAGGGAAAAATTGTCACCCTTCTGGCATTCTTTTAATTACTTTACAATTTCATAACAAAGAATACTATGTTATGAGAGGTAATAGACAGAGACATTGGATTGAATTTGAATTTATTGGGATGTGTAAGTGTGACAGCTAAGGAATATTGATGTATACTCATTTTAAAGTCAGTAGGACCAAACTAAGTAATCACCGATGCCTGAAAAAAGTCTTTTTGTTAATACAAAGTAACATTAACAATACAGTGGTTCAATTTAGAGGTCTGATGTTCTACAGATTCTATACTCTCTATGTACAAGCTTCAAAGGATGGGAAATGACATTTCATGCTACATTAAATTAATAGCTTTCACCAACCATCAAGGCAATTTAAAAAAGGCCACCCCTGTAGTGTAGGTAAACATTAAAACTGACCAGTTTAATATCAATGACAATTTCTACAAACTTGGACGTTTTGTCTTAAATAACTGTACACATGTATAGTCAACAATATAAAAACTGATCCCCACAGAAGAGACCTTAAAAACTGATGCCCATTCAGGACAAGCATGGCACATTACAATACCCTCCCTGCACATTGATCTTATTGCACTGCAAAGGTAAAACTTTCAGCCACTTGTCCTATACCTGGTGATGTCTTGATATAACTGAAATGTTCTTGACTAGGACATAAACCCCACTCAATCAGTCAACCTATAATATGCACATCACACAGCTTGTATGTGATATATGTAGTTCTCTCAGCAGTTGCTGTTTCCACTTGTATCCTGGCACGGATAAATTTATCAACAGAATGTGTGAATGGAGCTTAACAAAAATCAAACCCCTCACTTTGTATTGCTGATTGGTTCTTAACTTGATCACCTATCTTAAGCATATTCTGACACATTCCTCCCTATTTTTAGTTGAGTTGAACAAAGTTAAACTTGACCATTAATTGATGTGGTTGGGCATGTGTGTTAGCAGGCTGGCAGGATACCACTGCCGTAGCTCAGTGAGAGGTTGTGGGATCAAAGTCCAACAGGGTCTGATTAAAGACTTTAAAGTGGGTAGTGAATGTTCTTTTGCAAGGCACTGGGCATTACAAAACTAAAGTCACAGTTCTTTCGGATAGGAACTTAAAGTAAACAGGGCCCGTGTCATGGAAGGTGTGGCACAATAAAGAATCCTATTGTATATATTATGTCATCAGCCTAATGCAAAGGCAGAATTTCTGCACCATCACTTATATCTGGTAATGTCTCGATATAATTGAAATATTTTTGACTAAGACATTTAACAACATTACTCAACTCAACTCTAAACACCTGCAGATATTAAACTAATATTTGGTATGTGAGTCTACCATAATGAATCACCATCAAATCATGATGCATGGCACTCGGCATTACAAAATGAAAGTCACAGTTTTTTCGGATAGGAACTTAAAGTAAACAGGGCCCGTGTCATGGAAGGTGTGGCACGATAAAGAATCCTTAAGTATATATAATGTCATCAGCCTAATGCATAGGAAGAATTTCTGCACCATCACTGCAACCCCCACCCCCACCCCCGATACAACATATCATGTCCACCTAAGGCCAAGCAACACACGGTGAAATCAAGTAACAGTTTCATACAAGTATTTTATGTTTCATAATATTTTTATGTACATCTCATATAGACAGTATGTACTCGTCATATTTCACCCTTAAATTGTCAAAAGTTAGAAAATCAAATGTACAAAAAGCACCATTATGTATTCATTAAAATAAGTACAGTTATTTTATAGTAAGCTTTGCAGTTTGATATTTTTTTCAAAATTCTCTAGTGGGCTGTACTCAATGTTTTAGACAGGTAGAGCTGCCTTCTAGTATAAGATGGTCCCACATTGAGGTCCTAGTTTGGCTACTGCATTCTAATGCATATTCATCAAAAAGCGGGTTTGGGGGTAAATGTATTGATTTGGATTTGTCTGTCCATTCATCTGTCTGGGTTGGATTTCATGGCTTGCAAAGCTCTCTTCTACTTCAGTTTGAAAGCTACAGCATTTATATTTGATAGGATGTTTGAATACATGATAGGCTAAATACAATCAAACTTCAATATCTTGATTACCACAGATATCTTCAAGTCAATATTGTATCTGTTTTCTATATAAAGTAAAAAGAGAGTTATACCTGTGGTCAATGTTATTATTTACAGTCAAAAGACTGTTTTCACTACCATAATGTGCAATACAGTGTAACTACTCACAATGTTAATGAAAACAATTGTGTCAATGCATTAGTGCACAGAGTACTGGTTTATCATGCAAGATTAACTGTCAAGAATATAAAAGTCATTTCTTTCTGGCAAGGTGACTCTTCAACTACAAAACCTCAAACACCCGAATAATCAAAAGTACCAACAAATCCCCATGCACTCAGAGTTATCAAAGTTCTACTTTATCCTAAAAATGTATATAAAAGCAGTGTTAGCTCTGATCATTTGTGAATTTAGCTAATTGCTTGTTTTTATAATTTCTGGCTCCAAAAATAGCCTTTGACATATTGTTGTTCCAAATTTTTATCAATTTCATAATGAGGCAGACAAAAATCACTGAATTTTTCTATTCTTTTATACAAAAGTATGAAAACCTAAAACATAAGTTACAAACTATCAACTGAAAACAATCTATACTGCAGAATAGAACTATATTTGATACATTTTTTGTTGCTCTTAGTTCCTCAGTATTTATAACTCTTTAATGTATAAATTGGCTCCTACATTTTAAAATTGGCTCCTAATTTCTAAGATTGACTTATGTTTTGGCTCAAACGAGCTAACCCTGTTAGAGGCAGTTAGACATAGTCAGTGCATATGCCAGATAGGGGTATATGGCTTCTATGACAAAAATATTTTTTCAAAATTTCAAGCATTAAAATTGAAAATTTGATTGATAAGAACATGTAAAAGGTTGAGACTAAACAAACATTTGTGCATTTTCTAACTATATGAACATTATTGGACTGACTCGATTTTTAAATGTTAATTTTTACATTGTTTTTAACTTTTATTCATAGCAGAGGATAACATACACATATTTTAAATTGGTAATTTACTTGTTTTTATGGTTTCTCTCTAAAATATATATTAAGTTCAAATGGACCATCAACATAGTCCCCATACATCTGGGAAGTATCAGGAATTTTTCTAAGGTCAGAGAATTGGCAGGGAATTTTAAATAAAGTCAAGTGTGGGAACCATGACCAGCTCTCCATGAAGCAGCATCATATGTTTTTACTACAATGCATGATATATATTAATCAGCAATTCGTAGAATAAGTAAAATGGCAAATGCAAAATATACTTTTTGAATATGAATGTTGATAAAAATTGCATATATGAGGGATGCCAAGCCAGTCTATGACATAAATATGAGGAAAATGATCTTGAAAGATCCTGTATTTTCCCTGCTGTAATGTTGATGCGTCGTTAACCTCTATTTTCATTTTCCCTCTAAAACTACCAGAAAAATTTCAATGGATCTTGGTAGAAATTCATATGATTTATTGGGATATTGCCATGGCTACAAAGATTAGGTCAAGGTGAACTTGGCTGCAAAACTCTGGAAAAAAAACTTCTCCGAAACTGATATCTGAAGAAAAAATCTGATGTGAATTAGCTTCTCTAGAATCTAATGCCTGTAGTTTATTCATTTTGTGAAATTGAGACAAAAAAGGGTTAAGTTGGTTTTTTTTGCATTTAATGTTGAAAAAACTGTAAAATAGCTTCAAATTGTAGTAACTTGACTGTTTGAACTGATAAGGTCATGGAGTAGTCAGTTTTTACATATTCTTGTAATAATCTTGAAAATGGTGCAAGGTCAAAGGTCAGGCTTATGCTTTTATTAATTATCTTGAAAACTATAAACTTTTTATAAAGGTATATACATGTATTAGAATATTGTTGCTGTTGATGTAATGATCATTTCGAAATTTAAGTACAGGTCATAGATTCAAAGGTGAAGGTAACAGATGCGAAAAAATACTGAAATAATTATAATTATCTGGAAAAGCTTTAAAATTTCACTATAGGTGAAGATTTTGACATTGGAGTTTCAGATTTTATTTTTTTTAAAAAAACGTTTAGCTAGTCATTTATCAGGTGAGTGTATCGGGCCCAATTGAGCTTCTTAATAAAATGTGAAGCTATAGAAAATAAAAGTAAAGCAAAAACCACAATACCGTTATTTGGGATTTTCAAAAGTCATTACCCACTAGAACAGTTAGAAAAATATATTCAACCTGCCTAGTCTATATGTCAAGAGAGAGAGATATCAAGAGAAATGAAACTTCTTTGAGAGAGGGAGGGAGAGAGAGAGAAGAATATTAAAACTGGTAACTTCAGCACACTGTCATGTGCTACTTTTGAATTTTTATAACATAATATAATTCAAAAGTAACACATGGCAATTTGTGCTACTTTTGAATTATATTATTTTATAAAAATTCAAAAGTAGCACATGACGCACTTATATTATAAAGAGAGAGAGAGAGATATCAAGAAAAATGAAACTTCAACACACTTATATTTTAGTAAATTTAGAGACAAAGAGAGAGAGAGAGAGAGAGCTAAGACTAAACCTTGTTATATTTGATCACGTGCCTACGTTCAAACCCTACTTGGAACACATCCTAATGTGAAAATGTGAGAATGTTTGTCATTTCCCTTGCCAAAGGTTTTTTTTTCAAAACAATCCGGTGGCCTCCACCATCCTTATCTGACAGCCTCGTTATAATAAATGACAGAATTTTGACCGGGTAGTAAAACATGCTTGACAACATACAATATAACCAAAAACAGGACACAACCGACAACACAACAAAAGGTGACTGAATTAATATAGGAAAAGACATAAACATATTAAGACCACTGATTATAAAACTCTTAACTGTACAACCACTGCGATAGCACAGTTGATAGAGTGCTTGCTCTGTAAATGGGAGGTCGTGGGTTTGAATCCCGACTGGGTCCGACCGAAGACTAAAAAGTGGATATTGACTATTTTTTTCACCAAACACTCGGCATTAGGAAATTAAAGAAACGGTTCTTTTGGATAGGAACTTAAAATAGACAAGGTCCCGTGTCACAACAGGCTCGCTACGATAAAGAACCCTGTTGTATAATGCCATCAGCACCTTCGCTTATATAGCTGGTGACGTCTCAATGTAAGTGAAATATTCTTGACTGGGACGCATACATCATTACTCTGTGTTGAGTTGGTCATACTATATATGATGTAAGTGATGGTTTTCTCGACCCCGGCATTGAGAATATGTAGTGACCGTTTGAACTACACTAGTTGTGATCAGTTTTCTGTTTTGGTTGCTAATTTTTAAAAAAATGTTTAACAATTGATCAGTCCATTTCTATGGTTAAAGTTTCGGAATCAAAGTTACGGTTTCAGCTTTTAAAACTTAAGATATATCAAAATAAAAGCATTTGCGTGGGCTTTATTTTGTATCTATTATTTTCAGAGTTCCTATTTTGGGTGAAACATGCAAATTTGGATTTTTTCCGCCCATCTATTTATCTTCTAATATTCAAGTCATCACAAATAACATATTTGAGTTTTATATCAACCCAAGCTCAAGGAATTATGAGAATAAAGTCAAATTACACAATTAATTCATCACTTGTGTAACACAGTTATCACACTTTTGGTTACCATGGTAACAGATTTCTTTGTTTGAAAGTACCATTTTAGTGAAAGCAGACTATGAGATTCCTTATTATACACAATTTAGTATTTATCCAACCACTGATATCATTGGCGTTTGGACTCAAATTTATCGACCAAACTTTTTCAAAAATGGCTTTTGCAATGTTGTTATTGATTGGCCGAAAATACTACAAAATTCAGAATTCATAGTTTTTGGTGAAAACAGAAATTGTAAAAGCATCAAAAGTCATATATTTTACACTTGCCAACATGTAAAAATATCAAAATATATTGAAATTAAAAAGCAATTTACTCTTAATCTTCATTTTTGCACGGTTTTTTTGCCATGGCAACCATAATTTTATTGAAAATATTTTTAAATAAAATTTTTGGAATAACAGTTTATTTATGTGTGGTTTAGTAATGGTAAAATTTCAGCGAAAACTTAAATATTTATGTCAAAATAATGATCAGCTTTAACAAAATAAAACACATTTTTTCATCAATGGTATGCCAATTTTTATATTTTAGACCTAATAACTACTAAATTTGTTCTTTTTATTTTTGTAAAAACATGCAAAATTTTTTAATTATCTTTTTGCGGCATCTTTCATTGATACTTAACTTTGATTTCCTGCAAAACCATATTTTACTAGGGTACAAGTCTCCAGATACACCCTGTACTGCTTCGCATTAGGGGACATGATTATGTCATATCGGGGGACATGATTTGAAGCAGGGAATTCAGACAGGTGGGTTAAAAATGCTTTCGTTTTGTACCAAAATAACATATTTCGGTCATAATTATTGCCTCACGGAACATTACGATATGTCTGTGAGGCAATGCATCCACGATTTGGTATAAGATAAGGCCATAAATACTACTTTACCCCTGCAATGTTTTGCTGGTGCGGACTACGAAGCATTTTTCAATGCAAAACGTGGTAATGTGTACACTTGAAGATCTACACAATGCAGATTTTGCATTCGGTATGTAAAATATCATCTATACTTTCATCTGTACCAAACTTATACCACAAAACCCCCTATTTCTTTCACAATTAGTGCTTTAAATATGTATCAACCGGGGGACATGACTTTGGAATCGCCCAGGGGACATGATCAGAGTTAAATTACAGACAGTGCTGTTGATTTTTACAAATAATTTAAGAAAACACACCGCCAAATGCCATGAATGCTTGATCACATCATTTTAACTGTTTGGGCAATGTGCACCTATGTCTGCATAGATACGCATTCATATTGCTTTGGGAAAGGTTAGTCAAATCTTTTATATACGTTTGGAGGATACCAATAAAGTACACTACATAATAATTGATGTTTTTGAATAAATATATTTATATTTTACAACATTGAAAATTGAGACCAGTTGTGTTGAATTAAGACCCTATCCAGTTGAAAATTGAACCGTATCGTGGAATTTTGATCAGAAGACCGAGTCAAATTTCAACTGGTTAAAACAGATAACAATAATAATAATAATAATTAAATTGATGCTTGTTTTTTCTAGTTGTTTGGGTTTTTTGTGGTTTGTATAAATAATTTTGTAGGGATGTTAATGATATAAGTTTCAGTCAATCTGTCTGTCTGTCATTTTGTCTGTCTACCTGTACTTTCTTGTCAGTACTTTTTTGTTGCATGCTGTATTACACCGTGTTCCTGATTGTGTTGGCTATTGCCAAGTTCATGTTTTCATCTGCTAATCTCTTTTTTATATGTATGACTACCAAAACTTACAAAGTGAATCTGAAACGACAACGGCATACAGTGTGATATATATGGGTAACTTGGTAGTCAAGTGGTTAGAGATGGATTGCCTCACAGCCAAGGTTCGAATCCCAATTGGGACAGATTCTAGTGTGAGAAAGTTTGTAGCTTGCAGAAGGTCAGTGGTTTTCTTTGCGCACTCTGGTCTTTCTCTACCATTTCTTGACTGACCCCTCGATATAAATTAATGAATCTTGACTGGGGTGTTAAACTCCAATATATAGTGTTCCTAGAAAATATTGAGGAATTCTAATGGAAACCGATCATTAATCACAATGAATACATAAAAAGTAATATTTTGTTAGTCCACTATTTCCAGAAATACCAATGTGTTCGAAATATTTTCATAAAAATTCTCAATAATTTCTGGGAATTATGTAAGTAAATTTGATTTTTTTTCTCAAAAGTAGAATAACTGAAAAAGTAACAAATAACTTTTTCCTGTCATTTTTTCAATTAGAGACCCATTGACATTAAATATAAATTGAAAAAAGTTAGATAACAAAAAGCACCGTTACATGCATTGTAAAGATGAATGAGGTAAATTTAAAACTAACGAGAGAGAAATGACGGCTGAAACTGGTGAAGTTAAATAGAACCAGTAGAAGCAATAATTCACTACATATATAAGACAACACTTGCATGCCCGAGACCAATAGATAAACAACACAACATAGATAGGACGTGCATAAATAATAATAATGGTGTGGTTAACTGTACAAGAAGCGATTTTGGGACTTGAACATTTAAACATTGTCCTTTTTGTACAGAACATTTCCCCTCTGCACAATTAAAATGCATATAGTGTTCATAAAAAATCAAATAAAAAACATTTTATGAAATTATGGTTTCGTAACCATTTTAAGATAGTGGTTGTCAATTACAATTGGTTTTTCATAAACTAACCAAACAGCAACTTCAACATACTCAAAATTTTAAAATAGACAACTTTCAGTAAACAGGTGTGAAAAATAGCATAAATATTTAGAGAAAACAGGACCACTGTAAAATACTTTGATATACCCGAACTTAAACCCGTGTGTTTTACAATTAGATAATTGTATAATTACTAAATGCATACAGTTGTACGAAAGTTTGAAAAAAGCGTAATAACACGCGACAAGAATGACGAGCTACAACAAACTAATGAAATGGACATTTATATTCTGATGTAAGTAAGATAATTTAGTAACTATAACTTAATGATACATTGGATCTATATACTGGTTAATAGTGTCATATACCACTTTTTAAATTTGAGCATAAAATACATTCAAAAAGTGGTATATGGCAATAGTAAGCAACATAGTTAACAATTTTAAAATAATATGGCACGTGCATTGCATTTTTTAACAATTTTCGCTACGTAACCTTGGCGAAAAGTACACGTTTTTATGAGAAAGAAATGTGTTATTTTGCAAAAATTAAGCGTTATTACGCGAATGCTTTTTGTTCTACCAAATTGAACCCAATAGACTTTCGTAAAGTTGAATTTTGTCATCGTTGTAAATTTTACTGTCCTATTATGTATTACGTATAGCTGCAAAATCGACGGTGTGTCATATTGGTAATGGCTACAGCGTACATTCGAGTACAGTGGGAGACAGAACAAAACTCTGTGTTTGTGGGAAGGGGCAATATTAAACAGGGTAAATTTTCAATGAATTGAGATATTTATAGAAAAAAATAATTATCAACCTGTTGAAAAATGACCCCGGGTATAAATTTTACGAATTTTTGTCAAAAAAGCACCCCTGGCTAAATATTAACGTTGAAAAATGAACCCCGGGTCAAAATTCTTCATTACACTGGTTACTACCTCCTAATGCCTAGTACCAACTAGAACTGTCAGTGAAGCTGACTTGTAATCCCCCCTTGCATACATGTAAGGTTTTTTCATTTAATTTGGTCACGACTCTTGACCTACAGCCGTACATACCTGTCGAAAGTTTAACACAAAGCTAAGGAATGGGTTAAATATCTCATCAAATGATATCAATATCTTGCTTGCTTTTCGACCAAGGGCTATGAATTTCTCAGCCAGACGGCAGGCCAACTTCTGTTTCTTTTCGCTACGCATTGGTAAACTTTCAAAAGGTCCAACTAAATGCACCTACCATTGGTAAATGAACCATATACGACCATATACCTGATATTAGAAAATCATTAGGGTCGTAATACAGGGTGTTTGGTTGGTTGAATGCTGTTAAACATTATTTCACTTCTATTGGGGCAATCAGCTTAGGAATGATGGGGAAAACTGTAGTACTCTCAGAGAAAACCACATATCCTCGGCAAGCGAATGTCATTAAAGCTTTGAGTGGGACTGCATTCACACCCAAACTGACGGCAAATACATGTAAAATGATAATAATCACCATCATCATCATCATCTAGTTAATTTTAAGTGAAATATTCTTGATTGTTATGTTAATCATCTTTATTTCAGTCACAATTTTTTAATGTGTACATATATTTATTCAAAAACATCAATTATTATATACGTGTACCCTATTGGTATCCTCAAACGCATATAAAAGATTTGACTAACCTTTCACAAAGCAATATGAATGCGTATCTGTGTAAAAATTGGTGCACATTGCCCAAACAGTTAACTTATGATGTGATCAAGCGTTCGTGGCATTTGGTGGTGTGTTTTCTGAAATTATTTGTGAAAATCAACAGCATCATCTGTAATTTACCTCTGATCATGTCCCCCGGGCGATTTAAAGTCATGTCCCCCGGTTGATACATATTTAAAACACTAATTGTGAAAGAAATAGGGGGTTTTGTGGTATAAGTTTGGTACAGATGAAAGTATAGATGATATTTTACATACCGAATGCAAAATCTGCATTGTGTAGACCTTCAAGTTTACACACTACCACGTTTTGCATTGAAAAATGCTTCGTAGTCCGCACCAGCAAAACATTGCAGGGGTAAAGTAGTATTTATGGCGTTATCTTATACCAAATCGTGGATGCATTAAAGGGTTAATATGCAAACATAAAGTGATGTTTCAACATTTCAATAAACACATTTTTATAATACATGTAAGTATATTTATCTCGGAATAGATCTATTTTACCATGATCCTGGTTTTTACTTGATGCACTTTATGTATTAACATTATTATCCCCCCCACCCCCGCCATCAGTGGTGAGGGGGAATATAGTAATACTGCTTTGTTGTGTGTGTGTGTGTGTGTGTCGGGGGTCCGTCCTAGTTGGTTTCCGTGCATTTAAAAGTAAACCCTACATCTGATTGAGCTGAAACTTGGTCAGTTGATTCGTTATGATAGTGATTGGTGTGTGATTGCTCGACAGCCTTATAGCATATCCAAGATGGCCACCATTATTATAAATAACAAAAACATATAAATGGCTGTTGCAGCCTTATTTATGTACCGATTTCATCGATATTTTCAATATATATAGAAAATAGAACTCGGGTATTAAACATATTTAACTGGATTTTCTGTAAAAATTTTATATGACCATTACAGCCATATTTATGAACCAATTTCATCAGAATTTTAAACATAGGAAATAAAACTGTGGGAATTAATCATATGTAATAGATTTTTCCATTAAATTTTAATTTGCATAATATTTATAAAATATGCAAATAAGGTGTACTTTAATTTGTTGTGGTTTTCAATCTATTAAATGGGCAAACTAGCCTACTTATTTAACAACCAGTGTTCCATAAAACATATTTCACCTTGTATGGAATTCACTGATGTTCGCCTTTGCAGAGGTGGGGTGGGGGATAGTGTTCTCTGAACACCTTGTTTAATATAAAATTATCATTTCTTCAACCTAGCTATAGTACTAGAAAGGATGATGTCTGAATCAAGATAAAATTTCATCAACACTGTAATCTCACAATATAGCTTCTCTAAACAGGTATTTTAAAATTTAAAAGATAAGATAAGGAAAGTAGCAGATGTTGTTTTGTTCTTTGTTAAGATAAATGCCTTTCCTTCTGGTTTAAATGGGAATCCCTGTTCCAAAGTCATTTGTATTTAGAATCATTGGGGCGGAGAGCTCAATTCTGTGTTGGACATTATTGACTACCTCCTGTAGTTTTATTCTAGTGTCACCAGTTTTAACAAGAGTATAACAATAACCAAACTTTTTATATAAGTCTAAATGTTGAGAAGGGAGATTGAACTTATTTTGATATCAAGCAAACAATAAACAAGAAATTTCACAAAAATCCCATGTGCTAAAAAGTAGAAAGTCTTTATAAGTTAGTAGTAATCAGATGAGTCAAAATTAAAATGGATTTTTTTATAAATGCTTGTTTAGCATGCAAGAAAATTAAAATAGTCTTTTTAGCTCACCTGACCGAAGGTCATGTGAGCTTATGGCATAGGGCAGCGTGTGTATGTGCGTGTGTGCGTGTGTGCGTGTGTGCGTCGTTAACACCCATTTTCGACTTCTCCTCTGAAACTACTGGACAGTTTTTAATGAAACTTTGTCAGAAGTATATATGGGCCGGTGCAATTCAGATTTGTTCGTGGCGTTGCCATGGCTACCATAACTAGGTCAAGGTGACCTAGGGGTGCAAAAATCTTAAAAAATCTTCTTCTCTGAAAGTACTGATTGGAGAAAAAATCTGATGTGATATTTGGCTTCTCTAGGGTCTTAAGCCTATAGTTTGTTCATTTTGTAAAATTCGGATAAAAATAGGTTACGCGTTTTTGCGTTTAATTTTGAAAAAATCGTAAAATAGCTTCAAATTGTTATAACTTGACTATTTGACCAGATAATGACATGGGGTTTTCAGTTTTGACATCTACTTGTTAGTATCTTCAAAATGAGGTCAAGGTCAATTGTGAAGGTCGTGACCTAATTTTTTTTTACCTCTGATTATAATTATTATCTCGAAAACTTTAAACTTTTTGTATAGGCATGTATATTAGAATGTTGTAGGTATTGATACAACAATCATTTTGATGTATAGAAAAAGGTCATGGGTTTAAAGGTCGAGGTCACAGATGTGAAACAATACATAAATGGTTAATTATCTCGAAAACTTTAAACTTTTTGTATAAGCATGTATAT
Organism: Anadara kagoshimensis; assembly: GCA_021292105.1. NCBI lineage: Eukaryota > Metazoa > Mollusca > Bivalvia > Arcoida > Arcidae > Anadara > Anadara kagoshimensis. Next base: position 13,493,779 of record CM037872.1, read on the forward strand.
TAGAATGTTGTAGGTATTGATACAACAATCATTTTGATGTATAGAAAAAGGTCATGGGTTTAAAGGTCGAGGTCACAGATGTGAAACAATACATAAATGGTTAATTATCTCGAAAACTTTAAACTTTTTGTATAAGCATGTATATTAGAATGTTGTAGGTATTGATACAACGATCATTTTGATGTATAGAAAATGGTCATGGGTTCAAAGGTCAAGGTCACAGATGCAAAACAATACGGAAATGGTTAATTATCTCGAAAACTATAAACATTTTGTATATGCATGTATATTAGAATGTTGTAGGTATTGATACAACGATCATTTTGATGTATAGAAAAAGGTCATGGGTTCAAAGGTCAAGGTCACAGATGCGAAACAATACCGAAATGGTTAATTATCTTGAAAACTATAAACATTTTGTATAGGCATGTATATAAGAATGTTGTAGGTATAGATACAACGATCATTTTGATGTAAAGAAAATGGTCATGGGTTCAAAGGTCAAGGTCACAGATGCGAAACAATACCGAAATGGTTAATTATCTCGAAAACTATAAACTTTTTGTATAGGCATGTATATGAGAATGTTGTAGGTATTGATACAATGATCATTTTGATGTATAGAAAAAGGTCATGGGTTCAAAGGTCAAGGTCACACAGAAATGGTTAATTATCTTGAAAACTATAAACTTTTTGTATAGGCATGTATATTAGAATGTTGTAGGTATTGATACAATGATCATTTTGATGTATAGAAAAAGGTCATGGGTTCAAAGGTCAAGGTCACAGATGCGAAACAATACGGAAGTGGTTAATTATCTCGAAAACTATAAACATTTTGTATATGCATGTATATTAGAATGTTGTAGGTATTGATACAACGATCATTTTGATGTATAGAAAAAGGTCATGGGTTCAAAGGTCAAGGTCACAGATGCGAAACAATACGGATATGGTTAATTATCTCGAAAACTATAAACATTTTGTGTAGGCATGTATATCAGAATGTTGTAGGTATTGATACAATGATCATTTTGATGTATAGAAAAAGGTCATGGAATCAAAGGTCAAGGTCACAGATGCGAAACAATACCGAAATGGTTAATTATCTCGAAAACTATAAACATTTTGTATAGGCATGTATATTAGAATGTTGTAGGTATTGATACAACGATCATTTTGATGTATAGAAAATGGTCATGGGTTCAAAGGTCAAGGTCACAGATGCGAAACAATACCGAAATGGTTAATTATCTCGAAAACTATAAACTTTTTGTATAGTCATGTATATTAGAATGTTGTAGGTATTGATACAACGATCATTTTGATGTATAGAAAAAGGTCATGGGTTCAAAGGTCAAGGTCACAGATGTGAAACAATACCGAAATGGTTAATTATCTCCAAAACTATAAATTTTGTGTAGGCATGTATATTAGAATATTGTAGGTATTGATACAACGATCATTTTAATGTATAGAAAAAGGTCATGGGTTCAAAGGTCAAGGTCACAGATGTGAAACAATACCGAAATGGTTAATTATCTCGAAAACTATAAACTTTTTTATAGGCATGTATATTAGAATGTTGTTAGTATTGATACAACAATCATTTTGATATATAGAAAAAGGTCATGGGTTCAAAGGTCAAGGTCACAGATGTGAAACAATACCGCAATGGTTAATTATCTTGAAAACTATAAACTTTTTGTTTAGGCATGTATACTAGAATGTCGTAGGTATTGATACAACGATCATTTTGATGTATAGAAAAAGGTCATGGGTTCAAAGGTCAAGGTCACATATGTGAAACAATACCGAAGTGGTTAATTATCTCAAAAACTATAAACTTTTTGTATAGGCTTGTATATTAGAATGTTGTAAGTATTGATACAATGATCATTCTGATGTATAGAAAAAGGTCATGGGTTCAAAGGTCAAGGCCACAGATGCAAAACAATACTGAAATGGTTAATTATCTCGAAAACTATAAACTTTTTTGTATAGGCATGTATATTAGAATAATGTAGATATTGATACAACAATCATTTTGATGTATAGAAAAAGGTTATGGGTTTAAAGGTCAAGGTCACATATGCGAAACAATACAGAAATGTTTCATTATCTTGAAAACTATTAACTTTTTGAATAGGCATGTATACTAGAATGTTGTAGGTATTGATACAACGGTTATCATGATGTAAAAAAAAAAAACCATTGGGGTTTAGTATTTATGTTTTTTTTAAATCTATCAGCTAGCCATTAATTATCAGGTGAGCGTATCAGGCCCATGGGCCTCTTGTTATAATATCAAAAATAATTGTACAAATGCAAATATATATAATAAAAAATTTTCCGAGAGAATCTTGCCATCATGGTTCACTGCATTGCTGTGACTTTATGGTTAGAGAATATGATGTCATGGATATTATCTTTAAACAGATCATGCATAAGACTTTAAAGTTTGAGATGCTGCTTCCTCCTCTTGCACTTGGTATAGAGAGGACAGAGTTTCTGGTTCACAAAGTAACCAGAAAATATTAAAAAAGTGAAAATTTGAAAAGGTCCACATGGCTGTCAAATTTAATCAAAATTGAGTCAGTATGACATAGTAGATCACCTATATAAAAGTTCATACCAAATATGAATCCAACATCTCAACAAATAAAGGATAAACTGTTTAGGGACAGACAAGTGAAAACCTATAGTCTCTTCCAGTTTCAATGGACTAATTAATATCTAATAAAAGTTTGACACTCCTATCTTTAAAACTGTTTTTTTTAAATTGTCCAACTTTTGAAAGACATTCAATTATATCTGGGACTAAATGTGCCTCCTATGATAATACAATATGTTATACCTTTTAGATCACCCCCCCCCTTCCAATCATCTCTTTTGTATTGGAGAAAGCGTAATAGCCATTCCCATGTATCATTGACACCCTGAATAAATCTTTAAATAGGTGGGAAGAATAACCAAATGATTATGAGTTTAGAATAAACCAACTTTCATTTGGTGGGTTGTATATCAATTTAAGTAACACAAATGGCACAATAGCAAACCTATAAAACCAAAAAATAATGGCCACACAATAAAAGGTTTAACCCTCATGTCAGTACAATGAATGTACACTTTCAAGTGTCCATCAATTTAAAACTCATTACTTCTACTGATCAGATCAAAAGGTTAATTTTTCCATATACACATATTGTGATAGTGCTCCTGAATCTGTGATAATTTCTATCATGGAAATGTGTCTCTAATAATCCTTACAATTTAAATTTCTAATGTAATGTAATGAATTTTAACTTTATAAAGTTGCTTTAATTATATGTGATTGTATCAAGTAGAAATTGGTTGAAATCTCAAATTGTCACAAAAATATTTTTTGTCTTTAAAAAGTATAAAAATTCATTCTCTATCTTTTTACAAAATTTTACTTAAAAATTCTAACAAATACAAAAGTTATGAAGTCATTTATGATGTAGCTATTTACGTATCACCCAATTGTAAATGGGCGCAAAACTACTTGAATTTGCAAAAGTTATCGGAAATTCTAACAATATAGGGACCTTAAGTCAGGTACATTTTTTCAGTCACATGCAGTATAAATGTAGTATTCATTTGCTTGTTGTATAAAATACCTGTCTCCATGTTGAGCACTGTGTTGTTGATAAAGGTGCACAGGTACCTGTTTTCACGGCAATGATCGCGGTATAATGATGACGTCGTTCGTCCAACTGTTACGTCACAATACTGAAAATGTTGACGTGGAGATTTTGACCGATTTCTACTTGATCACATATTACTAAGAAAAATAAATTTATTTTGATTTTACACATGTGTGTATTTATTATGAGAGTAGAGATTAATCATCACAAATTAAAATTTTGGAGCACATAAGGATTCCTTATCACGAATACCCCTTTGACAATTTGAATCTTCCCAGCAAATTAATCCTAGACAAACTAAAAACAATATCTTGAACAAAATAGTTTTCTGCTATCAACATAATTTCTTTGTTAATTATATTACATGTCGATTTTAAACTACAAATAAAACATTTTTCTTTTTCATTCGATAATATTGAAAAATCAATGTCCGTTGATTCAACATTTTTACATAATGTAATACATGTATAAGGCTCAATCAGAAATGACCATTTCAATATGTAGCATTGTGTGATCAGAATTGATTGATTCATCAATATTACATATTCCTGTAACATAAGATTCAATCGAACAAGGCCATTTCAATATGTAGCATCGTATGATCAGAATTTGTTGAGTCATCAATATTACATATTTCTGTAATATAAGATTTAATTAAACATGGCCATTTCAATATGTAGAATTGTATGATCAGAATTAGCAAATTCATCAACATTACATATTTCTGTATAAGATTTTATCAAACGTGGCCAAATTAATATGTAGCATTGTATGATCAGAATTGGTTGATTGATCAATATTACATATTTCTGTAAAATAAGATTCAATTGAACAAGGCCATTTCAATATGTAGCATTGTATGATCAGAATTTGTTGAGTCATCAATATTACATATTTCTGTAATATAAGATTGAATCAAACATGACCATTTTAATATGTAGCATTGTGTGATCAGAATTGGTTGATTCATCAATATTACATATTCCTGTAATATAAGATTGAATCAAACATGACCATTTTAATATGTAGCATTGTGTGATCAGAATTGGTTGATTCATCAATATTACATATTCCTGTAATATAAGATTGAATCAAACATAACCATTTCAATATGTAGCATTGCATGATCAGAATTGGTTGATTCATCAATCTTACATATTCCTGTAATAAAAGATTGAATCAAACATGACCATTTCAATATGTAGCATTGCACGAACAGAATTAGCTGATTCATTAATATTACATATTTCTGTAATATAAGATTGAATCAAACATGGCCATTTCAATATGTAGCATTGTGTGATCAGAATTGTTTGATTCATCAATATTACATATTTCTGTAATATAAGATTGAATCAAACATGGCCATTTCAATATGTAGCATTGTGTGATCAGAATAGGTTGATTCATCCATTTAACATATTTCTGTAATATAAGATTGAATCAAATATGACCATTTCAATATGTAGCATTGTATGGTCAGAATTTGTTGATTCATCAATATTACATATTCCTGTAATATAAGATTGAATCAAACATGGCCATTTCAATATGTAGCATTGTGCTAGGTTTCCATAAATTTAAAATAATTAGTAGCCAAATTTCCAAAATTTGTGAAAATACAGTGCTTTTTAAAGTATTTTTTCACAAATTTGCTAAAATAGGTTACTTTTTGAAAGAATTCCTCAGAAATTAGTAGCCAATGGCGATTTTGGCTACCAGGAATGGAAACATAGCATTGTGTGATCAGAATTGGTTGATTCATCAATATTACATATTCCTGTAATATAAGATTGAATCAAACATGACCATTTCAATATGTAGCATTGTACGATCAGAATTGGTTGATTCATTAGTATTACATATTCCTGTAATATAAGATTCAATCAAACATGGCCATTTCAATATGTAGCATTGTGTGATCAGAATTTGTTAATTCATCCATTTAACATATTTCTGTAATATAAGATTGAATCAAACATGGCCATTTCAATATGTAGCATTGTGTGATCAGAATAGGTTGATTCATCCATTTAACATATTTCTGTAATATAAGATTGAATCAAATATGACCATTTCAATATGTAGCATTGTATGGTCAGAATTTGTTGATTCATCAATATTACATATTCCTGTAATATAAGATTGAATCAAACATGACCATTTCAATATGTAGCATTGTGTGATCAGAATTGGTTGATTAATCAATATTACATATTCCTGTAAATTAAGATTAAATCAAACATGGCCATTTCAATATGTAGCATTGTGTGATCAGAATTTGTTGATTCATCCATTTAACATATTTCTGTTATATAAGATTGAATCAAATATGACCATTTCAATATGTAGCATTGTATGATCAGAATTGGTTGATTCATCAATATTACATATTCCTGTAATATAAGATTGAATCAAATATGACCATTTCAATATGTAGCATTGTATGGTCAGAATTTGTTAATTCATTAATATTACATATTCCTGTAATATAAGATTGAATCAAACATGACCATTTCAATATGTAGCATTGTATGATCAGAATTGGTTGATTCATCAATATTACATATTCCTGTAATATAAGATTGAATCAAATATGACCATTTTAATATGTAGCATTGTGTGATCAGAATTGGTTGATTCATCAATATTACATATTCCTGTAACATAAGATTGAATCAAACATGACCATTTCAATATGTAGCATTGTATGATCAGAATTGGTTGATTCATCAATATTACATATTCCTGTAACATAAGATTGAATCAAACATGACCATTTTAATATGTAGCATTGTGTGATCAGAATTGGTTGATTCATCAATATTACATATTCCTGTAACATAAGATTGAATCAAACATGACCATTTCAATATGTAGCATTGTATGATCAGAATTTGTTGATTCATCAATATTACATATTCCTGTAATATAAGATTAAATCAAACATGGCCATTTCAATATGTAGCATTGTGTGATCAGAATTTGTTGATTCATCCATTTAACATATTTCTGTAATATAAGATTGAATCAAATAAGACCATTTCAATATGTAGCATTGTATGATCAGAATTGGTTGATTCATCAATATTACATATTCCTGTAATATAAGATTGAATCAAATATGACCATTTCAATATGTAGCATTGTATGATCAGAATTTGTTGATTCATCAATATTACATATTCCTGTAATATAAGATTGAATCAAACATGACCATTTCAATATGTAGCATTGTATGATCAGAATTGGTTGATTCATCAATATTACATATTCCTGTAATATAAGATTGAATCAAATATGACCATTTTAATATGTAGCATTGTGTGATCAGAATTGGTTGATTCATTAATATTACATATTCCTGTAACATAAGATTGAATCAAACATGACCATTTCAATATGTAGCATTGTATGATCAGAATTTGTTGTTTCATCAATCTTACATATTCCTGTAATATAACATTGAATCAAATATGACCATTTCAATATGTAGCATTGTATCATCAGAATTGGTTGATTCATCAATATTACATATTCCTGTAATATAAGATTGAATCAAACATGACCATTTCAATATGTAGCATTGTATGATCAGAATTGGTTGATTCATCAATATTACATATTCCTGTAATATAAGATTCAATCAAACATGACCATTTCTATATGTAGCATTGTATGATCAGAATTTGTTGATTCATCAATATTACATATTCCTGTAATATAAGATTCAATCAAACATGGCCATTTCAATATGTAGCATTGTATGATCAGAATTGGTTGATTCATCAATATTACATATTCCTGTAATATAAGATTGAATCAAACATGACCATTTCTATATGTAGCATTGTATGATCAGAATTTGTTGATTCATCAATATTACATATTCCTGTAATATAAGATTCAATCAAACATGACCATTTCAATATGTAGCATTGTGTGATCAGAATTGGTTGATTCATCAATATTACATATTTCTGTAATATAAGATTGAATCAACTATGGCCATTTCAATATGTAGAATTGTATGATCAGAATCAGCAAATTCATCAACATTACGTATTTCTGTATAAGATTTTATCAAACGTGGCCAAATTAATATGTAGCATTGTATGATCAGAATTGGTTGATTGATCAATATTACATATTTCTGTAATATAAGATTTAATTAAACATGGCCATTTCAATATGTAGAATTGTATGATCAGAATTAGCAAATTCATCAACATTACATATTTCTGTATAAGATTTTATCAAACGTGGCCAAATTAATATGTAGCATTGTATGATCAGAATTGGTTGATTGATCAATATTACATATTTCTGTAAAATAAGATTCAATTGAACAAGGCCATTTCAATATGTAGCATTGTATGATCAGAATTTGTTGAGTCATCAATATTACATATTTCTGTAATATAAGATTTAATCAAACATGGCCAAATTAAAATGTAGCATTGTATGATCAGAATTGGTTGATTCATCAATATTACATATTCCTGTAATATAAGATTGAATCAAACATGACCATTTTAATATGTAGCATTGTGTGATCAGAATTGGTTGATTCATCAATATTACATATTCCTGTAATATAAGATTGAAGCAAACATAACCATTTCAATATGTAGCATTGCATGATCAGAATTGGTTGATTCATCAATCTTACATATTCCTGTAATAAAAGATTGAATCAAACATGACCATTTCAATATGTAGCATTGCACGAACAGAATTAGCTGATTCATTAATATTACATATTTCATTAATATAAGATTGAATCAAACATGGCCATTTCAATATGTAGCATTGTGTGATCAGAATTGTTTGATTCATCAATATTACATATTTCTGTAATATAAGATTGAATCAAACATGGCCATTTCAATATGTAGCATTGTGTGATCAGAATAGGTTGATTCATCCATTTAACATATTTCTGTAATATAAGATTGAATCAAATATGACCATTTCAATATGTAGCATTGTATGGTCAGAATTTGTTGATTCATCAATATTACATATTCCTGTAATATAAGATTAAATCAAACATGGCCATTTCAATATGTAGCATTGTACGATCAGAATTGGTTGATTCATTAGTATTACATATTCCTGTAATATAAGATTCAATCAAACATGGCCATTTCAATATGTAGCATTGTGTGATCAGAATTTGTTAATTCATCCATTTAACATATTTCTGTAATATAAGATTGAATCAAACATGGCCATTTCAATATGTAGCATTGTGTGATCAGAATAGGTTGATTCATCCATTTAACATATTTCTGTAATATAAGATTGAATCAAATATGACCATTTCAATATGTAGCATTGTATGGTCAGAATTTGTTGATTCATCAATATTACATATTCCTGTAATATAAGATTGAATCAAACATGACCATTTCAATATGTAGCATTGTATGATCAGAATTGGTTGATTAATCAATATTACATATTCCTGTAAATTAAAAAAATCAAACATGGCCATTTCAATATGTAGCATTGTGTGATCAGAATTTGTTGATTCATCCATTTAACATATTTCTGTTATATAAGATTGAATCAAATATGACCATTTCAATATGTAGCATTGTATGATCAGAATTGGTTGATTCATCAATATTACATATTCCTGTAATATAAGATTGAATCAAATATGACCATTTCAATATGTAGCATTGTATGGTCAGAATTTGTTAATTCATTAATATTACATATTCCTGTAATATAAGATTGAATCAAACATGACCATTTCAATATGTAGCATTGTATGATCAGAATTGGTTGATTCATCAATATTACATATTCCTGTAATATAAGATTGAATCAAATATGACCATTTTAATATGTAGCATTGTGTGATCAGAATTGGTTGATTCATCAATATTACATATTCCTGTAACATAAGATTGAATCAAACATGACCATTTCAATATGTAGCATTGTATGATCAGAATTGGTTGATTCATCAATATTACATATTCCTGTAACATAAGATTGAATCAAACATGACCATTTCAATATGTAGCATTGTATGATCAGAATTTGTTGATTCATCAATCTTACATATTCCTGTAATATAAGATTGAATCAAACATGACCATTTCAATATGTAGCATTGTATGATCAGAATTGGTTGATTCATCAATATTACATATTCCTGTAATATAAGATTGAATCAGATGTGACCATTTCAATATGTAGCATTGTATGGTCAGAATTTGTTGATTCATCAATATTACATATTCCTGTAATATAAGATTGAATCAGATGTGACCATTTCAATATGTAGCATTGTATGGTCAGAATTTGTTGATTCATCAATATTACATATTCCTGTAATATAAGATTGAATCAAACATGACCATTTCAATATGTAGCATTGTATGATCAGAATTTGTTGATTCATCAATATTACATATTCCTGTAATATAAGATTAAATCAAACATGGCCATTTCAATATGTAGCATTGTGTGATCAGAATTTGTTGATTCATCCATTTAACATATTTCTGTAATATAAGATTGAATCAAATAAGACCATTTCAATATGTAGCATTGTATGATCAGAATTGGTTGATTCATCAATATTACATATTCCTGTAATATAAGATTGAATCAAATATGACCATTTCAATATGTAGCATTGTATGATCAGAATTTGTTGATTCATCAATATTACATATTCCTGTAATATAAGATTGAATCAAATATGACCATTTCAATATGTAGCATTGTATGATCAGAATTGGTTGATTCATCAATATTACATATTCCTGTAATATAAGATTGAATCAAATATGACCATTTTAATATGTAGCATTGTGTGATCAGAATTGGTTGATTCATCAATATTACACATTCCTGTAACAACATGACCATTTCAATATGTAGCATTGTATGATCAGAATTGGTTGATTCATCAATCTTACATATTCCTGTAATATAAGATTGAATCAAATATGACCATTTCAATATGTAGCATTGTATGATCAGAATTGGTTGATTCATCAATCTTACATATTCCTGTAATATAAGATTGAATCAAACATGACCATTTCAATATGTAGCATTGTATGATCAGAATTGGTTGATTCATCAATCTTACATATTCCTGTAATATAAGATTGAATCAAACATGACCATTTCAATATGTAGCATTGTATGATCAGAATTTGTTGTTTCATCAATCTTACATATTCCTGTAATATAACATTGAATCAAATATGACCATTTCAATATGTAGCATTGTATCATCAGAATTGGTTGATTCATCAATATTACATATTCCTGTAATATAAGATTGAATCAAACATGGCCATTTCAATATGTAGCATTGTATGATCAGAATTGGTTGATTCATCAATATTACATATTCCTGTAATATAAGATTGAATCAGATATGACCATTTCAATATGTAGCATTGTGTGATCAGAATTGGTTGATTCATTAATATTACATATTCCTGTAACATAAGATTGAATCAAACATGACCATTTCAATATGTAGCATTGTATGATCAGAATTTGTTGTTTCATCAATCTTACATATTCCTGTTATATAACATTGAATCAAATATGACCATTTCAATATGTAGCATTGTATCATCAGAATTGGTTGATTCATCAATATTACATATTCCTGTAATATAAGATTGAATCAAACATGACCATTTCAATATGTAGCATTGTATGATCAGAATTGGTTGATTCATCAATATTACATATTCCTGTAATATAAGATTCAATCAAACATGACCATTTCTATATGTAGCATTGTATGATCAGAATTTGTTGATTCATCAATATTACATATTCCTGTAATATAAGATTCAATCAAACATGGCCATTTCAATATGTAGCATTGTATGATCAGAATTGGTTGATTCATCAATATTACATATTCCTGTAATATAAGAATGAATCAAACATGACCATTTCTATATGTAGCATTGTATGATCAGAATTTGTTGATTCATCAATATTACATATTCCTGTAATATAAGATTCAATCAAACATGACCATTTCAATATGTAGCATTGTGTGATCAGAATTGGTTGATTCATCAATATTACATATTTCTGTAATATAAGATTGAATCAACTATGGCCATTTGAATATGTAGCATTGTATCATCAGAATTAGCGGATGCATCAATATTACATATTTCTATTATATTTCTGTAATGTAAGATTCAAATTTGTCTAGTCACATGTGAATGTAAATAAAATCTATACTGTGTTTTATTACATGGTAATGAATGTTTTTCTATTGTGTCATTTTGCTACAAATGACGCCATTGTATATCTTAAAACCATTTTCCACTTCTTTCGTCAGTCAACATGTGACTGTATTCTGACTTTGTTTCCATATATTAAATAAAACATAACATTTTTTTCATGGGTATTAAAGTCAGTTGAAAGATTTGTTACTCTGAAAAAAAAATTATAATTGAAATGACCAAGACCAGCCTATATTTCATTTTCATGTATCCAGTAATATATTAATTTGCCCTCATGCCCATATGACAGAATGGCTTACTCCAACCTCATGCAGTCATTCCAAAAATAATTGTATTGCTTATATTCTTTTAAAAGGTCAAAAATGAAATTTTGAAATCAGACTCTTTTATGTCTCTTAAAAACAAAGATGTATATGTACAGAATTAAAAAATAAATTATTACACACTCCAAATTCGAAATAAAAAAATTATGATAATTTCTTAGTTTCAATAATAAAGTCATATAAAACTGTTCTAAATGACTATTATTTTGCTGGTTTTTAGCATTAATTACAGAAATGGCAAATGTTTGTAAGAACTTGTCCGGTCGAGTGATAATATATCCTGGATAAATGCTTATATGCAATCTGAAATCGTGGAACTTGACCCATGTTAGGAGGTTAGGCGTTATGGAGGTTAGAAATTAACAACTGTGCGCTATTAACACTGAATAAATCCGAATTTGACATCATTTTAATACTAAGAAGACATATGCCACTGTTTTTCTAAAATAAAATACAATTTTATCATATCAACGTAGTTTTTCAGAAAATGGTGTAACGGAGGTTAGTTCCTTATATGAGACATTGAAAAATTCTATCTCAATATTGGATTTAAAGACATGGTTTAAAAATTCCTATCTAATATAAAGTTTCCCCCTGTACTCTTAGGCCATCATTGTAATCTGAAATAAGTTTCATATCTTTATTGCTTTTAGTTATGAATTCCTCACGTAATGAAATATCTGTTACAGGTTAGGAATTTTTACCGACACATGTAAAATAACCGGTTCAAAATTATGAATGATCACTTTTAGAAAATCTACTCGGTTCAAGACCCTATCTGATGTTAAGAAATAAATCTGATAGAATTTGTAAAATGGTTCCATTTAAAAACTATAATATAAGCTCTGAAAGTTTACATATTGCTATTGCAACATGCTCAAACGTCACATTTTCCTTCCAGAATCTGTCTCCACGGACAAGAAAAACCATTGTCAACTTTAAACGTTACGATATTATTTTGGAATGACTGCATGGTATATTCTGCTGCATAGACTTTTGAAATTAAAATGTAGATTTCGTTTTATATACTGCATGACCCATATTTGTCAATTAAACAATAAAAAAAATGTCTGTAATATAAATGGCATAATTCATATGATACTGTGTTATATTTGATGTTTTAATTGCTGAATATACAAATATTCCACTGTAGAAATTTTATATATTTCAATATATCTTAGAAATCTTTTTTATTTTTTTAAAATAACCTTTTTTTCAACTTATAATTGATTAATTCATGTTAATTTAAAAAAAATTAAAGGGAAATAACCACTACAGAGAATTCTTACAAATGTATTTAATTATAGGTTTTTTGTATTTGAAAGGGAGATAACCATTATAGAAAATCGTTAAATTACAGTTTTTTGTAATACAAACATGACAAAGTAAAGAGAGATAACTCTTATTACTTTGTTATATTACAGATTACTGTAAGATTACAATATTTTGTAAGTCCCTGGACTGTATATATAGCACATTAGTAGTACTACATTTCAGACATTTTTGCTGCTTTTCTTAGTTTTCCTGGCTACATATCATATAAATCGGCCCCCAAATCTTAAAATTGGCTAACGTTTTGGCTTCAACTTTTCAAGAGCCAGAGCTCTAACCCTGTAATTGGACACCACGAATTGTTTGTTTATCAACCGATATTTAATACGAGTTACTCCTCTTTGTACGGAACATTTTATTTATCAACTAATGCCCGGAATTGTTTGTTTTTAGGTATGCTTCAGAGAGTGTGTACGGAGCATATTATTTATCAACCAAATTTAAAGCCCGGAATTGTTTGTTTTTAGGTATGCTTCAGAGAGTGTTTTTAGACTCTCAGTGGATGGTGGTGTTGTCCCTCGCTGTTGTCAGATTGAGGCTCAGCTGCTGTAAGCAGATCACGATACTACTAGTGGACAATTCTCCAACGTATATCACGCTATGTGTTTTACTTCTACTCCCCATCACGAACGCAATAACCACCTTTGTGTCCTTTCTACCTACTGATGGAGATGTACATTTGTCCCAAAGGAATTATAGCAAAAAGGCTGTATCGAACAGGTCCGACATTTTCATGACCTGTCAACAACATGGTACTCTGGAGTCAAAGGTTATGCCTTATGTAGCTTTGAGTTTTATTCCGCTGCTCATAACATGCGGCATATATTTGGCCATCTTTTTCCGGATATCAAAATTTCCTGTCTATGCAGATGGAATGTTCAATGACGTCCGCCAATTTAACAGACGACGTTTTAGAAAACAAATCAAGATGGCCTTTTTAACTTTACTTGCGATGTTGCTTTTGTTTTGGTTCCCTTACACTGTACTTGAAATCCTCGTGATGGTGTCCAATGGGTACATAAATATTCATGTACTCAGAATTCTGTTATACCTGAAAACTGTCATTTTTCTATTGCATCCATTCAGTGATGCAGGGTTTGACAGGTTTCGAAAAAACCTACTGTCGATGAAAATTGCCTATCTACACGAAAGCCCTTTTCCCCAATTGAGAGATAAAAAAGAAGATGTAAAAGGCCATTGCTTTTCACCGGAAGATATTCCAAAAGGCAACGAACATAATCCTCTTAGTCACACGCAGTTGACTATGCCAACAGGAAATAATTGCATCCGGGACTTTAATGACATCATGATCATGGATGACGAATTAGAAATCGGTGATCAACGTCTGCGCATGAAGAATTCGCGTCCTTTGTCTTATCTGTACTGAAGTATTAATGGACTTATTTCATTCATAACTATAGACTTTAATTGGCTGACAAGTCACGAAGTAAATCTCTGTCAATATACTATTCTCTGTTCAGTATTGGCATAATAGACCTGGCAACTTAAGCCATATCTCGGCCACTCGGCATCTGAAATTCGACTCGTTTGCTCAGTGTTAACACCTTTGACCCGTATGTACTGTAATAATTAAGTAGATTCTATTTATAGCACTTTGATATTGCAAGTAGGAAAATAATAGTAAATTGTGTAGAAGCTTTTATCAAACGAAATAATAACATAAAATTTTGTAATAAATATTTATTGGGGCTACTGACCATAAAACCGGCGATTTTGTACCAGCAGCAGACGTGACGTGTGAAGCTATCTGGACAGGAGTTGCTTACCCTTTTCGGAAAATTGTTTGCCTGGTGAAATTTCAGCAAACTGTATTTGTTGAATGTTGCTTAATTTTCCATCAGCCATTTTTTCAGCTATTCGCGACGAGAACTACTTCATTAATCTATGATCAAGTTCGTGTATGCACGAGACAACAGTACCACTACGGAAGTCACATTTTACTGACACCAGTCAAGGCCGACGGAAAGGAAATTCACTTACCCACATGTGGTCTGGGCGGGACTCGAACTCAAAGCGGTGAGAGACCCTGGATTTGTAGACTAAAGTCTTATGCATTAGGCCTTCGCGACCTCATATCGTCGTATTGAGAAACAGCTTGTAGATTTGAAATTCTAATCAAATCCAACTACAATGTTCTACATTACTAACCTCCAAAAAGTAGCCAACATTTGTATCTCATGTACAGTACAGAAAGTTTAACATTGAGCTAAAACAAAAACAGTGTCGAAACGTGGATATCTGGTGACTGAAACATAGGCAGCCACTAGTCTAATAGATACCAAAGAATAAATAGCGAATAACAAGAAATAGATTTAAAAAAACAAGCTGCCGGGAAGCTGCTGAGAATTTGCTAACGAGGGGCCGAGATGAGTTACCGATTCAGCACCATTTAGCTGAGTGATTAACTTTGGACAGGTCTGTAGTCTATACCGTTTTATTTTGGTGGATTGTTTGTGCCATCACATGACGGGACATTAGTGTAAATCAAGAAAAGAAAAATAATATAGATTTGAAACATCATGACTGCCACCATGTACGCGACCTGTTCCATTCATAATGTAACACTTATCACCCGTGATTTTCTTACTTTTTCACGCATGAAATATATATAAAACAATTTTGCTTGTCAGATATATGACCCAGTGTACGAGTAGAAACACTTTTTGCATGGTTTAACGTAAAACTAACTGCGTTGTGGAAGGCATTGATTTAGGGCTTTTGAAGTTGTACATGAGTTACAGAAAGATTGTAAAATAAGTGAAAGATATGGGCTACAATATTTCTACTGTGCCTCTGTACTGGATTAAACATCAACCAGAAATTATGTTGGTTGAATGTTGATTCACGTCGCATCAGCAATTCTTCAGCGAAGAGAACTGTTTATTAATCTCTATGGATTAATCTATGAACAAGTTCATGTATGCATGTTAAGTGTGAGTGTGTTGTATAGTCTGCCTCGTACCAGCGCGCATTCAGGGCGACTTTAAGGTGCTAGCTTACCAAATCAGTACGCCACAGACAAGCGTACCTTTCCCCCAGTCCATTATACTGACACCGGATGAATCAGTAAAGACCAACGGCAAGTAAAATTCACTTTCCCACATGTGGAATAGCAGCTACTCCTTATGTCATCAGAAAGATACGTCATTTGATAGACTCCAAACGTGAGATGATGTTTCCATTGGAACTGTATCGTCTATTCAACACTAGATTTGTTTTTATTCTAAAACTGCCTGATGTTCGCAAGTCTAAAATTTTTAAGGTCATCTATGGCATGTATGACGTCAAAAGCAATGTTGCCTGTGGACAATAACTAAAATTAATGTTTGATCTTATAAGTTTACATTCACACTTCAATCAAATAAGACAATGTGTTAATATAGAAATGTAGTTGATAATAAGGTCCCCCTAGGCCAAAGCCGAGAGAGAGACACACAGAGAGAGAGAGAGAGAGAGAGAGAGAGAGTACTTGGACAAACGTGTTTTTAAATGAAGGCAGTGTTCAACCCAGTTTTAGTTGATGAGGTCATTCTATACAATAAACAAATGGATTGTAATTATTTTTAAAAAAAATAATATTAATAATAATTACAATATTAATTTACAAACCTTTAAGATTTTTTTGGAAAGGTCAATATTGAAACATCTACTCTCTTTGTTTGCATGCTCAATACTTGGTGTTATTATTATTATGTTATTATTGATATCTCTCATTTTGTTATTTATGTATTTTTTTTTATTTTTTAATTAATAAATGTCAGATGTTATAATTATAACTATACATGTTGCAATGTACTGAGACATGAATGTAGGGGGAGGGTGTAAAAGACAATGTCCCCTTCCAATCCTTTTGTTTTGTATTTTTGTTTGTTTGCTTTTTTTTTTTTTTAATAAAATATAATATGAATACGTGTCATATCTTCTTTGACATTTTTAAACAGATACTAGTTGCAACTCACAATAATATATAGTGATACACTGATGAACTTATGTATCACATCTTCATTTTATTAAATAAAAACAGTTTGATTTTGAAATTTCTGACCAAAAATATAAAACTTGACCTATGTATCATAGATCAGTTCATTAATGTGTAGGAAACTCTGGTGTCCATTTCCACAGTATGTAAACTCCGGTGTACGTCTTCCGGAAGCTGGGATCGTCGAAGCGAAGAAAAAGCCAACAGTAATGGTTCCATTGTCGTCCTGTGACAGTATATTGGCTGCCAGTAAGTTTTCTTGTACACTTTCACTGCAACAATTACACTCAAACTGATCGCGGATAACAGCGGAGTAAGTTTTGAATACAGTCGGTAACATTTATTGTTTCAGTTTGAAGAAAATGATTGTTAATCATTCAACTTTTCAATGATATTTTCAAAGAAGTCAAATAAATTATATTTCCCGAGCATAAAAATATGATAAATGCCATATTTAATGCATTTGATTTAAGACACCAAGTGTTTAGATTAAAGGTGACGTATCCCTTTATCCCAAAACGCGACAGTTAAGAAATACTGATTTAATTTCACGCTGGTGATTCCAGATAGTGTACGCCTAGCTGATAAAAACATGAACGCCTAGCTGGAATTTTAGTGGAAAAATATGTACGCCTAGCTGTACAGAAAATTGTACAATTTATTGCCATTTTTCACATTTTTCTTAGATAATCGGTTGAGAAAACCCCTTCACAACTTTATGCTAATCTCAAGGATATGGTGCCATTTAATATACATTTTATTTATAAATAGATAGATTGATTGATTGATTGGATGCGGTTTTACGTCAAAGTTAATAATATTTCACTTATATGGAGACGTCGCCAGCTATATGTGAAGCCATAAAAAATTGACCTATGCAGTGCGCTAAGGACAATGTGTAGGTAGAGTTCTTTACGGTGCCACGCCTGCTATGAGATGAAGGAACGGATTTTAATGTCTTTTTCGAAGGAATCGGCGACTTTCATTTCTACATGCCGAGTACATGGAGTATTTACTACCTATTTTTAAGATATGGTCAGCCCCAGGCCGGATTCCGAACCCACGACCTCCTACACCAAGCGCATTACCAACTGAACTATCGTATATGTTGAAAAGAGCGTGTTGTTGGTAGTAGCAGAACCTATAAATCATTCCTTTCTTTTTAAATCAATCGACAAAAATGAAATAAAATAGCCAATTAGATAAATAAACAGGGGACCAAAGACCTTAACGCTCACCTCAGGATATGTCATATCTCGTGTAGAAAGTCAATGGACAATCACATAAATTACAAGGAATGTTTTAATTTTCAAGAGTTAGGACCTAATGTAAGGATTTTTTTCAAATTTTTTATTACTTATCCTAAAATGCTACCGTATACTTCTTAATATTTAAGGTCTAGCTACAATAAATGTATGGACAGCTAGTAAAAATCACAAAGGCAAAAACCTAGGTTATTTCAGTATTCTTACACATCTATGACCTTGACCTTTGATCCAATGAACTTCATCATTGTAATTAACGTCAATGCCATACTTATACAAAAAGTTTAGAGTTTTCCAGACATATATTTTGTGACGTCGTAGCAGACGTTCTTAATCGCGAAGGCCCTGATTATCTGTAATGAAAATTATCCCCCTTTTTTAAATGACGTTAATTACGGTGTAACAAGAAAATGCTCCCTAAACAAAGAAAATACCACAAAATTTTAAAGGGGAATTTTTATTATTATAATTTTAAAAATAAGTTCAAGCCCCCTTTGTGGAAATTACTGAAAATACGAGATTTTCAGATTATCTGGGAACCAAGCATATAAATGTTCAGAAACAAATACTCCATATCTTGAACGGTTGTAAATCATTGAATCAAATGCACCCTCGGCACTTTTGGTTTTCTGATTGTGTATTTAGAATGGCGAGATAAAAACTTATGAACTTTCTGGCTTAGTAAGAGAAAATATAGAGGACAACCACACTTTACGCTTCGAAATTTAAACACGCCGAGGAACCTGTATTTTAATATGACACTAACAAATAAACATTACGGGCATCCTGTATGTGTGTAGTAAAAGTTCCGACTTGTTCCGACTTTTGTTAAAAAAAACTTTTGTTTTCTTTCGCTTTTATTTCCCTTCATGTAAGACATTATTCATAGCGGACTGTCTAGGCGGATATGCAAATGAGATCATTGCCGTTCATTTTCTAAGATGTATCAAAATGACCTTAAGGCTAATAACTTCAATATTCTAATATACATGCCTATTAAAAAGTTGATAGTTTTCCAGATCATGCACTGACAAATATAGTAGTTTAGCAATTTCCATTTCAAGAACCTTGCCATTTCCCCATTTTGAGCCCTACAGCTACGATTACTACATGTCCTAAGTATGCTACACATGGAATATCTAAGTTATATCTCTTGTATCTTTAGAGGGAAAGATTATACTATTTCCCTTATAGGACCCAAAGGGGACATAACTCCCTCATTTGTGCAACCAGAAAGCCCTTCACCAAGGCATGATTGTCATTAAGTTTCATCAACTTTGGCCTGGTAGTTTTGAAGGAGATGACTTAAATACATATTGTTCTGTCCTATTGTCAAGTCTATTTATGAAAGGTTTATTCACTAAATAGTTGATTCTCAAGATTTTGACTCCGATAATGTACACGATAATCGACTTATGAATTATTGTGAATCTACAGATGGTGGTCCAAGTTGGATTTGTATTTTGAAGTAAATTTGCATATTTCGCAAGAAAAATTCTGGGATTCCTAAAAATAACTTTCATCTTGCCCTTCAAGTTGAAAATCCTGTCCATGTCTGCAATGAAAAATCAATTCTTTAAACAAGTTAACACGTGTCAGAGAACAAAATTAATTTTACAATGTTTTACAACAACACCAAACACAAATATATGTATGAAGAGATGTTCACATAAATGCAGCTAAAATACACTAAAATCCCAGCTAGGCGGTTGTTATGATTTTGCAAGAGTTGCAGCTAAGCGTACACCGGGTAAAAATAATACTTGTTGTAGTTAAATATTTAAACGTATATCTTGCATATGCGATTTGTATTCAAACTAGATGATGTTTCTTTGTTCCAATTACCTTATAAAACGGTAAGATCGGCTTTAAATTAAGATAAAATTCAATCTTACGCCAAGGAGGTTGGTGATTTTCCCCTGGCTGTCGATGATTAATTGTGTTTTTTGACATTATATGGTGATATTTGCGGGCAAATTGTAATGTCTAAGTGTTACTGACTTCAGCAACCAAAATTATAAGTGGTATCCAAGACTTGACAATTTAATTTTGAGCGTTTACTTACCTCTAAAATTCAGTCATTGAGACTATCAACATCACACGGTCGCTTCGACGATCCCAGCTTCCGGAAGACGTACACCGGAGTTTACATACTGTGATTTCGTCTAATACATTATGAGTGATACTCACTCCACAGAGTAGGCGCGTTCACAGTATTTTCATTCACTTGAATCGTAACACTAACTATTCATTGCGTGGATTATCGTATATGAATATTTCTTTTCACTGAAAGGTCAAGCGGACAGGTCAAAGTTGTTTGCCTATACTACCAATAGAATATCGCCATGTTGTTGTCTAACCTCCACAACTGTCTGGTAAACTGCAACTTTCACTATACTGCATAAATGAAAGTCCTTCTTCGAGAATAAACTCTCTTCAATTGAAACCTTACTAAATTGAACTAGATGTTGACCCGCCTTTACTGTGAGGTGGCTGCACATACAATTACGGACAAGATAGTATAAAAACTTAATGATATTATAAGTATTTTAATCACTATAAACTCTGAAGTCAATGTCTTTATATTAATTTTGCCAATCAATAAACAACCAGTGATAACTAGCAAGAAGACTACCACCAACCACATGCAAAACATGTTAACATCGTTTGTTGGTAGATTTTAGTTCATACTAAATTAATTAGAATTGTTTACATACCGAGATAAAGACCTGTGACTACAATGCCACGACTTAGGACGTACATTGAAAATATATTTCAATGGTGTGGTTAACTAATTTTATGGGCGCCCAACTCTCCCACTTACAAAGTAGGCAGAGGTCTTTGTTGTCACTCAAACATATAGGTTGGACTTCCACATGTACCATCCAGAAAAATTCTTATTTGACTTAAAAATCTTTAAAATGACGGAATCAAGCTATTTTAGCGTTTCACTACTGTAAACAAACATATATTCACCTCTTTTTTCGCGTTTTTTCGCTAGTATAGTAAAATTGCGAAAGTATATTGTCGCGAACCTTAAATATATCAGATTTTCTAATAATTTCTTTGTTCTATTAATTAAACCGCGAATTTTCAGTCACGAATTGTTTTTGATTGTGACATCCCGAAAATTAATACCCGCGAATGAATGTTGTTTTACAGTATATAAATCATTATAATAGGAAGACTACAGTTGTATTTCAAATGTTCGTACTGAAAAAAAATGCATTTTCTATACTGAACTGTTCTGTCAATATAATATCTCTAAGCAACAGCGCTTAACGTTGCCTTAACTTTTTTATTTTTAATGTGTTCATTTTAATATTATCCCGGGTATAAAACACAGAATACAACAAAGACAATGAGTCCAAATAGAAAAAGACACATTCCATAATCAGACATAAATCACCTGGATCCAAAAAGAAACAGAGAAAATGATAATGCAGTTATACTACAATACTGTCAAAAGTTTAACACCAAGTTAACGATGTAGTGCTGAATCCCCAGCATATCTTGGTCTTTGTTATCTTCAGTACAGACCTGTCACATATTTAACAATAACCTTACAAATTAGTGTCAAATTGGCAGCTCATCCCGGGCTCCCGTGAGCTATATTGTATACTTGTGCCAACAATCCAATATATTGTGAAAACTGTCCAATAAGTTTGAAAAAAAATCGGACTGTTGTCACAACATATTGGATTGTTGGCACCGGTCCAGTCCAAGTATGTTAGGCTCAAGAGAACATAGGATGACAACATAGCAATATCTTTAATCTCAGTCAATCAGCAGACGATCTTCGATTCCGTTTCGTTAGCTCAGTGTTAAACAGTTTAACAGGTCCTCTTTGTACCTATATGCAGGAATACAAATTTAATACTGAAAGAAGGAAATAATATGTACATAATAATATTCTCTTGATAATTATCTGTCTGTACGGAATCCTTCACTCAGATCACACATACATCTTTATAAAGAAGTTAGACTCCACTGGTCTCATCCCGGTTGCTTGAATGGGGCGGATGTTACCGTGTTCAGATATTGGCTTACCATCGAATCCCCGAAGCATGTATAATGTGTACATCCCCTAAAGCAAAAAAACGAGAGTGTTAAAACATAACTGTAATGTTGAAAAAAGTTTTATAGCCGTAATCACTTTAAAGTTTTTGGTGCGGTAATTTTCGTCAAATTTCCGACATTTAAAATGTATTACATATTGTTTGAAATGCTTAAAAAATGAAAATTATTCGTATAAAATACTCAAAATCACTTGCACAAGAATGCTACGGGTTGAAGTACCGATAACAGTTTCAAGCTTATCGCTCGGTTGTCGCCATTTTACCTAATGAATATGCATGATTTTAACCATATTAAGGTCGTCCAAATTAATCACGTGACACGAAAGTAAAGCAGAAAAATGGCGTCGGAGGTAAGGCACATGTTATTGTTTGCTGTTGTTTTGCCAATTTTTTTACATGCACACTCTTTTTTCGTTTTTTGGCCGAATCCGACAACGTTTGAGGTCTCCCCGCTTTCATTGGCCGATTACTGTCGCCATCTTTTGTTTGTCTCGTATGCTAATTTGGGTCACGTGATACCTGCCGACCTCGATCTGATGAATTTTAGACATGCCAACCCAAAATTATTTCTGAAACATATTTATTTTCTAAACATTTGAGTCCGATTACTAAAAATTTTACAATTAAGCGAATCGTCATAACTCTTATAATTTGTGAAAAATAAGGGTTTTGTGAGTTTTATTTTAAATGTCGGAAATTTAACGAAAATTACCGCACCAAATACTTTAACTATCATTATGATAACTTCCATGTTCTTTTCATTTTCAATTTTTAATTCACACATAGCGAATGAAACTAGCTAGACTGAAAATTCTTAATCTTCCAGAGAACCGTACCCGGCCTCACTTTCCAACCCTTGTGGAACATCACGTGTGAAACTTTATTTGCCAGGTTTCTAAGTATTTACTTTGCCTTTGGTATTGTAATTTAAACACGGACGATGTTCTTGTCTCCGATTTTAAGGTTGATCTGTACGAGTATTATCTCGCAATATAAAACAAGTAACCTAAATTGGGACATTGTCTTGTCTATATGCAACTCAACTGAACTGCTATATTTATGGAGTTTAGGGAGAGAGAAGGACAGAAAGAGAGAGAGACAGAGAGGGAGAGAGTTTTGTCTATATGCAACACAACTAAACTGCTGTGTTTATGTAGAGAGACAAACATGAGAGAGAGTATTATATTACCGCTGGCGATATCTGTATTGGCCGTTCCATCACTATCCAAATGTTGTTGGGTTTACACGGAGGAACAGATGACGATCCAACATAATTGTAAAAACTTCCCGTTGATGGTAGAATATCAGACAGAAATAGTGACGTATTGTGACCTTTATCTACAAAAACAAAATAAATGGAATATTAATTATAAATTGTCACGCGGCATTTTTATAGACTTAAAAGACTCATTTCTTGTGTTTGTAGTTTGTCAAAAATTTATGAAAAATTGTTTTTCAATGTTTCAAAAGAAAGAATCGCATCTTATATTAGTTAAGCAGATTAAAGCCAGGATTAAAAATACGCTCAAAGATACTTAAAAGTATATTAAGCACTGGAATTTGGCCTCAGTATCACAATGATTCTGTAACCAAAGTTTCTTGACTTAAATCTGACAAATTTTGACAAAATTTTATGGTATTAAAATAAAAAATTCAACTAATAACATTAATAACATTAATTTTAGAATGAAGATGTAAAAAGTTAAAACTATCTAAAAATGACACATCAAATCCACGAATATCTTGAAAACTAACGATATTTTCATTTTTCATTTGCCAGATTTAAGTTAGTCAATTAGGAATTATTGTAAAACTGAGGTCAAACTACCTTTATGCGACCTTTAAGTTGTTGGCGCCACAACTTATAGGGATACTGAAGTCTAGCGGATTATGACCAAAATCGATAGTTATAAGTACAAAATTAATCATAAAATTCAAAAAAATAAAAAGTTATTCCATTAAGGTATATCTTTAGCTATTTGAAAATTGCCGAAATCGTCGCTGCAGCTCTTTTGTGTTGGAGGTGAGAAGAACACCCTGTGACGTGATGTGTGAACAAACCTCGCCATTACAACCGCTATTGAAATAACGACCACTATTGAAATAATATTTCAATAGCGGTTGAGAATGCACTGAAATAACGACCACTATTGAAATAATTTCAATAGCGGTTGAGAATGCACTGAAATAACGACCACTATTGAAATTGGAATAATTATTTCAATAGCGGTTGAATCTGCACTGAAATAACGACCTCTATTGAAATAATTATTTCAATAGCGGTTGAGAATGCACTGAAATAACGACCACTATTTAAATAATAATTATTTCAGTAGCGGTTGAGAATGCACTGAAATAACGACCTCTATTGAAATAATTATTTCAATAGCGGTTGAGAATGCACTGAAATAACGACCTCTATTATTTCACTAGCGGTTGGGAATGCACTGAAATAACGACCACTATTGAAATAATTTCAATAGCGGTTGAGAATGCACTGAAATAACGACCACTATTGAAATTATTTCAATAGCGGTTGAGAACTGAAATAACGACCACTATTGAAATAATAATGTCATAAGAACTTTTTTCTACACGAATAACCTAACCGCCTATTGAATATATTTGCGGTGACGATTATGTTTATCACTGCACAACCGCGTGTACCAGTGAATATGATCTTATTCGTTAATTAATAGTGATATATTTTACCATACCAAAAACAAAAGTTATAAGAGGTATTTGTTGAGGAACAGTCGTAATTTACCTCTGTTTTCTAATGTATAGTATATACTGGTAAGTTTATACATTAGCTTGTTTCCTATAAACAGTATATACTGGTCAAAATCATTACGAAAACCTTGCATGTACAGCTGCATTTTTCGAATTTAAGGTGCTTTGATTTTATTATTAAGATATCAGTTTAAATATTTTTAAGAAGGGTTTTTTCTATAACATTCAGTTTATAAACATAATGAACTATAATCCATACATATTAACCGCAAATTTTTTCAGAGAAGAAAATGATAAGATATTTCAGATCTGATATATAAGACCCAAGTTAAAAAATAACATTGAGCTAAATTATACAATGCATAAGTACAGGACTTAAAATCTTCTTCAATGATACATCAAAATTGCACTGCAATATGTATTTCCCATTATTTTAAAAAAGAGATGGGAGGCAATAAAACAATACATTAAAATATTACCGTATGTGACAAGTTCATCTGCAAAGGCATTGAGACAGAAAAGGAAGAAAAAACTAGTTTTTTTCAGTGCCACTACTTATCATTTGTTATTGCTAACCAATCGAAATAGACTCGGAGTCACGGGGTGCTTTCAAGAGAAGAAGTCACTTTGTACTGATCAACAGAGGTAAGTGTTTTTTAAAAATAATAAATAAATAAAATTTATAAATTACTATATTCAGTGGGATTCATAAAGTAAAACCATTTAAAAAGAACGAGATAGAAAAGTGTGTATCTTACAATTCATAAAATGCAGTTTTCTTCTTTAAAACGTTATGACAAAATACAAATAAAAGATGAACATGTTAGGATTCATATTGCAGTTCGTAATTTTTAAATTTAAGCAGAGCGATATTTAGACTAATTTCAAGAAACAACTTTCTAGTCTATATGTGCATTTATATAAACACAACAATATACATTAGGGTTAATCCAGTGTAATTAAACCATTGGACGTGAAAACGGCAAAACAAAGTGTACACGTGAACTTCCAGCATGGAAGTGAGGCCGGATGCTCCGGAAGCAGGCCCGTAGCAGCCCATTTGAAAGTGGGGGGGGGGGGCAAACCAAAGGGTCAAGGGAAGACAGTGTGCCGCAGGCGCGCATGCGCTAGGGGATCTGGGGGCATGCTCCCCTAGGAAAATTTTAAAAATTAAAGTCAATATATGCAATTTCCTGAATTATGAGAATTAAAAAATATCTTTCAGTACTTCAGAAATTTTTGATAACATATTCACTCAAGAAAGACACGCTTAATGAAACCAAAACTATTTTAGAATTTATTGGCATAATATGTATTTTTAATTTGCAACAAATTTTGACAATATTGTGTGGGTGGGTGAGCTAGGGGGTCTGGGGCATGCTCCCCCGGAAAATTTTTAAAAATTGAAGTCATAATACCGAATTTCCTGAATTCTGAGAAAAAAGATATCCTGTAGTAATTCAGAAATTATTAATAACAAATACATTTACATACAATAAAAATACTTTTACCGAAACTCAAACTATTTTCGAATTAATCTGTAAGTGTTTGTTAATTTGCACAACTGAAATTAGTTATTTTAACAATATGTTGCACAGTTATACGTGACATGCGAGTGACGTGTGAGCGTGAGTCGGAAAAAAAAAATTAAAATTAGGCTAAAATGCTGCATGATTTGCCTTTTTAGACAAACTTATTGTATCGTACGCATTGGCGCCGAAGGCGCAGCGCTCATGGACATCTTTATTACCAAAGATTATGTTCTCAGGACTATCAAACAGACTTTATAAAAAAAAATGGCCAAAAAAGTGGGGGGGGGGCGGTCCCCCTTGGCCCCCCCATCTCCTACGGGCCTGGGAAGAGTGAGCGCCTCCTGGTTTGCATGCAACATCCGCCATGTGTTAATCCAAAATAAGGTGTATATATACGACAGTTGACTGAAACTACCAGGTATCATAGATATCAAAGACCAGCTTGGACATAGAGACACTATATTTGTTGACAAAGTCATGATGACGACCATAAAACTTTTTAATAGTTCTAATAAGCCTGGCCTTACAACATCCCTGTGTCAATAACTTGTTAGTGAGCAGCTTAGTATTTGAAAGGTCGTTTCTTCTCTCCTTGTAATCAAACATAGTATGGTATATTGTAAGTGAAAACTGTATTCCTTATAATAGGCGAATACAATTATGGCCGATTTCCATGTTCCAATCGACATGGTGATAAGGGACATTTCAGTCCCTGCCATAGTACATAATATAATGATCGTACAATGTGTTCTAAGAGTAACTTTGAATGTTATGTGATATGAAACGGATGGACGCACATCTGAAAATAACGACCTTTAGATATGCATAAAAATGACATTCTGGTGATCAATTTTGTAAAGTTTGAGTAAAATCCCTTCAGTAGTTTGGAAGGAGTTGTGGATACACGCTTTCTGGACGGACAGACAGACGGCCAAACGTACGGACTCACATCTGACAACAACGCCCTTTGGATACGCATAAAAGGACTTCCTGATGATCAATTTTGTAAAGTTTGAGTGAAATCCCTTCAGTAGTTTGGTAGGAGTTGCGGATACAAGACCGGACAGACGGACAGACCGACAGACTGACAGACGGACATCGACTATCACTATAATCCCCTTTCGGTTTCACCGATAGGGGACTAATAATTATTTCAATATAGGTCGTTATTTCAGTGCAGATACAACCGCTATTAAAATAATTTCAATAGTGGTCGTTATTTCAGTGCATTCCCAACCGCTATTGAAATTATTTCAATAGTGGTCGTTATTTCAATAGCGGTTGCAACGTGAAAGTTGTTAAAATTATTGTTTAAGTATGGTTTTGTGTGCGACAGTTGGTTGTAAAAATAATTAAAAAAAATTATAATAACTTAGAACTTGTCTCTATTTAGACCTATTTCAAATTGAATAATGACCAATATCGGCAAAATAACACAGGGATCTATGCATCAACTGACCTAAAATAATATTTTTTTTCACGATAAATCGATTAGATCTCAATTTATTAAAAGTATAATTTATATCCCTTTCTCGCATACAGGTAATTAAGAGATTATCAGTAACCTACACTACCTTTAGATCATGTTTATTAGACATTCCATCGACGGTAATCAAGAGGTAGATCTACCTTACAATATACAACATATTCATAATTTGACTTTCCAATCACTAAACACTATGACAGCAAGTTGGTTTTGAACTTGCATATTTATTGTTATACCAATCTTCAGACTAACCAATTGTTACAGATCAAAACACATCAAACAAACATTTTATGTAAAAATTGTCTAAACAAATTTTTGTCTTATAAAAACTAAATGCCACGCGTGACAACTCTTTTGCATGTGTTTCAATACTCTGAATATAATCTATAGTTTGAACTTTCAGACGGAAAATGGTATAGCTACAAGAGACGCTATCCTTTTTGATCACACGGCCTCACTTTCCTGTTTCACGTTCACGTGTTTAATTTAATCTGTCAGTTTTCAAAGTGGATTTTGATTTATGTTTGTAAGTGATTATATCAAGACGAGGTGGCCGAGTGGTTAAGGCGATGGACTGCTAATCCATTGGGGTCTCCCCGCGTGGGTTCGAATCCCATCCTCGTCGATTGTTTTATTTTAAATACTATCAATTTGTTGTGAATCAATTTAGCAAGGCTCGTTTCTAGAAAAGGGCGTATATATACGCTGTTTATCCATCCATAATAATTTTTCCTTCCTACTCCTCCAACACCATTGATTATATTTTGCTTAACATGTTATACGTGATTATCTGGATATGAATTCATATGTGAACCGAGAGAGGAGGTAACCCAGTAAATTTCTCATTGCGACCTTTACTGGTAGTTTCATGGCAAAAATGTTAAACGACGTATCTAGTCCGCTGAGAGTTGCTTTTGTTTCTCTTACAACACAAGAGAATTTTGGCACCACTTTGAACATCATACTCCATTACATAGTTTATTTACGACAATGGAATGAAAGCAGTTTTAAAACCCCAATCCGGTGTTTTAAAGAACTGTTCACGCCCAGCAGTGACAAAATAAAAAAAGTGCAAACATGAAAAGATGCATTGATACACATTAAAGCTTGAAGTTGAAAGTGTCCATTATGAAAATATATACTCACTAGAAGGAAACAGAATATGGCTGACAGCTCTCAGTACAAACAGATCCAGATAAGAATTAAACCCTCTGTCGTAGTTAACCTGTAAAACAAATAATTCAGACTGATAATATAAATACTGTTGGATGTTGAAGTTGATGTTGAATGTTGTTTGACGTCGCATCAGCAATTTTTCAGTTATTCGTTACGAGAACTATATATACTTTATTAATTTTTAAACAAGTTCGTGTTTGCACGTGAAGTAAGAGTGTATCTTGGTCTGTCTTGTACCAGTACTCAGGGCGACTTTAATTTAAGGTGCTAGCTCACCGAGTCAGTACGCCACAGACAAGCGTACCATTCCCCCAGTCATATTAAACTGACACCGAGTGAACCACTAAAGGCAAAAGGCAAACAAAATCTTTGAAACATCTTAAACATTTACAATATTTTTTAGTATGAAATCAAATAATACAGATCTCTCCAAATATTAATTCTAAGCAGTAACGATATAGTGCCAAATCTGCAGTTCACATCGACCCCCTCATTACGTTGTGGGCAGGGTCTCTCTTTAGAGACCATTGAATCCGATGCCTTGGGTCACAGCAAGTGTGGCACGTTAAAGAACCCTACCTGATATCGTCTCGAGCACACTGCAAATGTGAAACTTTATGCCACTTTACCTATAGCTAGTGATGCCTCGATGTAAGTGAAATATTCCTGCTTGTGACGTTAAACCTATTTACTCATTCAATCGACCCCTCGTTAAGCCACATTTCGGTAGCTTTTTGGCCATCTACATTTCAGCCGAACTTCGACTCAATTTCATTAGCTCAGTGTTAAACCTTCGATAGGTTTATGAATATGAGTTATCTATCTTGAACCATCCCTATTGCTATTGTTATTGCTATTGTAGGAGACGCATAATTGAACAGCTTCATATATTTTATATACTTCTGACTATATTTGAATACAGTCGAGTTAAATATGGTAATGCTGTTTTAATGGTCAAGATTCTTTCACGCATATAGATGCCGTCATTTCCAGGA
Organism: Anadara kagoshimensis; assembly: GCA_021292105.1. Classification (NCBI taxonomy): domain Eukaryota; kingdom Metazoa; phylum Mollusca; class Bivalvia; order Arcoida; family Arcidae; genus Anadara; species Anadara kagoshimensis. The sequence continues at coordinate 13,524,623 of CM037872.1, forward strand.
TTGCAAGGAAAACCACAGGAAACTACTGACATTCGGTAAGCAAACTTACAAACTGTATCACACCAGGATCTGTTTTGATTTGGTTAGTGAGAGATACTTACCTCGGCGAAAATAGACACAGTTACTGTACCGCCCAATCTACCAGCCGCTGATTCGTAAGTCGGAAAGTCTGCTAGGTAATGCTCTAAATGAATCTAAGAAAAAAATGGAATAACTTGTGACGTTAATCCTTCAGACCAGGGTTAACTGAAGCATTGACATTTCTTCATCAACATACATAGAACGATTCCGATGAAAACGTAAATGTAGGTATGCGAATACATCATTGTTTGCTAGACTTTTAATTTGAATATTCTTGACTGGGACGTTAAACATCATTTCTCATCTCAACTCAACAACTAACGTATCCTGGATGTATATAATATATTTGACTTACTGTTACACAAACTTTTTAAACATGGTAGTAACAATGCTGTTCAAGTTGCAAGGGCAGGGGGTGTCTAATTAATATAAATCTACCATTTAAATTTCAGAACTTTCTTTTTCATTAGTAATTATACTAAAAAATAGCGTTTTAAGCACTTACTTTTCCGACTATTAAAGCATTACTGTTAATGTGATACGCTCAAAAATTGCTTCTGGGTGTATTGTTGGCATAAAAACGTTTAAACGTTGTGTCAGAGCACGTACTGTCTTAAATCGGGATTGTTTTACGTGCTTTTGATATTTGCGGTTATGTTGCAAAAAGCTACGTGTTTGTTTTTGCGGGTTTAATTTTTGGGATCATGATGAATGAATCAGTAACTCAATCGGTGACAAAATCAGTACTTGGTGATATTGGAGAAACTTTTACTTAGTATGACTGTGGTTTTTTGGTAGCATATTTCAATATTGATACGTGATGAAGCTAGTGAAATACCGACAAGTGTCATGCACACGTATGAAACAAATACCCCTGACGTAATACATCAAAATTCAACACTTGTGTTAATAATCCTTACTTCTGCAGCGTACTTTTTGGAGTCTACACTGTGTTCCGACCCAGATTCAAAGTCATAAGTGCTGCCAAAATGTATGTGGAAATTATCCAGATAATACATACTCTCTTCACCAGAACCAGGTACACCATGTAAAACTTTACTTCTAGGTCTGACATAAAATACTGGCATAAAACCTTAAACAGAAAATGTCTAAAATGTTAAAGACATATAGCAACTGTAATGCTTTCATGGTTTTTCTGGGTTTACTTAAGAAAGTAACGAGTTTGTTTACAGCAAAATTGCTATATGCAACTATTGAATAGTATTGCAATCGATTGTGTTACTTTGGTACAGCTACACCTACTGTATATCCAAAAATGGAGCACTGCAATGGAAAATGCAAAAATAAAACCATATTTTCCATCAAATTCACAAACAAATTGTCAAAACTTGATACAAAATCTACTGACCTAGTAGAAAAATATGTTCATATAACCAAAAGTGAATTTAATTCTGTACATAGAGCAATTTTTAAAGTTTTTAACAAAGCAACAAATATGTCAAAGTTATTCCTTCTGTACTTTCTCACTCGAGACAACTTTAAATGTAATGCAATGATTTGAATATTCTTTATGAGCACACATGAACCTTAAAATCCCGAACAACAATAACCTACCTGACCTTAAATGCCTTATGTGTACATGTAGATTTGTAAGAGGCCCAATTGGAATATAAACTTGATCAATTTTTAAAAAAAAATCCCAAAACTTATCCATATACAGGAGAAATGAATAACCATGTTTTCATTTAAAAATATAATTTTGTTAGGTCAGTGCATTTTTATTTCATTTTATTGATAGTTTTATGGAAACATTTTCCATTGAATGAAATAAATAATGAAAACTATAGTTGTAATGTCCATCGAAAACGATACCTTTTCCCCTCACTCTAGTCACAAAAATCCATTTTTATAATTGTTTCCAAATTTATCAGCAAACCCCAATTTGAATGAACTAATGGTACAATTAAATGAGTTTTTACTTTTTTATGGTATCATTTCATAAGTAGCACATGATATTAATATCTGTCTGCAACACCCGGGGTCTATTGCTACAGGTAGAAAAACCACCGTCCAAAGAAATTACCTTCATATCTTTTTACTGTTAAATACAAGAAATAAATGCTATGTGCATCAGTAAATCGATGTACTTATGGTGTAACATGAAATTGTGATTTTTTTCAAAGTAGTATGAATAAAACTTATGGTGAGCGGAAGAAATATTTTTGTTACCGTTTATCCATTTGGACGCTGCCATTGTTCCGACGGTGGGTGTCAAGGCAGTATAAAATATTTATGTTTCAAAAAACATACAAAGTATTACATATTTTGCAATTTTTTTAAATTAAAGATTGTAAATATAAGAAATGACATTCTTATTCGCATTATCAATGCAAGTATGAATAACAATGGCCAGTCCATTAATACATGAACGGCTTCGCAAAAAGAATGACATTTCGTAAGTAAAAAATCCAAGTCTACTCATATTACAGGCATAAAGATAAATTCACAAGTGCAGGGTATGAATATACTATACAAATATTTTATTACTGTTATAAAACATTACCATTGTTAAGAAGTTCTCCCTGCATCTTTTTCACGTTGTTATAGGTAATTGAATTTCCGCTTCCGCCGAGAACAGTCTGCATTTGTATATCGATAGGTGATTGGTTCATTAGTCCACAATGGGAGAAAACTGTTTTCCAGTTCGGTGGACCTGAAATTAAATGCAATAAGTTACAATTAATGGTACATATCTTTCACAATTAAAATCACTGCGGTAGCTCATTTAGTAGTGTGCTCGCCCGGTAAGTGGGAGGTCGTAGTTTCGAACAACGACCGGGTCTGATCCAAGATTTGAAAATTAGTCACATGAGTCAGGGGGCAGAACCCAAAAATGTGACAACCCCTAAACTTTTTTGTTAAAAGCAGGAAACATGGTGGATATTATTGCCCTATATGTACTTAGTTAGGCTAGGTATGTTTCCACCTTGACTTTTTCCGTTTAATGGAAATATGGCTGCCAATCCAAGATGGCCGCCAAAAAAGATAATTTAAGTATAAAAATTTAATATCAAATCAACCACTCAACCTTTTTACTTGAAATTTTGTATTTGATCAATTAAATATTTATACTAATTTTTCATGAATAAGTATTAGTTGTAAAATTCAATATGGCCGCCATTTTTAAGATGGCCGACCTATAATCATCGCGCTGCATTTTAAATCAAATACAACATATGATGTCATATTTTATTACATTAAACCAATGTATTGTATTTAATATATATGTATTTAGTTAGGCTAAGTATGTTTCCACCTTGACATTTTCCGTTTACTAAAAAATATGGCTGCCAAATCCAAGATGGCCACCAAAAAAGATAATTTTAAATAATAAAATTCAATAACAAATCAACCGCTTAACCGTTTGAGTTGAAATTTGGTATTTGGTCAATTAAATATTTATACTAATATTTTCTGAACAAACTATGGTTGTTAAATTCAATATGGCCATCATTTTTAAGATGGCCGACTTATAATCATCGCCCTGTCTTTTAAATCAAATACAACAAAGGATTGCATTTAATTGCCGCTTGGTGTGTGTGTGTGTGTGTGTGCGCGCGTGTGTGTGTGTGTGTGACATATTATGTGAAAATATTATCAGTACAGCTCTTTAAATTTATTTTATGTAATTAAAATAACGAAGCCGAAACATTTTTCAAGTTTTCAATAAAGATCATTTGAATCAATTAATAGCTATGACTTTTGACGTCTGCAATAAAAATAGTCATCTAGCTCATTAAAACATTCAAAAAGGTCCAGCAGCAACATGATTAACATCCACGGGCACCTTGCAGCAATAAATCGCTTATATTCGGAAATGGATTAGTATGTTTGTTTTTGATTATACTTATTATATTAGTATGATCAGAATATAACATATTTCCCCGGTTCAAAAGTTCAACAGCTATCAATATAGGGTTGAAAACAATCTTTTATTTCCAAAATATTAATTGTACAACAAAAATCAAGACCATAAAAACATCTGCATCTCTACAAAGGATAAGCGTCTGGCCATTATCTGTTTCTTTGGCTCCTTTGGCACAAAGAACAATTCTTGTGCCTGCCTCTTTATAGTTTACTCAAAGACCTGATTTACCTCGCCCTGTATTCGAGAATGTAGTATTTGCATCCAAAAAACCCTAACCTAACAATCAACTTTTTGTCATACACCCTTTTTGTTTATCTCATTTGATATAAAACTAAAAAAATCAGATTCATTCTTTATTCTCGCCCATATGTATATTGGATTATTCCAATTTTCAGTTTTCCATCTTTTTTCTGCAATACATGTATTATTCTTTAAATCAAATTATTCTTACCAGTTCTTACTTGTCTTAATGCTCTATGATTGTGATTTGTGGATAGATTGTTGTGTTTTTTTATTTATTTTTTTCTTATCAGACTCAAATGCTCAAAATATCAATCAAACAAAACATCACAAAATATTTACCTTATCACTATTCCTTAAATGACACTTTTTGTTATCTGCAAATCAACAAAGTTGTCAAAGGTTTGTGCATTGGTACTTTCCGAATGCTGTTAACCAATGTCATACTCTCAATTATGGTACAAATCTGTATACCTTTTTTCAGAACATTTCTGAATGACATCATCAACCTGTGACTACATCAGATGCTTGTTGATTGGTCGTAAACTACCTGATGGTGTTACTTAGAATACAGTTACTTCTTTTTTTCCAGTATATCACTATCTCCATAATGATACCGAAAAAAGACCGGTACGATTATATATGGCACGGCATTGACTAACAGCATTGGAAAACCACAATATCCACTTTGAATATTGTCTCGCAGCAACCACAAAGTATCGATTTAGAAAAAAGTGTAAGAGTATATTGTTTGCTTTTATAAAGGCTTAAACCAGACAAAAAGAATAAATTTAAATCAAACTTATCAATCCATGTCAAAATCACAGTAAAATCTTGAAACTTTCAAATTAAGTTTAACACAGGGGCACCCCACACTTTTTAGAATTAAAGGAATATGAACTTTTGGGCGCCACATATCCATGGTATCCATGATACAGAGTCACCATACTGTATTGTGATGACAGCCATAAAACTTTATGAGGACCTTGATAAGCCAAGGCTTGCACTATCCATACATCAACAACTCATTTGTTACCAGTTTGCACTGTTGTATAAACAGGTTTAAAGAATGCAGAAGAGAGATGGAATTCCATTTTGTCTGAGAATTTGACCAATTTTACAAATACAGGAGAGGATAAGGCTTAACTGTTTAGTTTTAAATCAAATGAGTTCTGCAAGGAAGTACAAGGCAAGGAGTCAGTGGTTAGTGGAGGGTTGCGAATTCAAAGGTACATTCTCGAGTACAGGGCGAGATACATCAAGTCTGTGTGCAACCCATAAATAGGCAGACTCAAGACTTGTTCCTTATGCCGAGTGAGATGAATAGAATAACGGATAATGATTAGATGCTTATATTCTCTTGGTTTTGTTTCACAACTAAACAGTAAGGTTTAAGTTAGTACTACAAAAAAGAAACCGAAATTGTCAGGAGTCAATAAGAAATATCAGAAGAAAAACATTTAGATATGTTGGTATTTGATCATCAGACAGTGATTGAGCTTCCAGCATGGGAAATGTTCAAACAAATTACAGAGTTTGAAAACTGAACTGAAAGCTTATGAATATACGATAAAGTCGGTAATGCTGTTATCAAGTGTAGATTCTTTTGTATGTTATTTATTACGAACTACCAGCCCTTAACAAAAACCTTCATGAACTTCACAGTCATATGTTCTGTCAGTGCCACTTTACAAAATACGATCCGGTCATGCACATTAAACACATTAATTATCAGTTTATGGTTTAGAATCTATTTTATTTCCTCAGTAAATACTACCATTAACTCTTGTTAGCAGTTGGGAAATTGACCTTCAATATTTATGAATGTGGAATTGTTGAATCTTTGTGATATTTGTGCAGCTTAATTATTGTGAAAACCCCATTCTACTGAGAGTTGTTTGTGGATGTGAATGATATTAGTGTAAAAGGTTTTAAAGGAGGCAGTTAACTAGCATATATGCAGTTTCGATATATTGTATTAAAACAAATTCAGCGTGGTGATTATAATATTGATTATATATTGAATTTAACAACCATTGTTTTTTCATGAAATATTAGTATAAATATTTAATTGATTAAATACCAAATTTAAACTCAAAAGGTTAAGCGGTTGATTTGTTATTGAATTTTATGTTTTAAGATTATGTTTTTGGTGGCCATCTTGGATTTGGCAGCCATATTTTCAGTAAACGAAAAAAGTCATGGGGAAACATACTTAGCCTAACTAAATACATATATATTAAATACAATACATTGGATTAATGTCATAAAATAATGAATCGTATGTTGTATTTGATTTATTATGCAACGCGATGATTTTAAGTCGGACATCTTAAAAATGGCGGCCATATTGAATTTAACAACCAATATTTATTCATGAAAAATTAGTATAAATATTTAATTGATCAAATACCAAATTTCAAGTAAAAAGGTTAAGTGGTTGATTTGATATTGGACTTTTATACTTAAATTATCTTTTTGGCGGCCATCTTGGATTGGCAGCCATATTTCCATTAAACGGAAAAAGTTAAGGTGGAAACATACCTAGCATAACTAAGTACATATAGGGCAATAATATCCACCATGTTTCCTGCTTTTAACAAAAAAGTTTAGGGGGTCAATAAAGAGGCTACTTTTTTAGATCTGCCCCCTGACTAAATTGGTAATGACTCTTCTTTCGCCAAGCACTAGGCATAACCAAATGGCAGTCAGGGTTCTTTCGGTTGGGAACTTAAATAAACGAGGTCCCGTGTCACTGTGGGCTTGGCACGCTAAAGAACCCTGCTGTATAATATCATCAGCGCAACACACAGGCATAATTTCTGCACCCTCTCCTATAGCTGGCGACGTCTCGATATAAGTGAAATATTCTTGACTGGGACCTTAAACACCATTACTCAAAAATAGATTACTAAAATTTGCTAAATTTAAGTTAAGAAAAATATTAAGCTAAGGAATGATTGTGAAACTGGCGTCTGGCCTAACTTCCCTGGTAGAAGTCTATGTGGTTAACATAATTCGCCAGTTTTTAAGTTTTTACTTTACTTTTGAATTGTGCTATGAACATGGATTGGTATGTGTGTGTTTGTTTGCTTCGCTTTCATAAGTTTTCTCCAGTATGTCTGAACTTACTGTTTCAATATAAGTGAAAGAATCTTGACTTGGGTGTAAATAACCATTACAACACTTAAAAACTAATGCTTTGCAGTAACAAAATGCTTTATATGCCATTTTTACAGCGGTATTTTTAAGTGTCTGTTATCACCAACAATGAACGTTGCATTATAGATGTAGTCAGGTGATTATGTATATCATTTTTCTCAAATGTGGTACCTAAAACTGTTTGATATTCAGTAATTATAGTATTGTCATGTACTACTTTTGAATTTTTATAAAATAATACATTCAAAACTAGCGCATGACAGTATGTGTAATAATAATGTGTGTGTGTCAACATATTGACAGTGTATAGACCTATCGAAAGCTTAACGTACGTAGTGCCGAATCTGTAGGTCATCTCGAACCCTCGTTACTTATTTCTCGACAGCTGCTGTTTTTCTCTCGGTAGCGTTTTAGCAACTCGGCAGTCGAGCTTCGGCTACATACCGTTGACTCAGTGTTAAACATTCGACAGGTCTGTACTGTGTGTGTAGGAGATTTTAAGCACATGTACATATATTAGTGTCTTATTGTGTATCATATGCAGATGTTTTATATATAAATGTCAAATATGGCCCGAAATAATTCTATAATTAGAACATTACATTCTCCTCCACTTGTCAACCTCATATAGTGTCTTATTTATAAAAGAGGAAATTATGGCTGGAATGTGTAAGTTATAATTAACGAATCCGTTACTATGGCAATGATATAAATATTTAATAAGTTCATCATATTTTATTTTAACTGTTCATCAACTTTATAAAACAATTCTCTTTAACTCAACAGTACTGTCATTGTCAGTATTATGACCCAAGATTAAACCCGACATTGAGGGACTAATTATTTCACTCAAGATTAAGTGCTTCCATACTTGTAAGGGTCACATCATGTCAAAGCAGCCATTGCTACTATGGGGGCTTGACATTTAGCATACATATACATTGCTGTGTTTATGCCCTGCCAAAGATTCTGTTGTATCGGAAAATTTATGATCTATCCCACCCAGGTTTGTTGAAGCGTATTTATGCGTTTTTGAATATTTGGTATCAATGGATGCAGAATTGAATATACTTCATCCACAATCTGGGTTGGGGTGTTGGTTAGGGGTATGTTCAAGAACCAATTCTATTATATATATATATATATATATATATTTTTTTTTTTTACTAACGTTCAACGATCTAGTTTTGTGAATACAAAGTCAAAGGTATTTATAACATGGATGATTCTAGCTGTCCTAGATGTCACCTTTTCATCAAACTGTCAAATTCACACTGAGTTTTCGGTTCTTGCATCGGTTCTTACGTATTGTATATAGATTCTATTCGCAGTTTTGTATGACTTTCAAGACAAAAAAAGACACAATGAAACACGATTATGTAATTCCACTTGATTGACAGAAATAATAAACAGTTACATGTATATGTATTGTTTATATATGAATTTCCATAGTTACATGTTCCTTTCATTTTCAATTTTGATTACACACGTGGCAAAGGTAGCTACTTATGCATCCGGAGCACCCGACCTCACTTTCCTAGCGTTAGACCTAGTATGTTAGTTTCAAAGTATTTACTTTGCTTTGGGATTTTTATTTGGACATGGGTTTGTATTTTTCTTTTTTATGTATACTTTGCCCGGGCCGAAGGATTCTGCAAGCGCTTACGGATCACACACATCAGAACGCCAGGTTTGAATCAACTACGGCACGTCCTAGTATGAGACAATCTATCAGTTTGTTTGCCAAAGGCCAATCTTTTCAGCGTCCCTACTATTCTAGAACTGGCCGCGTTTTGACTTGCGCTTAAAAATTTTCCGTTATTCATTTTCCAACGATTACGTAGTATACCATGCTGTATGTGTCGTATGAATTAACAAGACACATGTTTATATGTAAATTAAATGTAAATAATGTTGGTTATTTTAGTGATTTATGTTTGTGAAATAAGCTGCTAAGACACATTCATTTCTGTATGCCTTAAAATACAATGTCAAGTATAGGAAACTTGTACTGTTTAATAAACATGTAACATTGCATTACGTAACGTAATGATTATTTCTAAATATTATTCTTTTTCGCAATGATACACATGCAGTTTCCGTATAGTTGGAATTATATTTAAGTAAGCCTTTAAACTATTCGTCTACTTTTATTATATTGTACAATGTTAATGGAATTCTATAAAAATTGTCACCTAGTTTATATTTCTTCAGTATGCGCTGTGACAGTTTCCGTGAAGGGAACACCCAAAAGCGCCTAGAAATGTAAGTGTTAACATGATGTGATGGTGACCTACAGAGCAGAGGCGGTGACGTTTTACGCATAATGTCTTGTTCACTTTGATGTATCACCGATACTTTTGCTTTTAACACAATTCTATTGCATTGTAAGTTTAGTTTGAATGTAGATGCAAGTATGAACTTCATACTCTATATTCACACGCCATCGGGATTTACTTTTACCTGGCCCTTTACGGAATAATTTGATATGGCTTTTTTCTAAAAAAATTCTTTCCGATGAAACAACTGTTTTCCGCAGTGTTTATTTTTAAATTTCCGCAATATACATGTACATATCTCTGTTGATTTCCTCTTCTGTTTTAAATGGAAATGGGATTTTTAACAATACTGTCAAAAGTTTCTAAGGTTTTGACGGATGCTATTAAAACCAATAAAACACTAAATACCACCATCATTAAAATTCGTCAAACATACTAAACATCAAGATACTTATAGTCATATTTATTAAAATTCAGCTCTATTAAATTGCATGGTTTTTCTTATACTTAATAACCGAACATTTACAATAGCACCCATTTATCGTCTATGAAAGCTATTTCTCAATATTATCGTAAATTTGCCTCAAACGTGTTTGACCTTTTTTGAAATGATGATTTTTTCATCAATGGAAGTACGGTGGAAGCGGGGTCACCTGTCATCCCACTCATCGATGACGTCATCCTTTATTAAGCTTCGCTCTTCATTCAATTTGTACCCGGAACATCCGGTATCATACTAGCTTGAAGTGACCCAAAAACAATGTCATTTCTTAAAAAAAGAAAATAATATCTATTTCTCACTTCTCATTCCCAGTCATACTAGTTGTACCTACTAGTACATTACTTAAAGGAAATTATAAGTTTAAACTTTTGATAGATCTGCACTGAAACCTACACACGAACAACATCGAGTTGCTAAAAATAAACTAGTAAAACTTAACATGTTTATTTAGATTTAATGTTTGTAGAACATGTTCTTGCGTAATTTCCCTACACTGAAACAACTTGACACACAGAGGGTGAAAGTTTCTACCAAGACATGTCTGAAAAAAAAACCTGTCAGACATAGTGTTAAAACTGAATGTTTCTGAAAACAACCTGTCAAATATGTGTATGCACTTTAAATTTACTGCCTTCTGTTTGGAATGTGAAGTATAAATAAATTCTTAAGAAAACATGTGCAGGTTTTTTTGACCAAAATACAATGTATGTTAAATTTCCATATATACCTAGACCTACTGGCAGATTTACTAGTATGGAATATCGACACAGTTAAGGAACAATGCATAATATAATATAATGTTTTAAACAAAGGTGATGGATTCGATGTTTGCATTGTCAGCTTTCTTTTGCTGTACAGCAATATATAGTTGCTTTTTGTGAATTTGTTTCACAGTTAATACGGTATGGTAGAGCTTGTTCAATCAACGGAAACTGAATACAACGAAGCAAGTGCCTTACAAAAAAAATTGTTGACTCAGGATTATTTCAATTTTTATTGCCGTCATCACAATATTGTCGATAAGTATAATGTTCCTATATAAATAAATATCATGGATATATTTGACTTTTCATTGCCGTTATCACAATATCAACGATCTACTATGACGTCAAATACTTCAATTGTATTATCGGCTTACAAAGGTAACGGTTTCCACTTTTTTTGTTAAAAGCAACTATGGGACATCAATAACAAAGGGGTTGATGATTTTGTATAAGCGTTACCTTTTGGTGAAAACCGGTCATAATTATAGTCCACTGGCTTCTTTATCTGATTTCCGTTATTAATTGGTTTTGGTGAAGCACTGAAATATCCAAAATGTATCTGTAACAAAAGCGTTGTCAATAGCAACCAATGACGTACGTCCATTTTCCAATGATGCGCAAACATCGCGGATTGACCACCGCTGTATTTTGACTTTCCCACTACAAATTCTTTACAGACTATACTAGATGTTCTGCCCTCCAGATATTTAAATTATGTTTTGTATAACTGTCAGACTCATCGTGATGAGAATGTAGAATTCTGTATTATCATAATTTCTAGATAAATGTTAACTTTATAATTATTATTTCAACATTTTTTGACAAAAAAGACAAACGTAGTGTACATTTTAAAAATATTTTAGAAATGTTTAGAAATATTACGAAATTAAATTAAAAATATTTTAGAAATGTTTAGAAATATTACGAAATTAAATTAAAAATATTTTAGAAATGTTTAGAAATATTACTAAATTAAATTTCAGAGATTGCAATGTATAACATCTCATTATTTTATTTTAACATTTTGTCAAAGACAAAGTGGATCCGCATATTTTTTATAAACATTTCAAATATTTCACTACAACGTCTTGTTAAAATAAATAAGTCCTATTGATTTGCTTGTTGATTGAATGGGGTTGACAAATATTTAAATTATATCAGGATGTCACCAGTTATAGATAAAGCTTGTTAAGTGGCAGAATGTTTTGCCTCTACAATGCGCTCTGTTGTGCTCAGGGGAATGTTTTTTGAGGGTTCTTTAGTAAATGGTGAAGAAATTGACATACAGAACTGTAAATGCGGTACAAAATAGTCACTTAAAGGAATGTTACTTTAAAGTTAGAAACAGTATAAAAAGATGTTTCTGCGAGCAACCGACCACAGGCATTTAAATCACTGCGGTAACTCAGTTGGATGAGTGATCGCTCTGTAAGTGGAAGGTCGTGGATTCGAACCCAGACAAGGTCTGACCCAAGACTTGAAAGTGGGTAGTGATGGTTCTTTCGCCAAACACTCGGTATTACGAAATTAAAGTCACGGTTCTTTCGAATGGGAACTTAAAATAAACTAGGTCCCGTGTCACGCGTACGGTGGGCTTAGCACGATAAAGAACCCTACTGTATAATGCTATAAGCGCAACGCACAGGCAAAATTTCTGTACCTTCGCCTATAGCTGGCGACGTCTCGATATAAGTGAAATATCCTTGACTGGGACGTTTAACACCATTTCTCAATTCAACAGGCATTTGTATCTGTATCAGGGGGATCCCCAAATTTTATGTTGACCTGTACAATGACACTGCAACATAACGCTCATGGTTATCTCGTGCAATTATTACTTTACCTATTAGTTAAAGTTCATCATTAAAGAAAGTGACCAAGCGTCTGTTTGTGTCCCCACAGCGATTTTTTTCTTTTTTGATGCTTTTACTGGTCATAGTCAAAACAAACATACCAATCCATGTCTGAATCACAATCAAGAAGCAAAGTATAAACTTTGAAACTGACAAACTAGGTCAAACACATGAACTTCCACTAGGACAGTGAGGCCGGTTGCTCCGGAAGGGTAAGTATCTCCTGTTGAGCTAGTTACACCTGCCACATGTGTTATCAAAATTTACACTAGTATGTCAATATGTAGTACTTAGAAATTTATATATATATATATATATATATATATATATATATATATATATATATATATATCATTTCCTTTGTAATATACAATTTGGCCTCACTTCCCTGGTGGAAGTTCGCGTGTCTAACTTTACTTGTCAAGCTTTAACTTTGACTTTACTTCTTAATTGTGATTCGGACATGAATTAGTATGTTTGTTTTTGTTTTTGATACATGTATATGCCAATATATAGTATTTAATATTTAGTTATATGACTACATATACTTAAACATATACATGTCGCACATAAGTAATTTGGAATCAAATTAGGAGAAGATATAACGTCTTCAATTAAAGTTGAAATTTCAAAAATCATTTAAAGGAGGTCTTCAAAGTACAAAAACGAAAAGAAAACTAACAAAGCCCCATAATTTTCTATTAACAATTGAAGTACGTTTTTTCAATTCGAACCCACACGTTAAATGAAAGAACGAATAGTCCATATTTTTATCCACTGGGCTATAAAAGCTTATAAATGTTTTGTTTATACTATATAATACATTAGTATCAGGGTCATAATTTTTAATTTATGACTTCGCAAGAAGTAAATCAATTAAATATATGAAAATAGACATTTTTGCATTTTTTCCATTTTCGTGAATAAAAGGTAATACTTTTCCATCAACGAAGATAATTTTTATTGGCATGACTCTAAATACAAAACATTTTTCTACTATGTTAAAGTAAATCTTACCATTACTTTGAATGTTTCAATTTGCAATACATGGAATTTTAATTTAGGACATTCAGTTATATTTTCTGTATACATCCTTTACGTTCATGACATATTTAACCATTCAACAAGTAAAGTAAGTCATATTGCATAACATTTAAAGATTATAAACCATACTTAAGTAATGTTTGTAAGTATAAGTAACATGTTATAATACAGGTTTTGACGCAATGTACATGTATAGGCAAACACCATTGACCTGTCCACTTGATCTTTAATTAGGAATATTCATATAGGAGGATCCATCCAATACATGGGTAGCACTGAAGGATTCAAAGTTAATATATAATAATACACAGGTGTACTCTAAGAGGTCGGTATATCTCATGATGTATACAAAATAAATACCTGTGTTCCCTTTTCATAGATATACTGGTCCGTGATAAATAATAAAATTAAAGGTCAATCGGACATGTCAAAGCTATTCGGCTGTCGCAAGTTAAGCACTCAACTGAAATGGAATCTAAATGGCCTACTGTTGAGTATTGGTTTGTAGGTTTGTACCAAAATATTCCCATGTTCTGTCGTAATTGATTATAAAATGTTTCCATGGATTTTTGGAAAAGGAAATGTCTTATAGGTACTTGGTGTACATATAACACAGAAATTTCACCTTTTTAACGTTACATACTAACTTATTATATATGCGTACTTCTTCAATGGAGCTACTGTTAAAAACGCAAAATTAAAAAAATATCCTCCCAAAGTCGTTAATTTCATAATAATTAATCCTAACATGTGTTTTTATTCTTTGTTTTGTCTTGTTTGTGTTTAATCATACTTTTATTGTTTCGTTTTCTCGGTTACGTTTGATGTTGTTTTTCAGTATTTGTAATATCGACATTCCTTTCCATCTCATTATTGATTCCGCACGTTGCAGATGTAACAATTTTAAAAAGGGGGTACTTACCCGTCTAAAGCCCCCGTCTTCACTTCCCTAGTGGAGGTTTACGTATTTCACTTATTTGTTAATTTCAGTGGTTTTTTCTCGGAGTTTTATTTGGACAAGGACTTGGTCATTTTGCACAAAGCAAGTTACTACCCATAAAATGTTTTATGCAACAACTGGTCTCTCGGTTCATCTATATAATTGAAATCAAACATACTTATCCATGTCCGAATCAAAATCCAGAAGCAAAGTAAAACCTTTGGAACTGACAATTTAGGTTAGATACGTGAACTTCCACCAAGGATGTGAGACCGGGTGCTTTGCTGTGATGACGGTCATAAAAACTTTTTGAGGGCCTTGATAAGCCTAGGCTTGCAATATCCCCGAGTCAACAATTTATTTGCAAGCAGCCTGTTTCGTTGCACAAAGTTTCCGTAGTGGGAACACGTTCTACCATAGCGTATTAATTGGGAAACAAATACACCATAAGCAAAAGAAGCAGATATATTGCTACATAGGAAAGTTGACAATAGAAAATTAAAGTCATCACGTTTGTCAGCCATGTATACAATTATTTACCTCAATTTGTTCTTCGATCTTACTTTGTACAACGAAGTAGGCTGCTTGCAAATAAATTGTTGACTAAGGGAAATTGCAAGCCTAGGCTTATCAAGGCCCTCAAAAAGTTTTATGGCCGTCATCACAGTATTGTTGATAAGTTTGATGTCTCTGTGTCCAGGATTGCCTTGGATATATTTGACGTCTCATAGTTCCATGTTCCTTTCACACAATTTTGATTACACACGTGGCGGGTGTAGCTAGCTAAACAGGAGGTGCTTACCCTTCCGGAGCACCCGGCCTCACTTCCCTGGTGGAAGTTCACGTGTCTAACCTAACTTGTCAGTTCCAAAGTTTTTACTTTGCTTCTGGATTGTGATTGGGAAATGGATTAGTATGTTTGTTTTTGATTATCTGAGGTTTGAGGTCGAAACATGATGAATTAAAGCAAATATCAGAGAAATGCATAATAAAAATAAATCTGTGGTTTTTTAAAATGAAATTGTAATACTTATAAAGTACATGTAAAATTGAGTCAGTGATATTTTTATATATCTGGTATTTATGTATATAGTACATATAAAACTAAGCCAGTGACAATTTAACATATCTGGTAAACTATAACCACGCCTTCTTTGCCAAGATGGTAATTATCAAACTTTTCAATTTTCACTTTTTTCCATTGACCTTCTTCTTCCAGTTGATCCATCTTCACTAAGAATCGACCTTTGTATTCTTCAACGGTTTCCAAATTAGCATACTTTGTAACCATGACAACAAACCCACCTGCAAAAACAAGTTGTGTACAGTGTCAACATTGATATATCAAGAAATAAACGAATACTACATTAAAAGGTGAAATATAAAAGGAAAAAAAATGAGCTTAGCTCAGGGAATTTGAAACTCTTTCGTAGGCAAGACCCTCAATTTTTTATTTACATGTTCCTTTCATTCTCCATTTTGATTTACACGACAGTTGTGACGGATGTAGCTTGCTAGACAGGAGATGCTTAAACTTCACTGGTGATAGATAATTTTACCAATATACACCCCCGTCCCCCGTACAAAATAGATGCAGTTTCGGCCGTTTGAATTACGATTACATCTTCTGAATATGTTTTTGATGTCGCAGCTAATCAAGTAACTTATAACATCACAGTGTGGGAACGGAAGTTCAGTGAAACTGTACAGTCGCCGGTAGATCTGTTTTATGAAAAGACGAATGAAAACAGTTGGGTCAAACTTATGTGTAATTATCTAAAATTATTGTTGTTATTGTCTGTACAGGTAGCTCAACAACAGGCAATAAAGCTTCGCTGCATAAATCGAGTATAAGGAACGCTTTCCTCTAATAGAATGATTATAATCCATTCATAAAATCCTCCAATCCTACTTTAAAGTAAGATTTGATTTCACGAAATGATTATTCAAGCAAGGAATGTTTCATTTATATGGAGACAGTAAGGACATTGCAATGGTTTTTGTTGATGTCTACTCAGTTTAGAGAAAACCAAAGACCATCGGCAAGCGAACTTACAAAACTTCTCGCACTAGGAAATGTCATAAGTAAGGTTCCTCATTTATTGCTTTAAAATTTGTTCAAATAGCAAAATAAAAAAATGTATAATGGGACTGAAGTTCTACCGGTTTTACAAAAGTTATGTCCCTTGTCTATAGACCCCATCCCGGAAGAATTTAAAACTTCTTTTCTCTATAAGAATTTTGAAGATTTTTCCCATAAAGGTTTAATGTATTTAAGAGCATATTAGTAACAAAATATTTCCTGTTGCAATTAGTTCGAAATTAAACTGTAAATTGACTGGACTATATAATTATTGCTTTTCGTTAACACAAGAAATTTAAAAAACATTCAATATTAAAATATTCAGCATGTAGTAGCAAAAATCATAGTCAATTAATAATGAAGAGAACATTGAATTATTTTGTTTTAATTTTGAGCTACCTGGACAGAGATATTACCTGTATAGTATGATCCAAACTACCCGTACAATAAACAACTTCCAAGGTGCAAAGAAAAATCTTATTTTTAGCGATAACTATTTATAGGAGCGTGGTGGCTTCTTTATACTGTTTATCTTTGCACTATACGTTGCCTTGAGGATTGTTTGTTTTAATAGAAAATACAACACATCGGAGAATTCATGCGTTTTTCGCGATTAGTCGAGGTGTTTTGTTAATTTTTTTCGTGTTCAAGTATCGTTATTGTCGAATGTATGCAACTATATATGATAGCGATTTTTTGAAATGGTGTACACTGTACATTTCGTTAAATTTCTCCAAAAAAATTGATAAAAATATATTACAGTATGTGCTTATTGTTGGCTAATAAGTTCTCGCCAACCGTTTCAGCCATGATCATTTTCATTCGTTTTTCGCTTCAGAAGACAGAGCTACCGACGACTGTACAGTTTGACTGAACTTCCGTACCCACACTGTGAACATGTGTGTGTAAAACAAAGATTGAAAGTCTATACAGTATATACAATTGTTTGCAATCGAGATATCTCAAACGTATTAGAATTTCGTGCATTACTTTGTAGGTTGGTTGGTTTGCTGAATGTTGCTTAACGTTGCTTCAGCAATTTTTCAGCTATTCACGACGAGAACTAATTTATTAATATCTATGGATTAATCTATGAACATGTGAAATGCGGGTGTCCTGTATGGTCTGCCTTGTACTAGCGCGCACTCAGGGCGACTTTAACGTGCTAGCTCACAGCACAGAGTCAGTACCACTCCCCCAGCCCATTATACTGATATCAGGTGGATCAGTAAAGGCCAACGGCATGAAAATTTCACTTTCCCACATGTGGTCCGTGCGGGATTCGAACTCACAGCGGTGAGAGGACCTAGATTTGAAGACTGACACCTTATCCATAAGGACACCGCGGCCTTCACTTTACTTTGTAGGAGTGTAACTTCTACATATATAAACTGTATTTTACCTTTTCTAGTAATTACAGTTTGTGACCCGCATATATTTAAACGTTTTATAAAACTTCACTCCTAAGAACGGAATTCACATGTTTGATTTGACCAGAAATTGTACATATGTTTGCTTAGGTTCACCTCATGTGTAAAAGCGTTTCGTGAAACTCTACCATGTTTATGAAAAGGCTTATAATAAAAGGAAACACTTACACTTGGCAAAAACCGACGCAACCAGGAACACAATACAAGTTAATTTAATAATTTAAAACAACTTAACAAGACATACACGTATTTGGGAACACTGATTATAAAATTTATGACTAAAAACCAAATAAAACTATACAAATCTTAAAGAGATAAACTTTTGAAGAAAATTTTTATCATATTTTTTAAAATCATATGAGTAGACCCATATTGTAAAGAATTGGTAAAGAATTTGTTTCGTAAAAAATCAAAAGCAAAGACCATGTCCAAATCACAATTCTAATGCAAAGTAAGATAAGTAAGAAGTGCAAGTGAATTGCTATCGTGGTAGGAACCTTTTGTCTAGCTAAATAAGTGCGATATCAAAATTGATAGTGATAAGAAATCTCTATGGCACATCAATATTTTGGAAACTAGCCAAATTAGGTAAAACCTATAATTTCCACCCGATTGATCCGGAAGCATCAGCACCTCCAGTTTAGCTAACTACTTTCGCCACGCGTGTAACCAAATTTGAGAATGAAACTTGTTACAAAAATGACTTTATAGTTTTATCATGAACCACACATGAAACCGGATACGATAGTATTTATCGTTTGTCAATGTTTTATGACTTTTTTGCATCGTAAAGTATTAATCTATTTCCTCACTTCGAGCACATGTTTCAGCAATCATTGTTCTAAATAACTGGTAAATCATAGTATATTTCCAGTGAGATCTTATTACAATCTCATTTCATATTTGTTCGATTAATATTCTTTGCTTCTGGTTACGGAAGTATACATTTATTGTTTGTTAATGTTTACGACTTTTTGCGCACAATTCACAAACGGCCGTCTAGTGCTTTAAATAACAAGAGGCCCATGGGCCTTAACGCTCACCTGAGGAAGAGTACATATCTTATGCAGAGGTTCAATAGTCAATAAAATTAATAAAAGGAATATCAAAATTTTCAGCAGTAAGGGCCAATAATATGCAAGTATTTTTGCAAATTAATTGTAATAATTATTATATAAGTATACTATATATAACATATTTAAAGTCTAGCTACAATATATTATTTATAAACAGCTAAAACATGTGCATTAGGCCAATACCGACAATATTCCAATATACATGCCTATACAAAGAGTTTATAGATTTTGAGATAATTAACCATTTAAGTATTCGTTTGCATCTATGACCTTGACCTTTGAACCTATGACCTTCATTTATATATCAAAATGATTGTTGTGCAAATGCCTACAATATTCCAATATACATGCCTATACAAAAAGTTTATAGTTTTTGAGATAATTAACCATTTAGGTATTCGTTTATGTCTATGACCTTGACCTTTGAACCTATCACCTTCATTCATATATCAAAATGATCGATAGGCCAATACCTACAATATTCTAATATACATGCCTATACAAAAAGTTGATAGTTTCTGAGATAATTAACCATATAAGTATTAGTTTGCATCTATGACCTTGACCTTTGAACCTATGAACTTCATTCATATATCAAAATGATTGCTGTGCAAATGCCTACAATATTCTAATATACATGCCTATACAAAAAGTTTATAGTTTTTGAGATAATTAACTATTGAAGTAATCGTTCGCGTCTATGACCTTGACCTTTGAACCTATGACCTTCATTCATATATCAAAATGGTCGATAGGCCAATACCTACAATATTTTAATATACATGCCTATACAAAAAGTTTATAGTTTCTGAGATAATTAACCATTTAAGTATTAGTTTGCATCTATGACCTTGACCTTTGAACTTATGAACTTCATTCATATATCAAAATGATCGCTGTGCAAATGCCTACAATATTCTAATATACAAGTCTATACAAAAAGTTTATAGTTTTTGAGATAATTAACCATTTAAGTAATCGTTCGCGTCTATGACCTTGACCTTTGAACCTATGACCTTCATTCATATATCAAAATGATCGTTAGGCCGATACCTACAATATTCCAATATACATGCCTATACAAAAAGTTTATAGTTTTCGAGATAATTAACCATTTCAGTACTTGTTTACATCTATGACCTTGACCTTTGAACCCATGACCTTTATTTCTATATCAAAATGACCCTTATGCCATTACCTACAATATTTTGATATACATGCCTATACAAAAAATTCATAGTTTTGCAGATAATTAACTATTTTGGTATTCTTGGACATCTGTGACCTTGACCTTTGAACCCATGACCCTGATCTATGTATCTAAATGATCGTCATGTCAATACCTACAAATAATTGAAAATCCTACGCCATTATCACAAGAAATGTTAAAAAAATACCATTTTTTATCAAAGGTCAAAAACTGGGACATAACCTTGACCTTCGACCTTGACATCAATTGGAAGAAAATTGCAAGACAAGATCAACAGTGAAAACTCCATACAATTATCTTCAGCCGTTATGAAGTTATAACAATAAATGTCTCATTTTAAAAATTACGTAATTTTACGCAAAAAACGCGTAACCTATTTTTCGTCTAATTTTCATGAAAAACACAATTTTAATGTTCCCAGGTATGCTAAATCCAAATATCCAATCAAAATTTGCCTGCACCTTTTGGTTTCAGAGAAGAAGATTTTTTGTCTTTTTGCTATTTTTAGTAACAGCGGCCATCTTGTTGGGCGTGGCCAAACCCCGAACACAATTTTGAAAGGCTGTTACCCAGGCATGATAATCACTAAGTTTCATTAAATATGGCACAGTAGTTTTGGAGGAGAAGATTAAAATGTAAAGTTTACACACGACGCACGACGGACGACGGACGACGGACGGTGATAGATTGCAATAGCTCATCTGAGCTAAAAACGGGGTTAGTAATAAATTAACCCGATTTCTCGCATGTAATTTATGAACAGATATATTTTAACGTACCTGGCTTTACAAGTCTAATCAATTCAGGTAAGGCACAACAATTGATATGTCCAAAAAGCAGTGCACCAGACATAGTTAAACCGTCGTATGTATCTACAAAAAAGTTTAAAAAATTAAAAAAAATATTAAAGATGTACTGAATTTAACTGAATAAGTATTCGAGACCTATGGCGTAATGACAAGTCAATGACAAGCCCAAGTCAACTCTTTCACTCTAAGTGATCGGAACGATCATTAGAGAGATGAATGTTGGAGGAATATTATAACATGTAATAGAGACGAGTTCTCTATTTACATGTTCCAAAAAGTAAGCTCTCATCATGTAATAGACTTGATATAAACCGCGTTAAATTCAAATTGTAGAAAAAAACTGCTGTCATATACCATTTTTTTAATGTATTTTATTATTAAATTTAAAAAAAATGGTATATGACACTGCCATATCCAAGTACAAAATAAAAAGAAGATTCTTTTGTGATCCGTCATTGGGCTTTCTGCAGACACTTGAAGGCTAAAATGCGTCCAAAGATGATGATGTCTTAGAAGTAATCTTATACATTTTCTAACTATCCTGATATTTGAATAATACAAATGTAATAGCAAACTTATTAAACAAAATAGTTCCCAAATAAATTATTAAAGCAGGTAGAGTCGAGTTAAGTAATGGTGTTTAACGTCACAGTCAAGAATATTTCACTTATACCGAGATGTCGCCAGCTATAGACGAAGGTGCAGAAATGATGCCTGTGCGTTGCGCTAATGGCATTATATAGCAGGGTTCTTTATCGTGCCGAGCCCACCGTGACACGGGACTTCGTTTATTGTAAGTTCCCATCCGAAAAAAAACCGTGGCTTTTATTTCGTAATGCCGAATGCTTGGCGAAAAAGCAGGTCACTACCCACTTTCAAGTCTTCTTGAGGAGAGAGCACTCTTACAACTGAGCTACCGCAGTGGTCAATTGACGCAGTGATATTGCAAGTCAAAGCTAATGAAGGCCTTTAAAAAATTAGTGGACATCATCACACTATAGTGTTGATTAGTATGATTCATCTGTATTCAGAAATGCCCTGGATATATCTGACGTCACATTGTTCCATTTTCCTCTCATTCTCAATTTCACTTCACGCGTGTTGTTAGGGTGAATCTAGCTAAACACAAGATGCTTACTCTTCCGAAACACCCGGTCTCAATTCCCTGCATGTGAAGGTTCACTTTTATTTGCCTGTTTCAAAGTTTATACTTCTTTTGTGGTTGTATTTTGGACATGGACTGGTATGTTTTTTTTTTATATTTGGAAAGACATCATAAAGAAAAATCTAAGTTCACTTTTATAAAGATATGCAGTTGGTCACGAAAACTAATACTGGTTTTTATTCAGTGTATATATTTTTGAACATTTTACATTTTACGCGGTGAAAATAAAAAGTATGAAATAAATATAATCTTATTCAGAAGAAAAAAATGTCTGTTTAGTTAGTTGATACCCAAAAATTTTCAAATTTATTTAAAAAGTAAGAAAATTGAAAAATAATAATTACTATCCGGAATACTAGTTGGTTTCTCTGTGACATATTCGTAATAGTAGTTTCTATATATGTTCTTCTTTTTAGCTACTTCAAGCATACTCTCTGAAGGATCTACAGCGTCTATAATTCTAAATCCATGTCGGTAAAGCTGTAAAGAAAACGTACAATATTATTATTATTACAATTACATGATGTAATGAGAGCAAAAGGTGAAAAGTAACTCAGGTCAATTTTAGTCATTTTTTAATTTCGAAATCTCTGTGGTGGATGTTTCTCGAGGATAATCACAAACTTAGTATGCAATTATTGTGTATTATTGTCAGAAATATACTATAATTGTCTAAATTTGCTGCTAGTTAAAATTTGAAATTTTTCAAAAACTAAAGTTTACTCACTCATGCAAAATATTTCCTTAGCCAAATTCGGTAAAATATATTTTGGTTCTTTGGGTATTTTAACATCATGGAAAAATATTTTGGTTTCACAATTTTGTCCAAGCGCTACTGATGAAGAATTGTATTCCGAAACAGCCGTCTAGTGCTGTAAAATTAACACTGGTATAATATGTAATACTTAACTAAGATTTATCTTAACTTAAATCTGGCAAAACTTCAAATCTTAATAATTTTGTTATTTCTTAAGATACTGTGGAATTTAAGATGTCATTTTGAAGATGAGTTAAGCCATATATTGTTTGCATTTTGTTTTTAGTTTAAACAGTATTTATTTGATAAATTAAATATATCACATAACCCTCCTGTTTATTGATGGAATAAAACGGTGTAATATTTTTCATATTACACAGGTACCCATGTAATATCACTTGATTGTGACGTAATCAGTTCTCGCGCTTCTGATCGCGCCTAATGACGTCATTTGAAAACTGTGTCGGTCTGTTGTTATTTTTAGACTTTTAAAGACTTTACGATTCTTTGAAAAATAATTTTGATGCATTCGAAAAATATAACATAACTTAAACTTACATACTGATTTTGTCTTTTTTATTTTAGGTGATTAATTTACTTTTACTATATCTAAATAGAACTATATTCTTACTTGCGCAGTTAATTTGGAGGTGATTTGTCTGACCTAGATAGAAATCAGCTGTTTGTATATGGCATCAAATAATATGTATATGTCATTGTGTCTCGGTATTTTGAGTTATGTGAGTTAAGGCTCGCCAAGGCTCGTGGCATATTTAATTATTAAACCAGTTTAATAAATTTCATATTAAACCCCCACTCGTCTAAGATCCTCTATATAATACATTTAACATTATAAATAATTCTTTAATAGGATTCTGGAACTAGAGAATATCTCTAATATTAACCAGTCTCCTATATCTTAGATAACTTAAACATCTAATAAAGGTGTATAATTAATTACATAATAATAGTAGTAGTAATAATATGATAATAATAATAATAGGAAATTGTGGTAGAATAATGATAACGATAATAATAATAATAATAAAATTGTGAATAATAATAATAATAATTGTGAATAATAATAATAATAATAATAATAATAAATATCGGTGGAATGAATATGATTATAATATTACTAATAGTATAAAAAGATTGAATTGTTATGAATAATAATAATAATAATAATAATAATAATATAATAATAATAATATTAATAATAAATATTGGTGGAATGATTATGATTATAATATTACTAATAGTATAAAAAAATTGAACTGTTATGGATAATAATAATAATAATAATATAAATACAAAGTGTGTACATGTGCAAAAAATAGATGCATGAGTGTATTCATATATCATTGAAAAATACATCATAAACTTACTAATAATAATAAAAATAAGTTAATTAAATACATTTGGTGTGTAACAAGTAATTAATTGATAATAATATGATTGACAATGGTAATAATAATAAAGCCATGATATGTTGAATATTCATAATGCAATACTTTTTACTGTTTTTCATTAGTTCAAAATATGTAGCCTGTATTATGAATAATAATATGATTGACAATAATAATAATAATAAAGCCATGATATATTGAATATCTATAACACAAGCTACATACCTTGAACCAATGAAAAACAGTAAATAGTGTTAAGTAAAACGTTTACTTTTTAAAATAAATTCCTGTACTGTTAGAAATATTATTTTATTTTGTTCGAAGGACAAGGTAGGGTCACCAAACAATAATTTTTCAACGGTTAAAACATATGGAAGTGTAAATATGGTTGATGTTCGAATATGTCCAAAATTTTAACAATATAAAAGAAAATGATTGTTGTCTTCTATTTGACCACATATACAAAAGGGCTCTGGATCTGAATGTTTACTATATAAATGTTACTTTAGAGAGCTAGATTGTAATCGTAGCCTTGTATGGAGTATTTGACCTAATCTTGTCCCACAATTACAGAAATTTGGAACTTTGATATGAGAGTTTTTTTAAAAATTGGTAAGGAGTTATCTCTTAAATCGCTGGGTAAATTATTCCATTCTGTAATAGTGTAGGGCAAGAAGGAATTTTGATAAAATGAAGTTTTACATGATATGTTTCGAATATTTTGGGAACCACGCGTGTTATGCGAATGGATATCGTTTTGTGAAGGTGGGATAAGCATGCGTAAATATGGAGGGGTTAGATTATGATACATTTTATAGAACTGGACTATTTTGTTTTTATCAAAAATATTAATTTGTAGTTTCAGAAAAGATTGTCGAAATTTTCATAATTTAAATTGAGAAAAATCTTAGTTGAGAAGAAAAGAACTAACAGAGATTGATAGTATTGTCGTAAATATATAATCCTGTAGGTCGTTAAAAATTAAAAAAAATTATAACCCGCGAACCTTATATGACTAAAGGGCACATGAATTGTAAGCGTAGGTTTTCTTAATTGAAAATGTTTTATTACTATTTTATAATGGTTCTTTAACCTTTCTGTACTTGCAAAAAAGTGTACATTCAAAGATTTGGTAACTGTGTTTTACAGAAAGCACATGACAAAAGAGAAGGCAAGCAATAATATGATAATATATATGCAATAAAGAATGCTAACTAAAAAATCTCTAATGGCATGGCATAAGAATACTTATACATATATAACCAAAATAGTAATTTTAATTTTGATTAATCCATTTTACATAAGAAATGTTATACCTCGTCAGCAACAAGTCCAGTTCCGGCCGCGATATCAACTATAACCTTATTCTCCCTGTCCTCAGTAATGCAGTCACTTAGCGCTTTGGCTGTTATTTTCGCCCCTTGGTATCCAACCTTGTCGCTATGCTTTAAAACAATATAAATTTGCAGTATAATACCATGTATGCTTTGAATTAACAATAGCAAGTTTGTTTGAATAAATAAAAAAGGTCCAAAGTCCTAAAAAAATGAAATATAAAAATTAAAGTTATACACCAATGTGTAGCTTACAATGGTAACCAGATTGTTAACCATCACCAGTTTGATTAGGCTGCTGATCTAATCGGTAACTATATATTCTGCAAACCATTATATTCCAATGTTAGCATCTAGACACCCCCTTCCAAGTCTTACGAAAAAATAAAAATAACTAAAAAGTTGAAAAAGAGTTGAGTTGAGTAATGGTGTTTAACGTCCGAGTCAAGAATATTTCTCTTCTATCAAGACGTAGAAATTTTGTTTGCCCGCCGTGACACAGAACCTCGTTTATTTTAAGTTTCTATCCGAAAGAACAGTGACTTTCATTTCGTTTCGTAATGCCGAGTGCTTGGCGAAAAAACAGTCGTTACCCACTTTCAAATCTTGGGTCAGACCCGGCCGGGGTTTGAACCCACAACCTCCCACTTACGAAACGAGCACTCTACCAACTGAGATACCGCAGTTATTAACTAAAAAGTGAAACACCCTAAATGTTTCAGAATCTTGGTGAATTAGCAATGGAAATACAAATGCAATTGCACTAAATGAATGTATTAATGCTTATTTTAAAGCGTATTTCTGGAACACTAGTTCTTTATAGAGGCCTACTGTATTTCCATAAACTGAGTGCACATTGTTTTTATTATTTATTTCTTTTATTTTAAAATGTTTCAATGAAACGATAAATAAAATGCATTTAAAATGCATTGACCTAATCAAATTATATTTTTAATTAAAAACATTATTGTTCAGTTCTTCTGCATATCGAGAAATTTTGCGAAAATTTTGGAAATTGATCAAGTTTATACACCAGTTGGGCCTTATTCAAAGTTACATCAGGGCATTTAGGGTCAGGTATGTCATTGTTGCTCGGGTTTTTTTAAGGTGTGATCATCATGAATATTCAAATTATGACATAACATTTATAGTTGTTCCGAGTAAGAAGGTACAGAAGGGTTAATTTTGACATAGTCATATTTGTTGTTTTGTTCAAAGTTCAAAAATGGCTCTATGTACAAAATTAAGTTCACTTTTTTATGAATGAAAAATATTTTTTCCTATTAGGTCAGTATATTTTGTTAAAAGTTTTGACAATTTTTTTGTGAGTTTGTTGGAAAATACGACTTTATTCTTGCATTTCCCATGTGCACTGAATTTGTGGAAATACAGTAAGTTGTTTACCATATCACTTGATGATAGTACCATGATCAATTTTGTCAGTATTTAAATCTGTGGTTTCAATATATAGTAAATACATGGTCATTGACGGTGAATAAAGGTCGTATTTGGTGAGGGTGAGAAAACGTGTAGAAAGCGAGGCTCTGCCTCGCTTTCTACACGTTTTCGCCCCCGAGGTCTAGTATCGTCAGTTCGCTTACTAGGGTCGATAGTTTCCTCAAGATAATTCGATTTTCCCCATTATCCCAGAATTAACCGCCTCGATATAAGTTAAACAATCTCAACTGGGACGAAAAACAAAATTACTTCACTCCATTCTTGTCATGTCCGGTCTTTTGAGACATTTTGTTGATGGCATTACCTATTGCCAAGTATAGTGCAAACCTTCGAAAAATTAACACTAAGTTAAGGCATTGGTGTCAAATTAACAGCTCAGCTCGACCCCATGTTCTTTTTATCTCTACAGCTGTCAGGCAGCTGCTATATCTTTGGACAGGTCCGTACTGTTCATATTTTTATTGCTGTTTTTGCTTACATGATCATAGTTTACACACCATTCGTCATACCATTCCTGTATTTCACTTTCAGACATTTTCTCGGTATTTAACCTCATTATAGCTGACGTTGGATCGTTATAGTTGGACATCTGAAAGGCATGAAATATTTTCTTCAAAAGGACATGACCAACATAGTAATATAAAGTAATAAAATCTATATTGATAAACAGTTGTTGTTAAGTTGTATAAAGCTTATGTCTTTTAACACATAAGTTCAAATCCCGCTTGTACTAGATAGCCCACTGTCTCGATATAAGTTAAAGAATCTTGACTTTGTCGTAAAACAGCATTACTGTAGTACATTTTACTTCTTTTAAAAACAACATGGTTATGGAATAATTGCTGTTAATTTTATATGCCTTTTTAAATAAAATTATATCTTTCGTTATGCATTGTTATTTTGCATAAATAAAATACTGAGGGTTGTGCATTTCCCTAAACTATAAACTTTATTCCACATCCAACAATGTTAGAAGTTCCTGAAAAAAAGTTTGGTTGACCAAACCGACCACAGTTTATAAAACGTTAACCAATTAGTTGATTATCTCTGATTTGATCGGGGATCTAATAATCAGTTGGCTATCAACTGCATCTTGATGATAGAAGTAAACTTTTCAATTTTAACGAATCCTTAAAATGATAATCAGTCCGATATAATAATCTAGTAAATAAAAATAAAATTAAACATTTATGAATTACGCTCTCTCTCTCTCTCTCTCTCTCTCTCTCTCTCTCTCTCTCTCTCTCGTTTTAACAATCCGATTGTTTTAACAATGTAAAGTATAAATAGGATATACAGTTATCAACAAAATTGCAACAGTATTTTTGAAGGGACAACGCCAAGTGTCCTCCCATACCCTAACCTCATTTCGCTGGAAATAGCGTTTGAATAACCTAACGTAGATTACGGAACGCGAGTTTTGTACCACCTAAGACGGTTAAAATTAAAAATAAGTAATAAATACTTTCGCTAAGCACTCGACATTTAGAAATGAAAGTCACAACGTGCTTCAGAAGAGACTTTTAAACCGATGCTTCGTGCCATAGAAGGCATAAGTTGCTAAAGAACAATTCCTTCATATGTCCATATGCGCACTACAAAGGTTACAATTTCTCGCACTTGGCTTATTGCTGGTGACGTATCAAAATAAGTAAGATATACTTGACAGGGACATACAATCAACAAATCTCTATCGAGGGGGTGTACATATAATGTTTAGTACACCATATACGAATGCGATATGGTTTGGTATGACCTTGACTAATAGAATCTATCACTACTTGTGGTGCCAGATAGGGAAATCTCAACCCTTGTTCTAATATATTTGGTCCAGAACGAGGCTTGCCGAGTTCTGGACCAAATATATTAGAACAAGGGTTGAGATTTCCTTATCTGGCACCGCAAGTAGTGGTTGATTCGATTTCTTGCATCAGAAAGTACAATTTTTCAATTTAAAATCAATTTCAACTTTCGATACACCTCTGATTTTGTTGATAAAATTTTGCGGGAAAAACTGCGTGTAGGCTATCTTGCACAGGGGGGTGCAAGATGGAAATATCTTGCACCTCTATTTTTATGGATTTTTCTATCTGGGGTGCAAGAAAAGGAAATCCCACATGGGTAAAAACGCGGGATTTCCATGGCACAGGTGTGAGAAATTGATCTCTCATCTAGGGTATATTTGTCAAAGGCAATAGTATGTTCAGTCTGACCTTATGTCCATTCAGTCGGAATTATCGGTTACCTTCCGGATACAACATTCTAATACATTCATTATAAATATTGAGGTTAATTCAGGTAATTAAGAGTATCATTCAAAGGTGATATATGTACTAGAATTGAACCGACATCCTATTTGGTTGAATGTAAGCTTATTTTACAATGGCGTTCATTTAAATTGAACAGGCCGATATCGGGTGCTTGAAAATTTGAAAAT
The DNA here is from genome assembly GCA_021292105.1 of Anadara kagoshimensis. Taxonomy (NCBI): domain Eukaryota; kingdom Metazoa; phylum Mollusca; class Bivalvia; order Arcoida; family Arcidae; genus Anadara; species Anadara kagoshimensis. Next base: position 13,554,545 of record CM037872.1, read on the forward strand.
TAGTATTATAATACCTTGTTTTGTTTAAAGATGTTGTCTATCCCTGTTTTGTTCTGAAATACGAATAGTATATGAATAACATACATGTATAGAATTATATTAAAACAGTGTGATATTTCCATTTGCTTAACAACACATTCAATAACAAAACGCTAGAAATTCAACACTTAATGTAGAATACCAGGACCCGGTTTCACAATCATTACTCAGCTAAGATTATCCTTAACTTAAATTTTTCAAAATTTCAAATCTTTATTGTTTTGTTAATTTTTAAGGTATTCGGAAATTTAAGGTGTCATTTTTAAGAACACGTCTAGATTAAAACATTTGCATTAAATTTTGACAAAATTATTCATCAGAAGTTCCAAAAAGAGATTACCAAAATTTAAGTTAAGGAAATTCTTACCTAAGGAATGATTGTAAAACCGGGACCGCCAGATGATCGAAAACTTAATACTGTGACGTATTAACGAAAGAGTACCAAGTAACAGAAATGGAGTTGAAGTGCAGTATTGGTGTATTATGTTCCAGCTAAGATGTGTATTTATATTGGGACCGTCAGTATTTGCATGACAGAGAAAACCTGAGTACCCAGGAAAAAACTAACTACTTTCGGCAGACCAACCGACCAGTTTTCTCACTAGGATTTGACCGAGTGATATTCGAACCTCGTTACTGAGAAGCGCTTTGGTCTGTTAGCTGGTGTTTTATATAGAAAATTCAGACATTGAGACCCCAAAAAGAATGGGCTCGACAACTGTCGCGAGGATTGAAGTTCCTATGAAAGATCGCAGAATACGTTCTTTTGTAACGGCCGCCTGCACTCAACCACATATATGAAAGTAGGTCAAGTGTGAATTGGTCAACTGAATCCAATTAATGTTATATATATATAATATATATATACTAATATATATATAAACTAAGTTTCAAAAGCTCTATTTCAAAGACCTAATTTATAGTAAATTGTTATGTGCTTTACCAATCAAAGGCTTTCATTTTACCACATGATCTGCTACCATGGAGACATTGGGGAACTGAGTAATTCTGCAGTTATATACTGTAAAAGTTTTAGGTTAATCGATAAATACGTTTTTTATTGATTGATTGTTTGGGTTTTTACACCCCAGTCAATAAAATATTACTTCTATTGAAACGTCGCTAACTTTAGGTGAAGTTGCAGAATTTTTTTTTACCTTTGCAATGAACCCAGGACAATGTTTAACGTGCCATGCCTGTCGTGGCATGGGACATCAATTTTTAATGTCTTTCGAAGGACCCCGTGATTTTCATTTTAAAAGAAAAGTCACCTAACAATTTTCAAGTCTTGGTCAGACCCAGTCAGCGAACTCGCGGCTTCCAACATGCGAACGAGCACTCTACTTACTGAGCTACTGTAGTTGCTCAAATCGTTTTAACTTAATGTATGCGGAAGCATGATGAAGATAAAGAGGATATCATGTGTGCTGTTGTCACATGACAATGATGGTAGAACGGTTATATAATGGCTTTATTAAGTCTTCCATAACATATACCGCGTGCTCCTTTTGAATTTTATTACATAATGCATTAAAAAATTAATAGACGGGTTCTACTGTTGAGTGCATCAGTTCATTTAAAAATATCTTGTTTACAGTTGCATTGAAGTAAAACCGGGTAAGGGCATACCAGTTTTTTCTCTGTTTAGCGTCCCTTCGCTGGTAGCTTTTGTTACTTCAAACGCGTAAAAAAGCAAACAAATTTTTCTATCAAATTTATTCTGGTTTTTTGTGTTTCTTTTTAGGGATATATATCATTTTCAGATTTAATTTATTTTACATTTTTATTTTGTTTTAAAATGGCGATTTTTTTACCATGTTTTATACGTTGATACAATTGTTACATGTATGCTTTATGCTAATTTTGGAATGTTTAAATACTATATACAAATGAGGTTCGATTTTTTAAAATTTTTGTTTTGGTTCTTTTACCTGAAAGGTAGAAATAAATGAAAATAAGGTGATCGCTTAACAATTAAAAAACTGGTATGGCCTAATTTTTGCAACATAAAGTGAAAAAGGGCAAACATTTCAAATTTCTTAACCAGTTTTATCAAGATCTATCAGTGCATACTGTAAAAGCAAATTGAACATTTATATGGACACACAAGTCTGAAAATTACCAAGCTATAAAATACGATTTTTAGCGTATATAATTTTATCGTGTAATATTTGTACGTATGGATTTATTATATTTTTTTGCTTAAATATTGACAACGGCGGTGCAAAAGGTATGGAGTTAAATAATAAAATTTTTGTACCCATCTTTGTTTCAACCCTTGTCGCTATTTCGTTTATACTTGCTCGTGTGAGATAGGGTTTTTAGCCATGCGAGTTCGGCGTATCTCACATGACCACGTGTGGGACATGAAGTAATATTGCGGGAACATTGATACACATCAAGGGTCATGACTTTCAACGGGCATTGCAATACAATTGCTTCTGCATGTTTCATCGAAGAGACTTACAGTCATATTGTAAATATTTAAAATATAAATATAAATATTTAACAATAAAGCTAATAAAATTAATTTATTAATTTGTGCTGCTAAAAGACTCATTGGGTGTAATTCAGCATACATAATTGTTTATGTTTAAATGCATAGTCGTAGCAATTATTATTTATTTTAAAAATTATTTTTTTTTAAATATTAGCGTAGGTTCAAGTTTTAAAAAAACAAATTATATACCCATGTCAAATATATTTTTTCAAACACAATTTGTTATTTCTAAAATAAAAAAAAACCTTACCGAATTTTATCTTGCAACAACCGTCTTCAGAGTTTTGTGTGTGTTACTGGAACGTTTTCACACTATAGAAGGAATATTTTCAACAAACTATTTTAAAGCATAGCCAATTCATCCATGGAAAGAAATAAACCCATTCAAACGTAACAGATAAAAGTTACATGCTCATGACAAAAGATATTTGCTTGTACAGTACAGATTTGTCAAAAATTTAACACAGAACTAACAAACAATATTTAAAGCTCTTCAACCAAGTGGCCAAGAATTTGAAAGCAAGTGACTACCAAGAGATAGCAGCTGCCGAAACCTGGAAATTTCAGCTAACGAGGGGCCTAAACCAAGTGGAGCTGCCGATTCGGTACTTATTCGTTAGGTTAACGCTAAACTTTCGACGGGTCTGTACTGTATGTTATTAAAAATTTATAACTACGTCATTTTTTTATAAATTTTAAGTGCCGGTTTGATCATCGGTCCAGTTGGTATATATATGTTTAGAGTAAAACTGATCATTATAGTCATATAATATGTTACGATTATTGCAAAATTGTCCTAACCAAAAGCGCAATTGCAACATGTTCAGTAGTATTTCTTTGTTACTTCCTGATTTGTTTCCGCAACTTGGAAGTAAAAACAAGACAATCGATATTATTGTGTGACAGTTGGAGAAATTGACACCTATGTATAAATCCCGCTTATCAGAGCCTAGGTACAAATCCCGCTTGTCACAGCCTAGGTACAAATCCCGCTTGTCACAGCCTAGGTACGAGTCCTGCTTATCAGAGCCTAGGTACAAATCCCGCTTGTCACAGCCTAGGTACGAGTCCTGCTTATCAGAGCCTAGGTACAAATCCCGCTTGTCACAGCCTAGGTACTAGTCCTGCTTATCAGAGCCTAGGTACAAATCCCGCTTGTCACAGCCTAGGTACGAGTCCCGCTTGTCACAGCTTAGGTACAAATCCCGCTTGTCACAGCCTAGGTACGAGTCCCGCTTGTCACAGTCTAGGTACAAATCCCGCTTGTCACAGCTTAGATACGAATCCCACTAGAAACGGTTCCTAGTATAAAAAAGATTGTTAATTCGCTTGGCGAATTATTTAATTATTGCAATGGTGTTTTAAACTAGTACTGCAGTCATGAAACTTTATTTATATCGAGCGGTTTAGTTCGTGAATGGCGGGGGAAACTGGAGTGCCCGTAAGAAACCACCAACCTTCGGCAAGTTAATTGACAACTTTCTGACACAAGGGTATGTTCCAAATAGGGTTGTAGCCTAGGCGGTAAGCTGCGCTTTCGGTGATCCGCAAACGCACACATTAGACCACTCGGCCAAAGAGGCCTCATGGATGATGTATATGTTTATTTTTATTACAAATACTGATAATGCATGATGGTTGGTTCCTATTTGATAATAGTGACAATGTGAACACAGTGATAATGACCAAGATTTTACAAATTTTGGTTTTACACATGGCGGATGTAGCTATTTAGACAGGAGTTGCCTATTCTTAGAGGGCATCCGTCTACACTTCCTCTGTTAAAGTTTGTATTATGTGCCATTATCACAGTAAACCCAGAGTCCCATGTATGTCACGCAAATTGCACAAGTATATATTAAAAAACTTGTTTTGTGCCGTAAAGCATGTTTACGATCGTAAAACTTGATATACGGTAAATAAACCCCTTTAACGACTGATAAATTGCACAAATATTTGATAAACTTGATTCGCAAATGTACAACAAATTTTCACCTAGAGATCAGGTTTCTCTAATACTTGTAGAATATGTGCATGTAAATTAACAAGTTAACTTGATCTTTTGTAAACCAAGTAGTACAATTATAAATAAAATTTGTTTTGTATCTTTTTATTAACCATATTGATTACACATGTGCAGGTGTAGCTAGCTAAATAGAAATTGGTGTTCTTCTCGATGGTTCATGTATTAAAATGAAAATTTCAAAGTTTTTACTTAGTTTTTGGATTGTGGTTTGGGCATGAATTAGAATGTTTCTTTTTGATATGTTTTTCATAATGTAAGAATCTAAACGTGAGTTTTTTGTTTTTGTAATTTACAAATCTTTAAAAAGTTTATAAAAGCTATCTGAAGATGTTTTTGCTCGATTTGACTTGAATAATGCAACTATATACAGCAAAAAGTATTAATTTACCCCTAAAACAGGACAAAAAAGAATAAATAACGAAACTGTAAGAACTTTATGAAAACAAGTTTTAAATAATACCTGATATTAATTTGTTTGCTTTGGATAGAAGATGTAATTACATTATCATTTTAATGGACCAAGTACTGTGAAGAGCCAGATACCAGATAAAATGTTATTAAGTTTAGGGTGATATTTTTGGCATAAATTATAAACGAAATTCCCGCATTTACATATATTTAAGACTTTGTCACAACATGAGCAAGGTTTATAACCTGTGGTTTTTTAATTATTATTATTGATTGCTTCGCTGAATTCCAAATGTTTGGGATAGATTTATTGTTTATGCTCTAGATACATGGGTTAGTTGTTTAATGTTTTTTTTATAAATACCTTATATAATTTATGGTCTCAAAAACCCTAGTCATTGAGCAGACATAAATTCCGTACGCTTTTAAGCTGTTTAAAATAACATTTTTACACTATATAGATCCACCCGATAAGTTCGTGCATAGTAAAAAAAAACCACACAGACATCTTTTTTCAGCATAACAAACTCTGAATATAACTTGACATTTGGTTATAATTTATTAAACAGCCTTATTTATTTCAAAATAGAAAATTATTTTTCTAGAATGATCTGATGTCGCAAAAAAAAAAAAAAAAAAAAAAAAATAGAATTGAGAAATTTTCATGTCATGTTTGAGTTAGTTACGATAAAAACATAATTATGGGACTATCATGCCGTTACTATGTTGTTTATTAGGGTGAAATGAATCCAGGACCATGTACAAAATATCACGAAGGTTTAAAATGAAAGGAGTACATGTACGGCGCGGGTTTCATGGGGTTTTATCCAGAACGGAAAACAAATGACTTTTCCCGCGCTTTATGAAAAAGCGGGAAGATGTGTGCGGAGACTCGGGTTATACGTATAAATATAAGGTTGATATTATTTTTAACCAATGGGGATACGTGTTTTTGAACACGTGGTTTGTATTTAAGGGCAATTGTTTTTATCACTTTCTAACCGTCTGTTCAAGGGATTGAATTAACATTGATGAAAACTTTAGACTAAGGATAGAGCCAGATATACAAGTACATATTAGCAATCTGATTTACTGAGTAGCTTGACTACCGTGCTAGACGTACATGTAAGCTTTGACAGTTTTCAGCAGAATATTCAAGTCTCTCAAAAGACCACAAATTACATACAACTGACTAGAATGGGGCTGTACCACGTGATACCATCCAACGTTTGTGCGGAACACTTATTTCCAATGGATTTGGAATTGCATAAGATGACATTTTCTCGTAAAAACGATGTTATTCCAGGAATTTTTGACGAACCCTATTGATTACACCTTTTTAGTCTAAGTTGTAGAATAGATGGACTAACCATAAAGCAGTAGATTGATTGATTGGGGTATAAAATTCCATTTAAGAATATTTAACTTATATCGAGACGTTACAGGCTAATATGTAGGGAAGGTACCAAGACTGTCATATACATGCTGCGGGGTATCGGATTTAAAGGTTTCTTCCGAAGGACTCCGTGACTTTCATCTCTAAATGCCGAGTGTTTGGCAAAAGAACAGTCACGACTTATTTTCAAGTCTTGATCACAGACCCGACCGGTGTTCGAACTCTCGATCTCCATCAAACGAAGCGAGCACTCTGCCAATGAGCTACTGTAGTGGTTAAAAAGCATTAGAAAAGAAACATTTTCTGAAACATCCCGCCATTTTTAGTGACATTGACTGACTGTTATAACCATCAGCTTTATTGACACAGTTAATGAGCGTAAAGTCGGTAAGATTGTTCTTGTAAACGTTATTTGATCAAGTGCAATTTTTATATACTTTTCTTTTTTTCTTTTCATTTTTACATCTTAAAAATATTTCTACATTTTTTTTGGTTCCAGCACTATTATTTTTTTTCCAAAACTTCTGTCTAGTGTTGCAAAATTAGGTAGGTTAATCCCACTAAACAGGTCATGCATGCGAAGAGTTAAAAAAAACCAGGTCAAACATGCGATGAATTTCGAACTACACTGTCCTCCATAAGTACTCATACAAGTTTAAAACTCGTCCCATCATTACAGACTGAACAACTTCAAAAATTGAAAACATCATTATGCTCAAGCTGAGTGTATTTCAACTAAAATAGTGTTTTTATCTTGAAAAATATAATGTTCCCAATTTTTTTTTAAAAATTTCCCCAAAATTTCAGAAAAATCAAGAAAAACAACTTATTACATACATTTAGATTATAAAGTTAAGATATTACTTTCAAATACAGAAAAGACTTCAATATTTTAATTGTATGAACCAACTTTGAAATGATGATTATAATGTAAACCCATGACAAATATTTTGTTAAATTATTTATGGATGGCAGTATAATTGTCATTTGATACCGACAGTGTTCTACTTGTCTATTCACCCGAACGGCTTTGAAGAGTATCCTTCTAGAATATTAAGTATTAAAGTATAGACCTGTCGAAAGTTTAACACTTAGCTTACAAAAAAGTGAAAGCAAAAAATTGGATATTTAGTGACCGAAAAACTATAGAGAGATAGATAAGAAATTCAAAAAATACTGTAGAAATAAAGCTAACGAGGAGCCGACATAGATAACACTAACCTGTTACCTTAATGTTAAACTGTTCGACAGCTGCATTGTACGTGTATGTACATTATTATTATAATTATTGCATTTGCGTGAAGTAGATTTAAATATTTTTTCATCCGAACACTTCCCGAGGGTGTAATAAGAAATATGTTTTAATTAAATACCATAGTTGACATGCTAGACAATTTTGGTAATTGTGGAGTTTTCAGGTGAGCGATAAGACATATGGACCTTTTGATTTAGTATTTCTCCCTATTTTACTGTTCGTTCTTTATATCATGCATGTACCATTTCCAGTTATTAGTTTCATTCCCAAATCAAAACATTTTAGAATTGTTTTAAATACAAAAATATATGTTTACAGGCCAAAGTAATGAGATTTATTGTTTCACAGGTCACACATGTGATCAGCAAGGAAAATGAAGTTTTAAAATCCATTGTAAAACATAGGATATGTGCTACCTGTAAATGATGGAAAAGAACTAGACCAGGTATAAGACCAAGACAGTACAGATGTGTTTGAAAACACTTTTGTTCATCTTAGCTGATGGAGGCGGATGTTAGTGTTGAGACTGATGCTGGTGTTGAAGCAATTATAGAACTAATCAAACAAGGAGCACCTGTTAAAGTTTTTTTTTTAAAAAAAAGATAACACACTGGTTGAGATTGAAAGTTGAAAGCAGTTTGGCGTTACTTTTACCAAAAAAAGAAACTAGATAAAAATCACTGTTAAAAACATTGTAAAGAATTTGTGACATCAGAAATGACAGAGCAGTGAAAATAACTTCACAAATATTCTATCTTTCAATTATAAAATATTTTTTTTTAAAAGAAAAATCCAAGGTGCTGCTAAGGGCATGAAGATAAACCTACAGGCTTTAATACCTCATACGTATAGAGACCTATAGAGACCAAAGCAACAGGAGAGATTCTGTGAGTATAAAACGTCTGTATAATAGTCATACATTCACAGAAGCTTGCCATATAAAGTTCCTTTAAAAGGCCCAATTCTTAGAGAAAAAAATATATGGAGACTTTTTGTAACCTATACAGTCTAAAAGGCCACTCAAGGGAACCATTAAAAGTGGCCTTTATAAACAGGTTTAAAAATTATAAATAAAGAAAAATTTGGATACACTTCTACTGGCATGTGGTCTTTGTATAGAGGTGACCTTTAAGGCAGGTTGGACTGTAACTGCAAAGTCAGCAATAAACAGCAATCTTGGTTCCAGTCAAGCATTTTAGCATGCTTACATGACAACATCATTAAGAGCACAAAAACACTTACATTATGGTTAAAGCAAAATTATTGAATATAGAGTTAAAGCAACAGTAGCACACATTAATGAGAACAATAGATATATAACCGAGTTTAACTGTATGTTATTAATTAATTTTTTTTAAAGAATTTCTTTTACTTTAAAGTTTGCTAAATCTTTTTCTGTCCTACTCAAAATGAGCACCAGAGACTCTGTGCTACCGAAGGGTCAGGGTATGTACGAAATAATCAATCAATTGTGGTACAATAGCCCCAAAGAGTTGATCCATAACATGCCAAAAAGAAAAAAGGCATTTATTAAAGCTTAAAGTGATTTTAGTACGCACTGCTTGTTAATTGGGCTGCGATATACGTGATGTAACAGTTCTGAATAAATAAATGTGTTTTTTTAATAACAGTGTTGACATTACGTTTGCTCCGGGGCTGTATAGCATCAAGTGATGGTACAAATGACCTTGAGTGTAGGTCAAAGTGACCATATAAGTAAAATATACAAAAATCTCAATTTTCTCTAAATGTAATTGGTCTGGAGTAAAGAGTAAGAGTAAACACAAGCTATTAGCTACCAGAAGATTGACACAGTACAGTAAAAATGTATATCTGTATTTATTTTTTTCCAGTTCAACGGGATGTATTTCCACATATTACACATAAGGCTGCACTAGAAACAAGCACCCTGGAAGAGTTATCCACATATATTTATCATAAAGTACAGATCAAGCATTAAACAGAAATAACTGGCATTGTGTTTGATGATTGTTGTTTTGATTGCCCAAATGTTAGATTGTTTTATTTCCGTATTTTGCCATGTGCTGCATCTAGCATTAACTTAAAAATGAACTTTGCATAGAAGGGTTCGATTATTGTTCTTTAAAATATCAAATTGCAAAAGTTTTCTCAAAAGTATCTTGCCAAACATTTTTTTTCAGAAACGTAAAATGCACATAATGCTGTAGAAGATGTTCGTATGTTGACAAAAAATCTAAAATTTCCGGTATTTCCGATGATGATCACAAAAAAGACAGATTATGGCTCTAAATGTTATTTTCTGCAATATCAATACCTTACTGCAAAGGTAAATGATCTTCCTTCACTTCATAAACTTGTGACTGAAGGTGTTTTGAGGATAAGTCCCGCTGAAATTATCGCTGGTTCTGGCAAGGCACTTTGTCATCTTACTATAATTTATTTAAGATTTTCTTTCTGTTTAGTCCATTTGTATTGTAAATGACGATTATTTTTCCGCACACCAAACATCGGCCCCGTTTAGAACAAATGAAGTAAATTATGATGACGAGGAATTCGAATGTGTGCCTTCAAGAACAATTGAGGAGACAATTCAAACCTTTTTATCTCAGTGTGATGAAGATCAAGACTGCCAAATTGGGTACAATTGAAATGAAAAGCAAGAACAGTTCCTGGTGGGCGTGGCTGTGGTTCACATTGTTATTCAACAATTGAATTGGGAAAAATACATCAAAACATTTTAAACATGCGGAAACTAACAAAATGAGAGAAAGATATGTTCATAATAGAAAAACTGACCAGCAAAGGCATAGGTCAAAATGCAGAAACAATAGAAGCATCAAAAAGAAAACGGTATAGCTTCAACTTTAATGATAGAGAAGTGTGTAGGGCAGCATGTTTTTTACCAAAACAAATTTTAAAAAAAATATTAAAGCATATAAAATCATATGGTGTCACAACACGCAAGCATGGTAATAAAGGTCGTCGAGCAAAGCATATTTTCTCTTTTAAAGATACCAAATTATGCTTCACCTTAATTTTAAATTATGCAAAAAATGTGTAATGACAGCCTGCTTTGACATGTGCGAGTGACGCGGAACAATACAATATTGTTACAATCTTACTGTATAAAAAAGATATCTACAATCTGTATGAGGAATCGTGTACTGAGAATGGAAATCCGTGTACTGAGAATGGAAATCTTAGTGCAAAGTTAACTGATTTTAAAAACATTCAGACCAACTGCTGCTCAAATATACAAATTGTTAATTCAAGATTTGATGTCTGTGTTACATGCGAGCATTTAAAAGATGGGATTGTACAGCCAGTAACAGAACATGATAGGTTAGAAGCTACACAGACACTTACAGATCATATCAATGTGGAACAAATAGAACACTAAGTGTACATTAATGACTGCAAACTTGGCAAAGAGAAACTCTTTGATATCTGCAATACCGAAAATAGAACCGTCTTTACCATGCTTGACAGATATTTGTAATGTTTACTACACAGCCGATTTTGCCAAGTGCTTGGTGCTTTCATATAATTCTCGTTAGTCTGGACCACTCTACTATAAAAAAAATTAAGAAAGGACAAGTTTTTGGTAGTTTGACATTCCATGTAGTCGGTACATCAGTAATAGTTGATGGGAACATGAACAGCGATAATATATAGATGGTTTAGACCCGAATCTGTTGTGATATTTTTTAATTAAGCCATGGACTTTTAAAGAAGATAACGAATCCTGTCGATTGTATGTGATGTCCAACAAATGGAAAAATAAAAATGAAATTCCCACTCTACCGTGGCCTGCACAAAACCCGGACATTAATATTATAGAAAATGTTTGGAATGTTTTAATCGGATCCAAAAAAAAGGGTGCAAGAGATTAGAAATGCCGAGGACCTGGTGCGCATTGCTTGCAAGATGTGAACTCCCTTCACACTACAAAGACCTTATACGCCAATTATTTTTATCGTGATCATGTGTTTGCGTATATTCAATCAATCGTCAGTTTTTTTAATGTAATTTGTTATAATTTTACTTTGTTAGATTGTACAATTTTGCGCCATTTTTTTGTGATGTAACTTTTTTAAATTTTGGTTATTCGTGTAAGAGTTTGTAAATATTTCTCAAAATTCTTTTATGCAACCGCAATGTATTGTTATATAATTTGTTCTATTCAATTCAAAGGTTTGAATCTGGCAAATTAGGTTTAGGTTAACTTCCACCAATGAGATGAATGAGGCCAATAAAATGCACTCATTTATATATTTATCAAAACATAATAAAACCTAGCAGTTTTAAAAAATGTAAACAGAAACAAAACATCGAAAAACGGAAAACGAGGTCAGTTTGGGGCCATTGATTATGAAAATCCCAAAAGGTACATACAGAGAGACGATAATTCTCTAAAGGGTTAATTGTTAATTGCATGGTATACCGTTTTGCTAGTTTGTAAAATAACTATAAAGCTATATAGAATTTGATATATGCGAGTCAAGAATAGCAGTTCTTTAAATTTGCATATCCATATTTCATTCTTATACAATTGCTATCAAATATATTAATTACTAGCATTTTATTTTAGTCGAGTGGTGATGCGGGCGGGCAGAAATAAATTTTCCGGACATTTTTCTAGACGCTTACAGATATTGAATAAATATTTGGTTTGTAATTTCTGGTTAAATTATGTGATGTGGACTGTGAAAACGTGAAAATTTCTGTAAAATGACAGTTTCCAGAGTTTTTATAAACGCTAGTAGATATTGAACTAATAGTGGCATATGAGTCAATCATATAGAGTTCTGTTCGATTCACCGAATTTAAATTACGGGATATTGATTTATTTCTAAATGCTTGCAAATTAATATTTGGTATGTGAATGACACGAATGAATACGAAATTGCAACTCAACTTCCGCACTCTGGTGCCTATTGATTTTTAAAATTTATAATCATAAAAATAATAATAGAATGTCAAAAATTTTAAATCGATGATGCTGACAAACATGAAATTGATAGAACAGCTTTTCTCCACAAAAAATATACATGTAGCAACTTCTAATTTAGATAGCTGACCAATGAAACAATATATGAATTTTTTAGCGATATATATTATTTTTTATTTTCATATATTATTAAAATACACGTTGCGGATGTACCTATCTAGATGGAGATGCATACTCTCTCGGACCACCCAGTCTTTCTTCCCTCGTGGAAGTTTACCTAATTTGCCAGTTTGCACAGATTTCAGCTTTTGGTATTATTATTTTGACCATGGCCTGGTATTTTTTTATCGCATACAGGTCGACTTCAATATACAGTCATTGGTCAAAAGTATTGGTAAAAGCAAAATGGCTGACACTATTTTCATCTCAGTTTTTCAAACAGCGTTTTAAAATGAAATACAAGTAAAAATTTTACCTTAGTATTTTGTAATGCATCTTTTGGTCCTTGTTACTGCAGGTAATCTTCTTGGAATCTTGTTTGAAATCAAGGGGAATATTTGCCCATGAATTCCTGATTGCAGTTTCAAGCAGAGCCACACTAGTTTGGTTATGAACTTGCAATTGCAGGAGATGTTTGAGTTTTTTCCAGACATTTTCAATAATATTGATATCAGGACTCTGGGCAGGCCATTCCATGCAGTTTATCTGGTTTACTCCATAAACTCCGCATACTGATTTAAAACCATTGATATACAATTATATCAATGATCAATGGTCAAGTCATTGGAATAGCCAAGAACGTAATAAATTATTTTCAATTCAGCCTTGTCTGGGATTTACACCTTTGTCCCAGTACAATAGGCATGAAAGTATTGTTCTTCGGCGCTGTAGAATCGGCCATAGTTATTTTACACATTCTTTTATATTAAAGGGAGAACAACCTCCCCAGTGTATCCCTTGTCAAGGTCAACAATCTATCCAGCACATTTTGCTGGATTGTGTTGACTTTGCACATACAAGGGATACTTTTTACTCGGCATTATCAATGCAAGATCTTTTTAGTAATGTCAGTGGACATCAAATTTTAAACTTCCTTCGGGAAATTAACTTGTATCATAAGATATAATTGTTTTAATATATATAATCCAGTGTTTTATTTATAAATTGTCTGTGATATAACTGGTTTTTATCAGTTTAGCAATAGTTTTATTAAAAAATGTATTTGTTGTTATTTTTAACTTTACATTTTAATACTTTGTATTATTGATACTATTGTATCTTTTACTTTTTCCAGCCGCGAATAGCTGCAATAATGCTGATGCGGCTTTAAACAATAACTCACTCACTCACTCCATAAACTGTTTCACAACCCTGGCTCGATGGGCAGGGGCATTGTCATCCTGGTATATGTACCTATTATCGGGGAAATGACGTGCTATAACGGCCCATAAATTATTATCAACGATTTCTATGTACTTTTGGCCATTTATGTTACCAATTATAATAGAAATAGTTCCAACACATTGAAAAGTAATACATCCCCAAATCATTAAAAACTAAACTTGGCTTTAGACCGGGGGGGGGGGGGGGGTATGCATGCGGGATCCCACTCTTCTCCGACCTTTCTCCAAACGCGAACTTGTGATCACCTCAAATTTCCACCTTACATTCATTGCTAAATATCACTGTTTTCAGTATCCATCCACAGTCTTCCATCTTTCACGTCTTCACCACAATACACGTTTCCGTTTGTTGACCTCTCTGATTCTGATTGTCTTCTTAACAACCCGTCTCCCATAGCCTTCCTTATACAGCCGCCTCTTTGCAGTACTCTCAGAAATTTGTACAGTCCCCAAGTCATTAAACATATTAATAACTTCAGTCAAATTGCCTCAACGATTCATCTTTACCATTCTCAAAAATCCCGTTCGTCCTGCACACTCATGGAAAGGGGGCGTCCACTTCGTGGTTTATTTCCAGTGGATTGAGTTTCTTCATAGCGCCGAATAAAATTATATACTGTCCGTCCAGGTCGTCTGCAAATCCTGACAATCTCAGATTTCTTAACTCCAATCTCGTACAGAGATACGATCGTATTTTTCTCAACATCTGACAGCTCAGAGCCTTTCCGGCCCATGTTGTTTACATTTAATATACCCCGGAAACAGACGACAGATGACATAAATTCAAGTTGCGCGGGGCACCAGTACGTCATAACTATCAATGTGTTAAATAAGAGAGATAAGTCTTATATACTTACAAAGTTATCGCTAAAAGAAAATTGACATACGCTCAACCCGTAATGACGATAACGTCGTTTTTGCCAATACTTATGACCAATGACTGTAAGTATCATATTTGTATTCCACTAATTTGATTTTTTTTTAAAATTCGTCTGTATGAGAATAACCAAATCTTTCGATTTTAATACATAGTGAATGAAATACGTGCATTTATTACCATCTTATTGTTAATGTTGTTTGTCTCCTAAAATGTTTCAACATGTCTTTCCATATAAAAAAGAGGCACATGCAATAAAAGAGAGACAACCCTCGACAGCGTTTTGAACATTTTGCATTGTGCCGTTCAAGGATTTACTTGATGATGTGTCACAGAGTACATGTCATATGTACATGTTATCGGTAAAGTACACAAATGACCTTTGGCTGTAAGGTTGTGAAAAAGGGCGAAAATGCGTAATCAGGTTGATATCTATGACACCATAATGTAAAGTGAGCAAAATTGATTACATCATCATTGTATTGCACCACAGTTTTTCCTTGTGAGCAGGAGCGTTTATTCAGAATGTAACTTTAATGTAATGTCAGACCTTGATAAGACTTAGTTGCCAAAACGTAGAAAAATGAGCAAGAATCGAATATTTATTCTATTGATTCCCCTTATGGGATTAAATTTTGGAACAAAGATGTTTCGAACTAATTATTTCACGATAAACGACAAACGCGTCTTTTAATAAAAGCACCAACAATAGATTTTATATATTGGAACAAATTTAATTTTATGTATAGATAATTTAATTCATGTTTCAGTCATCTGGTATTGATAAGCAATAGAAATTAAAGCTGAATACTTTCAATTTGCGAGTATGTTGCATTCGGAATGAATTAGAACGCGAATTAACGCCAAATTACGTTCAAGCGAATAAAACCATATTAACAATGTTTGTATTTGCTTTATTTTTAAATTTGCAGCTTTTGTCAGTTCCAAAGTTTTTACTTTGCTTCAGAATTGTGATTCGAACATGGATTAGTATGTTCGTTTTTGATTTAACTATTTACAAAGTCATGAACGATTTGACAAAATTGTTAGTATGCTCAATTTTTTAAATTTTATAGTTTGCACATTAAAACATATCGTTATTGTTAGAACAACCAAAATGCAACATAAAACAATTTATTATGCAAGATTCGAGATTGGGAAAACAGTTTATTTTAAAATAGGCGGTGGTAAAGTTCAGACACCTAATCGGCTATTCAGAGTCATTATCAGACAAGGTAAAGTATACCAGTATCAATAAAACACACCAATGTTTAATCAAATACAAAATAACATATAATTAGGCAAAAAACAACTGCAAACTGATAAATACAACATCGCAAATAAAAAGTAAAACACAAGAAAATATAATAAAGGTTTAAAACAAACTTATTTTATTAGACAAATTAATTTTCCAGAGAAGTGTGACATGGTTTACTTCCATGCATTTACTTTTACATATTTGGAGAAACAAATCATTTTAATAAGTAAACTGACAAGCTTCCTCACAGAAGGATCTGTCCTGAGTGAGATTCAAACCGTGGCTGTTTAAGGTTCTGCAATCGATAAACATGACTTTAAAACTTACCTTCTTTACAACGTTCTGGTCTGTTATAACACACACCGTTATGTTGCTTGGATTTAATTAAAAACAAGTCAGTTCGGTATTTATATACCTTTTAGCCAACGCGTGCAACATAATTTCCGACATATAAAGATGCTGAACGATTTGTCACCCAGAGAAAAACGTGACTCAAAAGGATTGTGTTTATTTAGTATGTTATCACATTTATTTATGCAATAAATATATCGGTAAAATCCGGCGATGAATGCCAGCAATAAAACCATGTAGTTGTAGTTTACTAAATTAAAAAATATTAAGTATTTAAAAAAACCTTAATTTTGACTTAATAAATTGCTATTATACAGATTCAATACAAACGTTGAGGGCCTACTTGTTTGTTTTTGATTTATATAAAGGTCCGCCCAAAAGTTTTGTGCCCCCCCCCTCTTCTAAAAACAAATGTTATTTTTATGTATTTTTTTCGGAATTTTCAAGCATAAACTAAGAAATATATGGTTTTAGTGGATCTAATAGGACAAAATATTTTTGTTATATAAAAGAAACATCTTCTGTTTGTATTTTAGGAAAAGAATCAAGTGTTCCTTGAAACATCCCTATATAGTCTGGTAGAGGATTTTGAAAAAACCGCTTATTTTTCGATGTAGGGAGGACAACGTGTTCAAAGGTGGCAAGTTATGTCATAACCTTCTTTGAACTTTACTTTGGTAGAATCGGCTTGTTGCCAAGCAAGATTTCACCCAGGGGCCACTGTGGGGGCAGCTAAAGGTCAATGGGTGCAAAGTTCAAGTGAAAATGCTCATATTGACCTATACACAAATTCAAGGTGGCTTACAGAAGTTTTTCTTTATAAATTTTGTCTTCTAAATATGTAAGTGGTATCTTCAAATTAATAGAAAGTCATTTCCAACTAATTCAGTCACTTATTTTCAAAGTATTCCATGAAAAATAAGATTAGACACTTGCACAAATTTGACTTTTACAAATATGATTAATTGTGGCAAATAAATACTACTAGTAGTATAAACACATTTATGCATTTGAAATTGTTTAACAAAACTTTAGACTTCTGTTAAAATAATTTTACTGAATCATATTGCCCGTATTTATATAAGTATCCACTTTTTAAAAAAAGAAATCAAAGTACTGGTGGTACTGAAAGATTTGATTAGCTATAATGACTGCATCTGTATAATACTATCAAGTGTGTTCTTTTTTTCTGGTGGAAATATTAGTGAACTGTTGAAACACGAACTATTCCCAGTGTCGCCTATACCTGACACATCAGGACCCTTGTTATCTACAGCCGACGAGTCGGATCTTCAAAATATCTCCGATGAGGAAGTTTGCATGGAGACATTACTACCAAAATAATTAATAGTCAAACTTTAGTTGTAGCAATGGGAAAACGAAAGGTATCAATACATTCGACGAGTTAGGAAACGCACAAACTGTTTTTATCCACGCGAAAGATACATGTATTAAAATTGATCTCATTATGATAGATATGACAACTAATCCATAAAAGGTAAAACCATTTAGAGATAAAAGAGGATCAGGTCCCCGTTCTGTTAGAACAATTATTGATAATTAAAATGCCCCTCTACCATCAAATTGGTAAGATTTTATCAGTCACCTAGAAAACAAATAGGATCTCATAGTAATCCAAGACACTTCTTAGCTTAGCTGAGGGTATCAGGGGGTCCAACAGACAGTATGTTTAATTCATACAGAGGAAGGAGTGTAACCGTTTTAAAGCTTTATATAAGGAAGCCGATACTAGAATTGTTCCCCATGGTGTTGATGCTTACATGCTTATAAAAGAACAGTTGTTGTCTGTCGTGATACTGATGACCTTATTCTTCTGTTGTTTTTAAATGAGGAAGTATGATTCCAGACCGGGACATCTAAAGTTCGTCCCTGTTAAATAGCATAAAATTATCACCTCTGGAGAGGAATAAGCTCCCAGTATTCCATGCAATTACAGATTGTAAGACTGTCAATTAACTTTCTGGACATTCTAAATACAACATTCCGTGTTTCCAGGGAAAACACAGGTTTTCTTCCCACTCTTGCAAGAGGGAACTTTTCTGAACTTGTGAGTGCAGATGCCTTCATTGAATGTACCTAGCGATTATTTCTAATCTACGATGTAAACTGTTCCTCTCAGGGAAAAGCACAATGGAAAATTTGCTTCCAACATCATATGCAACTGACGTACATATTCAGCGTGCACACCATTAAACTGTTTGGCTGCATTTAGTTATACCTGGTATTTGTTTCGGATCTCCCGTCACCTATAGGACACGGATGGTGCTAGTCTCACTAACTTGCGTACTGTATGCCTTTAACTCCCTGTGGAGGTTAGTCCATCGACAAAATCCCTCAAACTGGCTCTGTTCTGCGCAGTTGTACCCCCTCTGTTTCTATTCCAGAATATTGTCTCAAGGTGTCTTTTATTCTTGTGTGTTCCATTTCAATGTTTTGTGATGTTGTTGGCAGGTGTCTTGATGGTGTGACCTATCCATCCCCAATGTTGCTTTTGTGTTTGTGTTTCAAAACGACCTTGTTTTGTGATCCACCATAAACTTTTCGTTACTAATTTTGTCTGGTCATCTGGCAACAGGACCACGAACAATACTAGTTTTTATACTTAAATCTGAGTTTTTTTCACAAATTAAACTTATTATTATTATTTTTTTGCTTAAATCTTACTTTGAACTTTAACTTTTCTAAGACAATTACAGGTCAAAAGATCATGAACAAAACTTAACTTTTTGGATTTAAGTTAAGTATTTTCCTGATGTTCACGATTATTCTCAGACAGTGAGGTTAGTACGAGTCTGAATGTGATTTAAAAACAGTGTTAATGAGAAAATTATAAATTGATTGATTGCATGGGGTTTTACGGGCTATTACGTATTTCAGTCATATCAAGACGTCACCAGCTATAGGTGAAGTGGCAGAAATTTTGACCTTTGCAGTGAACTTAGGGAAATGTGCAGAAAAAGTTGCTTAACCTTGGCACGGGGCATCGGTTTTTAAGATCTCTCTCAAAGGATCTCGTGACTTTCGTTTCTAAATACCGAGTGTTTGGCAAAAGAACAGTCACTACCTTATTTCAAGTCTTGATCAGACCCAACTAGGGTTCGAACCCAGGACTCACCACATACGGGGAGTGAGGGCTATACCAATTGAGCTACAGTAGGGGTTTTTTAATGAGAAAATAACCTTTACCAAAATCATGTCATGCATTGCTGAAATGTAAATATAAATCATGTTGCACTACAAGATGTACATGTAGGGCATACAGTTTAAAGTGGGTGGCTGTATGCACTTGCAATGGGACCGTTGAACCGTTGATTGGTTGAACCCTTTGAATGATAATGACACAGATAGTGATATTGATGAATCAAAAGAAATCGTTAGATGTGACTGATATATTCCAGAGATTCTCGTGACTATGCCTTGCCGATTACAGTACTTGCAGTACTTTGATTTTAAACTTTTAATAAATTTCAAATTATCAGCTGGGTTTAAACAATACATTTGTTTTAATAACAGTCATGTATTTACAAAAGAATTATATTTT
Organism: Anadara kagoshimensis; assembly: GCA_021292105.1. Taxonomy (NCBI): domain Eukaryota; kingdom Metazoa; phylum Mollusca; class Bivalvia; order Arcoida; family Arcidae; genus Anadara; species Anadara kagoshimensis. The sequence goes on from CM037872.1 coordinate 13,574,553, forward strand.
AGCATTTTGATTCATACTTTCATGTTGAATGTATACTTTTATTTTATTCTATCTTGAAGCTTGTGTCAGAATTTTGAAAAATAACGTTGAAATATTTAAATTTTAGCCTAAACAGTCTCAATTAGCTTCCTAGTCAATGTTAAAATACATGAAATACTATGATTACATGAGAACAGATTTATTTGATTTATTTAAATCTCAAAAAGTATATATTTGGACAGCTATAAACTAATAAAGATTTTTTTTTTGGAAAAAAAAACACTATCTGACCTTTGACCTTTTATCTACTAAACCAAGGGTCGATCAGCTTGGCAACAGGTTGATTCTTGACCCCTAACCTATGATGATATGAGACAGCTATGTTGCCAGCTTTGAACACTCATGTCCCCCTATTGTGAATTTTCAATTTGTTTTCCACCAGACTAATATTCACGAAGAAGTGTTATACAAAGTTCTAATAGCTTTACAGGCTAAATATTTTGCGTTTATGACCTATACCATAGTTGCAATTTACTGGAGTCTTCAAATGGCCAAATTTTGAAAGCAATCGTTTCAATACAATTAAATTTGTTATATCGAGTTCATTTTAAAAAAAAGATGTTTAGATAAGTTCCTATCAGAGTGAGAGTAAAAAATTTGGTCGGACCTGTAGCTTATACATGCGTAGATATGTTTTTGGTAAACTGTAACTGGACACCAGTTTGGACCCATGGTCACAATTTTAAAAAGCAAAGTAAAATTGGCATATAAAATTAAACATCTAACATACCCACAGAGATAATTTTGAATTTACAGGAATAGGTATCAACAATAAAGTGCCTTATAAATCTTAACCTTTTGAGGGCTTTCTTACTCCTTGGTTTGCTCTAATTTAATTGTAAGCAGCATTCGTATTAACTGAAACAAATACAATGCAGAAGAATCGGACATAACACTAAAGGATTGCTGACAATAGAAAATAATTTAAATCCCAAGTTTATCGTCGAATACCAAGGGTAGCCTTAAGATGGACTCCATCTGGAAAGAGAAACAGAGGAAGACCCAAGGAGACATGGCGGATATCAGCTGAGAAAGAGATAAAGAAACAGAGATCGACTTGGGGCATTGTACAGCAAACGGCAGCCAACAGAGATGGAGGTCCTCGGTTAAGGCCTTATGTGCCCAAGGCACGAAGAGGACTAAGTAAGTAATCTTCGAAAGGCATACCAGTCAAATATATTTACTTTACCAGCTGTCACAAAATTTTATGGTTTTCTATTAAAACATTTACAGATAATAGGGTTTAAAATAATTTATCTTGCATTTCCGTTGTATGTTGATTTTATTCTATTGTTTTTTTGATGCAGCAAATTATTCTATGAATGCCTCAAATTAAAACAAACATTTAGTATTGATAATATATGTACACAAAAAGCACCAAATTATAACAGTTGTATAGATTTAATAAACTATTGCACTTAAAACCTTATGGAGGAGGCAAAGAGGTTTGGAGCTCGGATATTAGAGTAGGAAAATATTAGGTTTTTGGAAAAAACGTCGGTTTCGATTGTTACTATGATTAACTGTAGCTCAAACACAGACATACTGGTCTATTTTTAAATGACAACCAAAAAATGCAATGATAATTCAATTTGTTACCAATAATCCACTAAAGCAAAATGTTTCTGAAAATCAGACAGCCATTTCAACTGAAACTTTTTTTGCAATCGAATAACATATACAGGACCTGAAACAGACTTTATGCGAATAATTCAATTCTAGCTATGTATATTTTCCCCTCTATACACTAGAGTTCCAAAACAATTGTTCATTTATTATCTTATTATCTAGCCTGTCCAAAGAAAAAACAATAAAGTTTCAGTTGTACCATTAGCAACATATTATTTTTCATAATTTTGAGCAACAAACCTCACTTCTGTATGTTTTACTTAACTTGCCATTTTTAAAGTTGCTTTACTTTTTTATACCCCCCGCTTAAAAAGTCCGTCCTTCCGTTACACCTTAGGGTACCTATCTCTTATCCACAACTCCTCCTCAACCCTTCAATGAATTTTCATAAAACTTTTACACAATCTTTGTCATTTAATGTAGATGTGCACCTCCTATTTAAGAATTTGATCCGATGGATTTTTTTCATATGGGGGGGGGTATTTTTTGTGAGCTTGTGGCTCACAGTTTATCTAATTTGTTATTGTGGTTGTGAGATAAATTTTCGGTTTGTAGTTGATCTTATTAATAATAATAGCATATGGACTAATTAAAACAATGCAATTACAAAAAAATGTATTTTGATCAAGCCGATTCGTTATTTATTTAATAGCTATCAAAATGTATGACATAATGTATTTCAACGATTGATTTTAAAGTAACAAAAGTACAAATGTTGTGATTGATAAAAATATAACTTTTATTACATAACACGATGTTTTTAACATGAGTTTTAGATCGGTATGCATGAGCTGTTTAAAAATATTTATATGTAACAGTCAGTAGATCTAGTAAGCATCAGTTAAATGTATAAAAATTGATGGTTATTTTGTCAAGCATCATACGGATTCCAAACAAAAATATACTGAAGATACTATCAACAAAATGTTAAGACTTTTTGATAGATAACAAATTTGTTGTGTTGTGTTTAAATTTCCAGCAAACAATCGGTATAAGAATTGGTACAAACTGTGTACCATTGCTTGCCTATTTGTTTCTGTATTCTTATGAAGCAGAATTTATGCAAAACATTGATAACTCTGGAGAGAAAACTGTCACCAAATCATTCAACACATACAGGGATATAGATGACGTTCTGTCTCTTAACAATAATAAATTTGGAGACTGTTGATGCCATCTATCCAAGTGAGCTTGAAATAAAAGATACGACTGATTCCTTAAGTTCTGCTTCATATTTAGACTTACAATTCAATTGTGACGCCCACAAAAGGCTACATATGAAACTTAATTACAAACGTGATCTGCTTCTGTGTATTTGTTTGCAAATTAATATGCTATGGTAGAGCTTGTTCCCACTAAGGGGACTTTATTCGACGAAGCAGGCTGCTTGCAATTAAATTGTTTACCCAGGGATATTGCAAGCCTAGGCTCATCAAGGCCCTAAAAGTGTTATGACCGTCATCACAGTATTCTTGGTAAGTTTGATGTCTCTGTGTCCAGGATTACCCTGGATATATTTGACGTCCCATAGTTCCTTACACACAATTTTGATAACACACGTGGTGGGAGCTTACGTTTTTAACCTAATTTGTCAGTTCCAAAGTTATTACTTTTCTTCTGGATTGTGATTCGGACATGGGTTAGTATGTTTGTTTTGATTAAAACAAACATTTAGTATAAATGATATATGTATACAAATTAACATAAAATTACAACAATCAAAACACAAACTGATTCATCTCTGAACCAAAGGAAAAGGAACAATAGTATAGATAACAAGAAAACGTGCACTTAAATTCTTATGAAGGAGTTAAAGAGGTTTGATGTTTTGCTATTGGAACGTTTACGTGGTAAGTTGGTTCGGATTAATACCATACAGTATTTGTTATAATTGAATGTTATTTCTTCAGAGATATTTACTTTTTTATCACATGGGATCGTTCATTTCAGTAGAGTGTACATACCAAATCTTTTACCCGATAATTATTTCACATGAGGCGGGTGTAACTCGCTGCACAGGGGGTCTTTACCTCCCGAAGCAACTAGCCTCACTTCCCATGTTGTTAAAATTCACGTTTTGAAACTTGTCGGTTTTCAAAGTTTTCGTGTTTTTTTTGGGAATGTGACCTTGACCGGTATTTTAAGGTTTGAATGGCAATCAGTTTATTTAATTTCTTCCTTATGATTATTTTATGTGTATGTAATTGTTTAAAGAGATTTTAAACAATTATTTAGATATAAACAATAAAATATGACGGAAATATAAAACTTAGCTTTAATTAATTACATCTTTATTAATCGATGAAAGATAACCTTCAGAGCTGATTGATACTTTCCTCAAATTAATGTGAATTCAAACTTATGGAACCAATAATAAAATACTGCGTTTTGCCATTACACATCTTATGACCGAAACTGTAAACATTCCAATGCCGTATCAATGCTTTTTTTGTTTTAATTTGTTGCTCATTAATATTTAATATTTAAGTTTTAAACCTTTTTATTTATTGTTGATTGTTATGGTCAGGATTTTGATAGTTCACCCATGAAAAAAGTGAAACATTCCAGGTTTGTTATTATTCATAATGTATGTAACCTTGGGTAGTACGTTGGGTTGTACATTAAAATTACGAAAGCTATTCGTCATTGTTCAAATATTGGAGATGTTCTCTTCCGTTTCATCCATTTTGTTCAAGTGGCATTGCAGATCTTAATTGTCAGAAAGGATGCATACTTTGAGAAAACTATGTCGTTGATGAAGCAGGTAATCGGAGCAATCTGAAATTCTTTCATTTTAAATTCATCTATGGGTGCAGCAATGTGACGGGTACAAAATATTTACATATGCTTGCGCCTAGAGGGACTATAAAGGCTCGTCAACCAATGTAAATTCAATAAAGTTGTTTGCAAAAAAGCAATTTATAATATTAAACTTGTCATCTGATAATAAAAACCGCAATGTGCTGAGTAGCAAGACGTATTCTTGTAAGAACTATTCTATTATCGACTGACAATATTCAATACTTTTAGCGCACATTCTCAAGTCTGTCTGGCAAAGCTGTAGCATTTATATTGAATATGAAGGCCATTTCATAACAAATAAATGTTATATTTTCGTTTAATATTAAAAAAAAATATTCGTTCATTCAGCAACTTAAATACCGTAGCAACTGATTTCAGGCAGGGATTCTTTGAATGGAGCAGCCATGGAGAACGTTCATTTTCCAATTAAATAGTTCATAATCAAAAACAACATAATAATCCATGTCTGAATCACAATCCAGAAGCAAAGTAAAAACTGTCAAGTTAGGTTTAACATGTGAACTTCCATCAGGGAAGTGTATAACTAATAATACAGACCTATGAATGTTCAAGTTATTATATACACTTAACAATTCAGTGTTATTAGGTTTAATACATGTTACATCATTTATAATATAACTTTTTTAAATTCTGAAAATACGGAAACCCATAGGTATCGTGAGCCACTATCTCAAAAGGAAAATAAAAATAAGTAATACACGTGAACAATCACTACGAAAATGAAACCGGGTAGTCCCGCATAGAGATCACGTTTGTTGTTTCTAAATGGAGACCGATTCCTCAATTTGTGCTTCATATTAAGACTTGTACCTCAATTATGACGCATACGAAAGGCTACATTTAAAACTTTATGGCAAACGTGATGCCTTCAATTTTTCTATTGTCAACTTTCCTTTTCTATGCAACAATATACCTGCTTCTCCTGCTTATTGTGTATGTTTCTCAATTAATACGCTATGGAAGAGCATGTTCCTACTATAGGGGTTTTGTACAACGAAGTAGGCTTCTTGAAAATAAATTGTTGAATTAGGGATACTGCAAGCCTAGGCTCATCAAGGCCCTCAAAAAGTTCTATGACCGTCATCACAGCATTGTTGATAAGTTTGACGTCTCTGTGTCCAGGATTGCCCTGGATATATTTGACGTCCCAAAGTTCCCTGTTCCTTTTAGACAATTTTTATTACACACGTGGTGGGTGTAGCTATCTAAACAGGAGGTGCTTACCCTTCCAGAGCACCCGGCCTCACTTTCCTTGCGGAAGTTCACGTGCCTAACCTACTTTGACAGTTCCAAAGTGTTTACAATGCTTTTGGATTGTGATTTAAACATGGATTAGTATGTTTGTTTTTGATTGATAACGTTATGTTGGACAGCTTTATAGAAGTTTGGATACTGATTTTTAAACGATTATTTATGATGATCATCTCATAATCTTATACAAGAATTTTAAAACAAAATAATATTGTGCTAGATTTTTAACATCCAGAACGCCAAATACAAATGAGAGATTTGTTTGCTGTAATCATCCCTCCAAATATCTATACAAAGCGTACAACTTGGACTGATTAACATAATCTAGACTTTGGCTAAAATAAATTATTCTTAATTGAACAAAATACCGCAAATTTATCAAATGGTGTCAGTTTGTGAAAATTTGACGTTTGAAGTAGTTCATAGCAAACATTCCAAGATTTTGACGACATAAGACAGATATGTACAGAGACACATTTCATCCGTCAGATGTCCATATTAAAACAATTGACCAGAGCAAGGAAATTAAACTTTGCGAGGATCGTGTGGGGTCTTACCGTGAAGTTCAAAGACGTGTAAATACCCAACATCAGTTCAAATACGACAATCACTTGTAATTAAAGCAATGCATTTGCAAGTTTTATAAATGTATTAGTTTACCGACACATACATATTTTAATTTAACAGTCCAAAAAGTATATACATTAATAAACATTTAAATACCCAACGTCAGTTAAATTATGAGGGACATTGTAATTTATCGAATGAGTTTGCAAATTTTATCAATGTATAACTTTATAAATGTATTAGTTTACCGACACATACATATTTTAATTTAACAGTCCAAAAAAGTATATACATAAATAAACATTTAAATACCCAACGTCAGTTAAATTATGAGGGACATTGTAATTAACGGAATGAGTTTGCAAATTTTATTAATGTATAACTTTACAGAAACATACATATTTTTTTAACAGTCAAAATTAGTAATACATTAATAAAGTACTATTTAACCATTAAACTGTCTAGAAATGGCGTTTATTTAACAATTGAACTGTTTAGAAATGCGGTTCATAGTCGATATGAACGCAATTTATATGCAAGCAAACTGAATAACGCGCGCGCGTTATAATTAGTTTGCCTTGCATATCAATTGCGTTCATATCGACTATGAACCGCATTTCTAAACAGTTCAATTGTTATATTTACGTTTAAAACTATTTTCTTTTCTTTTTCTTGGTCCAAAATCATTTAAAAAAATTTTAATTCCGCGCTTTGTCAACAACGATTTTCGATTAACGAAACAGCTGATGGAACAGCAGATTCAACTGATCAGCTGTGCATTTTGGCGCCAGAAATTCTAGGACATAATAGTGCGTGGAACAAACAACAAATTGCAAACAAAATTTCTACTAAATTGTTCAATTTTTTATTAAATACCAATATTTCGGTAATAAATAATCACAATTATGCAAACAATTAATAAAAAGTTCCGGTTTTGTGTATTTCATATTGTGTATTCATACGCCGATGGTTGTGAATGGAATTCCCGTGACGTCACATACGCCGATTGTTGTAAATGGAATTCCCGTGACGTCACCAAGGTAGATCTTGCAGTTCATAGCCGATATGAACGCAATTGCTCTGAAACCTTGTGTAGAAGACAGAAAACAGACAAAATGTAAATATAAGGAAATGTAATTATAGTCCTATAACTTCATTTGGTCTAAAACAGAGTTTAATACAATCAAACACCATAAATGTAAACATATAACAATAACAATTTGTATGTTTTGTTATTATAAAAACTGTGCGACAAAACTGTATTCGAACGTTAGATTTTAAGTTCCACTAGGAAAGAACATATTTTAATGCAGGAAATCCATTATATTAATAAGTGCTGTTATCATATATCGTCATCGCGATTATCGTCGCCAAGGATTTGTCGATAGCGATATCGTGGAACAAAGCTTACATCATGATAACACAGAACCCCAAATACTTACAAAAAAAATTCTCTGAAATCATTGCATCACTTGAGTAGTGATCATGATAAAGCAGATTGTTATTGTGGTTTTGTTGTGAACTACAAACAAATCACTGATGACAGCTGACGTAATAAATATACAATGTATCAATGCATACCGTTTTCAATGTATAGATTAACTAACTGCAATTTCATATTGGGCATATTCATCTGGAATTATCGCGATATTATCGTAACGGTAATGATATCGTCAAAAGTTTAGCGATGTCTTTTTGTCTCATGATTACAGCTCTAATATAAATATTACATTTCTGACAGGGTGACAATATGTACTGTCACCCTGTCAAAAATGTAATATTTATTTTATTACACCAATATATAATGTGCTCCGTCTTTAGTAAAGACTTTACCAATTTTCATCCAATTTATCCGCCGGGATTGCCTCAAATCCAGTCATTTGGGCCAGGGCCAAGAAATTTATGAAAAGGTATACACGGTCCGCTTAGTTGATGCAGAGTCTTTAGGCTCTAATAAATTGACAAGATACTCATTGTCAGCCTCAGCAAACATCATCTGTTGTTGTTACAGACGCATGTCATATCAATGACCATAAGACGCTTGCGTTGACACATCTGAAAAAAGCGCTAATATGATTCAGTTAAACTTAAGGAAGGGAAGTGACTCGAACAAAAGTACTGTCACATATCTCTTATCCAATGAAATTGCTAGTTTTTTACATAAGGTGTAATAATATAGAATGTATCGGAGGTGAATGAATTGTTTCACAAAATATTTACTTATGACATTATAACCACTCATAAGGTCTAATTAATAATTACAGAACAGATGTTAGAAAAACGTAAGCTTTAAAACATAAAAATATAATCATTGTTATTACACTCACAGGTCAAAAGTGTTTCCGCATAATGGCCGCCAAAAAAAATTCTATACCCGATTCACATCTGACTTTTAACTAGTATGCTTTTAATATCGAACAGATGCGGGGAAAATTTTCAGATATATAACGGATGTTTTTTTGCGATCACCGGTTATAAAATTTTGTTAGAGTTATCTCTCTTTTGTTTTTAAGTCTGCTAGCAACAATGGCTGAACGTAGGAAAGAATTGAAACCGGCAAAGAAAGAAGCTATAGTTAGCTTAAAAGAAGGTGGATTGAGTGGCAGGAAAATTGCAGAATATTTGAAAATTAATTGTTCTACCGTGCATAAGTTTTTGAAACGCTACGGACTGAGAGGCTGTGTAGAAAATAATCCGCGGAGTGGAAGACCCAGGAAGTACAGCGCCAGATCTAACAGACAACTGATACGTATTGTAAAATGTAACCGAAGAAAGAACTTGCATGACATTACAAATAATTTTAATGACAGAACACCAGTAAAGTTAAGTGAGTCAAGTGTAAAAAGACGATTGGTGTACTATGGATTTAAAAGAAGAATTATCAAGAAGATTATAATATCTTGGGTGAACCGTTTTAAGAGGAGAGCATGGTGTAGATCGAAACTACATTTAACATTTGAAAACTTTTGAAAAAAAGTAATATTATCTGATGAGACACAAATTGTGGTGGGAAAAAGCAGCAAGGTTCATGTATGGCGGAAAAATTGTGAACATTGGTCGTCATACTATTTAGGTGAGACATGTAGAACACCAAATGTTGTAACAAGTGTCATGTTTCGGGGGTGCATTACCTACGATGGAGTTGAGACCTTAGTTGCTGTTGATGGCAATATTAATTCACAGAAATACACAGATATTCGATGGGCAAATTTGGCCAGTTGTTACAAAAGTTTTTGGTAACCGTCCCTGGATTTTTCAAGATGATAATGCCACCCCTCATCGATCTCGACATACCATGGCTTGAAAGCAATTGAACAATTTTTCTACCATTTTATGGCCTGCACAAAGCCCAGACATTAATGTTATTAAAAATGTTTGGAGACTCTTGAAAATATGCTATCAGAGGCGAGCACACGAGATTGAATTCAGACAAGACCTTATTAACATTGCATCAGAAATCTGGCAGTCGATCACTTTGACCTATATAAGATCTCTTTATCCATCTATCCCAAAACGAATTCAGCAGGTATTGAGATCAAATGGTTCAATAACCAAGTACTAAGGTAAGATTTATTTTAATTTCAACAAATAATTCCAAATTATAGGTTCAAAGTTGAAACAGTTTTACTTCGTTTAAGATATTGCGGCCATTGTGCGGAAACACTTTTGACCTGTGAGTGTACTTACAAAACATATCATAGTCGGGTTATTCAAAATAATATACTATGTGGCGATTAGCTTTGAAAAATAATGGATAATGAAATATAATAAACTCCTGCCTATTTTCAAATAAGTCCAAGTACTTTCTGTAAGCATTCATAACTCTCATATTTTTACTTTATTTTTCGTATAACACGAGGAAAGTGCGTGAAATATAAATGAGTCATTTAAGATAATAAAAATGATTAAACAAACGACAAAAAATTAATTGAGCCAAATTAGAAAATTTCATAACTAATCATTTTTTTTAATTTTTAACCTTAACCTCATTCCGTCATTCAATCAGTGCATCAGTTCATTCGGTTGTTGTTTCGGATTAAAATTCTGCATCAGTAATGCTCGGACTTATACTGTGGGAATCCGAATGAATAAAAGACGATGAAATAAAATGTGTTTTACTGAAGATGATTTATTTAGAAAAACTAATTCTTTCCAAAAATACACTAAATTAGCACTATTTTGTGATATGTGACCTTTTAAGTAGTACCCGGTCTCAATTTCCCGGTGAAAGTTAGTGTGTTCAACCAAATTTTTTAGTTTCTAGTGTTTACTTTGCTTTGAAATTGTAATTTTATAGAAATTATAATAGGTAGTAACAAGATAAAATAATTTTATATTGTTAATTCTTAATAGAATTTAAAAGTCTCCATATACTTATCCTGATTTGTAATAAATTTGCCATTTTTGTTTTCGTATTGTAAGGCTCGTCATGTTTGACCCTGTCGCTTGACCTTTAATATGAATATTTATCAGGAACGATCGCTTATACGTAAATATAAGGGTATCTATAAAAATGTCGCCAACAACAGTAGACAGGTGTCTTTAATGACTGTATAAGAAAGTATATACAATTGGCCGTGTGGTTAAGGTATATTGTCTAAAAATCTTTATTCCGAACGTCCATGTTAGCGCAGGTTTTTTTTACAGTATTTGTTCTTTACACGTTTTCAGTATGCACCTTGTATTTTAAATTGAAATTGTGCCTTCATTTTGGGTTAAATGTATTGAATTAAATATATATTTTATCAAAAAAATTCTTAAGATGTTTGTACTTCTCTTTCAAAATAACTAGCAATATTAAGAATAATGTTTCTAGCATCATTCGACCATTTAGATATCTATTTGTTTGTTTTCTCATATATATTTCAAATTATTTGAATTTTATACTTAACTATAAAAAAAATAAAACGACGCACGCATTTTTCACGCGTGAAAGAGCCACAATAAAATCAAGTATATTTATAATAAAATTGAAAGAAAAAACAACAGATTCAGCAATATTCGAACCATTGACCCAGTAACCAACTTAATGATTGTGTTGAAAACACACTAATACGCTCGGCCACAGAGGCTATTGACTTTGAACGTGGTTGCAAAAAATAAATCCATGAATCGTATTGTTTCTTATTAAACATTACCGAAACACTTATTAATTTATACTTTTCCCATTCCATTTTATGAATACCGTAAATTAAAAAAAGTATATATGTGTACATTTGAAAAAAAGAGTTCAAAACAAACGTCTTATTTATAATCAAATATACCCCCTGTACTTCATAATCGATCATTCCTAATAAATATTTAAATTAAAGGTCAAGCGACAGGGTCAAACTTGACAAAATATACATGTACATATCTTTCTTCATGCCTGTTATAGTGCACAATATTAATGGAAAACGAAAGTTGTTCTTAAAATCATTTCGTGGTATTCTAAAAATGGAAACACGTCATTTATGAGCCATACTTCTCTCTATTTAAGTTCATGTAATAGTTTTACGCAATAGTTAGAGCTAGAGAAAACGTTTAGACAAAGACTGAACATGAGGCTGTTACTGTTGTTCATTAATATTGCATTTGTTTTACAGTTTCAACAAAGTAAGTAAAATTACAGCATATTGTTTAAAACAGTAATTGATAATAATTTCAATATAAATTTACAGACGTGATAATTAAGTTTATAAACTTAAGTTACTTGTATACTCTTACGTTCACAACATAAGAGATAGGTGTAAAAGAAATGGTTATGCAAATAAAATGCGCCTAGCAGAATATCTTCTAATTAGAGATAAAGAACTAGTCAGTCCTTATGAAGTCTTTAATATGGTACAAGCAGACACAAATGACTTGGTGTTGCTAGTACCTATAGTGGTATTAAAACGGATTAAATTATTAATGTCTTCTGATTGCTGTATTTTATGAAACAAACAAAAATTTAATTATAACTATGTTAACAACTAGCTTCTTTAAGTTTCTGTAATTGGGGTTTATTATTAAAACTTATTTAAATTATTTGTATTTTGTTATAAGCAGAAAAAGGATAATCTTGGGTTTCCAATACACCTTTATATAACATCATTGAGTAGACTTTTATTTTGACTTGTGTTAAAGAACGATAATTTTAAACTTAAAAACATTTGTTCAAATGGGAAATAATTGTCGTAGGTAACAAACATATAACCAGTCTGTTGTACCATATTTGTTATCACGTTACTAAAAGCAAACGATTTCATGTCGCAAAATTCGTCCGGTTACCAATTTGGATATATCCGCCATTTTGAATGCTGGGGGAATCTTATTCAAAGATAAGAATGAACAGAGGAATGCATTTTTGCTTTCGTGTTGTCTTAAAACAGAAAATAGTCAATTTTCCGAGGGTTACAAAATCCTTACACCGGGTAAATTGTTTTAGCACTTGCCAAACATCCAAAGAAAATTTAAGGTTCCTGAGAATTTTGAAGTTTATAAGCAAGAGACACTTTAAAAATATTATTCTTTTCAAGTTAAATGTGGGGAAAATTCAATTTTGCTATCTTGCAAGGAATCTCAAACAAAAACCACATTGACCTCCGCTAGTTTTGGAGCATTAGAAAGAAAGAAGCACCTTAAATATTTATTCCGAGTAATAATACAAAATTGGCGTAAAAATGCCTTTATTTCGCATTATAACGCCTTATTTCGCCTTTGTTTAGCATTAATACCAGGGGCGTAGCTGGGGTGTTTATGATGTGGACGCCTAAAGAGGGCAGGGGGTTTGGGGGCCGCCCTAATGCGAATTTTCGGCCCTCCAGGGCGCTATTTATCAGAATTTTTCTTATAATTTTATGCTATGCTGTGGTAGTTGTCGTTCTTTTGAGGACTGGTTCATTCTTAAACCTGAAGACGAGGTACAAGGGGACCTGATGTTGTATGGCATAAGCACTACTAAAACAACACACTCAATAATTGAGAAAGTCAAGTTAAAATGGGAGCTCAATTAATATAGTGGTGAGGTTAAACGGAGGAGAGGATATATTTGTAAATATATTGCGTTAATACATAATGAAACGTGACGAATGGCTAGTAGAAGTTCTTTAATGTAATTATTAACAGGAATTCGTATCTTGTGAATCTGGATTCTGCTGTTGAGCTGCTGGACTAACTGCGCTCGAGTTATCGGCTTTTGAAGCCGAGAACAAATCAGATAGTTTCAATTGTTTTGCCACGCCGGCAAAGTCAAGACAACACCGGAACCGCACCTCAGAGACTATCGAAGTCGGGTATAAACCGAATTCGTATTTCCGGTGAAGACCAACGGTTTGGTATAAGAGATATATTATACTCTCTCTCTCTCTCTCTTTTTGCGAAAACGATGTGGACGTTTTTGCGTACAAACGTACGCCTGGCTACGCCCCTGAATACGCCTTTTGATTTTTTTTATTCATGAGCCTAATAGGCTTTCGTAATCAATAAAAAACATCCAGTTATAATTTAAAAGTAAAATCTATTGCCATAAATTAAAACAATTTTATAGCGTCATAAATCTTTACTCCTTCATTTGTCACTATATACGAGGGGAGGTAAAAAAGGTCATAGAACGGGGTATATATTGTCGCAACAAATACTTTTCAACATAGTCCCCATTTACGTACCCCAATTCACTTTTCTTTCAGACTGTCTATATCTTTGAAATGGAAGTCTTCGGTTTGGTCCTGAAAACATGCCTCTGTGGCAGCTTTTAAGTCCATCATCATCAGGAAATCTGATTCCCCGTAAATGGGATTTCAAATTTCTAAATAGGAAATAATCACTGGGTGCCAAATCGGGACTGTAGGGAGGGTGATTAAGTTGTTCGAACGTGCATTCACGAATCGCTGCTTGTACAATCCTTGACTTGTGTACAGGTGCATTGTCGTGAAGAAGCAATACCCCAACGGCTCAACTTTCCTTTTTTAAAATTTAATAGCAGCTTTTAGCTGCTTCATTAGATCAGCATAGTAAGCCCCAGTGAAAGAGATTCCAGCAGGTTTATAATTGATTAACAGAACACCTTTTGAATCCCAAAACACAGTGGCGATGACTTTGCCAGCTGATGGTTGGGTTTTGAATTTCTTTGGTGGGGGTGAGCCAGGGTGCTTCCATTGCATGGACTCTTTTTTGGTTTCTGGGTCCCAATGATGAATCCGTGTTTCATCACCAGTTACTTAACCTAAATAGAAGCTCTTCGGGTTATCATTATAAATGCCAAGAAGCTCCCTACTTGACTGGAGTCTTTGGAAGCGATCCTGTACATTAAGGTTTCTGGGGACCCATCTTGAGGATACTTTTGACATCCCAAGATAGATGCTCGTGGATAACCGTGTATACACTTCCATGTGAAATGTCACACTCCCTAGCTATGTCATCAATCTTAATTCGACGACCATTCATGATGAGGGTCTCCACAGACGTGACAGTTTCCTTTGTGATGACATTAGCTGGCCGACCTGACCGTGGGTCATCCTTAAGTGAGATGCGCCCACGTTTAAATTCAGCTGACCATTTTGCCACCGTGAAATAGGCAGGACCACTGTCATCGTACACCTCGGCCATTCGCCGGTGAATTTCATTTTGATCCTTCTACTGTGAGGAACTTTATTACTGTCTTAAACTCAACATTTTGATTTTCCATCATTGCTTGATAATCAACTTTTAATGCTTTTGAGAATTACACAAATATGTGACAAATAAACTTGATATGTTTAAAATGGCGGAAGGTTGTGTTGTCTAAATAATTTAAGAAAATGTGTGTTACGCTTGGCTGAATACGCTGTTCTATGAACTTTCTGACTTCCCCTCGTATACTGTTGAAATCATCGTGTACAGCCATTATCATGTCAGAATCACAAAACGCCCATGATCTACGCAAATAAGTCATGTGAGAATTGAGGACCTTTCTTCGGATCAAAACACAAGATAGGTTGTTGGTATTTTGGACACGATGAAATCACAATCCTAAACGCAAAATGAAAATTTTCATCTGAAAGATAGATTTTTCTTTTGATAAATATTATTACGTACGCAGTGTGTTAGGGACCTAAAATGGTTTATACAGGATCAGTGAATTCCATCGAGAACGAAGCCCGAGACTAGATTTGGAATTTACTGACCATGTATAAACCATTTTAGGTCACTAACACTGTGTAACGTTGATATTTCACTGCGCACCTTAAAGAAATACGATAGATGCATGTACACAACCATGATGGAGACTGGAGAGTTGTTCTGAATGAGAAACTACTGGATGTTATAGTAATCTATAAAATCAAATTAAGCCTTTATATGCCATATTAGGTCAATTAATCATTGTGTAACAATTATACCTACTACATCATTTACAGAACCAATATAAATGCATTCACATAGTGACATATTACGGATGGCTGGGCAATCCGTCCGATAAAAATAACTTATCTTTTCAACATCTTGAAAAGAAATTGGTCTTACTTTTGGTTTAAGCACTACTGATAAGGAATATTATTCCGAAATAGCCGTCTAGTGCTGTTAAATTCAAACTGGTATAACATGTAAATTAATCAGATTGACTTACTAGCAACTTCCGTCGTAGAAATCAATTGCACTTTCATCCCTGGAAATCAAATGTTTTGTTTCAATATCACCACATCTATTCTACTATACGTATTTGCCGTAAATAGCTGTAATACGTCGTGTTTACTAGCGGCCATTTACGTTGATCAGGGGAAATAACTCGCATGAAATTCACAGAAACTATTGAGAGGATATATTGGTCAATGATCGTTATGTTTGTAGTTGATATGTAACGGCGTTGGGAATTTTCAATGAATCAAAAATTTATGATGACTTGGAGATAACTGTGAAAATTATGATCTTCATCTTTATTTTTTGAGTATGGAATTCATTTTTCAAATTTTATTATTTAAAGGTCAATGACGTCATGATAGTATTGTGAAATAGTGGCGGTCTATAAAATGTGCTTAACAGTCTTTATACACATCCGATATCTACTTTATTTGTTCAATTTATTGTTCTAAATTTCCAGTTGATTGCCAAGAGGCAGAGATCCATGTTGAAAGAGCCACTATTATGCTTAACAAAGATAGTCTTTCCATAATATGTCGCCCAAAATTGAATGGCGCCGGATTCTTGGAGATTTATGGTATCCAGCTTATAAGGAATGTGGAATCAGTTGCTACCAAGATTGTTTCAGCCAGCAGTGGACGGGATTCATTGATTTGGCACGACGGCTCTGTGGAAGGCAGAGCAACCGCTTCATTCAACTTGTCTTCTGTTTCAAATGCAAATTTGAAATTAGTCATCGAGAAACATGATGTATCATGCAGCGATGGATCTCATTATATATGTGAAATCACTGGGCAATATGATGATTTTTCAAATGGAATTAGGCGTGCAGGCGTGGATATTACCATCAGAGGTATTTGCATTTGTGTATTGTTTTGTTTTACATGTTCGTTCCAACTTAAAAAAGGATCTTAAATTATAAATATATTCAAGAAAGAATATAACATGTAAATGATATCATGTTTATATTGCTGGCCAAAATACCATTTTGAATATAATATGACCAAGTTTTTTCGTATTGTGGCCAAACAGCGCAAAGACAGTTTCGAATCTTGAACAATCAGCTTAATTTAGGGAATAATATCTGCAGACTGCCTCACATTCCCTGTGGGAGTGTGCGTGTTTAGCCCAATTTGCAAGTTTCAATGTTTTACTTTGTTTGGAATTGTGATTTTGAAATGGGTTAGTATACTTTATTGGATCAGTATCAGTATCAATGACTTTCAACTTAATGTCATTAAATTAGGGAATGTTATTATAAAACATAACCATTTATTTCAGTGGATCCGGACAAAATCGATGACATTTCAGTATGCCCAATGAAGAAAGGTCGATCCGGTATCTATCCTGTTGGTGCAAACATCAGACTTATGTGTAGGAGTACCGTAGGTTATCCAGCCAGAAACATCTTGTGGTGCTTAAAGAGAAGTACGGACAGGGAATTTACGCCAATACCGCATACTGATCAACGGTTCACTCAAGATGGTCCTCTTGTAATCGGTTGTCAAAGTGAACGGAAAGGATTCCTCTCATACAATGTCACCAATGAAGACGACGAAACAATGTTCATGTGCACAGTAAGCGAATCTGTATCGCCTAATGATTGTTCAACAGACACTCCAAAATCAATGTTTGTTCTACACAAAAGTAAGTACATTCATTATTATATGCATAGTGTACAATACATGCGTTCATAATAACTCCAAAACAATTGTTAAATTTTTCCACTTCTGTGTAAGTTGCAGTGTTGGGGACATTTTACCGCTTGCCATATCACTTAAGTTGCATTGAAGATTAAGGAATTGCAAAGCTTTTTTTCAGAAGGTGTTTTTCAGGGCTTTTAGATTTCCCAGTTGATCCTAAAATTGACGTCCACCTAGTTTAAATTTTAATTTAGAACTATCAAGATAGGTAAATTGTTATGAAAGTTGTATAAAACTTCCAAGAATGTTCAGAACCTTTTTTTAAACTTTAATATATCCCTCGGAAAAAGCTGGTATACAGCATTTTCGGTTAAAATTGTTTGTCCAGTTGCGAAGAGAACACCCTTGAATTAAATTGTAGTCATTAGTGTAATGAGATTTTTTTCTTTTTGTTATTTTTTTTAGATTCAACTGATTCAATTATTAGTGTTTGTGACACACTTGTTAGTGAAGGAAAAGGTACGGAATAAAAATTAATGCTAAACAACCATTGGCCTTGTTAGCAAAATGTTTCGTAAATAATATAAGCTCAATCTTTAGCAGACATGCAATGTTATGACTAAAATAAATGATGTTTGAAAGTGTTTATGCAAGAATCAAACAACTAAATTACATTTGCAATCATAACACTGGCATTACAGGGTTTCATGGACTAGAAAGAAATACTAACTCACTTGGAGCCACTTCCGGTTAAACAGATCTGTTACTTTATCAGGCCATTATAATATGTCTGTCTGACCAGATACCGGTATTCAAAATTTTAATTGGAGTGTATTTTATGTACCTTTGAAATTTGAACCCACGAATTAAAACAGAAATATAAATTAAATAACATTAATAAGAATTAAAAAAAAAATATTGACACAATGCTTTACTCGTATTTTTAAAATCATAATATCTACATCTACATCCATTGTCACTTAAATCTAGAGGTACATAAGTATTTTTGAATTTTGAAAAATGTTTTTCGAAGACCAGAAAAAATTGAAATGTTGATGAACTAGAATTAAAACATATAATACTAGCCAAACCATTTATTATTTCCAGTTTTATGAGGTATCTTCTTCAATTTGGTCACTGAAATATTATAAAAGCGCATAAGTAATGATTTAAAACCTGCTAGATAGCACAGAATAGGTGTTTTTAAAACATAGCCACGCCATTTTTTTAAATCATTATTTAAATATTATTAATGAATGGATGAACTATTTCAGGAAAAAAAATCATTAGACAAAGATGTTTGACACAATACACGTAATATCAACCATAACTGGCATTTTATTTATTTATTTTTGTAGTTAAAAATGAAATGAATATCGATGGTATCGACATTCAGAAACAAAAATCGCTGTCGTCTTCTCGTATGTATTCGATAGGATCACGTCTAACATTGTCCTGCATCGGCAACACTAGCGGTTCGATGTCGACATTGAAAATACACTGGTGTATCAAACGATCCTTCGATGCTGAGTTTTATGAATATCCATTTAGTTATAATATAGTAAATGGTGCCGTAGAGTCGTCTGGTGTTTGCAGATACAAGATGATAAGTACACTACACCATAATGTAACCGTTGCAGATACCGAGACTAAATTTATGTGTCAACTTGGAGTTACAGACATGAAATCGGTTTGTGGACAAGGGCGATTATCCAGGTCAACTTACGTAAGATTATGTAAGTCTCATTACTTGTGCTGATTGATTTATTGAACCCCTTTGGATTAGTTACACCATCTTACCATATCTGTATTACATTTAATTATAGGACAAACCAATGTGAAATTGCCACCTTTTTCCTACGATTTTTTTCTGAATACAATTTTTTCCAGAGCGTTTCCCTTATCTGTAAAAAAAATAGACAAGGGTCTTTTCACTAGAATGAACGTGTCTTGTTTTAATTCTAAACTGATTACATGTCATGTACATATGTTATCATAATAAATCTCCTTACGTTTTCAATCATGAATAAATGACACAATTCAATTTTCAATTACATATTATACCATACAAATACCAACTCGTTCTGATTTCTGTCTTTATTTTTTTTTAGTTTCGTATATATAAATAATCTGTTATGCAATACGCTTCCAATTTTAGCACTGACCCATTGTCAACAATAAAAGCTTGTGTTTGTGCCAAAAATATTTTAATGCGCAATTTAAAATTACCTATATTGCATAATAAAGCGACTAGAATTTTCTTTTTAGATGTAAATTATTTTCTAGTAATAGTTCTGTAAATATGAAACGAAGAGGTTTAAAAGGAAATTTCGTATTACCTTTGTGTTTACTCTACTTTCTTGGACCTATTTGAAGCTTTTTTAAAGCAATGTAACGAATCTTGACATATTTAAGAAACGACATTCTTTTTTTCGTTATCGATGCAAGTATGAATAACAATGGCCAGTCCAAATTGCACGACGGTGAAATATATCTCTTATATTTACAATCTTCAATTTAAAAAAAACTAAATACGTTATACTTTGCGTGTATTTTGAAATTTTTACTGTGCCCTGACACCCACCGTCGAAAAAATGGAAGCGCCTACAACCCATGTCCGAATCACAATCCAATAACAAAAAATAGTTCTTCCATTCGCCACAAGTTTTAATTATACTACTTCGAGAAAATCAAAATTTCACGTTAAAATCACATGTACATTGATTAACTGTTGCGGATGATAAAATTCCTTATTGTTTTTAACCGTTGAAAGTTAACAGCCGAAGGTACTTTGTGATTTTAATGTATTCAAACGCGATGATTTGACGTATCAAATGAATGACGTAATTACACGATGACGTCAATTATTATCTATAACCCTTTGGCATACAATTGCTCAAAATGTTTCATAGAACTAGTAACAATGACTATATATAATTTTATTTAAAGAAAGTTCCCACCCTATTTTGTTGGAATTGTACCGTTTTTTGGATTAATTTGTGAATTACTACAATACTAAAACTACTTCCGAATACTTTTATTACAAAGTTTAATGAAATCGTTATAATTTTCTAACGTTGATTTAAAGGCAACTTATATCAGAAGAAAACATCCTTAATTTTTTTAAAATTCATTGTTTCAGTGGTTTGCTGAAGGCCAGTGAAGCAATATTTAAATAAGAAAATTGGGATTACAAAATTAAAAAAAAATTAATTTGTATTTAACTATTGTGTTTTTAGACCAAGAGAAGACAACGGTTGTACCAAAACCGGAAACTACAACAACACCAACAACCAAACCAACCATTACCATAGGTATTACATTGATATTATCATAAATACTGTATAAGTGTATATTGTTATGTTTAAAGTTTAGTCAAAAGGCTGTATGGTATCATCTTTGATAAGAGAGGCTCATTTAAACAATAACACATCTGTTGAGGAGAAAATGTTCCAACACTAATGTTTTCTCTAATATTCCAAACACATATTTACCGAAGATAGGCAACATATATATTGTGTATGGTACTACAACTTTCCAAATAACAACCGCTTTAACATTGGCTACAAAGTGTGTACATTGCTTGATTTGTTCTATGATTGGTATGCAAATGTTAAATCTACAGAGAAGACGGTCGCCTTATCAATCAACTTCTTAAAAATATATAAACGACATATCTATGAATAGTCCTGAATTGGCAGATTATGTGGAAACCCTCTACCTCAGTGAGCTTAAAATAATAAGATACGACTAATTCATCAAGTTCTGTTTCATATTTTGTTCATATTACTCCATACGGACACAGGAAAGCAAATAAAGACCCTCATAATGTTTTATTATCGTCATTACATTATTGTTGACAAGTATGATGTCTGTATAAAAAATACCCTGAGGTACCCGATAAAATGTTTAATTTATTAATTATGGCATAATTATCTTTTTTTGTAGAACATGTTAGCAGCAGGGCATTGAGTAAGTTTTAATTTTTAATATTTTATTAGACATGTAGATTATAAGTCCATTTGTAATACATATTCTTACATTCTATTTTTCTACAAATAAGCATTACTACTTGTTCTTGCACATTTATTTATGATTGAAGTTCTGAGACGCAACGGTTATAATTATAAAACTTTATAAAGAAATTCAATTTAAACTGGAATGGGTTGAATGAAATTAATTAAAAAGAGTGAAAGCACTTGTTATTCAAAGATTGTACTTAAAACTAATATTGTCTTTGGCACTTACCAAGTACACACATTACGTATACACATTTTCTTTTCAGAGTTACCATTCTGTAGCTACTGGCTATTGCTATTAACCAGTTTGTTGAGCCTATCCGGTGCATAAGATGTCACATTGAGAATTAAAAGACCATGGAACTATGGGATGTCAAATTTATTTATGATAGTTTTGGACATCATACTTATTATAACTTTGTAATAACATAATTAGCCAACACCTGCAATTGAATTTGTACATTTCTAAATTATCTAGTGTCTTGAAAAAGGTTGTAAAGCCGAAATATTGACTAAAAGCTAATTTTATATTGTAATATTTAAAAGGAATTCCCCTATGAGAATAATGTTATGAAAGTTATATTTGTAATAACAGCCATACATTTTTGAGGGCCTTAACAAGCCTAGGCTTCTAATATCCTTACATTTAATTTTTGCTTAGCTGTATAAAGTTTCCATAGTGGCGACTAGCGTTCAATATTGGATTTTTATTGTGAAAAAATCAACGATATTCGTTAGAAGTGAGTATATTGCTGCTTAGCAAAGTTGGCGGCATCAGAAAAATTGAGTCATCCCTTAGTCATACAGCTTCATGTGTAGGTTTGTTGTGTGTCATTACCGATATGAAACAGAACATGAGCATTCGATTACATTTTATAGCAGTTTTAATTTTACTGTACTAGACAGTAGTTTCGTAATACAACACTATGTCAGTAGTACTTAGGCCAACATTTTGAAACTAAATTTCTTCTATTAACTCATTGGTAGGTGTAAAACTATTTACTTTATTATATGGAGCTCGCACATTACGTAATCGAGTCATAAATTTGAATTGGGGATTTTCAGTAGCTTTATTGTAATGCTCACTTATCAAGTTTATAGATACTTTAAATTGGAATTCCCATGTTTTTTTTTTTTTAAAATAATTTAAACTAAGTAATTAATTCTCCGTATAGAATTCCAGTTTTGTTATTTTTAACAAGTCGTCTCATGTTCTTTATTGAAATAAGCTGAAAGACTACTTAAATTTCGTCATATGAATTACCTCGAGGACACTGGATTGAAAGAACTAAGTAAAAATGTAGAATCAAGATATATGCATATACCATGTTTTTTCTCACAGATGCCATTATCGCTGTTGATTGGGTTTCCATTATTAGACACAAACCTTGATCTTAAGGTTTAGCGATAAATGATATAAACAAGGCGTATAACCTGTTGACACTTTATTGATTTTTATTGAGACTTTAAAATATATTTAAACACACAAAAATATGTCAAGAAACACTTATATTTTTATCTACAAAAGAAAAATGCATTTCTATATGATTGAAATATTGTTAAATTTAACGGTTACACATGTGTTGTGATCCAAATAGATAAGACTTAATCATGTTAATGGGCTTGATAAAGACGAGATATGGTGCAAATTATTCAATGTGCAATGCATAAAACTAAAATTTCTTGGAAGCAATATAAAGGACTAAGAATGAAGTTCCCCTAACCCTTTTTTTATTTTTAAAATTCAGTGTTTATTGTTGTGTATTTACGATTTAATAGAAAAGAATTGAAATATAAACGTGTGTATTATTATATTGAATGAGATATATTAATCTAGTGACCCTTTTCGACTAATTTGACATATTTGCAAATAAGTTCAGTCTTAAGACACTTTAAAAGATCAGAAACACATTTCCTCCTGTGAAAAAGGGTTTTCCATTATTTGCCCCTGACTTTTAGTGAACATAAACACCACCTTTTTAAAATCATTAAACACAGTTGAAGAAACAAATTATGAAATGTAATGGTAAAAGTTTAAAATTCCCACAAAGCTTTAGCAATAGGATGCATCTATTACGAAATTTCTCAGCATACAATAAGTTTGGGTGAACTACTAGTGTAAAACATTCTAAATATAAGATCTTTTCGAAGGTAAACTAAGGAAAATTAATTAAAACAGTGAAAGGTCGAACGTATTATTGTCTAGCCATAACTTTAAACTTAAATGCGTTTTCATTGGTGATTTTGAAATAGGATTAATTACACAGGTACTATTTTTAAAAACTCTTTTATCTTGTCTCGTTTTTCTATTATATAATAAAATTTTCTTTGAACTAACTTCAAATAATTAATGGTCATTTTTGTTTTTGGTTAGTGTTAAAACGGTTTTTGTAAATTTTAACGTAGCGACCGATTAACTTCATCTGCAACAAGCTTTACTAAACTTTAAAAAAAGAAGAATCGTCTGAAGAAGTTAAATCCAGAATGTTTCCCTTATCTACAGTGGTAACAATGTCTTCTTTAATTTAAACTGGTCACATGCCTCTAACTTAACGTGCCAATACACAACCAACCTTCCAAGAACAAGCTTTACCAATATGATGCATATAGTTATTGTAAACATATTTATTTCAACATCTAACCGATAATAATATCATGTTTTTAAGACTCTCGCAATAAAAATTACGATGATAATTAAGCGTTTAGAGTTTTGGTGCATTACAAGTCTAAAAATAAAACCCATTCAGAGGAAAATATTTTATCCATTCAGAGATCAATCGTAGCATTGCCTAGTCATAAATTTAAATTTTGGATTTACATTCATTAGTTTTTCATATAAAGGGTTTTACATATGTACTCTTTGTAACAGCACATGCTGATTTAATGAAAATTTTTATGTACTGAGTTCTAATGATTAATTATCGTGTTTTAAGATAGAACCCAAAATTTCTTAAGACTATTTTTTAATCGGTTTTTCATGTTCCATTTTCAAACTATATTGAATTGTCGAATCCGATCTTTTGTTTTGTCTGGTATGAACTATATTGGATGACTTCAGTGAAGTTTGACCTTAATTTCATTATATTATTAACCTTTATTTGTGTCTTAATACCATTAAGCCACTATATATTTTTAATTTTATTTACTTTAAACAACTATGCCGCTGCGCTATAGCAAGTCCAGGATCAATGCAATTAGCCAAAAAATGTGTGCTTACCCTAGTAACTACATCTAGCCATAATCTCTTTTGATGCGGTTAAAAAAATTGGCGCCAACTGAATGTATAGTGTCAGTCAGAATTCAGTCATAGTTGCAATTCATACAGACACATCAAGACAGTACATAGCAACAAAAATACCAATGTAGCTATTGTAAAAATGTTGTGTTCAAATATGAGATGAAAAACAATAACATCACTCAATCAATTGAAAAAAAAACCTGAAGATCCGTGCATAAAAGATTTCCTAGAATCATTAGAAATGGGAATAACCACTAGTAATAGGCTCCCAAAAGTGACAATAAGGCACAGCAGTTGGCCGGCATATGCGCCACCAGCGGAGCTAATAAGGAGAGACGATGATAATGAGAAAGTTCTATTTACAACCATATGCGTGTTTAATTAATGGATTAAACACGATGGTAACAGACCAACCTGTAATAAAGGACTGGAACGTTGCTAAATTTACATTGTATAAAAATAACAAAATAAAACGATGCAAATCATTTTCTTGTTGTTACTTATTAAATAATTCATATTGATTACTTATAGAATATGGACGACTAAATAAGTGATACAGATCCAAATCACGAAGAATATATATCCTACAACACGACAGATACATATTCGGTAAAAAGATTTTTTAGCCAATCAACGTCCGACGGATAAATATTCAGCAAAAATATCAGTATTAATGATGAAGGATTAACAATCAGGCTACACACATAGGACACGACTAACGCCTGACCCATATCTTTTATCAAGTACATCAACTCTTTTCTTTATATACAAGAAAAACATCAACTGGTCATTAACGATCTAATCTATCGAAAAGCAGACCATAAAAGTGATTTACATTTTGTGAAAATAGTTACCAGCCTGTCTATATGACAAAGACACTTTTTTATCTTTAGTATTTATGGTTTATATTATAACTAAATGATAAGAAACACTTTTTATTACTTATTTTTTGATAATACAAAATTTTAATTTATTTTCATTAATACAGTGCAGGCCTGTCGAAAGTTTTACTTTAGTGCCGAATCGGTAACTCATCTCGGCCCCTCGTTATCTATAACCCGGTACCTTTTCGGCAGCTGCTGTCCACAGCTAGGCCACTCGGCCCCTTGTTAGCTAGAAAACATCGGTTCAGTTAACATGCCTACAATCACACCTATATCGCCATATGTCGTGAAAAAGATAATATTCGTATATCAGGTGTCGGTGAACATCGAGATGTATAGTAGTCAGGTATCTGATGATTTAACGGGAATCTAAATATAATTTAGCAAGTAGTGAGTGAGTGAGTGAGTGAGTGAGTGAATTATTGTTTATGACAAACGTGATGACTTCAATTTTTCTATTGTCAACTTTCCTTTTTTATGCAGCAATATACCTGCTTCTCCTGCTTATGGTGTATTTGTTTCCCAATTAATACGCTATTATAGAGCTTGTTTGTTCTCACTACGGGGACTTTGTACAACGAAGTAGGCTGCTTGCAAATAAATGTTGACTCAGGGATATTGCAGGCCTAGGCTTATCAAGGCTCTAAAAAGTTTTATGGCCGTCATCACAGTATTGTTGATAAGTTTGATGTCTCTGTGCCCAGGATTGCCCTAGATATATCTGACGTCTCATAGTTCCATGTTCCTTTCACACAATTTTGATTACACACGTGGCGGGTGTAGCTAGCTAAACAGGAGGTGCTTACCCTTCCGGACCACCCGGCCTCACTTCCCTGGTGGAAGTTCACGTATCTAACCTAACTTGTCAGTTCCAAAGTTTTTACTTTGATTCGGACATCGATTAGTATGTTTGTTTTTGATTAAAGCCGCATCAGCATTATTGCAGCTATTCGCGGAAAAGAAAAAGTAAAAGATACAATAGTATCAATAACACAAACTATTAAAATGTAAAATTAAAAATAACAATAAATAAGTTTTTAATAAAAATATTGCTAAACTGATAAAAACCAGTTATAAACAGACAATTTATAAATTAAAACACTGGGTAATATATGATAAAACAATTATATTTTATTATACAAGTTAATTTCCCGAAGGACGGGTACAGCTAGTAGAGCATGTTCATGTTGTTTTCAGATATATATATATATATACTTGTTTTTAACAAATATGACTTTGTTATATAAAATCACATATCTGAAATCATTTTTGAGAAATATTTGAAATTTATATATATAATATGATTTTTAATTGGCATTTTAGGGCATTCGCGGTAAAACAGTTTTTGCAGTCAGGACTAAACAAAATTTAAAATAAAGTTTACCGATCAACGAGGAAACGACCAATCTAGTAACATATCTAGTGGTATATCAATTCAAAAAAAGGTTTAAATATATGAAAACAACATGAACATGCTCTACTCGCTAAACCATATTTCAATGACCCCAAACAATAAAACAAATCAGTCAAATGAATAATTGATTGGTGTTTTACTTCCCAGTCAGAATATTTCATTTATATCGAGACGTCACGAGCTGTTGTTGCAATCAAACCTTTGCAATGGCAATGAGCTACGGTTTTAAAGTCATGGTTAAAATGTTTCACTTAAATACAGAGACAAATTAGTAAAAATAATTTAAATCTAGAGAAATTACATGTTTAGAAAATTGCAAACAAGACATATTTTCATTTTAAAGCCTTAAATACTGAAAAATATGGAATATGGCTGAAGTAACAGCAGAAGTCTTAAATGAGACGCTATCGCAATTTCATTGTGAAGCTAACCCAAGGCATACCAATGTCACAAGAGACGGAAATGAAGGCACCTCACAAATTTACCACTGGGATATATTTATGAATATTAGGAATTATTCAGACTAGAGTTTTATATATAGACATTGTCAGAGACAAAGGGTGTAAAAAGCGAAATGGTGTATTTGACGGTTTACTTAAAGAGTGCCAATGTGTGTTGTATAATCTATCCTCATGGGATTTAATTCTACCATCAACTAAAATCTTATTCATTTGAATTCCACAATGATGATTCTGGAGAATACGTAACAATTAAACATAATACACAACAAAAGACTGACCAGTAGGCGGCACCTGTCAAAGATATTTCAGAGAAGCGCATGTATGCCGAAGACAGTGAAAATTGGATTTATTGTTCCGTCCAATTGCTTCGACTGTTAATTGACAAAACTGACAAATCAGCTTCAAGCCAATATAACAAACAATAATTGTATCTTCTGGATATTTCTAAGCCATGGTTCACTACAAAGTCTATTGCTAAAAGATCATTCTCTCGATTTGTACTGTCTCAAACATGGTGAATAAATAAATACACACCACACTGTTTAAGAGCCACCGCCATTCAGCACCAAAATGATATTGGGTATGACCGTATGAAGCACGACACATGTCAAATCACAAGAGCTAATCGTCGCCGAGATCCTACAACAGGACCATGTCCACATCTGAGAAAACAATTCGCTGAGAAAATCTCTGTCCACGCTTATCACACATCCCGAGTCAACACAACACTTCAATGTTATCTAAAAATCCCCGTCGGCAAAAACTAGGTTTTATCAATGAGAATCCATGTGCACAAATTGCAGTTCACGCTAAATTCAAACTTCACATTCTGCATTGTTTAACTTCCACAATTAAAATGACAGTTTTCAGTTTAACGCTTTACACTAAATTGTTTTTTCAGTTTAACGCTTTACACTAAATTGTTAAGTCGGATCATAAACCTACAGTAGGCGATTTTGTCCCAGAAGGTTGCTCCTGCCATGTATAAGGTGCAAAAAACCACACTTTCAGACGGTACCACGTACACCCTTAAGACTACCTGGATGCCAGAACCCACCTGCAGATTAACTTCGGAATCATCATCCCAGACAGACCACCATATGCCATCCCCAGCCTCATCATCGACCACAGAATCATCGTCAACCTAGACCCTGTCCACAGAACTAAAGGAAGAAGAAACCAAGACCAGCTGTTGGTAATACCTAAAAAGGTGATTTTAATGTTTAAATGGTAAGGCGATTACAACTCACTAATATCATAATTTTTTTTTACATTATTATTCTAAATAACATGGTAGTATATTTTTATACTTCACGATGTACATCACATAACATATACTGTACTTACTTAATTATTAATATATATTGACAGTAGTCAGAGTACAAAGTTATGCATCGATTGATTAAATAACTAAGTGTTTTCATGTAACACATTACATATTTGTAACAAAAAGCCAGTTTATAGTTATCAGGGATTTTCCCTTTAATACTTATGTATCGTTACAATTCATCTTGTATCTTATTGTAAAGGGTGTAGTAATGTAATGAAAATTGGCGAGATTTAATTTTGTTTTTGTCAACAATCTGATTGTCAAAATATATTGTATGTAAAAATTACTATAGTCATTGTTGGTCAAAGAATATTATTTAGAGGGATAAAGTACCAAAGTGTGTAAAATAAGGTTGAATTATTTTTCTATTTCTTGATTATTTTGCTTTACAAGAGTACATTTTATTGTTTTAAAGGGTTATATTTATGTGTACCCAGGTGCTTTAATTACAGATAGTTTTAATGTGTTCTTGTAAACAATATTTGTGCAAGTTTTTTTTCCACATTATTTTAACGGTTGTCGCCATGTTTAAATACTAAATGTCAACATCTTTGCTGATTGACTTACCTTGAAGTCGCCGATTTTGGTGGAAGTTTCGCTGTGTTAACCACCTAAAAGGTGTGTAATTTAACAAATCTATAGTAATTTGTGCATTGTATCATCACTCACCACCATGTTTATTGGCAGATATTATGTCTAAGATATCGCATTTTATTGCAATGAAAAAACACAAAATTCTGGAGCATGTACATCGTGCTTATATTCAAATTTTTGCATGCTTACTGACACCTACTGGCGATGTCGAAAACTGTATACAAGGTGTTGAAACATCATTCAGACCCAACATTACCAGAAGCTTTTGAGCTTTTGCTTAGGTTAGCATATTACTGTTACATGTATAGAAGTATGTACTTCAGACCCGCAGTTTAGCTTTATTTACCCTAGTTTTACCAATTTAGCTTAATGTCGGAGCCGGTCTGTTTATGACAGCGAATAACGCTTAATTTCTGAAACCCAAATAAATTTGAATAAAAATTGATATTTACTTTACCTAGTCGTAACAGGGGATCTGTATGTGCACCCGCGATTAGCCTAGAATATTTCTGCAGAGCAAAACGTTGGCGCTATGAGAATATAACATGTTGAAAAACCACTTACTAGGCAAATGGCGGACCCTGTTGCGTATATGACGTAAAACCTCACCAAGGACATCACTTCTGGTGTAAATATCGACATTTTTGCCTAGTAAAATCCCCATATCACCAACATTTTTTTCTTTCTACAGAAATAAATCAAACCTGGTCATTTCTGATCAAGCGCAAGTTAAGTCGTTTTATCTTTAGAATTAAGAAAATAATACTATAATTGTCAAAATAAACACTTTATGGAATATTGGTGGTATGATTTTTTCATTTTATAGAAAATAATGTAACGTAGGAAACACTGCGATGAAAAAGCCCTGATTATACCCTTTATATATGACAATGGTTCTCGATTAACCGAAGACAAAAATTCGATTTACTTATCAAACGTACTTATCTTTTGGAATATTTAAACATAAATGTGGAGAAAAGAAGTTTATTTTTTCATTATTTCAAAAATGTGTTTAGTAAAGATAGTTGAAAAAGGCTGAGATGGAAGCAAGACCACAGGCAATGTACTGTTCGTCGAGAGATGAGTTATTGGATCAAGCATGGTGGAAAAGGGCTGGCAAAATAGGACTAAAAAAATTATTTGATTGAAATATCAATGCATATCGTACCCCGGATACATATCCAGTAAAAACGTTTATATCGGCGCTCATACATAACTGGCAAAAAACTGGACCATGATAACCACCATGGCCTTAAGTGAAGGATCAACAATATTGGAAACCGGTCAGGCTAGATACAAGTTTACGACTGTCCTATAGAATGCGTTATAGTAGACCAACTTAATTGGCATCATCCCTTCACTACAAGTCAAAGAGTTCGAACTAGAATCATCAAATTTAACCGAAACTATGCTTAAATTGTTTATGCATGTTGGGGTTTACAGTCTTAACAAATTAATGATAACTTTGTACAATTTTCCACGAATCGAGCGTGTAAAATTTGGATATGTTAAATAGGCTTGTAACACTAACCGTAGACTAGTGGCATTGGATCTCATGTAGAACCTGTGATATTCCTAGGGTTGTAATTATTTTCCATGAGCAATACGAAAAAGACATTATAAACCCATTACGGAATATGATCAAATCAGAAACAAGCATTCCAATCCATGTCCAAATCATAAAATCCCAAAGCAAAGAAAAAACTTTGAAACTTGAAAACTAGGTTAAACGCATGAATTTCCACAAGGAAAGTGGGCTGGGTGCTCTGAAATGGAAAGCATTTCCTGTTTACTATTTACACTTACCATGGGTGAAATCAAAATTGAGAATTAAAGAAACATGGAAAGACAAAAATGTCCTGGATAATTTTTGATACAGATATCAACAATATTGTGATGACGGTCATAAAACTTTGGAGTGTCTTGATACGCCAGGGCTTGCAATAAGATTGAAAAGGTTTTTAATACAACAGAAAACTATATCATTTAAAATTGTCTCTTTGTTAAACATTGTTACCACAATTTCTTTTCAAAACAAAATATCGTTACTTTACTCAACTAGTACAATAATCAAAAATACAACATTATCAGTTATAGTAAGCACCGTGAATACGATTATAAAGACGGTATCCAATGTTAATGAAAATTCTTTCCATGTTCTCTTTGTGGTTTGCTTAAAGCGGCCATTGTTCACGTCCGACATTGAATAATTTTTATTCTCAGACTGTTCCATGTAGTGATTTCTGGTGGTTTTTTCTTTAGTTGAAAATAAGCCATTTGTAAAAGCGGAGATATGTCCAGATATATTGTCATCTTTGTTGTAAAACATAACTGAAATAATGTTACAAATCATAATTAAACCGGCTAAAACAACGTCACATGCTAACTTATAACAAATGTTTGCTATTCCAGGTTTTGAAGTTGTTGGAAGGCTTTCTGAAATCAGGGATAGATATACACCAGAAGCCAAAAATAATGTTACGCTATACCCAATACGTTCTCCAGATGAAATTGGAATAAGAAAAGCAAACACGTGTAGAATCGCTAGCACTACAATAGGTACCAGTAAAGTTACAATAAAAAAACTGGGTTCCCTGGAAAAAGTGACGGAGATCTGTATATATTCATAATTACCGAAATATAATCCTATAGTATGGTTCACAGAATTCAGTCGCCATAATCCATCTCGTTTAACAACTGAGATAACTGCTGGATCTATGGTCGAAAATTTTAACTGGTTGTTTGAATAACCATTAGGCGTATACAAAATACGGCATGTCTGTTGTTCAAATGGGAAATTTGTTGGGTTACTTTCACAATTTGTTTCTGCTGTATGATACATTGCTAAGTTTCCTGTTCCATCACTTTTGTACGGGATGTTATATCTCTCAATTCTTAAACCTGTTAAAACAGATCTTGAGTTGGATATATGCATTTCCGGTAACCAAACAAGCTCCTGTCGAATTAAGAATTCATTAATTCCACCGTATTGTGCCGGGTCCCAGCGAATTCTATGATCATTCCAGGTAACTTCCAAATTTCCAATTGTTATTAGGTTTCCTTCCAATTCATCAAATCCTTTTATCTCAACCAAATAATATTGTACATATACAGTCAATGGCACGCTATGGTTTATCCCAGGACGTATCTCCTTGTTATATTCGGCAAATAAATTCTGAAACAGTTTATCTGAATCATTATATGTTATACAATCTGTGTTTGAAGGTAAAAACAATAAAAATAAAAACACAATAAATGACTTCATGACTTTTCTAGAATCATGTTAAAGCAAGAAAGAAATATAAAATGATAGTGTCGGTATCAGTTTATCTCTAAAATAAGAACAATTCTAATTGTCGATTAACCATAGCTTTACAAATTACAATTTGATTTGAACAAAAAAGTTTATTAATCAATATATTGCATTGTGAATGTCTATTTTCATTTGTGTGTGTTACAACTCATCCATACAAAACTAGGACGTACAACTGGCTCGTAATGATTAACCATACAATAAAACAAAAACATGAAACCCCATTAACCGATTGACGGGGAATACATATATAAGATTGATAGTATCGCTGGCTCGTACTGATTAACAATTCAATAAAACAAAATCGAGAAACCCCATTAACCGATTGGCGAAGAATACATAGTATCGCTGGCTCGTACTGATTAAAAATTCAATAAAACAAAAACATGAAACCCCATTAACTGATTGGCGAAGAATACATATATAAGATTGATAGTATCGGGTTTGTCAACAATTAAACAATTGTGCGTTTAAAGTTAAAAGCTAATCGATATTTATTTTAGCCGTCCCAAAGCTGAACATTATTGTAAACGAAATATGAATAAGTATACCATTCATTAGCTTAAAGGTTTTTTTTCAAATTGACGACAAACAAAACATAGTGACCCATGCATGTTTAATCATCAAGTGAAAACAAAGGCAAGATTAAGACTAAAACAAGTTTTTAAGCAAGGTGATTCCTAAGAAGATAGATGTTCAGATTAGACTGTTTACAGGAGAAACAGTTTAAAAGAATGCACAGATAGTATTAAGGCGGATATAGTTTACTATCGTACTTGGGACATTACTCTTTTAAATGATCTACGGAATTATAGCCATCTACATTATATTCATGAATTAAAGCAACATTTTGGTCCGTTCACCAACTCCCCCTTATGCGTTACCTTGTGTTTTGTCAATAACATTAACAAGACATGGTAAATATTTACTTTAAATCTTAGTAACAAAATAATTTTATATATTTATTCATTCAGCATTTACACAAAAAACAGGGTCGAACTGATTACAGAAAAATACAGGACATATGAAAATCAAATGATTACATAGAAGAATCATAACAATATAAGACATATGGCAATCAAATACAAGTTAGTTTGATACTCTTACCATAGATTAAGAACCATTACCCAGTTTGAACCCCTCTCAGTCCGAGTGATTGTTTTATAAAGGAACCGATAATAGACTTGTGTTCAAATCTAGGATTAAGAAGATACTGTATTTTCTTTAAATTGTTTTTATATCAAACTCATGGAAAGAGTTACTTATATGTTTAAAGAGATGGTCTCTCGATTCTACATTAATTTGGCATAATAGAAAAAAGTGCAGTTCATCCTCAATAGGGTTGCATGTTAACAGAGTCTGCTATCTCTAGGACTCTTTTTATATCTTCCGACTTCAATTGCTAGAGAATAATCACTTAGACGAAATTTTGTAAATAGCTGACGATAATGATATTTATTAATTGTTAGATAACTACTAAATTGAGATTAGTTTTTAGTTTGTAGGTCTTGATTTTTTTATAATAGATCTCGGTTATATTTTTTGTTTTAGGAAATGTTTTGACTTCTTGAAATCTAAATTATGAACTAAATAATAAGTATGCTGCGCTGCTCATACAACTAGAACATCCCCATTTTTTTGTAATTTTAAATCTTCTAGTTGGAGCGAAACATCCTTACCGTTTGCCTTTATTGGTTCACTCGGTCTCAGTAAAATGTCTGTCCCGGGGGGGGGGGATACACTTATCTGCGGTGCACTGACTCGGTGAGCTAGCACCTTGATAAACAGTCATTCCAAAATAATAGTAACGCTTATATTCTGCAGGACGGTTAAAATATTGTTTTTAAAAACAGATTTTTTTGTGTCTAAAAACAAAGATGTATATGTACAGAACCTAATAATAAATTATTACACACCAAATTCGAAATTAAAAACATATGATAAGTTAATAGTTTCATCAATAAAGTCATATAAAACTGTTTTATCTAGTCCAAATGACAATGTTTTTCTGATTTTAGCAATAATATAATAAACAAGAAGCCCATCGGCCTTAACGCTCACATGTAACCTTGACCTTTGAACCCATGAGCTTCATTCATATATCAAAATGATCATTAGGCCAATATTCTAATATACATGCTTATACAAAAACGTTAAGTTTTGCATATAATTAACTATTTCAGTATGCATTTGCATCTGTGACCTTGACCTTTGAACCCATGACTTTCATTCATATATCAAAATGCTCGTTCGGATAATACCTACAATATTCTAATAGACATGCCTATACAACAAGTTAATCGTTTTCAAGATAATTAACCATTTAAGTCTTGATTCGCATCTGTGACCTTGACCTTTGAACCTATAACCTTCATTCATATATCAAAATGCTTGTTAGGATAATACCTACAATATTCTAATATACATGCCTATACAAAAAGTTAATAGTTTTTGTTCCGGATCCGTATCATCAATCATTCCGGAGTTTAATTAAACAGGATATCATGAAACATCGTGGGTGTCACGTTTGACAAAGTTTACAGAACAGAAATTTTTACTGGACACAACAGTTGATGTAAAGCACCATAGAATATGTTTTAAGCTACAAGAAACATTAATTTAACAAACGCTTCAGCCATGTTAAATATATAAACTGCCAGACAATGTTATAAATGGTTGTATCATTGGGTTGACCTTCGGGGTCATTCCTGCATGGTTGGTTGCAGGTTATCGACCTCACATGTTTTATTTAATAATTGTATGTCCATCATGATATTCAATTCATACGCTGTATTATACGCCACCCATTATTTGGCATGGGCCCAAATGTCTAGTTTATGCATTCTTGTGCAGTTATATCTACCTGGTACAAGAGATTCCACTTCCGCAAGGCGGATTCATAATTTTATGAAATACTATTGAGCTTGAAGTAAGCTGTTCACACTGTTACTGTTATAATGAAGTGATCTTTCTGCGTTTTAATTCGTGTTGATATTTTCTTTAACCATTGTAAACATTCCAGAAACATCCTGTGGAAATAATCTTGAGTTGGTTTTCTCCACTATCACATTTGCTCTGTTGCAATAACCAGCTGCCAATTTAGTTTATATACCCACTGTACAAGTATGTATGAGTTATCTCTCTTTGTATGGTTATTCCATTCAGTAATTCTCACCTGTATTGTGTATTTGCAGGTTTTACCATATATAGCACATACGAATCATTAGCGATCACATCATAAATGGTTATATCATAAATGCCTAATAACTGTATGAAAGACATGCAGTGGTTATTTTTCGTTTGTGCAATGGTTATACTGCTGAAAAATGCAGAATCAGTAGTCAGTACAGTTTTCAAGATAATTAACTATTCAAGTTTTAATTTGCATCTGTGACCTTGCCTTTTAAACCCCTGACCTTCATTTATATATCAAAACTATCGTTAGGATAATACCTACAATATTCTAATATATATGCCTATACACCAAGTTAATAGTTTATAAGATAATTAACCATTTATGTTTTCATTTGCATCTGTGACCTTGATCTATGTATCAAAATGATCGACATGTCAATACCTACAATTAACTGAAAATCTTATGTCATGTTTAAAAAGTAGCATTTTTTATCAAAGGTCAAAAACTGGGACATGACCTTTACATAAATTGGAAGAAAATCGCAAGACAAGATCAACAGTAAAAACTCCATACAAATATCTTCAGCTGTTATGAAGTTATAAAAATAAATGTATCATTTTAAAAAAATACGTAATTTTACGCAAAAAACACAATTTTAATGTCCCTAGGTATCCTAAATTCAAATGTCTAATCAAAATTTGCCTGCACCTTTTGATTTCAGAGAAGAAGATTTTTTGTCTTTTGGCTATTTATAGTAACGGTAGCCATCTTGTTGGGTGTGGTCAAACCCCGAACACAATTTTGAAAGCCAGTTACCCAGACATGATAATTACAAAGTTTCATCAAATTTAGCTCAGTAGTTTTTAAGAAGATTAAAATGTAAAGTTTACACACGACAGACGGTGATAGATTGCAATAGCTCAACTGAGCCTAAAAAGTCAGTCTAATGTTGTTTGTTAGAACTTATCGAGTCAATATATCCTGGAAAAATGCTTATATGCAATCTGAAATTATGGTACTTGACCCAAATGAACAATTTTGCGCTATTAACACTGAATAAATCCAAACAGAATTTTATATCAGTTAAATACTAAAAAGACACATGCCACTGCTTTTCTAAAATCTAATACAACTTTATCATATCAATGTAGATTTTCAGTAAGGGTGTAACGGAGGTTAGGGTCTTACATTGGACATTAAAAATTACATCGCTTTATTGGATTTAAAGGCATGATTTAAAAATTCTGATCTAATGTAAAGTTTTTACATGTACTTTTAGGCCATCTCTGTAATCTGAAATGAGTTTTATGTCTATATTGTTTTTGTAATGCATTCCACAGGTAATGAAATATTTGTTACAGGCTTTTTTGACACATGGAAAATAATCGGTTCAAAATTATGAATAATCACTTGAGAAAAATCGACTTGGTTCATGAACCTATATGATGTAAAATAAAATATCAGCTCTGGAAATTGCAACATGCTCAAACGTCACACACATTTTCCTTCCAGTATCCATTTTCACGGACGAAAAAATCCATTGTCAACGTTTAAAAAAGTATTTTTCCGGTGTGCGCTGGATCGAAAAAAGTGAAATGTTGTCAAAAAAGCGCAATTGATCTTATATCGCCACTGCGACATATCATGGAAGAAAGCGATACGATTATTTTTGAATGACTGAAAGTAGTTCTCGTCGCGAATAGCTGAAAATTGATAAACTGACGTTAAGCAATATTCAACAACAACAAACTAATTGGAACAGAATAGAATATATTTTGTTCCTAATATGCTCTTATATACATGTTTATGGTAAAAAATCTACAAAAATCTGATCAGGGGAAACCAGTTTTCCAGGAGTTGTATTTATTATGGGGTTTTCTAAAGACGGGGAATATTACTTTGGACTTTGTACAGCGAAGCAGGCAGCGTCCAAATAAATTGTTGACTCGGGGATATTGCAATCCTAGGCTTATCAAGGCCATCAAAAAGTTTTATGGCCGTCATTACAGTATTATTGATAAGTTTAATGTCTCTGTGTCCAGAATTGCCCTGGATATATTTGACAACTCATAGTTCCATGTTCCTTTCATACAATTTTGATTACACACGTGACAGGTGTAAATAGCTAAACAGGAGGTGCTTACCTTTCCGGAGCACCCGGCCTCACTTCCCTGGTGGAAGTTCATGTGTCTAACCTAACTGCTCAGTTCCAAAGTTTTGTTCTTTGCCTCTGGATTGAGATTCGGACATGAATTAGTATGTTTGTTTTTGATTTGTACAAACGGTGGGGGTTTAGTATCATTATCATGTATCTTGCTATTTGAAGAAAATGTAAAACTCTAGAATTAATCAATTATTATTTTCAAGTAACATTTCTGGCCCCGATTTCTCGAAAAAAAACTTAAGTCAAAACTTAAGTTTCATCTCAACTTCTCGGAAAAAACTCAGCTGAGCTTTTTCTCAAATCGCCTTTCTCGATGGTAGCTGAGTTCAAATTTGCATTGATATAAGTGGCCCTACTTGAAAGGAAACAACATTTTCGTCTGCTAGTGTTTATGCATAACACAGTAGCCGGTATGGAAAAACGCAGAGAAAACCGAATTGGACGGGAAAAGATGTTACTAGTAGAAGCCGTAAATAAGGGACGACCGTTTGTTTTCTAAATTTAAGGGGTTTGCAAGCTCTGGGAAAAAAATAACAAACTAAAGGAAAAGCTGGTTCTCTCTATGGGACTTTGTTCAACAAAGCAGTCTGCTTGCACATAAATTGTTGACCCAGGGATATTGCAGCCTAGGCTTATCAAGGCCTTCAAAAAGTTTTACTTCACAGTATTTGTGATAAGTTTGATGTCTCTGTGTCCAGGATTGCCCTGGATGTATTTGACTTCCCAAAGTTCTATGTTCTTTTCACACAACTGTGATTACACACATGGCGGATGTAGCTAGCTAAACAGGAGGTGCTTACCCTTCCGTAGCACCCAGCCTCACTTCCCTGATGGAAGTTCTAATGTCTAACCTAACTAATGTTTTTAGTTTGCTTCTAGATTGTGATCGGGGTATGGTGAGTATACTTGTTTATGATGATTACTAATGTTATTGAATCTGTTTCCTAGCCAACCGTGTAATTAAGCCGCTGAATTTTGAATTTAAGCCCATTTTGTGATGAAATGTTGGTATTAAGTTATCTGCCAAAGCCTGCATCAATCTACCACCAGAATTGGTAATAGCTTTTGTAGTGTCCCCTGTAGTTACTGTAACAGACGATTTGACCCTGTTGACATGCAGCATGGAAGTTACTGATGGCTCCCATGATTCTCGAAAAAGTACAGCTTTACCCAATCGACTTGGATGATTAAAACTGTCTCAAATATCCAATCTGTGTGGATTAAAACAACAAAAACTACTTTGTTGACCACTGAAACCTATCAAAACACTCTTTAATTTCTTATTCTTTATGTGGCTATTATAACTATATATATATATATACGAGATATCCTAGATTTGTCAACCATATTGGCCGCAATCTTGGATATTTCAGTTTCCCCACTTATGCAAAGATTGCATCACCCTCTCATTTGTGAAATCCAGGAATTGCATAGTTAGTTCAGTTACATATGCAGTTTCAGATTTAAATAAAACAATACATTATTGTTGGTTGCCTAGCCATGTTGGCATTAAAGGCAACGCAAAAGCCGATTCAGCTGCTAAAGCAGCATTGTCCAAAAATTTAACGTCTTGCTAAATTCCACATAGTGATTTAAAACCATTGGTATGCAATTACATCAATGATCAAATCATTGGAGTAGCCAAGAACATAATAAATTATTTTCAATTCAGCCTTGTCTGGGATTTACACCTATATCCCAGTACAATAGGCATGAAAGTATTGTTATTTGGCGCTGTAGAATCGGCCATAGCAACTTAACACATTCATTTATATTAAAAGGAGAAAAACCTCCCCAGTATGTCCCATGTTAAGGTCAACAATCTGTTTAGCACATTTTGCTGGATTGTGTTGACTTTGCATCTACAAGGGATAATTTTTATTCAGCAATATCAATGCAAGATCTTTTTAGTAATGTCAGTGGACATCAAATTTTAAACTTCCTTCGGGAAATTAACTTGTATAGAAAAATATAATTGTTTTCTTGGGTATTCTTAGCTTTCATTTTCATAGTTTGTGTTATTGATACAACTGTATCTTTTACTTTTTCTAGCCGCGAATAGCTGCAATATTGCAGATGCGGCTTTAAACAATAATTAACTCACTCAGTCAGTCACTTGGATTATTATCAATCACACCCTAAACATATATTATCAACAAAATAAGATTGTGCGGACTACAATTTGGGGTTTGCAAGCTGCTCCCAGACTAATGTACCATTTTGGACTTTCAACTGCCAATGCCAGTAGAAAGTGTTGAATACGAGGTAACAATTGATCTGCCAGTTTTATCGAAATCCAAAACTTGTAAGATTAGGAAAACTATGGAGGAACAAGAAATTTTAACCTTGAGAAATAAATACAGAAAACAAAGAAACTGAAGGAGGAAACAGAATATTACAGACTGCAAACTGTTTATTCAAAATGAAAATAAAATCTTTGGAATCAGAAATGTGATAATAATCTATAAATTATTAAAAAAAATTATCAATATTTAAATGCAAACTAAAATCTTTAAGCAAATACATATTTGGTTTATGCATTAGCAATACAAAAATTGTAACTTAGAAACAATATATACAATATTGTGTGTTCAAAATTATTATGAAGGAGTGTTGTCGAGTATCTGTCGGGATCAATGCAACATAGACATAATGTATGCCAAAATCCGTACACTGTTCGTATGACGCCATAGTACATTCCCATCCGACTAGTAACAGTTGTAAAATGGCGCCAACAACAAAATGCACGGAATGCGGAGCGGAATTCTTGCATGCTTCTAACTTATACCGGCACAAAAAATCTATACATGGTATGCAGAAAAAACACAGCTGCTCATATTGTGCACGATCCTACACTAGAAAGGATGACCTGGTCAAGCACAACGGGAAACAGCACCAGAACATACTGTCGTCGGTACAAAGCAGTATAGACGACGAATACATAAACGATTTTCTGGACACCCTTGAAATGGGGGTCACAACAAACCAAACTGATGGCCTTCCACCATTTCAGATTCGCCACCACAGCTGGATGGCCCACACACCACCACCAGGTAGGATTAGAAAAGAGGTGGCAACAGACAAGATCCTGTTCGCCGCCAGATGCGTAGTACAATATTGGACCAAACACGGCGGTCACCGCACTTCTAGATCATAGAAGATAACAACAAAAAGATAACAATCAAAGTCCAGAATCTATAAATTTTATTGTAAACAATACAAATAACAGTATTAAAAATATGAAAACCTATTTTAATTGTTGTCTTCTGTTAAAAATACAAATATTGGTGTACTTTATCTAATCAGCAGGAAATCCTACCGTGCTGAGACATGCCTATAACACCGAACATCGGGAGATATATCCATTAATATAATGGATACATTACCGACAAAAAAAAGGAAACACATCCGACAACAAAACGGGTACACATCCGACAACACGACGGATACATATCCGACACACAATAGGTACATAATGATGGATCCAATCGACGGATACATATCCGCCAACACGATGGATACATATCCGTCAATCCTGTCACATCATCGACACGACGGATATATATATATATCCAGCAACACGGCGGATATATATCCGCCAATTAACCTGTTCAACCAATCACCGCCCGCCGGATACATATCCGGCACAAAATCTAATATAAAAGCAGGACACAAAGTCCAAATTATCATTGCCTCTGATGAAGGATTACTAAAATCCGAAACCGGTCAGGGTATTATCCAACAGTTCACGTAACACAGCATACGTCTGCCCCGTAGCGTGTATCAGGTGGACCAACCTAGTTGGTACCATCCGTTATCTTGTTCAAAATTATTACCCTGAAAGAAGTATTGCCTAACATTTCTTCCATCCCAGTCATCTCGAGTGTTCAAGTTATAATCATCTTGGTTTTCAATTTCAGTATCTACATCTAAACTATCATTCAGATCAACTCCTATATTGTGCAAAACCGCACAGCCTAATGTGATATCACATGCTTTATTAGGTGATGTCCTCAAACCACTGTACCTCGAACAGCATTTTTTTAGTCAGCGATTAGAAAGTGTAGCCAATTTCTTTCCATGTCACAAAATTATTAGAAACCGTTCTAGATGAATTTCATCACAATGAAAACGATTCATACTTTACTTTATACTATTTGCCACTAGAGCATTTGCTCCAATACCCAACTTTATAAGGATTTTTTTTCCAGCACCCAATAATCGGATCGTTATCGATGCATTAATTCAGAGATGTATTTAACTTATCGTATCTAAATTCATTTTTGCATAATCCCAACTTAAAATAAAGTCTCATCTGTGTGTAGATATAGCATAAAACAATGTATTTGTATTTTTACACGGGGGTTGTAATTAATATTAGAATTTACAAAATATTTCTTCAAGTTGTACATTTTCAATCGAACCAGAAATTAAAAGTGTACCGATACCTATCGGACTACACTCTTTATACAGTCAATGTTTACATTTAGGCATTATGATGTGGATGGTGCATGTCAGATATTATGACAGATTTACCTGCTATATTGAAAAATTCTGTCTTTACTTCTTCGGCTCTGTTTCCGGTTGGCATCTTTATTATCTCTCTTGAAATTAGACAAAGCCCATGACAGACCTTTTTCACCGCTCTACAGACAAGAAGACGGAGGAATGGACTTAACAGTATCGGCTACCATGGAATAGAAAGTGCCAGTAGCTAAAAACCTCAGTGTTGATAAAACTTGAAGAAGTGGAGTAAGAGCACAACTTCTTCGCGTATCTCTTACCAAAAAATTATTCAGAAGACCTGTGATATGTAGAATAGAGGTAGGTCGGAAGCGAAAACGTTTATAAATTTCCGAATCTGGCATTATTTCCAGAGGATTTCCCGATCTAAAAGTCTGTTGTGAGCAATTCTTTGTCTATGACGACGACGACGACGACGCTGCCTCCCGTTATTGACGGCCATGTTTAAGCTTTTTTTTTTTTTTTTACTTAAGTCTGCTAGGAAGGTAACTTAAGTTTTTACTCAACTTGAGACAAAAAAATTAACTTAGTTTTTTTCGAGAAATCAAAATACTTGAGTTTTCTCAAATTTAAGTCCGAGATTTGACTCAAGTTATTTTCGAGAAATCGAGGCCTGATCTCATTTAAGGTACAAGATCAGCCCATTTTAATTTTGTTGCGTTTTATTTTTAATCTGTCACAAACTTTTAAAAATGTTTTTGTAAAATTAAAACTGGTATAATATGTAATTTGGTAAAGAATAATTAATGACTTAATGCACAGAGTAATGATGTATAAGAATAGAAAATTTCTATTTTAGCCTGGAATAGACTTATTTTAACATTCTATCTCATTTTTATAGGTTTTTTATACAGTAACAAAGAATACGTTTTTGAGCATTCCGGAGT
The DNA here is from genome assembly GCA_021292105.1 of Anadara kagoshimensis. Lineage (NCBI taxonomy): Eukaryota > Metazoa > Mollusca > Bivalvia > Arcoida > Arcidae > Anadara > Anadara kagoshimensis. Next base: position 13,618,045 of record CM037872.1, read on the forward strand.
AAAATTTAAGCTAGCAATGCAATTATCTGCCTTTAAGAAATAAGGTAATTTTCCAATGTGTTAATGAACTTGCAAAGTACAATGGGCTTCGCCTTTTATGAAAAAATTTGAGACAGCTTATTATACTTATTTGTTATATTTACAATATTTATCAAAATTTATGTAATTGCCGTCTCACATTTTCCATGTTAGTTTGAAAACAATTTTGAAATGCACTGTTGGTTCACCGTCTCATAAAATTGTTTGTATCATACCAACGTTTATTGGAAACTTCCTCAGTGTTTATCAAATCTCCTGGTAATGTATTTGTTTTGTCCCATGGCTCAGTGTGACATACCGCAATATATTTTCATCAGTTAAATTTTTTAGAGAATTATATGGTGAAGTAGACATATGTTGCAGACCGTTATGATTTATAATATCTTTGTTTTATTGGTTTAAATATACTACTGGCTAAACGCTCTCTTGAAATCCAATTTAATGCATTGTTTCATGTTAAAAAATTCTGTCATTTACAATATCGACATCGTCTCTTTTAATGTCACTGAAATGTCTATTCTATTAATAGCTCTTCGGAGACTATTCATTGTGGTTTTGAAATAGTCTATTCATTGTGGTTTTGAAATAGTCCTCGTTATGTTCATTGTCATTTTCTCTGCAGTTTCTTATTTTTGGCTGCATCTTTAAATCGGCATACAATTTCGTTATGATTTGTAATATCTTTGTTTTATTGGCTTAGATATACTACTGGCTAAACGCTCTTTTGAAATCCCACTTAATGCATTGTTTTCATGTTAAAAAATTCTGTCATTTACAATATCGACATCGTCTCTTTTAATGTCACTGAAATGTCTATTCTATTAATAGCTCTTCGGAGACTATTCATTGTGGTTTTGAAATAGTCCTCGTTATGTTCATTGTCATTTTCTCTGCAGTTTCTTATTTTTGGCTGCATCTTTAAATCGGCATACAATGTCGCCAGTTTATAAGCCAGTTCATCAGATGGAAAATTTACTGTATCCATTTCATTGCCATACCATTTTAAAACATTCTAAAACACAGTAACATAAATGTTTGTCTTTTTAATAGACAAAATTATTTGTAAAAATATTTGGTATTTATAAACTAATATTTACAATCCAAATCAAATTGTATTTGACAAGTGATTCGGTCTATCACGGGATAGACTGAAAGCTTCAGTGCGACATTTCGTTTTCTGACGTCGCCGGAAATGTATTAATATATTGGTAACAGGACTACTTTACAAAGATGTAAACACAAATACACGTGTCAAGTGTGTCCAGTTCTTTCCGGTCAGGATTTCTTACCAACTAAACATTTAATAAATGTAGTGTAAATATTAAATAAATATGAATTGTAAAAACACATAACTATTTAAATCAAAACACAAATATCTGGTGTGTCGTTGTTTTGAAATCATAAACGGGTGGGCGGAGCTAACCCAGTTTTGATCCAATTAAAACCCGTTCGATATTAACAAGGAATTCCCACGAAAAACAAGAATGAATTGATCGCATTTCAAAAGTTTGTAAGTGACGGATTGTAAATAAAAGCATTTATCTATGTTTGTAATAAATAACATATTATACAAGTTTTAATTTTACAGCACTAGACGGCCGTTTCGGAATAAAATTCCTGATCAGTAGTGCTTGGACCAAAATTATTTTAAAGATGTTGAAACGCTACCCAAATTAAGCTAAGGAAATACTTTGCATAAGAGAGTATACCTTAGTTTTTGAGAAATTTTAAATTTTAACTTGCAGGAAATTTAGACAATTATAGTATATTTCTGACAATAATACGAAATTATTGCCTACCGAGTTGGTGATATCCTCGGGGCACCAGCCACCAGCAGAGATATCGGCCCAGGGGTTTAAATTACATATTATACCAGTTTTAATTTTACAGCACTAGACGGCCGTTTCGGAATACAATTCCTCATCAGTAGTGCTTGTAAATGATCTATGCGGTTTATGACAAATTCGCACGGCACGAGAGACATTCGGTCTAAACCATCATAGATCGATTAAAAACCAAGTTTGTTTCCTTATTGATATATTTTAATTTTATTATTACATTTTTTATTGCAGAATCATCGTGTCGGATTATATTTGTGGCGCTGTATTGTTGCAGAAATGCAGCATGGTTCTTATTTATTTTTAATTTTATAAACATTTTCGTGAACTACTTTTGTAACATTTGAAGCATCATTTTTTTTTCTTTTGTATAATTTGTTGAAATTCATCTTTTCTTGCCAGAGACTTTCCGTTTCTTTACGATCCCATTTTGGCCTTCATTTAAGTCCTTGGGTTGTAGCACCACTTGATTTGGCTACGGCTCAGCTCCGTTTGGGATTTCCTTTAGTATTTGTATATCGTACTTTAATTTTTTGACTGGGTCAAAATGAATTGTGCTATTTAGATCCGAGTGTCAATAATCGAACATGAATTTACCGTATTTGAGCCCCATGCGTGCCGAAATACAGCAAACGATCCATCCACTCAGCAACCTCATATTCAAACTGAGATTTAAAAAAAAATATTTTAGCGTTTGGTGTTTAAGCTTTTAATTTATTACCATTATCGTTAATTGTCAACATATATTTTATCGGTTTTGTTTAGATTGTTAACTAAAGGTACGTAAATTCGGAATACACGTTTAACACACTTTCCCGCAATCAGCTGATCTTGTATATGTTCATACGCGGTTTAAAAATGGGTGCAATATCTCTGTGAAGTTGTGAAGTATAGTCGATGTCAAATACTTAATGAAGGAAAATTATTGCAGTTGTAAATATTTTCTATAGAAAATTCTATTGACAATTCTGATTGGCAAAAAAGCTACATTCGACTGAATTGAAATTGGTTTTCATGGTGAACATGAACACCTTATTTTAATTTTTTTATGTTGCGATATCTTTAAAGTTTGAACCTATATTGAATCATACTAGACTTCAGAAAGCAAACGTTGGTTGTTTCATACTCCTAGTTTTGGAAATGTCACGGAAAAAATTAACTTTCAACTGATATGAAATTATTCACCTTGTAATGATAATTTACCCACAATCTGTAGGAGAATCAGAGAATATGTAATGTGATCCAGCACAACATTTCGACCTATTCTAGGTCAAAATATTCAGAGGTTTAGAGGATGTTATGATTTAGCTCGTGATGTGACAATGGATGAATGTATTGTTTCAGGGGGCACCATAATATAGTGCAGCACACCCATTTCCACCTATTCTAGGTCTAGATAATCCGAGGTTTTTAGGATGTTATGATTTAGCCCGTGATGTGACAGTGGATGAGAGTATTGTTTCAAGGGGCACAATAACATGGTGCAATACCTACCATGAAAGAAAATACATTATTGTTGGATTGATCTTTTTATACTTATAGGAACAGAATACACTCCGCATATTAAAGTAAATGTAGTTACATGTATACTCACATTCGTTATTGTGCATCTTTGATATTAAAATTACTGAATCACGCATACACCAACTTTTATCTGGATGAACCAATGATTTTTAGTCATATATGTTAAATTGTAAAAACACCTAATGGTCATTAAAGTTATAAATACTATCTTAAAATTATTTTTTAAATTAAAAGAAATATCTTCGCGGGTTTTTACAGTTTGCACACCGAACCTGGTTGTTAAAACGATAAACAAAAAATATCAAAGTTATTTCTTAATTAAACTTATAAATACATTGGTGTTAAAGTCTGCTTTTCCACAATTCATAATAGACATCCATTGCCTCTTTACTTCATATTTACATATATGTGCCATTATGTGGAACCTTCAGCTTTTAATAAAATATCTAGCTGTATAACGCAAAACCTTGAGAAATAGTATCAATTAATATGAGATACATTCAAATATTTAAAACCATTCAGACACTTCGTTTGCATGAGCTTATAAAATGGAATTAAAAAACTTCGTGTTGTATCAAATGTAGTGTTTTGTATTTAAAAAAGTAAACAGCTATCATTTATTACACTAAAAATAAATAAATATGTTAGGTGAACACATACATGTTTATATTTCTGTATGTAGAATAATTCATTAATGAATAAGTTGAATCTCTTAATGCCAGTTTGTTGATCTTAGAATGTACCAACATACTGTTCTGTTAGTGAATTTAAGTTGAGAAAAAGAAGATTTTCTTAAGGTGAAGGAACCGTTTTCATATAGTTAGAAAACCCACGTTACTGTTCAACTTTGAGGGAAGGTCTAAATACTCTCATATTCTTTAGGATGTACCAACATATTGCTATTATACATTCAAGATGAAAAGAAAAAGAAGAATATCTTCAGGTGAAGAAACCATTTTCTTATGGTTGGAAAACCCACATTATAGTTCAGCCTGTATGGAAATTAACTAGCTAAAGCTCTAAATACTCTCATATCCTTTAGAATGTACCGACACATTGTTCTTGCGATGAATTAAAGAGGACATGAACAAACTAATTGTTCTTTTGATGGATTTCAGCGGAAGAGAAAGTTAGCAAACACATTTTTCTTGCGACGGATTTAAGAGGACATTAACAAACTAATTGTTCTTTTGATGGATTTCAGCGGAAGAGGAAGTTAACAAACACATTTTTCTTGTGACGGATTAAAGAGGACATGAACAAACTAATTGTTCTGTTGATGAATTCCAGAGGAAGCGGAATTAAACTACTTTTTATGATTGGAAATCCCACACAAATGTTTAACATGGGGGATTATGGCAATTATATTCTTTGATTTCATCAGAAATAAGCAATAATTGTACTAAAATATTTACTCTTCTTTTACAAGTAATGATTTTTATACACAATGTTAAACGGTAAAATTATCAATCCTAATTGAGAGAAAGCATTGATTTAAAAAAACGATTTCCTTATGTTTTAGGATAAAAATTACAATCAAGCAGCAAGATTCCAACCTCTACTTACGTAACTGAATAAAAGGTTTCCATATTTCTGTACACCTCAAAAAGAACTGCATTTACGAATCACTTGTTGCCAGTAAAGGTCGCAATGTGATGAGACTATATTCTGTCTAAGACAGCAAAGTTTGTGATCAAGTTCCGGCCACTAGTCGAGACAGCTACGGGGTATATGTTACAAATAAAAGTCTATAGAGGGAAAACGTATGACCCAACTCTAAACGGGGAACTACAAGGAACAAATACTAGGATAAACCGTGATACAACAAAACGTTTACACAATTTATCAACACTAGGATAAATCGTGATACAACAAAACGTTAGCACAACTTAATTATGTTCTTCTTGAACCCAATGCCTACATCATGTACACAAAAGTACGCATGCTACAAGATGAGCAGATTAGAGTTTACAGTCAGTATAGTTTGGGGGTTATAGATAATTAATTGACAATTTCAGGGAAGAAAGAAAAAATAGGGATAGATAGTTGGAGCAGCCGACACCTTGTCGTCTTTTGTACCAGGTATGTTTGCAGTAAACCATAGCCTGTTTTTTTATTGAAACATTTGTAAACAATCCCTAAAAATGAAAACGATTTTGGAAAACAAATAAATACATGTAGATAAAAAAAACAAACAGTATTTTAAATCTACAACTACTATCTGCTTCGGATAGTATTATATTTATTTATTTAAATTTAAAAAAGAATTGCATGGTAGTACCATAATAATTGTTGTTAGATTAGTTTTTATACACATATTTTTCCACAAGGGTCAGATTCATTATACTTTTTTCGAAATAAAAATACAAATGGCAAACGTATGTAAAAAGTTTAACAGTTTTATATAAGTATTATGGAACATTTTCCATTTTATGATCTGGTCTCTGCCAACATTTTTCTTTCTACAGAAATACTTTATGACATTCGCAGATGCACATATAGATTTTCAGTTACGACTAGGCGTAAATAAGTCAATAATATCAATTTTTATTTAGATTTATTTAAATTTCTATGGAAAAAAGACGTTATTCGCTGTCCTAAACAGACCGACTCTGACAGTAATCTATTTAAATTCCAAAATAGAATCGCATGGTAGTATCATAAAGCCATTTCAATTCTTAAGATTAATTTTTATACACATATTTTTCCACAAGGGTCAGAATCATTATAGTTTGTAAAAACTGGACCAATTTTATATAAGTATTATGGGTATTTTTATTTGATAATCTGGTCTCTGTTCTAGTTTCCTGCTTAAGTCAACCCCGTTTGTAATTATTTTCATATAAAAATGGAAAGAGTGCAAAGTTTGTACATCAAGTACTCGTACATGGTGTTTTAGTTGTTCCGAGGATTTGTGTATTGGATGGTGTTTTGAACAATATCATACCGTTTTTAATTTTGGTGGAAATGAGAAAAAGAACCTCCCATTTAAGGAGTTGACAAAATCTTGTTGTCTTTCCAATGGTGTTATGATGATGGAAGAATAACGATGTTCTTGGTTACCGTTTTCCTTGCCGGTACTGGATATTATATATGCCCCAAAAAACGTGATTTTCTGTTTCGGTTCCACAGGCATATTTCTGGTTTGGGTGCAATACACATCTCGGCTAATTGATCGGACATGGAAAAAGTTTGGTAAGCAATATTTAATACTGAATTGACAGTAATGACGAGTACAGACCCACAAAATATTAAATACCAATTCAAAGGAGGATTGTATGCTTCATGTGAGACACCAGAATATTGAGAAAACATTGACAGTTCTAAGACAAGATCTACTATCAAAGAAGAAATAGGAAGGAATATCATAAACAATATTATAGATACTCCTCCAGAAAATACACTTATTGTCTTTACTGATGGTTCCTGTAAAGAAAATCCTGGTCCTTGTGGTTCTGGTTCTGGTATTATAACAGAAAATAATTCATTAATAGAACTTTAAAGACCGGTTTCAAAAAGAGATTCGATACTATTAGCAGAGTTTGTAGCTATAAACTTTGTTTTGGAACAGATAGATGATAGTGTGTACTATAACCAATATCAGCATGTCCAGGTTTTCTCAGATAGCCAGCAGTTGGTATATTCTCTCTACGTTTAAAGAGTGAAAATTATCAGTGGACCATAAACGAAATCCAAAACAAAATTTTATATTTAAGAACAAATGGATTAGAAGTTATCATTGCTACATAGACTGAGTTGTCTTTTGGCTTAAATTGATTTTGTATTCAGGTCAAGATGATGTGGAGTTTTTCCCAGTTTTGATTGACACCAAGACTTCATTTGAAACTTCAAGGAAATAAATGGATAAATAGAAGGCTTTATTAATTAATATTATTTTGCTAGTTATATATATATTATATATATGTGTGTGTGTGTGAGACTATAGTGTATTCTTCAATAAGTCATTGAAAAAACTCGGTTTAATAGCCAATGAGTTCCTGGGTAATTCTACTATACCCACAATCTACTCTTTGTGGATTCTTATATATATATATATGTGTGTGGTGTGAGACTATAGTGTATTCTTCAATAAGTCATTGAAAAAACTCTGTTTAATAGCCAATGAGTTCCTGGGTAATTCTACTATACCCACAATCTACTCTGTGTGGATTCTTTTAAGAGAGACGTACCCTTGGGACTAAAGATGTTGTGTTAAGATTCTATTTGATTGTCACAGATAAAATATTAATGGCATGGTCTTGTTGAATAATCCAGTTTAAGCTAGATTATGGTTTACTGAAAGTTTAGTTTTCACAAGTGTATTTTGTTTTAAATTTTAGACGGATATACAGTAGAAGTATTAACATTGAAAGAACACTTGAGGAATTGATTGAAATGTGTGTTTCCACATATCACCATATTGTGATAAACCCTTTATTTTAATGTACAGCCAGTTGAACATTAAGAGTCTGTATTGGGTCTCGACTTTGTAGCTGTCTCTCGTCCATTATGGTTGTAATTAAATAAAGTAACATAGTTCAAATGTTAAGCATGTTAAGCTGGATTTTTACAGCATGTTATGCGGGCGTGTTTGTTTTGAAATAGATTGTGAATAGAATGTCTCATGCCTCACAAGCACTTTCGTTTAAAATAAACTATTCGTCCAGTAATCTGTTGTAGTTAAGCTTAATTGTTGATTACGGTGGTTATATTTTGATCATATATGTCGTGAAAATGACCACCAGGTGGTGCTTAAGAACTTCTCAAGTCGAAAACCTACCCTAAAATTTTGGAATGTTAAATGGTTTATGTCCATGTGCAACAAATCGAAATTTCAATATAGGTTTTCAAGCGATTTGTAAGGTATGGATCTACATTAAGCACATAAGTGCAATAATCTTGACAAAGGCTGAAAAATCAGAATTGGATTTGCGCATCTTTTGAGTATAATATATCCTCTGAATCAGCATTGATGATTTTAGTTTTTGGCTGAAACATTCGTATGGTATGGATTAAAGTTAGTATTTTGATTGACTAGAAATTATATAGATTGAAAAAGGCTACATTTGAACTTTATGACAAAAGTGATGACTTCAATTTTTCTTTTGTCAACTTTCCCTTTTTATGCAGCAATATACCTGCTTCTCCTGCTTATAGTGTATTTGTTTTCCTATTAATACGCTATGGTAGAGCTTGTTCCCACTACGGGGACTTTGTACAACGAAGTAGGCTGCTTGCAAATAAATTGTTGACTCGGGGATATTGCAAGCCTAGGCTTATCAAGGCCCTCAAAAAGTATTATGGCCGATAAGTTTGATAAGTCTCATAGTTCCATGTTCCTTTCACACAATTTTGATTACACACGTGGCGGGTGTAGCTAGCTAAACAGGAGGCGCTTACCCTTCCGGAGCACCTGGTCTCACTTCCCTGGTGGAAGTTCACGTGTCTAACCTAACTTGTAAGTTCCAAAGTTTTTACTTTGCTTCTGGATTGTGATTTGGACATGGATTAGTATGTTTGTTTTTGATATTGACTACAATAGCTGAAATGTCAGATGACAAATATAGGCAGGAGTTCCATTGACTTTAGAATTGTAATGGCAGTCTTGTGGAACCAAACTTGGCTCATATTATCCTTAAATAATGATACATTATATGACAAAATGGTGTGCATCAGTCAGTGGATTTAAAATATTTTGAAGCGAAGATCTACCTCTAGCAATATGAATAATAATGGTGGTGCAGATAAAGTTTTCCTTATTGAAACCAGATGATTATATCCACTCTGACCCATGTAATGATACTACTTAGTGGGACTACTTCAAGTGCATTTTTCGTTTAGAATATTATTCAAACAACAAACACGACAGATTATCAAAATGTTAAATCACACACAATTTCAATTTTTTGGTGGGGGGGGGGGGGGCTACATCCATCATATATTAACAGTAAAACTGTTTTGGTAAAATAAATCATTACATTAGTTGTGTGGATCATAAGTGGCCCTTAGGTTGGACTACTGGTTTAGGCTTTAGTTTATTTTACCATGCATGTAGTCTATAAACTTACTTTTGTGTCATGAAGTAACTTCAACAGCACGTGTGGTTGACGGCGGCAGATATATTGTGGCGATGAGGCGACATATCTCGCATTACTTCGCCTTAGACATCTTACATTGTGTAGGAGCGTTTTGAAGTAGTAAATAGGAGCGTTTTGAAGTAGTAAATAGGAAACTAAATCGGGTAGAAAATATTTCGGAGATCAATCTTTAATTCGGATATAAGTGCGCTTTTCAACAATTCTAGCACCAAAAAGCATTTCTCGTTAAATAAAAACCTAAATTCTGTTGTGACAACTGCAGATCTTCTAATATTCCCAGCACCTAAACTGCTGAACAGACTTGTTTACATGTAACCAATCACACTGGAAGTGACCCTCTGGAACTTTTGGTTAATGACGTGAACACGTTTTATCTCCAAAGATAAGAGAGCGCGTAACCCCAAACATCCGTATTTATTATGTATCTAGACCTGGCCCCGGTTTCACAATCATTCCTTAACTTAAGAAGTTCCTTCATTTTATTTTTTTCTTAAAGTTAAGGAAAAGTGTTCCACAATATTTTTTTAACTTAAATGTCTCCTTAACTTATGGTTTTTCCTTAAATATTTTAAGGAAGCATATTCATTTCCTTAAATATTTAAGGAAATTTCCTTTAGAAAACAAGAAAGTAATTTTTAGACGCCTCAGCCAATTTTTTAATATGTATTACCGAAACGATGCCTTTGAACGCCGGAGTCCAGAGAATAATTCGTCGCAGAAACCGTAGGAGAAAAGAGAAGGTTTTTCCTCGTCTATCGTGGCCTGACGAGTTGCACAGGCACCCGGTTTCGTTTTCTTCCAGAGAGACAGCGCTTTTTCGTGGATCTTTTGGCACCACATATACAACACGCATCAGGAAAATCCACAACTTCAAGACCATTTGAACAAGTGATTATACCGTTGAGGTTTTTTGCTAATGGATCATTTTATAGATTGATCGGAGACAGTTTTGGAATATATGTGGCATTCGTAGCTCGATGTGTAGACAGGGTATCATATGCTTTAACCTTAGTTTCTATGCAGTTTATCAGATTTCCAACAGGTCAGGAAGGAAGCCTCTCGGGTTAAAAGAAGATTTCACGATGTTACGGGTGAGTAATTTCTAACTATATTTCAACTGTATGTATTACATATTATACCAGTTTTAATTTTAATGTACCAATTTTTCATCGTAGCCGGTTGACCACCTGTTGTCATGCATCCATTATTCTTCTTTTCTCCACTATAAGGAACACTCTACTTGATTTCGTGTATAATAAATAAAGTCAACTCAAGGATGTGAGTTTAAAAATTTCAATTTACGCCTTAGTTTGAAAATGCAAAAAGGTAGTTCACATTCAGAATTATTGATTTGTACCCGTCATATTGTGGCAGACGTATGTATATTTATATTTTAATTGAGTTGGTTATGTGTTAGTCTTTTGATGTTCATGTTATGTCCATGTGGTTGTCTTGTACAGTCCATAATTTATATTTTTATACCTTTTGTAAATTTCTCGAAATTTGTTGGTTAATAAGCGTTTGCGTAAATTTAATGTCACCCTCGGATTTCAGAAAATCTGACGTCACAGGGTGACATTACGTGAGCGGTTGACACTACGAAAAATGTCACATGCGCAGAAAAATTGCGTATGCGGTTCGAACGCATTCGTCTTCTAAATCAGTAAAACGCTTTTCTAATATATTGTTTAATATGATTAATATTACAAACGTCTTACAAATTGCTATTTTCACAATCCAGTATACTTTGGTTGCATAGTGCAATAATTACGAACAATCGGTATAATAAAATAAATATTACATTTCTGATAGGGTGACAATATGGACTGTCACCCTATCAGAAATGTAATATTTATATACTATGCCACGGACAGGTGAGTCATATGAAGTGCCTGGTCTGTTACTTCACTTTTCTTCCACTATAAGTAGGGCAGGCAAATGAAAATTAAATGTATACCCATTTTAGCTGCAAGTAAGCTGTAAAGTTAGCTATGCATTTCCAAAGATCAAAACAATTTATTTTTCAGCAATATTTTAAATAATAAATGATTTAGAGTTGTTTTAAGGAAGGTACCCTCAGACGTTTTTTTAATATTTCATAATAAAAAATGTAAAAATCTCAAAATTTAAAAATTAAATATTACCTTTTTAATCTATATCTACTGTTTCAACTTAATGTATGGGGATCTGTGACAAAGTGTATAACATAACATATATAGAAAAAGCCATATAAATGTCTTTAATTGAACAAAATCAAAGAAAAGATAACTCACATTTTTTTAATTTGTCAAAATTTCACACTTAAAAAATATATAGAAAAAGCCATATAAATGTCTTTAATTGAACAAAATCAAAGAAAAGATAACTCACATTTTTTTAATTTGTCAAAATTTTACACTTAAATGTCACTAAAAAATGTCCAGAAATATAAAACTGCAACAGAATGCACAATTGAATGTTTTGTTTAAACCTCTCAGTCTTACAATGTTGTACATGTGGCAATACTCCTCAATTCTGTGTGATATCCTGAAAATATAAGAGAAAATAACATGAAAATTTGGCAAATATTATGCAATTATGTGAAATAAAGGAATTTTAATAAATTGTATTTTTTTAATCAATGAAATACAAGGGTCACTGTATATAAAATTTATTTTAACTCATACTTAGAATTCACAAATAACATTAAAATTTTAGGAAGAAATAAATAATTAATAAAATTAAAGAAAACTTTTAAAATAAAAATATCAGGTATTCAACATATAAATGATCATTTTCTTTTCCTTTAACATTTTAAAATTACTTTTTTTAAGGTTCTGACAAAATCTTCAATTATAATTTTCATTTCAATAATTATTACCAATTATCAGTCATTACTATGTTAGTTATAATGTATTAGTAATATTAGTAATAATGTAACAAACAACAATGTTAAAAAATCATAAGATATCAACATTTGTAACAAGTGTATTTACCATGTTTTCCAAAAACCAGAAAACAAGATAGTTCATTGAAAAATTCATGCAAATCACTGCGATCAAGGCCTGACATTTGGCCAACATAACAGAACTGGAACAGTAACAGTTGTCTCACCGCCCCAGGAAGAATTTCCAGATTGCCATCTCTGTATTCTTGCTTCAGCTTGTAGGTATAAATGGCTGTGGCACTGCTTATAGTTGCAGTTGTATTATCAAGGTCACAATCATATACAATATTATAAAAATCGGGAAATCCTTTAACAACACTAAACACTCTACCGTTCCATTTCCTTTCATTAAATGTATGAAGTACTCTTTTTCCAACAAATAATGGAACATCTCTAGCCACTCGCTCCTCAGATGGGCCGTCAGTGGCATCCACCATCAACTTGACCACATTGCTTTTCAGTTTCTCAATTGATAATGCTTTGCCTTTTTCAGTAACAAAATACAATTTTTTACCCTTTACAACTTGTTTGAGCACTTTTTGTCTGAATCTTAATTGTGTTGTCAATGCTTTCCTTTTCTCTGCAACAGATGCTATTTCATTTAGAATATCATCCACTTCATTTGGTCTTTGCCACAAACCATAGTAGATTACATCACTTGTATGCTTAGTTTTAGTTTTGATTGCAGCTTTCTGTTTTCTTTCCAAGGCAATTTGTTTTTCTTTTAGTTTTTCTTTATGCTTGTTTTCTATTTCTTTCAGTCGCTCCTGATATTTTGTCCTTATTTGCCTACCTTCCTTAATACCGTCTTCCAACATTGTGTTCCTTTCATCAACAGGTAGAGACTCTAACCAATCAGAAGTTTTATTAAAAACAAACATCAGGAAAGCCTCATTAGAAATTGTTGAAGCGTTTGGTCTATATCTCAAGAAGAAGTCAAGTATATCCAAAAACACGCTCTGGTATTTTGTTGTGAGGTATAACTGACTTTGTCTGTCATCTGATTTCTTCTGTAGGGTTGAAGTATGCTCCCCCTGGCAATTGCTCCTTCATTGCTTTAGCCAGGACTTGGTGTAGTCCTTTGAAAGCAAGTTGTGCAAACGCACAAGCTTTGTCATCTATTCCTTCATCTGGTTTCACTAGCTTTTCCAACATCTTGTCCTTTCTTGTTCCTTTGGGAATGGAAAGTCTTCACCTGTAATGAAATCTGTGGAGTCCTTACTCATTCTGTCTAAGTATGTTAACAGTGAAAGGTAGTTGGTGTTCATATCTAACACATGTATATTACTTTCTATGAGCCTCCACAAAGGTGCAGTTATCAATTTTGATATAAGACCAAGTACTTTACAACAAGCCAGAATATACTGTTTTTTTTAACAATTTGTAGTGTTAGCTTATGAAGTTTATTGTTTGCTCCATGTACATTTTCAAAAAATGCTTTAATTCTTTCGTGCTGATAGAATGCAATTTGTCCCATTAGAAAGATTATATTGAACCTATTTCCCCTGAAATCCACGAACATTACATTTTCTCTTTGACAGTAAGTTTTAAAAGCGCTATAGCAGCCACTCTTTTCGTCAACTCCTCGACCAGAACATTTCCCACAGAAACGCGAGAAAGATATTGTTTTTGCGTCAAAGGCATATATTTGTATATCAGGTCTGTCCTCATCGTCAGATGTGTCTGGAATTACTGTTTCTTTTTCTTGCATCTTTTCAAATTGTAAAAGTATAGGTGACAGACATTCTGCAAAGTTGACTAATAAATGGAGGCCACAAAAAAAATTGTTCACTTTAACTGTAGACGTTTGTTCTCCCAATGTTAATTCATACCAATTTTGTAAAAATGTAGGCATTATCTCTGTTCGATAATTTTGTAGCAGTTCTGTAAATGCTATATTTGTCTGGGCCCTGTCAGACATAAAATTTCTGATGTTTGAAAGAATGCTATGTCCATGTGATGTTATGTTGTTGTTTCTATATGTTTCACATATGTCTGATATGTCATCTAAAATATTTGTAAACATATCCAAATTGTGCTGGCAGCCTTATCATGCATATCCCTGAGTCCTAAAAAGTATACTTGTTTGTTCTCATCACTCATTAAAAATGCTGGTATGTTTTACCAAATTTTCTTGTCTCATCCCCATATAAACATGGATCCTGCTGTGCACAACTGTCAATCCAAGTTGTTTTTGACCAACAGCAATTTTTTCAACAATAATATTGTCAACTGTTTTTCTTGTAGGTATTGCATTTGGCGTTCTATTGGCAAGTTTAAGGACTTCGTTAATTACAGGCCCAACATTGTTGGAAGACACATTGTAACTCGTCATGTTCATAATGCACTGTCTTGTATCTGGTGTATATGACTTTTTTACTGGATCAAAAAAAAAACGATTTCTTCATGATCTAGCAGCAGTAAATGTAAAAATTTCTCTCCTCAGTCACAGTTTGTAAATCTACTCTTAGTTTATTTAATGGATCAGGCTGATCTAAAAGTTTTAATTTTTCAGATAATTCTAATAGTTTGTTGTTCCTTTTGTAACTGGAACACAAGTTTTGAATTGTTTTGTTTTAATACTTCGATTTCATGAAGGCATATTTGGAAACTTTATTCGTTTCTGAAATCAGAGTTTTCTTCAAGTTTTTTTGTTTCTGTGTTTCTTTTACAATACTATTTCGTGCAAGTTTTCTACGCAGTAAACTGTTTTCATTTTTTGACTACTGTCAGTTTTTTTTTTTTTTTCTATTTTTTCATTTTCATTGTATACCTTTGTTGCTTTTTTGGAAACCCTTTTGGTTTCTAATCTTAACTTTTTGGTCTGTGATCGCAGTTCTTTAGATTGCGATTTCTTTAAACTGAGAAGTTCTCGTTTGTGTTCGGTTTCATTTTCTTTTGTTATTATTGCATGTTCAGATTTGATACTTTCAAATTTTTCGACAGATTTCTTTTGTATTTCTGACAATTCTGTGGCTAAAGTTGAGCATGTTTCTTTATAAGTAAAGTCATCTTCATAAAGTTTTCCTTTTGATGCAGCTGCAGTACTAGTAGCTACCGGTATTGAAAACACCTCATTTTCAAATTCTTCCTTTTGTTTTCCTCGTTTGCCTTTAAGTTTCTCTTTATACCGATGTAATCAAAAACAAACATACTTATCCATTTCCGAATCACAATCCAGAAGCAAAGTAAAAACTTTGGAACTGACATGTTAGGTTAGACACGTGAACTTCCACCAGGGAAGTGAGGCCGGGTGCTCCGGAAGGGTACGCACCTCCTGTTTAGCTAGCTACACCCGTCACGTGTAATCAAAATTGTGTGAAAGGAACATGGAACTATGAGACGTCAAATATATCCAAGGCAATCCTGGACACAGAGACATCAAACTTATCAACAATACTGTGATGACGGCCATAAAACTTTTTGAGGGCCTTGATAAGCCTAGGCTTGCAATATCCCTGAGTCAACAATTTATTTGCAAGCAGCCTACTTTTCAAATTTTGTAATTTTGAAATTAAAGCTGGTTTATAATTTGGGTTTTGTCGACATTGGAACATTCAGCAAATTTGTTAATAAGAAAGTCACTATCTGTCTGTAATTTACTTCTATTAAATATGTCTATGGCTAATTTCACAGTAATATTCATTTTGTTTTTCCAATGATTATCGTCAAATTTGTACAGTTCTAACAATCAATATTTACAGTATATACATAATACAGGAAGTTGAGGAAGGTTAAGAGAAGTAATGCATTGTCTTTTTCAATAATATGCTGGCAAACCACAGGCTCTCTTCAGTGATTTCATCAGATTTAAATATTGTTCTTCGTTAATCTTATTTTCCTTCCATAAGTCTTTCAGTATATTTGAAATTTTATCTTTGAAATATTTAGATAATTTTATCATTAATTTAGATTTCAAGTTTTGCAAATTGTTTTTCTTTAAATATGTGAGCAGTTCATCTTTTATAGTGAGAACTTTATTGGCAAAATGTCTCTTAAGAACAGATCTATTGCCCGCAGGCCTTCATTACAAATATCACAATCGAAAGTGTCAACAATTCTTACCGCATGGCTTAATATTATTTTTGGGATCTCCTCAGTATCACACTCTGAAGTTTGTGTGGCTATACTTCTCATCTGTGTCACCGGCCAATACTTTTCACAGTGTCAAGGCTTAGAGACTGCTTTTATAAAACTACAATTGAAATTAAATGGTTTTTTTGAATAATTGAACAGATAATGTAAATTTACAGTACAAACCGTACAAAAGACAGTTCCCGTAACATTGAAAAGTCAGAAAACTTTATCATGTAAATTTCCTGTTTTTTTTTCTATTTGGAGCATCACAATGCTTGTAGAGATGTAGGACAGTAAAAAAATGTTACTTCCTTTTAGTTTGTTATCATTCATCACCTGATTAGTTACTCAACGACGATGTTTTCCTTATAAAAAGCTTTGTTTACCTTATGTTATTCACTTTTACTGGGCGCTGCCATATTGAATCGAAAACGAGGCCGCAATTTCCGAAATTACCAGGTTTCAAATATATAACTTTTATTTTATATACGGGGATAACATGCCTTAAAAGGGTTGTTACTTTACAGAGAAATGCCTAATTTTTAATAATTTCATACTTACAATTGCGTATTTCAGTTCCTTATATAAGATTTTCCAAATTGCTCGCTTAAAATGCATGTGCTTTTTTTCTTCCAAAACTGGTACCTACACGGATGTTGTTTACGCTTTCTGTAATGACCTATACTAAAGAATAGAAACATCCCGAACGCATAAATATAGCTGCTTCGACACAGGACAACGTAATATATCACCCCCTTTGAAAATGAAGTTGCAGAAAATAACCGAGAAGTTCCGGACATATAGCGCGAAGTCAAACGTGGTTATCTCCCATTTGATTTACCGTCCCTACTATAAGTTTAGTGGAGCTCTTAAGTCATCTGATTATTTTCTGATTGGCTTTCATTTTTTATGTGACCAAACCAGTTCTTTCCCCTTGGTTAAATCGATATAGCTTCATTCTGTTCATGGGCTTGGTCACTGCACGTGTCACTCCCTAATGGTGGATTTTTTTCTACTGTAATCTGGTGGTGAGTTTTTATAATTTTATTTCTCCATAATTTCTTTTGGTTTTCTGGTAGTTTCATTGCTATATTTAAATGGTTTATAATTGGGTTTTCTTTAACTACACTTTACTAAAATTTAAAAGTATAAATGGAATTAAAGTTTAGAGTATGAATGGATATAAACAACAAATAATTTCATCCATTTGTATTATTATCATTTTTATTAGTTAAGTTAGTTTTTATGATGTATGGATTATTAAAATAAGTTTTAATAAATCATAAATTTATGTACAAAATATATAAAGTTTTTATGATTACATCATACTGTGATGACTGGATGATTTTTGTATGTTAAGTATGAATGATTTTTGGAATAAATGGATGAGTTTAGTATGAATGATTTTTGGAATGAATGACCTTAACATGTCCTCCTTTAATGTTAGATTTTAAGTAGTTTGTTGTTGAATTTTAAAGTTAAAATGTTTATCATCAGCCATGACATTAATGGGGTCATTATTTAAAGAGTTAAAGGAGTAACAGTTATTATCATTCAGATTTTAAATGTTTTATTGTACTGACGGCAACAGTGTCATATTATTTTACTATGTCTATGTCACGTTGATTTCTAAAAGTCACAAATCACAAAGTTTTGTATTTGCTGAAGTACTTACATTAATCTAGCTTCATTGTGTTGCAAATATTGCTAGCTGGAACGACTTTTGTTGGTGTTTAAGCTATTTTTTTATTACTGTTGTTAAACACATGTTTACAGTTGCCGCCATTGTTGATCGGCGACCTTACAAGCGAGTACCTCAAGTCCAGAGTTTATAAATTTGTAAAATCGAGTAAAAATCAGAATTTAGGTAATAAGTCATAATTTTTGGATAGAAAATTGTATTTATATGTTTATCATTCCGTACAAGCCATTTTTCATGCATTTATAGCAATATTAATAAGTTACAGAACATTTTCTGTGACCCCTGTTACAACCCCAGTACAATCCCTGTTTCAACCCCTGTTTCAGATCCCAGTTTCCAGTATCAAACCCCTGTTTCACTGAAGTTGTCATAGTAACTGACTGGAGTATAAAAAGGAACACGGATTTAAAACTGGGCTCTTTGTCTTCAGAACAACCAGACGCTACACATTATTTTGATTTTACTAGTTTAGGTACTTATTTTATTTTTGGAGCCTATTTAATATTAGTAAATATTTTTGGTTTAAAAGAGTATTTAAATAATGATCTATTTGACTAAAATTCCAGACAATTTTCTGGAAACCTGTCAAATTAAATCATATTGAAATTTATTTATTTAAAGTGAAATATGGACAATATCAGATTGGACACATGTGTTATTTTAGGAGTCAAAAAGGGAAATAATTAATTCTAAACTTAACCTACGTATTGAAGAATCTCTTGAAATATATCTACAGTATTTTGGCACATTTAGATAAATTTTCTAAATCTATACCAGAGTACTGTACTATTTATTTCATTAAAATATTAGCAAGTTGGTCTAGTCAGTGTGAACTTTGGGTCTTTACTAAGCAGTAATATTTATCTAAAACAAATTGTTCTAATTTATTTGTGAATTAATGTGAAGCTGTATCTTATGCTGATTATTTTTTTTGTGATATGGGTTATTTAATAAATCATTTAAACAGTCAAATTATATGAATCCATTATTTATTTTATTTAAGTATGTAAGATAAACCACTTGGTCGTTACAATACTATCAATTGAGTTTGTTTCATTGTTTAGGTTTACTGATATTTTGGAATGTGTATTTATTATTATTGAATCACCTGAATCCCATAGATCAGGTAATTTTCATTTTATTCAGATTTTACTCGTATCTTATTTTTAGAATTTCACTTCAGTATATATACATGTAGTCATAATAACAAAAGTAATGGTTCATTTGCATAATGTGATATGGTAGATTTACAATACAAATGTTTAAGTGCATTTTGGTAATTTTTACAACTTATTCCGTCTTTAAATTATATATTTATAGTTAAATTATTATTTTTGTATCTTTGTCAATTTTCTACGATATTTAAGATTTAGAATATTATTTTGTTTGCGCAGTTATTTCCCTTTGTCAGTGTTTACATTGATTGTATATATCTATATATATAATAATCCCATACGTAGCGTAGCCTTGTCTCGTTACATGGCGATTTATTGTAGTAATATCTAGAGAATTTTGTTTTGTTTACAATTTCCACACTGGTATACTGTGTTCTTGCTTTCTCTGAAAAAGCCTTAACAAATAATTAGAGCAATGGAAATGAGTTCATTATCATTAGGCCACCACTTTGGCGTTTTTGAACATACACCTGTAACCGCTTTAATGACCCTATGGCAGAGCAAAGGTCAAGCAATCTATTACTCTAGTCAATCTATGAAAAAAGTTTAACCTCAAATTGCAACAAAAGTTGTTTTTTATTCACCATAAAAATTCTACCAATTTCAATCCAGTGGAATTTGGTTTTTTTTTTTTTTGCAAATTAAAGTTAGCAATGTCATTTTCTATAGAAAAGGTAAATAACTCTGTAATGTGATCCTAAATTATACTCATTAAGACATTTTCAAAAACTTATAGTAGCCTCTGCTACTATATGAGCCTCTGCTACTATATGAAGAACAGGTTAGAAATCAGATGGAAATTTATACATAACTTAAAATAAAATATTAAGACAATTTAGAATGTCCTATGTAAATAAGTTTTTTGGGTTTTTTTAAAAGACTTTATGCAAAATGATGAATAAGGGCATGTTGAAGAGATAAAACAAAATTATAAACCTCCGATATATTTTATAATGCACAAAATGATAAGAATTAGTATATCTCGGGTTATAAACATAACTAACCTATACTTCTACTTCATGACTCGGAGTATTCTGTTATTATTTCCTCATTACTAGAAACATTAGATTGTGACAGACTAAAAATAAAATTTAACTGAATTAAAATGGTTTAATGATTTAAGTTAAATAAACTCGGTAATGTAAAATGTATATATGAAAACAATGAGGTTTGCCGCTTCACCACGTGATCACTAGCTAAAAACGTTTGTGTGGAACGTTTTGGAAAACGTAAACGTCACAATTTTTCCGAAATAACGTCAATTGTACGGGAAAACGCCATCTGATGCGATTCCATATCCATTGGAAATACATATTCCGCACCAACGTTAGAGGGTATAACGCGGTACAGTGGCGAACCCCATTATAATTGATCACTTCCAGGGTCTTTGATTTATATTTTGTTCAAATAGCAAAAAAAATATATAAATATATGATAATGGGACTAAAACTCCATCTGTTTTACAAGACTTGCCTCCCTTATATATAGAAATCCCCAAAAGAAATTAAAACTCCTAAAAAATATTTCCCCCTTATCAGACTTTTAACTATAATTATTTCATGCATTTAAGAGTATAATATTGGTAACAAAACATATTCTGCTGCAATTAGTTTGAGCTCAAACTGTAAATACATAGTCTATATACAAAACCCCAATCCACAACCTCATTATAAATAGCGAACCTTCGTGGTTTTTTTATGACTTTTTATCATGATGGAAGTAAATAACCCTCATTCTCATTTCACTTTGAAGAGCGTCTTGGGTGTATTATTTATCCGCGTCCTATAAGGTAGCACCCATTCCCACATAAACATTGTCTATTTGTAGGATGTGGTCATTCTTTGGCAAACGGACTTTTTAAATGTTCGAATATGTCTTACTGAAAACATGGGTTTCTACTAAAAACTGTGTGGACGATGCTAAAAGTTGTAAACAGCATAGGATTAATAATTCACTTTCTATGCAACGCACCTTAGCAAATTTTTCTGGTGGATGTAACGAGCTCTATTATTTTAAGTTATTAAAGTTTTTACTTTGCTTCTGGGATGAGATTCGGTCATTGATTAGTTCAATGATGATTAGTTTGTTTTTGATGATTATGATTTTTAATTAATGAGGGCATTTTTTCAAGAAATAAATAAGAACAAAACTAACCACAACCCCACCCCCATTTAAAAGTTTGGTTCATGATGTAATTGTTCTTAAAATATATCTCTCTGTTCATTTTGAACAGCAAATGCATGAAAATAGGACGCGAGATCAAGCTCATCACTGTCATTGTTCAGGCTGAAACGTTTATAAAATATGTAAACGTGTACACGGTTCACAGTAAACAAAACAAAGTCGTTTACCCGAATGAATGTAAAATGTGTACAAAATTAATGTCGAGTTATATAAATCTTGTACAGTTATTGAGTTAACAGCAAAAAAACAATTATATTTACTCTATATTATAATCGACTTATTACATTTTGTTATAAAATTCCATAAAATGCAATAAAATAAAGAATGAAGGTTAGAATAATAATCAAAACCAATATTGACTTTCAGTCAGTTAATTTGGTTACATGCGCAGCTCATGCGTAATTTATTGACAAACCAACTTCCGATGGGTGTTTTCAAAGTAACAAGAATTACAAACAAAAATTCCTATACATTTTAAGAGAATCAATGACAAAAAGTTTTATTTTAAAAATTTCCAAGGAAACCATGGAAGAAAGTTAAACTTGTTACTGTACTGGCCAGTCAGGTTATGACAGTGAATTTCGTCAAAAGTTCATAGAAAATTTAAAAAATGACAAATTTCATGTATTGTAAACTCACTTGAGCAGAGTCGTTCCAGGAAATCACAATAAATTCAACAGATTCGGCTTTATTATCACAGCAACAGAAAATGTTCTCCCTACGGAGGTTTACAAAGTTGTTTTCCTTGGCGATGATGGCGGAAGTCACGGCTCGTTATGCTTTATGCGCATGCACGAGTATACGCGACGGTTCCATGTTTTGCACGCGGGTAGATTCAAAATTATAGTTGACGTGACATAAGGGAGACTATCCTTAATTGGAGAATTTATCATTTTTATACGCTTTATTTTTACGAGTTATTTCCCTTATGTCGCTAAAAATTACTCCGGAGGTAAAAGAAAGTATAAGAAGACTGGAGGCATGCTTCAAAAGAGAAAAGAAGAGAAAATAGCCAGAGTTTGCATACCATAATATTAATGCCAGAATTGCCAAAGCGTTGAGGATCGGGAGATCAACCGTTTCGACCATATTAAATGAAACAGGTATAGTAGGATGGTCAAATATTAAATAATCGAATAAATAAAAAAAAATATTTACAAAAGAAATTGCGACCACACTATTTCATTTGATATACATATTTGGCATATGGTTTGACTACTGTAGAAGCATGTGAAATTACTGCTTTGCTCTTGGACAGGTGCACTCCACAGTGTTGTCCATTTTTGTAATGAACCCTACTACTACCCTTGGACCTGTACATTTAATAAATGGATTTACCACTAATGGTCTTGGACCAGAAAAGTTAATATACCAAATATTCTTCGTACATTTGCATTGTTCCTTTCGATAAATAAAACGTGGAAGCATTTTAACGTGACCAAATCGTGTGATTACAAAAGGAAAACACCTTCAAATGTCCAAATGGATTTCCTCTATCGCATTATTTTGTGTGTACAACGCCCCGTATTTGTACCAATTTAATCCAAAGTGCGAAAATTTTACCAAAAACCAAAACGATAACTTTTAACCAGACCCAGCAATTGAAGTTGTAGGGGCGGTGCATCATATCAAAGTAAAGAACAACATTGCCTTAAGAGCAGAAAAAAGACAAAAGTTCGACGACTTTGATCAGCAGGTTGTTCAGAGAACAGTTCATCAGTTTGCCCAGAAGAGAGAATATGTAAGAATTATCTACCAATCAAAGCACCCCCGTGTTATATTTGATGCATATATGACACCTACTGTAAATATTAATGCACGATTAATATATAAAGTTAAAATTGTGATTATAGATTGCTGTTTGAGACTTGTCTTATTATTAAAAACATGTTACAGTAGTATTGATAATAAAATCGAAAACTCTTAAAATAATGTTACAAGAGAAAGAAGCCAGTTTAAATATTTTGCTCCAGTTAATGATACTCAAAACTCGACCCTAATGTATAATAAACGAATCTCACCATTACTGCTTAAATTCTGTAACACTGGGCATTTGGCCCCAGCCATCCACCCAGACTCATAAATTATATACAATTGTAGTTATGGACACTGGTATATCTGTTTTTAAAGGTAACTCTTGCTAAAATTAAGGAAGCATTGGCCAAAGTAGATTTGACATGCAGTACCACAACATAAAAACGGTATCTAGCCAAGAACGGTTTCCGATATAAGAAAAGCCACGGGAAAAGATTTTTAAAGGAATCTGCAGAGATAATAACTAGCAGACATAATTACCTTAGGTAAACTATATGTAAAATGTCTTGATTAAAATGCACTTCATTAACCTACTGAATGAACATATTATGCAACATTTTTGCTTTACTATAGCGTACACTTATAGATCACAGTGCCTCACCACCGAGTAGCCTGTAGGTCCTAGTGCCAGAAAATTTGTCAGTTCGCCGAAAGTATGTTGTTTCCTTTAGGTTCCTACACGATATGACCAATGCGGTAGCTCAGTTGGAAGAGTGCTCGCTCCGTAAGTCGGAGGTCGTGGTGGGTTCGAACGCGGACCGGGTCTGACCCAAGACTTGAAAGTGGCCAGTGACTGTTCTTTCGCCCAGTACCCGGCATTACAAAATGAAAGTCACTGTTCTTTCGGATGCGAACTTAAAATAAACGAGGTCCGATGTCACAATAAAGAACCTTATTCTATAAATGCCATCAGCTCAAAGCACAGGCAATATTCCTGCACCTTCGCCTACAGCTGGCGACGTCTCTATATAAGTTAAAATATTCTTGACTGGGACGTTATTGCACCTGTACTCAACTCATACAGATCCATGAAAATGACTGGAAAATTGTGCACTTGCAAAATAGCAAAAGAAAAGAAACAAATAACATGATGCAACAATCAATGAAATAAATTGAGATCACTGATTATAAAACTAGACTTTTTGACTGATGCTTCATTATAAAAACATGGACCAAATAGTCCCCATTTTTAAAAAAATAAATAATGTTATTATTGTTTGTAAAATAGACAAATAAAAAGATTTAGAGAGAAGGCTGGGAGTTTATGTTGAGAGACATGGATAAACAGCAACCATGCATGCAAAGGTAGGTAGCTCTGAATGATTTCAACATTATTCTATATATTATGATAGTGAGCTTTATACAGTATTATGATAAGTCTAGAATTTTTGTAATGGAATTTTATGTTTTTAATTTTATTTTCAATCGTTTCGCAATGCATGGCTATTCACAATTTAGTAACTTTGTGTTGTAGGGAGAGTGGACTCACAATAGAAGTGGACCTACTGGCGTTACTCTCCCAGATTGCAATGAGTGCAGCAGGCACATACCATCGGGGAAAGGGACTAGGTTGATTATTTTAGATGCCAGTGAGATTTACTTTAAATGTACCAATAGATTGTTTTTAATAAATATCAAAATAAAAGGAGGCTGGTTAATAGAAGTTGTACATGCAACTCGTGTCTATATCACAGAGACATGCTAGTATTTATATAAGCTGTACATGTAACTCGTGTCTATATCACAGAGACATACATGTACTTATATAAGCTGTACATGTAACTCGTGTCTATATCACAAAGAGACATGCTAGTATTTATATAAGCTGTACATGTAACTCGTGTCTATATCACAGAGACATACATGTATTTATATAAGCTGTACATGCAACTCGTGTCTATATCACAAAGAGACATACATGTATTTATATAAGCTGTACATGTAACTCGTGTCTACATCACAAAGAGACATACATGTATTTATATAAGCTGTACATGCAACTCGTGTCTATATCACAAAGAGACATACATGTATTTATATAAGCTGTACATGTAACTCGTGTCTATATCACAAAGAGACATACATGTATTTATATAAGCTGTACATGTAACTCGTGTCTATATCACAGAGACATACATGTATTTATATAAGCTGTACATGTAACTCGTGTCTATATCACAAAGAGACATACATGTATTTATATAAGCTGTACATAACTTGGTTCTGTATCATTCTTAAGTAAATGTCATTTCATTCAAAAAAAAGATTGCCATGAAACTAATAAATGTCAAAAATGTATTTGCAGGTTAAGATAAAAGTGGTGTAGGTTTAATATTTTCATCGAAAACCAACAGCGAAGATTACCACGATGAAATGAACGGCCGTCATTTCCTGGAGTGGTTTCAAAACACTCTCATACCAGCACTACCCAATCCTTCTGTTGTGGTATTGGACAATGCACCATACCATAACATTAAGACTGAGGATTCTCTACCATCAAGTTCAAATAAACAGGACATTGTTACCTGGTTGAGGGAAAGAGAAGTAGATGCCAATGACACAATGTTAAAGGTTAAACATTATTACAAACTTAATTTTAACACAGTATATGTTTATTTAATTAAGTTCCATGCATAGTCGTGTCTTTTGTTGTATACTGGGATATCAAGTGCATACGCTACCATATTAATGAGGAAATAATTATTGAAACACTTTACTGTGTATAAACCAAGTTGTAATATTAAAAATAAAGTAAACTGAAGTTGATCAATATTATGCTGTAATAAAATAGATTCTAGTCTACACTTCCCCCCACTCCTGCGGTGGGGGTCAGTTAACACACAAAAACCTCAGTAGGTTCGACTTTTTTCAATGACCTGTCATAGATTATAAAATAAATAAATATAAAATATATAATATATATATGATAATTTCAACTATTTATTTGTAGTCTGATTTACTCACGTCTGTAAAATGCAACAAACCACTGGTCAAACACAAGACAGACGTAATTGCAGAGGAAAACGGCCACATGGTTCTACGTTTGCCAGTGCGTCATTGTGAACTAAACCTGATTGAATTAATTCAAGGTAGCGAATATAACTGATTTTTGAACAAAATATATTCTTGCTGTTACTAAATGGAGTTTAAACGCGATCTGTAAACCATTACCTTTGACTTTAATGGATTTGGAATCTCTAGCTTCAATTCAGTTAACTTTTTAGTGTTTTCAACCCAATCATATTTTTTATAACAAGAGCTTGCAACGACAAAAACACTTTTTACTAGCAGGTTTTTGTTTTTATAATTAATTCTGATTTTTTTTTTGCGAAGTATTTTAAAACTAGTTTGCAAAACGACTACGTTTATTTCCCCTCATGTACACACGGGAGTACTCAATTTGCGCGTAATTAATGACAACGATATTCTTTACTTTTTTTAACATAATTCAAATAACACTTGTGTCCTATAACAAAACTGCTAACATTTTTCTGATCAATATGTTTTGTGTTTTTTAGCGGAAGAGAAGATGTACATAGCCGCGCGCAATTCAACATTTAAATTAAAGGATGTTAAGGAACTATTCCTGATGGCAAAAGAGCAAATTACTGTCGATAAATGGGCAAAATCCGTCAATCATGTAATTAATAAAGTAGAAAGTAAATTTTGGACCTATGACGGAATAACGGAGAAAAAAATTCCTCCGTTTATTATACATGTGGACAATGACGATGACTATGCCTCTGATTCTGACACAGAGACGGTAATCGGACAGACGGTTGATAGGAACATAGAGCTACACGACTTACACATTATTGGACCGATGGGAGACGAAAACACGGACACGATACATAGTGGACAGACAAATGACGGGATAAGTGTGACAGACATGGAGGTTGAAGATTACACAGAAAACAGACAGATCTACGACGAAGACACTTGGGGATGAAAGTGACGGAGAGACATTATGTGACGCATGTGGACGACGCAACCCGGACGGTAGACAGAGACAGATAGTGGTTAGAATTGCGATCTTTGTTGTAAATGGAATCATGTTAGCTGTTTAAATATTTCTAAATCAAATTATAATAAAATTATGGAAAATAATTCATATTGGTGCAATGCTTGTAGGAAGAAATTATATCAGTAGTAATTTTACCAATCATGTAATGTGGATAAACGAAGAGTGGCATTTTATAACTTTTCCTTTACTGTTGTTCAACTTTTTCATTGTTAATTACATATTATCATATGAAATATAGATGTATTGCTGTGAAGTTCCGCGTTGTTTTTCTGTGACTAATCTTGTATATTACCTTAAATTTATTCGTTTTGACGATTCTCAATTATTTATTTATTTTATTTTTATTTAGTTATTGATAAAGGATCTGTGATAATATACATTATGTTATTATTAACTAAATAGCATTTCTAAAAATGAATAAATTAATTTTTCATAGTCGTCTGTTTGTTTTATTAATAATTCCTATATAGTCCAGAGCCTGTTTTTCAACTCTTCAGTTCAAGTTATCAAAGAAAATATTATTCACGGTTCCCATGATTATCCCGACTGGACATACCATAGTTTATGTAATTACAAAGAGATCAAATAAAACGTTCCAGTAAAATGGTCAATTTACAAAATTACTTAAATTGCCCTCAAATTTTCAATAAAATTATTGAAAACAACAACATTAATAATATTAATAAAAAATTAAATTTATCCAATTCATTTCTAGACCGTTTTTTTAAAGAAATGTTCATAGTTACAAACAAAACAATTAGCATATTTTATACATTGTTCCATACGTTGTTTTTTAATTTTTTTTTATTTTATCTCAAAATGAACACAGTGAACGCCGATAGCCTATCCCAAGGCATAACAGTACTTTAGACGCCCATTTCTTTATAAATAACAAATTGGATAAGTGTATAGAAATAAAGACAAAACTGCAGACTGTTCTGTTTTTAACGGTGAAAATTTCATAAAATTCGGCACAAAAATAGCCCTTTCAGAAATTAAAAAAAATTCCAACGATGATTTTGTGCAGTTCATCATGTCTTCACGTTGACGTCAACCTTACGTTACCTGTGAAAAGTGGACTCTTCCGTTACAGTCGTGACTCCCGCCATCATCGCCAAGGAAAACAACACTGTAAACCTCCATAGGGAGAACATTTTCTGTTGCTGTGTGATAATGAAGCCGAATCTGTTGAATTTATTGTGATTTCCTGGAACGACTCGGCTCAAGTGTGTTGACAATACATGAAATTTGTCAGATTTTTTTTATTTTCTATGAACTTTTGACGAAATGCACTGTCATAACCTGACTGGCCAGTACAGTAAATTAACCATTTGATTAGCAGCTTTCTTTATCACTAGCTGAAGAATACGGTTACCGATTCACAAAATAAAAAATATGTAAACATTAGTAGTTTTGACTTAAACACAAGGAAATGTCAAAATATCAAAACGGGGAAGGGATAGTTTAGAGCTTGTTATTTTATTAGTTTCAGGTTGATCGTTAGCTTAGTAGTACCACTACAACTTGTATCCATCGGCTCTTAATGTTTATCTTGTTTAATGTTAATGATAGAAAGATTTTCAGTCGCAGCAGACACATGATAATTTTGTTTGTGACTTCATCATCTAAATGATAAAAATTAATTTATCGACAGCATTTGGTTCTAATGACTGTAACACACACCCTGGCCGTCGAAATTACACGCTCAGACGGAACTGAAGTGGCCGAATTGTACATTAATTTTGTTTCAATACTGATATCCAGAATAAATGTGTGTTTATTGAATTTCCACCAGTCATTGGGTTTTACATTTTTACCCGCCTCTAGTAAGACTCTTCCATGGTGTGGAATCAAAATTAACACTACTGAAAAACAACTTTGCAATGCATTTGTTTTTACAAATAAATAACTTGCTTAACTGATCAACCAAAACCTGAATAATGAAATTTACTACATCAGAAATAACCCTTTCGCTATTTTTATACCCCAAAATTGAAGTTAATACATTTCGATCTGTGGGTATGTATTAGGAGTTTTAAGATATGTTCTTCTCCAAATTTAGGTTATCGCCCTTTGACTAGTAAATATTTTGTTTGGTTACAGTAAGCGAAGTGAAACCAAAAAATCACAAACCATTTTTTAATATTTATAATTAATCATTTAAATGCTCAAGCGAGTTTTTAAAAAACTGAACCTTTGTTTAATGGTAAATATATATATTGTTTATGTCTTGAACTCGATTTATAAGTATACTTCCTCATGCAAAGTATTTTTAGTATATATTTTGGTCCTTTGGCTATCCTTCCAACATCTTAAAAACGGTTTTGGTTTTAAAGTTTGGTCCAAGCAATACTGTTTTTTGAATTGTATTCCGAAACGGCCGTCTAGTGCTGTAAAATTAAAACTGCTATAAAATGTAATTTAATAAGACATGAGACTTCAATGACAGGAGTAAATAAGCTCTGTGCCCAGTAATTAAAATAATATTAAACTTTTGCTTTTAGTTAAAAATACAATGATCATAAACCGTAATGTTTGATATTAAATGTAGCATTGATCAATAATTTAAAAAAGCAGTCATGGCCGTGCAAATAAACACATAAATTAAACATTTACGTTTCCACTTGTATGTTAAACAACATCTGTCGGATGTTCAATTATAGTATTGCCAATAGTAATATTTCACTCCTTGCAAAGTGAATACCGACTACAATAGCTACATACGATTTACCGGATAACAAAGTGAAATAATATACAAAAATTCAAACGTAATTTTTACAGCTACAAACAAAATACCAAGTATACCAAAAGTAACTCGTCTGTCTCTAACCTCGACTTTATCATGTTGTTAGAAAATCGCTGCTTTTTTCATCAACATTTGCTTCTGGGTGAAGTCCTTTTTTATCTCACCATCTGATCGAGCTTCTAGTTGTCCTGCCTTTCGACTGCTTATTGACTATGTTATATTGGCATCGTTTATATGACTTGTTTCCTCATCTGAATAGTAAGTTGTATATTCCGACTTTTGCTTCATCTGATTTTTTGGACTATATAAACACTAGACCTTTATATCTAACGTCTTCTATTTCGATCACAGGAATGCAGTTAATGTACATTTTACTACGTCAGGCAATAGTTTTATATTAAACTGCTATTTTGTCTGAACAGACAATTTCGTTGTGTAAATCTGTGTCGATGCTGTGCTAGTTTTAGACTCTGTCTCTGTTTAATCTAATTTATCTTGCTTGTCACTGCCATTTTTTACAACGGTTCTATCTTTGATATAAGAAAAAATTACTTTGCATATAAAAAACTTTAAAATAGTGTTAACACTTAAATACTTTCAATTCCTAAAAAATAGACTTTAAAACATTATTTGTATAAGCTTAAACATATGGCAATTATAACTCTTAATATTCTATGCACTCTAAACTGACCTAATTCAGGAATATGACCTTTTAACTGTTTTAACAAAATATGAATGTAATCAATTATAACATCTATACAATGAAAAGTGTAGTTCTTGCATCAAGAGGAAAATTGTACAGACGTTTATCCACACTTCAAAACCAATATTATTATCACTATGCACATGTTGACATCTCATATGTTTAAACCGACATGGAAAATCATGCAGAGAACGATGAACTACTTAACCATCGTCGTCAGATTTCTTTTAGTCGTAATCCCATAAAATCTATTCTATACCTGGCATCAACAATGATTCTACAAATTTTGGATACTGTTATTCCACTTAATTTATTTCCCATACTAGAATTATCACAAGTTTAATTTCCGTTGTACATGGCTAAGGTTTTCCCAAATGTGTAAGAAACATTTTGTTCCTTCAGCGTCACGCCAACCAGCCTCTTTAATATTTATCTGTATGTCTGGTTTGAGATAAGGACGGTGTTTTTATTTAGTGCACCTCTGGGAACAGTTCTTATGAGGCTACAACAATATGGAAACCTAAAAAATGGAAATAAACACATTGTAAGCACAATATAAAACCTTTAACATGGCAGCTAATAATCTAGAACAATACTACATTATTCAATTCATTTTCACTTAGCATTAGATATAACACGTGAACTTTCACTTAGCATTTGAACTTTCTCCAGGGAAGTTAGGTCGGGTTCTCCGGATTGGGAAGCAACCCTTGTTTATGGAAAACATATGAAAAGTATTTGAAGTGGTTCCAAAGCACGGTCTTTTAGGTATCAACTCCATCGGGGACTGTTGTGTGACATCTATTAGAATTTTCGCACGAAAAACGCATAAAAATCGTGCGAATTTTGTGCGTAAAGAAGCTGAAAGAAGAACACTGACATACGCGAAAATATATGAATTTCGCATGGTAATAATGTTTCGCGCGAAATTCGTATGAAAATTAAGTGAATTTCATTAAATGTATATTAAATGACTACACACGAAAATCATGCGAATCACTTCTCTTAAAACTCATGTAAATAAAGCATTTCTTCATTTAAATTTCTTTCCTCGCACAAAAATCATGTATCAAAATTGTAAGCTGTCATAATTGTAACTAGCAAAATTACACATGGGAATTTATTATGTCATGATTGTGGAATCTATTCAAATATTAACCAAGTCTTGGTTTCTCTATGCCTTTTACAAACCCTATTGCAAGCTGAAAATAGAATAACTTAGTGATTTTTTTTATTTACACATTGAAGGTGATATCTCTCTTTTTCTTTCTTTAACTTTAATATAAAATACGATTTCGACCATACAATACAATTTTAATTGATCAATATATTTGTTCAAGATTGATTAATGGAGATTGATTATTTTGTTTCTTATCAAAAACTAATCCATGTCGGAACATCAATACAGAAATTCACAAGTCAGGTAAAACAAAGGAATACTTGAGGTCAGGTGTTCAAGGAAAGTTAAGCACCTCCTGTGTAGCGAGTTACACCTGCCACGAGTGTAATTTTATCATTCATATCCGGTTGTTATTAAATTTCAAATCCATGATAGTGTAACCTTTATTTATTTTACAAACCTATGGAAATAAAATTAATCGAACACTAGTGAAATGAATTTTCAACATGGTACCATTATGAAAAATGGACAATTTTTGTGTGGTATATACTTTAGAGTCATTATGTATAATTTGAATGGGGATATTTTTCAAATTGTTATTTTTTTAAATATGTTTTGTCTAACATATTGAAATTATTAAATTAAAAAAAATGTTATCATGTTGATGCATTATATCTCTTTGTAAGTTCCATCTAACTAAAATATTACCCCCAAAAAATTCAATCCAACTATTTCTTGAAATCAGATCC
The DNA here is from genome assembly GCA_021292105.1 of Anadara kagoshimensis. Taxonomy (NCBI): domain Eukaryota; kingdom Metazoa; phylum Mollusca; class Bivalvia; order Arcoida; family Arcidae; genus Anadara; species Anadara kagoshimensis. Next base: position 13,650,765 of record CM037872.1, read on the forward strand.
TCAACCATCTCGATCATTATACTGAAATTCAAAAAAAATTGAACCTTTAAAATGGTTAATGAATTATTAATTACCAGAATACATTTTTCTTTAGGGTGTTTTTAAATTGTTCATCAAGGTATGGACTCTTAAAGTAGCTGTCCACTGACGTTATCAAATGTATTCTTCGTGTTTTATTTATAAATTGTCTGTGATGTAAATGTTTTTATCAGTATAGCAATAGTTTTATTAAAAATTTATTTGTTGCTATTTTTAATTTTACATTTTAATACTTTGTGTTATTGATACTATTGTATCTTTTACTTTTTCTAGCCGCGAATAGCTACAATAATGCTGATGCGGCTTTAAACAATAACTCACTCACTTACTCTTCCGCTTTGTCAACTTGCATTGAACATTTTAAAAAATTTTCCTTGGTTTTCGTGGGTTTTTTTTTCTTTCTTATTGTTTATTGTGCCGTTATTTAATCAAATTATTTGGAATAATCAAAAACATTCTAATTTTATTGCCATAATGATACATATATAACCAAGACTTTCTTCAAAAACATGTAATCTTAACCTTTTGCCCCATAACAGTTTCATGACAAATAGTTTACCTTATGAAACAAATAGTGTGCTATAATTAAAGATTTTACTATTGAACAATATTGCTACATAGTTTATACTGTACATGAACTGTAACATGATGAATTTGAAGATCTGATACTTCAAAAAATATCTTACTTTTTAGAGCATCTTCCAACACCACATATTCATTGATAGATTTTATAGTATTTACATAATGATTGTAATAGTTTTAGAATGTGCATTCTTGAATTTCAACCAAATTGTGGCAAGTTAATAATTAAGTATGATAAGAATTTAATTTTTTTTAAATTAAACAAATCCAAATTTAGATAATAAAAAAAGAAAGAACAAGAACACAACACATATTAACATTGAAATCGCCGATTTTAAAACTCCAGCAATTACGAGAGTTAAAAATTGAAAATCATATTTCAGACAAAATAAATATTTTTTTATAATGCTATAAAAATAAAATAAAAATATTCTTTTTTAATAATAAATAAATAATGTAGCAGTTATTTGTGCAAAATATCCAATTATTTAATTTTCCATAATTGGAAATAACAAATGAAATTAGTTTTAATTATATATAATCCAAAAACAAACATACTAATCCATGTCCGAATCACAATCCAGAAGCAAAGTAAAAACTTTGGAACTGACAAGTTAGGTTAAGACACGTGAACTTCCATCAAGGAGGTGAGGCCGGGTGCTCCGGAAGGGTAAGCACCTCCTGTTTAGAAAGGAACATGGAACTATGAGACGTCAAATATATCCAGGGCAATCCTGGACACAGAGACATCAAACTTATCAACAATACTGTGATGACGGCCATTAAACTTTTTGAGGGCCTTGATTAGCCTAGGCTTGTAATATCCCTGAGTCAACAATTTATTTGCAAGCAGCCTACTTCGTTGTACAAAGTCTCCGTAGTGGGAACAAGCTCTAACATAGCGTATTAATTGGGAAACAAATACACCATAAGCAGGAGAACCAGGTATATTGCTGCATAAAAAAGGAAAGTTGACAATAGAAAAAAAGTCATAAAATTTCAAATGTAGCCTTTCGTGTGCGTCATAATTCAGCTATAAGTATAAATATGAAGCAGAACTTATGGAATCAGTCGTGTCTTTTATTTCAAGCTCACTAGGATAGATGACACTTACATAGTCTCCAAATTTAGGATTGTTAAGTGACAGAACGTCATCTATTAATCTATTATGGACCTCTCCAGACAACACTATAGGAGAACTGTTCCCGAGGGAGAGGTCCATAATAGATTTAGTACATCACATGTCTTTTTTTTTTCAAAGTTGGAGAGAGAATTAATTCTCAGATTAATTATTTACTTTATTCAACATTTGGAATAAATTTCATTCTCCTTGGCCTTGGTCAGACATTTGTATAAAAATCGAACAAAATATTGTTGCTTTGATCGATCTCCATAGATCCAAACTCACCATCAATTTTCCTGGCTCTGAGATATTCATATAAAATATTAACCGAATACTTTGTGGCCTCCTTTGTTTTTTGCTCGTAAAAAACTGAATTTACATTCGTAAATCGCGCGTCGTCGGATGCCATTTTGTATCCGACGGCAACAAACAGCGCCACCTAGACAAAGGGAAGTAACCAGCTTTTGCTTTGCGGGGGGTCACGCGCTATGCTATGCGCTGCTATGCGTTGTCAAGGACAGATAAATTCTACATAAAACAGTATTCATGTAGTTATCCAATGATTATTCAAGAAATTAACATGTGATGTACTAAATATCTGTATGTTGAGTTGAATGATTTGACGAGTCTTCTCTCCAGATTTAACAAGGTTCTGCATAAATTCTGCTTCTTGCTATGAGCAAATTATTGACAAATTTAAATTCATGTAGGTACCATAGCAATCCATGTTCTTGCACTAATCCATTTTAATGATGTCGTGATTATGATTGTTTTTGTGAAAAGTAAATAGTTCCATTTTGAATTCATCAATATTATGCTTCAACATGTTGCCTATGTAATCACTTGGATTTTAACAAAAAAAATAATACTTTCAATGGCACAGTAAATTTTTAAAAAGGTGACATTTTCTTATAATCTTCATTAATTTAAATAGCACATTCTATTTAATAAAGCACTATAAAAGTTATTTATAAGCAGTTAGCGGTTAATGATTCAAAAGACGAGATAAAAAAATAAGAAGTTATTTTATGGGGTTTTTTTAAATTATTATTCAAAACAATATGTCCATAGTTTAGTTTTTATTTATTTTAATTTTTTCTCTGTTTTTCTCTCATGAGACTCCCATTTTGTTAGATCACTGTTATCAAAAGTTCTTTTGAAGACTCCCCAAAGTTTTCAATGTTCTCGCCACTTTTCTCCATCATTTCTGGGTGTCCACAAAGTCTCTCTGAAAATAAAACAAAATCTAAAAATCCACATTTATTTCAAAGTGAACATTTATAATACATTGTTATAATCTAGCACAATGTATATATGTGACATGCTATTTTCAAAAATGATCCATTTAACTTGCATGTAAATATGCCAATGTATCAACATTGTCTGGAAAACAAAATTACACATTTGTCAAAAGCAGTAAGGAATTAATTGCAGTACAAGCTGTAAATAATTAATTCTAAACTTCTGTAATTTGTTGACAAAATAGAAATGAATGATGTTTGTAAATTTTTCATGGATTGTATGACCACCTGAAATTACTCGAACCAACTGTAATTTTAAAACCATTTTTTATAACATTTGAATTTGTAGTTTATCTTCATGGAAACTTATTTGCTTTCTTTAGTTTCTTAAGACTTACGGTATCAAAAATAATATATTACATTGCCTAATTAAGGAATGATTATACATTTGGGTTTTTTTATCTTTTAAATTTAAATCATTCTTGGGAATTGCTAAAATATTTAATTACATTGAATTGCAACTGACTCAAATTTAACTGAGAATTTCATAACTTTACTTTTTTATTGATAATTTGCGATGAATTTTTCGTGAGCATGAATTAATTTCGTGAGATTTTGCCAGATATTTTTCTTGCTGTGACAGTTCTAGAGATAGAAAGAATTTTGGCAATTTCTTTTCAAATGTATAACAATATTTGTTAATATAAATATCTGCTATTTATAACAAACTATATTGACAACACTTGTAGGGAAAAAACATAACTAATGATCACATATGAAAACAAAATGATTTTAAAATTTATTTAGTTATAAAATTATGTTTACAATGATTTTTTCATGAGAAATTCGCACGAACTAATAAATTGATGCAATTTTCTCGTATTGTGATAGATCGGTATGCCGCACTTCATTTCTAAGCACCAACAGTTTAACACTCGTCAGGTGTATAATGAAAATAAAAAGGACCATGAAACTATAGGACGTTAAATACATAATCCTCAACACACATAAAACTTATCAACAATATATGTGTCAGTAGCTTGCTTCGTTGTTGAAGTGGGAACCAGCTATATCGTAGAATATTAATCAAAAAAAAAAAAAACATATCAAAATACACAATCCTAAAGCAAAGTAAAATAAAAATTGAAGCTGGCAAATTACTAGTACGTAAAACACAGGTTCCACCAGGGAAGGGAAAACAACTCCTGTTTAGATACCTACACTTGTCACGTGTACATTAAAAATCGGAATATTTAGTATCTTGCTTTGCGTAACAGTTGTACCTCTAAATGTTCTTACAGTTCCAACATGATCAGGGTAGGAACAAGTTCTCAATTGCTTGAAATCTAAACCATTTTGGTAACGATGCAAGGAACATACTGTTAATGTAGCATCCATAATAAACATGCCCACACGTCAACAAATTCAATCGGCTTCTTCAGGCAGACTTAAAAAACCTCTGTCCTGGGTACCGATATTGACGTCAAGTTTCTTGAGATGTGACCTAACATCACGTTCACATTGTGATAATTTCGGTATCGCTGTTTCCTCTAGATTTCTAAGATAAACGGAGCACGCTTTCGTATGGAAACGGGAAAAGCTACACTTTGAATTATCGCGCGTCATTTTTTCATATCGGAAATGATGCTATGTAAACAAAACACCTTCGAAGTGAATAACAGAAATTACAAAATTATTTTGTTTTTAGTTTTGACTAATATTATACTTATTTATGTTGTAAGAAATAAAATCTACATACCATTGAAAGATGCTTGATACAAATCTTTCTAAACATAATTCAAGTCATAACGCGAGTTATCTCCTTTGAATTGGTAGGTCAACTATGGCTTTTTAAAGCCGATTATTTAAAATTATGTCGCCACACATTCTTTCAATCCAAATCAAAGAAAACCTACCCCTGCCTTTTTTATTTAGTCAATTATGCTAGTTGGTCAAGGTACACTACTACATCATTCCACAGACGAGTGGATAGTCTATATTTTGACAAAAAGTCAAAGTCTATTATTAAATCAAATGCTTGGCATAAATAATGGTATTGCTTTTTTGTGTCAACATGTTTCGACAGCTAGGCTCCCGTCTTCAGAACTTGTTCATACTGAGAATATTTACCTAAGGTACAAAAGTTGACGGAAGACATTGCCAAAAAAATCACGTGATGTTAATTGTTCCCTGTTGGCTTCTATCAGTAAAAGTTGCATATAGTTATTGTTATTATTTATAGAGTTGATTGAAAACCCCATAGATGTTGTATATGGAAACTTCTTTTGTTGACAGCGATGGCGAAAGTTCGTTTATAAAAACAGTGATGGTTGAGCATCTGTTTTAAATGTTGAAATTTAATGTTGAAATATTTTCCCCCTCATTGGTTATAATTTTTTTTATTTTTTGCCTTTTATCCAATTCCCTTCCGTAACAATTCTTTCATTTTAGCGTCCAAAACCCGACACAACGAATCAAATTCCTTGTCATCCAAAAGTTTGATCAATTTCCCATTTCACCACAAATGATGTTGGATTTATATTAATAGTTCATATAATGTGTTTCGATAATATTCTTCACCAACTTTATTCCTAACCTCTGCTATAAAGTAGCTTAGCACATTGTTCAGTTCCTCATTTGAAATTCTGACCAAATCTTTGTCCATAGTCGAAATGTTAGAATTTTGAACCTTAATATTCCTGTCAAATTTCCATATATTGAACAAATTAACCGCCAATTTTGATTTGTTTTCCGAGCTTTTTGGTACAGAATTATCCGATAGATTTTAAGTCACTTTTACTAAAAGGTTTTTGGAAACCTAGATCTTTGTTTCAAAACTTTTTGAATTTCAAAGTCCGAAATATCGGAAAATAAATCGCCTTTTAACTCAAACTTTGGCTTGTAATCCGTATGCCCTACTTTCTTAAACTCTATTCACAAAGTAATTAAGGGGTTACACAAAGGAAAAAACTTTAATTTCTCAAAGCCATATTTATTTAAATATCTTTAATTGTAGTACTGACTGAATTATATCTAAAACTTTTCCCGATTTATTTGATTTTTTGGACAAGACTATCCTCGGTGGTTCGCGCATCGACCAGTCCAATATTTTACATACTGGACAGATTTTTTTTTCATTCAATGCAGTAATCAAAAACAAACATACTAATCTATGTCCGAATAACCTCCTATAATTTCATTTTAATCTCGTACACATCGATGAAACATGTTTTACAAAGAATAAATTCTATTGTTATTTAGAAAACATCTTAATTTATTTTTATGGTTTTTATATATATAAAATTACCTCATACAAAGGATCAATTTTATCGACTTTTATTTATATGGAAAAAACAAGGGTAAAACTTCAGCCTTTAAAGGCAGAGCCGTGGCGCATTTCCAATATTTAGGAGGAGACTCTTCAAGTGCCAAAGGGGACTATTGGACATGTTTACACTGGAAATTTTAATAAAAATGGAGCAAAACTTTGCATTCTGATGCAAGTTTTAGAATAATTGAGTGCTGCTTGAACATTATGGAAATATTAAAATGAGAATTCAACACTGAATAACTTTGAAACTACTAAGTAACTTTATTTATGAATTAAGGAACCAAACCAATCATAATGTTGACAATTATTCCAACACAAGTAGAACTTAACTGTAGAGTTCCCTTTTCTAGAGTAAATGACTGCAGGTGTTGGAATAAAGTCAGATTTTCTATGTATAATAAGCATTGTCAATCCACTAAATAGATCTTGTACCATACGAATCCCATTTTTCAGGGAACCCAATTAAATCAATCATTTTGTATTTAATGGTCATTAATCAGTTTAAAACTAAAACATTAGCTACATTTAACTATACCGTAACATATGTAACTTTACCTTTCTTTTGAAAAAAAAATCCAGCAATGTATGTGGGTTGTTTTACCTGGACGTCATAGTGGAAGTATCAAATAAAACCTTAACACTGATACGACTCGATCTTTTTAAGAACTATTCTAGTAACACTGAGTTACATACCATGCAGTTAGATGCAATAATTGGATAGCGGTTTGAGAGAAATTCTTAATGCAATACACATGAACAAGTGTAGATTATTTTTGTCTAGAGGGTTGCAGCCCACCCACCCCCCACACACGCACATGTTCGAGCGCGCGCGCAGTTATGCACGACCCGTTTGCCACTTTAAATTGAACTGTCTATCTTTTCTGTGTCTCTCATACTTCTTTTTGCGATCGTTGGTATCATAAGTTTTGTTGGGCTTTCTTGGTATTGCCCAAGAAACATACTTGTCTGATTATTATGTTAATTTTCGAAATTTAAATCGGAAAACTAATTAAATTATCGTTCTTGCAACCAGTATCTCTATATCTTTGTAAGCAATGAGGTTTAATACAAACAACATTGACACTAAAATCACTAATACGATTGCGGCAATCGCATTTGGTCCGATTAATTACTGTTGATTGTATGAAGACGTCAATTTGTCACATATGTCCGACAGTCTGACGGGTTTTTCAAAGACTGGTACTTGGGAAAGCATTTTTTATTCGTGAGTAAGCAGGTGGATCACAGTATGAACCTGACATTGCTTGGACATCTTGGCAGTTTAAATAGATATCTCCGGAACAACTACCCCGTAAATATTATCAAACCTTTCCCGGCATGTCTCCTACTTCTACCAATTACGACCACCTTCAACAAATTGAAGTTTTTGTCGTTAGCGGATGTACATACAATACGGACAAGAGAGTGGACAAACAATTACATAGATATACATATGTGATTGTATCAAGTAGAAATTGGTTGAAATCTCAAATTGTCACAAACATATTTTTTGTCTTTAAAATATATAAAAATTCACTCTCTATCTTTTTACAAAATTTTACATAAAAATTCTTACGAATACCAAAGTTATGATGCCATTTATGACGTAGCAAATTTACGTATCACCCAATTGTAAATGCGCCCAAAACTACTTGAATTTGCAAAAATTATCGGAAATTCTAACAATATAGGGACATTAAGTCAAGTACAATTTTTCAGTCACAAGCGGTATAAATGTAGTATTCATTTGATTGTTGTATAAAATATCAGTATCTATGTTGAGCACTGTGTTATTGATAAAGGCGCACAGGTACCTGTTTTTCATGGCAATGATTGCAGTATAATGATGACGTCGTTCTTCCAACTGTTACGTCACAATACTGAAAATGTTGACGAGGAGATTTTGACCGATTTCTACTTGATACAATCACATATATATTTTTTTTAATTTTTTTATAAGATAAAAATGATTAATTTAATGAATGGAGTCAGTATTGCGATAGCATTGCAGGAAGGATTTAAATGAATCCAAGCTGTTACACTTTACAATGCTATCAGGTAGACTGTTCCAGTCACGAATGGTCTTAGGAAAAAAGGATTCATTCCGATAAGTTGTTATTGAAGTTGGAAGAAGGAATCCTTCTGAATTATGATGTCGTGTTGTCCTGCTTGCTGATAGCCACTAGCTGATGCCTAATTTTATAGAGCATACAAACTCTAGCGTCAGTACGCCTGGTTTGAAGAGACTTCCAGCCAAGATGCTGTATCATATCACTGACGCTAGATGTAGACCTATATGTATTTAATACATACCTTGCCGATCTTCTTTGGGTCATTTCTACTTTCATAATATCTTGTTTTAGATGAGGATCCCAGACAGAGCAGGCATATTCAACTTGTGGTCTTATTAAGGATTTATATACCTGCTCTTTAATGGATGTTGAATTTATATTGAGATTCCTCTTGAGGAAATTTAAGGTGTTTGTAGCTTTGGTGGTAATATTAGCTATGTGATTTCCCCATTTTAGATCAGATGTTAATGTGACCCCAAGATATTTTGCCGTTGTTACATGTTCTAAAGTATGACCGTGAAGAGTATAGTTGTGTTTGATGATTGATTTGTTACGTGTGATGGATAAGACGTTACATTTATCAGGATGGAATGCCATTTTCCATTCTAATTCCCAATCACCAAGTTTGTTTAGATCACTTTGGAGTGTTAAGGCATCATGATTTGATTTAACTGCTAAATATGCTAAAGTGTCGTCAGCAAACAGTTAATCCAGACCAGATGGCATGTCATTTATGTAAAATAAAATGTCGTTTTTAATTTTGATTTCGCACATGGCGGGTGTACACAGGAACACCCTCCGATTTTTACGTTAAACTTTATGAAACGCAACCATTAGATGATTATGTAACGGTGTTATATTTATGAAATGTATTCACCAATACTCACTACATAAAACACTTATCAACACAGTACAAAATCAATCTAGACTAAATGAATAATGCTTTAAGAAGGTAAAGAGCTAACATAAGATCACATCATGTGTAACGGTGATCTCAAAAGTGTTCACTATGATTTTAAAACTGATAATTTAAACGAAACGGAGGTAAAAGAAATCAAATTGAGGCTTCTAAATTAACCAAAGGTTATATTAGTTTAGTCAAGCTAAGGTCAACTCTAGTATAACTAACGGACATTTTAGGTAAAAGTATTCCAGCTATTTTGTTGATGGTCTGTAACGTTTAAAAAGTACTTATAAAACATGCAAAAGAGAGTCTTGAATAGCAAGAACAAGTAATAGCAATCGAAAAAATAACAATACACGACACAATATTAACATATTTACAGACTACGTATATTGAAATTTCCCACTCCATAAACACTAATGTCTACACAACCTACATTATAATGGTATATGATGTCACGGGGAAACCCTGTATATTCATATGCCAAATCATACAATGTTTTAAAACTAATTAAACAAACAAAAGTCCATTTACAATCCTTTAGCCTTCCGTTTTTTCGTAGATTTCTCTAAAACAAAACTTCTAAAAGTAAAATCGTACATTTATTATACAATCCATGCCGTAATTTAATTTTAATATTTCTATGATTAAACTTTTCTCAGTTTTGGCCTATACTCCGTAATTTTTGGTCGATTTTTAACAATGACTATTTTGTCTAAGTCATACATTTCGGACAAGGAAATACTGAGTTAATTTGCATAAGAAATACTTATGACTTTACATAACTTAATCTTGACAAACTTAAAACGTTAAATGAAGACGCCAAGAATTACGTAAATATATATTTTCATTAAAAGTTCTACAAATAAAAAGATGACCAGGAAATTTGCATTCATAATTTACTGAATAAAAAGTAAGGCACATGTGCAATGTATTTACAAAAGTATTCTACCAATAAAAAAGTACTATCCAGGAAGTCTGCATTCATTATTTACTGAAAACAAAAGTAACGTAAATATATTTACGAAATTTAAAAAAAAACCGTCCCCGTACAAACAAAAAAGATATTCCATCCGGGAAATCTGTATCCATTACTAAATAAATACAAAAGTATCATTTATTTACAAAAAAGCGTTCTACAAGTAAAAATATTCAAAATAGTTTTTCGGGTTTTGTTCAACTTCGTGTTTGATTTATCACCACTATAGTGAAAAAATGATTGCTTATGGGATATTTTCGATGAAAATAAGTAGTCATGTCTAGACCTAAATCATTTTATATCATACAGTATTTTCTCAGTTCAATAAATTTACTCCCATTAATTATTATTATCATCATAGAAAACATTAATTCTGTTAAATACAAGTATGGAATTTTCAATGATCACTGTTGCTAATACAGCTGTCAGTGTCACTACTTTCAAAGTGTGTATCGGTCTCGTCATCGCTAATTAAATTAATCATTATGGGTTCTATATCCATGATATTGTTCTCCATTACTCCAATTGACAGCCAGTATTCTCTTTGTTTTGCGATTTTGTTCTTTACGGCCTTTTCCAAATCAGATTAGCTTACTTTCTGACATCCCTTCCAAAAAAGTTTTTCGACATCGTTTAATTTTATTTTTACTAACATAATTTTTACCTGAGCCTACATTAATTCTATTGCATTTAATTCACAATGACGAATTAGTGAACGTAAAACAGTATGACCATGTTCATGAGTTTATACATCTGTTTTATTTTGTATTTCTCGACTTCTATATATATATTTCTGGTTTCAGTTGATCAATATTTACACTCGACTTTGAAGTCATGAAATCATGTCGGCTTTTGTTTTTTGTTGCTGGTGTTGGATCAGGTGTGATCAAGTTATGATATTTAGCATTGTCCAAAATTATAACACTAGGTTCTTCTAAAGTTGGTATAAGTTCACTTTTAAACCAATCCATAAGAACATCTGAATTCATTTCTTGGTGATAGTCACCATCGCCTATTTTGGTTTGAAAAATTAGATAAAATCCATTTATTAAACCTGATTATGTGCATCTAGCGTGTAATATAATAAGTCTTTTCCCTTTACTACTTGGTGGAGTATTTCCACTGTCATTATTCGGACAACCCCATTTTTCAATAGGATTGATTTTCATTTAACCACGTTTCATTTACGAAAATGACCCGCCAACCCTTTTTCCTAAAATATATGATTTTTCTTAAAAATCAATAACATGTATATTTACATCTGTACCAAACTTATACCTTAACCCCCACCCCCCACCCCCCATTTCTATTACAATTAGTGTTTTAAATATGTATTAACCGGGGGACATGGTCAGATGTAAATTACAGACGATGTTGTTGGTTTTAAGAACATTTTCAGAAAAAAAACATCAAATGCCACGAACGCTTGACCACACTAACGTTTTTGGCACTCTGTACCAATGTCTGCATTAAAACTCAATCACACTCTGCTGGTCGTCTTTCTTCATATAATTCAATGTTTCATCAAATAGCAAATGTTGAGCATTATCACAAGTGCGTGACTCGCTTACGAACTCTTATCAACACATACAATGTCAACAAATTCATCATCTACAGATTGGTCTTTGACAAGATACATGTATTTAAATTCCATTTGATATATGTTTTAAAGGAGTATGAAGTGTCTTTGTGAATGGAGAAACCGTAGAGCGACGTCTCTGCGGAAAAGAGTTGACATATTTTGGCTTGCGTTTAAATGGGGTGAAACCAGAGACTAGACTTTCCTTTGCACGTTGTCTTAAACACAAAACCATATTTTATTCATATATGGTGATATATCTAACAGAAAATCAATAATAATATTAACTTATTTTCAAATACTACATCGAAAAACTAACAAGGGTATATAGAATGAGGTAAATAGCAAAAAAGATGGTTGTTTCTTTCCCGATATTGCAAAAATAGAACCAAATGTATGAGATGCACGAATGATCTAAAACCTTCCAAGTTCCTTTCGAAGAAAGTATGAAGCCAATCAAATCAAATAAATTTATAAATGTCATATCAAGTCGGGCATATAGGTTTTAACAATGAACAGAATCTCTTGACTGTAGAGCTATTTAAAACCGACAGACTGCGTGTATTTGTCTGCTTTGTACTATGGCGTACTTTTGGGTTAAACCCACATACAGATATATAAATGATGTTCTGTCTCTTAATAATCCTAAATTTGGTGACTATGTGAATGCATCTATCTTTGAAATAAAAGATACGAGTAATTTCCAAGTTCTGCTTCATATTTAGACTTATAACACAGTTACGACGATAAGTTATTAAGTTTAATGTCTCTAATGTCCAGGATTGCCCTAGATATATTTTACGTTCTATAGCTCCATGTTCATTTTGTCAAAAGTTTGATTACACATGTAACGGGTGTAGCAAGCTAAACAGGAAGTGCTTACCCTTCCGGAGCACCCGGTCTCACTTCCCTGGTGGACGTTCACGTGTATAACTTGTCAGTTTTAAAATTTTTACTTTGCTCCTGGATTGTGATTTGGATTTTTTATTGATAAAATATTAATTTCTAAGCCTGTCTCTCTCCGTGTGTGTATGTGTGTGTGTATGACAGCAATACCACACCGTCTTTTTCATGACATAAATTATACCAGTGCGTGTGTAGCATTTATTGATTTTGCTTTATGACATAAATCACATCGCCTTGCTTGTGTTTAAATCTCGATCAGAAAGTTGTCATTCTTTGTACAATGAGGTGGTAGAATCATTAATCGGATCCATGCTCAAACTTTTAGTGAATAGAAGTTGATTTTTTATCTGTGCGCGCGCAGGTGTAAGATGACAGACTGAAATTTTGTGGGAGAGAAAGACGGCGATATTTTTCTTAAGATATTCAATTTGGTGATTATGCGGTGATATTTAACTCAAACACGTGTTATTGTGAATATACTTATAGTGTTTTGAGCAAGCAAATCTGGAAATTTTGGAAAAGAAGTGTTTAATTATTATAAACTCTGAGTTGCATGGGAATTCCAAGCAACCCCCAATCGGAACAAAGCATGTGAACAGGACATCTATGTTATGAAGCAGGTTAAAATTCAAATATATTGAATGACTTCTTATTGACAATTTATGTTTATTTTTCTGCAAATCCAGCGTAGCATGGGAGTTCCAAGCTGCCCGACATAATATAACATTGATTCACGGTGGAAGTGCGGCAACGAACATTGTGCTAGTCTGGGGCATTCAAGCTAGACACCCAAATAGTTATGTGGTATCAATATTATGTAAATTAATTCTACAAAAATTTCTGTGAATATTATTTTATTTGTCAAACTTTTATTGTGAACAGTACTGAACCGAAGTCTTTAAACGTAATCGGGTTGTTTTATGTAAACATGAAGCGCAGTGTTTACACATATACATAGACCTGTAAACATTGAGTATCAAGTGCTGAGTATTATATACGTGTGGTTAATACTAGTTATACAATATGTATAAAAACTTGACAAATAACCAATGAGTGAAGTAAAATAAAAGATTTTTTAAGAAAAGAGTGGTGTACACTACAGACACTAAATACACACCGGTAATAATATCTGACAGTAAAACACTTACAATAAAACATTTTAACTACAATATAGCTGTGGCAAATAAAATAGAATTTCTATGTTATCCAATCTATTGATGATTGTTTACAGGAACTGGAATGGAATATAAAAAATAAACGAGAAACTTTATGGGTGTATGCGTGGTTAAGTACCTGTGATTTGACCGTGAAAAAAAGTTTATCTCGCTCAAGGAACAAACACACAACAGGGAAGTTGTGGATCCAATAGTAGAAAAGCTACACAAAGTTAAACAAATAGTAGAAAATTTCTGACATTAAACTAACTATTTTTGAAATTTCTTTCTACTCGATAACAAGATGGAATGAATATAAAGGCCATAAAGTCCAAGTCAATTCACAAGCCAAGGCAAAATCCTCAAGGAACAGATATTTACCTTGAATAGTGCAATAACGCATATTAATGATTCTCTAAATGTACATTCACCTTGTTTCTCCAAAGATTTGAGCAGAAATTCTGAGTCAAGACCAGGTGGTCCAAATAGAAACGCATATATTTTCAACCTATATACGTGGGGATGGGATTCACAGAGATGCCAACCCTGTCTTAGTGTCATCAGTAATACAACTTTGTCCAGTTCATGTTTTCAGTAATTTTGGGTACCTTGTCAGTAATAATGACATATTCGGGCCATTTCAGTTTTGACATGTCTAAATGCCTTTTACTTAACACATGTCTTCTACAGTCATCACGACCACCATGACTGATCGAAATATTACGCTGACATGTCTTACAATAAGCATATCCATCCCTACTTGACTTTTCATAACATGGCCATTCAACGGAATACTCGTTTCTAAACTTCTGTTCGATTTTCTGCCTTTTTTCGGTGGTGTACCAGGATCATCATCAGCAAAAGTTCACGCCATTTTTACTGTCGTCAATGACAACTGTTCGGAACTATTTTAAATATGAGAGTATAACAATGAAGAAGGCAGAGATTTGCTACTCGGAAATCAAAATTACGTCATTTTTAACTGGTTTCCCGATGCCAGTTGACTGTATTTTGTATTGCTCAATAAAAGGAAACGCTGATTTCATTCTAAAAACCATGTTGATAACAAAAACAACCCTGACCGGAATTTCTGTTTTTGCCGTAATTGTTGATACCTCTACCGTAATTTAAGTAATAAAATCGTAATAATTACGGAGAATCCGTAATAGTTGGCATCTCTGGATTCACCATTCAGACTTGCTGGTTGCTAGAGTATTGACTAAAAAGATCCTTATAAAAATTAACAATGATTGCAAATCTAATAGTGATTAGTGAGTGAAGATTCTGCCATCTTAACAGTTGAACTGAAAATACCCAGGGGTAAATATTGAAACTGTAAGTTTCTATAGATATCTCTGAATGATGTCCACACTCAGCTGGGACAAATGCAAAAGTGAATTGGCACTAGCAGCTGAAAAATCTCTTTTTACACTGTACAAGTTAAGTTTCTGCGACTATATGATATGCCTATTGACAGGGCTTAATACCTATTTGAAGCATGGTTATACCAATTCTAACACATGGATCAGAAATATGGGGGTTAAAAGGTTATGAACTCGCAGAAAAAGTACAATTAAACTTTTGTAAACGACTACTTCAAGATAAAAAAAGTTCCCCATCTATAACTGTATATGGTGTATTTGGCAGATTTCCATTGTTTATATTACATTATAAAAAAGTATTAAATACTGGTTTCAAATTTTGTTGTTGAATGATTCAAGGTATCCAAAACACTGTTATAACATGCTACTTGAGAGACATGAGGCAGGTAAAACTACTCGCACATAACTGGGTCTCAAATATTTGCTATACAAAATGTATATTAAATAGATATGGTTTTCATCATCTGTGGCTCTATCAAGGAGTAGCAAATATTGATTTGTTTATATCTGCGTTTATACAAAGAGTTAAGGATACCTATATCCAAGAATGGTTTGCATTGAAAAACAATACTAGTAAGTTTTTTATGATACTATTAAATTTGTGTTTGAGCCTGAAAGGCCTTATGCCGACTTAGAGTGTCGAGTCTTAATCATAATAGAAACGGGTAGGAGTGAGAAAAATACTCGGGGTAAAAACGAAGTAGAAAACGAAGTACATTTTTTATTTTATGAGTGTAAGATTGATATATACATGTCTAAATATCATGATTTCTATGAAATTATGAAAACACCCAATATGTCCATTATTTACGATATTGGAAAGTATGCATATTTGTCATTTATGTTGAGAGACAGATATATGAAAAGTTTGGTTTAAAAGTTTTTTAGAATGTATGATAATCAAAAACATACTAATCCATGTCCGAATCACAATCCAGAAGCAAAGTAAAAACTTTGGACATGACAAGTTAGGTTAGACACGTGAACTTCCACCAGGTAAGTGAGGCCGGGTGCTCCGAAAGGGTAAGCACCTCCTGTTTAGCTAGCTACACCCGCCACGTGTGTAATCAAAATTGTGTAAAAGGAAGATGGAACTATGAGACGTCAAATATATCCAGGGCAAACCTGGGCACAAGAGACATCAAACTTATCAACAATACTGTGATGACGGCCATAAAACTTTTTGAGGGTATTGATAAGCCTAGGCTTGCAATATCCTTGAGTTAACACTTTATTTACAAGCAGCCTACTTCTTTGTACAAAGTCTCCGTAGTGGGAACAAGCTCTACCATAGCGTATTAATTGGGAAACAAATACAACATAAGCAGGAGAAGCAGGTATATTGCTGCATAAAAAAGGAAAGTTGACAATAGAAAAATTTAAGTCATCACGTTTGTCATAAAGTTTCAAATGTAGCCTTTCGTGTAAACCCTGTATAAAAACTACATTGAAGTCTGCCATCTTCCACATGCAAAAAAATGTATTTATTATTACATGATTGTAACATGAGCCTCGAGCTCAAAATACTTATCTGAATAAAGAATATATATATATAGGTTATTTTCTAATTCGTATATGATATATTAAATAATCACAAAAACAAAGTTACAAATTTGAACAAGTTCATTTAAAAGATTTATTTTGTGAAGTAATATTTCTGTTGTGTAAATGTTATTTTAACAACATCTTTATTTTTTACAGTGCTTCACTTGAAGGTAACAAACAATAATTATAACAGTACTAGTGCTGGACATCGATGTCTCCTGATACAATACTTGTGTACGCCTTTGAAACATAACTTGCACTGAAACAATGACCGTCGCCTCTCTCCTTTGTTATATCTGCAAATTATAAATGATTTTTCATTTCGTGATATTTTTGCTGAGTAATGCGACGATATCAGTGTTAGATATTCCCAGGCCTATGTACACCCGAAAAGTCTACCTTGTCTTGCAAAAACAGTCTCTCCTTATCCATTGTAACATTTTTTAAAAGATTTGGGATATGTCTGTTTGTTCGTATTGTGCCCGTTAAGTAAGTGTTTGCCCTCAATAAGTCGCTAGCAAGACTAAAAGTTACAAAGAATTTGTCACAGAACACATGATAGAATTCATTTAGCAAATCTGTTTTCGTAAATAAATTAACCACTACATTTGTTCCCTGGAGATGTCCTCTTGGCGTTGGATCCTACAGAGCTCCTCGATTAACCTCGAAAAGTATAGCCAGTTACGGATTCTAAAATTTAATGCCAAACTTTGCGCTTTTACTTTTAATATATTATTTCATTACACGTTTTCCTTTGGACATGACCAGAGATTCATCGACTGTTATTTCCTTACAAGGTGTGTAAAAATGTCTAAAACGAAGATTAGCAAAATCAATAAGGGGTTGGAATTTTTCTGCTGGGTTATATGCAGGACTTGTGGGAGTCTGAACTTCATTATGATCCACTAAGTGTGAGAATTGTAAAATTGATGGGATCGGTTTCTAGAAAAGACTTTACGAAACCATGGAGTGTTCTGGCTTCCTCTTTTGCTCCAATACTGATATATTGTTGGTTTCTTTATCAATCTCATATTAAAAATTACTGCAAGAAAAGCTTTAAATTCTGAGATAGTTAGTTTACCTTTTCTAAGCCATTAGCTTGTCCTGTTAATAGTGTTATTTATTCTCAAGTAGTCGCTTGCATATCTGAAATTATACAGAAAATGAAATCATTCGCTTAGCATACCTTGAGGTAATCGAGGCATTTGTCTCGCCTGAAGATATTTCATGTACAGAAATTCAATGATCAATTACTTTAATTTAAGGGACCGTTTTAATTTTCAGCAGTTAGGACCCAAAGCAAGGGTATTTGCAAATTAATCATTACTTATCCTAATCAATCTACCATATATAAAAACATCTAAGTATGTATGAACAGCTAGTACAAAGGTAAAAAAAAATCAATTCAATGATCAATTACTTTAATTTAAGGGACCGTTTTAATTTTCAGCAGTTAGGACCCAAAGCAAGGGTATTTGCAAATTAATCATTACTTATCCTAATCAATCTACCATATATAAAAACATCTAAGTATGTATGAACAGCTAGTACAAAGGTAAAAACTAGTTCATTTCCGTATTCATACACATCTGTAACATTGCCCTTTGAATCAATTACTTTTATTTAGCTATCAAACTAATCGTTAAGTCAATACCTACAATGTTCTAAAATACATGTTTAGTTTTCAAGATAATTACCAATTTCATTTCCGTTTGCATTTGCGATTTTTACCTTCGAACCCATACCTCAATCTATATATCAAAATGATCGTTAGGCAAATACTATACATGCTTATACAAAAAGTTTATAGTTTTTCAGATATATTGACAGATATAGTAATTTTTGCGAATTCCCCTTAAGTACTTTGTCATTTCTCCATTTTGAGCCCTACATCTGCGATATGTGCAAATCTGAAAACCCTTTACTGAGGTATAATGGCCAGTTTAATTAAATTTGGCCCGATAGTTTTAGAGGAGATAATAAAAATGTGAAATTTTAACGCACGACAGCCACGTCAAATCCAGAGAGCAAGTGTGTATGTATGTGTGCATTTGAATTTAAAATTTCGTATATAAAATTTAGCGGACAGAATTGATTTTTTTTTAATTTATTTATATGAAGTGTCTCAACAATATTGACTAAAATTATTGTTGTTGCAGGATTGGGTATGATAAAGCACGACATTTTTAGTGACTGTGCTTGGTTGAAATATTCTGTATCTGAAGAATCAATATATTTTCAGGGCGGTCATTAGGGTCATAACGATGCGTTGCAGACAGAACATTCCTCTCAGAAGTCGTGACGACGAAAATAGTAATTTCATGGTTTTACTAAAAGATAGGGCAACAAGAGATTCAATTTTGAAAAATCATTTAGCGTCCGAGACAAGATGAAAACTAAGTACACGTCTCCCGAGATACAGAATGAATTGATCCTCCTGTGTGAAAAATACATTAGAGATAAAATTACAAAAAAAGTGCAACGAGTCAGGTTGCTATTCCTGTTTGGCAGATGAAGCAACGGATGCAAGTACTTTGGAACAAATTGGCATGTGTGTACGCTACTATTCACAAACTGATAAAGAGGTTATGGAAGACTTTGTTGGTTTTATCCAAGCAGATTCAACAACAGAAGAGGCCCTTTCTGCCAAGTTTATTAAGGGTCAGAGGCGTGTTCGAAGTCTGGACATCACAAAAGTGCGTCGACAAGACTATGATGACACAAGTAATATGTTCGGCTGTCATCGCGGAGTTCATGATAGGAAATAGTACCACAAGCAACGTGTGTACACTATAAAGCTCACTCATTGAATTTACCAGTCGTTCACGCCTATAAAAAGTACTCGCGTACGCAATATGATTAATACGCTACAGCAAATTGCTTTCTCGTTCAATTATTATGCCAAATGTTTGCTTGAATTTTAAAGAAGACTTGAGTAATGATGATATTGCTAAAGCGGAGATGGAAAAGAAGGCAAAACTTGTGCAAGAAGCCAGTATGGCCAACTCATTATATACATTTAAAGCTGCATACTCTACCATTGTAAGTTCTCTGGAAGTGTTGGAACGTGATGGTGGTGACACCAAGACACGCAGTTATAGATGCAGTATATTCAATTTTGACCTTATCATTTCTCTTATAGTTGCTGAGGTTGTCATGCAGGGACTATTATTCCGCAACACACACTTACAGGCAAAAGACATTGACTTAGTCCAGCGGCAAAGAAGAGTAGTTTGAATCACACAGATGCATGCTGCGAGACAAAATGAAACTGTTTGAGGCGATCTTTACCAAAAACCAGTTCACTAGCAGACGACGTACACCCATCTAAACCTGGAACACCTAGACAGCAAGTTTATCGAGATAATAATCCAGCTGAAACTATCTCGGAGTATTAGAAGTGGGCTTTAGTTTATCCTTTCTTGAAACACCTTACTTCAAGTCAGACTTATTCAGGGGCATGCGCGTTTCTGTGCACAGTACCCGATTCCCAAATTGCTTAATTAGTTAACGGAGCAACATGAAGACAGTATATTCAATACCTACTCCACAGACTTCACTGGGGATAGAGCTTTCGTCGTGAAGTATGTTGATGGAATTCACGGAGATCCCTAGAAGAAGACCGACCTGACAACTTAACTTCAACAATTGGATTGACAAATAAATGTGTTTATCCATTATCTTTACATGTTTGGTATTTTTATCACCATGTTGGTTACTGTTACTGCTAAGAACGTTCAGCGTAATGCGAAGGGTCAAGAGTTATCTTCGATCGACAATGACTACTGGCCACTTTTCTGCATTGGCTATGCTATATAGCTACCGAGGTGAGGACATTGATATTAATCAGATAATTATTCTTGCTAGATAAAATACACGGAAGTTGGACTTTTAATTGATAGAATAATTAAATCTTTTCAGCATCTTGAAAACAATTTTGGTCTAAGCACTACTGATGGGAAAATTGTATTCCGAAACGGCCGTCTAGTGCTGTAAACATAAAACTTGTATATTTTGTAATTAATAAAACACAAGATTTCTTTTTTTACTCTGTATGTTGGACAATATATCTAACGAGATTATAGTATACGATCAGATAAACTCCATTACAATTCAACTTGGTTTAAGTTAAAACATGTTCCACTTCTATCCAGATAAATTTAAGGAATTCGAAGTTTCCATAAAATTCCAATTTCATTCAAAAAATGTCACATAAAATTGCACCATGTGACATAAATATTTCAAATGTTTCATCAATTGCATAAATTGTACCAAAATATGTTATATTGATACAGATCGAATGCATTTTGAACCCTTCTGTCTGAATTCCCCGTTTCAAATCATTCCCATGATACAACATAATCATGTCCTCTAAACGCGAAGCAGTACACGGCGAATTCTTGAAATCACGAATATGTTTTAACATTTTGGGTCCTCCACCCCAAAACACCTTTGATGTGAAAGATGAACGAAAATTAAAGTTTGCTATCAATAGGCAAAAGATCCATATAATACATATCTGTTGTAGGTTTTTACACAAATTTGAGATTTGAGGAAAATAAGTAAATTGATTACTAATGCAGTTTGAATTAGTTGTCTTCTAAAAATGCGTAAACCAGACGTGGTACCACCTCAGATTCTAAGGCCACAGACGGTCGAAATGCCAAGCTGTTATATCGTTTTCACTATTTTTCGACAAAATTGTCTTTTTGTTGTTCAATGTTGTCCGTAATCACCATTCTTTATTTTAAATGCTATAAAACAGTCGATGTTTTTTTTAATTCCATCCTTTACAATCTTAATATCAATCTGACAATCACGCATTTAACAAGATAAATTAGAGAAGATCTCTGCCATAAAATCTCAATTTTTATTCATCCCCAGCCTTTGTTTGAAAAACTCGAATTGCAATGTTCACAAATGATGTTTTGTCAGCTGAATGGTCACTATTTTTTCAGATTATGCCATCCCTGAAAAGGAAGAAACTTTTTTCGGCGGATGACATAAAAATATTAATAGCATCTATAACATCGATTACTTTTATACAAATATTACATATTTACGTTTTTCTAGAATTTAAGTAACATGTTTAGTGACATTTAAATTCATGAATAGGATAATTTACATGAAAACATTTTTTTATCTTTTACCCAAATCTCCATTGTCAAATTTTCAAGTTTGGAGTTGTTAAAAGGTGTTGGACTCGGCCCAAAACAGTAAAAATGTTACTTTTCTTATTTTGAAAATGTATGTTTTTCGAAAAAACAAAAGATAAATATTGTCAAAGTCACACAACTTTGTACGATGAGTAAAACACATTCGGAAATATTAGAACCAACATTCCGGGATTTATCATATCAAGACTTCTTCTTTTCATCGATTTAAAAGTAGTTCATGGTATTGAGACAGGTTATTGGTATAACATGACTGTTAGATGGTTAGGTAACGGTGTAATATTTCCTGAAATGTATCCACTGTTACTCACTGCATCAAATAATAATAAACACAGTCTAGACTATGAATGAATTATGTTCTAAGAAGGTTAAGAGTTAACATAAGGTCCAGCATGTGTAACAGTAATCTGAAAATGAAAACGAAACATAGGTCAAATGAATACATTTGAGGCTTCAAAGTTCACCTAATGTTATATTCATTTGGTCAAGCTAAGGTCAACTCTACTATGATTACTGACAGGAACATTGCAGATAAATGTTTGTCAAAAGTATAATATGTAAAAAGCCATGGACTTCGTAATAGCAACAGCAACCAAGAACACGTCACACCAAACGAAAAAATAACAATACATAAACACAACAGTGCCAGCTCTTTTGTGTGTAGTAATTTTTGTGTAACATGGTACACCCGCTCTTCCGAAAACGATATTAGATTGATATATTTGCCATTTTTCCGTCAGGTCACATGTATCCAGCCATACGTACAACCACACCGGACCGACTTCTTTTATTTTATTGCATATCCTTTCCTTCGGTCCCTTTCTGCATTTCAGTAAAGTTTGTCCTGATTTACACCAAGGAACCAATGTGTTTCCTGCCGGTACCGACTGGTTAAGGTATTTGTATACGCAAAGGTATTTGCTATTCGAGATAATCACGGATGTGAAATTTAAGTCACGTACGCCCCCGTCTCTTACACACACCGCTCCCTTCGCCAGGTATTTCTTTAACTTTCCCTCGCTCATGGATTCCAACAAAAGAGACCGATATAGATAAATAATATGCTATAACTGTCTGATCTTATCAATCAACAAAAATAACGAGATTTTTATTAAATTTCTTCACTAGATCTTCTTGTAATTTTTTTCCGTCCCCCCCCCCTCCTGCTGCCTTCGCACGCGTCTTCCCTGTAACACATTTACGGACTACATGTAGTTCTGTAAACACTAATGATTATAAAATTATGAATGCCTACAGGATCTAATTTTTGCAATCAGTTTAAACGTAATTCTCTTTCATTTTCATTCAATATGTAACCTACGTTGATAAATATGGTACAAAAAAAATTGAATGTACACATTTAAATTATGAGACCTGCATTATTATGCTACATAAGTTACGGAGAACAAGGTATATTCATATAGCATATCATACAATGTTGATAAAGTATTCAAATTAAAAAAAAAAACACACACACACACACTATCGCCGCTATAAAGATGAAGAAATCCAACGTGAAAAACAGTCAGGGGACAGCTCCGAAAAATGTGACACCCCCTAAACTTTTTTGTTAATAGCAGGAAACATGATGGATCTTATTGCCCTATATGTACACAGTCAGGCTAGGTATGTTTCCACCTTGACTTTTTCCGTTTAATGAAAATATGGCTGCCAGTCCAAGATGGCCGCCAAAAAGATCATTTAAGTATAAAAATTCAATATCAAATCAACCACTCAACCTTTTTAGTTGAAATTTGGTACTTTATTAATCTAATATTTATACTAATTTTCTATGAATAAATATTGGTTGTTTAATTCAATATGGCCGCCATTTTTAAGATGGCCGACTTAAAATCATCGCGCTGCATTTTAAATCAAATACAACAAAGGCTGTCATTATTTTATGACATAAACCAATGTATTGTAGGTAATATATATGTACTTAGTTAGGCTATGTATGTTTCCACCTTGATTTTTTTCCGTTTAATGAAAATATGGCTGCCAAATCCAAGATGGTCACCAAAAAAGATTCAACAATTCAACACCTATAAACACAAGATTGAATAACAATCTTTTACTTTTCCTAAACATTATTTGTAAAACAAAAACCAAGACCATAACAAAAACATCTGAATCGCTACAAAGGATAAACGTCTGACCATTATCTGTTTCTTTTGCTTCTTTGACACAAAGAACAATTCTTGTGTTTGCCTTTTTATGGTTTGTTCAAAGGCCAGGTTTACCTAGCCCTGTCCTCGAGAATGTAGTATTTGCAAAAAAAATCCTAACCTAACCATCAAATGCTTGCCATACACCCTTTTTGTTTATCTCATTTGATATAAAACTAAAAAAAATCAGATTTATTCTTTATTCTTGTCCATATGTATATTAAATTATTCTAATTTTCAACTTTCCATCTATATTCTGCAGTACATGAATCGAATTATTCTTTACCAGTTCTTACTGGTTTTAATGCTCTATGATTATAATTTGTGGATGAATTGTTGTGTTTATTTTTAATTTTTTTTTTCTTGTCAGACTTTATAGAATGCTCAAAATATCAATGAAACATCTACTCTATCACTATTCCTAAAATGACACTTTGTGCTATCTACAAAGTTGTCAAAGGTTTGTGCATCGGTGCTTTTCAAATGCTATTTAACCAATGTCATACTCTCTATTATGGTACAGATCTTTATACCTTTTTCAGAACATTTTTGGGTGACATCATCAACCTGTGACTAGAATCGAGTTATTTCTTTTTGTCCAGTATATCACTATCACCATTTCCTCTTCCTGCTTTCACTGGCACAATGATATTATTTAGCTATTATTGTTTTGAGTTTTGAAACTCCATAATGCTACCGTAAAATATAGAGACCTGTACGATAACATATGGAACGGCATTGGTTAACAGCATTGAGAGACCACAATATGAACATTGAAGATTGTCTCGCAGCAACCACAAAGTATCGTTTTAGGGAATAGTGTTAGATCGTTTGCTTTTATAAAGGTTTGACCCAGACAAAAAGAATAAATTTAAAACAAACATACCAATCTAAGTCAAAAGCAACGTAAAAATCTTGAAACTTTCAAGTTTAACATAGGAACATCAACCTAGAAAGTGAGAACAAGTGACCTGGAAGGGTAATTCTGCACCCCACACTTTTTAAAAGGAAAGGAACATGAAACTTTGGAACGCCACATATCCACGGTATTTTTGGATACAGAGTCGCCATACTATATTGTGATGACAGCAATAAACCTTTATGAGGGCCTTGATAAGCCAAGGCTTGCACTCTCCCTGCATCAACAATTCATTTGTTAGCAGTTTGCACCGTTGTATAAACAGATTTAAAGAATGCAGAAGAGAGACGGAATTTCATGTAGTCTGAGAATATGAACAATTTTATAAATACGGGAGAGAATAAGGCTTAAATGACTAGTTTTGGGCAAGGAAGTACTAGGCAAGGAGTCCGTTGTTAGTGGATGGTTGCAAATCCAAATACTACATTCTCGAGTACAGGGCATCAAGATACATCAAATCTCTGTGCAAACCATAAATAGGCAGACTAACTAAGTACCTATAGGGCAATAAGACCCACCATGTTTCCTGCTTTTAACAAAGAAGTTTAGGGGGGTCAATAAAGAGGCTACTATTTGAGATCTGCCCCCTAACTAAAAATTTCGCTTTTGGATTTACAATTGAAAAGCACAAAATAACAGACACATAGATTATATGCAAATTGTTGGAATTTAAGAAATGAGCATTTATGAGTATTGCCCGATATGAATAAGTTGCCTTCTAAAATGCATAATTAAACCAGGCGTGACACCACATATTCTAAGGCCACAGTCGCTTGAAGTAAAGATTAGAAATACCAAGTTTTTACATCTTATTCACATTTCTTATTTTTTGTTTTCCGTAATCAAGGTTATTTTAAATGATGTAAAGCAGTGCTGTGTAACTATGTTAATTATAGAATTGCATTGTGTTTTAAATCCTTGGTGTCCTTTAGATCTGAATGTCACGCCTGGTTTACGCATTTAAGAAGGCAAATCGGAAAAGATCGACCAGATTCTCAATTTTTATTAAAACTCACCTTTGTTTAGAAAACTAGAAGCGTCATGTTCAATAAACATACATACGACATACATTTCAAATTGATCGAACAGTCATTCAATGACGTCACACGTAGAGGCATAAAGCAAGAGATGGGTGACGTCATATTAGTAATAGCAATTATTCTCCGTTAATGGTCATTTGGTGTCGAACTGAGTTTAAGACTTCAAAACGTCACAAATGTATTATTAAAACCTTATAACTTTAAATATCAATATGTGTCGGTATACCTCAAAGCATGCAGGACCTACGTATTTAATACAAAATATGTGACAAATATGTTTAAGGTACAAAATGTAAATATCGTCATGTAAACACATCTATATAGCTATATATAGTATAATCAGTTATTGTGAAAAAGAATGGTTTTGTATGAATGCAAGAATTGTTTTCGTCGTACAAAGAAACAACTATGATAGTTAGACATTGTTCGAAACACTAATTGTTTAAAACTATTTTTGTAACATTACTACATTGTTACAATGTTAATAAAATTGCATTTGTTAAAAACCCATTATCTGATGCATTTCTTAGTAGTTTTTTTTTAAATTCGCAGTCGTAATTTATACTTATGTAGATCTACAGGTGCCATAGAGTTATTTGGGTGAACTTAACGAGACAGTTGGTGGTGAAAGGTTAAAACATATTAAACAAACTTGTCCCACTTGTAAATAATATTAAGGTTGAATATGAAACTATTCTGGATAAATTTGCTCTCTCTCTCTCTCTCTCTCTCTCTCTCTCTCTCTCTCTCTCAAAAGTGCATATGCCTGATTCATATGTGCAATGTATACACATGTACAAGAAATTCATGCAAAACTTTGTCAATGCCTTATTTGACAGAATGCATTAAATCTAACACTACAACAGGCGTCTTATGTAGCTCGAAACAATTGCTCGTAATATCATTTATCATTACGCTATACAGTATAACAGTAAATGAATTCTTTTGCTAAGGTAGAGTACATATACTCCTGTCGAAAGTTTAACTCTAAGCTAAAGAACTAGTGTCATATAGACATCAAGTCTCGATCCTTCGTTATGACCCGATAGCTTTCAGCATTTTCTATTCCTATCTAGTCATTAGCAATGTCTTATAAACTAGCTATCCATATCTCGGCCACTCGACAGTCGAGCTATGGCTTCTGCTTAGAACAGCATTAAACTTTCGACAGGTCTATACTGTAGGTAGAAAGATATTAGTCTATACACATTATTCTAATTCATTCTGTATGTAATGCTCTATTTCATTAGCTGACGTCAACAATTTGCGACAGTATAACCACGGATATACTGTCGCAAATTCCGACAGTAAAACCACAATATACTGCTTCAAATTTTTCGGGTACTTGCACGTGCGCATGCGGTACCGAACCATCTTGATGGATTAATGGAAACTTACACAGGGTATGACAGAGATATATCAATCGAGGATGAATATTTTCCTGTTATTGAAAATATTACACTGTTAGTGGTGTAGGATTCTTCTACTTAGACGCCAAAACTCGATTTGTAAACAAATATTTCATCAGATCATGCCACCATCCGTGTCTTCGGAAAATGACGTCATCAAATTTTGTTGAAATTCTTGCGTAAATTGATTATGACGTCATCAATGTAGTGTCTGTAAGTGATCGTGTCTCATCCGGAAGGCACTTTACTTTTTCATAGAATCAGATTTAAAAGTCAGAGAAATCCTATTAATGCGGAAAATGGTTCGTGTGATCTGTCTTAACCATTTCAAATGGATTTGGAAAATCTCCGAGTTATTTATAGTATCGTTTTCAGAAAATGCTTAGCAGATCCTTTAAAGTGTGTTTTGAATTAGAATAGGGATAACTGTCTTGTAATTTTCGATTTGCTGACGTGGCGTCGCCAATAAAACTAATTTGCGACAGTATAACCACCAATATACGTCTGCAAATCGAAAATTACAAGACAGTTATCCCCTAATTAGCATGGACTGTGTTTCAATTTTTTTTCAATTCTAGTCGTGACATTGAAATATGAAGTCATCAGACGATCTCTGTGTAACAAATAAATCGTTATTTTTCTTTTTCATTCTAATATTCATATTACTAAAACATAGCAATTCAATTTAATTCAACCTTCTGCTTAGCTAGCTAGACGCTCTCCTTGTGAAATCGAAATTCAGAATAAAAGGACCATCAAATTAAACTATTTTAGATAAACATGTAGGTATATTTTTAGAAAACCTCCAATTAAACCAGCAAAATGTCTATTTTCTACTAGTTGTCTCAAATACTATCGACAAAAGGATATTT
Source organism: Anadara kagoshimensis (assembly GCA_021292105.1). Classification (NCBI taxonomy): domain Eukaryota; kingdom Metazoa; phylum Mollusca; class Bivalvia; order Arcoida; family Arcidae; genus Anadara; species Anadara kagoshimensis. The sequence continues at coordinate 13,679,184 of CM037872.1, forward strand.
TACGTGAAATTTTCGGCATGTTTAGTTCTTGATATTTTATTATTATAATTTTTTTTAAGAATTTTAACTAAATAGTAATTGTTGAGTCATTAAATTCAGTGCCTATATAAGGCGCCACCTAGCCTAAAACAAAAGCAGATTTTATGGTAAAAACGGAAAAAGATCGGACAGAAAAAAGAATGCATTTGTTTTTGTTTTTTGATCGATTTTCGGCCATTACGGTACAGACCTGTCGTAAGTTTTACACTAAGTCAACGAAAAGGCGTCGAAACTCGACTTACGCGTGACCGAGATATGGATAGCTAGTTGCCAAAGAGCTGCCGAGAGATAGATAACAGCTGTCGACAAACTGTCGAGATATACATGTAGCTAGATATGGAAAGCTAGTTGCCGAATAGCTGCCAAGAGGTAGATAACAGCTGTCGAGATATACATGTAGCTAGATATGGAAAGCTAGTTGCCGAATAGCTGCCGAGAGATAGATAACAGCTGTCGACAAACTGTCGAGATATACATGTAGCTAACGAGGCGTCCAAAGGGATTGTCGATTCGATACTTATTCGTCAGCTTAGTGTTAACTTTCGGTCTGTACTGTAATTTTGCGTGGCAAAAAATATGTACATATAATAAATGTTTACAGACCAAATACAACGTAAAAGATTAACATTTCCGTGAACTTGTTTATTGTTTAGTTTGTTTACGTCACGAATATTTATAAATACATTTGTTTGAAACGTGTGTAACGCATGTACACGGTTTTTGTACCGAAACATGTCAGATATTTTACTTTTTATTGTCAGTAAAGTCTCATTGGCGAATTTATAAACAACAAGAATATACGGTAAATAGTACGTCAATAGAATTTATACATATTTGGTAGGAATTTACAGAATATGAAAAGAATGACAATATTCGGACATACAGTACAGGTCTGTCGAAAGTTTATCATTTTCTAACGGATTGGTTCCAACTCGACAACTCATCAAGGTCCCTCGTTAGCTTTATATACTCAACAACAAAGTTAAGGACCACGCCAAACATGAGCGTAAATCATATCATTTCAATTTGACACTTCTCGTAATTTCATTAATGAGAAACAATTTTATGCACGAAAAATCTACTTCATTACATAAAAAACTACATCATTTGAAACAAGAAGGGTTCAAAAACAAAAATACAAAATGATTGTTATATTTTTCAGTTTTTTGGATTTCTATTTACCATTTAATTTTTTTGTTGAGTATACATATATATCGACAACTGTTATTTAATACTCTTCATCTTTTCGACCACTAGCTTTCCACATTTCGGCCACTTAACAGCCGAGTTTCGACTCTTTTCAGTCTTTGGAGAGGCCGCTGTATCCTAATGGATAAGACGTCAGTCTTCAAATCCAGGGTCTCTCACGGCTGTGAATTCGAGTCCCGCTCAGACCACATGTGGGAAAGTGAATTTTCCTTGCCATTGGGCTTTACTAGTGCACCTGGTATTAGTATAATGGACTGGGGAGTGGTACGCTTGTCTGCGGCGTACTGACCCTGTTGAGCTAGCACGTTTAAGTCGCGCTAGTACAAGACAGACCGTAAAACACACTCGCACTTCACATGCATACAAAAATGTTCATAGAATAATCCATAGAGAATTATAAAATAGTTCGCGTCGCGATTAGCTGAAACAATTGCTGATGCGACGTTAAGCAACATTCAACCAACTTTTAAGTGTTAAACTTTCGACAGGTCTGTAGCGTAATGTCACTGTATTTTTGTTACAAAATTATGTTGTCGCCAAGCCAGCTGAGTCATTTCAAGGTACTAAAACGCATCTTGTGTGCCATGTTACACAGCGATTCACAAACAAAAATTTGATAACTGTATCATTGTGAACTGCAATCGAATACTCCGAAATTTTTTATTGAATTTTTGTCTTGCTGGCAATACGTATAGATGGGACTAATGAATATTCATTGAGAACAGGGTATGTTCAATATTAAAAAGATCAGATGCTGTGGTGGGTTATGGTGAATTGTTGGCATCCGAAGCTTTTGCAAAGTCATTCGTAAACGATAACTCTATTTTTAACAAACAATAGGCATGCGGTAGAAGTTAACTCAACCGTTCGAATTCGATAACAGAGTCCCGCTTGTTGTAGTATGTAAGTTTCACCATACCTTAACAAAAGTTGATAACTGAGGGATAGCATCATGATGCCACTTTTAGCCTCGGTGGCCGGGTGAACTAAAAGGCGCTCTAACAGATCACATTACAACGCCTAGATTCGAATCCTATTCGGGACAGATCCTAATGTGATAAAGTTTGTCGAAGGCCTGTGGTTTTTCTTTCGGCACTCCAGTTTTCTGCACCATCATTTGACCTGACCACCTCGATAAAAGTAAATAATTTTGACTGAGCCGTAAAGCATTACTCCGCTCCACTTAGTTTATGATGTCATTTAATTTTTTTCACGATTAACTTAAAAATACATGTTTTTATGAATATTTATATTTCTTATGTATGCCATAAACCCATTACCTTAATTATGGTTATATTTTATATGCACAGTATACAAGTCTGTCGAAAGTTTAAAACAAAGCTAAGGAAATGACATGAAATCGACAACTTATCTCGGCCCTTCATCAGCTTTATCTTCACAGTTTTTCGACAGCTTCTATGTACATGTATGTTTCTTTACTTTTTCGGTCACTGGCTATCCATATTTTTGCTACTTGCAATTTGGCCGAGTTTTGTTAAACTTTTGACAAGTCTGTACTCTAATTACAGAGTAAATCTTCTAATACATCGTGCTTGAAAATAATGTAACTGTAGTTTAGAGTCACGTATATGTTGATGTTATTTATTTTTCTGATAATTGTAAATAGACATAATTTTAAAACGTTATCCTGTGTCAGAAAACAGGGGAAAAAAATAAGTGATGTTTTTCTTAGAGTCAGCATGTACCTGAACAACTTATCAAAAGTCACGACTTAAATAAACTTGACACCTGTTTTCATGTATATAGTACTTGTGGCCTAGAATATACAAAATATTTTAGGAAAATAGAAAATTTATCTGTTTACCTATACTCCCTGTCAAAAACTGCACGAATAAGAGTTAAACAATGTTTAATATTGTATATTTATGTTTCCTTGACAATTTTTCGTTAAAATGTCTTTATGTCATGGTATATTAAATTATATTGCTTTGACTTGAAGATATAAATATTTCATTGTTTTGTATAATGACGTAAATATACCGTATTTTGATGATGTGAAAAAATATGTGTGCCAAAAAACCAACTTTAAATAGCATGGTTATAAAAGTATGGTATTCCGTCATATATCGCTTCTATATACATGTAATAATCATGTTTACAGACCACGGTGCCTCTCACCACATTGGTAAGAACCCCACTCGTGTAAAAGTTTGTCAATATGCTTGCCGTAGGAAGGCGGTAGTTTCTGGTCACTTCAGTTTCCTCCACCATCCCTGATCTGACCTGATCGATATAAGTGAAAAAATATTGACTGTGGAGTAAACCTCCCATCACTACACTCGAGTAGTAGTATAAAGACATTACAATACAATGGTCATTATGCATTATGTTTTAATACATCTTTATAATGAATAAGCTCAATGAATATACCAAGACGTATTTTCTTAAGTTTTCCTCACTTCATTGCGTGGGGTCAGGATATCTGTAATGACCTTTGTATCTTTAATTAACATACAATTTCCGCTTCTAATTAATTATTAATTTTTATACAAATTAATTCCTAATAAAAATGTTAAAAAATGGAGGTTTATAGCCAATGCCATAAAAATTTAGCATAAAAACGTTTTATCCTGTCAAGTCCAACTATGAGTAAAGACTTCTGTCCAGTTGTTTCAATCATAGTGACTTGTATTACCATACCGAAGTAAACCAGAATTTTTGGTGTATGGTTTGAAATAATGATCTGGTGGTTAAACGTTCTTTGTTTTTCCTGAAAATGCCAGCAGGAGGTCACGCATGAGGTCATGATGTCGTCATCATGAAAAGTGTGGCATAATCTGGAACATCCGGCCTCAGTTCCATAATATGAGGTCATGTGTGCTTGTTTTACTTAATTTGTGAAGTTTTAAAGTTCTACTTTGCTAATGGGAATATGATTTGAATGAACATGTGGTTGATTTTCAGACAAGGCCTGTGACCTGCGACTTCCGATTAATTACTTTGGTCTCATTATGTGTTTATATTTCACTTTTTCCATTTCGTTTATTGTTTCATCTTTTTCGGTACTGGCGTTGGCTATTATCAAGTCAGTTTTCAAGTTATTCAGCTTAAATACATTTCCCTAGTTAAATCTATATATAGATATAAGTTTCTAGGTTTTCAAAGTTGAACATAGACTTGATTCTATCGTCATACTGAAAATTGAAAATTGTTCAGTACATGATGCCGAAGATGTGTTTATAATGTGTTCTTATATACCGCCTGAAAAATCTAATTTCTACAAATTATATGATTGTGATCTTATATTCGAATTGGAAAAATCAATCGAGAAATATTCTTCGCTTGGCAAAATATTAATAGCTGGTGATTTAAACTGCAGAACTTCGAACAAAGAAGACTATATTGTCAACGACTCTATCGCCGAAGAACTACAAAACCACGTGCTTTGTTTATTTAGTTATGCAAATGATGTCAATATCCCTACCCGGAAATCATCTGACTCTATCTCTAATCAATATGGTCATAGATTACTCGATTTATGCAAGTCAACAGGAATGCGAATCCTAAATGGAAGATTGGGATATTCCGGTGAGTTTACTTACAATGGACCTAATGGGTGCAGTGTTGTGGACTATTTACTAACGTCTGTGGACATGTTTTCATTTATCAAAACCTTTATAGTGTCTAACTTTAATATTTATTCAGACCACGCCCCTTTACACATTTCCTTTAACACCCAATCAAATAACACAGCCGATGGGGACCATGACGACGACCCAGATGTAAATTTCACCCGTTATAAATGGAATGACGAATGTAAACAAATGTGTAGGGAGGTCGTAGCGAACAAAATTAATTACCTGAATTCACTTATAGATTGTAATGTAACGGCACAAATCGACGTGGACAACTGTATTGAAAAACTCACGGAGGAGCTGCATAACATATTTTCTCCATTCTGTACTCAGCAAAATAAAAATACCAAATCTCCACTCCAATCGACACCAAAACAGGATTTGGATAAACCTTGGTTTACACCACAATGCAAGCACTTATACGGTCAATATTTAAAAGCGCTTAGAGACTTCAATAAAAACAAAACGGGTGAAACGCATACTGAATTACATGAAGCAAAGAATAAATATAAAAAGTTGGAAATAAAACTTAAACGGGAATATCTACAACACAATGGGGACATGCTTAGTCTTTTAAAACGCACCAACCCTAAAATATTTTATAAAACATTCTCAACATATCAGCGTCAAGATAACAGTGTACCTCCACAACAATTTTTAGAACATTTTAAAAAACTAACTAGCGGTAATGATGACGACGAACACACGAACCACGATAATATATCGAATGTACAAAAATGTGTATACGACGAACTTGATGCTGAAATACAAACTTCAGAATTAGCAGCAGCAATTTCCAAATTGAAGAGAGACAAAATGCACGGAATTGACGGACTCTTAAATGAATATTTTATTGAATATAAAGATATTTTTATACCATTATTAACTAAACTATTTAACAAAATATTCAAGTCTGGCTATTTCCCTACCCAGTGGGCTATTACTTTAATAAAACCTATATATAAGAAAGGTGACCCAACAATACCTAGTAATTATCGTGGCATTAGTTTGTTGAGCCATCTTGGTAAACTTTTTACTTCAGTGTTAAATACTAGATTGTTACTATGGTCTGATAAATACAATGTGATAACTGATGCTCAGTTCGGATTCAGGCCTGGTTTCAGCACAGCTGATGCTATTTTTGCACTACAGTCTGTAATTAGTAAATCATTATATGCTAAACATAAATATTGCTGCTTTGTTGATTTCAAGTCAGCATTTGACACTGTACCTAGAACATATTTATGGTCAAAGTTACTAAGACTTGGTGTTAAAGGAAACATGTTCAGTGTTTTAAAGTCTATGTACACAAATGTTAAATCCTGTGTCTTAGTTAATAATCATTGTTCTGATTTTTTCAGTAATTTACACGGTGTGATACAGGGTGAAGTTTTATCGCCCTTCCTATTTTCTCTATACGTGAATGACTTTGAAAACCATTTTATTAATAATAATAATATAGAACCCTTTGAGTTACAAAATATTGTTTTATTTTTATTGATGTATGCAGATGATATGGTTATTTTTTCTGAATCTGCAGAAGGGTTACAAAATATGTTAAACTCATTATCAGAATATTCTGAAAAATGGGGTCTTACAGTTAATACTGCTAAAACAAAAATTGTTGTTTTCCGTAATGGAGGTAAAATTCATGATACATGGGTATATAATAATGTTTTGTTAGATGTTGTTGATCAGTTTAATTATCTTGGTTTGTTATTGAATTATAATGGTAAATTTAATGTGACACAGAAGAAGCTAGCAGAACAGGGTCGAAAATCATTGTATTTTCTTCGACAAAAAACAAAAAATCTATACTTAAATCATGATACTATGCTGTCTTTGTTTGATACATATGTCTCTAGTGTGTTATGTTATGCTTGTGAAATATGGGGTGGTAACAAAGCAACTGCTATTGAAAAGGTTCAGTTAGACTTTTGTAAACGTCTACTTGGGGTTAAAAATACAACTATGAATAATATTATATATTGTGAATTGGGCAGAGTACCATTGTATCTCACAAGAAAAATCCGCATGTTTAAGTACTGGTTAAAACTTGTTCAAACTAATAATTGTATCTTACAAAATTCTTATTCATATTTACTACATTTATGTACTGTTGCTCCTTCTTTTAAAAACAATTGGGTTCTGTATATAAAAACTGAGCTTTGTAAACTTGGTTTGCATAAAGTCTGGCTGTTACAAACCAGTTTAGACTATAAACATACTTATATTCTAATTAAACAACGTGTACTTGATCAGTTTAAACAAGATATTTTTTCACAAATACAGGCGTCAAGCAAATGTTATATTTATAAGTACTTGGTTTCAAACATATTTGTGTAAACCAATACCAGCTCAATATAAAGTATATTTGTCTAAAATTCGTCTCTCATCGCATCAACTAGCGATAGAAACCGGAAGATTTAAAAAAGTAGAAAAACATAATCGTTTTTGTTTTAATTGTTCAAATCACATAGAGGATGAGTTTCATTTTGTTTTACAATGTCCTCTTTATACTTGTCTTAGAGTAAAATACATTACAGAATATTACTGGAAAAAACCAAGCACATATAAACTAATACAATTACTGAGTGTTCAAAATGTTAAAGAATTATGTAATTTGGGAAAATTTTTGAAAACAGCTCTTTTTATACGCTCTAAATATGTGCAGTAACTTATATATATTACTTGGTTCATTCTCCATTATTATTATTATATTTACTACTACTTCACCATATTACATGTATTTGTCACTGTCTTATCACCACATACTGTATACATATATGTTATACCAATGAATGTATTTTCAAGGTAATAATAAAGATTATAGATTATAGACTGATTTGTTTGTGGTGGACTTTCAGGCCAGACTTGATTAATTAGCTTGGTCTCAATTACGTTTTTCCCTTTTAATATGATTTTGTTTATGTTTGATTCGTTTTTCGTTTCATGTCTCAGGTACATGTAGTGACACTGGATATTGCCAAGTCAGTTGTCTCTTATTTAGCTAGAATATATGACTCATTAGTAAAATCTCTAAGATACTTTATATCAATATAAATGGGCCTCGCTGTAAACAATGTATATAAATGTGTCTTAGTCTTTGCATATTACGTAATAAATTGTGAATTACATGTGTTCGGTTTTATAAAAAGTGGTTGCCTACATGTGGCGTGGTACAAGTGTTTTTGCAGTGCACGATTCATTTTAAAATTACAGTCCAACTTGCCTTTCGGGCCACCTCTATATAAGGGCCACTTGTTTATAAGGCCATTAGAATTGTATCCCAATTACTCTTTATTCATACTTTTTAAACATGTATATAAAGGTCATCTGCCCATAAAGGCCACTTTTACTGGTTCCCTTCCGTGACCTTTATATACAGGTTTGACTGTACTCAACACTTCGATTTGTTTTTAAATTAGGCAGTCAGTCCTGAGAGTATACAATATAGACATAAAGGTTTAGAAATCTGTATCTGCAATTTGTACTTACAAATCATAGTTTTATTAATTCACTTATATTATGACAATTACTTTGTTCCTTTTTACAATAAATTGTGAACTATCTCGATTGGATAAAAAGTGGTTACCTGCACGAGGTGTGATTCTAGTGTTTTTGTAACAGACTGTACTACTTATATCTATTACAAAAAATGCGAACAAAATTCTTATGATAATCTAGTCCGTAATGTATACAATATATATCAAAGGTGTAGTCATTTGCATTTGCAGTTTTAAGTGCAATGCATGGATCTTACATTTACAATTTGTGCATTACTTTGTGAACTATCTCCACGTTATTTAAAGTGGTTACCTAAATGTGGCATTGTTCATTTTTGATTGGTGAATGTGGAGTATAAGATGCATGTGGTGATTGCACAAATCTTGTAAATACACGTACATAAAATAATAACTTTATATTATTCGACTTGGTCGCTGTTATACCAGGATCAAGTTGGTAACATTCAAACTGTTTAATTTATTGTAAACATTGTAGTGAATATTCATGAAGTGAATTGATTAGTTTAAATTAATATTTTGTAACTAAAATAAAGACAATGATAGTAGTTGGCCGCTACATACCAGGCTACAGTTTCACAATCATTCCTTAGCTAAGATTTTCCTTAACTTAAATATAGCAAAATTTCAAATCTTTATAATTTTATTAATTTTCAAGATATTCAGAATTAAGGTGACATTTTGAAGATATATTCTACCTTATAGCAGCATTTTGACAAAATATTTATTAGCAATTCTAAAAACAGATTACCAAAATTTGCTGAATTTAAGTTAAGGAAAATCTTAGTTAAGGAATGATTGTGAAATCGGGACCTGGGCCAATTACAGTTAGTGAACATTGGTAATGTTTTATATTGCAATTGATTGTGAAGGCTTGCCCAAATGTGTATATTGGCAGCCAAATTGTTTTTAATAATCTTTGTACAGCCGTGCCTAGAAACAATTCAATAAAATATTAACTCATCTGTTCTCGTTTGTCTTCTCTTCACTAATGTCATCTATACATTAAATAGCCATTTGAATCTGCAGTTTGAACGTTTTTCATTCATGTATGCAAAGAATTTAAAATCGGACCATACATACATAAATACTGACGATAAGTATACTAACATGAGTGACAGACGTGAAGTTAAAATATGTAAAAATCGTGTGGTAAATCCCAGCAGTAAATGTTCATTGAGATCCATTGACAAGTTCTATTTAGGAAATCAAGAATCCGGACATATTAACAGCCACAGACCCCAATAAATGATGTTTATAGCCTTTGTATTACGGATTTACCCTCTGTAAATGAATATTAATACGTGTTATGTTGACAAAGCACATAACTATGTGTTTTATTGTTCTAGGTTTCTGGTAACAATACACAGACATTCATTCAGAATTTTGTAAAACTGGTATGAAACTGACACCGGTTTACAATAATTCCTTAGCCAAGATTTTCCTTAACTTAAATTTAGTAAATGTTTATTTTCTATTTTTGGATTTTTGTCAAAACTACATGCAAATGTTTTACACTAGAAGTGATTTTAAAAATGACATCTTAAATGCCTGAATATATTAAAAAATAACAAAAATATATAGATTTGAAATTTTGCAAGAATTAAGTTAAGGGAAATCTTAGCTGTGAACCCGGAGCCTGTTATTATTGGAAAGACAGGATTGTAATTCCTAAGCGTTTAGATGAACTTGCCATTGTATCCATCACTTCTTATAATAGAAAATTTGTCCATTGATGTATGTTCTGTGGGGAGAAAACTTCGTGTTGTATTGTGGAACTTAAATAAAACTTAAGTAAAATAAAAGAGCATTTGGTCCCGGTTTTATTATAAATATGCCATGTAAGTTACAACAGCAGTGCATTAATTACTCATACAAAATGAATGTCTGGTTACAATTAAATTTTATAATAATTTGTCATAATTTGTTTAGTGTCACCTGACGTCATTCAACTGAACATTTCTGCTGAAACTATTCTGATGATGCATATGCCTCTTTTTTCTATTCAGGGCCTTGGTGAACGAGTCGTTTAAATTGTGCGATTACAGATCACAGCGTCTCAACGTCTGGGTTTGTATCCCAATCGGGACAGACTCTGGACCAGGTTGTTCAAAGCTTGAGATTAACTGAAAATTAAAACATAAATGAAAATCCAAATATCACTAATTTTACTAAAATTTTCTTTTGTTTAATGCGCTTTTTATTCATTTTCAACATTAAGTTCACAATATAGCTGAAATTATGCAAAATTCAAATTTTGACTAACCAATTGATTAAACTAATCAGGTATCGAGCAACTGACCCCTGGTCACTTCGCTTACTGCAGGTCAGTGTTGTTATCCAGGCACTCCGGTTTTTCTCCACCACCAAAGAACTGACTGCCTTCTCGATTTAAGTGAAAGAGTATTGACTGGGGCATAAAACACCATTGTTACATTCCACATCTTTCCCTTTTCTCTATTTTTCGCATTCAGTTAAATGAAAAGTCTTGATTAAGTCGGTTACAAAAACTGATTTGTAATGCTTGTGGTCGACAAATAAAAATAAAATAATATAAAATATTGAATATACATGTACGTAAGAATATAATGTAAAGCAGAATATTTCCCAGGATCAGAAAATTTTGCGATTTCTTGAAATCTGGCATTTTGCGTGGGTGTAATTTTCGCGTAATTAGTGCATTTCATCCATGCGGAAATTTTCCCCTTTACAGTATTACTTGATTATTGACAATTACATGCTTTGGTTAAGACAATAACCTTCAAACCCAATATGTGTCACCGCTGTGATTTTGACCTTGGTTAACCACAAACAAGAATGGTATTTTCCTAGTAGGTTTGTACTGGTTTGCATGGTATCATTATAAAGGCTGGATGGTCTGCGTCATTGTTGGTAATGATGAGTTTAAGTGTTAGTATACCACCACTAAAAGTCGTCATAAGTACTTACTAATACAAATCATCTTGGAAACACATGCATTATCATGCACTAACTCACGCACCACATGTAAACCACTGCGTAGCTCAGTTGGTAGAGTGCTCGCTCCGTAAGTGGGAGGTCGTGGGTTCCAACCCCGGCCGGTCTGACCCAAGACTTAAAAGTGGGAAGTGACTCTTCTTTCGCCAAGCACTCGGCATTACGAAATGAAAGTCACGGTTCTTTCGGATGGTTTGTTGGCTTGGCACGATAAAGAACCCTGCTGTATAATGCCATCAGCGCAACGCACATGCACAATTTCTGCACCTTCGCCTATAGCTGGCGACGTCTCGATATAAGTGAAATGTTCTTGGCTGGGACGTTAAACACAATTACTCAACTCTCAACTCACCACATGTTGTGTTTAGATTAAAATGAAAAATTGTCGTGTCATGAATAGCTGGGAAAATAAAATAAAATACTGATATGACGTAAAACATCATTCAACCAACCCACTAATGTAATATATATTACATACAAGGTTAACACTAAACAAACATGCCAAAATGAAATATTAGTAGTCAAAAGTAAAAAAAAACAAAGAACAGAAAATAACATAAAATACAATCCAACTTGCCTTAAAGGTCATCTCTATATAAGGGTCACCTGCTTATAAAGGCCAGTAAAATTGTACCCCATTATTTTTTATTCATATTTTTTGAACCTGTATATTAAGGCCGTTCTACTGGTTCCCTTGTGTGGTCTTTATAGACAGGATTGACTACAATAAGCAAATGCTAAAAATATTAAATTTGTGTCTCAAAACAGCGTGTCAGATTCTATTATCAAAAATTGAGGTTCGAATTCCGCCGGTCGTTCATATAATGTGAAAATAGACAAGGTTTGAAATTGGAAATGACCAATGTACTAAATCAGGTCAAGTTACCATACAGATACTAAGTCAGTGTAAGTTATGACGTCATGACTTACTTCTTAACTTCTTTTTATTCAGATGTTATGACATTTTAACACGATAGATGATGACAAGCTGCAAAGATATTTGAATTATTGTACATTAATGACCTACAAAACAATACAATCACTATCTAGATAATACTTACTCATGGTTTTTTATGCCGGGATGAACAATTATAATACGGCCCTGTTATGAAATTATTGCTCTGACAACAATATAAAAAATATGTTTATTCAGTTTTTTCGCTTTATAAAGTAACGAATATATTATTTTCACTGCGCAGTTTCCGGATTTTTTATTCTTACTAAAAGTATATGGCGGACCCGACTATGCTAGTATTGCAAGCCAAATGTAGGAATTCGACGGTTGAAATGATTTCCATTTAAAACCCACACGGCCACTTACACTACAAAATGACACTTTGGTGGCAGGGTGGTTCAAAGCACCTGCTTACTGATGACAGTGTCTCTCACCTCCCAGGTTCGAACCCCGCACAAGGCAAATTCCAGTTACGGTGAGAAAGTTTGTCAGTTTGCTAGTCAAAGGTCAGTGGTTTCCCCGACAACTCGGTTTCCTCCACATCCCAGAATTCAGCAATGCTAAATCCATATTCGATCGTGTGTTTAACATTATTATTATTATTATTATTATTATATTATTAATTATCATTAATGTTGTTTCTCATTTTATGACGATATTAATTTGGAAACGCGGGAATACTTGCAAGCTAATAATGTTTTCAAGAACTTTTTTTATGAATTTAAGTTAAAAATACCTTGGACGACAATCTCCAAACTTTGGTGCGCTTCGATCCCGATCGACCTCAAATGATAATGGGGCTTCCTTATCATTAGCCTTTAATGGGCCGAGTAGAATGTGGTGTTTATTTGTGACATAGCGGGCGAGTGTATAAAGGTGACCATATGAGTATGATCAGGGCGCACTAATACAACACAGGAAAACTAGTACAAAGTAAAAACCAACATGATCTTGTATTAAGATTAATCTCTAAGTCACGAATTGCTGAAAAATCGCTGATATGACGCAAAACAACATTCAACCAACCAATCTTTCATGCATTGATATGCATTGATCAGCAAGTACAAATACTTAATGGCAGATGAAGAACTTTTAATGTAGGCCATTTACAAGTATGTCAAACAGAGACTTGCTTTTCCATACAAACTGAAGACCGTTGAAACAAGACCCCAGAAACATGCAAAAAATGTCACCTTACGTGTTGATAAACGAGGTCATTCAAAAGTCATTAAAAGATCACCGTGACCTTACTTGAAGCCATGTTCATGATCTGTACAACATATTATGTGTTGTTATATGACGTTGTGTCACAATGATAGTATTAATTTAACACGAATATATATGAATATCTAAAGTGTATTTGGAAAAAAAAATCCTACCAGTGGTGCTTGTCGAAATGGGAAGGGGTGTTAAAATAATATAGTTGTGTCATGTGCTTCTTTTGAATTTTTATAAAATATGGCATTCAAAAGTAGCACATGTCTTTGAATACGTTATTTTATAAAAATTTAAAAGTAGCCCATGACAGATGGAACAATGATATTAAAAGAAAATGAAAGTAGAAAGAAAATATATACCAGAGCTATGGCTGTGCCAATACCGAAGATTATATCATTGAACTTTTAAATCAGCGAATTTAGTTCGACTTCACTGAATGAAAAAAAAACTGGGTCTTTTTATGATATGCAAGTTAACAATTAATAAAGACGAAAAGTTGCCCTGTGTTTTATATAGAATGACGTGGGTTAAAAGATCCCGTTTTGCAAACTCAAATTTTGCATAAAATGATGAGTCGTTGACCTTGAAACACACATTATTATTACATGTGCATATATAAGCGTCTTCAATGTTTTATTTCAGAAATGTCTTGAATTTTTGTTATAAATAGATAAATTAATGCGAAAACTCATATTTAATTTCCCCTCTTTCTCCGAAAGACTGGGTAAATAAATAAATAAATACATAAATAAATAAATAAATAAATAAATAAATAAATAAATAAATAAAAGTGAAAATAGCATATCTAAGAAACTGATATACATTAAGTTTATATTTCACATTTAATACTATGCATATATATACAACATGTATTTCCCCATCTCTCTCTCTCTCTCTCTCTCTCCGTCAATAACTCTCTCTCTCTTTCTCTCTCTCTCTCTGAGAACCCATCCCTCCTCCCTCTCCGTGTTACCCTCCTCATTTTCTCTGATGAAGACATCATATAACGTCATTAACACACGCTGCCTTACATGTAATGATGTTTCTATTCATTTAGGCGTAATTAATGTCCATGTGGTGTCAAATCAGAGGATTTTATTGTTCTTGACAGACAAGACTAACTATAAATATAAACCTTTCCTTAAATTTCGTCCTAGTCCGTCTAACTCACCTACCTAGCACAATGTGGATTTTACCAGCTCTCACCGTTCTCCTGGCATTCAATGGCGGTAAGATTATTTTTAATTCATTGATATTTTAGCAAGATTAAATATTGTTTTGGACGTTTGGATAATGTTTGAGAACACAATTTAAATTAAATACTTGATAGTTTCCAAAATTTAAAAAATGTTTTAAGATGTTTGGATGGGTTTTTAAAACTTCTAATATTTGTATTTTAATATATTTTATCAAACTTTTGAAAAAAGTTTAAGACGTTTGGATAAGAACTTTACATTTGTAGTTTTCAAAAGTAAAATAAATGTTATAGACGTTTTAAAACCGGATTTATTTTTGTATTTTAATGAATATTTTACAAACATTTAGATGTTTTGATGTTTTAAAACTTTATTTATATTTGTAAATTAAGAAAACGTTTGAAGACGTTTAAATAGCTTTTTTAGAACACTATGTTTTATCTTAAAGATTTTATTTCATAATTTATCGAAATTCAAAAAAAAAAATGTACTGAACGTTTGGAAACGGTTGAAACGCTTTTTATATTTGCATTCTAATTACATATTATAAGTGTTAATTTTACACCACTAGACGACCGTTTTAGAATACAATTCCTCATCAGTACATTTCATCAAAATTAAAAAAAAGATAGTTTTAGACGTTGTAAATTAAAATATGTAAAACAATAATTCTCAGCTTCAAAAATTAAATATTTGGCAATTTTCCGATATGTATGCAAATAACTCACGGTACTTTTTATCTTTTCGAAATTTTTTTTTTTTTTTAAAGTTTGATATTATCCAAAATCAAACACGAGAGTGATGCAACTCATACTAAAAACATAGCCGGAATTATCGTTTTGTACGTTTTTATTTTGGGGATTAGTCAGTTTTAAACTTTTATTTTTTATTTGTTGCAAGAAAGATCGTGGATGAATGCGAAATTGACAATAAATGAAAATATTGTACATTTCAGGAAACGCACTATATCAATAAACAGTACTGTGTAGGCGTCAGTCAGGACCACATGCTTTAACACGTGGTTGTGCTTTTGGTATTTCTTTATAATGTGAAATCTGTAATTTTCGTAGTCTTCCAATTTTCGTTGACATTTGATCCATGAATTAACATATCGACGAAAATAGCATATTTTGTAACCTTACTTTTAACGGCAAACACAAAAACCACGAATTTACCAATCTACGTCATAGAGCCGTCAAAATTGGAAAACGCGAAAATAAACTTGTAATATCAGAGTATGAAGAAAACCAAAGGCACTGCCACGTGTTCAAGCATGCGGCAATTACATTAATGGACCGACAGACACCTACGCAGTACTGGTGCATCCTGGTACATGATAAACGCCGTACTTTTCTCAGAGTCTTAAATGATTTATTGTTCAATTATAATTATAATGCTTCAAAGACTATAATAATTGTGAGCGTGAATATTTTCATTCAACATTAAAGTACATGTTTGTGTGTTTGACAAATGTTGTATAACGGGTGTGTTTTTGTAACGAGAAATCTTTAAAAAAAATGACCAAATTATGAAATGCTTTGAATCGATAAATTCTCAATAGCCATAACCTTCAAATATCAATATATGTACATTTGTGTATACTTATACTTATACTTATTATTATTATTAATTTTATTATTATTATTATTATTATTATATAATATTGTAATATAAATGTATATACTTTTCTTATCAAAGTTTAGATGTTAGCACTATAAAATTTATTTTATCGCGGACGGAACAAAAAATGTCAATTAAAAATCAAATCATGATTGAAAACGGATTTCTATTTCTATAAAATCATGTAAAGATGTTATAAATCGTAATAAAATATGTTGAAGTAAAGGAAGTTTTCAGAAAATGTCTAAGTCTCCGATTTCCACGTGTATAACAATGTGGTAAGAAAGACGGCGAAATTGACATTAATGTCACTAATGTAACGGCACGTTATTACCGGTTAGTCGAGAAAATATCCATATGTTAATCCACGTGACCAAACATGGCCAACAAAGTGGCGTATAGACAACTTTTTATTGCACTAATTACTAATGTCACAATTTTGACTAACTATCCATTGTTCCATTTTAGGAACAAGTCGCCATTACTGTAATTTTTGGGGTTGTTTCACTCCCTAATTTTAGGTTTTTATATATTTCGTCAGAAAACTTAATGCCTTACTTGTATAATATCACAAAGACGGACATCTTTGTTTTAATGGCGTCTCATCATAACTTATGACACATGACTGTCAGTTTTTAGCTAATATAATGTATGAATGGTGTAATTATGACTACAAGGAACACACGATTCGTCCATTACACAGACAAATGGTTAACATCTTAATTCATTAATCTTGTCCATCAGACAATGACCTTCTACCATGAGTTTTATACCCCGCGGGCCCGACTTGTTACAAGTAATATTGTTCACGTAACAAACGGTAAAGGTGTTAAAGACAATGAATGACATAAATTGTATTTTGGAGGTGTCTCATCAACGTCATACAAATTGTTACACGGAACTTGACGTTTCGCAACCGTTCCATTATTATTTTTTCTTTAGTCAGGAATTTTTAAAATTCTAATAATTTTGTTAATTTTTCGATATTCTGGATTTCAACTAAATGTGTCATTTTCTAGATCACATTAAGCTTTTTACATCTAAATTCTAGTCTTGTTTAGAAGTCTTTAAATGTTAAAAGCTAAATTTTTGCATTGGTTTTATTTCCACGTAACTTGATGATTCGCGAGAGTACAATACAAAAAAAAAAAAAAAAAATAAAAATAAAAAATAACAGTTTTCCCATATATTTTGATATAGCTCATTTGCAATTATACTGACCAAAATCCTGCCCCGCAAAAATAAAGATAAGCAAATATTTTGTAAAAAAATAACTGACGCAAACATTTCCGGATTTATACTAAAATTAAAATATAGCAGCACAGGTCTGTCGAAAGTTAAATGCTGTTATTTATTTCTCGGCAGCTTTTCAGCCACTAGCTTTCTATATGTAAGCACTTTCTTAGCACCCGAATTTCGACTCCTTTGCGTTAGGTTCGTGTTAAACTTTTGACAGGTCTGTACTGTAGCTATCCATATCTCGGTCACTTAGCAGCCGGATTTCGACTCCTTTTCACATGCTCAGTGTTAAACTTTCGACAGGTCTGTACTGTAGATATTAACAGCTGTCGGAAAAACAGCTAACAGACGGCTGAAATGAGATGAGCCGCCGATTCAGCATTAATGTTAAACTTTTGACAGGTCTGTGCTGTCAACTGAGTATATGTGGAAACTTCTACCTCATAATGCAACTACAAATGTATACTTAGTAAATCTTACTACATTGTTGTATTTTAAAATAAAACCGAATGTTTGCTTGCGCATACATAAAAAATAATGTTAGATTGTAAAAACGTTACTATGTGAAATGTCTATTGCGCACCTAAATTAACCTATCAGGGTATACCAGATCCCGAACTTTGTTGCACATTTCTTCGTCGGTGGCATTCAGGGGGCGTCCACTTATAAAGACATTCTACCGCGTTTGAATTCCCCTACCCAGAATTTAACCTGAGCATAAGCTGATGCAGAAGACGCATAAACATAGGCTAAATCGCCTTGCTTGTTTTACTTTTTGATACAAGTACCGAATTACCGCATGGTACTTAACTTTAGATGAAAAGAATGCCTTAACATCAATAGCCATGTTTGACATTCAATATCTTTTTGTAAAGAATGACTCTATACGCGTACAATTTTTAATTCAGGTATAAAACATGTACTAAAACAAGAAACAAAAATCATGACCGCGTCGGACAATTGGATATACTACAAGTAATTGACTCGTAAAAGGAAAATATATTCACATTGGATCATTACAAGTTTAACATTTGTTACCAAGTTTTGTGATAAAACTTAAAGTGGTTGAAAACTAATTAATGGATGTCAAATTGAGTGCAAGACATTCCTGATTTAGGTTTTTAAAAAACACATAAATTGTAGCATCAATAAAAAAATTAATAAAAATCAATACACTGCTGCCAAACCGATATAAAACGTAATTCATCGACAAGTTACAAATTAATTAGATTTTCTGAATAAGTTTATTACCGAAAGGAATCCAAAAAGAATTTTCAAAAAATAAGAAAAAATTGTCCGTGTATGGCAGTTTGGTCTTTGTATTGAATTGCTGATAATGCGCAAGCAGGCTAGGGGTTAATTTATCTAGACACGCCAAAATGCGAGTCGGAACCTCGAGTTTAGTAAACTGCATATACGATTTCTGTATGTACAGTACAGACCTGTCGAATATTTTAACAATGAGGTCAAAGATCGGTTTCCGAATATAGATAGTTAGTGGTCGAAAATCTACCGCGTGAACGATAGCAGCTGCCGAAAAGCTGCCGTATAAAAGTAACGAGAAGTTTAAACTGAATCATTAGCTTAGTGTTAACTTTTCGACAGACCCGTACTATAGCTTTATAAAGTAATGCTACCTTTATTTATATTGCAGGTTTCGCACAAATGGCCGAATTAATGCGCAATCCGCTAATGATGCGCGCCTTAATGAATTCCGGAAGGGGGCAGCGGAGCAACTGATCCTATGACAACAATGATGCTGATGAACCCAAACATGATGGAAGGTAGCGCTGCTAACCTTATGATGATGAATGCTTTAGGAGGTGGAGGAGGTGGAAGTAACAACATGATGAACATGGCTCTAATGAACCCAGAAATGTTGTCTGGCATAATGCCACCTAGTATGGCAGGAAATCCAGCCATGATGTACTATCTTTTGTCTCAGAATAACCAAGAACAGAAACCAACACCAACGACACCAGCACCAACAACCTTACCCGCAAAAGCAGGAAATAAAAATAACACAGCCAACAAATCAAGTGGTCCCGATTTCTCACAGCTTTTACAGATGATGGCACTCACAGGTGGCGCTGGAAGTTCGGAAATGGCAGCTATGGCAGCAATGATGGGAGGAGCAGGTGGAGCCGGCCCTATGTCTCCAATGTCAGTATTAAGACCAGATCAATACAGCACCTTACTGCGTGAGGGTGCAGTAAGTATAAGATGAATGTAGTTAAGTTGTCACATAACCTTACTTTTCAGGCATTAACGATTTTACTTTGTGACAGTGAATTACGCATTTTTTCCATAGAAAATCAAAAATTGATATTATTCACTTACTTGTGCCTAGTCATAACTGAAAATCTGTATGTGCATTATATGCGATTCTGAAGAAAATAAAATGTTGGCGCTAAGGGGATTTTATATGACGATGTTTACAACGGAAGTGATGTCCTTGGTGACGTTTTACGTCATATGCGAAAAAGGTCCACCATTTGCCTGTTTTTTCAACATGTTATATCCCCAAAGTGCCAACGTTTTTCTATGTGCATAAGTATTCTACGGTAATCACGAATGCACATACATATTTTCTGTTGTGACTAGGTACAAGTAAATGAATATTGTTAATTTTAATTTAGATTTATTTGATTTTCTATGGGAAAAGGTGAAATTCACTATCACAAACAGACTGGCTCTGACAGTAGTTAAATAATTTTGTATACCATCTGCCAAAGCTATTAGAATAATAATAATAATAAACAACTGATAAATATCTAGTAATGGCGATGTTAAGTTAAACAATTTTCAGTTATGTACCAATCAGTCAAGAGGCATTATGAACTAATATAGTTACCAAGTTTTATAAAAATGCATTCGAAATTACCACATGACTATAATGAGTATACAGTGCGGGCCTGTCGAAAGTTTAACACTAAGCTAACGAACCAGTGCCGAATCGACGGCTTATCCCGGTTCTTTGATAACTATATCTCGACAACTTTTCACCAGGTGATCTTTCGGTCAATAGCTATCGACAGTCGAAGTTTTGAATCGTTTTTGTTCGCTAAGTGTTAACCTTTCAACGGATCTGTACTAAATAATCGTCATGTTTGCTGTGTGCTTTTCGTTTATTGTAACATGTATTAAAGTTTTAGTCCTCAAATTTCTTTATTAAATGATAAGAATTTTTATGAGATCTACACAATTAATTTTAAATATTCTATAGGTTGTTCATGATCTGGGTCCGGTTGTCATGATCTGGGCCCGGTTGTTCACGATCTGGGTCCGGTTGTTCACGATCTGGGTCCGGTTGTTCAAAACTTTGTTAGCTTAGCAAAATGAATTTGTTGGTATTAGAATTAAAATAATTGTTAAAAAACGTAATGTATTGGTCTAAATAGCTTTTCTTGGTATTGGCAAATTGTAGGAAGCACATTTTGAACATAAGTTAAAAAATATATTGTCCACATATGATACTATTTTGCAAATCACCTGGTTAAGCTAACAACCAGTCTCTCTTGGTGGTAGTGTTCAGCAACAAGGGTTAGTCATAACCACAGAAACAGGAAACAATAGCGTGTTTGCTTTTTATATAATCACGCATTTATACGGATTTTTTTGTTATAACAACTCCCGATATTAAAATGGACTAATTGTATGGATAGTCATCAGATTGTGAACGACCTATACCATATAGCTTGTGAATAATTATGTAAGTCAGCTTCGTATACATTGCTGTGTTACATATGTAAATCACATTGACCTGTCAGCTTGACCTTTTATTGAAATATCAATATAATGAAACAGCATTTTAACTCGAGTTTTTTAGGTGGGGGTGGGGGGTGGGGTTACCGTAGGGTCATCGTAGGAAAAGCTTATTTCAAACACCTATATGTCCGTATACATACTGTGCATGCATTAACAGAATTTTAACACTACCCATATATTGGGTGGATTCTCCTTATATATGAATATACTTATAGAAGGTCAAGTTGACAAGTCATTGTTGTTTACCTATGTAATGTATTGTAATGCAATGCATTTTTTGCTTATATAGGAACTAATACTGCACTTAATTAAGACTACTGCTTTTTTAGCTTTCATGACTGCTGCCGTTGTTGCATTTTACCTGCTATGCTTTATACTAGCTGTGAAATATTTTGGGTTACTGGTTTTTGACTGGGTTCATAAAATTCATTCTGACGGGAGGGGTGGGTGGGGGATGTATGGGTTTGGTTCGATACAAACTGCATATCAATAATTAATCCAGTTACTGCTGATGCTCTAACTGAATGTATTGCTTTCACATAATTGTCTCGAGGTAACAATTACCCACAATCCCTATTTCCACAAGAACCGCGTTTTAGCCGACAGGGATTAATTTTTTGGGGCCAGTTATTCACTACTGTACAAAAGTTATAAGACATGCTTTTGTCTATATCGATTGTTGTATGTAAATGAATTATCGACGATGAATGGTAACCGTATTGCTTTTAATTAGACAAATGCCGTCATTTGACAAAAATGCTACTGCTTATCAATGAGGTTGCTGCCACTTACTGTTTGCTGTTAATGGACTGATGATGATAATGACAAAGTTTTGGCTTTTGGTGGAAACTTAAAAAAAACCGTTTGCGATGCAATAAAAAAAAACCTGTTTTTATACTTATCAACCATATAGATGGATAACTGGCTACGGATGGAACCGATAAGATACGCCTTTATACTTATTAATGCAAACTAACGAGTTTCCGATAAAACGCGCCTGGTGCCGGAGTTTAGCTTGTTACAATTGCTATTTAATACCGTTATGCAATGCTATATGTAAGCCACTCGACAATGTTGTATACTTATTGCTTCAGCTTCAATTAGCAGATTGCTATATATCATTGCTTTGTTTGTGCCAATTGTTCATGCTGTCATTGTCTTGCTGTTGGTGGAATTTGTCGAATGTTTTATCAGTCTTTGACATGGCAGGATCCTCTGCTAGTTGCTACAAGCGGATTGTTGATATTGCAACATACACTTTTCACGATGTTTTAACAAGCTCAATGCTGTAAGTTGGATTATCTATGGCCGTATGCTTGCTGCTGCTTCAGTCAACGTGTATCTGTGTTTCTAGAAGTCATATTCGATTTTACTGATGAAACAATGTATTACAGGCCGCTCACCCACAATATGCTCAAAAACTCTGCAAACCGCTAACCAGATGTAGAATACCATTGTGCACTGATCCAATTAAAACCTACAGCGCTAAAACGTACTTTGTATGTCCAGAATGCCCTAAATGTCCACATGATTTGATGATGGAAATGTTTAATCCTCAACGGCCAACTAGTGCACCTCCAACTGCTGCCCCTGCCGGAAAGCCGCCAAGAGGCGCTGCAGGTGGCAGACGTGGAAATCGTCAACAAATGACTGGTATCAATCCATTGAACCCCGCTGCTGGGTATGTATATTCATGAATAAATGTATATCATTATGAATGTTTTATTTTAAAAGAGGAGCATCTACACAGCTTAAATCAGAAATCACAGCTATCTTCATAGACGCCGTGTGCGTACTCGTGATTTTCATAGAAAATTTGCGTTTAACGGTATTACATTGTATATACATTTACTTCGATTACAAAGTATCCGGAAGTAGAAAAAACTGGTAATACTAGTTCAGTGCTGCAAATCTAGAGAAACATATTTGAATGCTGCTGCTACAAACAACGGAAATATTTAATTGATAGACAATGAATGATGCGCTTTAAATCGGCCAACGGTTTAGTGAAATATGAAAGATTGTAGCATAAAATCGTGAAAGATGTGGTAATTTAATTGGAGCCCACTACAGTAGAGTTGTTGAAGCAGATAAATCAAATAAATTGTCGAAGTTTTCATTATCTGTGTGGAATTACTAGATGTTTTCGAGTGTTACATGGGGCTTGGTTGGGGATCTTGGTTTGGTGGTCAAATAATCTAAAAGGCAACAATTACGGTTCACAGCGTATCTAAACGACCAGTTTCGAATTCCACCCATTCCTAGCAAATTCTAGTTTGAGAAAGTTTGTTAGCATGCTTGTCGAAGGTCAATGGTTATCTCCCGGGTGTAACCACTGTTTCATACAATATTCCTGGACTGACGATCTCGATATAGGAAAGTAAATCTAGACTGGGGCGTAAAACAACACTTACTAGACTCTTGTGTTATTGGGGATTAGCAGTAACAACTTTTTGAAAAGTTTACAAAAAAAGAAACGCTTCAAGTACACAACAGCCTTCTTCCATTATGACTAGATTTATAATATATATGTCGATTTTATCGTACTGACGTATACCTTTTTTTTTAATTATACCATTTTTAAGATGTATTTTATGACTAAATTTAAATGATGTATATGGCAGTAGTATTAAGTTTAGTATATATTATCCCGATTGTTTAAATATGCCACTAGAAAATTTTAAAATGTATTTTTTTAAATAAGAATGTTTATCATTTATATAAATAGTGCCCCTGGTTGAGGAAAATGTGAAGGATTGCCTCCCCTTGGGAAGTTCGAAAGAGATCATTTTCCCCCTGGGAGACAATCTTCCATGTTTCCCTCATTCAGGGGCACTAATTATATAATAATAAACTTTTTTATATAAAAATAAAAAGTCACATTTTTCAAGTTGCATATTTAAATCATCTGGATGATTCAAACACTGAATTGTTTCATACCACTTGATTAGAAATTGACCAATACTAATTTTAAATTTTTTTGTGAATTATAATAATCTTGTTTAGTATACTTTGAAATCATTCGTTCTCGTGGTCTTCCAATTTTCGGTTGGATATTCTAAACCCCGAATTTCTATGTCATCGAAATAGTTTACATTACAAATTTGTTTCAAGCAGAAACCAAAAACCACAAATTTGCCGCCCCCAATAAAAGGCATTTTTCGTAAGAAACCCGAAAATTAGACGCCACAAAAAAAATGATTTTAGGGAGTCTACCAGTCGGACTGTTTAAGCTGTCAGGACAGCTTCCGAGCTACCCAGTCAGTTTGACAGCGCATTGCGATATAAATAATATAGTAAGGCCTTATTCTTATGTGTCTGAAGTTTCACAATCATTTCTCGACTAAGATTTTAAACTTAAATTTTGGCAACAGTTTATGGTACTACAAATTAAAGCTTCGACAAAATTTAAATATAGCAGTGATAAGCTTTGGATTATTTTCAAAATGACGCCTGAAATCCTGAATATCTTAACAATTGACAAAATTATTAGTGTATCAAATTTGCCAGATTTAAGTTCAGACACATCTTAGTTAAGGAAAAATTGTGAAACTGTTACTTGTTCAATTAATCAGTCGCGGTCTCTGTTGTATTGGAACTTGTTTTATTACAAGTGCTACTAAGACCAGCTTGTTCGCGAATCATTATGATATAATGTCCGGTACAGACCTGTCGAAAGTTTAACAATTCGCTAACGAATTAGAGTCGACTCGACAGTTCATCTAGTCGATAACCTTATCTCGACAGCTTATTGGCAGCTGTTATATATCTTTCGACAAGCTATCAATATCTCAGCCACTTGACAGCTGAGCTTCCTCTCCTCTTTGTTAGCTTAGTGTTAGACTTTGGACAGATCTGTACTGAACAAAATTCCTTGGAGCTGTTTTACCATCACCATAGTAACTCTATAATACATCAATTTAGCGTTTGTGTCACAATCATTTCTTAACTAAGATTTTCCTAAACTTAAATCTGGCAAAATTTAAAATTTTGATAATATTGTTAATTTCAAAACATTCGGGGCATTTAAACTGTCAGTTTTAAAGATTAATTCTAGCTTCAAACAATTGTTTTTTAGTTTAGTAAAACTGTTTATTTGTAGGTACAAAAAGATTACACATTTTTGCTACATTTTAGTAAAGGAAAACCTTAGTTAAGAAATGATTGTGAAAGCGGGATTATGTGTTAGGATTATGCAAACTGTTTGTTAGTGATAAAAACTGTAAAGGGGTAAATTTTCGCGTGGGTAAATTTTTCGCTTATTTCTCGCTAAAGAAATTACCACGAAAATTTTACAAACGCGAAAATGTTTATCATACAGGTTTATATATCACATATACACCCACTTATATTGGTTACGCGAAAATTACACCCACGCGAAATGCAAGATTTCAGAAATCGCGAAATTTTCACCGAAAATAATCCACTTTACAGTACTTGGTCACAGCTGACTAAATAGACATGTCGTCAGTTCTCCTCCTTCTTTATCATACTGTGATATCATGGATTTTCGTGGTGTCTTAATTTTCGTTGTTTTCGAGGATACCCCTATCCACGAATTTATATGTCAACAGAATGGAATATCTAACAAACTTAACCTTAAACGGGACACCACTAATTTAAAACCTCGCAAAATGGTATTTTTTCTGAGAACAACGAAAATTAACCAGCACGAAAATATAAATAGACAAAAATAAATATATTAGAAAAAGACGTCAGATCAGACATTTCGACCGTACGAACAAAACGTCGACGTCACCATGGTATGGATCTACCTTAAAGTGTATATTGAACACAACTCGTGTTTGTTCTACTTCTGACACGTTTATTTTATTTTAATATTAAACCTCATAAATTTTAATTTCTATACTAAAAACTAATGTTTCCACTAAGAGCCATATATTTGTATGTAAGCCCGAAGCTGCAGTCCTAACGCGCTTTCAGTTCTGACGTTTCAGTGACGCCATAATTGACGTATCGCCGGCCACGCCTTTTATGTTCCGACACAGGCCGCCATAATGGAACCAAACCAGTGTCACGGCAACTAATGACGTACTAGTGTCAGTGATGTCATTAAATAGGTCAATTAGGGTGGGGTTTCATTCTTTTTGTGTGAAATTCAAGCATGACGAACCTTTGTAGGAACATTGTGGGCGTGACCGGCAAAACGTCAACTAGTAGTGGCACTGAACAGGTAATTTGCGCGGCTATATTTATAATTATCTAAAATAGTAATGATGTTGTTAATAATAGAAGTTTTTTAAGTATCAACTGCAGTTTCCAGCTTATGTCAACTTTATTTATTTTATTTAAGTAGAAATTCGGTATAATATAACAACGTTTTTATGAATTGTGCATTTTATCCATTTCAGGCTGGCTAGTTTTGTTTGAAGACTTTGAAGACACCGGGGAATTCAGAACAAACGTATCAGCAGAAGCATACAAGATGGTTACCAGGTCACGTGTATCAAATTACTGATTACGCATGTCCGGAAACACGATCAGACATTTACCTCATTCATTATGTATATATCTCTTTATTTCGTTTCAAGAATCGCAAATAAATCAACGATTTTTGTTATTATTGACATGAATTTTAACATGTCTTTTCAAAAGACTATTTTACGCAAATTAAATATGGGATTATTATTTATTATTGATGAAAGTCCCGAAAGTTTCTGTAAATAGCCTTATATTGCTTTGCGGCAAAATTATATCAAGACTATTTGCTTTTCGCGCTTTGGATGTTTTCCCTTTGTTTACGTCTTACCTTTTTATATTAATTTAATGTTTTGTTGAAATAATTTATTATTGTTTTTGTGCAAAATAAAATTTAAATTATCAATATGCGTTAATTAGACTGATCGATCAGTCTCGACACTGACGTCACCACACCTTGACCTTGACGCATAACAGCTTCCTGTTGAGAACGTGCATTGTGCTTGTGTTTTTATAATGGTGGGTATATATTGATTAAACTATTTTATAATTATATATAACTTAGTCTTTGTGTTATTTTATTGAATTTTAATCAACTGCACGTATCTTAAATCAGCAACATTTGCTGTTGACAAGCCTGGAGATTGCAGGATAATTAAAAAAAAGCCCGAATAAATAGCTATTTACATGTGACGACATTTAATGTTACAAAACCTTGAACACCTTTTATGTTCATGGTCAAAGATTGCAGAACAACAAGAAATAATAAATAACGATTTACAGTACAGACCCGTCGAAAGTTTAACATTGGTCTAACGAGTTGAGTTTAATAATGGTGTTTAACGTCCAAGTCAAGAATATCTCACTTATATTCAGGCATCACCAGCTATAGCCGAAGGTGCAGAAATTTTGCCTGAGCGTTGCGCTGATGACATTATTCAGCAGAATTTTTTATCGTGCAAAGCTTATCGTGCACGAAACCTTGTTTATTTAAAATTCCCATCCGCTACCCACTTTCAAGTCTTGGGTCAGACCCGGTCTGGGTTCCAACCCACGACTTCCCACTTACGCAACGAGCACTCTACCAACTGAGCTACCGCAATGGTATGATTTACAGTATAGACCCGTCGAAAGATTAATGTTTAGCTAACGAAAAAGAGTCAGTCGAAGCTTATCTGTCGAATGGTCGAGATGTGGATAGATAGTAACCGAAAAGTTGTCGAGATGGCTGTTGTAAAAAAAGGTTTGTCGAGGTGTATCTAACGAGGGATCGAGCTGACTGCATATTCGACACTACTTCGTTAACTTAGTTATTAACTTTCGATGGGTCTGTATAATTTCTAATAATCAGTGATGACGTATATACATGTACTGTTACTGAGAAGCCTTGAACACAAATTTAATGTTCATGGTCTTAATGTCACTTGATTGATTTTTAATCAACTGTACATATCTTATCCCGGTGATGACACATCTTTTATGCTCATTTACAGTACAGACCCGTCGAAAGTTAAACATTAGGCTAACGCGAAGGTGTCGAAGCTCGGCTGCCATCTGACCGAGATAAAGAAAGCCGGTGACCGAAAAAATACCTTGAGCACATTGTAAAGCAGCTGGTGAAAAGCTGTGGAGATACTAGAATAGTATAGCTTTACCGAGGTACTAGTGTAGCTTTGCCGATGTACTAGTGTAGCTTTCGAAAGACCGAGATTAGCTACGAGTTCAGACATAATTTTTCAGGCTAGTATTAAACTTTCGACAGGTCTGTACTATATCTCGAACCAGTGACGATATTTACTGTAACCAAGCCTTGACTACATGTTATATGTTCATGGCCAAAGATTGTATGATAACAAGAACATGTCAAATTCGATTTACACGACCGGTATTAGAGTTACATAACTTTTTACCACTTGTAACTTCTTTGCATATTAGTTACACCCGGCCTCACTTCGCTGATGAAAGATCACGTGTTTAACTTACTTGTCAGTTTCAAAGTTTTTACTTTGCTTCTAGATTGTGATTTGGACATGGATCAATCAGTATGTTTGTTTTTGATTGCATTATTCCAATATAAATGAACACAAGGTTCCAGTTTCATAATCATTCTACAGTAAGATTTTGCTTTACTTAAAAACAAAATTTAGCATTATTTTATGGAACTACAATTATTTTTGTTTTCGAAAACATTTTACAAACTATGATTCATCTTTAAAATGACAATATATTATAAAATAATAGAAAGATCATCCACAATATTTTATTTGCGTGATTTCAGTTAAGGAAAACTTGGTCCAGAACCCCAAAACCCACTTTAAAGTCTTGGGTCAGACCCGCTCAGGCTTCGAACCCACGACCTCCCACTTACACTCGAAAACTAGACAATATGTCCATTGGTGTGGTTAAATTAAATGCACTATTATCGGACCTTCAACCATTTTACTTACTTTACAACTAATGGTTCATATATACACACATTTAAAAATACAAGACATGCCTTATCTTTACCAAACAATGAACAAGCAACGACCCATAACAAATTAAATGGATCGTATTATATTTTCATTTTGTCAATATTTTGTTTAACAAAATTATATCTATATGCTGGGTGATAAACACTGCTTCAAGTGATATCATCTTATCGCCATCCATCTTGATACCTAATTGTCGGAATTCGAACTATAGTGGTGGTTTTCTCTGGACACTCCGATTTTCTCCAATTTAACAGAACTGACCACCTCATTGAATAATGGCTGTGACATAAAGCACTATTACTTGTAAATTGCAATACTTGCAGCAACCACTTTATTTTTGTGATATTTGCGATGTAGTTATGATTCAGGAACATTAAGTTCTCTATAATTATTGTTTTGATAGCCATGTACAGTACAGACTTGTCGAGAATTTAACACTGGGCTAACTAAAAGGAATCAAAGATCGGCTGCCGAGTGACCAAAACGTACATTAATAGTGACAGAAACCCTGTGGAGATAGTTAAAAGCAGCCGAAAAACAGCGAAAGTGGATCGAGATAAGGTGTTGATTGTGCATTAATTCGTTAGCTCAATGATTTTTTGACAGGTATGTACTGTACTGTGGACAATTTTAAGGAAATCGCGAAACGTTAAAGTTATAAAAAGTCTACGGTCCAGATTCACGAAAAACGTGTCGCGAAATAAGCTTCCAATTAAGCCCAACGCCTATAAAGTTAATGTACAACGCCTAATGAAGTCCAAAGATTGAGGATCCAAACGAGAAGTCAAATAGATTTTATTTCGTAATACCAAAAAAAAGACGTCTAGTGTTTGGTCTCAAACTTTGAAGTGATTTATACAGAAAACGTTTTTAATTGTCTTGAGCACGAGGGTTGATATTCAACTGTCTAGCACCAAAAATGTGATTGATTCTATTTCTGGTGCCATAAAACATCAATATGATTAAAATCCAATGTGTTCTCACCTCATCTTATTTTACAAATAAAATCGGAAAACGTCATTCACGGGGGAGCATTAGCATAGTGTACACTTGTTACTTGTGGTCTACTGATTAATGAAATATTCTTTAAACAATTGAAGATTTGTTGTACTGATACAGTACTATATATTAAATTCTTCAATCCACATTTGTATTGTGAATTCACGCCCTTGAACACTGTTGTCAACAAGTTCATCCAAACCTTGTACATCCTCTGGTATTTTGTACTTCAACCATCCACGCCATTTCATAACGTTGTTTTACTGTATAAGTTCAATATACCATGCGGTCTTAAATAATATATGAAATAAGCCAGCCGATACATTGATCTTGGGTGAATGTCTCTAAACGATATCGTGTGATCACTTAACTTGTTCTGAAATAAATGTGAAACAAAAAATTAATCTATTTAAGTATTACATTCCGCAAATACTTGCTAAAGTTCGGTGGTTTTTATAAGGTATTCTGGTTACCTCAATATTTCCGGAGCTGATTGCCTCGATCGGTATAAGCAATATGTCCCAATAAGGCGGAAAATGTCATCACATTATTTATTCCAGCATCTCAGATATGAGAGGATTTTGACTAGGGTGTAATGCACTTTTTTCTATTTCAGTCAATTCGTAAAATTAAATTAAAAAGCATATTTTTCCACATGAATCTTAATTAAATATAGATAAAAAATAAATAAATAAATAAATAAAAACAGGAATGCATAATGTCATAAACGTTTGTATCACAGAAAAGCTGTTAACTATGAGAGTGTCAGTCACTTGCCCAGGGCAGGGGGCGTAGTTTACTGTGAGGCAACCGAGAGAACTGCCTCGATAAAAATCAGATCGCATTTTTGTTTTTACGAAGAAAATAGAAAAGGCTAAAAAAAAAAAAATAATAGTGAACAAATATAAAATAACGTTTTGTCCTTAGTAGTACAGACAGTCACATGGTTACTCAGAGTAACTAAGTTGTTTTGTTTGTTTTGCTTTGTCTTTTTCATGTACATGAAGAATTTTTTGCCTCAGTTAAAATTGGTTTCTATCTACGCCCCTACCTGAGTTGCCAAAGGTAGATGGTTTTCTACGTTTAACCATCATCCAAGAACTGGTCGGCTCGGACGATGTTAGTGGAATACTTTTGACTCGATGTAAAACATAACTCCACTCCGCCAAACGGTAAATATATAAAAACAGATATTATTCTTTAACTTTGATATGAGAAAATGATAACAAAATGGTTGTAGTCAAAAGCAAACACACCGGTCAATGCTCAATCCGAAACCAAAAGGCAAAGTGATAACTTTAAAACTTTGTTTAACACGTGGACACCGGTAAAGTGAGGCCGGGTGCTCCGGAAGGTTAAAGGCCTCCTGTTTAGCTAGCTACACAAGCCATGTGTGAAATCAAAATTGGGAATGAACAATGAACTAAGGGACGTCAAATATGAATGGTAATTTTGGATGAAGAGACATCATACTTATCAACAATACTGTGATGACGGGCTTAAACATTTTGTAGAACTTGATATGTTTAGCCTTGCAATATATCCTTTTTATTTAATCAATTTGCTTCGATGTATTGATTTCCCGTAATAGGAAGCGTTTTGACTGTGAAACAAAAACATCAAAAGCAGGAAAATTTATCACCAATCCAGTTAATCTGTGCACAACCAATTTATTAACATGACCATACAACCTGCTTGTCTGATCAAAGGATAATGAAAAACCCTCAAACATATGTCACATCATTTTTGAAATTTGAATAAAGACTACTAGTATTAGTAAATAAAATCAAGGCTTGAGGGGACGATATAGCCCATAACCAATTCTGTAGATTTTACCAATATAAAGTTTGACGAGTCAAAATTTTGACATGAGTGTACACGTTCTGTCAATCAATAAACGATGATGAACATTGGCATCATTGTTCTAGTGGTTTAATGTCTAAATAAAGAAATACTAATGCAATAATTGATATTTTAAAATTAAATTTATGTAAATTAACTATTTAAATTTAAATTTATAAAGTAATTAATTTTAGGAGAGGTAGTAAATATAAATATTGTAATCGTCTTAACCAATGACTCAGGTTAACACTATTTGATTAAATGTTAATAAGATGCTAATAAGATACGGAAAGGTGGCTTAAAATCACAAATCAGCCACCTCGCATGTAATTATCTGCGAAAGTGGAATTTCGAAGACGCTATGCTCTGTAAGCCAGTGTTACAGACCGTTTTACCATCTTGACAAACGTTCATTAACTGGTTAAAAAGTGTCAAACAGTAAAGAAAAAACCATCGTCTGCGAACAACAGAATGTAATGCTACAATGAATGGACACTTGAAGAGTGGGGTAATGGTGTTTAACGCCTAGTCAAGATTCATTCACTTGTATCGAGGCTGTCTGTTCAGGAATATTATCTAGAAAAAACCATCGACATTCAGCAAGATGTGAGCAAGCGAACTGACAAACTTTCTAGAAACTGTCTCGACTAGGATTTGAACCTAGGTGGTTAGAGGCACTGTGATCCGCAAACATCGAGTCACTATAGAGTCAAGCAGCAAAAAATATACCAACAATATCACCTCATGCGATTAGACCGAATTATTTCTGTCGTCAACGGCCCTTTTCATTGATGATATGGACCTAGGGACGACAAAAACTGCCCATGGTTTAGATCTACTCGTGCGATATGTAACCTTACAACAAATGGACACTTGAAAGCTGGCCGAGTGACCTTTGATAAAAAAATTATAATGTTTATTAAGCTTATAAAACGTACAAAGTAGTATCAATCAAGCAAAAAAATGTTTGCATGTATTAAGATCGGACAGCGATCTCTTACAGCTGTGATATTTTGTGTTGAGGATTATGTCTACAAAGATTAGGCGATTTTTGTCGATTTTGACCTTTACGACTAGCTTTCGAGTCCGATTTCAAATTATAGTAAATTATAAAATGAATGAAGTATCCAGCATATATTTAATTCGCTGTTTCACAAAAGGGTTGTCGAACCCATATATGTAGCAACTAGGCTATATGTAGTAAAAAATCCCCGCCATATGTAGTTAAAGCACGTTATATGTAGTATTTTGGTAGCTATATGTAGTAGTTGCAAGGTCACGTTATATGTAACAACATTTGTAGCTATATGTAGTAACTTAATTGTTATCCCGTAAATGTTTAGAATGGATTTGACTTTACCAGAAAATTAAAACAAAAACAGTGGTTGGGTGAATAGATTCAAACCCTAGATTACTTGACTTTGGGAACTTACTGTTTAAATTTTTTGTTCTCTGTAATAAATGTAATTAACCATTAACCTTTCGCAAGAGAACTATATCTAATGCATATCACAGGTGAGCGTTGAGTACCCTGGGCATCTTGTTAAAATACTTTACTAATAAAGTTAGGAACTGGGCACATTTAGGATTACTATTATTTTTGGTATTAACAGAAACATTTCGACGGTGAGGTTGTGCTATATTTGATGACAGGGAGTATAAAATCATCAACGAATATGTGCAGGGTACATTTGACGGAAAAATTATTGCAAATTTTTTGAAAAAAGACAAGACATCCAGAGAGCAGATTCTTAAGTTAAACAACAAAGTGCCGTCCAAGAGTGTCATTGCAAGCGGTGTCAGCAGGATTTTTTAGATTGACATTCTTGATATGTAGAGAAACAAGATTATGCATGAAGACAAGCAATACAGATACATATTTAGTGTTCTGGGCGTATTTAGCAGATTGCTGGTGTCCCGATGATATCACAAACTCAGTAGGCAATAATTGTGTATTAGAAATATACTGTTGTCTAAATTTGCTGCTAGTTAAAATTTAAAATTCCTCAAAACCTAAGATATACTCCCTCATGCAAAGTATTTCCTTAGCTGATTTTGGTAAAACATATTTTGGTCTTTTGAAATGTATTTCAAAACGACTGTCTTGTGCTTTGAAATTAAAACTGGTATAAAATATGATTAGTAGATTCGTATGGTTAAATGAACTGGAAACTAAAATATCTGCAGAAATTTCAAATTTCCTTCAAACAATTTTTGACGACTTTGGAAACGCAAAAGGGGTTCAAGGGAGTGAATTGGTGGCCATGTCCAAACATTGTAAATGTCAATGGAAATTAAACATCTAAAAAGCAGATCATGCCACCCACAAAGCCAAGGGAAAGTTGAAAGGATGCAGTCATTATTGAAGAGGAAAATAACATTTGATACTATAAAAGTGGGGCAATGTGGAGTAAATTGGACAAACAATACATCAATCTCTAAATCACCCTCAAAAAATGTCTAAATTCGAATACACCTTACAATATATATTTTTGAAGATGTCAAAAGATTAAAACCACTGTAAAACAAAGCGTCTCTGATTGGTTGAAAAATGCAGCAGTGTTACGCAAAAAGGCAAACAAGGCGACAATAGATTTTGTGCAGCATTGTCAAGAAAACTTTGAAAACGTCTTCATATGCTTTAGGACAATCTGTATTCGTGAAATATGTTAAACGACATCACAAAAAATCACTACATTGTTGAAGTACAAAATACTGAAAGAAATCTTAAACAGCACTTGTATAAGATTGGAATAATATCGTCTATCACAAATAAAGCTGAAGAAAATTTATGTTCACTTAGCCAGATGACACCATATAAAAAAAACAAAAAAAAACAAGATATTACATTCCATTGAGAAAAACTGACAAACTTTTAAGCTTTTAGAACGACTTTGGACTACAAATGGTCCACCTGGGAATGGGAATTTCCGGTTTGCAGCACTTTCTGATCAGCTTTGATAGCTAAGCATACACAGATCGGGAGAAACCCTTCGTGAAGAAGCTGTCAGATTTCTCAATGCCAACAATCAAATGGGCGCAGATAACAACCCGTGGTATATATTTCTTACAGAAAATCGAGAGAGCTACCTGCAATGAATGGGAAAAGAATATAAATACGGTGATCAGAAAATCAAGAAGTCCATTTCGAATATATCTTCATAGTTTCAATAAGAACAGAAGCTTATACCTTATTTAGCCCGTTTGGAACAGATTTCTTTACTAATGACCTTCTACTTTTGTGTATAGGCATTATCCTGAAAGGCAGGTTAAATATTATGTGTCTCTTAAAAAAGACTGAAACTATACTGAGGGAGAGTCCACATGTTGAATTAGATTCTGCAATTGAAAGTGATGACAGTGAGTCTCAGTCGGATGGAAATGAAGAAAGAGGCGTTAATGTCCCTGAAATCATGACAATGCATCTCAACCCGAGGTTATAGAAATTAGGCTTTTAAACTTAAAATGCAAGTGTAGGCGATGAGAAAATGGGTTGGTGGCGCCAGAGAATATCTCCCGCGAGAAATTAAAAAAATTATTATTGAAAAATGTTAATTTTAATCTGGAAAAGGTCAATACATTTTTCGCCAACGTATTTCGGAATATACCAAAAAACTTATTTTTATAGACGCCAACAAGATGTCGATAGTACCTAACCCTGTAAGTGTGCGAAGTATTCTTCGTAATGCTGGTTAAAGTAGTGGTGTGATTAATGAAATTCGCAGCTTTATAAATAATCCGTCGTGGATTCGCGCCTGACTTTGGTTACGTAAGATTGATCTTAACTGGTTGGAGATAATTGGATCATGGTACGCGTCAAGACGCCGATGAATATGAAAAAAGTGCAGAGAAATAATTAAAAACATGTTACTTTTAAACTCGCTGAAGAGGAAAGCTTACTTTTTGGCTAATATGTCGGTCTTAAAATTACGCAATCGTATTTATAAGGACCGCTGTTTAAAATGCACTTTTTATTTGGCCATGCGTATACTATTGAGTTATGAATTTTTAACAAAACACATTGTAGTTAATTTAGTTGTAAATATCATATACAGTGTTACTTGGCTGATATGACGGTCTTTAATTAAACTAAGGAAGCGTATTAGGACCACTTCTTAAAATGTACAGAATATATTCATAATAATATATCCTATAAATACACCCCAAAAACGTTTCTTTTGTCGACTCTTTGGATTTGAAAATTATATTTTAAATCGATTTGAAAATCCTTTATTTTCTAAATTTTAAGTTTTATACAATGAAAAACGTGTTCCATGCCCGAACACAATCCATAAGCAAAGTAAAAACTTTGAAACTGACAAGTTAGTTAAAAACGTGAACTTCCACCAGGGAAGTGAGGCTGTGTACTCCGGAAGGGAAAGCACATCCTGTTTAGATAGCTACACCCGCAACGTGTGTCATAAAAATTGAGTGAAAGGAACATGGAACTATGGGACGTCAAATATATCCAGGGCAATCCTGGATACAGAGGCATCAAACTTATGAACAATACTGTGATGACAGCCATGAAACTTTTTCAGGGCTTTGATAAGCCTAGGCTTTCAATATCCTTGGGTCAACAATTTATTTGTAAATCATCTTAAAATCACAGCTATATATTAAAAATAAAAATATTATTGATATCGCCGTTTGATTACTAAACGTACTAATA
Organism: Anadara kagoshimensis; assembly: GCA_021292105.1. Classification (NCBI taxonomy): domain Eukaryota; kingdom Metazoa; phylum Mollusca; class Bivalvia; order Arcoida; family Arcidae; genus Anadara; species Anadara kagoshimensis. The sequence continues at coordinate 13,715,950 of CM037872.1, forward strand.
TGGCTACTCTTATGAAGTGTCATAGTCTGAGCATGTTTTAGTCCTCGCTACCATATTGGGACTCATACTTCATAACACGTCTTTTATGGGCAGACCGACGTAGTGACATATTTTTTGACAAAACCGTTTATAAGTCTTACTACATTTTACGTGAGGTGTGTTACTACATATAACGTAACCTTAAAATTACTACAATTGTTAAATAAAGCGTGTACTTACTACATATGGCGGAGGTTTTTACTACATATAGCGGTGTTACTACATATAGGAGTTCGACAAGGGTCATTGGATTATTAAATTTTAAAACTTCTGCAATCGTATCTTTCACGAATTAATTCTGTTTTCATGTAACGTTTTTTAAATTACTAAACGAAAAACCCAAAATTCTGTACCTGAACATGATGTGTTAAAACAAATAAAATAATGAAAATTTTGATCATGACAATTCTGCAAATGATATAAGGACATAACTACCTAGAATTAAGGATATATTTGTAATTTTGATTTAGAAGTTTGAGTATCTATTGAATTATGAACTTACTTTTACGAAGGAACCATTCAGAGAGTTTGATGTAATTGGATCAGGAATATTAAAAAGTTCATTTGCATCTTCGTCTTCAGTCACACCATTCTCAATCCCAGAATCCACCATACACAAATCCAAGTAAATATCGAACGTAGGCCCTGTTGGGACTTGACGAGATTTGTAACATTGTTCGAGATCCCCCGTGGCTTCAAAAAACAAAGCTTTTTTGCTCATAACAGTCATGGTACTATGAAAATCAAATGTTGATTTTTCTTTAGGAGGACCAAATATGATTGGTTGTTCAGGATTTTTATCCGAAAGGAAATATCGGAGATTTTCCATGATCACAAAAGAGGTATCCGAAGAGAAAACAAACCATTCTGCATCGTGAAAATGTTTGATATATACGTGAGTTAAAGCCACTATCATTCTTTTTATAAAGAATTTTGGCACATCAGAATCCTCCAGGTAGACAAGAGGTAATCCGAACGTAGAGTTCCCTTTATTGGAAAAATAAATAGTTTTTGTACATCTATGAGCCCAAGTATTGTTGACAGACTTGGCATAACTTGATATATAATTATAGTGTGTAAAAATGGCACAAAACACTCTTACTGATGACTTTAACTGTAAGGCAACGGATGTGTTATCTGAAAAATAGATATACATGTATATAAGGTGAGGTGGCATATAGCGTTTTTATTTATTTATTTATTTCTATTTCTTCCGCCAACATTTTCTCGCCGCGTTTCACAGATCATTATGTGTCATTGGAAAAACGAGTTAGGGTGTGTGGGACCCCTATATGTAGTAACTACCACAAATGTAGTAACTGTCACAAATGTAATAAAATAGTGTCACATATGTAGTAACGAACCACAAATGTAGTAAGGTTTGTCACATATGTAGTAAATGTTGGTCACAAATGTAGAAAATTTTTACCACAAATGTAGCAACAAAATTTTACCACAAATGTAACAACTTAATGTAACCACAAATGTAGTAAAATTTAAAAAATGATAAAATATATTTTTTTCAATATAGGTAATATCTTGGCTAGTGTTAATAAATGACAAGCACTGTGGTATCTCTTTCAGTTAATTTAAGGAATGTCTGTCGGGTAATTTAAGGAATGAAAAAACCCATATTATGCCTCGGTTTCAACCATGTTTAGCCAGAGTCAAATGCAAGTAGATTTTTAAGTTCTAAGCTACTCATAAGGATGTGGGATGTCGGGGTTCATGTTCATGTGAACAGTCATTTTCAGCTCTGACAAGGCTACTACAAGGAACTCCCGAGATGAATTTCACGTCCCAGTACATTTATTAGTCGCGGCTTCGAAGAGATTTTTTTTTGGTCACACCCCCATCTTTAATGGGGTGAGTTCTATTTATTTGTTATGGTTTGTTTATTATTCCACTTTTAGTAAGATTCGTGGATTCGGGCAGGGTCTGACCAAGACTTAACAAGAGGCCCATGGGCCTGATACGCTCACCTGATAACTAATGGCTAGCTGATAGATTTAAAGAAAACATAAATACTAAACCCCAATGACTTTTTTTTTACATCATGATAACCGTTGTATTAATACCTACAACACTCTAGTATACATGCCTATACAAAAAGTTAATAGTTTTCAAGATAATTAACCATTTCAGTATTGTTTCACATCTGTGACCTTGACATTTGAACCCATGACCTTTTTCTATACATCAAAATGATCGTTGTATCGATACCTACAACATTCTAATATACATGCCTATACAAAATGTTTATAGTTTTCGAGATAATTAAACATTTCGGTATTGTTTCGCATATGTGACCTTGACCTTTGAACCCATAACCTTTTTCTATACATCAAAATGATTGTTGTATCAATATCTACAACATTCTAATATACATGCCTATACAAAAAGTTTATAGTTTTCGAGATAATTAACCATTTTGGTATTGTTTCACATCTGTGACCTTGACCTTTCAACCCATGACCTTTTTCTATACATCAAAATGATCGTTGTATCAATACCTACAACATTCTAATATACATGCCTATACAAAAAGTTTATAGTTTTCGAGATAATAATTATAATCAGAGGTAAAAAAAATTTGGTCACGACCTTCACAATTGACCTTGACCTCATTTTGAAGATACTAACAAGAAGATGTCAAAACTGAAAACCCCATGTCATTATCTGGTCAAATAGTCAAGTTATAACAATTTGAAGCTATTTTACGATTTTTTAAAAATTAAACGCAAAAACGCGTAACCTATTTTTTATCCGATTTTTACAAAATGAACAAACTATAGGCTTAAGACCCTAGAGAAGCCAAATATCACATCAGATTTTTTCTCCAATCAGTACTTTCGGAGAAGAAGATTTTTTCAGATTTTTTAACCCCTAGGTCACCTTGACCTAGTTATGGTAGCCATGGCAACGCCACGAACAAATCTGAATTGCACCGGCCCATATATACTTCTGACAAAGTTTCATTAAAAACTGTCCAGTAGTTTCAGAGGAGAAGTCGAAAATAGGTGTTAACGACGCACACACGCACATACACACGCTGCGCTATGCCATAAGCTCACATGACCTTCGGTCAGGTGAGCTAAAAATGGTATTTTAAAATGAAAGCCATTAGGGTAATTTGTAAAAGACGCTAAAACCAGGTGTGACGCGTTAAAGAACCCTAGCGCATCCCATTGCACTCCATGGGTCAAACGGCTTTCTGCCACTTCGCATATAGCTGGTGAAGTCTTGATATAAGTGGAACATTCATTCAATTTATTCAATTAAAAACGTGTAACCTTTGTACAAATCAAAATAGACAGTTTGTAGTGCTTCAATTAATTGACTTCGTGTGCGTGTGTTGGTGGGTATGAAGTGGGGGTTAGATGCGTACATAACTAGACAATAACAAAATAAAAAAAATTTGATAATGGCTAAAGTATGAGAACCATCACCTTAAACTTTGAAAATGCCAAAATTGCTTATTATGTCCGGTTTTTTTTTTTGTTTTTTTTTTTTTTTGGGGGGGGGGGTGCATTGTTTATCTAGTTGGTCAAATTGCAATATTCAGCAGGCAACTGGACACCCACCCCTAGTAATGCAAATTAAAAAAATTAGGCTAAGAATTTAATAACAGGATAAAACAATCTGGAATTTTTTAACACTTCCGTTTGATTTAAACCCTAGACAAAAGAGAAAACCTTTAACAAGTACCACACTATGATCTGTTTCTAGCGGATTGGGTACGCAACTAGCCTGTGAGAAGTGCACTTAAACACTAAGCAGGGTGCAAGAGTTGAGAGTTGAGTAATGGTGTTTAACGTCACAGGCAAGAATTTCACTTATATCGAGACGTCGCCAGCTATAGGCGAAGGTGCATAAATTTTGCCTGTGCGTTGCGCTGATGGCATTATACAGCAGGGTTCTTAGCGTGCCATGCCAACCGTGACAAGGGACCTCGTGTTTTAAGTTCCTATCCGAAAGAACCGTGACTTTCATTTCGTTATGCCGAGTGCTTGGCGAAGGAACAAGATACACCATATATGATTACAGACGTTCTATTTTACAGACTAACACATCTTATAAAAAGCCGTTCATATACATACTTCAATAACGATATTGACGAAGTATTGTAAATGCAACAGAGAGAGAGAGATCATAAAAATCAGCAAATATTACAAAAACCAGCTTTTACGAAAAAAAAAATTGCAGAAAACTGTTATTTCAATCAAATTATCAAAGACAATTGCAAAGGATCGGATTCGTAGCAAAACAAAACGTTAACTTGATCTGCAACTCATTGTGGTTGACTCGCATTCAAAAACTCAGCCTAGTATCTGAAAGTGTTTAGGAAACAATGCGGAAAACTTATAATTGACTGTTGGACGGACGGAGGGACCGACCAACAGCATTATACTTCCTACATCTTAAGTTTCGTATAGTATAATAATAAATACATGTACCCTACTAAAATCTGCCAAAATACAGAAAACCCAGAAACTTTAATTTAAAAATTGAATTTTACATACATTTTTCTTTGGTAGTTTGGTTATTATTAAAGTCACTTTATTAATAAATCGGAATCAGAGCCACTTCTATCGGGATAGAATTCCCTTCTATCAGGTTAAAAGTCACTTCTAACGGGTTAAAAGTCACTCTTATCGGAACAACAGTCGCTTATATCGGGTTAGAACTCACCTTAAATGTTGGGTTCTACGTTCAAATTTCAAAATTTTCGTTACTACATATAGCGGTTTTCATTTACTACATTTGTGGTAACAAAAACTGTTACTACATTTGTGGTAACGGTCGTTCCTACATTTGTGGTTCGTTACTACATATGTGACACAATTTTATTACATTTGTGACCGTTACTACATTTGTGGTAGTTACTACATATACGGGTCCCACAGGGTTCCTTTGGAGGTACACTTTTAAATTGACATCCCATTTCAGTTCGACCTTCCGCAATCAAGTAGAATTCGAAAGTGCAACATTGTCCTCAAGAGCGGAGAAAATCTAATTAGTTATGGTTGAATGAATATCTCTTGCACAATCTTGTGCGTGTGGAGCGGAAGAAAAACTACCGACACTTTCGACTCAGTCAAGATTTTTATATTTATTCGGAGGCGGTGTTGTTGAGAAAACCACCGACCTTCCGTAATCAAGTGGGATTCGAGAGTAGGCAGCGAGAAGTGCTACGATTTGTAAGCACACAGTGAGGCTCTAATACATGTTATTGTATGTATATTAAATAGAAAGTTTAATTTTTAAACATTTAAAATGTTTACATTGTATTGTAACTGTTACGAATATTAGTGTTTTCGATTCCAGCTTCCAACTTGCTAATAAATACATTCATGTCGGTGTTTTCTTATAGTACCGAATACCACTACGGTAGATCAGTTGGTATAGTTCTCTCTACGTATGTGTGACGTCGGTGCTCCAATCCCGGCCGAGACTGACGAAGGCTTAAAAACAGGCTCTTTCGCTAAGCCATTGGCATTTAGGAAGACATTAAAAACCGATGCCCTATACGGTAGGCGTGATACGCTAAAGAACGCCGTAAGTATTGCAAAGCCAAGGTATCTGACAATTTGACGTGTAATAAGTGAATTATTCTTGACATGGACGTAAAATCCTATTCATCCAAACACTCTATTAGAAAGCTATTAAGAAGTACATGTTTTCGGCTCCAAAATATTTTTCTTCTTTAAATATTACGAGTATCGTTTCATACGTACCATTGTGATATTTCCGTTCCGACATTATGGCCGGGTTTGGTTGCTTTTCCGATTCTAGTAATTGCATTTTGGCTCTTCTTGGATCCATTTTTATTTCTAGAATTCTAATATACTCTATGTCCTGGTCATCGTGTTTAATTTCAAAAGAAATACTTCTATCAAGTATCCCCGGGTATATAGAGAAAAGTAAAACAAATGTAATGACACCACATACAACTCCGGACATGAAATAAGACGCTTGGAATGCCATGTTTCTGTGTTCGGATATTAAACTTGTCCCTTGGCCTTTTGTCTTAATTTTCGCTAAACTGGGACTACTCCATTGCAATTTAAATGTTTGCTAAAACAAGGGGTTATAAAACGCCATGACTCCACTCAAAATAAATGTTCACTAAAGCATTTATGCGTAAAACTCAATTAATGTATTCCAATTTCAATGCTCGCTTAAACAAAGGGCGTAAATCACCGTTACCCTAACTATATTCTAAATGCTCGTAAAAATACCATGGCGTAAAACTCACACTAAACGCTGGCTAAAACGTTTACGCATTCAGACTACACAGTCTCTGTATAAACAATATCTTTTCTGTCCTTTCTTTATAGAAAATCCATTCTACATAAAAATTGCAAATTCAGTTTATTAAACAGATGTATGTATCAACAGCTGGTCCGTCAAACACACGTACACTGTACTTGTGAAATATCAACAGCTATCGATGTCCAGAGTAAAAATCTGTCACAAACTTAACACTACGGTAGATCAGTTGGTAGAGTACTCGTTAAGTATGTAGTAGATAGTTGGTTCGAACCTCGGCAGAGTCTGACCAAGGTTTTAAAATAGGTAGTGACTGTTTTTTCGCCAAGAACTCTGCTTTTATAAATCAAGGTCACGGGGTCCATCGGAAGAAACCGATGTTCCATGTCATGGCAAACGCGGTACGTTAAAGAACCCCCTCCCCTTTACATTACCCTGAGCGCACTGCAAAGGTCAAATGACAGCCTATATTTCACTTATAGCTGGTGACGTTTCGATATAAGTGAACTATTGACTGGAACGTAAAATCCCATTCAATCAATCAATCAATGACAAAAATTCGTTCAACATGAGAAATGTAAGGAACTTGATACTTTTGTGACCACTTATTATAAAACGTTCGACTTAGGAAGGGCACTATATATGCTATATATAACTTTATTGCTTTAAGGCCTCCAGCCCATGGCATTATAAGATATACATTCAACATCAATGGCGTGTTAAATAATGTTACAAATGTATTATAATACATAATAAATGTTATATACATATGGTTAATTATTACAATTATCAATAACTTCTTTTCTCCTTTTAAAGGCATAGAAAATAAACATGCTGACTTGTAGTAGTTTGACATTTTGTGTCGACATAATTATAATAAACTTATTAAAAGTTGGTTTCAAAAAATATTTTGGTAAAATAAACTTCTTCCTGAGATCACTATATGTTTTACAGATAAGTAAAAAATGATATTCATCTTCCACACAACCGGAATTACATATAACACAAACTCTGTCATTTCTATCAAGACCTCTGTGTCTACCCACTTCTATCATAAGATCATGTGTACCACACCTAAAAATTGACATTGCATGTCTAAATTTACTAATTTTAATTTGATCGAGATATACCTCCTTTTCATATATATGTTTAAAGTTGTTATATGTGGAAAGTTTGGGTTTACTTGACATATCACTATACCATGTTTGTAGGAAAATATCTTTCAGTCTAAGTACAAAAGCTTCCATAAAAATATCCTTATCTCCCACTCCCTGGTTAGACCATACTTCACCAAACCCTGTAGAACACAATATATTTTTAACTTTAGTAGCCCAATTTGTTTTGCCTTGATTATCTAAGTTATGTAACATATCATAACACTTTCTAACATATCTGTCAGTATTCATATCAACAATTTTTAACCAATACTTGACAAGTCTTTTAAAAGTAAAAATATAAACCGGTAATCTGCCACATTCTGCTAATGAGACAGAGTTAACAGCGTTTAGACCAACAGTTAAATAGCGCTTGCATGCATAGATCTGGACTCTTTCTAATACATCATACATTTGATAGCCCCAGATCTCAGAACCATATAGTATTATTGGGTATATCTTACTATCAAAAATTTTGAAAAAAGTATTATATGGTAGGTTGCCTAAGCTACTTGTAGCTTTTAACATACTTATTACTGACCTTTTGCCCTTCTGTGCTAATGGTTTTACCATATTGGCTACAGACAATTGCCTTGTAAAAGTTAGACCAAGATATGTATAACAGTTTACATGTTGTATTTCTACTCCCCTATAAACAAATCTGTCACGTTTAGACAATCTTCCACCCTTTCCAAAAGTAACAATTTTGGTTTTGTCAAGATTAACATCTAGATAATATTCCTGACAATATTTTTCTAACATATGAAGTTGCTTTTGCAAGCCTATTATAGTATCTGAGACCATAACAATGTCATCAGCAAATAATAACATGAAAATTTCGGTAATATCGGGAAATAACTGAATACCTCTAATGTTGCTTTGACATATCATATCATATAACTCGTTTATGTATAATGAAAAGAATAATGGGCTTAAAACACAACCTTGTTTTAATCCTAAGGTAGCATGAAAATAATCTGTGTGCAAGTTACCGTTACGAACACAGCATTGCACTTGACTGTACATACCTAGTATAACTTTATATAGATTACCAGTAATTCCTCTCTTCTTGAGGACACTAAACATGTTAAATCTATGTATTGTGTCAAAGGCCCTTTTAAAATCTACGAAGGCTGCATACAGTTTCCCCTTATTTTTACATAGGTACTTTTGTATAATAGAATGTAGTATAAAAACATTATCAATAGTTGAATATCCTTGTTTGAACCCGGCCTGAGCCTCTGTTATCTTATCGAACAAGTCCACCCAACACTGTAACCTTTTGTATAATTGTAGCAAAAATCTTACCAAAAATACTGCCTATAGAAATTCCTCTATAATTTTGAGGATCTACATATGAACCTTTTTTATGTATTGGTACAATTATTGCACTTGACCATGCCTCTGGAAAAATACCTTGTGAAAAAATATAATTAAATAACTTTTCCATTGGTACCAGAAGTGTATTTATACCATAAATAAAAAATTCTAGTATAAGTTTATCAGGACCTGGAGATTTACCTCTTTTAAGACTATTAACAGAGTCTATAATTTCCTGTCCAGTTATAGGACTATTGAATAGTTCATATTCAATACTATCTACATTTATATCATCGGTAATTAAATTTTTAAAAAAAATTTAACAGGTGAGATCCATATTGGGCCGCCCTCCACTTTGAACGAGCACTATATAATGTCAAAAAAAATTTAACAGGTGAGATCCATATTGGGCCGCCCTCCACTTTGGACGGGCACTATATAATGTCAAAAAATATTAACAGGTCAGATCCATATTGGGCCGCCCTCAACTTTGGACGGGCACTATATAATGTCAAAAAAATTTTAACAGGTGAGATCCACATTGGGCCGCCCTCCACTTTGGACGGGCACTATATAATGTCAAAAAAAAATTAACAGGTGAGATCCATATTTGGCCGCCCTCCACTTTGGACGGGCACTATATAATGTCAAAAAAATTTTAACAGGTGAGATCCATATTGGACCGCCCTCAACTTTGGACGGGCACTATATAATGTCAAAAAATTTAAACAGGTCAGATCCATATTGGGCCGCCCTCCACTTTGGACGGGCACTATATAATGTTAACAAAATTTTAACAGGTGAGATCCATATTGGGCCGCCCTCGACTTTGGACGGGCACTTTATGATGTTAACAAACTTTTAACAGGTGGGGCCGCCCTCGACTTTGGACGGGTACTGTGTAATGACAAGAAGTTGTCGCAACAAAGTCGTAATAAATGTATTTAAGGGGTATTAGTATAAGACCGATCCATATAATTACCCGAAAATAACTTTTAAAAAACCCATAAAAGTAATAGACTACCACATGGAATTATAAACAATAAACCCTAGGCCAAGCTAGGGATCTATCCAAACCATTTATTGTATAAGACTGCATGCATGTGACTTCCAACACTCAAAATTGGAAAAAAAATTTCTGTATCAACTATGAAGACAAACAAAAAATGAATGAAATAAGAAAAGAAGATAAATACACCGTGATATAATTTATTTTCGCGGTATTTTCGTGGTTGTAAGGAAAGTAGCATTTGTTGGAAACGGGGGGGGGGGGGGGGTGTGGTTAAATTTTTGGTTTGTTGTTTGTAGTAGGCTTATATTATTTCGCTGATATGTGAATTTGTGGGTTAGGGTATCCACCAAATTAAAGCAACGGAAATCTGGACATCACAAAAACTTTATTCAGAGAGCTCTTATAATCATATCACTTCATGATTTATTTATACAATCAGTGTTTTCGTATTTTACCAAAGAATGGACCGACAACCAACCTTGCTGCGTTCCTGCAAAACAACAACACACAAAAGCATTTATGTTGGTGGTTCAATTCTCTTTCGGTTCAAGTTGACAGTCGAGTTAAGTAATAGTGTATAACGTCCAAGTCAAGAATATTTCACTTATATCGAGACGTCATCAGCTATAGGCGAAGATGCAGATTTTTGCCTGTGTGTTGCACTGATTGCATGAATACAGCAGGGTTCTTTATCGCGCCACGCCGATCGTGTTACGGCTCGTTTATTTTAAGATCCCTAAGACTTTTTCTAGTTTTTAATGTTGGTCGACAATCTGTTACCGTAAGAAAACACATTTAACTTAAAAGCAAGTGTAACATCTGTACATTGAAGGATAATGTATCAATGAAATTAAACAGTTTAATGTTTATACGTTCACAAATGAGAGGGTATATTGAATATCGATTATATGTTTGTGTCGTTTACTTATTATTCATGTATCAATTTATAAAGGAGTTCTGTATCAGTATATAAGTTGATAGAATCTTACTTTGGTCACTGTGGATCAATAGTCAGACATATAGTACAGGCCTGTCGAAAGTTTAACACTGGTGCCGTATCAAAAATTCATCGGGGTGTCTCGTTACCAATATATATTTCGACATCTCTCTCTCTCTCTCTCAAACACACACGCACATACACGTACTATTCTATATTCTACAGAGTGTACAGAGAGATATTTTAAAAGTGTAAAGTAGGAACAAGTGATATAAATAGTTGGGGCAATGAAATATTTTATTCAGTAAATAAATATGGAAACATTTTTTGTGGGGACAATCAAATGGCCCCATCTAATCTAACCCTGTTCCATTGAATATAATGTTTTAGAGCATTCCAACTAACCTACCGTAGGTTTCTCCCCCCCCCCCCCCCCCCCCACACATTGTTGGCGGTGTCCCCACTATGCTTAATATGGAGCTAATTATATAAAATACTGGGTAATTGTCCCCAGATCAACGGCAGGAACATCTCTCTCTCTATCTAAACTACTACGATAGCTCAGTTGGTAGAGTGCTCACTCCGTAAGTTGGCGGTCGTGGGTTCCAACCCCGAACGAGTCTGACCCAAGACTTAAAAGTATAATGTGACTGTTCTTTTGCACATTACTCGGCATTACGAAATGAAAGTCATCGTTCTTTCAGATAGGAACTTAAAATAAAACGAGGTTCTGTGTCATTGTAGGCGTGGCACGATAAAGAACCCTGCTGCATAATGTCATCAGCGCAACGCATATGATATGCCACATTTTCTGCACCTTCGCCTTTAGCTGGCGACGCCTCAAAATAAGTGAAATGGTCTTAGCTGGGACGTTATACATCATTACTCATCCAATCCTCTTGAAGATCGACACGGGTTTCTTAGAACACACCTGTTAATTTGCACATCTATGTGTTAGGTCTCAATTATTACAATACCCTCGTCACAAATTACAAGTGTACCCAGAGACTACTTCGTTGAAACATCATATTTGGTATGATTAAGACGAAGGTTAAATAATAAAGTTATACTGAAATCAGAGGTCAAAACGCCACACAAGCAGTGTTCGAAGTAAGTCAATATTTTCAACCAGTCCTTGTCTTAATAATTCAAGAATCCCTACTGTGGTACATAGGAGACTATTGAAAAAGTCTTCTTAAAGAAACAAGTTGAACAGTTCCAGTACATTACAGACGTGTCGAAAGTTTAGAACTTAGCTAATGCAAAAGAAGTCGAAATTCGACGGTCGAGTGGTCGCGATATGGCTACCTGATGATAGAAAAGCTGTCCAGATGTAGGTTACAGCTGTAGGAACACTCTCAAGTTAAAGCAAACGAAATGAACACTTGCTCCCGAGTTTAGTGTTGTTGAACTTTCGACCAGTCAGTACTGTATATGAAACGGATTATGTACAGCCCGTTTGTTCTATCTAGAACACGATCGCTGACTACGGCTACGCAATGGGTAGAATAGTGTTCGATTCGTGTGTTAATGTCAGGGCTCGAACCTGGTCGGATTGGACCAAGACTTGAAAATAGCTGGTGGTGGGGAGACCTTAAAACCGATGATGGTATGATAAAGAAACTTACCGCGTACAAATCGCCTTGACACAAAGTCTTATTTTAAGTCACTTCGTCTATATCTGTTGATGTCCCAATATAAGTGAAAATTTAATATTCTTGACTGTTATGTAAAATCACATTCAATCAAACGGTCCTGAAATTTAGTAAACCTCGATCATCTTAAATCAATGTATTATAAAATACACTTTCTTGAAATGTAAATGTTAATTTATATTTAAGTTTATTATAATTAAGAATGATGTTCGGGCACTTGGCTGACCATGGTAACCATCTCGTGACTTCCACCTAATGTGCCTCTACTATTATATGCTTGGCTGGGATCGTCTTTGTCTGCGAATTCCAATTTTTTCCTACCTGAAATAAAGTAAAACAGCCACTATAATATGAATGTTGAAATAAGTAAATCTCAATATATTATCAATTTAATTCAAATTCTTTATTTTCATAATTAATAAAACTATTATGGAGATAATTTACATGCAATATATTACAACTGTATACAGTATGGGTCAGACAATTGTACCACAGGCTCCGATTTCACAATCATTTCTTAGCTAACATTTTCCTTAACTTAAATCTTGCAAATTTCAAATCTTTATAATTTTGTTAATTTTCAAGACATTCAGGAATTTAATGTGACATTTTTAAGATCACTTCTAGATTAAAACATTTACATTTAGCTTCGACAAATATATTCACCAGTAGTTTCAAATAGAGATTACAAAAATTCGCCAAATTTAAGTTAAGAACATATTAGCTAAGGAATAATTGTGAAACCGGGGCCAACTTGCTGATTATGACATTCGGGGAGATAACTACACTACTGTAGGAACCACTCTGTTTGTGACAGTGAAATACTCTTCATATCCATAGAAAACCAAATAAATTTGAATAAAGATTGATATTTTTACTCACTTGTCACAGAGTAGTTCCTACAGTAGATCAGTCGTTTGCGCCAAAACTTGCTGATGGCGACATTCAGGATGCTAACTACATCATACACTTTCTTAATTAGTTAATAGAAAGTTTGAACTTACATTATTATCTAGATATTTTCTGAATTAAATAACACCATCCATCAATGTGAGTTTTGACATTAAACAGCTTTCGCGCAAACCCATATTTACTTACCACAAGTTATTATAAATAACACTCTATAACATATGACTTGTTTGTATGCCTTCCTGAAATCTGGGAATCTCCAGGCATATATTACTGGATTACACGCACTGTTCAAACATCCGAACGAATACGCCTAAATAAATCAATAAAAGAAAAAAACACAGGTGTAAAATAGAATGAAAATAGAATGAAAATATTTATAAATATAAAAAAGTTCAAATAAATGAATGCAATCATTCAACTAAACATAAAACATCCACGTCTGAATGTACCAAGGGGAATAACTCTCACTGAAATTAACCATACGTTCATATATTCTCAATGTCGACTGATCACGAACAAGGAACTGATAAAATATGCAATGTTAGCACATTTGTGTACAGTTTGACAGAGGGTAGGCTGCTAAAACACAAAGGACTCTTATTGTTAACAGATAACAAGAGCGTCGCTGTTCGGAGCAAGATATTTTCGCTATTAAACGATTGGTAAAAATTTGGCCAAAAAAAAATTATGATAAAAATTTCAAAGATTTACAACTCCGAGAAATGTAATCAGATCAAATTATTAAAATAAGACAATATGATAATGATTTCAAATGGACTTAAATCTGCGACATTTGCACAGAATCACTAGCATCTCCTCTTTTGGCACACACAATATCATACCAATCTGGTAATCATACATACCAAGTTATGTAGAAATCTCTTCAACGGTGTTGGAAGAGTTGACCAGACAAACTACCCCGGTATTTCGGACGAACGGAAGGACACGGCTTTACCATAACAGACCTATAAAACAGGATATACTTACCAGTGGATTGAGGAATGCTGGGATATCCTGTTTATTTTTGATGATAGATGAATAAAATGTATAGAACACATAAGGTGAGAAACACAACAGAAAACAGAACAGTATGATCAACAACGTCTTCAGAAGGTTGTGTTCCTGTGTTCTGGTATGTGCGTTAAACCCCATGGAATTCTTCCGTCGGAATTTACAACTTTTCCGGATTAACTGGAATATCCTTATATAAGCTATCGCCATTATTATGAACGGGAGATAAAAATTAAATGTTTGATATCCAGCTAGAAGTATTATACTTTTTACAGTATCTTCCGGATATCTCGGACCACACTGCATCGTTTTCGGTTTGTAAACTACTTCACTGAAAACTTTCGTCGTGAGTGAGGTATGATATTATGCATGCTAGCTATTCAAGAACCACGTTAAGCACCACGGCCCTGATTGGCTAATTTTTTGTTCATTTTTGTTATATTGTAGGCGATTGGTTCTTAATGATACTTGAGTTCTACATCCTGTTTATATTGGCGATGAGATTGAAAAGAAGAATAAGCAGATAAGATGCCTAAAAAGGTAGGTAACAGATTCAAATATGTTCCCTGTTTATGTGTTTAACATTGTCCGACGAAGTGTTATTATAGAATATGCTAAAAAGAGTGACAGAATTAAATTAGCGAGGACACCATAGCTAACATCTAAAAACCATGGATAATAATAATATTGTCAACAAATAGAACTATGGACAATATTACCTACACACATAGAGCTATAGACAATATAACCTACACATAGAGCTATAGACAATATAACCTACACACATAGAACTATAGACTATGCACACATAGAACTATAGACAATATAACCTACACACATAGAACTATAGACAATATAACCTACACACATAGAACTATAGACTATACACACATAGAGCTATAGACAATATAACCTACACACATAGAACTATAGACTATACACACATAGAACTATAGACAATATAACCTACACACATAGAACTATAGACTATACACAGATAGAACTATAGACAATATAACCTACACACATAGAACTATAGACTATACATATACACACATAGAATTATGGACAATATAACCTACACACATAGAACTATAGACAATATAACCTACACACATAGAGCTATAGACAATATAACATACACACATAGAACTATAGACTATACACAGATAGAACTATAGACAATATAACCTACACACATAGAACTATAGATTATACACACATAGAACTATAGACAATATAACCTACACACATAGAACTATAGACAATACACACATAGAACTATAGACAATATAACATACACACATAGAGCTATAGACAATATAACATACACACTTAAAACTATAAATACACACATAGAACTATAGACAATATAACATACACACATAGAGCTATAGACAATATAACCTACACACATAAAACTATAGACTATACACACATAGAACTATAGACAATATAACCTACAAACATAGAACTATAGACAATACACATATAGAACTATAGACAATATAACATACACACATAGAGCTATAGACAACATAACATACACACATAAAACTATAGACAATACACACATAGAGCTATAGACAATATAACATACACACATAGAGCTATAGACAATATAACCTACACACATAAAACTATAGACTATACACACATAGAACTATAGACAATGTAACCTACACACATAGAACTATAGACAATATAACCTACACACATAGAACTATAGACAATACACACATAGAACTATAGACAATATAACATACACACATAGAGCTATAGACAATATAACATACACACATAAAACTATAGACAATACACACATAGAACTATAGACAATATAACCTACACACATAGAACTATAGACAATATAACCTACACACATAGAACTATAGACATTATAACCTACACACATAGAGCTATAGACAATATAACCTACACACATAGAGCTATAGACTATACACACATAGAACTTTAGACAATATAACCTACACACATAGAACTATAGACAATATAACATACACACATAGAGCTATAGACAATATAACCTACACACATAGAGCTATAGACAATATAACCTACACACATAGAAATATAGACAATATAACCTACATACATAAAACTATAGACAATATAACCTACACACATAGAACTATAGACAATATAACCTACACACATAGAAATATAGACAATATAACATAAACACATAGAACTATAGACAATATAACCTACACACATAGAACTATAGACAATATAACCTACACACATAGAGCTTCAGACAATATAACCTACACACATAAAACTATAGACAATATAACCTACACACATAGAACTATAGACAATATAACCTACACACATAGAGCTTCAGACAATATAACCTACACACATAAAACTATAGACAATATAACATACACACATAGAACTATAGACAATATAACCTACACACATAGAACTATAGACAATATAACCTACACACATAGAGCTTCAGACAATATAACCTACACACATAAAACTATAGACAATATAACATACACACATAGAACTATAGACAATATAACCTACACACATAGAACTATAGACAATATAACCTACACACATAGAGCTTCAGACAATATAACCTACACACATAAAACTATAGACAATATAACATACACACATAGAACTATAGACAATATAACCTACACACATAGAACTATAGACAATATAACCTACACACATAGAAATATAGACAATATAACATACACACATAGAACTATAGACAATATAACCTACATTTACGTGTCCTCAACTAAAACAAACCTTATAGATACAAATTCAATCCTCATCATCATTCAAGTGACTTGAGCTGAAAAAACACTTTATTATAACACTTTATTATTATCGATCTCGACCCTGCATTCTCAGATGCACTACCACTGACCAACCAGTCAAACAAGACAAAAGACACAGATAATATATATAGACTACATCTAAGAACCACGGACAATACATATAGACTACATCTAAGAACCATGCACAATACATATAGACTACATCTAAGGACCATGGACAATACATGTATACCACATCTAAGAACCATGTACAATACATGTAGAGTACATCTAAGAACCATGGACAACACATATAGTCTACATCTAAGAACCATGGACAATACATATAGTCTACATCTAAGAACCATAGACAATACACATAGTCTACATCTAAGAACCATGGACAACACATATAGATTACATCTAAGAACCATGGATAATACATTTAGTTTACATCTAAGAACCATGGACAATACACATAGTCTACATCTAAGAACCATGGACAATACACATAGTCTACATCTAAGAACCATGGACACTACACATAGTCTACATCTAAGAACCATGGACAACACATATAATATAAATCTAAGAACCATAGACAATACATATAGTCTACATCTAAGAACCATAGACAATACATATAGAGTACATCTAAGAACCATGGACAATACCTATAGTCTACATCTAAGAACCATGGACAATACATGTAGTCTACATCTAAGAACCATGGACAATACATATAGTCTACATCTAAGAACCATGGACAATACTTATAGAGTACATTTAGAACCACGGACAATACTTATAGTCTACATCTAAGAACCATGGACAATACATGTAGTCTACATCTAAGAACCTTGGACAATACATGTAGTCTACATCTAAGAACCATGGACAAGACACATAGTCTACATCTAAGAACCATGGACAATACATGTAGTCTACATCTAAGAACCATGGACAACACATGTAGTCTACATCTAAGAACCATGGACAATACATATAGTCTACATCTAAGAACCATGGACAATACTTATAGAGTACATATAGAACCATGGACAATACTTATAGTCTACATCTAAGAACCACGGACAATACATGTAGTCTACATCTAAGAACCATGGACAATACATGTGGTCTACATCTAAGAACCATGGACAATACTTATAGTCTACATCTTAGAACCATGGACAATACATGTAGTCTACATCTAAGAACCATGGACAATACATGTATTCTACATCTAAGAACCATGGACAATACATTTAGTCTACATCTAAGAACCATGGACAATACTTATAGTCTACATCTTAGAACCATGGACAATACATGTAGTCTACATCTAAGAACCATGGACAATACTTATAGAGTACATTTAGAACCATGGACAATACTTATAGTCTACATCTAAGAACCATGGACAATACTTATAGTCTACATCTAAGAACCATGGACAATACATATAGTCTACATCTAAGAACCATGGACAATACATGTAGTCTACATCTAAGAACCATGGACAATACACATAGTCTACATCTAAGAACCATGGACAATACTTATAGAGTACATTTAGAACCATGGACAATACATGTAGTCTACATCTAAGAACCATGGACAATACTTATACAGTACACTTAGAACCATGGACAATACACATAGTCTACATCTAAGAACCATGGACAATACTTATAGAGTACATTTAGAACCATGGACAATACATGTAGTCTACATCTAAGAACCATGGACAATACATATAGTCTACATCTAAGAACCATGGACAATACATGTAGTCTACATCTAAGAACCATGGACAATACATATAGTCTACATCTAAGAACCATGGACAATACATATAGTCTACATCTAAGAACCATGGACAATACACATAGTCTACATCTAAGAACCATGGACAATACACATAGTCTACATCTAAGAACCATGGACAATACATGTAGTCTACATCTAAGAACCATGGACAATACATGTAGTCTACATCTAAGAACCATGGACAATACATGTAGTCTACATCTAAGAACCATGGACAATACATGTAGTCTACATCTAAGAACCATGGACAATACATGTAGTCTACATCTAAGAACCATGGACAATACATGTAGTCTACATCTAAGAACCATGGAAAATACATGTAGTCTACATCTAAGAACCATGGACAATACATGTAGTCTACATCTAAGAACCATTGACAATACATGTAGTCTACATTTAAAACCATGGACAATACATGTAGTCTACATCTAAGAGCCATGGACAATACATGTAGTCTACATCTAAGAACCATGGACAATACATGTAGTCTACATCTAAGAACCATGGACAATACACATAGTCTACATCTAAGAACCATGGACAATACATGTAGTCTACATCTAAGAACCATGGAAAATACATGTAGTCTACATCTAAGAACCATGGACAATACATGTAGTCTACATCTAAGAACCATGGACAATACATGTAGTCTACATTTAAAAACCATGGACAATACATGTAGTCTACATCTAAGAGCCATGGACAATACATGTAGTCTACATCTAAGAACCATGGACAATACATGTAGTCTACATCTTAGAACCATGGACAATACTTATAGTCTACATCTTAGAACCATGGACAATACATGTAGTCTACATCTAAGAACCATGGATAATACTTATAGTCTACATCTAAGAACCATAGACAATACACAAAGTCTACATTTAAAAACCATGGACAATTCATATAGAGTACACATTAGAACCATGGACAATACATATAGTCTAGATGTAAGAACCATGGATAATACATAAAGACTATATCTAAGAACCATAAACGATACTTAAAGACTACATCTAAGAACCATGGACAATACATATAGTCTACATCTAAGAACCGTGGACAATACATGTAGTCTACATCTAAGAACCATGGACAATACACATAGTCTACATCTAAGAACCAATACATATAGTCTACATATAAGAACCATGGACAATACATGTAGTCTACATCTAAGAACCATGGACAATACATGTAGTCTACATCTAAGAACCATGGACAATACATATAGTCTACATCTAAGAACCATGGGCAATACATATAGTCTACATCTAAGAACCATGGACAATTCATGTAGTCTACATCTAAGAACCATGGACAATAATACATGTATTCTACATCTAAGAATACATGTATTCTACATCTAAGAACCATGGACAATACATGTAGTCTACATCTAAGAACCATGGGCAATACATATAGTCTACATCTAAGAACCATGGACAATTCATGTAGTCTACATCTAAGAACCATGGACAATAATACATGTATTCTACATCTAAGAACCATGGACAATACATGTAGTCTACATCTAAGAACCATGGACAATACATGTAGTCTACATCTAAGAACCATGGACAATACATGTATTCATCTAAGAACCATGGACAATACACGTAGTCTACATCTTAGAACCATGGACAATACACATAGTCTACATCTAAGAACCATGGACAATACACGTAGTCTACATCTTAGAACCATGGACAATACACATAGTCTACATCTAAGAACCATGGACAATACATAAAGAGTACACATTAGAACCATGGACAATACATGTAGTCTAGATCTAAGATCCATGGATAATACATAAAGACTACATCTAAGAACCATGGACAATACATATAGTCTAGATCTAAGATCCATGGATAATACATAAAGACTACATCTAAGAACCATGGACAATACATATAGTCTAGATCTAAGATCCATGGACAATACTAAGCTCTGATATCCAGGTATACAAGGATAATAGATTTCAGATGATTTTTATAGGACCCTATAGTGAGAAGAATATCAATATATTAATATGACATTTTTTGGCATAACTCATTTTATTTGAAAGTACAGGTCTATTGAAAAAAGCACACAAGATGTAAGAAAATATTCTGCTTGACTACTGTGAATGAAGTATTAAAACCTTGTACACAGGTAGTCTGCTGTAGGTGGATGTGCGTAAAGCTTTATGATTTCACAGTATCTACATAAAGGGTCTAAATTTAACTTAGACTTATTGAGCCCAAAATGTATTCACTATCTAGATGCATTTTTCCTTTTGGGTCAATATATCGCAGTGAGTTCTCTTAAAGTTCCAGTCAGAGTATTGACATTTCATTTTAGTTCATCCCTTGATCTAAATTATGTTTCGTATATTACAGCTGCTCCGATGACTGTTGTATATGATAATGCATGCAGCCTGCACTCATACTGTCTAAACAGAGATCAGGGATATTTTGAAGCACATTACTGGTCGTGGACAATATGCACAGGGGAAATTATACAAGTAAGAATATTTATAATCTCTTATAATTAAAGAAGAAGAAACATATTTTTAATGGTTAAGATTTTAGGTGAAGAATTAATTTGTATTTTTACAAACAGAAAGAAATCTCTGGGAGTATTGTCCTAAACCCTGCTGACACTGATCGAGGGAATCATTATTTATTGTTGAAACATTTAAATGATGGTAAATGATGTACATTTTATATGTAAGAGATCAGAAACATTCATTCCCATATATCTTCCCAAATGTTTTGTTTAATCATTGGTTAATTGGATATCTGGTATGCAGTTTACCCATAAGGAAAAAACTTTATACACTTACTTCTACTGGTGTCTCAATCAGAACCATACCATTTAAGAATTGGGACACACTGGCCATTTCTACTTTTAATGTGTTAATGTGCAACACATTTCATAATGTTGTAGAGGGAGCGACATGGTTTGTTACACTTCTTCAAGTAATGCTGACATCTTAACATGTTTGTTTTATATTTTAGGTTGTTCAAAGGTCTACCATGCAAAAGTACACCTTAGACTGCAAGGGATTAATACACAGATAGTTGAGCACAATTACTCAAATTAAGAAAACTGAAATCTCAACTTTCTTATATGAACCACTGTAATTTCATGAATTACTTAAAGTTTTTCTTGTGGTACTGCAATAAAAACATTATTGATAAATATTAAACTTATCAAAAGTATTTTATTTATATTTGTACCAGGTATTAATTGTATATAATGATGGTAATATGTGCACAATGTTGTGATAATATGGACACCAAATGTTTCTCATCTAAAAACACAGATTATATATATAGCCATATGGAGTTTGATTGATATAATTTACAATAAAAACTGCATAATATTAAAGCATTCATTGTAATTATAGTATTGTGTTACTCTTTAATTACATTTAAGTACTGATGGTTTCTTGACGATTGTTTTAATATGAAAGTTGGACATTTGTCATACAAGCAAGACACAGCAATACTACATTTAAGTGGTGTCGAGATAGTGGCAGCATCCAGAATTTGATTCAGTCTGTAATTGACATTTTTATGGCCCATGTTAACATTTTAAAACAACTACAAACATACCATCCCTTACATAACCATAGCTACATCGGAGGCAATCAAGGTAGTTGCCTCGATAAAAAAAATCACCAATAATATTACTACCTGCTGGTAACATTATTTAACAAGCACTCTCAAAAATAGTTTTAGAAATTAAAAGTGTTGACAAGCTAATTTTCTAAGTATCTTTCATATTGTAAATTTTCATTTCTTTACTTTATTACTTTGTTTTATAAACAGTCTAGGATTTTTTTACGAGTGCTTGTAAAATAATGTTTCGGTCTCACTATGTAGATTTGTGATTCAACAACACACAATCTTGTCTCTAGTATGCAATATGTCAATTTGTGTCATTTATGTATTTTTCGGCCGCCACTAACATTTTCTCTTTGTTATTTAACAATAATAAAGGGTCTGACCACATAATCATCAATGTATGATAAATGGTAGGCAAATGTTATTACCAAGTATTTTATATACCCGTATAACTGTACACATTAAACAATATGTCAATTGATTAGGATTAAATAGTCTAATTTTGAATTAAATCCAAATTTTGAAATGATACATGTAAAATATTTAATTTAGTAATATTGGTAAAATAGCCTTCTAAAAAATCACTGTTTTAATTGCAAATGTATAGTGAAAACATAATGGCGGATCTTAAAACCTATAAATTTACGTTTTTAATCAAAATGATGTATTATTTGACCCAATATGAAAACTTTCTTTCATTCAAACTTTGATTATTACTAAATTGACGTATTTAAGCCATATTTAACCTTATATAGCACAATCCCAAACTTTATTGAATATATAAACGTAATAATAAAATATGCGGTAGTAACACATTTGTTATTCCTACGTATTGGACAATAACCATTTCGTAAACGACATGCCACTGGTCAAGTCACTGCGTCAGAGCCTTGTTGATGTGTTTTGATGGTTTTATCAGAGATGTACATCCTGTCAGTCATGGGAAATATGTCCATAAAGTCAAACATCTAAATCTTGGTCAACACATAAATACCAAATACATTCTTTATTGGCTGAAAATGGTTTCAGAATACATATTCTTAGAAAGGTGTTGTGTAATAATGGTGTGGTTCCTATATATACATGTGTAAACATAACATGATCTAGGAACCACAATATGTTTAGGAACCATACCATATATACACAACATATATCTACGAACCATACCATATATACACAACATATATCTAAGAACCATACCATATATACACATCATATATCTAAGAACCATACCATTTATACACAACATATATCTAAGAACCATACCATATATACACAATATATATCTAAGAACCATACTATGTATACACAACAAATATCTAGGAACCATACCATATATACACAACATATATCTAAGAACCATACTATGTATACACAACATATATCTAAGAACCATACCATATATACACAACATATATCTAGGAACCATACCATATATACACAACATATATCTAAGAACCATACTATGTATACACAACATATATCTAAGAACCATACCATATATACACAACATATATCTAAGAACCATACCATATATACACATCATATATCTAAGAACCATACCATTTATACACAACATATATCTAAGAACCATACCATATATACACAATATATATCTAAGAACCATACTATGTATACACAACAAATATCTAGGAACCATACCATATATACACAACATATATCTAAGAACCATACTATGTATACACAACATATATCTAAGAACCATACCATATATACACAACATATATCTAGGAACCATACCATATATACACAACATATATCTAAGAACCATACTATGTATACACAACATATATCTAAGAACCATACCATATATACACAACATATATCTAGGAACCATACCATGTATACACAACATATATCTAAGAACCATACCATATATACACAACATATATCTAGGAACCATACCATATATACACAACATATATCTAGGAACCATACCATATATACACAACATATATCTAAGAACCATACCATATACACACAACATATATCTAAGAACCATAACATGTATACACAACATATATCTAAGAACCATACCATGTATACACAACATATATCTAAGAACCATACTATGTATACACAACATATATCTAAGAACCATACCATATATACACAACATATATCTAGGAACCACACCATATATATATACAACATATATCTAGGAACCATACCATATATACACAACATATATCTAAGAACCATACCATATATACACAACATATATCTAGGAACCATACCATATATACACAACATATATCTAAGAACCACACCATATATACACAACATATATCTAAGAACCATACTATGTATACACAACATATATCTAAGAACCACACCATATATACACAACATATATCTAAGAACCATACTATGTATACAAAACATATATCTAGGAACCATACCATATATACACAACATATATCTAAGAACCATACCATGTATACACAACATATATCTAAGAACCATACTATGTATACACAACATATATCTAAGAACCACACCATATATACACAACATATATAAGAACCATACTATGTATACACAACATATATCTAAGAACCATACCATATATACACAACATATATCTAGGAACCATACCATATATACACAACATATATCTAAGAACCACACCATATATACACAACATATATCTAAGAACCATAACATGTATACACAACATATATCTAAGAACCATACCATATACACACAACATATATCTAAGAACCATAACATGTATACACAACATATATCTAAGAACCATACTATGTATACACAACATATATCTAAGAACCATACCATATATACACAACATATATCTAAGAACCATACCATATATACACAACATATATCTAAAAACTAGATGTATGTAGGAACCACACCGCACTTGAATGTTTTGCAAATGGGCCATCTAGACGGTACGTTAGGTAGAAACTGTACATGGTCTATATACAGGATAATGGTCACATACGGGCAACAACACTAGTATATGGTCTATTTACAGGATAATGTTACGAGTAATTTACGGCGCTACAGTATCTGTACATGGCCTATATGCAGGATAATGGTCAGATACGGGCTCTAGTATCTGTACATGGCCTATATGCAGATACGGGCTAAAGCATCAGTGCAGGAATGTGTATATGCAAGATAATGGTCAAATACGGGCTACAGTATCTGTACATGGTCTATATACAGGATAATGGTCTCATACGGGCTACAACACCAGTACATGCTCCATATACAGGATAATGGTCAGATACGGGGTACAGCATCTGTACATGGCCTATATTATCTGTATATGGTCTAAATAGTGGATAATGGTCAGATACGGGCTACAGTATCTGTACATGGTGTGTATACAAGGTTATGGTCAGATACGGGCTACAACACCAGTACATGCTCCATATACAGGATAATGGTCAGATACGGGGTACAGCATCTGCACATGGCCTATATTATCTGTATATGGTCTAAATAGTGGATAATGGTCAGATACGGGCTACAGTATCTGTACATGGTGTGTATACAAGGTTATGGTCAGATACGGGCTACAACACCAGTACATGCTCCATATACAGGATAATGGTCAGCATGATACGGGGTACAGCATCTGCACATGGCCTATATTATCTGTATATGGTCTATATACAGGATAATGGTCAGACACGGGCTACAGTATCTGTACATGGTGTATATACAGGATAATGGTCAGACACGGGCTACAGTATCTGTACATGGTGTATATACAGGATAATGGTCAGATACGGGGTACAATATCTGTATATGGCCTATACACAGAATAATGGTCAGATACGGGGTACAATATCTGTATATGGCCTATACACAGGATAATGGTCAGATACGGGGTACAGTAGCTGTATATGGCCTATATTATCTGTATATAGTCTATATACAGGATAATGGTCAGATACGGGCTACAACACTAGTACATGCTACATATACAAGATAATGGTCAGATACGGGGTACAGTATCTGTATATGTCCTATACACAGGATAATGGTCAGATACGGAGTACAGTATCTGTATATGTCCTATACACAGGATAATGGTCAGATACGGGGTACAGTAGCTGTATATGGCCTATACACAGGATAATGGTCAGATACGGAGTACACTATCTGTATATGGCCTATACACAGGATAATGGTCAGATACGGAGTACAGTATCTGTATATGTCCTATACACAGGATAATGGTCAGATACGGGGAACAGTATCTGTATATGTCATATACACAGGATAATGGTCAGATACGGAGTACAGTATCTGCATATGGCCTATACACAGGATAATGGTCAGATACGGGAACAGTATCTGTATGGCCTATACACAGGATAATGGTCAGATACGGGGAACAGTATCTGTATATGGCCTATACACAGATAATGGTCAGATATGGACTAAAGCTGAGTACATGGTGTATATACAGGATAAAGGTCAGATACGGGGTACAGTATCTGTATCTGGCCTATACACAGAATAATGGTCTGTTACGGGCTACGGTATCTGTGCATGGTCTATACACAGAATAATGGTCTGTTACGGGCTACGTATCTGTGCATGGTCTATATACAGATAATGATCAGATACGGGCTACAACATCTGTGCATGGTCTATACACAGGATATGGTCAGATACGGGCTACAGTATCTGTACATGGTCTATACACAGGATTATGGTCAGATACGGACTACAGTTTCTGTACATGGTGTATATGCAGGATAATGGTCTGATACGGGCTACAACATCTGTACATGGTCATACACAGGATTATGGTCAGATACGGGCTACAGTATCTGTACATGGTGTAT
Source organism: Anadara kagoshimensis (assembly GCA_021292105.1). Taxonomy (NCBI): domain Eukaryota; kingdom Metazoa; phylum Mollusca; class Bivalvia; order Arcoida; family Arcidae; genus Anadara; species Anadara kagoshimensis. The sequence continues at coordinate 13,743,385 of CM037872.1, forward strand.
AACAGGATATGGTCAGATACGGCTACAGTATCTGTACATGGTCTATACACAGGATAATGGTCAGATACGGCTACAGTATCTGTACATGGTTATATGCAGGATAATGGTCAGATACCGGCTACAGTATCTGTACATGGTGTATATGCAGGGTAATGGTCAGATACGGGCTACAGTATCTGTACATGGTGTATATGCAGGGTAATGGTCAGATACGGGCTACAGTATCTGTACATGGTGTATATGCAGGGTAATGGTCAGATACGGGCTACAGTATCTGTACATGGTGTATATGCAGGGTAATGGTCAGATACGGGCTACAGTATCTGTACATGGTCTATACACAGGATAATGGTCAGATACGGCTACAGTATCTGTACATGGTCTATACACAGGATATGGTCAGATACGGCTACAGTATCTGTACATGGTCTATACACAGGATTATGGTCAGATACGGGCTACAGTATCTGTACATGGTCTATACACAGGATTATGGTCAGATACGGGCTACAGTATCTGTACATGGTCTATACACAGGATTATGGTCAGATACGGGCTACAGTATCTGTACATGGTCTATACACAGGATTATGGTCAGATACGGCTACAGTATCTGTACATGGTCTATACACAGGATAATGGTCAGATACCGGCTACAGTATCTGTACATGGTCTATACAGGATAATGGTCAGATACGGCTACAGTATCTGTACATGGTCTATACACAGGATAATGGTCAGATACCGGCTACAGTATCTGTATATGGTCTATACACAGGATATGGTCAGATACGGGCTACAGTCTGTACATGGTCTATACACAGGATTATGGTTAGATACGGGCTACAGTATCTGTACATGGTGTATATGCAGGATTATGGTCTGAGACGGGCTACACTATCTGCACATGGTCTATACACAGGATAATGGTCAGATACGGGCTACAGTATCTGTACATGGTGTATATGCAGGGTTATGGTCAGATACGGGCTACAGTATCTGTACATGTGTATATGCAGGATAATGGTCAGATACGGGCTACAGTATCTGTACATGGTGTATATGCAGGATAATGGTCTGATATGAAATATAATATGAGTTGGTGATGTGAATATTGCTTGAACACATTTAAACTTTTCTATAAATGTCATTGGCATTTAAACAGTTTCGTCCTCATCTTACTGTATTAACATGTATGTTAACACCACCTGCTTATACAGTCTAAATTTACAGGTTGACTTTGCTGGTCTTTAGAAAGGTTTGACTGTAATGGCTATAGCACCTGTACATGATATTTCTGTTTTCAGACTACATGTTGGCTGTTGTAACTTAATAATATAAATCCTTTTAAACATCAAACGGTGACCCATACCAAAATAAGCTTACTGTAGTTTTACCCAGATTTGTTTTGGTAAGAAATCACAAAACACACACAAAAATTACTAACTTCTGATAATTAATTTGAGAATAACATTTATTGAATGTAACAAATAAAATATACAAACAATCATTAATAATTAACCAAGTATTGCTTTCATTTATCTCTAATAGTTTTCAAAAATATTTATGAAGCAGCAAACTACATAAAACAAGAATTCTGCGGAATTATATGTCTCGCCTGGCTATTATTGATCGAGAAAAAACATTTTTTTTCAGATTCACTCTTTCTGGATTTTAAAAGTTAAATTCCAGTTACATTCATAACTTTTAAATATGCTGCAATGACCTAAGGTTTTTTTTTATCTATTAGACACTTAATTTTTTTTTTAATTTATAGAATGTAGTGGATAATTCTTTTCTTGATATATAATGATACTATACCTATTCTGTTGAGTGAGTATACTTAGTAAGTATGACTTAATAAACTACATACTTTGAAATATATTTGTAGGATCAATCAGTAATGAAAACATAACTATAAATTCTTCTTTTTTCAATTCTTGACATTCATAATTATACTAGATATCAGTATCAGACAAAAAATACAGATTTGTGTTGTAAGGTCATGGCTGAAGTTAGTTACATATGCCTTCATCATGATGTGTCCATGAAAAAAGCACTGTAACACTATAAGGTAATTGCTGTAATAAATCAAAACAAAACAATTCAATCTCCCTTGACCTCAGTATTGTGTTAATAGATTATCCTTTTAATCTCAAAATGGAAGATTGAACCCCAAAATGTTTTTAAAAATATTAATTAAATGGCTAACAGATATTGCAACTAACTTGCAAATCACATAACATTCAAGTCCATTTAACAAGGTTTAAATAAATTTTTAATTTTTCAATATTTGCACTTTTAAAAAAAATGTAAACAATGTAAGATATTTAAAAAAAAAACCGTATGAATACGTTAAAGTTCTATCCTGATGCAAGATTTTTTAAAAAAAATTGAAGACAAAACATTGAGAAATGTAAATATGTAACAGTTACAGCATTAACTCAAAATTCACAGCTTTTCTCTCAGAATGCAAAATTTTACCCAAAAATATTTTGGAAAATATTAATTAAATGGTTACTGAAATCGGAATTACTCAAAATAATCACATGATATTAAAGTTCATTCCATAAGGTTGAAAAAGTTTGTTTTTTTTTCTTCAAAATTTGTATTTTTTGCCCAATGTTATGAATAATATTAAAGAACTATGTATATTTATGAATTATATCAAATTTAAAACCAATATCTTAAATAAGGAATTCTTCAATACATTTTCTCAAAATTTACCACTTTTTACCAAAAAATCAGAAAACCATAAAATGTACAGTAAAATGTTACATATATTTAACAATGTCATTGACTGATGCTGTATACCAAATTTAAAAATTAATATCTTAAATAATAGTCATAAAAGCATTTTCTCAAACTCTAAAATTTTTTCAACAAAAAAAAAAGCATATTTTGTCCCAAAATAAAATAAAACCATGAAACATATATTAAAGAACTATGTTGTTTTATCATGTTTATGTTGTATACCAAATTTCAAACCAATATCTTACATAACCAAGTCGTCAATACATTTTCTCAAAATTTGCCATTTTTCACCCAAATATCAATCAACCGTAAAATGTATGGTAAAATCTGTTACATATATTTAACAACATCAATTGACTGATACTGTATACTAAATTCTAAACCAATATCTTGCACAACAAAGTCATTAAAGCATTTTCTCAAAATCTAGATTTTTTTCAACATAAAAAGCATATTTTTTACAAAAATATAAAAAACATTGCATACAGTACTAATTCGCTATGTAATAATAAGCGAGACTTAACTTTACAGCTAATTTCTATTTGAATACTAAGTTAAAATGTTCATTTCTTGACTTTAACACTGAACTTTCACAATTTTTTTTTAAAATCTGCAATTTTCACAAGGAAATTAAATATTTTACACCAAAAAAATGCATACACATGTGTTTTAGCTTTCAACTCTAAAATGAAGTATTTCTTTAAGATTTTAGTTTTTTAACAAGTTTTCTGACTTTAACATAAACTTTCACATGTTGTTCAAAATGTGTTGCTTTAGTACAAGATACATTTCATAATAAAGTTAATTTGTCCCATAAAACTGGATAACTGAACAATAATTTTATTGTAATTTCTTAAAAAATCTGAATCTGTCCTAAAACTAAAACATAGAAAGTCTTATACAAGGTAATTAAGACAGAAACTATTATAGCTATATTTAAGTCTGAAATATTATTAGTTTAGAACAAAATGCATTTTCTCAAAATTTATATTTATTCATTCAAAATCTAAGATTTATCCAAAAATTGAAAAAATAAAATGGTCAATAGAAATTGTGTATAATTTAGAAACTGATAAAACAACATTTGAAATCTAATTCATCAAGATTTAGATGTACCTTGAACATTTTCTCAAAATGTGTCCTTTTTATGGAAAAAACCAACATATTTCTTTCAAATTCATGTTATATATATTAAAGTTCCTTATATATATTGGTACATACTAAATTCAAAATTTCAAAACAACATATTCATATTTTCTCAAAATTCCTTCTTTTTTTCTAAAAATGCTAGTTTTTATCCCAAAATGTTTTGGAACATCAGCTTATATACTCATGTAATCATAATTAAACTGCATGATTAAACTATGTTGCAAATTTCATTCAAATAACAATGAAGAGATATGGACTTTAACATACAACTTTCACATTTTGACATGAATAGTTGCCAGGCAAAACAAAAACTATTAAATTAAAATCTTCATGATATGCAGGCATGAAAAACAAATGTTTCTTTTTCTTCGTTGCCCTGTCCACAACCAAATGCTTTTCTATAAAACAGAAATTTCCAACTACTGCAAGATATCTGCAAAGAAAAGATATGTATTTAAGACATAAAAGACAAAACAATAAAATTAACTTTCATTGAACAAAAAAACAAAAGTGAAGCTGGTATGTAACTGTTTGTATTTGATAATAACTGTGTTTTTTTAATTTAATACCACCCTTAAAGCTGGATTTGGGTGAACTAGGAGGGAATTACTATTATCATACTTAAGTAAATAAATGTTGATTATAAATACTTGTATGTAAATTTATTTTATTTTATCCTTTAAAATACTACTTAAACTGCAGTTCCAGGGGGCCTAGTCACTTACGGTAAAGGGCACTTGTGCTTCATTGAAGGCTTTAAAATGACTATCTAGATGAACATCTCCAAACAGATGATAAAGGTTTGATCTCTAAATTTTGTGATATGGTTTACTTAGCTTATTTTCAATACTGAAATATTATGACTGTTAATAAATAAAATTCAGTTTAAACAAATCAGTTCAAATTTAGTACGTACAATTTCCTGATCGTCTTCAATTTGCCATGCATAGCATCTACAGGCATTCTGCAAGTAACCTATAAAGCAAATATGCTTAACATCATTGATAGAGGCACATTTTAAAACTTTTGACATAATGCTAAATAAACAATAAGCATCAATGTATCAAATTAAAAAAATATGTGGGAGAGGAATAATTTGTGTAATTTTTAAATATTTACAATAGACATACAATTCTTATGTGGAACCCTATTTGAAAAACTGGTTCAATTTTCAATGAACTAGATTTTTATATAGCATGACTGATCAGCTGTTCTATGTCTAGCTCACTTCCTCCAAAAACTATCAAACAAAAAATTCAATTTAAATGAAGAAAAAAAATAAAAGAATCAATTCATCGGATTTATTAGTTAAATCTGGTTCATTACTTGATGACCCAGGAAAAGTGACAGTCAGTCTTTAACAAAATAGGTAAAATGGCTGAGTTGCAGAAATGCTGTAAAGCATGGGAAAAATTTCTGAAACAAGTCCATAAAGTAAGGTGCACATCATCATAAAAGGGAATAACTCTATTAAATATTTGAGCAGTGTCACAATGTTCAATATGCTAGCCTTCATGACTTCAGAAACACATTCAAATTTCATTAAATTCCACATAAAACTGTAAGACAATTTACAATTTGAAAGTTACCACATTGCGTAAAATAAATTTAAGTGTAAAAATTACATAACAAAATTACATTGTAAATATCCAAGAAGCATAACAATGTTGTTATACACACACCTTAAGGCCATTTCAAACACTTACCAATTTAATCCCATTCGAAATGCAGGACAAGTTAAGGTCACAAACTGAATGTTAACAGACAGACAGATGGACGAGAAGTTTTTCATAATGTAAATACAAACCAGAATACTGCAGGAATGTTAATGCTATCTTCTTATGTTCTCCTCTTAACAGACATCACTAATTTTGGTGCAAAGTAAACCCTGAAGATGCCTTTCTGCAAATAAAGATTTCAGAAAAGATAATTGAATATATTTCGGGAGGGTCAAAACGTTGGAATAGAAAAATGCTTACTTTGCAAAATAGAGTAGACTTGTCTTAACCAAGAGTTACTAAAACTATAAGTCTGCCAGCAGTGATCAAAGAAATACCTTATGGAATTTATGTGACATATACATGTAACTTTAAGGAATAGGGTATTTTTACAACATATATTTCACTTGTTTTACAATCTTTCTGTAGCACATTAACTTAAAAAATTCTAAAACATGACCCTCACAATGATTATTTTATGCCAAACCATGTTCAAATACATGTATTATGCAAAAGTTTTTTCTCTTCTGTTCTTATAGCAGGTAATCTATATCTTGCAGATAAAGTTGTTTTCTTCAAAAGTCGTGGATAATAAGTGTAATGTTAAAAATGACCAGGTCTCTTACTTAAAATATATTTTTTATCTTACCATTAAAGTGTACATGCAACAGTTGCATCCATCCAGTTGCTTTGAATGCTCTGAATTCATTTTCCATTATTTCACAACTTTATTTTCTATTTGTTGGACATATCTGCTTTTCCTAAATAAACTTAAACATAAGAAGTTTTGATATAAAATATTATATTGTATTCACCGAAGTCTGATTGAAAAACAGCGTCAAAACAGAATCAAATGTCTAAAAGTCACAAGGAGATTAAAATCAACAAGCAAATACAATGAATTAGAATACCCTGCCAGCAGTTTCTTTGTGATTTGCACTTATGTTAAAATGGCCATAACTCCCAGGAATGTGAGCAAACAAAAGTTAATATGCTCATATCCTTTCTTTGTTGATGCTTTACACCAAGTTTGGAGACATAGTGCTTCATAGTTTTAGAGAATTATTTAGCGCAGTCAAGAAATTCGGATGGACGAAGGAAGGAAGAACAGAAACTCAAATTTAATATGCTCTTTTTCTTTGAAAGGCGGGGATAACACATAAAAAGTACAGCATGGGGTGTCAAGAGTATTTCAAGGTAGAAAATTAAAAAAAATTATAGTAATATTATCACCATTACTTTCCAGTGTTAGACTAGATATACCGTACAACTGAAGATTTGGACCAGGATTCGAACCCAGATCTTACAAAAATAATTTGTAATGCTCTACCATTGAGCTATCCAAATTTATAGTAGTCGTCCTGATATTCTAATACTAACAATCTGGCCAAAAATAAATAAATAAATAAATAAACATTTTACCTGGTATATTTGCATATTGGTGCATCCCATGAAGGAATTTAGTTATTAAAACTTTTCATTGACATTAAATTTCGTGGTATTTACTGATCCACGGAAATGGAAATTAATCCCCCACAAATATTTGTGATTTTGCAGTATATATTACTTTTACATTAACCTTCAATTGTTTAAAATTCATCTTTGCTGATGTGCTGTTTCACCTTTGGGTTGTAGAAAAATACATTTCTTTTGCGGGCCACAATCTATGTTAAATAAATATCACCGTAATGTTTAAGAAACACAGCCTTCATGAATTAAATTTAAACCACAACTTGTAGAAACTTGGAAACAGAGATACCATACTTGTGATGACAGCCATAGAACTTTTAAAGTGCTGGCTTACAGTGCCCTTGCATCAACAAATTATCTTGAGCAGCTTGCGTCTTTAAACAAAATTTCCATAACTGGAACTAGACCTACCATAATGTATCAATTGTAAAACAAATACATGTACACCGTAAACAGAGTAAGCAGTATATTGCTGCATATAATGTAAAGTCTTCATAAACGTATTTAGATTTGGCTTTATACTTTTCAAAAACTAGAAGTTATGCTCAGTCATGCTAAGCCCTTAGCTGGATTTAGTAAAATGAATTTTGGTCCTTTGCAAACTTTTAATCTACCTCTTGAAAAAAATCTGATTTTCATATTTTTGTCCAAGCACTGCTGATGAGAAATTACATTTGAAACAGTCATCTAGTTGTGTAAAATTTAAACATGTATATCAAGGATGTTTTGTCACACTGCTAATATTGTATAGATAACAATTCTTCACATTTTGTATTCAATACAAGCTTTGGGTAGTTAATGTGTAGCAAACCCTAAGTGCCTATTTGCTGTATAATACATTAAAGCTTCTCAGTAAGTTTTTGGAAATTTATAATTTGTACTCACAACTAAATCCCAGTGACAATGTGTTTATGAGTTGTTTATGTCCAATGCAGCCACATCTATCTTCAAAATAGAAAATTTTCTTAGTGTTAAATGTTAGCACTTTATAACTGTTACAGTGATATCATAAGCAAATTATACAGTGCTTGCCATGTTGAAATGTATTCAGCATGGCAAGCATGTATTTCTTTTATTTAAAGAGTTGATCTTGCATAAGAATTTTTGTCTTTTTTAATACAAATTATGATGTTTATTTCTGCAATGTGTTCACCTATTTTGATTTAGTAATGTTTGTTCATGATTTGCATATTAAGCCCAATTATTAAAAATATAACAATTCTATACCTTAAAAATAATAAATTTAATGTATAATGTAATGCAGAAAAAATATTAAGACCACAGATCTAGACTAAATACTGATTTATGGAAACTGTGCCACCAGTGCTTATATAATATGCTCTGTGTTTTCTCAGATATGCATTAAAATAATGGAAAGATGATAGAAGTCTGGTCATAACAAGCGCCAACCCTACCTTTTTACACTTTCTGTATATTTTTCAGTCAGGGCTTGTAATAGGGGTTGCCAACATATATTTCATTTGCCCTTTTTATTTCAATGACACAAATAAAACACTTTACATGCATTCCTAATTTTAATGATGGGCGATTTACATGTACTGTTGTCACTCTTAAATCCTGGAAACCATTTGTGACAAGAAAACAAACTAATGTACATAAAGATTGGAGAAGTGTGTCATTTTCATGAAGAAACTACCTGAAAAATATACATACCTAAGTTAATTGATGATGGGACTTCAGTCATTGTGGCTGTATCAACAAATTCTTTCACAAATCCTATAGTCTGGACTTATCAGTAAAAACATATATATACCAGTACAAGCACCTTCAAAATATTTTTTAAAAAATGCAAAAACAAACTGTACTGTTTAATTTACAGTATGAGAAATCATGGTTTATTTATTAGTTGAATCTACACTTAAAACTGGCTATCAATAACTGTAAGTAACAGTGATTTTGTAATTTTCTTGTTTGTAATGTGCTAACTGTATGAATTAAGTCCTTTTTAAGTTTTTACTCAGTTTGCTTATATATTGTTTTGTTACATTACAAAAGTGTTACAGTTTTGGGGAAAATTTTAGCCCCCTCAGATTTAAAAAGGAATTTAAAATAAAAGTAAGAATTCAGCGGACATGATATTATAATGGAAAAACTAAGATTTGACCTCGTGACCTTGACCTTAGACCTAGACACACAAATTTGGTATGCCACACATCGTTTCATGTTGGTTTACATTTCTGCCAAGTTTGATCAAAATCCATCCATAGACATGGAAATATGGAGCAGACACAATATTGGGAAGGGCAACTAGGCAGATGGATGGACAGAAAGACAGGGTGATTCCTATAATAAATTAATTACATATATTTGACTGTCCAAAGCCAGATAACTATATTTCAGTTGATGCGACTGTCTCTGTGTTACATAGTTTTAGAGTAGATATGTACATAGGTCTCTTATTTAACTGTTTTCCCATAATGCCATCAAATTCTTTGGTTCTTTTATAATTAAATGTACTTGTATTGTACAGTGTAGGTTTTAATCATTGTTGAATGATTCAGACAAACATATACACATATGAAAATTGTGCCATATATATACTTGCCACAGAACTCTACAGACTTATTGTCCTTGTTCAAGGTGATGGAAACAATAGTTTCTCCATTACCCAACATACAATTAACCTGAAATCATACAGAAAAGTTCCAAAATGACTGAAACATAAAAACCACTAGAACTGTCATTGAACTGAGAATTTGAATATTGTGCTAAGATATAAATAGTTCATTAGATTATTTCAATGGCTATAGTTCATGTACTTATATTGTTAATGACTGTTACACGAATTTCCTGACAAATGTTTCTCCTTTCAGGGCACATAAATAATGTAATGGACATGTCTTATTTGTCACAAAAATGTTAAAATTGAAAACAATGTCAATGTCTTAGATGCAGTTACAATGAGTAAAACATTGAACAGCATCGCCTGAGGTCCATTTGACTATAATTATTTCTTGAATATGAATAATCATTGAAATGTTTCCTTTTTTTTGTATTTGATTTACCTGAATAAAATATTTATAAAAGTAAAGTTCCTACTAGATGTTCTTTCAAAATTTACTTACCAGTTTCATCATCTTTAGCCAATTTTTCTATTCCAAATAACCAATTCCTAATATAACCATTTTCTATTCATATTGATTTCCTTTACCTTGTATTGTCCATGGTTCTTTGATGTTCTCTATATGTATTGTCCATGGTTCTTAGATGTAGACTATATGTATTGTCCATGGTTCTTAGATGTAGACTATATGTATTGTCCATGGTTCTTAGATGTAGACTATATGTATTGTCCATGGTTCTTAGATGTGGACTATGTGTATTGTCCATGGTTCTAAGTTGTAGACTATGTGTATTGTCCATGGTTCTTAGGTGTGGACTGTAAGTATTTTACATGGTTCTTAGGTGTAGACTATATGTATTGTCCATGGTTCTTAGGTGTGGACTGTAAGTATTGTACATGGTTCTTAGGTGTAGTCTATATGTGTTGCCCATGGTTCTTAGGTGTAGTCTATATGTGTTGTCCATGGTTCTTAGGTGTAGTCTATATGTGTGCCCATGGTTCTTAGGTGTAGTCTATATGTGTTGTCCATGGTTCTTAGATGTAGATTGTAAGTATTGTTCATGGTTCTTAGGTGCAGTCTATATGTGTTGTCCATGGTTCTTAGGTGTAGACTGTAAGTATCGTCCATGGTTCTTAGGTGCAGTCTATATGTGTTGTCCAGGGTTCTTAGGTGTAGACTGTAAGTATTGTCCATGGTTCTTAGGTGCAGTCTATATATGTTGTCCATGGTTCTTAGGTGTAGTCTATATGTGTTGTCCATGGTTCTTAGGTGTAGTCTATATGTGTTGTCCATGGTTCTTAGATGTAGACTGTAAGTATTGTCCATGGTTCTTAGGTGCAGTCTATATGTGTTGTCCATGGTTCTTAGGTATAGACTGTAAGTATCGTCCATGGTTCTTAGGTGCAGTCTATATGTGTTGTCCAGGGTTCTTAGGTGTAGACTGTAAGTATTGTCCATAGTTCTTAGATGTAGTCTATATGTGTTGTCCATGGTTCCTAGGTGTAGTCTATATGTGTTGTCCATGGTTCTTAGATGTAGACTGTAAGTATTGTCCATGGTTCTTAGGTGCAGTCTATATGTGTTGTCCAGGGTTCTTAGGTGTAGACTGTAAGTATTGTCCATGGTTCTTAGATGTAGACTATATGTATTGTCCATGGTTCTTATGTGTACACTATATGTGTTGTCCATGGTTCTTAGATGTGGACTGTAAGTATTGTCCATGGTTCTTAGATGTAGACTGTAAGTATTGTCCATTGTTCTTAGGTGTAGACTATATGTGTTGTCCATGGTTCTTAGGTGTAGTCTACATGTGTTGTCCATGGTTCTTAGGTGCAGTCTATATGTATTGTCCATGGTTCTTAGATGTACTCTATATGTATTGCCCATAGTTCTTAGATGTACTGTTATGTAGTGTCCATGGTTCTAAGATGTAGACTATGTGTATTGTCTATGGTTCTAAGATGTAGACTATGTGTATTGTCCATGGTTCTTAGGTGTAGACTGTAAGTAATTGTCCATGTTCTAAGATGTAGACTATGTGTGATTGTCTATGGTTCTAGATGTAGACTATGTGTATTGTCTATGGTTCTAAGATGTAGACTATGTGTATTGTCCTGGTTCTTAGATGTAGACTGTAAGTGTTGTCCATGGTTCTAAGATGTAGACTATGTGTATTTTCTATGGTTCTAAGATGTAGACTATGTGTATTGTCCATGGTTCTTAGGTGTAGACTGTAAGTATTGTCCTTGGTTCTTAGGAGCAGTCTATATGTGTTGCCCATGGTTCTTAGGTGTAGTCTATATGTGTTGTCCATGGTTCTTAGGTGTAGTCTATATGTGTTTGCCCATGGTTCTTAGGTGTAGTCTATATGTGTTGTCCATGGTTCTTAGATGTAGATTGTAAGTATTGTCCATGGTTCTTAGTGCAGTCTATATGTGTTGTCCATGGTTCTTAGGTGTAGACTGTATATCGTCCATGGTTCTTAGGTGCAGTCTATATGTGTTGTCCAAGTTCTTAGATGTAGACTGTAATATTGTCCATGGTTCTTAGTGCAGTCTATATGTGTTGTCCATGGTTCTTAGGTGTAGACTGTAAGTATCGTCCCATGGTTCTTAGGTTGTAAGGTTCTATATGTGTTGTCCATGGTTCTTAGATGTAGTCTATATTTGTTGTCCATGGTTCTTAGATGTAGACTGTAAGTATTGTCCATGGTTCTTAGATGTAGACTGTAAGTATTGTCCATGGTTCTTAGGTGTAGACTATATGTGTTGTCCATGGTTCTTAGGTGTAGTCTATATGTGTTGTCCATGGTTCTTAGGTGTAGTCTATATGTGTTGTCCATGGTTCTTAGATGTAGACTGTAAGTATTGTCCATGGTTCTTAGATGAAGACTATAGTGTTGTCCATGGTTGTTAGGTGCAGTCTATATGTATTGTCCATGGTTCTTAGATGTAGACTATATGTGTTGTCCATGGTTCTTAGATGTAGACTATATGTATTGTCCATGGTTCTTATATGTAGACTATATGTATTGTCCATGGTTCTTATGTGTACACTATATGTGTTGTCCATGGTTCTTAGATGTGGACTGTAAGTATTGTCCATGGTTCTTATGTGTACACTATATGTGTTGTCCATGGTTCTTAGATGTGGACTGTAAGTATTGTCCATGGTTCTTAGATGTAGACTGTAAGTATTGTCCATGGTTCTTAGGTGTAGACTATATGTGTTGTCCATGGTCCTTAGGTGTAGTCTACATGTGTTGTCCATGGTTCTTAGGTGTAGTCTATACATGGTTCTTAGATGTAGACTGTAAGTATTGTCCATGGTTCTTAGATGTAGACTGTAAGTATTGTCCATGGTTCTTATGTGTAGACTATATGTGTTGTCCATGGTTCTTAGGTGTAGTCTATATGTGTTGTCTAGGGTTTTTAGGTGTAGACTGTAAGTATTGTCCATGGTTCTTAGGTGTAGTCTATATGTGTTGTCCATGGTTCTTAGATGTAGACTGTAAGTATTGTCCATGGTTCTTAGATGAAGACTATATGTGTTGTCCATGGTTCTTAGGTGCAGTCTATATGTATTGTCCATGGTTCTTAGATGTAGACTATATGTGTTGTCCATGGTTCTTAGATGTAGACTATATGTATTGTCCATGGTTCTTAGATGTAGACTATATGTATTGTCCATGGTTCTTAGATGTAGTCTATATTTTTGTCCATGGTTCTTAGATGTAGACTGTAAGTATTGTCCATGGTTCTTAGATGTAGACTGTAAGTATTGTCCATGGTTCTTAGATGTAGACTATATGTATTGTCCATGGTTCTTTTGTGTACACTATATGTGTTGTCCATGGTTCTTAGATGTGGACTGTAAGTATTGTCCATGGTTCTTATGTGTACACTATATGTGTTGTCCATGGTTCTTAGATGTGGACTGTAAGTATTGTCCATGGTTCATAGATGTAGACTGTAAGTATTGTCCATGGTTCTTAGGTGTAGACTATATGTGTTGTCCATGGTTCTTAGGTGTAGTCTACATGTGTTGTCCATGGTCCTTAGGTGTAGTCTACATGTGTTGTCCATGGTTCTTAGGTGTAGTCTATACATGGTTCTTAGATGTAGACTGTAAGTATTGTCCATGGTTCTTAGATGTAGACTGTAAGTATTGTCCATGGTTCTTATGTGTAGACTATATGTGTTGTCCATGGTTCTTAGGTGTAGTCTATATGTGTTGTCTAGGGTTTTTAGGTGTAGACTGTAAGTATTGTCCATGGTTCTTATGTGTAGACTATATGTGTTGTCCATGGTTCTTAGGTGTAGTCTATATTTGTTGTCCATGGTCTTAGATGTAGACTGTAGTATTGTCCATGGTTCTTAGATGTAGACTGTAAGTATTGTCCATGGTTCTTAGATGTAGACTATATGTATTGTCCATGGTTCTTTTGTGTACACTATATGTGTTGTCCATGGTTCTTAGATGTGGACTGTAAGTATTGTCCATGGTTCTTATGTGTAACACTATATGTGTTGTCCATGGTTCTTAGATGTGGACTGTAAGTATTGTCCATGGTTCTTAGATGTAGACTGTAAGTATTGTCCATGGTTCTTAGGTAGACTATATGTGTTGTTCATGGTTCTTAGGTGTAGTCTACATGTGTTGTCCATGGTTCTTAGGTGTAGTCTATAGTGTTGTCCATGGTTCTTAGATGTAGTCTATTTGTTGTCCATGGTTCTTAGATGTAGACTGTAAGTATTGTCCATGGTTCTTAGATGTAGACTGTAAGTATTGTCCATGGTTCTTAGGTGTAGACTATATGTGTTGTCCATGGTCTTAGGTGTAGTCTATATGTGTTGTCCATGGTTCTTAGGTGTAGTCTATATGTGTTGTCCATGGTTCTTAGATGTAGACTGTAAGTATTGTCCATGGTTCTTAGGTGTAGTCTATATGTGTTGTCCATGGTTCTTAGATGTAGACTTTAAGTATTGTCCATGGTTCTTAGATGTAGACTATATGTGTTGTCCATGGTTCTTAGGTGCAGTGTATATGTATTGTCCATGGTTCTTAGATGTAGACTATATGTGTTGTCCATGGTTCTTAGATGTAGACTATATGTGTTGTCCATGGTTCTTAGATGTAGACTATATGTATTGTCCATGGTTCTTAGATGTAGACTATATGTATGTCCATGGTTCTTATGTGTAGACTATAGTGTTGTCCATGTTCTTAGATGTGGACTGTAAGTATTGTCCATGGTTCTTAGATGTAGACTGTAAGTATTGTCCATGGTTCTTAGGTGTAGACTATATGTGTTGTCCATGGTTCTTAGGTGTAGTCTATATGTGTTGTCCATGGTTCTTAGATGTAGACTGTAAGTATTGTCCATGGTTCTTAGGTGTAGACTGTAAGTATTGTCCATGGTTCTTAGGTGCAGTCTATATGTATTGACCATGGTTCTTAGATGTGGACTATGTGTATTGTCCATGGTTCTTAGATGTTCTCTATATGTATTGTCTATGGTTCTTAGATGTTCTCTATATGTATTGCCCATAGTTCTTTGATGTAGACTATATGTATTATCTGTGTCTATTGTCTTGTGAAATCACACCTGACAGAGCTATGTGCCTGGTTGGTCAGTGGTAGTGCATCTGATAAGGCGGGGTCGAGCCCGGTCCTAGATAAAAAGTGTTATTGGGTGGTTTTTTTCCAGTTCAAGTCACTTGAATGATGATGGGGATTTAATTTAATAGTTGTTGTATAGTTTGATTTAGTTGAGGACACTCCACGTAGATGATGTTTTAGTATTGTCTTTAGTTCATGTGTGTAAGTTATATTGTCTATAGTTCTATGTGTGTATGTTATATTGTCTATAGCTCTATGTTTCAGGTTATATGGTCTATAGTTCTATGTGTGTAGGTTATATTGTATATAGCTCTATGTGTGTATGTTATATTGTCTATAGTTCTATGTGTGTAGGTTATATTGTATATAGTTTTTATGTGTATGTTATATTGTCTATAGTTCTATGTGTGTAGGTTATATTGTATATAGTTTTATGTGTGTATGTTATATTGTTTATAGCTCTATGTGTGTATGTTATATTGTCTATAGTTCTATGTGTGTATGTTATATTGTCTATAGTTCTATGTGTATTGTCTATAGTTCTATGTGTGTATGTTATATTGTCTATAGCTCTATGTGTGTATGTTATATTGTCTATAGTTCTATGTGTGTAGGTTATATTGTCTATAGTTCTATGTGTATTGTTTATAGTTCTATGTGTGTAGGTTATATTGTATATAGTTCTATGTGTGTAGGTTATATTGTCTATAGTCTATGTGTGTATGTTATATTGTCTATAGCTATATGTGTTAGGTTATATTGTCTATAGTTCTAGGTGTGATGTTATATTGTCTATAGCTCTATGTGTATTGTTTATAGTTCTATGTGGTATGTTATATTGTCTATAGTTTCTATGTGTGTATGTTATATTGTCTATGCTCTATGTGTGTAGGTTATATTGTCTATAGTTCTATGTGTGTAGGTTATATTGTCTATAGTTCTATGTGTGTAGGTTATATTGTCTATAGTTCTATGTGTGTAGGTTATATTGTCTATAGTTCTATGTGTGTAGGTTATATTGTCTATAGTTCTAGTGTGTATGTTATATTGTCTATAGCTCTATGTGTGTATGTTATATTGTCTATAGTTCTATGTGTATTGTCTATAGTTCTATGTGGTAGGTTATATTGTCTATAGTTCTATGTGTATTGTTTATATTGTCTATAGTTTTATGTGTGTAGGTTATATTGTCTATAGTTTTATGTGTGTATGTTATATTGTCTATAGTTCTATGTGTGTAGGTTATATTGTCTATAGTTCTATGTATGTATGTTTATATTGTCTATAGCTCTATGTGTGTAGGTTATATTGTCTATAGGTTTATATTGTCTATAGCTATATGTGTGTAGGTTATATTGTCTATAGTTCTAGGTGTGTATGTTATAATTGTCTATAGTTCTATGTGTGTAGGTTTATATTGTCTATAGTTCTATGTGTGTAGGTTATATTGTCTATAGTTCTATGTGTGTAGGTTATATTGTCTATAGCTCTATGTGTGTGGTTATATTGTCTATAGTTCTATGTGTGTATAGTCTATAGTTTATGTGTGTATGTTATATTGTCTATAGCTCTATGTGTGTATGTTATATGTCTATAGCTCTATGTGTGTATTGTCTATAGTTCTATGTGTATGTTATATTGTCTATAGTTGTATGTTGACAATATTACTATTATCTATGGTTTTTAGATGTTAGCTATGGTGTCCTCGCTAATTTAATTCTGTCACTCTTTTTAGCATATTCTATTATATACCTCGTCTGACAATGTTAAACACATAAACAGGGAACATATTTGAATCTGTTACCTACCTTTTTAGGCATCTTATCTGCTGATTCTTCTTTCAATCTCCTCGTTTCAATTTCAATCCAATAAACAGGATGTAGAACTCAAGTATCATTAAGAACCAATCGCGTACAATATAACAAAAATGAACAAAAATTAGCCAATCAGAGCCGTGGTGCTTAACGTGGTTCTTGAATAGCAAGTACCTATACTATTATACCTCCGTGAGTACCGCAAACGTCGTTGACCAAATCCATGTCGCTGATATCATCAACAAACATTTCCATGTATGGAAATAGTACCCGACCCGTGATACACAGATGCATTTGTGGACGGCTATATACATTAAAGTGTGGATTGATGTGGTTACACAAACACAATTAATACAAAAGTTAAAATCGCAAAACCATGATGGAAATATCCACTCTTCCTTTATAAGGGTGATTAACGAAAACGGAATGACCAGAATCCCCACTAACATGTCCGCTACAGCCAAATTCAGAATAAATAAATTTGTGTTACTTTTTCTCAGTTTCTTTTTCGCTAATATCACAATAATTGTCATAATATTTCCTATAATGGCTAAAACCATGGAAAAAGACAGCATAATTCCGAACAGCAATATGATATGAAAATCGAAGTGTTTCCAGTAGATTTCTGTGGTGACAGATTTGTTATAATCCGATAGGTTCAACACGGTTTTGGTCTCCATCGTCTTCACTTGTATTACGTAACCTGTTAAAATATAAACATTGAGTATAGTGATTGGTTTAATTACATCACAACAACAACAATTTTTCAGTTCTTCCTGACGAAAAATTTTTCATATTAATTCCGAGTTTGTTTGTCGCGGTCAGTGCCTCGAATCTCTCGTACTAGTGCGCAGTTATGCTGATCTTTAGAATGCTAGGACACTCCCCCGCAATGTCGAAGAAGTTGGATCCTCAATGGAGAGACGGTTTGTGTTTGAAGGCTGACGCCTTGGCCAATAAGCTACTGCGGGACAAATATTGAGGAGAATGAAATGAAGTTACTGTAATCTTGTTCTCAGAAAATATTTCCGCATGGGGCAGTGAAGGTTTAACCACTGTATTACATTGAATATAGTTTTAGTTTGAGCCATATGGTGTTTTACGTCCAAGTCAAGATTCGTTCGCTTATATAGAGCTAATAGAATGTTCTTGGATGGTCAATGAAACTAGGGTTCCCAGAGAAACGCCAACATCCGTCAGGAGAATTGACAAACTCCTTCACACTAGAACTGCCCCAAGTGGAATTCTAACCAACATAAAGGTGGCGAGACACAATGTAACCCCAACATAAAGGTGGCGAGACACAATGTAACCTGTAAGTAGAAGACTAAGATTAATCGACCAATACAAGGACCGATTTTAGTACATACACACCGGGCTGTAAGTTTTATAATTATTTTTTCATATCACGCTATCTTTTAAACGATCAATGACTTTTATCTTGGAGAAAGTTTGTCAGTTATAGGTACTACGGTTTTCTCTACCATTACACAACTGACCGCGGCGTGAACTACTATTCCAATCACCATGAAGTTTTATTAACCTGGCACAACAAACACTGTCAAACTCACAACCTTCTATTTACGCTACGCTACATATACTAAATCAAGTACACGCTACTTTACACAAATACGCCAACAGTATCGAGTGGAATAAACAGTTGAACTATGTGTACTTATGAATGTTACGTAATGATGTTTACTTCCTTCTGAGTATATAACCAGTCTACATTACTACTGACACGTCATACATGTACAATAAAACACACAAAAACCCTGTATCAAGTTCAATATTGTTGATTCCAGAAGTATTTAATTATGCATGGTATTTACAGTACAGACCTGTCCAAAGTTTAACACTGACCTAACGAATTCGAAGTTTTACTGTCGAGATATCGATAGCTAGTGACCGAAAAACTGCAGAGATCGATCTGGATAGCATCTGTCCAAAAACTGTCTAGATATAGCTAACCAGGAAACAAGATGGGCAGTCGTTTCGGCACCAATTCTTCAGCAGAGTGTTAAACTTTCGAAAGATCTGTGCTCTTGGAGAAACGGCTTTCGTGTATAATGAAATAACATTTGGCCTTTTGATAAGTTAACGAGGGAGCAATTCAACGTCATGGCACTTATTGAATTACGAAATTCGGTTATTTCTGTGTTTTAATCAAAGTAAAAGAAAACCATGCCAGAGCAGTCTCTTAAGAGATAAATATCCACTACCAAGTTGATTAATTTGACATCGTCGCATGTTGATATGCACATTTATTCCAAGTTTAAACAGATTAGGAATTTATGGAGATTGCACCACACTGGGACTGGCAGTCAGACTTTAATATCTACTAAACATGTTTACTGGATGGAAGGGCTCCCCCCCCCCCTTTAAAAAGTCTAGAGGATAGATTACTTCGTCAGTTGTGATTCTATCAATACAATGCACATTGTTAAAACTAAGGTAATGTAATTAATAAACATATAAAAGTTTTAATGTTTAGTATATATTTGGATCACAAAAAATTGTGTGACCGTCATCACAATATTGTTAATAAACTGTTGTCTCCGTATAAAAAATTACCCGATATATACAGTACAGACCTTTAAAAAATTTAACACTAAGCTTACGAATTAGTGCCAAATCGACAGTTTATTTCAGCCCTTGTTCGCTACGTCTGTAACTTTTTGGCAGTTGTCATCCCTCGACAGATTTCCGGTCACTAGCTATCAATACCTCGGCCATTCGACAGTCTAAGATCGATTTCTTTTCGGTAGTTCAGTGTAACAATTTCGACAGGTCTGCCCTGTATTTGACGTCTCATACATTAGTTTAGTGTTTCTTTCATTTTTAAATTTGTTTCCGGGGTTGTAGCTAGCGTGACGAGAGGTGCTTACACTTCCAAGGCACCCGGTCTCTCTTCCATGGTGGAAATTATCACGTTTTGCTTACTTTTCCCGTTTTCATTTTTTGTTTTTGTGTTTACGATTTAAACATGGATCGGTATGTCTGTTGTTGATTACCCGGGTTGTTTACAAGTGTGCTAGTATTACGTCATGATTATTTACGTATCTTTAAATACATTACAAATTAATTCAAAAATTAAACCATTTGTTCTCGACATGAGGTGTTAGTCGAGGTGTTGGTGTATTACTTATGATACACCATAATTATAACTTTTTATCTTACCTTCTAAATGGACTATATTTATGGGTTACACATGTCGTCTCTAACTTCGACAATAAACTCACATTGTTTGTTTGAAATTTAAGTCTTAAGTTAGTTTTTTGTTGAACGCTCCATTTATTTTTATGAATAGCAAATATGAGTTATCTCCCCTGATTTAAACTTAAAATGTACATATCATGTTTACGATGTCAGTCTTCTAGAACGTTTATGAGCAACCTTAAAAAATTATACACACTTTAGGAAAGGCTGTCGAGTGCATTCTACGAAAGTATTTATTTATTTTTGTCCGGAAATCCGTAAAAAATACCTATAACTTACTTTTTTCTGTCACAAGTACTTTAGCATAATAATATTGAAAGACTTTGCAGTTGCCTTAATGGTACTTTTTGTCTATGCAAATAAAAGATGTGGGTTACTTTCTACAGATTAATATCCCGAACGTCAGTGTTAAAGGTGTCTCAATGGTCCTGTGATCTTAAGAGCTAGCTGACGGATCATAAACACTCTGTCTCTCACCAACAATGTTCAAATCTTATTTGGGTTTATAGTAGTCTGCAAAAGTTTTGTCAGTTCACTTGTTTGGTGTTATCTCTGGACACTCCAGTTTCCTCCACAAAGAAATGATAGCCTCTGTGTGTATAAAGAATCTTGGATTGACCAAAACCCAAAAATGTTATAATTATAAAAATATTTGAATTTATAGAACTGAAAAGATTATTCATTATTGTCCATCAGATTATGCAATTTATTAACGAACCCTTGTAAAATCAGATACATTTCACTGATAAAACACAACTCGTCAAAGGACACCGATTATGGTTGCTGGTCCAAATGTCAATTATGACTTTCTTATCTTGAAATAATAAGTTTTATTCATTAGTAGATAACATTTCCTTTTTGAAACAAGTATCCATGGCGGCGAGTGTTTGCTTTCTTAATCGATTGTAAAAAAAATGGGTTAAATCACCATTTAAAATCGCTTAAATCATCAAAGTTTATTGTTTATGGGAAATATTACCATCATGTTAATCCTATACAAATGGTTTCCAAAATACTGACGCATTACTTATTTGGTAAAGGCCTCGAACTCTCGTAGGTTTAACATTAAGCTAATTTCGACCCCTCGTTAGCTATAATATCGACAGTTGCTATTTATATCTTGGAGGCTTTTCAGCCACTTGCTTTCCTCATATCAGCAATTCGGCAGCCGAGCTTCGACATTTTTTTAAGCACATCTGTCACGATATAGCTAACGGGGAGTCGAGATGAGCAACCGATTCGGTACTAAATCACTGGGTTAAGTGTTAAACTTTGGACAGCTCTGTGTTGTATCTTGATTTAGGGATTTACCGCCTTTGATGTTAATCCCATGAATTCAATATAATCCGGAAGCATCATTAATCCACGAATCTTAGAATTATCTCTTAATTTATAAGTTGAGGTATTTACAGTACAGACTCGTCGAAAGTTTAACACTGAATTAATGAATAAATGTCTCGGTCCCTTGTTGGCTGTATCTCGACAGTAACTATCTAAAATACCATTTTGAAGCTTTTCGGTCACTTGCTATCTACATCTTGGCCTCCAACAGCCGATCTAAGATTTGCTTTCGTTAGCTTAGTGTTAAACTTTCGACAGTTCTGTACTGTATGGCATTTATACAATCTGTAAATGACTGATTTATATGTGAATTTATTTACAAAGTAAACGGAATTATAATACTACCGTAACTAGCCAGCATGTGAAACTAACCAGATCATGCAGATGACCTGCGCCAGTGTCTGTATCCATTCATTACTACAAAAATATCGTGTGTAAAGTTCCGTTTTCGTTTCATTCTCATTTTTGATTTCACACTGGGCGTCATCACTATAATTATTGTTGATTAGTATTATGTTTCTGTATCCAAAATTACGCTTGATATATTTAAGTTTCCTTAGTCTCAAATTCCTTTCGTTCTTGATTCCAAGCTTGACGGGTGTTTACAAAGGAGGTGTTTACCCTTCCTGAGCACCCAGCCTCACTTCCCTGTTAGAAGTTGAAGTGTTTAGTATAATTTGCCAGTATTCAGTTGTTTTTTTTATTTATTTTGGAATAAACATGGACTAG
The DNA here is from genome assembly GCA_021292105.1 of Anadara kagoshimensis. Lineage (NCBI taxonomy): Eukaryota > Metazoa > Mollusca > Bivalvia > Arcoida > Arcidae > Anadara > Anadara kagoshimensis. Next base: position 13,765,786 of record CM037872.1, read on the forward strand.
TATACTTTTCGTTTTTATAACTCCCTCGATTTATCGCCAAACCCCCTGATATATAACGCCAAAGGCTGGGGAAATGGCCATGAGTTGTGGTGAATTGATCTCTTAAGGAACACAATTGATATTCGTTGTTCACTTTTTGGGACAGGCTGATTGCTTCCACTATGACAATTTTCTATATCAAGTGACCGGGCGGCCAATAGTTATCAGCAGTCAAGTGACCGGGCGGCCAATAGTTATCAGCAGTCAAAGTGACCGGACGCCAAACAGTTATCAGCAGTCAAGGTGACCGGGCGGCCAATAGTTATCAGCAATCAAAGTGACCGGGCGGCCAATAGTTATCAGCAATCAAAGTGACCGGGCGGCCAATAGTTATCAGCAGTCAAAGTGACAGGGCGGCTAATAGTTATCAGCAGTCAAATGACCGGGCGGCCAATAGTTATCAGCAGTCAAAGTGAGCGGGCGGCCAATAGTTATCAGCAATCAAAGTGACCGGGCGGCCAATAGTTATCAGCAATCAAAGTGACCGGGCGGCCAATAGTTATCAGCAGTCAAGTGACCGGGCGGCCAATAGTTATCAGCAGTCAAAGTGACCGGACGCCAAACAGTTATCAGCAGTCAAGGTGACCGGGCGGCCAATAGTTATCAGCAGTCAAATGACCGGGCGGCCAATAGTTATCAGCAGTCAAAGTGAGCGGGCGGCCAATAGTTATCAGCAGTCAAGGTGACCGGGCGGCCAATAGTTATCAGCAATCAAAGTGACCGGGCGGCCAATAGTTATCAGCAGTCAAGTGACCGGGCGGCCAATAGTTATCAGCAGTCAAAGTGACCGGACGCCAAACAGTTATCAGCAGTCAAGGTGACCGGGCGGCCAATAGTTATCAGCAATCAAAGTGACCGGGCGGCCAATAGTTATCAGCAATCAAAGTGACCGGGCGGCCAATAGTTATCAGCAGTCAAAGTGACCGGGCGGCCAATAGTTATCAGCAGTCAAATGACCGGGCGGCCAATAGTTATCAGCAGTCAAAGTGAGCGGGCGGCCAATAGTTATCAGCAGTCAAGGTGACCGGGCGGCCAATAGTTATCAGCAATCAAGTGACCGGGCGGCCAATAGTTATCAGCAGTCAAGTTACCGGGCGGCCAATAGTTATCAGCAGTCAAGTGACCGGGCGGCCAATAGTTATCAGCAGTCAAGTTACCGGGCGGCCAATAGTTATCAGCAGTCAAAGCGACCGGGCGGCCAATAGTTATCAGCAGTCAAGGTGACCGGGCGGCCAATAGTTATCAGCAGTCAAGTTACCGGGCGGCCAATAGTTATCAGCAGTCAAAGCGACCGGGCGGCCAATAGTTATCAGCAGTCAAGGTGACCGGGTGGCTAATAGTTATCAGCAGTCAAAGTGACCGGGCGGCCAATAGTTATCAGCAGTCAAATGACCGGGCGGCCAATAGTTATCAGCAGTCAAGTGACCGGGCGGCCAATAGTTATCAGCAGTCAAAGTGACCGGGCGGCCAATAGTTATCAGCAGTCAAGTGACCGGGTAGCCAATAGTTATCAGCAGTCAAAGTGACCGGGCGGCCAATAATTATCAGCAGTCAAGTGACCGGGCGGTCAATAGTTATCAGCAGTCAAGTTACCGGGCGGCCAATAGTTATCAGCAGTCAAGTGACCGGGCGGCCAATAGTCATCAGCAGTCAAGTTACCGGGCGGCCAATAGTTATCAGCAGTCAAAGTGACCGGGCGGCCAATAGTTATCAGCAGTCAAGTGACCGGGTAGCCAATAGTTATCAGCAGTCAAAGTGACCGGGCGGCCAATAATTATCAGCAGTCAAGTGACCGGGCGGTCAATAGTTATCAGCAGTCAAGTTACCGGGCGGCCAATAGTTATCAGCAGTCAAGTGACCGGGCGCCCAATAGTTATCAGCAGTCAAAGTGATCGGGCGCCCAATAAATAGTAGCAGGCAAGTGACCGGGCGGGTAAAAGTTACAAGCTGTCAACGTGACCGGGCGCTCAATAGTTAGTAGCAATTAAAGTGACCGGGCGGGTAGAAGTTATCAGTAACCAAAGTGACTGGGTGGGTAGAAGTTATCAGTAACCAAAGTGACTGGGTGGGTAGAAGTTATCAGTAACCAAAGTGACCGGGCGGGTAGAAGTTATCAGTAAACAAAGTGACTGGGTGGGTAGAAGTTATCAGTAACCAAAGTGACTGGGTGGGTAGAAGTTATCAGTAACCAAAGTGACCGGCGGGTAGCAGTCATCGGCAGTCAAAGTGAATCGGTGGGTAGCAGTCATCGGCAGTCAAAGTGACCGGGGGGGGTAGAAGTCATCGGCAGTCAAAGTGACCGGGGGGTAGCAGTCATCGGCAGTCAAAGTGACCGGGCGGGTAGAAGTTATCAGTAACCAAAGTGACTGGGTGGGTAGAAGTTATCAGTAACCAAAGTGACTGGGTGGGTAGAAGTTATCAGTAACCAAAGTGACCGGGTGGGTAGCAGTCATCGGCAGTCAAAGTGACCGGACGGGTAGAAGTTATCAGTAATCAAAGTGACCGGGTAGCAGTCATCGGCAGTCAAATGACCAGGTGGATAGCAGTCATCGGCAGTCAAATGACCAGGGAGGTAGCAGTCATCGGCAGTCAAAGTGACCGGGCGAGTAGCAGTCATCGGCAGCCAAATGACCAGGGAGGTAGCAGTCATCGGCAGTCAAAGTGGCCGGGCGGGTAGCAGTCATCGGCAGTCAAAGTGACCAGGCAGGTAGCAGTCATCGGCAGTCAAATGACCAGGGAATGTTATCAGCACTAAAACCAAACACTTAAACTAGATACTAAGTTAGATCTTTATAATTACGTCACATGATAAACCTTGAGATAATTGAAAAAATTGATTTCTTTGCGAATGACTACCGTTGAATGAGTTGTAAAAATATCACATGATTCGATTTAACCACACTTCATGCACTCAGTAAATACTGCATGTATACAGTGTACTTTGTTATCCGGAAGACCGGAATTAAACATAAAATAAAAGGTGCGGACAGTAAAAAAGACACATTTGGTCGATAAACCACACATTGTTTGATAATAGAAGTTGGACTATTTTGTTTCCGTTTTAAAACCCGAGTGTTAATAATATAGACCGTTATACAGATGTTCTTCTTTATATACTTGTTTTAAAACATAAAAATCGTAAGAAAATATTAGAAGTATTTAAACATTTATACGAAGTGGCTTTATTTACACTTGTTAAGGGATACATTGTTTATATATACGTGTATATAGTAAATCATTGGATTTGGATGATAAAGTACTGACTGAACGGAACCACGTACAGTAATAACTGAAAACTGGATTTAAAAAAAGAGGAAAAGAAAAAAGGAAGAAAAAAGTATGTTAGATTTTGAATGATAATGAATATTTCATTAAGTATCGACCTTGAACTTGTAACAAATTTGAAAAAAGAATAACTAGTATATGTACATGTAGTACGTTATTAGACAGGAAGTTTAACATTACTTACATACCGGGACTTATGTATTTTGGTGGTGTAAGTATATTTAATGTATATGTATATATATTTTGTGTGATCAGGTAAATATGTTTATGTTTTGTTTAACCACGTGTAAACGAAAAAAGGTTAGTGTAAAGTAAGATGTGTATTGTTTAGTGTCAGGATATACGGTGAGAGAGAGAGAGAGTGTGTGTGTGTGTGTGTGTGTGTTTGTGTATGTGTGTTGGAGAGTGAAAGAAAAAGAGAGATGGGAAAAGTGTAAGGATGTGGTCCTGAGAAAGAGAGAGGGGGTTATTGCATATACATGTATAGTGAAAGTGTATGGATTATGAGAGAGAGAAAGAGAGAGGGTGCGTATGTGTGTGTTAGAGAGAGAGAGAGAGAGACGGAGGGAATACTGTAAGGATGTGATACTGAGATACTGAGAGAGAGAGAGAGATAATTATAATGTGTGTGTGTTGTAGAGAGCGAAAGAAAAAGAGAGATGGGATAGTGTAAGAGTATTCGGAATCTAAGCTATTTGAACAATGACGTCTACGGGTCATAAAGATCACAGTAAACTTGTATGTTGCATGTTTTCAGAATAACTCTATTTCACCAAACCGTTTTATATGTACTCATTTCAACAAACCGTATAATACACTCATGTAGTCTAGCAACTGTCAATACCATCATATGTCTAAAGACGTTATTATCTATATTTATTAGAATTTTTCACAAGTTATTGCCAGTCCATAAATACAGACACGAAATATTCATATTTTCACAAGTTCTAGCCAGTCATGATAATAACAGATGCGATATATTCATATTTTAATCAGAAAACTGCAAATTACAAGCCGCGGGTCACTTGGTCGCAGATATAATTCATATAATTTATAATAATCATCATAAAAATTCTGATTTTCCCTACGACTATAACAATGGTTAGAACATTAACATAATTACTTATATCGCCGATTTGTGTAATTGGAACTGCCGACTTGATGCCGACGTACTAATATAGAAAATCTTCTGAGAATTTTTTTATTTTACAGTTTTCTGTGTACGGATTTACTTAGGATAGAATGCCTTAACTAACAACAGATGTGGAGATAGATAAAATGCACATTTAGTTTACAAAGTTTACATAAGTAACTGTCTGGAGTTTGTTGCAAGTGATGATTTTTCGGACTAAGTGTTAATTTTTCGTAATGATTTCGGATTCAAGTTCGGATTTTTAAATTTAGGTAAGGTGTGTCATGGACTTGCTCAAGTCCTTATATTTATTTATTTATTTATTTATTTATTATTTATTTATTTATTTATTTATTTATTTATTTATTCATTCATTTATTTATTTATTTATACTCCTCGGGTTTGATTGTAAATATATTTTTGTCAGTCGATGTTGATATCTGAAATAGTTTTAAAGGGGCAAAATATTGAAATAAATAAATTGAAATAGGATCTTAAATGCTAATGCTCGTGTGTGTGTGTGTGTGTGTGTGTGTGTGTGTTGTGTGTATTCGACGAAGGTCTCATTCAACGATCATTGACCTTTACAATGAAATGGGGCGTTGTAATTAGCATTGTGGGACTTTGTTAACAGTGTTCTAGCACCATAGTAATTGTCATATACCAGCTATTGCTTGTACAACAGCCCAGAGAGAGAGAGAGAGAGAGAGAGTTTGTCTTAAATGATCAGCTGTCTACACTAATTGATTACACGGATGTACAAAATATGTTGTAAGGTTAGGGGCGATGTAAACTTGATGACTTATTGATTCAGTCATAGAGTGCAGTAACCTTAGAAATACTATCGATGTAAAATACTACTTGAAAGTACTTGTAAGTATGACTACTAAGGAGGGGGGGGTAAATGTTCCGGGTTTATTTTTAAAACATCGGATCTTATCATAATAATCGTCATAACCATCGAATTGAGTAATATGGTGCTGTACGCCCTAGACAAGATTCTTTCAATTATAGTTTAGGGATGGTGGAGTAAACCGGAGTGCCCAGAGGAACACGATTTTTATAAAATTTCTCAAATTTTCACACCAGATTCTGCACAGAGTGGGATTCGAACCCAGGCGATTAGAGGAACAATTTGATCTGTTAGCGTGTTTTAGACCACTCGTCCACCCAAGTCCCCCCCCCCCCCCTCACGATCGAAACTTTAGTTTTATCGAATATAATTTAGTAATACATGTACATATATTATGGAGTAAGCTGTGTACTTTTGATAGTATCTGTTTTCCGGATCTAAAACAGAAAATGATAATATACTGAAAGTAAGACCGGTCAAGGAGGGGAAATTAAAAAGTTCCGTGTTTAGTTTTCAAACACCACTCTATACATTATAGATCTGTCCAAAGTTTAACACTGGTCCAACGAAAACAAGTCGAAGGTCGGCCGTCGAGTGCCTGAGTTATGGATAGCTACTCGCCGCATAGCTGCCGAGAAATAGATAGCTGTCATAGCCAAGATATGGCTTAGTTTAATTAGAGTAAAATGTTATTAACAATTTAACATCTAAATGCAAGTTAGTGATGGCGCGTTTTCACTAATGGTGATCTTTGGAGTGTTAGTGCATGCGGTCGCAGTGTCTCGGATAAACAGTGCTGACCACTCAGTCTATTTTACTGGTACTGCTTCAGCCAGTAGAAACCTTTGACAAAATAAAGCCCTTTCGAACACCCAGTTCAATTGCCCAATCGGATAGATTTGATCAGTAGCCCTCTGAAAACACAGGAATCCACATTTCGTTCATGCAAGTCGTACAACTACAAACAATCAACGTCGGGCGACTACTTTTGGTGGCCATCTTTAAAATGGCCGCCATCTTAGATTTTTAATTAGCCAATCGGGTACATTTGATCAGTAGCCCTTGGAGGTCAATTATGCCAAATTTAATGCTTGTATCATCATTTCCACAATTCTTCTCTAAAATGACTCTTATCTGCTCCACTTAAGACGCTATCGGTTTTGAAGGCTAATACTTTCACCACTCGACCACCCAAAACATGGAGTTACATGGAGTTACCCATACACATTAAGTATAAAGATCAAACGTCACGACAGTATTATAACTCTACGCGAATTATGATACGCGTTATTGTCAGAACTTCCTAGGAATATGGTTTTCATTAACAGAGCCATCAAAAAATTCCCCTATCAAATCAGTCTCTGTTTTATATATTCTGTTAACAAGGACTAAATCATAATCATGGATAAAATTACCATAAAAACCACCGTGATATGTATTCAATTAGTGATGACTTTATCTGCACAGTGCATGAATAATTTTCTCATATTTTAAAATTGTTCCTAAATCAGTGATTCTGCAAAGCGTAGCATAAAAGTGACGCTTTCCGAAATATCGACAAGTATTAAAATTTGGGACTTTCAGGTAATAGCCAATCAACTTTCAAAATTAATCAAAATCTAAGACAACGGCGTACGATAGTAGGGGGATTGTCATGGTGGATTTTTCGTTAAATTTTATACCATTTTTAAATCTTACAAAACATTATATTTAGATGAAATTTCCTATTTCTATATTTAAATAACACATTATTTTAATTTAATTTAATACATTAAAGTTACACTTTTTAATTTAAGTTTGGTAAAATAAATTTAGCAATACAGTTTATTCTAATTTTTCATTAATTTTGAAATTAATTAATTAATATTATTTCAAGACAGGTAAATTGTTACTTACCTAGGGCTTGTTGACACCTGACAGTCTACATAGAGTTCTTTATTCGGCTTTGAGTTCTATAGGTTCAAAGGGTGTCGCAGCCGACTGTTTTGATTTTTGTTCAGAAATATAGAAGAATAATTGCAATTAGGCAAATGATTAAAACAACAAAATTTGTTCTCACGCCACATGTCTTGCTACTGCGTTATCCAGGCACGGAAATTCGTACGCCGTTGTCTTGGATTTTGATTGATTTTGAAAGTTGATTGGCTATTACCTGAAAGTCCCAAATTGTAATACTTGTCGATATTTTGGAAAGCGTCACTTTTATGCTACGCTTTGCAGAATAAAGACAAGTAAACTGGAAAAACAACTGTTTACAGTGTTTTATACAGGTCTGTTCATGATTGTCCCTGTTCTTAAAAACAGATATTCATTATTGTCCCTTTCTGGGTTTGATGTGCTGTTCAAACAAACAATTATAGTCTATTCCAATTTTACCTGTAAGAATTTTACCTGGTGGACTTAATGGAATAAGTTATAACTTTCATTGCCTTGAATTAAAAAAATACTTATTCAAATGTTACTTATTACTCGAAACAAATGAAATAAATATTAAATTACATTTATTATAATTTTTAATTTGAAATTTTAGTCTGTGTCCGTTTCATTTTATTTCTCATTCTTAAATGTTATTGTTTTATTTACTAAAAACAAATAAAATAAGATTAACAAGAATTCCACAGAATTAGATGGACTTAATGGAATAAGTTATAACTTTCATTGCCTTGAATTAAAAAAATACTTATTCAAATGTTACTTATTACTCGAAACAAATGAAATAAATATTAAATTACATTTATTATAATTTTTAATTTGAAATTTTAGTCTGTGTCCGTTTCATTTTATTTCTCATTCTTAAATGTTATTGATTTATTTACTAAAAACAAATAAAATAAGATTAACATGAATTCCACAGAATTAGATGTAAACTTTTGATTTCAAATTTTGCATTAATTCAACCAATAAGAACATGAAGAATAACAGGAATTCCATGGAGTTAGATTTATCGCCTGGTAAACATTTTTCGAAGAAAATACTTTTTTTCAAATTTTGCATTAATTCAACCAAGACTTACATAGCCTTTCCACTCCATATAAATGTTAAATTCCGACTACATTTACAACTTAAATACAGTAAAAATTTAAATTAGTGGAAAAAATATCTGCATTTTTTTTTATCAGAAATTTCAACCTTATCCTACGATTCAATTAAATGATAAGCAGATATTGCATTATTGCAAAGACATCACATAACATGTATGCCAATTTCATAGAGGTTTAAAGGAGATTTTATTATTTATTTTGTTTTTAAAGTTGTACTTATTCCTCTAAAATATCAAAACAAAATGTAAAATATTTTCAAAAAAACTGATAATATATGTAAAATAAAGTTCCATCTTTGTAGAGGCTTTATTAAACAATTTTAAGAAGAAACATTGAAAAATGTGTCTATTTGATTATTCTTTAAAAATTCACAGGTTTTCTCTAAAAACTGTTTTTCAAGCTTCTTTTTACCCCAAAAATGTAAAATATTCTTTTCATATATGTTAAAGTTTCATATTGGTAGAAACTATATTTAAAATTTCAAGAAGAAACATTGAAAAATGTGTCTGTTACACATTTTCTCAAAATTTACAGTAGTTTTCTCTAAAAATGCAATGTAACGGTATTTTTCTTTACATGTATTTTGATTTTCATTTTATTTATTTATTTATTTATTTATTTATATGTGCATGTTTTTTTTTTTTTTTTTTTTTTTTTTTTTTTTTTTTTTTTGATTTTTTTAAAAATGTTTTTATTTGGGTTTATATTTTACATTATTTAGTCATGTATTTGTTATTTTGTTTAATTTATGAATAAATTTTAAAAACAAAACGCTGATAATGTAAGATATATTTTTAATTCTTCTTTTACCTTCTTTTCTGGAATAAACTATACCCCAAGCTAGCTTAACTTAAGTCCTATTGTTCCCTATTTCGGTTGAATTCATGATTGTCCCTCTTTTTTTAACAAAATTCTTACCTGGATTTTCAAAAAAGGGACAATCATGAATAAACCTTTATACATATCTTTCAGGTAAGCCAATTTACTTTACTTTTTAGACTTTTTGTAAGTTGAATTTAACAATTCTTACAATTTTCATATTTAAATTTTATAATTTTATTCTTAAAATTCACGTGAAAATTTGCCTGTTTGCAATGTTTTCATTTTATAAATTGATTGCTTAAAAGTTTTCTTCGGATATTTTGGAACATTAAAATTAATGTAACTCAACTTAATGTTATCTAACTCATTATATCTCATTATTTCTATTCTACATTTGTATTGTGATAAAAAATCATTCCTCTGCTTGGGCGTAAATTTGTATATTTTTTAGTTTTTGCATTTTATTATTATGTAAGTTTTCGAATTCTTTGTTCATATTGCGTAGTCGGAATGTGATTTTTATTTCGCGAAATCTGTTTTATTTTATTTTATTCTTAAATTGATTAGAGTGCAGTTTTACCGTTTATAATTTTTGAAATCATATTACGGGATGTTCTTAGGGGAGATATTTTGTTATACTTTATTTGTGTAAAATTCCAAGCGTCATGCGTATTACTGACTTAAGTAAAGCCTTCAATATGTTATTTATCACGATGACTGGTAAATTATTGCAAAACATTTTCGAATTTCCAAACAAATATTTTGATTAAATTTAGTTTTTCCTTTCTTAACAAAATTAGTTTGTTATTTGGAACTTCTCCTCTCGGAACATCGTGGTTTTATTTTTCAATTCGGCAAACTTTTGGCGCCATTTTTAATGTAGTTCGTCATTGTATTTTTAGTCTATTTTTACATTACAAATCATAACGATAGGCATTCTTCTGTACCTCTCGCAGCCAAGTTAATTCCCTGGACTGTGTATGCTTACATAACTATTGTTAATTGTAAGCATATGCTCATTTAACATGGGCTGTTTTGGGTGTCTATGGTTGACCCGTATATGTGACGGGGAAGCTGAAACATATGTATAAAATACTGTAAACAGTTGTTTTTCAAGTTTACTCGTCTTAATTCCGCAAAGCGTAGCATAAAAGTGACGCTTTCCGAAATATCGACAAGTATTAAAATTTGGGACTTTTAGGTAATAGCCAATCAACTTTCAAAATTAATCAAAATCCAAGACAACGGCGTACGAATTTCCGTGCCTGGATAACGCAGTAAATTGGTTGCAAGACATGTGGCGTGAGAACAAATTTCCACAGGTCCGTACTGTATGACATACATTTTAAATGTGTCCGAGGCTATAAAGAATAGAAACATTCTTTAAAGTAATTCTTCGTGTTAATTCACTGATATGATTTATTTTTCAGGTACGTAACCAGTGCAATATTCCAACATGTCATAACTACAACTTATATAGATGACTAGTGAAATTGTTCAACATGGAATTCGGGTTCGACCAAATAAATGAATCCAGTTATAACGAGACTAGTGCGCATGCGCCTTTAATTCACCGGAAGTATTTTAACATCTACATCACCGTGATTTTCGGCTTAATGCTGAGTGTGTCAATGGTATTTGCAGTTATTGGAAATATTTTGACCATTGCAATTATCATAACAAAGCGTGAATTACGAAGTAGTACCACAAATCTGTTCCTTCTGAATCTAGCCTTCGCGGACCTGAGTGTAGGCATACTGGTGATCCCTTTTTCATTCATAACCTTAATAACAGAGCGATGGATATTTCCGGAGTGGTTTTGTGATTTTAATTTTTGTATAAATTGTGTTGGCATAGTAACGTCAATACATACGTTAATGTATATAGCAATACACAAATACATTTGTATGTCAAAAATCGGGTATTATTTTCATACGTGGAAGTGTGTACTGATGATATCAGCGGCTTGGATTTGGGCGACAATATTCGCCATTCTTACAACAAAGGTGTTTAGTGAAATAGTTTACAAACCAAAGACCATGCAATGTGGACCAAGGTACCCTAAAGGGTCAACAAAAAGTGTGACGTTACTAGTTTTATTTCAAACCTTTAATTTTTTCCTGCCTTTAATAATAATGGCGTTCACGTACACACGGATATTTCAAATTATTAAAAAGAGTACAGAGTTTAGGCGCCATAACGCCGTCCATACCGCTCTGGATAACGGCGCAGACGACAAAGAAGGGGAACATAACGTGTTGAAGACTTTGTTTATTGTTATTGTCTGTTATACACTTTGTTTTGCTCCGTATTTATTCTACACGTTTTATACAACTATTATCCAAAATAAAGACGATATACCAGCATTCCTTAACCCACTGGTAAGTATGACGTGTTAGATTTGATTAACTTTCTTAATTTCACTTTTTCTAGGGACCTCTGTGGTCCAGCGTAAGGTGTCCTTGCCGTAGCTTGTTGCAGCCAAATTCATTGTAACGGGAATGCTATTTTAGTTTTTTGCAATTTGCGTGTCTGTGAGTTTCAATGTAACTTGTGCATTGCCACAGTTTATTGCAATTTGCGTTCTGTCAATTTCGTTGTAGCGTGTGTTTTGTTCAAGCTTATTGCAGTTTGCGTTCTGCCAATTTCGATGTAACGTACGCTTTGTAATAGCTTATTGCAATTTTGTTTTTGCGAATTTTCATTGTGGCTTGTGTTATGCCAAAGCTTATTGCAATTTGTATTTCTACAAATTTCATTATGTCGTGTTTTTTCAAAGCGTACTGCAATTTGCATCAGTCTGTCAATTCCATTGTGTTTTGTAATAGCTTATTGCAATTTGCATTTCTGTCAATTTAATTATAATGTGTGTTTCGTCAAAGCTTGTTGCAATTTGCGTGCCAATTTCATTGAAGCGTGTGTTTGGACAAAGCTTATTGCAATTTGCATTTCTGTTATTTTAATTGTAACGTGTTTTGCCGTAGCTTATAACAATATGTGTTTTGCTAATTTTATCGTAACTTCTGTTTTGCCAAAGCTTAGAGCAATTTGTATTTCTGCAAATTTCACTGTAACGTGTGTTTTGCCAAAGAAGCTTATTGCAATTTTGTTTTCTGCTAATTTCATTATACAATGTGTTTTGCCAAAGATTTTTGCAATTTGCGTTCTTGCAAGCAAATTTCATTGTAGCGTGTGTTTTATCACAGCTTATTGCAATTTTGGCGTTTCTGTAAATTTCATTGTTACGTGCGTTTTGTCAATCTAATTGTCATTTGAGTCAATTTCATGTTGTGCTATATAAAAACTGTAAGCCTTACTTTGAAATTAGAGAATCATCACATTTTATACAAGTGTTAATTTCACAGAACTAGACGGGCGTTTCGGAATGGTATTCGTCATTAATAGTGCTAGGACCAAAATTATGAAACCAAATTTTTTCAAGGAGTTGAGAAAATATTCAAAGTAGCAAAATATTTTAACCAAGTTTAGCTAAGGAAATACTTTTGGGATTTTCGGTCAGAAGAAATTGAAATCGTTTAGCTTAATTTAGAAATATAGTAACTAAGTTTTATTTGATGTCTCGCATAACCTTCTCGTTTGACCTAATTAAACAAAACGTATGAAATATGTAGTTATAAGATAAATAAAAATGCATTTTGTCCCTAAATGCTGAAAAAGTAAAATGTGAACAATTGTTAAACATTGAGGAGAAAAATGTTTTATAATCTTTTGGTTCAATTTGTGCTTGCCTTGCATTAGCCAATTTTGTCTCATTACCCGTATATCGCCTTTTTCTCTCGTTTTGTGTTTTGTTATTTGTGGTCTCTATTGCATTTTGGCTCTCATATTTAAACTGTATGTTTTACGCCTACAAATAGCTTCTTGAGTACAAACTGAAACTGAAATAATTTTTCGCTTTTGCTGTCAAAAGTCACAAATACTGTTGAAACAATTTTACTACGGGAAAGTTTTGGATTCTAATTCTACAAGTTGAAATTTGAACATCCTCAAAAACTAAGGTGTACTCCCTCATTCAAAGTAATTCCTTAGCTAAATTTGGTAAAAGATATTTTGGTCCTATGGGTTTCTTTTCAACATCTTGGTTTCAGTAAGTTTGGTCCATGCACTACTGATGAGAAATTGTATTCCGAAACGGCCATCTAGTGCTGTAAACTGGTATGATATGTGAATGAACATTATCGGAGAGTACTGCAGTGTACAAACTATTTTTGTTTGCCTGTCCGAAGATAAGACATGAGTAAATATGTAATCAAAGACAATTTATATTTACAAATATAAACAATTACACATTTTATTACTACATGTATAAATCTTAACATTGAAGTTTTTATGTGTCACTTAGTTTATCTATATATCATATACAGAGTTGTTGTCGTAAACGTTGTAATTATTCTACCTTATTGCGTTGAATTAAATTCTTACTATTGTCAGAAATTTTGGATTTACATCTACTTAAGAAGTGAAGATACTAGAATAAAACTCTTCAAAATAGCCAAAGAATCATACTTGAACGCTAATTTGGGTGTTAATCGAATGTCTATATATTTTTATGTTTTTACACACATGCACTTGTAGGAGCAAGTCACTAGAAAACTAGCTACAATTGAAATTAATGCCTTAATTAACCAATTTCGGCTTCATATATTAAGTGGACGTTTTTGAAGTAAACTATATATTACTTCAAATTGCGCATTCATTTCTTATCGCCGTTTTCTATTTCTCGTAGCCTTGTTTATGTTGTACTTTTGAGATTTAAAAACCAGTTGATAAATAAATGAATAAATATATGCTGCAAATGTTGATTCTTTTAACATAAACATGTGAAGGAAAACAACATTGACCTGTTCGTTTGACCTTTCATTAGGAATATTCATATAGGGTGATCAGCCAGAACATTGGTTGTGTAAGGATTCACACTTAATACATAAACAGTGCATTCACTTGTCTTTAGTAAATATCAAAATTAAAGGTCAAGCAGACAGGTCAGTGTTGTTTGCCTATAATACCGGACTTATTTTGTTATTTCAGGCGTACTCGTTTGGATGTTTTAACAGCGCCTGTAACCCAGTGATATACGCCTGGCGTTTTCCTGATTTCAGACGTGGATACAGAGACTTAATATGTTACAAATTAGTACATATATTGTCATGTGGTAGGTATTGATGGCCACTGTTCTGACGTCATATAGTCAGCATCAATGTGTTATAAATTAGTACATATATTGTCATGTGGTAGGTATTGATGGCCACTGTTCTGACGTCATATAGTCAGCATTAATGTGTTACAAATTAGTACATATATTGTCATGTGGTAGGTATTGATGGCCACTGTTCTGACGTCATATAGTCAGCATTAATGTGTTACAAATTAGTGCATATATTGTCATGTGGTAGGTATTGATGGCCACTGTTCTGACGTCATATAGTCAGCATTAATGTGTTACAAATTAGTACATATACTGTCATGTGGTAGGTATTGATGGCCACTGTTCTGACGTCATATAGTCAGCATTGATACAAATTAGTACATATATTGTCATGTGGTAGGTATTGATGGCCACTGTTCTGACGTCATATAGTCAGCATTAATGTGTTACAAATTAGTACATTATTGTCATGTGGTAGGTATTGATGGCCACTGTTCTGACGTCATATAGTCAGCATTAATGTGTTACAAATTAGTACATATATTGTCATGTGGTAGGTATTGATGGCCACTGTTCCGACGTCATATAGTCAGCATTAATGTGTTACAAATTAGTACATATATTGTCATGTGGTAGGTATTGATGGCCACTGTTCCGACGTCATATAGTCAGCATTAATGTGTTACAAATTAGTACATATATTGTCATGTGGTAGGTATTGATGGCCACTGTTCTGACGTCATTTAGTCAGCATTAATGTGTTACAAATTAGTACATATATTGTCATGTGGTAGGTATTGATGGCCACTGTTCTGACGTCATTTAGTCAGCATTAGGAAACGAAAACACGAGTCCTTTCTAGTTCGATCACTTAATTGGCGAGAGATACTGATGTTACCGAAAATTCAGTAAAAGAAAAATATGCCAAACTTAAGTTAAACAATTTGAAACTGGCCCCAGTTTCACAATCATTTCTTAACTAAGATTTTCCTTAACTTAAATTTAACAAATTTTAGTCATCTCTTTTTGGAACTACTGATAACTATTTTTTGTCAAAACTAAATACAGATGTTTTAATCTAGACGTGATCTTTAAAATGACACCCTAAATTTCCGAATACCTTGAAAATTTACAAAATTGTAAGGATTTGAAATTTTGCATGATTTAAGTTAAGGAAAATCTTAGCTAAGAAATGATTGTGAAACCGGGGCCTGGTACCTAGTTGAAAGTTTAACACTAAGGAAAAGGAGTGGAAGCTCGGCTGTCGAGTGGCCGATATATGGATAGCTAGCGATCGGTAAACTGCTGAGAAACAGAAAGTGGCAGTTGAGATATAGGCAGTAAGTGCACAAAATGAGCTGCCGTCGTTTGTGTAAACTTCCGACAGATCTCTGTACTGTACTGAATGTGAAGGGAGTTTTTGATGTTACATAATTTGTGTGTTTTTTATTCCCGTTTGTAAACAAGATTTTATATTTGATGTTTACGACCATCTTTATGTAATCACAAGTGTTTTAGATTTACATTAATTTAATGATCTGATAGTTTTATGCGCGCAATACTGTCTTATTTCTCTTCTCACCATGCTATTAAAAATCTGCAGTACAGACTTGTCGAAAGTTTAACACTGAGCTGACGGAAAAGAGCCCAATCGCTATATTTTCAGTATTTTCTCGGTGTCTTAAACTGAACAAATGAAATGTAATATACGAAAAATATGGTAAAAACTTTCATTTGGAAATACACTACAGACCTGTCGAAAGTTAAGCACTAAGCTAACGAATCGACCCTCATTACTTATATCTGGCCAGCTTTTA
The DNA here is from genome assembly GCA_021292105.1 of Anadara kagoshimensis. NCBI lineage: Eukaryota > Metazoa > Mollusca > Bivalvia > Arcoida > Arcidae > Anadara > Anadara kagoshimensis. Next base: position 13,781,942 of record CM037872.1, read on the forward strand.
GACAGCCAGCTGTCTTATATTCTTTGACAGCTTTTAGACAGCCAGCTGTCTTATATTCTTTGACAGCTTTTAGACAGCCAGCTGTCTTATATTCTTTGACAGCTTTTAGACAGCCAGCTGTCTTATATTCTTTGACAGCTTTTAGACAGCCAGCTGTCTTATATTATTTGACAGCTTTACGACAGCCAGCTGTCTTATATTCTTTGACAGCTTTTAGACAGCCAGCTGTCTTATATTCTTTGACAGCTTTACGACAGCCAGCTGTCTTATATTCTTTGACAGCTTTTAGACAGCCAGCTGTCTTATATTCTCTGACAGCTTTTCGACAGCCAGCTGTCTTATATTCTTTGACAGCTTTACGACAGCCAGCTGTCTTATATTCTTTGACAGCTTTTAGACAGCCAGCTGTCTTATATTCTCTGACAGCTTTTCGACATCCAGCTGTCTTATATTCTTTGACAGCTTTTCGGTCACTAGGTATCTGTATCTCGACCACTCGGCAGTCAGGCTTCAAACAACACAATAAGATGATTTTAGTTTTGGTGGGACATTAGATGTAATTTTATTCGAATTGATTTACAAAGCAGTGGTATTGGCAAATGAAAATCCAGTACAGACCTGTCTTAGTGCCGAGGCAGTAGCTCATCCCGAACCCTCGTTAGCTATACAGCTTTTATCTCTTGAAATTAGCCACTGACTGACCGTAACTCGGCCACTCAGTATCTAAGCCAAGCTTTTACTCCTTTTTCGTAATTTCAGTGTTAAACTTTCGACTGGTCGGTGCTGAATTTTACGAAGACATTTTAACATACGTCATGTGTTATGTAATCTTAGATACTACTCGTTATCTTATTGAACAGATTCCATATATTTATATAACCAATGGTTCTCGAATTTTATGTTTATCTGTTCTTGTTTTCTTGTTTCATTGTTGTTTATCTTATCCAGTTCTTGGCTCCAGTGGTTACAGTACAGACCTATGGAAAGTTTTACACTCAGGTTATAAAAAGGATAACTTTCTTAATATTATTAAGTGTAAATCCATTTTAAAATAATAATATAATGTCAGCTCTTTGTCAATATGTTATGCTGGAAAATGGGATGTTTTTAATTGAATAATTAAAAGATAAATAATTCAAAATAAAATGCTAATTAATTGATAAATAAGTTAAAACAAGAATAAATGAAGACAGAAAGATAGAAAGAAAAGGACATGAATAAATAGGTGAAAAATATAAGTTGTTAATAGAAGTTAATCCGTAATTGTAAATAAAATAGTTTTTTTAAATAAAGTTCTCAAATACTGGAAACAAAGAAATGTCATATGTTACAAATAAAAAAACTCAGCCTTGACGAAATCGTCTTGTCGGCATCTTTTGTGTAGTTTCCGTCTTAATTCGGAAATACGGAATTAACGCATTCCAGTAGGGATTTGTACTGCGAAAAATATAGTAAATGTTTTTATAGAAATAAAAATATCCGTTTTTACTCAAAAAGTTTTCAGATAAAATGTTTAATTAAGTTCTTAGTTATTAGCTAAACTCACGTGTCATGTTTTCCATTGGTCAATTGGTACAGGGCGTGACCTTTTGTCTGATCATGTGAGCAAAGGCGTGATTAAAATTAATTAATCTTAAAATTTAATTGGTCAACTTAAAATGTTGTCGTAGTGGATTCAGTCACGTGACCAAAAGTGAGCATTGGCAAGATTTTCATATATTGGTCACTTTGAGAACTGAACTCTAGAAATAAAGAACAAATATTTTATTAGATTGTTAATTTCATTTTAGGTGAGTTAAAATATATAAATTAAGCAACTTTGATTAAATAATGTTAGAGTTTAAAAGATAAAAAGTTTAATATAAGTTTATGTTTAAAATAAGTCATTTAAATAAGTATTTCGAGCAAAAATTCCTGATTGGTCAACTTAAAGAAGTTATTTCATATTTTATGCTTTGTTTTATATTGTAATTTCAATTATTTTATTTTGACTTTGTGAACTGAACTCCAGAAATAAAGAACAAATATTTTATTAGATTGTTAATTTCCTTTTAGAACCCGGACACCAGAAAAGATAAAAAGTCACCCCTTCGGGGTCGGCCTCGAAAGTAGAGGCCGGGACGGGGTGATTGGCCGAAATGAACCAAGAGGCCCAGATGAACACATGACCGCAATGCTGGTAATGATGGCCGAGGACGGACTGCCACACATGTGACAGTGATCAAGGGATCGAACCTAGGAGAAACAAAATACCCAATTCAAAGAAATGATATATCACACCTTTTTTTACACAATAAATATCTCGGCTATACTGCCTTTATCAAGACACTCTACTACATGGCTAGGTTCCCATAAATTTAAAATAATTAGTAGCCAAATTTCCAAAATTTGTGAAAATATAGTCCTTTTTAAAGTATTTTTCCACAAATTTGCTAAAATAGGTTACTTTTTGAAAGAATTCCTCAGAAATTAGTAGCCAAATGGCGATTTTGGCTACCAGGAATGGAAACATAGCATGGTTTCTTTCACTTGCACCAATTTAACTCTGATTCTGAAATGGTGGTGCAAGTGAAAGGAACCATGTAGGAGAGTTCTTAATTATTAGTCTTAAAAAAGGCTGTATAGCCGAAATATTGACAAAGAGCTGACATTATATTATTGTTTTACGAAAAGAGTCAAGGCTCGGCCAGCTGCTGAGTGGCCAAGATATCGATAGCCAGTGGCTGAAAGCTGCCAAGGATACATAACAGCTGCCAAAAAACTGTCGAGATAATAGATGAAGAGGGATCCAGCGAGATAAGCTGCCGGTTCGTCACTAATTTGTTAGCTTAATGTTAAACTTTTGGCAGGTCCGTACTGTTTGCCTAGTTAAATTTTCATTTATTTAGTACTATACGATTATAACTTAGAGAAAGAATTTATTTAGACATCATCTAAATTAATTTTGTAATTTATATTTTGTTCCATTTGCATTCTGTCCCCCTATATGTATCAAGTAAATTGAAGCAATTGTTATTTAGCTTAAGTTCATATTATTTCTTATACTTCAGGGAAACGGCGCCTTAATGATGGCAGATATTCCGCCTCCAACTCGCCGTATCATTCACGGAACGACCTACGTCATCAGCAGCATAGGATATCACTGACGTCACTACAGAAGGTTGTTAAACAGACAGAAGGAGACAACATATGATATTCATCGTTAAAACGAGTCTAGTGTTTCTAATAATCTATTATTAATATACAGAGACATTATTCTTAAAACATTTTACATTCAAAGATTATTTCTGAATCAGTATTATGCGTATCTTAATCAGGTTTTTTTTTATCGAAAAACCACAATTGACGGATCTCTGTCCATGCCCACAAATGATACGACAAAGGCACGACATGCTTGAATCACACACAACACACAACACACACACACACACACACACACACACTGAAAACTCTACACGAATATTGTGCTATCTAATGACGCCAATGACACTAGTACGTTATTAGTTGCCGTGGCGCTGATTTGGTACCGTGATGGCGGCCAGTGTCAGAACACAAAAGTCGGCGATACGTCAATTCTTTTTATATTGAACGATATCTTGTATGTTTCAGTGCAGACCTGTCGATAGTTTATCAACAAACTAACAAAATATCTAATGGCTATGAGGGGCCGAGATCAGCCTCAAATTCGGCACAAATTCGTTAGCTTACTGCTAAACTTGCGATAGGTCTGTAGTTTAGCTTTATATGGTTTACTTTAACTGAAGAAACAGGTTTTGTACGACCATTCACTAATTGTGATAAATCGTGTTATGGTACAACGTTGCATGTTAGCTTTTTGTTTTTTGCTTTTGCGTCTATGCCTAAAGAATGACCTGTGTCTTTTTTAAGATCTACAAAATTGGCAGTCTTTTTTAATTTTAAATAATAATAAACATCATTGGCTTCTTGTTTTTTTCCATTTAACTACAGTTTTGGAACAAAATTTTGAATTTGTGCAATATTCTGTTATATATAAATAAGGCCAAGAGGATGTCTTTTTTACATTTTTTTCAGATCCAAAACATAAAAATAAACCGCCTGGTTTTAAAGGTAAAGGTCACTTGTGGCGTTAGCTGGAGAAAGAATGCGCCACCTCAAAACAAAGATGGCTGGGTACAACTACTAGAGGTCCGTGGATATCCCCCCCCCCCCCCCCGATTTTTTTAATTTGGGTAAATTTTTTATGGGAATAAAATGGAAAACAGGTTTTCCTGTGTGTTCTGTTTAATAGTGCATCAGAATTTTTTAATTGAACCTTTAGTCTTGGACTTAAAATTGTCACAACTATACTGTATTGTCATAAATTCAAGCTAGTGTACCCCACTTTCTAAACTTTTTCACACAGGAATTGTCATCAAACTTAACGATTCTGGGTTTCGTGTAAAGCTTAGTGGTAAGCAGGCAGGATGGTGTGAATTATTTTTACAAGGTCAAAGGTTTGCACACTTAACAGATTTTGCAGATGTTATAAAATTGTCCCAAAGCCCGTCGACCCCATTACGTATCTTGACATCAGGGAGATCCTGGGTCAACCCAGCTTGTGTATACCAGATAAACACATAGGTCCGGATATTACTATCTCCGAGATGATGCCTTTATTTAGGTATCATATTTAAATAATATTTCAGTATTTCATTTAAATTAAAAAACCGATAGAAATGTTATTTTGTAAAACTACCCTGGGCAAAAAAATTTTGTGCAAGCCCGGGCTTGCCTATTGTATTTTATAGACAGCTACGCCACTGTGGGTATTGATATAACATAGATGAAGGTCGTGAGTTCAAAGGTCAAGGTTACAGGTGTATAAGAATGCATGTACTGGTATGGTCAATTATATGAAGAAATATAAACTTTTTTACCGTTTCTATTTTTGCTGCTTTTTTGGAAATATTTGGTGATACAGTCAAACCTGTTTATAAAGATCACTCAAGGGAAACAGCAAAAGTAGCCTTCATGGGTAGGTGGCCCTTATATACGGGTTTAAATAGCACGAATAAAGACTAATTGAGATAAAATTTTACTGTCGTTTAAAAGCAGGTGACCCTTATATACAGGAGATCTTGAAGGCAGGTCTGACTAAATTTCAATGCAGATTTTGTGTTGCTGTTTTTTTCTGAGGACGCGAAGGGTCAAGGACAGGGTCGTGACCCCATTTATGAAATAAACTTTAATTTAGAAATTGCAATATCTTGATTACAGGTAAATATTTTACATTTTTATGGTTTTTTGAAACATGTATTGTCTGTCTCCATGAGAATTGTATTTTTAAATCATATTCAAAACTAAATTTGATTATTGAATTCTCAACAGTAGACAGTGAGGGGCGTATATTGCCCCGCTGTTTGGCAGTGCTCTTGTTTAAAATTTTGATTTACTACGAATATTTACAATAATAGACTCAAGCTTCACATTTAATTGATATGTTTAATTTTTGTTTACATTTCATCACGTGTCATACGTTGATTTGTGTTGTACTTTATATGAGAGAATGAAACGTGTAGCATCGGAATGAGAGAGAGAGAGAGCGAGAGAGCAGTTTTTTGTGTTTAGTTACTATGAGTTTTACATGATAAAATTTACATATATGTATTTTATATATTGAGTATGATTTACTGACATAAAGTACAACTATAAAAACTGATTTTTGTTTGTTTATTTTTGGAACCTGTAACAACTTTAACCAAAGGTAAAAAAGTAGCGTTGTCGGATTGCAGTGCCCTTCGTTGCCTAAGTTTGACAACTTTAACAGCATTACAACAACAATCACACCTTACCAATAACTGTCACATTGAAGCAAAATTAAACCTTTCATTTATCAATTATTGCTGCATTGAGCAAAAAATCGATATAGAAAACAATAGAAAGTAACGATAAACAGTCATACAAGACAATACAAAGTAAAGATAAATACATATTGTGACCTCTGATGATAAAATCCCGACTTCTGACAGACACTGGAGTAAATTTCCAAGCAGTGGTGTGGTTGAAGTAGGAGGTCATCCCCCATCTAGCACTGATTTCACAAATATTTTTTCTTCACTGGTACAATAGCAATCAATGTTGAAGAAAAACCACTTTAAACTAATTTACCATTGGGAAAGAATCAAAAGTATTTTAACTTGAATGTTCTTGGTACATCATAGTTAATGTAACAAAGGACGTGACACAAAATGCGAATGAAACATGCAAAAACAGAACAAAAATCAAAATCAAACTAATATTGCAATCATCAATGTTTAAGTTGACGACAAAATGGTGTGTAATCGCGTTTTAGGGATCCCCTACCATCTAACTTCCTTTTACAACTAGTGGCCCATAAATAAACACATAACATTGAAAGTAAGTTGTTTTTCATCGAACAACAAACCAGTGTGTATGTGTTATATAGACAAAGAATATCCAATTTTTAAGGAGGCGAAAACGTCAAATACCAATATTACAAAACAGTTGTTCTAAATGTCAAAACATCGTCAAAAATCATCTTATATACTGCAGTATATTTACAGTACAGACCTGTCAAAAGTTTAACACTGAGCTAGTGAAAAAGAGTCAAAACATGGATATGTGTATGGCTATAGGCCGAAAAACTGTCGATAAATAAATGGCTGTTGGCGAGATATAGCTAACGAGAGGCGGGGACGAGCTGTCGAATCGGCACTTGTTTCCTAAGTTTGTGTTAAACTTTTGACAGGTCTGTAGGGTAATAAACTTGGAATTCTTTTGATATTCAGGAAAATGAGCAAAACAGATGATTGATATATATATATATATATAAGCTATTAACGACACAGAATTATTTCTATGAGGATTGCTGTTGTTAAGTGGAAGTCATTAACAGTATAACTTAAATCTAGATATAGTTTATAATATCTATAAATAAAATATGTAAATGTAACCAAGATGTATTTAATACTACTTCGGTTAGTTATGATTATAAAGTAATTGTTTTATACAGCAGATACACATTGCCTCTGAATATTTCAGCATTACATTACATACCACACTTTCGATATATCAAAATTGTTTCGGGAAAGCAGGCCCCTCCTTAGCTAAGATTTTCCTTAACTTAAATTTAGCAAATATTGGTAATCTTTTTTTTTGGAACTGCTCATACATATTTTTGTCAAAACTAAACGCAAATGTTCTAATCTAGAAGTGATCTTATTAATGACACCTTTAATTCCTGAAAATCTTCAAAATTAACAAAATTATAATTGTTTAAAAATTGGCATATTTAAGATAAGGAAAACCTTAGCTAAGGAACGATTGTGAAACTGGGGCCTGTAATAGAGATGCACTTGATATGAAAATAGGTACTCACTGTTCATTTGCCAGACTGTCAGTATCAGGAGTCCGTTCCGTGTAACGATAACCATCACAACCCATAGGACAAGCTAAAATTTCTGTACCATCACCTGTAGCTGGTGACGTCTCAATATAAGTGCAATATTTCTGGTTGGAGCTGTTTGTGTCATTTCTTGTTTTTCTGTTTCTGTCGCACTGTTATTGTACCGGGTTCTTGGTTGTCATGGCAGTAAAGGGGTTTTTCAGTTTCATATATAATTTTCTATTCTATATCACTGTCGGTAAGTTACGAAAGCTTGTAAGTGATATTTAAAAAATTAACTTTTTAAATAAAAACCGTACACACGATTTTCTAAATCGTTCAAATGAGTTTAAAAATGTACTAACGATTTTTGATCTTAAATTGTTTAAATGATTTTTAAAACGGTACTAACGATTTTCTTTAATTGTAAGTACCATTTTCATAAATCATTATTACGCTTTAAAAAATCATTATATGTGTAAAATGAAATTCGTTTGAACGTTTGAAAATCAAAAATAGTTAGTACGCCGATTTTTAAAATCCTTTGAACAATTTAGAAAATCGTTTGTACGATTTTTAAAATCGTGAATTCAATTTAAAAATCGTTTGTGCGATTTTTTAAAAAAACAATTCATTTCCTTAAAATTGGCACCAACAAGCTTTCGTAGTAAGTTGTGACCAAACACTCCACGTTAAATATGTGTTTAGAGTATCTGTAAGATAATGTTTTGTTTATTCAGCAGGGACTTGAAAAAAAGGTGGTCATTAGACTCAGATTTTACAGCTGGATCTAGCTTGACCAAAGTGGCCATGAACCGGTTTGTTTTCCGTTATATCAACTCGTTTGATGCCATGTCAGTCAATATCTTCTATGGAACATTATAATACAACTCCAAACATGTGACTTGCCAAAACCTTGTGATTTGAAACTTTATTCAGCAAGGCAAGCTAGCTGCTTATGGGATATTGCAAGTCTAGGGTTATTTAGTCTTAACCCCATGGCCGTAATCACAAAATTGATGCATCAGTATCAAGACTATTTTACCAGTGGAGGATCTAGGATTCGTGGGGAGGGGCACTGACCAATTTTAAAATTTTTAAATTGTGTTTGGAGACAACGGCTTTGTAAAACAGTTCCTATCCCAAGTTGTAGTGTGGAGAGGAAGGGGCAGGTGATGGTTGCGACTTCCATAAGTAGTATAGTTTGGCTCGTAAATTAACCTTACATACGTACTAATTCATATTTATATTCAGTTTACACTATCTTATTAAGAATTCAATAAACTTTAGTTCTATAATTTTAGGGGGCAGAGGCCGGGTGTGCCACCGTCTGGATCCGCGCCTGTTTACAACCATGTTAAATCCAAAAAAAAAAAAAAATTGTATATGCCGCTTGTATCAAATTTTAAGTCGCCAGACGTCCCTCAACACATCAACACAATTTAATAATAAAATGATTAATCAAACAGATATTATCGTTAGGTATAATGGAACAGCACGCGATTCATAAGAGACCTGTCGGAAGTTTTAACACTACGAAGCTAACAGAAGGGTTCGAATCTTGGCTGTTGTGTACATGTGACCGTGGTATGGCCGAAAAGCTGCAAATATTCAAAAAGCAACTGCCAAAAAACTGTACTGTACCTAACGGTTCGTCACTGATAAGTTGATTGTCTCGGACAGGCCTGTACCGCACTCAGAAGATTTTATTTCAAACCGTATTTTCAATCATGTTTAATTTCTACCTTAGCTATGCTGCTATGAACATGAATCACTCAACTCAATACTAGTATTTGATTTTCTCATTCGGCTATTCAAGTCGATTGCCTCTGTTTCTGGTCACAAAAGGAATGTCGGAAAACTCGTAATGTCTAAATCAAACATCATAAACAAGGACATGAAGATTTTAATTGCTTTAATTTGTTTTCTTCGCAAATATGACTCATTCTGGATACAACAATTCATTATTAATTGTGATATGTTACATAATAGTGTGATTAATATAAATAATATTGTACAATAAATATAAATAAAAGAGTCTAACTTGGTTTTGGATGTAAATTATGCTTGCCAGCTTGTAATAATTACATATGTTGTGTTTAGGAAATCGATTTTAGGAGTTCAATATAGAAAATGAGAATATGTTTTAATCTGATAAATATAACTATTTATTTTATTTCGTATTTCAATATTTTACAATAATTAAGATAAAAATAAACTAACGTCGTTTCTGTGCGAGATTGATTTTCATGCACAAACGAGGGTTTTGATTCCGTTCGGTAAACTCGATTACACACAAATATCAAATAACAATATACTAGTAGTTAAAACAGATTTTAAATATCAATCTGAGTACTTTTTTGTATCTGAATATGCAACAAAAAATTTTCATTATGCATTGAACTGATGCGTGTATCAAAGGGTTATCTCCCCTTTGACCAGTACAACTTTCCTACAGTAATTGGAACCACCATGATAACTCAGTGGTAGAGTGCTTGCATCGGTATGTGGGAGGTCGTGGGGCCAAGACGTGAAACTAGGTAGTGATTGTTTTTCACCAAGCACTCGGCATTAGAAATAAAAGTCACGGGGTCTTTTGGAAGAAACCTTAAAAACCGATGTCACCTGTCACAGCACTGTACAGCTGGTGACGTCTCGACATACGTGAAATATTCTTGCTTGAGACGTGAGCCCCATTCAATCAACCAATCATGCATTACCTTATGCACTATCTGAGTATACATTATAGTAAGAGTGAGTGAGCAATGATTTCGTAATGCCAAGTGCTTGGCGAAAGAACAGTCACTACCCACTTTAAAGTCTTGGGTCAGACCCGGCCGGGGTTCGAACCCACGACCTCCCACTTACGGAGCGAGCACTCTACCAACTGAGCTACCGCAGTGGCACATTATAGTAAGATACTAAGTAATGCGGAATGTCCATCATCAGGCTGACCAATTCGACGGATTTATCCGGTTTTGATGGATTTGTATCGTAAAAACGGACGGATAAAATGAAAAGGTCCAGTGAGTTGGATTTTTACTATTTTGACGTTTTTTTTAAATTAAAATTATTACAAATTCGGACGTTTAGTATGGAAATTGTACCAAAATTAAACACTTAACGATAAAAAACTACCTAATGGCAACCTTGCGCACTTAAAATGTACCAATCTGGACAAATATATAGGTTTGTCTGCATCATTCGCAGATAGGTAACTGGCTACTTATAGAAGAAAAGTTAGCCACTAGTAGCCACTTACTAATAGCTATTAACTTTATCTACATGTATCTTACTACTACAAACGATAATTTCAGTTTTCTCGATAAATATGAATGACATGTTTTAGTGTGCTTTACTTGGACTAAAGTGTGGGAAGCAAGTTCAAAACTGACATTGCACTAATAAACTGATAAACGTGTATTTGTTTTATTTCAACAGCGACGTTTGATACTGAATGTCGCTGATTTCAAATGGAATATTAAAACCCAATATATTTTTTCATTACTTTTTGCCGCATTAAATTGTAAAAGTTTCTAAATTTTTGGCGTAAAACAGTTGTTTAAGCAGCAACATTTAACACAAATTCAATTCCACTGATTTAAGCAATCAAATTCAAATGCCACATTTGTTTTTATACATGCCGTACATGTATATCATTACTAGATCCGCAATATGCAATTAAGATTGGGTTAATAAAATCGACAACATGTATATTACCTACAGGGCCCACTTTCACAATCATTCCTTAACTAAGATTTTCCTCAACTTATTTCTTTCAAATTCTGAAGAGGAAAAAATACACGTTAAACTCGTGAATATTTTGAAAGAATAGCAAAATTATTCATACTTTAAATTTGGCAGATTTAAGCAGGCTGACCAAATCCAATTTATTTATTTGTCCAGATAGGTACATTTAAGTGCGCAAGGTTGCCACTTTTAGGTTCCTTTTTATCGTTAAGTTGATTTTGGTACAATTTCCATACAAAAAGTCCAAAGTGGAAAAAATCTGTGTTATTTGACGTTTTCATTTTATCCATCCGTTTATCCGTTTTATGGTACAAATCTTATTATTCTATCAAAAACGGAATTGGTCAGCCTGTTTAGGTCAAGGAAAATCTTAGTGAAACCAGGGTTCAAACATGATAATTATGACATGTTTCGAAACACTATAAATAACCCAATCTGACAGTTGTCTTAACTCATTTGTTCAAATGTTTCACGAGTTATCGTCCTTGCATTGTTCGGTGTTCCGGTTTCAAGTCCGATACGTCTTTTGGTTAAAGTATTACATATGCTAAATGTATGGAAGAGCATCAAGTTGCACACTCTCAGTCATAAGTCGATACATTTTAAACTTTAAGAAATTTTCAACCATGGAGGGATCAGGGATTGTTTGGTATCAGAAAGAAGTTTCAATAGGTGCAAAGAAAAGAGGATGTCATCTCATAACAGACGAGTTGTTGTCGAAAGGACCAGACATAAAAAATGTGAAAATAGGCACAGTAAATGTCCACAGTTAGTAGGCTAAGTCAAATTTTAATAATGTAAGAGTTATGCATTGAAATGACACATTAAGACTAGGCCTATATATATCTCCCTTCCCTATCTCTCACCACTACATTAGCTCAGTTGGTAGAATGCTCAGACAGTATGTGATCCTTGATCCTTGATTCCGGGCCCAAATGGCACCAATATTCTCTTGGTAGTCTTTCCCCTATTGTAACTTGTCTCACTTGTAAACTAATTATTCAAGATGATGGAATTCAAGGGTCAATGTTGCGCCGGATTAGTACTTGTTACTGTCGGAGAAGTTCTTCCTGTCTCAACGACATACTCGGCTACTTGTGCTCGTATGATATCCTTCCACTTTTTGATCTCCTCATGTTCTTCTTCTTGCAGTAGGTCTTGGAGGCTTGGATTGAATAGCCCTAGCTCTGCTTGAAGATTTACTGTCAGGGTATTTCTAGGCAAATCATACAGCTGACAGTGTAGCAGAAAGTGCTCTGTGGTCTCTGTTACTCCGCAGGCACATCTGTTGTCTGGGACGAGTTTGACTGTGTGTTTGTACCCATTCAGAAAGGAGTAACTGGTTTGTAGTATGTGTGTGTGTGTGTGTGGGGGGGGGGGGGGGGTAAACCACAGACATTGTTTCTGATATCAAAAAATAACACTCTGTACATAAAATATCAGAAACAAGTGCAGGTGGTTCAAACCGCAAGAATTAAAAATGGACTGTGACTGATCTTTGTCAAGCACTTGTCATTTATTAAAATAAAAGTCCTTTAGGAAAGAGCTTAAAAAATGGTGGAATGCTAAAGAACCCTTCCTGCTATATCTCTTGGTATCTCAATGTAAGTGAAACAAAGTTCTCCGGTTTATTGAGATCAATCATAAAGCATAAATTTTGTCAATCATGTTGATAAAAATATTATATTTCTCACACTTGGTCATCTTGTTTTTACTGGTACAAGATTTACTTGTTCCACGCTAGTGTTGAGACAAATTACATGCCAAAATTCATGTTGGTTTTTGGTACACTGAATTCATGAACTCGTAATCATTTTATGCAAGAACTTCAACAAAATTTGATAACGCGAATTTCAGAAGGCAAGGATAATGGCATGAAAAGTGAACATTTAATGCAAATATTTGTTTATAAATCTCATTTTAATGTTGCAGATGTGCAAGAAAAAGAATACTACACCAGATATCTCTGTCTAACACTGTTACCAGTGTAAGATTCTATAAGCCTTGATTATAAATTGAAAACCCCCCATTTACATATTGTTATACACCAGCTCGACTATCTTAGTTCAGGTATACATTATAAGTTACAATAAGTCTGTATAGAATTGTGTTTGATGCACCATTCAAGATTATTTCACTCATATTGAAGGAATATGTCCTAAAATGGTGGAGGAAACCGGAGTACCTGGAAGAAAACATCACCTTTAACCAGACCAGCTCACTAGGCTTTGCAGAAGTAGGATCTGAACACTGAGGCTAACAATGACCTTTATTTATAAACAAAAAACTTTCATCAATAATTTACTGTATTTTTTTGTTTTCTGTTTTACAGTAAAGCACACATCAGCCAGTCTCTGTTTGAATGAGGTACTAGTATTATCTATTTATTTTATGTGTATATATTTGTTGAGCCATAATAAATTAATACCTACATTTTCATCCAAATATTTTTCACAGTGGGGTGGGGGACAGAGCACCAAACACTATACTTTTCTTTTGAAAATCCATCTATACCAATGCACAACTCGATCGGAAGCCTATTACCTTATAGCTCATGGAGCACCAGGTGTTTTATCATCAAGGTCGGATGTTAACTGAATGGCTCATTGAGCGAGCAGATTTGGTGATTTCATCAAAACCGAACATTAGTTTAAAATCGGAAATAAAATAAATTGGGTTGGATGTTAAAATATGGTTGGGCCGGGGATGAAAATGTACATATTAATTTATTATGGCCTTACAGTACTCTGAAAGAACCTATTTTACACGCACTCTTATGTACATACAAACTTGAATATATATAGTACTTGTAATTTATAATTTACAAGTCTTTTCTGTCCACTATTAAGTCAGCGTAATTGATTAAGCTAAAGATAGGTCTAAGTTTTATCTGTTGTCTATGTAAGTGGAAGTTTAGAAACAACCTTTTTAACAGCTTGCCATTTTGCTGATTGAAACATGCTTATTTTCCTTCATGAATACATCAATTAACTTATGAAATATTGCTGAAATGTCATTATTTCATGCATTTTTATATGTCAATGTATTTATATTATAGCATTGAGGGAGAAAGCACACAAAAAAAACCCTTCCAGAGTATACTGCTTCAGGATCAAACCCAAACTCTGTCATTCTGTGTGGTAAGCAAGTGCTCTAACCCTAACATAATGAGAAAAGGTTTGGATTTTCTGGTGATTTCTCCCCTCTTCAGAAAAAATCCTTCTTGAGTATCCTGGTTGAGGATCAAACACAAACTCAGCTTTCTGGGTGATAAGCAAGTGCTCTAATTCTAACATAATGAGAAAAGGTCTGAATTTTCTGGTGATTTCTCCCCTCTAGAAAAAAATTCCTACCCAAGTCCCAGCTGTGGAACAAACACAAATTCAGTTTTCTGGGTGATAAGTAAATGCTATATCCCCCCCCCTCCCTTTGTAATAAAATATAAAGTTACAAGCATTGATTGAATTTTTTTTCTATTTCAGAACTGGGATCCTGATGTCAGGTGAGTAAATTTTCAATTAGTTTTCAAGATAAACACCAGGGCCCTGGTTATTTGGGGCTGTTATTGGGGCCCCATTCTCATTTAAATAATCTTATGGCTTTTTAACAAAAATGTTATAACATTGAATAAGGAGAGAAAAACTTATGCCGGGGGTATAAATTAGCTTCTCAGATAGTTTATTGTTTACATTTACGATTACTGACAAGTTACTGATGTATTACATGTATTTTGTGTATACATTTCAGAGTGGACATGGAAATGATGTTAAATAAAGTTATACCAGAGGTATGTAAAAAATAATTAAAACTAGAAAAGGTTATTCTTTACAAGGGGAATAAATCCATAGGTAGGTCAGGATTATAGAGTGGGTGACTCAGGTGGTAGAACAGAAATTTTCAAATAACAACTTGTGCAATCCCTGAATTGTGCACAGGAACATTGTCATGAAGAAGCAATAGTGTAAACCTTAACAGATAATAGAGTTTGCCAGCATCAATACCCCTTAACATTTGTGCAGAATGGTTTGGATAACGTTTAAGTTGAAATTTACTGGAATAACATCATTTTTATGGGAAAACATGAACTTGAGTGATTCCATCTTCAATGAAAATACATGTAGTTGTTCTACAGAAATGTTATGGGGTATCATATGGAACACTGACAAACCCCATTGTGCAAAATCTTTTGTATGAAATATTGATTTCTTCCACATTTTAGGGTTTCATATTCCCATTTAGTCAACACTGTTAAGAAAACCTTAAATTAGATTCACCAAGAAATTATTTTACCATAGTATTTTTTCAACATGTGCATGTAGTTTGTTTTATGGTGCATATTTTACATATGTAATTGATATTTTTTCTTCAAAAAAATCATTATGTTTTGTTAATGTTCATGTAAAGATTTTATAAAATAAAATATTTTTTCACATTTCAGAGTACACCATTTAAACATTCATGTGAAGGTCCAGATGATATGGTAAGTATTGTAATTGTATAGTTGCTTTTATCCACTAGGGATTTAATTTTGCTATATTTGCAGGTTTGACTTTGTAGTGTGAAATTAGATACAAAGTGAATATTTTCATGTAGCATTCATTAATCATAGACTTGATATCCTCCATACAGAAAATTGTTAACACTGTCTAATGCATCCCAAAATTATATACCAGTGAATAAGTCCAAGTGGCTGAACTGCGAAATTTATTCCCCACATTTATTCTGAATTAAACAACTAAACAGCATTTTTAGTGTTCAAACCTCCCCCCAATCTTGAAAAAACTAGGGCCAAATTTAAAAAAAAGTTGGTTAATAGTATAGCATAAATCTTATTTGTTTATTTGAAAGGATAAGTGTTAAATCAAAGAAAGTGGTTGAAATTATTTATTCAAAACTCAACTAAGACTAAAGGATGAAAAAAATGGGCCAACCCTGGCCCGCTCATTATTTTTGTAAGACAAAATTATTATATTTGGTCTAATGGCACAA
The DNA here is from genome assembly GCA_021292105.1 of Anadara kagoshimensis. Lineage (NCBI taxonomy): Eukaryota > Metazoa > Mollusca > Bivalvia > Arcoida > Arcidae > Anadara > Anadara kagoshimensis. The sequence continues at coordinate 13,798,047 of CM037872.1, forward strand.
GGGCCTTTTCAAATCTAATTTTGCATTTCCAATTTATTGATGGAGTTTTAGCCCCAGTCAAGAATATTTCACTTATATCAAGATGCTTAAGGTGAAGTGACAGAAATTTTTACTTAAGCAGTGCGCTCAGAGCATTGTGTAGGAATAGGGCTTTAGTTGTGACCCCTTCTGCATCATTTTTCAAGGTCTCTTCTGATAGACCCCATAACTTTCATTCTACTGGTAAATGCATAATGCTTTGCATAAAGAATATTCACTACCTATTTTAAAGTCTTGGTCAGACCAAGCCATGTATCGAAGCCTGACTTCCTACATACAAAATGAGCACTTTATCAGCTGTTGTAGTGGAACAGTTTTTGCTAGAAAATTAATGTTTGTTGTACAATGTATTTGTAGCCAGCACATGTAAAAGCGGCATTTATAGGTACGGATTGTACTATACCAATCACTAATGGCCAACTAAATCTAGGTACATGGCAAGGACTTTGGTTGTGTGAACATAGAAATCACGCAGGTAATTTTATTAACAGATAATTACACTTTTGTTGTAGCCAGCACATGTTAAAGCAGCATTTATAGGTACAAGTTGTAATATACCAATCACCAATGGAAAACTTAATCTAGGTAGATGGCAAGGACTGTGGTTGTGTGAACATAGAAATCATGCAGGTAAATTTGATAGAAGTTATATCTGTTTGAAGATATGGTATTGTCTAGCTACAACAAAGGGTTTTAAATGAGTATATTCTAAAATGAGAGTTTTGAGGCTTGCATATTAGATATTCTCTACATCAGCATTTGCTTTAATAAATTCATTGAAATGGGGAAGCTTAGTTTTCACATTTATATGTCCTAGAATGGACATCTTACAGTTTTAAAAGAAAATTGAAACTAAATCTAAATTCTAGTAGCTGATGATGGGTGTAAATACTATACAATAAAGGTTTATAGAGCTATTTGTAACTGACATGACAAATAATTCAAAGTATGGAAGCATAAAGGGGACAAATCTACACAACCATGCGAGTCATATTTTCACAAAATTTTGTAACCACCATTATAATGATAATTGGGTAGCCACATGCAAAAAGTTCTGAAAGATAGTATGTGCTGACATTTTGACTGTTTTCATATTGTGAGGATAAAATTTCCTCTTATTACAAAAAAGTACATTTACAAGTACTAAGATTATACATTTAACAGAGTCTTACGTTAGTGTTCATATGATATTGACTTTATAAAACTCATTGAATGAATTGATTATAACATGAATACTTGAGACTCTATTTACTAAATCATTCTTTTTCAAACTACCACTACAGTAGTTCAGTAGGTTGAGTGCTTGCTTCATATGTGGGATGTCGTGGGTTCAAAGTCTGGCTGGATCTAACCAAGATTTGAAAAAAAGATAGTGACTGTTCATCGCCAAGCACTCAACCCTTGGCATGTTAAAGACTCCTCCCTGCACATTCTTCTGAGCACACTGAAAACCCTAAAATCTGTTGTTGGTTGGGGGGGGGGGTACAAAAGAAAGTGTTACTGATGTTTTTACATTAGAACAAAACTTCAACAACAACTAGTTAAAATATCTAATTTTACTTTTTCTATTTTTATAGGGTCAAGGACATTAGTTGTGACAGTTCAAGGTTGTCCAAAATAGGAACCTATAGATTTTTAATTAACATAAATTTATATATTTATTAGCTGTGATATTTGGAAACCTACTTTATGTTCTGGTGTCAGAATCTGTCTACATGTGTCTGAATCAGCTATATATACCACGCATCTTTTGAACTGAATATTTTGTTCAGATTCAACATACAGCTTCTGAACTGAGGATTTTGTTTGCATGGATTCAACAGACATCTTCTGAAATGAATATTTTGTTTGCATGGATTCAACAAACATCTTCTGAAATAAATATTTTGTTTGCATGGATTCAACACAGATTTACACAGAGGATTTTTACTATACAATGGAATATAAAAGCAAGTTGTATTGAAGAATTTATGCATGCCAATTATAATGTGTATGACTTTCTGAGAGTCAAGGTTTGACAAAAAGTATATTTAGTCAAGATGAGATAAGTGTATTCACAGTTAGATTTTGTAACCCATCTGCAAAATAGTAATAACTTGCATAAGGGCTGTGTGTTATGAATATACACTATGTGAAGGTTGTAAGACTGGCAAAGTTAAAAAGTTGTTTATGGTATTGTTGAAAAAAAAATAAACCCAACTAATACAGGATCCAAAAGGTCCGAAATATTACTCCTTGTTGTAATTTTAATGCTTAGAACAAGTAAATACACATCAGTTATATCCCCTGGATTGTTACAATTTTTATTAATTAACAACGTGTTTTTGTTACAGTATGTAAAAACCTGGCTCACCAATAAATTTACAAAATGTGGTCAATATGAGATAAACATTGCTAATTTGAACAATATATTAAAAACATTAGCCAGTATTGGTCCTGTGTCACAGTGGCACTTGGTCTTAGCATTGGGATAATACCTTGGTAAAATTACTCAGCTAATAGTGTCAACATCTACCTCTGACAAGAATAGTGCAGGGAATATGGTAAACAAATATGCTTAAATATAATAATGTTTGCAATTTTATGTAATTAAATTAAATGCAGAATTTTATCAGGGGTTCACACATATTTTATTATACCGGTGTGTAAACATTGTAATAAAAATTAAAATATAAATTATGGTGGTTTTGATGTTATAAATAGTTCATTTACTTGGTCTCAGCTTCACATTCATTCTGAAACTGAAATATTTTGTAAACTTAAAACTGGCAAATTTGAAATTTTAATAAAATGATGCGTTTTCAAGATATAGCACCATTATTCGGGAATTTACGGTGTCAATTTGAAGATGGCAAGATAAGTTTATGCCATTTGAGTGGTAGTTTATTCAAGTGTTTTGGTTGCAGAACAAATTTCAAAACATGAACTCCAAGAGTAATTGCTAACATTAACTTTATTCGGAAACTTTAATGATTATGAAACTGCAGCAAGATAATTTAAGTAATCTTTCATGTTATATGCATTATTTACCCTTATGATGTCTCTCTTCCCTTGTGAAAGTTCAAATGTTTAACTTAATTTGCCAGTTTTAAAGCTTTTACTTTGCTTTTTTATTGTGATTTGTGATCATAAGAGTGAGTTGAGTTGAGTAATGGTGTTTAACATCCCAGTCATGAATATTACACTTATATCGAGATGTCGCCAGCTTTAGGCGAAAATGCAGTGGTTTTGCGTGTGGGTTGCACTAATGGCATTATACAGCAGGGTTCTTTATTGTGCCATGCCCACCGTGACACGGGACCTCAATTATTTTAAGTTCCCATCTGAAAGAACCATGGCTTTCATTTTGTTATGCTGAGTGCTTGGCTAAAGAACAGTAACTACCCACTTTCAAGTCTCGGGTCGCAAATTTTGCCATGTTATGTCCTACAATTTGATACCTAGTCTCTACTTTGTGGCACCTATAAAATTATATGCAGTTTCAAAATAAAGTGCATAAATGATCTGTAAAATTAACCAAATTTGCCTTAACTGCAAGCAGTTGATCCCTGAATATCTGGAAACTTACAAAAGGAATTAAAAATCCATTCAACATTTTAGATTGTACTCAATCCTGCCAAAAAATCCATCTCTATAAGGCTCATCTACTTTTAAAGGCCTGTAAAATTTTATCTAAATTGCTCTTTATTTTTGTTATTTGGAAGTTCTAGAGGTGTCTGACCACTTGTAATAGTGTAGCAGTGTCTATACAATATCGTGTATACTGCTTTGCTTGAGGTGTCTAACCACTTGTGGTGAAGTATACTTTGTGCCATACATATCATGCCATATATCATATTCATCATTATTGATTATAATATGGACTTTCCAATCAAATTGGAGATGATAAAGGTTTTGGTCAAATTTTTTATGGCTCTTTCAGTTTACTGAAGATATTTAAAAAAAATACTAATTGCTTTCTAGGGTTGTAAAAAGAATAGCCTTGTGAAGTTATATGGAGTTGTTATGTCAACTAATGTTCTTTATCCATTGAAAGTAATTATTCTGCACATACTTTTGGAACTGGTTGGTTAAATTTTGTTTTACCATGTTTTACATTACATCAACAATGTTCAGCTATTCTTGATGACCATTTTTATTTATCTCAAAGATTATGCAAATACAAGCCTGCATGTTGCGTTTGTGCAAGTGTTTTTGGTATGCTTTGAAATCACAGGCGACCATTATCTAGAGTGCTAGTACATGCGTCTGTAATGTGGCAAAAACATCACCCACTGGCCCGGAGCAAACCTATTAAGGTCTACAACAAGGGTGAATCATTTGGTTCGCTAGTGAACCATGCAAGAAGTTCTGAAAAATATACACATGGCAATAGCCAACGTAACTAATTAGTTTACAACGCAAGCTAAAACAAGACGATAAAAGAGAAACACATTGATATCAATGAATATAAAACTCCACTTTGAACGGGCACTCGACACCCATTAATGTTTTTTTAATACCATTCCAGTCGCCATTGGAAGGTTTCTTCAACCATTCCACTTATTTTACAACCAAGTCTATCAATACGCACACTTAAAAATGTAACAATGTCGAATAAAGTTAGTACTCGATGGTTGTATATACATAAAGTATTTAAACCAATTCATAATATTACTCTGTACATTATATATATATGTATGATTATGTTTTATTATATGTATGGTGAACACTGTAATCCAGGATACCAATAAAGATTATTATTATTATTATTATTATTATTATTAACAAACGATAGAAAGGTATTGTCATACACAACATATTCGACGTTTCCAAAAATCCAGCCAATTAAGAAAATGTCACGATTAAAAAGCGAACATTAACAATAAATACAACATATACTCACAAATACAGACTGTTTAAGGCTCTTCTAACAACAGGTGGCAATGGTGGACATACATTGTAGTAGTGATTAAAATGAAAAACACAATTTTTTTTACTGAAATGGGATGCCATTTAATACGCACCCAACTAGGAAATCCGTTTTTTCCAACCGTATGCACGGTGAAAAAATGTGAATAGCTAATGGCACATTGTGAAGTTTCATAAAATATCGTAATTAGTTTTTTGAGATAAGTGGCAGACAGATAGAGTAAATACTTCGTAACTAAAAGCACATCTCAACAAAGTGTTCTCTGACGTTTTCATCCGTTTCAATTCAAACTCTTCTTCCTCCTCTCGACATCACCGATAAAGTCTCGAAAGTGTTCCATGTCGCGTTAGGCATGGTACGGTTTAAGAATCCTTCTTGTACATTGTCCTGACCAAACGGCAAAGGTCAAAACTTCTGACACTTGATGCTGTCGTGAAATATTCTTAACACTATTCAAAAGATCAATCTTCGACATTGCCAATAAACAAATCTTCATTAGTGTGTTTAAAAATCTTTTTGTTGCTTTCCAAAAATTATACTTGACAGCACCCTTGAACACATCTAAGTACACAAGTTAAACAGCCAATGAAAGACTAGTAAAAATTTACATTTGGACACCAAAGTCCTCCCTGGCTTTTGTTCCTTTGTAATGGTAAGATCTAAACCGTCATGTATCCTTCTTGCTTGCTTTACATTATCGGTTCAGAGCATAGTCAGTAGCTGGTTAAGATGGAAAGCGACTGTGACCCCTATGCCCCAAAAATAAACTTGAAAGTCTAAAATTAAATAACATTTTTAGCTTACCTGAGCCAAGGTTCAGATCAGCTATTGCCATCTATCTTCGTCCGTCGTGTGTAACCTTTTCGAATTGTAATCAACTCCAAAATTACTGACCCAAATTGGATGATATTTAGCAGTAATGGGCTTTCAGATTTGCACAAGTTGATGAAGGGGTTATGTCCCCTTAGGGTCCCATAAAGGGGGAAATTGTAAAAATCTTTAAAAATCATCTCCTCTGAACATACAAGAGATTTAGCTTAGGTATTTCGTGTGAAACATACTTAGGACACCTAGTTTTAGATTTGGACAAATCGTAGCTTTAGGGGCCAAAATTGGAAAATGGCAAGGTAATTCAGGAGGGAAATGGCTAAAATTGTGTATTTGTCAATATATCTTGAAAACTATAAACTTTTTGTATAGACATGTATATTATAGGAATGGCACAACGTACATTTTAATATATAAATGAAGTTCATGTGTTCAAAGGTCAAGGTCACAGATGCAAACGAATACCGAAATAGTTAATTATCTAAAAAACTATAAACTTTTTGTATAGCAATATTGTAGATAATGGTCTAACAATCATTTTAAAATAAGAATAAAGGCTATAGGTTCAAAGGTAAAACGTCACACATACAAACGAATACTTAAATGGTTAATTATCTAAAAAATACGAACATTTTGTATAGGCATATTGTAGGTATTGCCATAAAGATCATTTTGATATATGGATGAAGGTCATGAATTCAAAGGGCAAGGTCACAGATGCAAATGAATACTGAAATGGCCTAGTTTTTTGTACTTTTGTTTTTCCTATTTTAGCTTTTTATAAATAATATACTGCAGTTTGAATTTAGATGCATTTAGTATTTTTAGGATAAGTTGTTTTTAATTATATGGATTAATAATAATAATAATAATAATAATAATAATAATAATAATAATAATAATAAAATAATAATAATAATAATACAATTGGTCCTACCTGCTGAAAATTTGGACATTCTCTTTAATTAATTGACCTTCGAACCTCTGCATGAGATATGTACACACCCTCAGGTGAGCGTTAAGGCCCATGTGTCGTTTTCAGTTGACATATTTTATCTGATTCCAACAATTATATGTTTGCACTAAAATATTTAGTTTGCATTTAAAATCCCCCAGACATTGACTTCTTGATAATTAGTTATTAAGCGCTGTTAAGGGTCATCTAAGTAGGAAAATTCAAGTGAAAACCATTTGGTTGAAAAACGTGAAAGAGGGGTATACTTATGAAATTACCTACACAAGTGTGAAGATTTATAAAGAAAAATAAAGTAGGAATTGATAATTTAAGAGATTTTAAAATATTTGTTGCATTTTTTAAAGGAAATAGTGCAAAAATACACGTGTTGGGAAAAATAGTTTACAACTTGTATAACGAATTAATTTAGAAAAATGAAAAGATATTAATATAGTCAACGTCATAGGGCAGTGCAAAGGGGGCAGAGTTTGTTAAAGAACGACGAGGTTTTTGAAAACTCGACAATTTACAGTTGAGGTTTTATATGATTTGTTTTCCTTTTAAAAATGCGTGTACCAGGCGTGATAGTTCATATTCTAAGGCTACCAACGATCCAAGGGAAGACTATGAAAGCTAAGTTTGTATATTACATGTACTTGATTATTGTTGAGGCATATTCGGCTGTATATAGTTCAACATTGTTGAAACAAAACAATATTCACCTCAATTCAAACAGAACAGTATTATGTGACCGTGCACGTTTAGTGACTTGTTGTATTTTGGATTATTAGTGGCCTTAGAATATAAATATCACGCCTGGTACACGCATTTTTAAAAGGAAAATAAATCGTAGATAACATCAACCGTAAATTGTCGAGTTTTCAAAAACCTCGTATTTCTTTAACAAACTCTGGCCCCTTTGCACTGCTCTATGATGTTGACTATCCTAAGAAATTTTCATTTTTTAAAATTAATTCGTTATACAAGGTGTAAGCTATTTTCCCCAACACGTGTATTTTTGCACTATTTTCATTAAAACATGCAACAAATATTTTAAAATTTCTTAAATTATCAATTCCTGCTGTATTTTTATTTATAAATCTTCACGCTTGTGTAAGTAATTTCATAATTATACCCCTCTTTCAAGCTTTTCAACCAAATGGTTTTCACTTGAATTTTTCTACTTAGATGACCCTTAAGCGCCTTGACCCCAGATTTTGCGATCTGATATACACGTATATGAAATACTTCTAAGATAGAAATGTGTAACCGAAGCAATATACTTGACAACAGACAACACAATCAAAACCTCAGTGTCAATACTTACAGTGGTAGTACTATCAACAAGACACAAATGGGTTCATTACACTATTACTGTACTTCCAGAAATACTATATGATATAGTCGATGTACATTATTTTGTTTTACAAGCAGTTCAACTATGTTGTTTATAGAGAGAAAAATGACCTTTTTCAGATAATTATACCTTACATACAGCCCCGTCAGGACCTCTATGCAAATGAGAGAAGGAAGGTTATGAATTAACCCGTGAATGATATTTTAATCTTTCACCCCAGGTGTGTACCTGTTTACTATATATAGACATACTTTTCACAGGTAAGAATAGGGACCATACCCTATTGAAACCACGTGACAATTTAAACAATCAACTGTTTGAGGCAACTTAAGGTCATATAAACATGCTGAAGTTGACAAAAAAGCTAATTTTTCTATATGAGGGGCAAATATAAAATCACTTAACTGAAAGAACGCCAACATTCCTGTTTGGTACAGAAATTTAAAATACTGTTTTCACAATTTGAAAGAAATACGTTTCGTTATAATCAAGTAAAAAATAAAAGATCGACTATATAGCATTTCTGGAAGTACTGTCGATTTCCAATTCTTGTCGGATTTGGACATGGACCAGCGTGTTTGTTTTTTTTTCTTAAAATTGTATTTTTTCAAAAAACTTTTTTATTTGTCACTGTTTCTTATACTTTACTTAACCTTAAAATAATTAAGTATGCACATGTCTGTTATCTCTTACAACTGGCTTTGTGATGTTAACTGTTGGTAAATTGCACGTCTTAGGTGTTCAACATTCAAAATCTAAAAAAACCCACAAAAGTACAGAAAATATTGCATAATTTGTTGGTGACGTAACATGGTTATGACGAAATAGGTGTCAGTATAGTTTTAAGTCACTGTCGTATGTCAGTGTTAAATTTGGTTAGCTTTGAACTAGGTTGACCATGTCAAATAGCAGAAAAAATGTGCTATTGTGTTCGTTTTCTTATATTTTCCTACTAGTTATCACTGACATTCTCAAGGTTCACAGTGAACAAGTTGTCCTGCCACCAAATGATATATTATGTAACACATGTATTGCCACTAGGTATGTCAGTGCTTTGAAGCAGGTTGACTATGTCACATAGCAGAAAAAAATCTGCAATAATGTTCGTTTTTCTTACATTTTCTGGCTTCAGCCTTGTATTTGCCGACATCTTCGAGGTTAAAAGTGAACGTTTTCTCTTGCCACCAATACAATATCCAACACTTATATTGTCACAAGGTATGTCAAATTTGGTTAGTTTTGAAAGGGGTTGACTATGTCTAATAACAGAAAAAAATGTGCTATTATGGCTGTTTAAATTCATCCGTTTAAATAAACACCGTCATCATTTTGGTTACCAAACAATACAATACAATAAACTTTATTTATAGTCGATACAGTTTAAGAAACAACTAGATTGCAATTAGACACATTAATAAACTGCGTATATCAATGATTATTGTTTAAAGTCAATAAGCCATAAAATGTAACTGTAAAGTCAATACTACCACACGTGCCGATTACTCATCACAATATTCAAATACCTGAAAAAGTAGATACCCTTATGGGTTGATCATAAAAACAATGAAATGGTGTGTTCAACGTAATACAACTCTACAAGTTTCTAAGTCTGGGCGATGAAGCAAAAATTAAAGTGTAAAATACGTTTAAAAATGATTCTTATAATTTTGGTAAATTGAGAAAACTGGTGCTTTGTCGTTTTGTTGACAAACTGCTTAAAAAGTGCATCCAAAACACATTTTGCAGATATCCGACAAATTACTTACCTTTAGAACTCAGTTGTCGAACGTTGTAAATGAAAGGTATTTAAGAAATATTTGGTGGATTTTTAAGAATTTTGGCAAGAAAACGGCAAGAAATCTGTCTTGAAAGATTACAAGAATTTTAAGAATCGTTGTAAAAAGTTAGTTTCAACTTCTTTTTTGTTTCATTGTGTATAGTTCGTAATTGTAAACCTTGTATTACCGTATATACCATTTCATTGTTTGTATGGCAATACATTAATAAAGCACGAAAGAGTAACCCAGGTGCGTTCCCAAGTAGTTGTCTACTGTGACGATTAAGTGCACAAACGGGGACTGTATGATTTAAAGTGGGAATAAGTGGAGAAATGAGGGGAGTATAGGGATTGTTTAAGGTTGAATTTTCCTGACGAATGCTACTGTACACTATGCCATTGCAAAGTAGAAACCAAGTATATTTAATATTACAGTAATTATAAAAACAAGGCACGATAATGTACACTCCGTTATACAATACCATAGGTCCTCCACGATCTGATGGCAAAGTATACAGCGAGTCGATTTAATACTAGGGTAATTTTAACGAATGAAGCGTGCGCCGGCGTGATTATATACAGACGCAGGTAAAAACTTCTTACATCTATATACGTTTAAACGCATTCGTCTTAATAAACACTCAGCCATGAGATCGTAGACGAACTCTACTACCTTTGTTGGTGGTTTAAATTCATATATTTAAATTCAGAAAATATACGGGAATGAATATTCCACTTGTTAAAAAAGTACGTAAACTGTCTTAAAACATTTCACAGGTGTATGAGAGTTTTTATATAATATTTGCTGTTGTTAAGTCCAATGATTGTATATGTGCAAGTAGGTTAAGGGTCATCTAAGTAGGAAAATTCAAGCGAAAACCATTTGGTTGAAAAACGTGAAAGAGGGGTACAATTATGAAATTACCAAGACAAGTATGAAGACTCCTAAATAGAACTAAAGCAGGAACTGATGATTTAAGAATGTGTAAAATATTTGTTGCATTTTTTTTTCATTGAAATTGTGCAAAAATACGCGTAATGGGGAAAACTAGTTTTCACCTAGTGTAACAAACTAATTTTAAAAATGATAAGATATTAATATAGCCAACGGCATAGAAGAGTGCAATGGGACCAGAGTTTGTTCAAGAAATACGAGACTTTTGAAAACTCGACAATTTACGGTTGAGATTTTCAACGATTTATTTTCCTTTTAAAAATGCGTGTACCAGGCGTGATATTTATATTCTAAGACCACCAATAATCCAAAATACAACAAGCCATTATAGTCGAGTTGACACTCCCATATACTCAATACTTGAACCTAGAAATGTTTTTTCCTATGAAGTTTATTTGCTGTTTTGTATTCTATAGGGTCCTTAGAGTAAAATTAGGTTAGTTGCCCTGGAGGCAACATTGGGCAAATTGAATAATTTGCATATATCCAAGATGGCTGCCAGTCACCATATTGAAAATCTATCTTTTGTAAAAGTACACGGTCAGACAATACTGTTCTATTTGAATTGAGGTGAATATTGTTTGGTTTGAACAATGCTGAACTATATACAGCCGAATATGCCTCAACAATAATCAAGTAATATACAAACTTAGCTTTTTATAATCTTACCTTGGATCGTTGGTAGCCTTAGAATATGAGCTATCACGCCTGGTACACGCATTTTTAAAAGGAAAACAAATCGTAGAAACCCTCAATCGTAAATTGTCGAGTTTTCAAACACTTCGTGTTTCTTTCACAAACTCTGTCTCCTTTGCACTGCTCTATGACGTTGAATATGCTAATATCTTTTCATTTTTTAAATTAATTCGTTATACAAGGTGAAAACTATTTTTTCCCAACACGTGTATTTTTGTACAATTTCTATAAAGAAATGCAACAAATATTTAAAAAAATTCTTATATTATCAATTCCTTCTTTATTTTTAATTATAAATCTTCACACTTGTGTAGGTAATTTCATAATTATACCCCTCTTTCACGTTTTTAAACCAAATTATTTTCACTTGAATTTTCCTACTAAGATGACCCTTAAAGGGAAAATTAATCGTACATAACCTCAACCGTAAATTGTCCAGTTTTCAAAAACCTTGTATTTCTTTAACAAACTCTGGCCCCTTTTCGCTGCTCTATGACGTTAAATGTATTCATATCTTTTCATTTTTTTAAAATTAATTCGTTACACAAGGTGATCGACATCTTTCCCCAACACGTGTATTTTGCACAATTTCCATAAAAATGCAACAAATATTTTTAAAATTCATATATCAATTCCTGCTTTATTTTTATTTATAAATCTTCACACCTGTGTAGGTAATTTCATAATTGTACCTCTCTTTCGCGTTTATTGTTTTCACTTGAATTTTCCTACTTAGATGACCCTTAACGCAATTAGACACATTAATAAACTGTGTATATCAGTAATTATTGTTTATAGTCAATAAGCCATAAAATGTAACTGTAAAGTCAATACTACCACACGTGCCGATTACTCATCACAATATTCAAATAGCTGAAAAAGTAGATACCCTTATGTGTTAATCATAAAAACAATAAAACGGTGTGTTCAACGTAATACAACCCTACTGCGTTCTTAGTCTGGGCATTGAAGCAAATATTAAAGTTTAAAATACGTTTAAAAATGATTCTTATAATTTTGGTAAATTGAGAAAACTGCTTCTTTGTCGTTTTGTTGACAGACTGCTTAAAAAGTGCATCCAAAACACATTTTGCAGATATCCGACAAATTACTTACCTTTAGAACTCAGTTGTCGAACGTTGTAAATGAAAGATATTTAAGGAATATTTGGTGGATTTTTAAGAATTTTGGCAAAAAAATGGCAAGAAATCTGTCTTAAAAAATTACAAGAATTATAAGAATCGTTGTAAAAAGTTAGTTTTAATTTCTTATATGTTTCATTGCGTAGAGTTAGTAATTGTAAATGTTGTATTACGGTATATACCATTTCATTGTTTGTATGGCAATACATTAGTAAAGCACGAAAGAGAACACCAAGCGCGTTCCCAAGTAGTTCTCTACTGTGACGATTAAGTGCACAAACCGGGACTGTATGATTTAAAGTGGGAATAAGTGGAGAAATGAGGGGAGTATAGGGATTGTTTAAGGTTGAATATTCCTTACGAATGCTACTGTAGTACTGTATACTTTTCCATTGCAAAGTAGAAACAAGGTCGATTTAATATTACAGTAATTATAGAATACAAGGCGTGATAATGTACATTCCGTTATACAATATCATAGGTCCTCCATGATCTGATGGCAAAGTATACAGCTAGTCGATTTAATACTAGGGTAATTTTAACGAAAGAGGCATGCGCCGGCGTGATTATATACAGACGCATGTAAAAACTTCTTACACCTATATACGTTTAAACGCATTCGTCTTAATAAACACTCTGCCATGAGATCGTAGACGAACTCTACTACCTTTGTTGGTGGTTTAAATTCATATATTTAAATTCAGAAAATATATGGAAATGAATATTGCACCTGTCAAAAAAGTACGTAAATTGTCTTAAAACATTTCACAGGTGTATGAGAGTTTTTATATAATATTTGCTGTTATTAAGTCCAATGATTGTATATGTGCAAGTAGGATAAGGGTCATCTAAGTAGGAAAATTCAAGCGAAAACCATTTGGTTGAAAAACGTGAAAGAGGGGTACAATTATGAAATTAAGAACACAAGTGTGAAGATTCCTAAATAGAACTAAAGCAGGAATTGATAATTTAAGAATTTTTAAAATATTTGTTGCATTTTTTCATTGAAATTGTGCAAAAATACGTGTAATGGGGAAAACTAGTTTTCACCTAGTGTAACGAACTAATTTTAAAAATGATAAGATATTAATATAGCCGACGGCATAGAGCAGTGCAATGAGACCAGAATTTGTTAAAGAAATACGAGACTTTTGAAAACTCGAGAATTTATGGTTGAGATTTTCAACGATTTATTTTCCTTTTAAAAATGCGTGTACCAGGCGTGATATTTATATTCTAAGGCCACCAATAATCCAAAATACAACAAGCCATTAAAAGTGCACAGTCAGACAATACTGTTCTATTTGAATTGAGGTGAATATTGTTTGCTTTGAACAATGCTGAACTATATACAGCCGAATATGCCTCAACAATAATCAAGTAATATACAAACTTAGCTTTTTATAATCTTACCTTGGATCGTTGGTAACCTTAGAATATGAACTATCACGCCTGGTACACGCATTTTTAAAAGGAAAACGAATCGTAAAAAGCCTCAATCGTAAATTGTCGAGTTTTCAAAAACCTCGTGTTTCTTTCACAAACTCTGTCTCCTTTGCACTGCTCTATGACGTTGACTATGCTAATATCTTTTCATTTTTTAAATTAATTCGTTATACAAGGTGAAAACTATTTTTCCCCAACACGTGTATTTTTGTACAATTTCCATAAAGAAATGCGATAAATATTTTAAAAATTCTTATATTATCAATTCCTGCTTTATTTTTATTAATAAATATTCACACTTGTGTAGGTAATTTCATAATTATACCCCTCTTTCACGTTTTTAAACCAAATTATTTTCACTTGAATTTTCCTACTTAGATGACCCTTAACGCAAGCAATTACACATTAATAAACTGTGTATATCAGTGATTATTGTTTATAGTCAATAAGCCATAAAATGTAACTGTAAAGTCAATACTACCACACGTGCCGATTACTCATCACAATATTCAAATACCTGAAAAAGTAGACACCCTTATGTGTTAATCATAAAAACAACAAAACGGTGTGTTCAACGTAAGACAACCCTACTTCGTTCTTAGTCTGGGCATTGAAGCAAATATTAAAGTGTAAAATACGTTTAAAATGATTCTTATCATTTTGGTAAATTGAGAAAACTGCTTCTTTGTCGTTTTGTTGACAAACTGCTTAAAAAGTGCATCAAAAACACATTTTGCAGATATCCGACGAATTACTTACCTTTAGAACTCAGTTGTCGAACGTTGTGAATGAAAGGTATTTAAGGAATATTTGGTGGATTTTTAAGAATTTTGGCAAGAAAACGGCAAGAAATCTGTCTTGAAAGATTACAAGAATTTTAAGAATCGTTGTTAAAAGTTAGTTTCATCTTCTTTTTTGTTTCATTGTGTATAGTTCGTAATTGTAAACCTTGTATTACCGTATATACCATTTCATTGTTTGTATGGCAATACATTAATAAAGCACGAAAGAGTAACCCAGGTGCGTTCCTAAGTAGTTGTCTACTGTGACGATTAAGTGCACAAACGGGGACTGTATGATTTAAAGAGGGAATAAGTGGAGAAATGGGGGGAGTATAGGGATTGTTTAAGGTTGAATTTTCCTAACGAATGCTACTGTAGCACTGTATACTTTCCCATTGCAAAGTAGAAACAAGGTCGATTTAATATTACAGTAATTATAGAATACAAGGCGTGATAATGTACATTCCGTTATACAATATCATAGGTCCTCCACGATCTGATGGCAAAGTATACAGCTAGTCGATTTTAATACTAGGGTAATTTTAACGAAAGAGGCGTGCGCCGGCGTGATTATATACATACGCAGGTAAAAACTTCTTACACATATATACGTTTAAACGCATTCGTCTTAATAAACACTCTGCCATGAGATCGCAGACGAACTCTACTACCTTTGTTGGTGGTTTAAATTCATATATTTAACTTCAGAAAATATTCCACCTGTCAAAAAAGTACGTAAATTGTCTTAAAACATTTCACAGGTGTATGAGAGTTTTTATATAATATTTGCTGTTATTAAGTCCAATGATTGTCTATGTGCAAGTAGGATAAGGGTCATCTAAGTAGGAAAATTCAAGCGAAAACCATTTGGTTGAAAAACGTGAAAGAGGAGTACAACTATGAAATTACCAACACAAGTGTGAAGATTCCTAAATAGAACTAAAGCAGGAATTAATAATTTAAGAACTTTTAAAATATTTGGTTCATTTTTTCATTGAACTTGTGCAAAAATACGCGTAATAGGGAAAACTAGTTTTCACCTAGTGTAACAAACTTATTTTAAAAATGATGAGATATTAATATAGCCAACGGCATAGAGCAGTGCAATGGGACCAGAGTTTGTAAAAGAAATACGAGACTTTTGAAAACTCGACAATTTATGGTTGAGATTTTCAACGATTTATTTTCCTTTTAAAAATGCGTGTACCAGGCGTGATATTTATATTCTAAGGCCACCAATAATCCAAAATACAACAAGCCATTAAAAGTGCACAGTCAGACAATACTGTTCTATTTGAATTGAGGTGAATATTGTTTGCTTTGAACAATGCTGAACTATATACAGCCGAATATGCCACAACAATAATCAAGTAATATAGAAACTTGGCTTTTATAGTCTTACCTTGGATCTTTTGTAGCCTTAGAACTATGAACTATCACGCCAGGATACATCATTTTTAAAGGAAATTAATCGTACATAACCTCAACCGTACATTGTCGAGTTTTCAAAAAACTCGTATTTCTTTACAAACTCTGGCCTTTGCGCTGCTCTATGACGTTACTATACATATCTTTTCATTTTTTTAAATTAATTCGTTACACAAGGTGATCGACATCTTTCCCCAACACGTGTATTTTGCACAATTTCCATAAAAATGCAACAAATAGTTTTAAAATTCATAAATTATCAATTCCTGCTTTATTTTTATTTATAATATTCACACCTGTGTAGGTAATTTCATAATTGTACCCCTCTTCGCGTTTTCAACCAAATGTTTTCAGTTGAATTTTCCTACTTAGATGACCCTTAAATTCATATATATAAGTTCAGAAAATATACGGGAAGGAATATTTCACGTGTTTTAAAAAGTACGTAAATTGTCAAAAAACATTTCACAGGTGTTACAAGAATTTTTATATATTGCTTGCTGTTATTAAGTCCAATGATTGTTTATGTGCAAGTACGTTAATGCAATTAGACGCATTATAAACTGTGTATACCTGATTATTGTTTATAGTCAATAAGCCATAAATGTAACTGTAAAGTCAATACTACCACATGCCGATTACTCATCACAATATTCAAATACCTGAAAAAGTAGACACCTTATGTGTTAATCAGAAAAACAATAAAACGGTGTGTTCAACGTAATACAACCCTACTGCGTTCTTAGTCTGGCATTGAAGCAAATATTAAAGTGTAAAATACGTTTAAAATGATTCTTATAATTTTGGTAAATTGAGAAAACTGCTTCTTGTCGTTTTGTTGACAAACTGCTTAAAAAGTGCATCCAAAACACATTTTGCAGATATCCGACAATTACTTACCTTTAGAACTCAGTTGTCGAACGTTGTGAATGAAAGGTATTTAAGGAATATTTGGTGGATTTTTAAGAATTTTGGCAAAAAAGGCAAGAAATCTGTCTTAAAATTACAAGAATTTTAAGAATCGTTGTAAAAGTTAGTTTAATCTTCTTTTGTTTCATTGTAGAGTTAGTAATTGTAAATTGTATTACCGTATATACCATTTCATTGTTTGTATGGCAATACATTAATAAAGCACGAAAGAGTAACCCAGGCGCGTTCCTAAGTAGTTCTCTACTGTGACGATTAAGTGCACAAACGGGACTGTATGATTTAAAGTGGGAATAAGTGGAGAAATGAGGGGAGTATAGGGATTGTTTAAGGTTGAATATTCCTAACGAATGCTACTGTAGCACTGTATACTTTCCATTGCAAAGTAGAAACAAGGTCGATTTAATATTACAGTAATTATAGAATACAAGGCGTGATAATGTACATTCCGTTATACAATATCATAGGTCCTCCATGATCTGATGGCAAAGTATACAGCTAGTCGATTTTAATACTAGGGTAATTTTAACGAAAGAGGCGTGCGCCGGCGTGATTATATACAGACGCATGTAAAAACTTCTTACACATATATACGTTTAAACGCATTCGTCTTAATAAACACTCTGCCATGAGATCGTAGACGAACTCTACTACCTTTGTTGGTGGTTTAAATTCATATATTTAATTCAGAAAATATAGGAAATGAATATTCACCTGTCAAAAAAGTACGTAAATTGTCTTAAAACATTTCACAGGTGTATGAGAGTTTTTTATATAATATTTGCTGTTATTAAGTCCAATGATTGTATATGTGCAAGTAGGATAAGGGTCATCTAAGTAGGAAAATTCAAGCGAAAACCATTTGGTTGAAAAACGTGAAAGAGGGGTACAATTATGAAATTAAAACACAAGTGTGAAGATTCCTAAATAGAACTAAAGCAGGAATTGATAATTAAGAATTTTAAAATATTTGTTCATTTTTCATTGAAATTGTGCAAAAATACGTGTAATGGGAAAACTAGTTTTCACCTAGTGTAACAACTAATTTTAAAAATGATAATATATTAATATAGCCAACGGCATAGAGCAGTGCAATGAGACCAGAATTTGTTAAAGAAATACGAGACTTTTGAAAACTCGAATTTATGGTTGAGATTTTCAACGATTTTTTCCTTTTAAAAATGCGTGTACTAGGCGTGATATTTATATTCTAAGGCCACCAATAATCCAAAATACAACAAGCCATTAAAAGTGCACAGTCAGACAATACTGTTCTATTTGAATTGAGGTGAATATTGTTTGCTTTGAACAATGCTGAACTATATACAGCCGAATATGCCTCAACAATAATCAAGTAATATACAAACTTAGCTTTTTATAATCTTACCTTGGATCGTTGGTAGCCTTAGAATATGAACTATCACGCCTGGTACACGCATTTTTAAAAGGAAAACGAATCGTAAAAACCTCAATCGTAAATTGTCGAGTTTTCAAAAACTCGTGTTTCTTTCACAAACTCTGTCTCTTTGCACTGCTCTATGACGTTGACTATGCTAATATCTTTTCATTTTTTAAATTAATTCGTTATACAAGGTGAAAACTATTTTTCCCCAACACGTGTATTTTTGTACAATTTCCATAAAGAAATGCGATAAATATTTAAAAATTCTTATATTATCAATTCCTGCTTTATTTTTATTAATAAATATTCACACTTGTGTAGGTAATTTCATAATTATACCCTCTTTCACGTTTTTAACCAAATTATTTTCACTTGAATTTTCCTACTTAGATGACCCTTAACGCAAGCAATTACACATTAATAAACTGTGTATATCAGTGATTATTGTTTATAGTCAATAAGCCATAAAATGTAACTGTAAAGTCAATACTACCACACGTGCCGATTACTCATCACAATATTCAAATACCTGAAAAAGTAGACACCTTATGTGTTAATCATAAAACAACAAAACGGTGTGTTCAACGTAAGACAACCCTACTTCGTTCTTAGTCTGGGCATTGAAGCAAATATTAAAGTGTAAAATACGTTTAAAAATGATTCTTATAATTTTGGTAAATTGAGAAAACTGCTTCTTTGTCGTTTTGTTGACAAACTGCTTAAAAAGTGCATCAAAAACACATTTTGCAGATATCCGACGAATTACTTACCTTTAGAACTCAGTTGTCGAACGTTGTGAATGAAAGGTATTTAAGGAATATTTGGTGGATTTTTAAGAATTTTGGCAAGAAAACGGCAAGAAATCTGTCTTGAAAGATTACAAGAATTTTAAGAATCGTTGTTAAAAGTTAGTTTCATCTTCTTTTTTGTTTCATTGTGTATAGTTCGTAATTGTAAACCTTGTATTACCGTATATACCATTTCATTGTTTGTATGGCAATACATTAATAAAGCACGAAAGAGTAACCCAGGTGCGTTCCTAAGTAGTTGTCTACTGTGACGATTAAGTGCACAAACGGGGACTGTATGATTTAAAGGGTAAGTGGAGAAATGGGGGGTATAGGGATTGTTTAAGGTTGAATTTTCCTAACGAATGCTACTGTAGCACTGTATACTTTCCCATTGCAAAGTAGAAACAAGGTCGATTTAATATTACAGTAATTATAGAATACAAGGCGTGATAATGTACATTCCGTTATACAATATCATAGGTCCTCCACGATCTGATGGCAAAGTATACAGCTAGTCGATTTTAATACTAGGGTAATTTTAACGAATGAGCGTGCGCCGGCGTGATTATATACATACGCAGGTAAAAACTTCTTACACATATATACGTTTAAACGCATTCGTCTTAATAAACACTCTGCCATGAGATCGCAGACGAACTCTACTACCTTTGTTGGTGGTTTAAATTCATATATTTAACTTCAGAAAATATTCCACCTGTCAAAAAAGTACGTAAATTGTCTTAAAACATTTCACAGGTGTATGAGAGTTTTTATATAATATTTGCTGTTATTAAGTCCAATGATTGTATATGTGCAAGTAGGATAAGGGTCATCTAAGTAGAAATTCAAGCGAAAACCATTTGGTTGAAAAACGTGAAAGAGGAGTACAACTATGAAATTACCAACACAAGTGTGAAGATTCCTAAATAGAACTAAAGCAGGAATTAATAATTTAAGAACTTTTAAAATATTTGGTTCATTTTTTCATTGAACTTGTGCAAAAATACGCGTAATAGGGAAAACTAGTTTCACCTAGTGTAACAAACTATTTTAAAAATGATGATATATTAATATAGCCAACGGCATAGAGCAGTGCAATGGGACCAGAGTTTGTAAAGAAATACGAGACTTTTGAAAACTCGACAATTTATGGTTGAATTTTCAACGATTTATTTTCCTTTTAAAAATGCGTGTACCAGGCGTGATATTTATTTCTAAGGCCACCAATAATCCAAAATACAACAAGCCATTAAAAGTGCACAGTCAGACAATACTGTTCTATTTGAATTGAGGTGAATATTGTTTGCTTTGAACAATGCTGAACTATATACAGCCGAATATGCCACAACAATAATCAAGTAATATAGAAACTTGGCTTTTATAGTCTTACCTTGGATCTTTTGTAGCCTTAGAACTATGAACTATCACGCCAGGTACATGCATTTTAAAGGGAAAATTAATCGTACATAACCTCAACCGTACATTGTCGAGTTTTCAAAAACCTCGTATTTCTTTACCAAACTCTGGCCCCTTTGCGCTGCTCTATGACGTTAAACTTATACATATCTTTTCATTTTTTTAAAATTAATTCGTTACACAAGGTGATCGACATCTTTCCCCAACACGTGTATTTTGCACAATTTCCATAAAAATGCAACAAATAGTTTTAAAATTCATAAATTATCAATTCCTGCTTTATTTTTATTTATAAATCTTCACACCTGTGTAGGTAATTTCATAATTGTACCCCTCTTTCGCGTTTTTCAACCAAATTGTTTTCAGTTGAATTTTCCTACTTAGATGACCCTTAAATTCATATATATAAGTTCAGAAAATATACGGGAAGGAATATTTCACGTGTTTAAAAAGTACGTAAATTGTCAAAAAATTTCACAGGTGTACAAGAATTTTTATATATTGCTTGCTGTTATTAAGTCCAATGATTGTTTATGTGCAAGTACGTTAATGCAATTAGACGCATTAATAAACTGTGTATACCAGTGATTATTGTTTATAGTCAATAAGCCATAAAATGTAACTGTAAAGTCAATACTACCACACGTGCCGATTACTCATCACAATATTCAAATACCTGAAAAAGTAGACACCCTTATGTGTTAATCAGAAAAACAATAAAACGGTGTGTTCAACGTAATACAACCCTACTGCGTTCTTAGTCTGATTGAAGCAAATATTAAAGTGTAAAATACGTTTAAAGATGATTCTTATAATTTTGGTAAATTGAGAAAACTGCTTCTTTGTCGTTTTGTTGACAAACTGCTTAAAAAGTGCATTCAAAACACATTTTGCAGATATCCGACAAATTACTTACCTTTAGAACTCAGTTGTCGAACGTTGTAAATGAAAGATATTTAAGGAATATTTGGTGGATTTTTAAGAATTTTGGCAAAAAAATGGCAAGAAATCTGTCTTAAAAAATTACAAGAATTATAAGAATCGTTGTAAAAAGTTAGTTTTAATTTCTTATATGTTTCATTGCGTAGAGTTAGTAATTGTAAATGTTGTATTACGGTATATACCATTTCATTGTTTGTATGGCAATACATTAGTAAAGCACGAAAGAGAACACCAGGCGCGTTCCCAAGTAGTTCTCTACTGTGACGATTAAGTGCACAAACCGGGACTGTATGATTTAAAGTGGGAATAAGTGGAGAAATGAGGGGAGTATAGGGATTGTTTAAGGTTGAATATTCCTTACGAATGCTACTGTAGTACTGTATACTTTTCCATTGCAAAGTAGAAACAAGGTCGATTTAATATTACAGTAATTATAGAATACAAGGCGTGATAATGTACATTCCGTTATACAATATCATAGGTCCTCCATGATCTGATGGCAAAGTATACAGCTAGTCGATTTAATACTAGGGTAATTTTAACGAATGAAGCGTGCGCCGGCGTGATTATATACAGACGCATGTAAAAACTTCTTACACCTATATACGTTTAAACGCATTCGTCTTAATAAACACTCTGCCATGAGATCGTAGACGAACTCTACTACCTTGTTGGTGGTTTAAATTCATATATTTAAATTCAGAAAATATATGGAAATGAATATTGCACCTGTCAAAAAAGTACGTAAATTGTCTTAAAACATTTCACAGGTGTATGAGAGTTTTTATATAATATTTGCTGTTATTAAGTCCAATGATTGTATATGTGCAAGTAGGATAAGGGTCATCTAAGTAGGAAAATTCAAGCGAAAACCATTTGGTTGAAAACGTGAAAGAGGGGTACAATTATGAAATTAAGAACACAAGTGTGAAGATTCCTAAATAGAACTAAAGCAGGAATTGATAATTTAAGAATTTTTAAAATATTTGTTGCATTTTTTCATTGAAATTGTGCAAAAATACGTGTAATGGGGAAAACTAGTTTTCACCTAGTGTAACGAACTAATTTTAAAATGATAAGATATTAATATAGCCGACGGCATAGAGCAGTGCAATGAGACCAGAATTTGTTAAAGAAATACGAGACTTTTGAAAACTCGAGAATTTATGGTTGAGATTTTCAACGATTTATTTTCCTTTTAAAAATGCGTGTACCAGGCGTGATATTTATATTCTAAGGCCACCAATAATCCAAAATACAACAAGCCATTAAAAGTGCACAGTCAGACAATACTGTTCTATTTGAATTGAGGTGAATATTGTTTGCTTTGAACAATGCTGAACTATATACAGCCGAATATGCCTCAACAATAATCAAGTAATATACAAACTTAGCTTTTTATAATCTTACCTTGGATCGTTGGTAACCTTAGAATATGAACTATCACGCCTGGTACACGCATTTTTAAAAGGAAAACGAATCGTAAAAAGCCTCAATCGTAAATTGTCGAGTTTTCAAAAACCTCGTGTTTCTTTCACAAACTCTGTCTCCTTTGCACTGCTCTATGACGTTGACTATGCTAATATCTTTTCATTTTTTAAATTAATTCGTTATACAAGGTGAAAACTATTTTTCCCCAACACGTGTATTTTTGTACAATTTCCATAAAGAAATGCGATAAATATTTTAAAAATTCTTATATTATCAATTCCTGCTTTATTTTTATTAATAAATATTCACACTTGTGTAGGTAATTCCATAATTATATCCCTCTTTCACGTTTTTAAACCAAATTATTTTCACTTGAATTTTCCTACTTAGATGACCCTTAACGCAAGTAATTACACACATTAATAAACTGTGTATATCAGTGATTATTGTTTATAGTCAATAAGCCATAAAATGTAACTGTAAAGTCAATACTACCACACGTGCCGATTACTCATCACAATATTCAAATACCTGAAAAAGTAAACAACCTATATGTGTTAATCATAAAAACAACAAAACGGTGTGTTCAACGTAATACAACCCTACTGCGTTCTTAATCTGGGCATTGAAGCAAATATTAAAGTTTAAAATATGTTTAAAAATGATTCTGATAATTTTGGTAAATTGAGAAAACGGCTTCTTTGTCGTTTTGTTGACAAACTGCTTAAAAAGTGCATCAAAAACACATTTTGCAGATATCCGACGAATTACTTACCTTTAGAACTCAGTTGTCGAACGTTGTGAATGAAAGGTATTTAAGGAATATTTGGTGGATTTTTAAGAATTTTGGCAAAAAATGGCAAGAAATCTGTCTTGAAAGATTACAAGAATTATAAGAATCGTTGTAAAAAGTTAGTTTTAATTTCTTATATGTTTCATTGCGTAGAGTTAGTAATTGTAAATGTTGTATTACGGATATACCATTTCATTGTCTGTATGGCAATACATTAGTAAAGCACGAAAGAGTAACCCAGGTGCATTCCCAAGTAGTTGTCTACTGTGACGATTAAGTGCACAAACGGGGACTGTATGATTTTAAGTGGAGAAATGAGGGGAGTATAGGGATTGTTTAAGGTTGAATATTCCTTACGAATGCTACTGTAGCACTGTATACTTTCCCATTGCAAAGTAGAAACAAGGTCGATTTAATATTACAGTAATTATAGAATACAAGGCATGATAATGTACATTCCTTTATACAATATCATAGGTCCTCCATGATCTGATGGCAAAGTATACAGCTAGTCGATTTTAATACTAGTGTAATTTTAACGAAAGAGGCGTGCGCCGGCGTGATTATATACAGACACAGGTAAAGCTTCTTACACCTATATACGTTTTAAACCCATCCGTCTTAATAAACACTCTGTCATGAGATCGTGGGCGAACTCTACTACCTTTATTGGTCGTTTAAGGGTCATCTTAGTTGGAAAATTCAAGTGAAAACCATTTGGTTAAAACGTGAAAGAGGGGTACAATTATGAAATTACCTACACAAGTGTGAAGATTTATAAATAAAAATAAAGCAGGAACTGATAATTTAAGAATTTTTGAAATATGTGTTGCATTTTTTGTTGAAATTGTGCAAAAAAAAAAACACGTGTTGGGAAGATGACTTTCACCTTGTGTAACGAATTAATATGAAAAATAAAAAGATATTAATAAATTCAACGTTATAGAGCAGTGCAAAGGGGTCAGAGTTTGTTAAAGAAATACAAGGTTTTTGAAAACTCGATAATTTACGGTTACGGTTATCTATGATTTATTTTCCTTTTAAAAATGCGTGTACAAGGCGTGATTTTTATGTTCTAAGGCCACAAATAATCCAAAATACAACAAGTCATAAAAAGTGCATAGTCACACAATACTGTACTATTTGAATTGAGGTGAATATTGTTTGCTTTGAACAATGCTGAACTATATACAGCCGAATATGCCACAACAATAATCAAGTAATATAGAAACTTGGCTTTTATAATCTTACCTTGGATCTTTTGTAGCCTTAGAACTATGAACTATCACGCCAGGTACATGCATTTTAAAGGGAAATTAATCGTACATAACCTCAACTGTACATTGTCGAGTTTTCAAAAACTTCGTGTTTCTTCACAAACTCTGTCTCTTTTGCACTGCTCTATGACGTTGACTATGCTAATATCTTTTCATTTTTTAAATTAATTCGTAATACAAGGTGAAAACTATTTTTCCCCAACACGTGTATTTTTGTTACAATTTCCATAAAGAAATGCGACAAATATTTTAAAAATTCTGATATTATCAATTCCTGCTTTATTTTTATTTATAAATTCACACTTGTGTAGGTAATTTCATAATTATACCCCTCTTTCACGTTTTTCAACCAAATTATTTTCACTTGAATTTTCCTACTTAATGACCCTTAACGCAATTAGACACATTAATAAACTGTGTATATCAGTGATTATTGTTTATAGTCAATAAGCCATAAAAATGTAACTGTAAAGTCAATACTACCACACGTGCCGATTACTCATTACAATATTCAAATAGCTGAAAAAGTAGATACCCTTATGTGTTAATCATAAAAACAATAAAACGGTGTGTTCAACGTAATACAACCCCTACTGCGTTCTTAGTCTGAGCATTGAAGCAAATATTAAAGTTTAAAATACGTTTTAAAAATGATTCTTATAATTTTTGGTAAATTGAGAAAACTGCTTCTTTGTCGTTTTGTTGACAAACTGCTTAAAAAGTGCATCCAATCACATTTTGCAGATATCCGACGAATTACTTACCTTTAGAAACTCAGTTGTCGAACGTTGTGAATGAAAGGTATTTAAGGAATATTTGTGGATTTTTAAGAATTTTGGCAAGAAAAACTGCAAGAAATCTGTCTTGAAAGATTACAAGAATTTTAAGAATCGTTGTAAAAAGTTAGTTTCAACTTTTTTTGTTTCATTGTGTATAGTTCGTAATTGTAAACCTTGTTTTACCGTATATACCATTTCATTTTTATGGCAATACATTAATAAAGCACGAAAGAGTAACCAGGTGCGTTCCTAAGTAGTTGTGTACTGTGACGATTAAGTGCACAAACGGGGGACTGTATGATTTAAAGTGGGAATAAGTGGAGAAATGAGGGGAGTATAGGGATTGTTTAAGGTTGAATTTCCTAACGAATGCTATTGTAGCACTGTATACTTGTCCCATTGCAAAGTAGAAACAAGGTCTATTTAATATTACAGTAATTATAGAATACAAGGCGTGATAATGTACATTCCGTTATACATATATCATAGGTCCTCCACGATCTGATGGCAAAGTATACAGCTAGTCGATTTAATACTAGGGTAATTTAACGAAAGAGCGTGCGCCGGCGTGATTATATACAGACACAGGTAAAGCTTCTTACACCTATATACGTTTTAAACCATCCGTCTTAATAAACACTCTGTCATGAGATCGTGGGCGACTCTACTACCTTTATTGGTCGTTTAAGGGTCATCTTAGTAGGAAATTTCAAGTGAAAACCATTTGGTTTAAAACGTGAAAGAGGGGTACAACTATGAAATTACCTACACAAGTGTGAAGATTTATAAATAAAATAAACAGGAACTGATAATTTAAGAATTTTGAAATATGTGTTGCATTTTTTGTGAAATTGTGCAAAAAAACCACGTGTTGGGAAGATGATTTTCACTTGTGTAACGAATTAATATAAGAAATGAATAGATATTAATAAATTCAACGTTATAGAGCATGCAACGGGGCAGAGTTGTTAAAGAAATACAAGGTATTTGAAAACTCGACAATTTACGGTTGGGTTATTACGATTAATTTTCCCTTTTAAAAATGCGTGTACAAGGCGTGATATTTATGTTCTAAGGCAACTAATAATCCAAATACAACAAGTCATAAAAAGTGCACGGTCACACAATACTGTACTATTGAATTGAGGTGAATATTGTTTGCTTTGAACAATGCTGAACTATATACAGCCGAATATGCTACAACAATAATCAAGTAATATAGAAACTTGGCTTTTATAATCTTACCTTGGATCTTTTGTAGCCTTAGAATATGAACTATCACGCCAGGTACATGCATTTTAAAGGGAAAATTAATCGTACATAACCTCAACCGTAAATTGTCGAGTTTTCAAAAACCTTGTATTTCTTTAACAAACTCTGGCCCCTTTGCGCTGCTCTATGACGTTTAAATTTATTCATATCTTTTCATTTTTTTTAAAATTAATTCGTTACACAAGGTGATCGACATCTTTTTCCAACACGTGTATTTTGCACAATTTCCATAAAAATGCAACAAATTTTTAAAATTCATATATTATGAATTCCTGCTTATTTTATTTATAAATCTTCACACCTGTGTAGGTAATTTCATAGTTGTACTATCTTTCGCGTTTTTCAACCAAATTGTTTTCACTTGAATTTTCCTACTTAGATGACCCTAACGCAATTAGACACTTAAAACTGTGTATATCAGTGATTATTGTTATAGTCAATAAGCCATAAAATGTAACTGTAAAGTCAATACTACCACAACGTGCCGATTACTCATCACAATATTCAAAATAGCTGAAAAAGTAGATACCCTTATGTGTTAATCATAAAAAACAAATAAAACGGTGTGTTCAAACGTAATACAACCCTACTGCGTTCTTAGTCTGAGCATTGAAGCAAATATTAAAGTTTAAAATACGTTTAAAAATGATTCTTATAATTTTGGTAAATTGAGAAAACTGCTTCTTTGTCGTTTTGTTGACAAACTGCTTAAAAAGTGCTCCAAATCACATTTTGCAGATATCCGACGAATTACTTACCTTTAGAACTCAGTTGTCGAACGTTGTGAATGAAAGGTATTTAAGGAATATTTTGGTGGATTTTTAAGAATTTTGGCAAGAAAAACGGCAAGAAATCTGTCTTGAAAGATTACAAGAATTTTAAGAATCGTTGTAAAAAGTTAGTTTCAACTTCTTTTTTGTTTCATTGTGTATAGTTCGTAATTGTAAACCTTGTTTTACCGTATATACCATTTCATTGTTTGTATGGCAATACATTAATAAAGCACGAAAGAGTAACCCAGGTGCGTTCCTAAGTAGTTGTCTACTGTGACGATTAAGTGCACAAACGGGACTGTATGATTAAGTGGGAATAAGTGGAGAAATGAGGGGAGTATAGGGATTGTTTAAGGTTGAATTTCCTAACGAATGTATGTAGCACTTATACTTTCCCATTGCAAAGTAGAAACAAGGTCTATTTAATATTACAGTAATTATAGAATACAAGGCTGATAATGTACATTCCGTTATACAATATCATAGGTCCTCCACGATCTGATGGCAAACATACAGCTAGTCGATTTTAATAACTAGGGTAATTTTAACGAAAAAGGCGTGCGCCGGCGTGATTATATACAGACACAGGTAAAGCTTCTTACACTATATACGTTTTAAACCCATCCGTCTTAATAAACACTCTGTCATGAGATCGTGGGCGAACTCTACTACCTTTATTGGTCGTTTAAGGGTCATCTTAGTAGGAAATTTCAAGTGAAAACCATTTGGTTAAAAACGTGAAAGAGGGGTACAACTATGAAATTACCTACACAAGTGTGAAGATTTATAAATAAAAATAAAACAGGAACTGATAATTTAAGAATTTTTGAAATGTGTTGCATTTTTGTTGAAATTGTGCAAAAAAAACCACGTGTTGGGAAGATGATTTTCACCTTGTGTAACGAATTAATATAAAAAATGAATAGATATTAATAAATTCAACGTATAGAGCAATGCAACGGGGCCAGAGTTTGTTAAAGAAATACAAGGTATTTGAAAACTCGACAATTACGGTTGAGGTTATCTACGATTTATTTTCCTTTTAAAAATGCGTGTACAAGGCGTGATATTTATGTTCTAAGGCAACTAATAATCCAAAATATAACAAGGTCATAAAAAGTGCACAGTCACACAATACTGTACTATTTGAATTGAGGTGAATATTGTTTGCTTGAACAATGCTGAACTATATACAGCCTAATATGCTACAATAATAATCAAGTAATATAGAAACTTGGCTTTTATAATCTTACCTTGGATCTTTTGTAGCCTTAGAATATGAACTATCACGCCAGGTACATGCATTTTAAAGGGGAAAATTAATCGTAACATAACCTCAACCGTAAATTGTCGAGTTTTCAAAAACCTTGTATTTCTTTACAAACTCTGGCCCCTTTGCGCTGCTCTATGACGTTAAATTTATTCATATCTTTTCATTTTTTTTAAAATTAATTCGTTACGCAAGGTGATCGACATCTTTCCCAACACGTGTATTTTGCACAATTTCCATAAAAATGCAACAAATATTTTTAAAAATTCATATATTATGAATTCCTGCTTTATTTTTTATAAATCTTCACACCTGTGTAGGTAATTTCATAGTTGTACTATCTTTCGCGTTTTTCAACCAAATTGTTTTCACTTGAATTTTCCTACTTAGATGACCCTTAACGCAATTAGACACATTAATAAACTGTGTATATCAGTGATTATTGTTTATAGTCAAAAGCCATAAAATGTAACTGTAAAGTCAACTACTACCACACGTGCCGATTACTCATCACAATATTCAAATAGCTGAAAAAGTAGATACCCTTATGTGTTAATCATAAAACAATAAAACGGTGTGTTCAACGTAATTACAACCCCTACTGCGTTCTTAGTCTGAGCATTGAAGCAAATATTAAAGTTTAAAATACGTTTAAAAATGATTCTTATAATTTTGGTAAATTGAGAAAACTGCTTCTTTGTCGTTTTGTTGACAAACTGCTTAAAAAGTGCATCCAAATCACATTTTGCAGATATCCGACGAATTACTTACCTTAGAACTCAGTTGTCGAACGTTGTGAATGCAAGGTATTTAAGGAATATTTGGTGGATTTTTAAGAATTTTGGCAAGAAAACGGCAAGAAATCTGTCTTGAAAGATTACAAGAATTTAAGAATCGTTGTAAAAAGTTAGTTTCAACGTTTTTTGTTTCATTGTGTCTAGTTCGTAATTGTAAACCTGTATTACCGTATATACCATTTCATTGTTTGTATGGCAATACATTAATAAAGCACGAAAGAGTAACCCAGGTGCGTTCCTAAGTAGTTGTCTACTGTGACGATTAAGTGCACAAACGGGGACTGTATGATTTAAAGTGGGAATAAGTGGAGAAATGAGGGGAGTATAGGGATTGTTTAAGGTTGAATTTCCTAACGAATGCTATGTAGCACTGTATACTTTCCATTGCAAAGTAGAAACAAGGTCTATTTAATATTACAGTAATTATAGAATACAAGGCGTGATAATGTACATTCCGTTATACAATATCATAGGTCCTCCACGATCTGATGGCAAAGTATACAGCTAGTCGATTTTAATACTAGGGTAATTTTAACGAAAGAGGCGTGCGCCGGCGTGATTATATACAGACACAGGTAAAGCTTCTTACACCTATATACGTTTTAAACCCATCCGTCTTAATAAACACTCTGTCATGAGATCGTGGGCGAACTCTACTACCTTTATTGGTCGTTTAAGGGTCATCTAGGAAATTTCAAGTGAAAACCATTTGGTTAAAACGTGAAAGAGGGGTACAACTATGAAATTACCTACACAAGTGTGAAATTTATAAATAAAAATAAAACAGGAACTGATAATTTAAGAATTTTTGAAATATGTGTTGCATTTTTTGTTGAAATTGTGCAAAAAAAAACCACGTGTTGGGAAGATGATTTTCACCTTGTGTGTAACGAATTAATATAAGAAATGATAGATATTAATAAATTCAACGTTATAGAGCAATGCAACGGGGCCAGAGTTTGTTAAAGAAATACAAGTATTTGAAAACTCGACAATTTACGGTTGAGGTTATCTACGATTAATTTTCCTTTTAAAAATGCGTGTACAAGCGTGATATTTATGTTCTAAGGCAACTAATAATCCAAAATACAACAAGTCATAAAAAGTGCACGGTCACACAATACTGTACTATTTGAATTGAGGTGAATATTGTTTGCTTTGAACAATGCTGAACTATATACAGCCGAATATGCTACAACAATAATCAAGTAATATAGAAAACTTGGCTTTTATAATCTTACCTTGGATCTTTTGTAGCCTTAGAATATGAACTATCACGCCAGGTACATGCATTTTAAAGGGAAAATTAATCGTACACAAACCTCAACCGTAAATTGTCGAGTTTTCAAAAAACCTTGTATTTCTTTAACAAACTCTGGCCCCTTTGCGCTGCTCTATGACGTTAAATTTATTCATATCTTTTCATTTTTTTAAAATTAATTCGTTACACAAGGTGATCGACATCTTTTCCCAACACGTGTATTTTGCACAATTTCCATAAAAATGCAACAAATATTTTAAAATTCATATATTATGAATTCCTGCTTTATTTTTATTTATAAATCTTCACACCTGTGTAGGTAATTTCATAGTTGTACTATCTTTCGCGTTTTTCAACCAAATTGTTTTCACTTGAATTTTCCTACTTAGATGACCCTTAACGCAATTAGACACATTAATAAACTGTGTATATCAGTGATTATTGTTTATAGTCAATAAGCCATAAAATGTAACTGTAAAGTCAATACTACCACACGTGCCGATTACTCATCACAATATTCAAATAGCTGAAAAAGTAGATACCCTTATGTGTTAATCATAAAAACAATAAAACGGTGTGTTCAACGTAATACAACCCTACTGCGTTCTTAGTCTGAGCATTGAAGCAAATATTAAAGTTTAAAATACGTTTAAAACTGATTCTTATAATTTTGGTAAATTGAGAAAACTGCTTCTTTGTCGTTTTGTTGACAAACTGCTTAAAAAGTGCATCCAAATCACATTTTGCAGATATCCGACGAATTACTTACCTTTAGAACTCAGTTGTCGAACGTTGTGAATGAAAGGTATTTAAGGAATATTTGGTGGATTTTTAAGAATTTTGGCAAGAAAACGGCGAAGAAATCTGTCTTGAAAGATTACAAGAATTTTAAGAATCGTTGTAAAAAGTTAGTTTCAACTTCTTTTTTGTTTCATTGTGTATAGTTCGTAATTGTAAACCTTGTTTACCGTATATACCATTTCATTGTTTGTATGCATACATTAATAAAGCACGAAAGAGTAACCCAGGTGCGTTCCTAAGTAGTTGTCTACTGTGACGATTAAGTGCACAAACGGGGACTGTATGATTTAAGTGGAATAAGTGGAGAAATGAGGGAGTATAGGGATTGTTTAAGGTTGAATTTCCTAACGAATGCTATTGTAGCACTGTATACTTTCCCATTGCAAAGTAGAAACAGGTCTATTTAATATTACAGTAATTATAGAATACAAGGCGTGATAATGTACATTCCGTTATACAATATCATAGGTCCTCCACGATCTGATGGCAAAGTATACAGCTAGTCGATTTTAATACTAGGGTAATTTTAACGAAAAGGCGTGCGCCGGCGTGATTATATACAGACAACAGGTAAAGCTTTCTTACACCTATATACGTTTTAAACCCATCCGTCTTAATAAACACTCTGTCATGAGATCGTGGGCGAACTCTACTACCTTTATTGGTCGTTTAAGGGTCATCTTAGTAGGAAATTTCAAGTGAAAAACCATTTGGTTAAAACGTGAAAGAGGGGTACAACTATGAAATTACCTACACAAGTGTGAAGATTTATAAATAAAAATAAAACAGGAACTGATAATTTAAGAATTTTTGAAATATGTGTTGCATTTTTTGTTGAAATTGTGCAAAAAAAACCACGTGTTGGGAAGATGATTTTCACCTTGTGTAACGAATTAATATAAGAAATGAATAGATATTAATAAATTCAACGTTATAGAGCAATGCAACGGGGCCAGAGTTTGTTAAAGAAATACAAGGTATTTGAAAACTCGACAATTTACGGTTGAGGTTATCTACGATTTATTTTCCTTTTAAAAATGCGTGTACAAGGCGTGATATTTATGTTCTAAGGCAACTAATAATCCAAAATACAACAAGTCTAAAAAGTGCACGGTCACACAATACTGTACTATTTGAATTGAGGTGAATATTGTTTGCTTTGAACAATGCTGAACTATATACAGCCTAATATGCTACAATAATAATCAAGTAATATAGAAACTTGGCTTTTATAATCTTACCTTGGATTTTGTAGCCTTAGAATATGAACTATCACGCCAGGTACATGCATTTTAAAGGGAAAAATTAATCGTACAACCTCAACCGTAAATTGTCGAGTTTTCAAAAACCTTGTATTTCTTTAACAAACTCTGGCCCCTTTGCGCTGCTCTATGACGTTAAATTTATTCATATCTTTTCATTTTTTTAAAATTAATTCGTTACAAGGTGATCGACATCTTTTCCCAACACGTGTATTTTGCACAATTTCCATAAAAATGCAACAAATATTTTTAAAATTCATAATTATGAATTCCTGCTTTATTTTATTTATAAATCTTCACACCTGTGTAGGTAATTTCATAGTTGTACTATCTTTCGCGTTTTTCAACCAATTGTTTTCACTTGAATTTTCCTACTTAGATGACCCTTAACGCAATTAGACACATTAATAAACTGTGTATATCAGTGATTATTGTTTATAGTCAATAAGCCATAAAATGTAACTGTAAAGTCAATACTACCACACGTGCCGATTACTCATCACAATATTCAAATAGCTGAAAAAGTAGATACCCTTATGTGTTAATCATAAAAACAATAAAACGGTGTGTTCAACGTAATACAACCCACTGCGTTCTTAGTCTGAGCATTGAAGCAAATATTAAAGTTTAAAATACGTTTAAAACTGATTCTTATAATTTTGGTAAATTGAGAAAACTGCTTCTTTGTCGTTTTGTTGACAAACTGCTTAAAAAGTGCATCCAAATCACATTTTGCAGATATCCGACGAATTACTTACCTTTAGAACTCAGTTGTCGAACGTTGTGAATGAAAGGTATTTAAGGAATATTTGGTGGATTTTTAAGAATTTTGGCAAGAAAACGGCAAGAAATCTGTCTTGAAAGATTACAAGAATTTTAAGAATCGTTGTAAAAAGTTAGTTTCAACTTCTTTTTTGTTTCATTGTGTATAGTTCGTAATTGTAAACCTTGTTTTACCGTATATACCATTTCATTGTTTGTATGGCAATACATTAATAAAGCACGAAAGAGTAACCCAGGTGCGTTCCTAAGTAGTTGTCTACTGTGACGATTAAGTGCACAAACGGGGACTGTATGATTTAAAGTGGGAATAAGTGGAGAAATGAGGGGAGTATAGGGATTGTTTAAGGTTGAATTTCCTAACGAATGCTATTGTAGCACTGTATACTTTCCCATTGCAAAGTAGAAACAAGGTCTATTTAATATTACAGTAATTATAGAATACAAGGCGTGATAATGTACATTCCGTTATACAATATCATAGGTCCTCCACGATCTGATGGCAAAGTATACAGCTAGTCGATTTTAATACTAGGGTAATTTTAACGAAAAAGGCGTGCGCCGGCGTGATTATATACAGACACAGGTAAAGCTTCTTACACCTATATACGTTTTAAACCCATCCGTCTTAATAAACACTCTGTCATGAGATCGTGGGCGAACTCTACTACCTTTATTGGTCGTTTAAGGGTCATCTTAGTAGGAAATTTCAAGTGAAAACCATTTGGTTAAAACGTGAAAGAGGGGTACAACTATGAAATTACCTACACAAGTGTGAAGATTTATAAATAAAAATAAAACAGGAACTGATAATTTAAGAATTTTTGAAATATGTGTTGCATTTTTTGTTGAAATTGTGCAAAAAAAACCACGTGTTGGGAAGATGATTTTCACCTTGTGTAACGAATTAATATAAGAAATGAATAGATATTAATAAATTCAACGTTATAGAGCAATGCAACGGGCCAGAGTTTGTTAAGAAATACAAGGTATTTGAAAACTCGACAATTTACGGTTGAGGTTATCTACGATTTATTTTCCTTTTAAAAATGCGTGTACAAGGCGTGATATTTATGTTCTAAGGCAATAATAATCCAAAATACAACAAGTCAAAAAAGTGCACGGTCACACAATACTGTACTATTTGAATTGAGGTGAATATTGTTTGCTTTGAACAATGCTGAACTATATACAGCCGATATGCTACAACAATAATCAAGTAATATAGAAACTTGGCTTTTATAATCTTACCTTGGATCTTTGTAGCCTTAGAATATGAACTATCACGCCAGGTACATGCATTTTAAAGGGAAAATTAATCGTACATAACCTCAACCGTAAATTGTCGAGTTTTCAAAAACCTTGTATTTCTTTAACAAACTCTGGCCCCTTTGCGCTGCTCTATGACGTTAAATTTATTCATATCTTTTCATTTTTTTTAAATTAATTCGTTACACAAGGTGATCGACATCTTTTCCCAACACGTGTATTTTGCACAATTTCCATAAAAATGCAACAAATATTTTTAAAATTCATATATTATGAATTCCTGCTTTATTTTATTTATAAATCTTCACACCTGTGTAGGTTAATTTCATAGTTGTACTATCTTTCGCGTTTTTCAACCAAATTGTTTTCACTTGAATTTTCCTACTTAGATGACCCTTAACGCAATTAGACACATTAATAAACTGTGTATATCAGTGATTATTGTTTATAGTCAATAAGCCATAAAATGTAACTGTAAAGTCAATACTACCACACGTGCCGATTACTCATCACAATATTCAAATAGCTGAAAAAGTAGATACCCTTATGTGTTAATCATAAAACAATAAAACGGTGTGTTCAACGTAATACAACCCTACTGCGTTCTTAGTCTGAGCATTGAAGCAAATATTAAAGTTTAAAATACGTTTAAAAATGATTCTTATAATTTTGGTAAATTGAGAAAACTGCTTCTTTGTCGTTTTGTTGACAAACTGCTTAAAAAGTGCATCCAAATCACATTTTGCAGATATCCGACGAATTACTTACCTTTAGAACTCAGTTGTCGAACGTTGTGAATGAAAGGTATTTAAGGAATATTTGGTGGATTTTTAAGAATTTTGGCAAGAAAACGGCAAGAAATCTGTCTTGAAAGATTACAAGAATTTTAAGAATCGTTGTAAAAAGTTAGTTTCAACTTTTTTGTTTCATTGTGTCTAGTTCGTAATTGTAAACCTTGTATTACCGTATATACCATTTCATTGTTTGTATGGCAATACATTAATAAAGCACGAAAGAGTAACCCAGGTGCGTTCCTAAGTAGTTGTCTACTGTGACGATTAAGTGCACAAACGGGGACTGTATGATTTAAAGTGGGAATAAGTGGAGAAATGAGGGGAGTATAGGGATTGTTTAAGGTTGAATTTCCTAACGAATGCTACTGTAGCACTGTATACTTTCCCATTGCAAAGTAGAAACAAGGTCTATTTAATATTACAGTAATTATAGAATACAAGGCGTGATAATGTACATTCCGTTATACAATATCATAGGTCCTCCACGATCTGATGGCAAAGCATACAGCTAGTCGATTTTAATACTAGGGTAATTTTAACAAAAGAGGCGTGCGCCGGCGTGATTATATACAGACACAGGTAAAGCTTCTTACACCTATATACGTTTTAAACCCATCCGTCTTAATAAACACTCTGTCATGAGATCGTGGGCGAACTCTACTACCTTTATTGGTCGTTTAAGGGTCATCTTTGTAGGAAATTTCAAGTGAAAACCATTTGGTTAAAACGTGAAAGAGGGGTACAACTATGAAATTACCTACACAAGTGTGAAGATTTGTGTAACGAATTAATATAAGAAATGAATAGATATTAATAAATTCAACGTTATAGAGCAATGCAACGGGGCCAGAGTTTGTTAAAGAAATACAAGGTATTTGAAAACTCGACAATTTACGGTTGAGGTTATCTACGATTTATTTTCCTTTTAAAAATGCGTGTACAAGGCGTGATATTTATGTTCTAAGGCAACTAATAATCCAAAATACAACAAGTCATAAAAAGTGCACGGTCACACAATACTGTACTATTTGAATTGAGGTGAATATTGTTTGCTTTGAACAATGCTGAACTATATACAGCCGAATATGCTACAACAATAATCAAGTAATATAGAAAACTTGGCTTTTATAATCTTACCTTGGATCTTTTGTAGCCTTAGAATATGAACTATCACGCCAGGTACATGCATTTTAAAGGGAAAATTAATCGTACATAACCTCAACCGTAAAATTGTCGAGTTTTCAAAAACCTTGTATTTCTTTAACAAACTCTGGCCCCTTTGCGCTGCTCTATGACGTTAAATTTATTCATATCTTTTCATTTTTTTAAATTAATTCGTTACACAAGGTGATCGACATCTTTTCCCACACGTGTATTTTGCACAATTTCCATAAAAATGCAACAAAATTTTTAAAATTCAATATTATGAATTCCTGCTTTATTTTTATTTATAAATCTTCACACCTGTGTAGGTAATTTCATAGTTGTACTATCTTTCGCGTTTTTCAACCAAATTGTTTTCACTTGAATTTTCCTACTTAGATGACCCTTAACGCAATTAGACACATTAATAAACTGTGTATATCAGTGATTATTGTTTATAGTCAATAAGCCATAAAATGTAACTGTAAAGTCAATACTACCACACGTGCCGATTACTCATCACAATATTCAAATAGCTGAAAAAGTAGATACCCTTATGTGTTAATCATAAAAACAATAAAACGGTGTGTTCAACGTAATACAACCCTACTGCGTTCTTAGTCTGAGCATTGAAGCAAATATTAAAGTTTAAAATACGTTTAAAAATGATTCTTATAATTTTGGTAAATTGAGAAAACTGCTTCTTTGTCGTTTTGTTGACAAACTGCTTAAAAAGTGCATCCAATCACATTTGCAGATATCCGACGAATTACTTACCTTTAGAACTCAGTTGTCGAACGTTGTGAATGAAAGGTATTTAGGAATATTTGGTGGATTTTTAAGAATTTTGGCAAGAAAACGGCAAGAAATCTGTCTTGAAAGATTACAAGAATTTTAAGAATCGTTGTAAAAAGTTAGTTTCAACTTCTTTTTTGTTTCATTGTGTATAGTTCGTAATTGTAAACCTTGTATTACCGTATATACCATTTCATTGTTTGTATGGCAATACATTAATAAAGCACGAAAGAGTAACCCAGGTGCGTTCCTAAGTAGTTGTCTACTGTGACGATTAAGTGCACAAACGGGGACTGTATGATTTAAAGTGGGAATAAGTGGAGAAATGAGGGGAGTATAGGGATTGTTTAAGGTTGAATTTCCTAACGAATGCTACTGTAGCACTGTATACTTCCCATTGCAAAAGTAGAACAAGTCTATTTAATATTACAGTAATTATAGAATACAAGGCGTGATAATGTACATTCCGTTATACAATATCATAGGTCCTCCACGATCTGATGGCAAAGCATACAGCTAGTCGATTTTAATACTAGGGTAATTTTAACGAAAGAGGCGTGCGCCGGCGTGATTATATACAGACACAGGTAAAGCTTCTTACACCTATATACGTTTTAAACCCATCCGTCTTAATAAACACTCTGTCATGAGATCGTGGGCGAACTCTACTACCTTTATTGGTCGTTTAAGGGTCATCTTTGTAGAAAATTTTCAAGTGAAAACCATTTGGTTAAACGTGAAAGAGGGGTACAACTATGAAATTACCTACACAAGTGTGAAGATTTATAAAAAAAATAAAACAGGAACTGATAATTTAAATTTTGAAATATGTGTTGCATTTTTTGTTGAAATTGTGCAAAAAAAAACCACGTGTGGGAAGATGATTTTCACCTTGTGTAACGAATTAATATAAGAAAATGAATAGATATTAATAAATTCAACGTTATAGAGCAATGCAACGGGCCAGAGTTTGTTAAAGAAATACAAAGGTATTGAAAACTCGACAATTTACGGTTGAGGTTATCTACGATTTATTTTCCTTTAAAAATGCGTGTACAAGGCGTGATATTTATGTTCTAAGGCAACTAATAATCCAAAATACAAAAGTCATAAAAAGTGCACGGTCACACAATACTGTACTATTTGAATTGAGGTGAATATTGTTTGCTTTGAACAATGCTGAACTATATACAGCCGAATATGCTACAACAATAATCAAGTAATATAGAAACTTGGCTTTTATAATCTTACCTTGGATCTTTTGTAGCCTTAGAATATGAACTATCACGCCAGGTACATGCATTTTTAAAGGGAAAATTAATCGTACATAACCTCAACCGTAAATTGTCGAGTTTTCAAAAACCTTGTATTTCTTTAACAAACTCTGGCCCCTTTGCGCTGCTCTATGGCGTTAAATTTATTCATATCTTTTCATTTTTTTAAAATTAATTCGTTACACAAGGTGATCGACATCTTTTCCCAACACGTGTATTTTGCACAATTTCCATAAAAATGCAACAAATATTTTTAAAATTCATATATTATGAATTCCTGCTTTATTTTTATTTATAAATCTTCACACCTGTGTAGGTAATTTCATAGTTGTACTATCTTTCGCGTTTTTCAACCAAATTGTTTTCACTTGAATTTTCCTACTTAGATGACCCTTAACGCAATTAGACACATTAATAAACTGTGTATATCAGTGATTATTGTTTATAGTCAATAAGCCATAAAATGTAACTGTAAAGTCAATACTACCACACGTGCCGATTACTCATCACAATATTCAAATAGCTGAAAAAGTAGATACCCTTATGTGTT
The DNA here is from genome assembly GCA_021292105.1 of Anadara kagoshimensis. Lineage (NCBI taxonomy): Eukaryota > Metazoa > Mollusca > Bivalvia > Arcoida > Arcidae > Anadara > Anadara kagoshimensis. The sequence continues at coordinate 13,838,163 of CM037872.1, forward strand.
AATCATAAAAACAATAAAACGGTGTGTTCAACGTAATACAACCCTACTGCGTTCTTAGTCTGAGCATTGAAGCAAATATTAAAGTTTAAAATACGTTTAAAAATGATTCTTATAATTTTGGTAAATTGAGAAAACTGCTTCTTTGTCGTTTTGTTGACAAACTGCTTAAAAAGTGCATCCAAATCACATTTTGCAGATATCCGACGAATTACTTACCTTTAGAACTCAGTTGTCGAACGTTGTGAATGAAAGGTATTTAAGGAATATTTGGTGGATTTTTAAGAATTTTGGCAAGAAAACGGCAAGAAATCTGTCTTGAAAGATTACAAGAATTTTAAGAATCGTTGTAAAAAGTTAGTTTCAACTTCTTTTTTGTTTCATTGTGTCTAGTTCGTAATTGTAAACCTTGTATTACCGTATATACCATTTCATTGTTTGTATGGCAATACATTAATAAAGCACGAAAGAGTAACCCAGTGCGTTCCTAAGTAGTTGTCTACTGTGACGATTAAGTGCACAAACGGGGACTGTATGATTTAAAGTGGGAATAAGTCGAGAAATGAGGGGAGTATAGGGATTGTTTAAGGTTGAATTTCCTAACGAATGCTACTGTAGCACTGTATACTTTCCCATTGCAAAGTAGAAACAAGGTCTATTTAATATTACAGTAATTATAGAATACAAGGCGTGATAATGTACATTCCGTTATACAATATCATAGGTCCTCCACGATCTGATGGCAAAGTATACAGCTAGTCGATTTTAATACTAGGGTAATTTTAACGAAAGAGGCGTGCGCCGGCGTGATTATATACAGACACAGGTAAAGCTTCTTACACCTATATACGTTTTAAACCCATCCGTCTTAATAAACACTCTGTCATGAGATCGTGGGCGAACTCTACTACCTTTATTGGTCGTTTAAGGGTCATCTTAGTAGGAAATTTCAAGTGAAAACCATTTGGTTAAAACGTGAAAGAGGGGTACAACTATGAAATTACCTACACAAGTGTGAAGATTTATAAATAAAAATAAAACAGGAACTGATAATTTAAGAATTTTTGAAATATGTGTTGCATTTTTTGTTGAAATTGTGCAAAAAAAACCACGTGTTGGGAAGATGATTTTCACCTTGTGTAACGAATTAATATAAGAAATGAATAGATATTAATAAATTCAACGTTATAGAGCAATGCAACGGGGCCAGAGTTTGTTAAAGAAATACAAGGTATTTGAAAACTCGACAATTTACGGTTGAGGTTATCTACGATTTATTTTCCTTTTAAAAATGCGTGTACAAGGCGTGATATTTATGTTCTAAGGCAACTAATAATCCAAAATACAACAAGTCATAAAAAGTGCACGGTCACACAATACTGTACTATTTGAATTGAGGTGAATATTGTTTGCTTTGAACAATGCTGAACTATATACAGCCGAATATGCTACAACAATAATCAAGTAATATAGAAACTTGGCTTTTATAATCTTACCTTGGATCTTTTGTAGCCTTAGAATATGAACTATCACGCCAGGTACATGCATTTTAAAGGGAAAATTAATCGTACATAACCTCAACCGTAAATTGTCGAGTTTTCAAAAACCTTGTATTTCTTTAACAAACTCTGGCCCCTTTGCGCTGCTCTATGACGTTAAATTTATTCATATCTTTTCATTTTTTTAAAATTAATTCGTTACACAAGGTGATCGACATCTTTTCCCAACACGTGTATTTGCACAATTTCCATAAAAATGCAACAAATATTTTTAAAATTCATATATTATGAATTCCTGCTTTATTTTTATTTATAAATCTTCACACCTGTGTAGGTAATTTCATAGTTGTACTATCTTTCGCGTTTTTCAACCAAATTGTTTTCACTTGAATTTTCCTACTTAGATGACCCTTAACGCAATTAGACACATTAATAAACTGTGTATATCAGTGATTATTGTTTATAGTCAATAAGCCATAAAATGTAACTGTAAAGTCAATACTACCACACGTGCCGATTACTCATCACAATATTCAAATAGCTGAAAAAGTAGATACCCTTATGTGTTAATCATAAAAACAATAAAACGGTGTGTTCAACGTAATACAACCCTACTGCGTTCTTAGTCTGAGCATTGAAGCAAATATTAAAGTTTAAAATACGTTTAAAAATGATTCTTATAATTTTGGTAAATTGAGAAAACTGCTTCTTTGTCGTTTTGTTGACAAACTGCTTAAAAAGTGCATCCAAATCACATTTTGCAGATATCCGACGAATTACTTACCTTTAGAACTCAGTTGTCGAACGTTGTGAATGAAAGGTATTTAAGGAATATTTGGTGGATTTTTAAGAATTTTGGCAAGAAAACGGCAAGAAATCTGTCTTGAAAGATTACAAGAATTTTAAGAATCGTTGTAAAAAGTTAGTTTCAACTTCTTTTTTGTTTCATTGTGTCTAGTTCGTAATTGTAAACCTTGTATTACCGTATATACCATTTCATTGTTTGTATGGCAATACATTAATAAAGCACGAAAGAGTAACCCAGGTGCGTTCCTAAGTAGTTGTCTACTGTGACGATTAAGTGCACAAACGGGGACTGTATGATTTAAAGTGGGAATAAGTCGAGAAATGAGGGGAGTATAGGGATTGTTTAAGGTTGAATTTCCTAACGAATGCTACTGTAGCACTGTATACTTTCCCATTGCAAAGTAGAAACAAGGTCTATTTAATATTACAGTAATTATAGAATACAAGGCGTGATAATGTACATTCCGTTATACAATATCATAGGTCCTCCACGATCTGATGGCAAAGTATACAGCTAGTCGATTTTAATACTAGGGTAATTTTAACGAAAGAGGCGTGCGCCGGCGTGATTATATACAGACACAGGTAAAGCTTCTTACACCTATATACGTTTTAAACCCATCCGTCTTAATAAACACTCTGTCATGAGATCGTGGGCGAACTCTACTACCTTTATTGGTCGTTTAAGGGTCATCTTAGTAGGAAATTTCAAGTGAAAACCATTTGGTTAAAACGTGAAAGAGGGGTACAACTATGAAATTACCTACACAAGTGTGAAGATTTATAAATAAAAATAAAGCAGGAACTGATAATTTAAGAATTTTTGAAATATGTGTTGCATTTTTTGTTGAAATTGTGCAAAAAAAACCACGTGTTGGGAAGATGATTTTCACCTTGTGTAACGAATTAATATAAGAAATGAATAGATATTAATAAATTCAACGTTATAGAGCAATGCAACGGGGCCAGAGTTTGTTAAAGAAATACAAGGTATTTGAAAACTCGACAATTTACGTTTGAGGTTATCTACGATTTTTTTCCTTTTAAAAATGCGTGTACAAGGCGTGATATTTATGTTCTAAGGCAACTAATAATCCAAAATACAACAAGTCATAAAAAGTGCACGGTCACACAATACTGTACTATTTGAATTGAGGTGAATATTGTTTGCTTTGAACAATGCTGAACTATATACAGCCGAATATGCTACAACAATAATCAAGTAATATAGAAACTTGGCTTTTATAATCTTACCTTGGATCTTTTGTAGCCTTAGAATATGAACTATCACGCCAGGTACATGCATTTTAAAGGGAAAATTAATCGTACATAACCTCAACCGTAAATTGTCGAGTTTTCAAAAACCTTGTATTTCTTTAACAAACTCTGGCCCCTTTGCGCTGCTCTATGACGTTAAATTTATTCATATCTTTTCATTTTTTTAAAATTAATTCGTTACACAAGGTGATCGACATCTTTTCCCAACACGTGTATTTTGCACAATTTCCATAAAAATGCAACAAATATTTTTAAAATTCATATATTATGAATTCCTGCTTTATTTTTATTTATAAATCTTCACACCTGTGTAGGTAATTTCATAGTTGTACTATCTTTCGCGTTTTTCAACCAAATTGTTTTCACTTGAATTTTCCTACTTAGATGACCCTTAACGCAATTAGACACATTAATAAACTGTGTATATCAGTGATTATTGTTTATAGTCAATAAGCCATAAAATGTAACTGTAAAGTCAATACTACCACACGTGCCGATTACTCATCACAATATTCAAATAGCTGAAAAAGTAGATACCCTTATGTGTTAATCATAAAAACAATAAAACGATGTGTTCAACGTAATACAACCCTACTGCGTTCTTAGTCTGAGCATTGAAGCAAATATTAAAGTTTAAAATACGTTTAAAAATGATTCTTATAATTTTGGTAAATTGAGAAAACTGCTTCTTTGTCGTTTTGTTGACAAACTGCTTAAAAAGTGCATCCAAATCACATTTTGCAGATATCCGACGAATTACTTACCTTTAGAACTCAGTTGTCGAACGTTGTGAATGAAAGGTATTTAAGGAATATTTGGTGGATTTTTAAGAATTTTGGCAAGAAAACGGCAAGAAATCTGTCTTGAAAGATTACAAGAATTTTAAGAATCGTTGTAAAAAGTTAGTTTTAATTTCTTATATGTTTCACTGCGTAGAGTTAGTAATTGTAAATGTTGTATTACCGTATATACCATTTCATTGTTTGTATGGCAATACATTAATAAAGCACGAAAGAGTAACCCAGGTGCGTTCCTAAGTAGTTGTCTACTGTGACGATTAAGTGCACAAACGGGGACTGTATGATTTAAAGTGGGAATAAGTGGAGAAATGAGGGGAGTATAGGGATTGTTTAAGGTTGAATTTCCTAACGAATGCTACTGTAGCACTGTATACTTTCCCATTGCAAAGTAGAAACAAGGTCTATTTAATATTACAGTAATTATAGAATACAAGGCGTGATAATGTACATTCCGTTATACAATATCATAGGTCCTCCACGATCTGATGGCAAAGTATACAGCTAGTCGATTTTAATACTAGGGTAATTTTAACGAAAGAGGCGTGCGCCGGCGTGATTATATACAGACACAGGTAAAGCTTCTTACACCTATATACGTTTTAAACCCATCCGTCTTAATAAACACTCTGTCATGAGATCGTGGGCGAACTCTACTACCTTTATTGGTCGTTTAAGGGTCATCTTAGTAGGAAATTTCAAGTGAAAACCATTTGGTTAAAACGTGAAAGAGGGGTACAACTATGAAATTACCTACACAAGTGTGAAGATTTATAAATAAAAATAAAGCAGGAACTGATAATTTAAGAATTTTTGAAATATGTGTTGCATTTTTTGTTGAAATTGTGCAAAAAAAACCACGTGTTGGGAAGATGATTTTCACCTTGTGTAACGAATTAATATAAGAAATGAATAGATATTAATAAATTCAACGTTATAGAGCAATGCAACGGGGCCAGAGTTTGTTAAAGAAATACAAGGTATTTGAAAACTCGACAATTTACGGTTGAGGTTATCTACGATTTATTTTCCTTTTAAAAATGCGTGTACAAGGCGTGATAGTTCATATTCTAAGGCTACTAACGATCCAAGGGAAGATTATAAAAGCTAAGTTTGAATATTACTTGATTATTGCTGAGGCATATTCGGCTTTATATAGTTCAACATTGTTGAAACCAAACAATATTTACCTCAATTTCAATAGAACAGTATTGTGTGGCCGTGCACTTTTAGTGACTTGTTGTATTTTGGATTAGTAGTGGCCTTAGAATATAAATATCACGCCTGGTACACGCATTTTTAAAAGGAAAATAAATCGTAGATAACCTCAACCGTAAATTGTCGAGTTTTCAAAAACCTCGTATTTCTTTAACAAACTCTGGCCCCTTTGCACTGCTCTATGATGTTGACTATCTTAATATCTTTTCATTTTTTAAAATTAATTCGTTATACAAGGTGTAAGCTATTTTCCCCAACACGTGTATTTTTGCACACTTTTCTTTAAAAAATGCAACAAATATTTTAAAATTTCTTAAATTATCAATTCCTTCTGTATTTTTATTTAAAAATCTCCACACTTGTGTAGGTAATTTCATAATTATACCCCTATTTCACGCTTTTTAACGAAATGGTTTTCACTTGAATTTTCCTACTTAGATGACCCTTAAGAGTCATACAAACCATCATGGTGATTTTGACACGATTTTGACCACTCAATTACGGTATGCACAACTCTAATTAGACCATATTCTGGGGTTTTAATGCTCCCTTGTCCTAGAATAGGGTATTTTAAATATGAAAAACTTCCAAAACCAGAAATAATATCTGATATAAATCGTCACAGCCAATTTCCAAAGTTTTTGATAAAATGTTTTGATATTATCACCAGTTAAACTACAAGTGTTTGTATCCAGTACGTACAGGTCTACGCGTAAGAAAAATATCAACGATATGGACATTGTTTATAATCACGGGTGACATAAAAACGAAGTTTATCTGGGGATAATATCCCAACCATTTATGACACTATCAGATGTCCGATTTGGCAAGAGGCTTGGGGATTCATTTCAAATATCTTTTTCAGGTTTTAGGATATTTTTTTACATTTAAAATTCCCTATTCGGCTATTCTAGAGCAAAGGAGCATCAAATTGTTGGAATGTCGTCTCATTAGGGTTGTGTATACCGCAATCGGATGGTCAAAATGAGCTCAAAATCGTCATGGCGGTTCATATGACTAGTTCGACAGATTTATCCGTCTTTGATAAAAACTGGATAAACGGACGGATAAAATGAAAAGTTCAAATTAGACAGATTTTTTCCCAATTTGACTATTTTTAAATTAAAAGTACCAGAAAATTCGGACTTTTGTATGGAAATTGTACCAAAATCAAACGCTTATGATCAGGTCTGGGATCAGCCCGAAACGGGGGATCGCCCGATCGGGGGACAATCAAAGGGAAGTAATTCTTGTGGGTGTACACGCGAGTACACAGAAGAGTTCCGATGATTGCGAGTAATACTACCTTATGTAAACATCCGGTAGATCGTACATAGATACTCGCAATAAAGCTTTGTAAATCCTACAGGCAACAAGTAATATTTAATGACAGACATATCGGCAGTGTTTTATAATGATGACATGAAAGATTTAATAAAAGAAGAACAATTGAATGAAGATTTTAATTAAACACAAATTGACTGCTAATTCAAATCTATAAATTTAGTCAATTAAAAACATTAATACACTATTGTATCTTGTTTTTTATCAGACCACGACATCCATTTTGTCAGTTTTCTTCCTTTTATTTTTTAGTGTAAATGCTGAATAATTAGAAGAATTTTTGTATATAGTATAAACTGAGTTCGGAATTTTAAGCAAGTCACTACAAAGCCAATTTGATGATATAATCAATCGTAATAGTTAATACCTTTTCTGTTTATTATTATTATTATTTTTTAATTATTAGTGAATATGATTATTTTGTTTGAAATAAAGAACAGGAGGCTAAATGACAAATATTCTTTAGTTTAGAACAATAACGTTGGAACTAAAAGCAGGATATAGATTTACCCTACACTCCCGACATTTCGATATATAGCTACATATACACGGGTCAAAACTGAAAAATCAAATTGCCACTAAAAGCTTAGTTAGTATATTGTGACAGTGGATTGAGAATTGAAACATATACTAATATTAGCTACATATTTACAGCTGTTTACCTGACTTTGCAACAGAATAAAAGTTCTGACACAACCTGGACATTTTATCCTGAACAATTACAAGTTATTTCATGAAAGAATGTGTAGACTGTAAATTCTTTAAAAACATTTTGGTATTTAATGGTGGTGGGGCAAAATTCAGACAGAAAATTACCAATATTATCTTCAAAGAGTTGGTTATCACACATCTGAACTAGGTAAGAAACGGTCCTTTTAGCATTTCTATACCCGTAACTACGATGTATTTTTAACGGGAACATTTATAACCGGAAGTGCATTTTTAAGAGCTTATAACTTTTTTTCCGCACGACAGATTTTTTTCCGCACGACAAATCTTTAGAAATATCTGTTTACTGTAACTGTTCAAATTTTTAAGTCCCCCTACTTAGAAATGAATCCCCGCGGCCGTTTTTTATAACAGGTCATCAATTTTACTCGATTTTAAGCCCGTTTCTAGGCAAACAAATGAAATACGCATGCGCGATGTTATAGTCATAAAAACGCTTAGACGCTTTATCCCCCGATCGGGCGATTTCGATTTATCCCCCGTTTCGGGCTGATCCCAGACCTGATGATAAAAAGTATCTTAATGACAACCAGGGGACTAAAAATGTACTGATATTGACAAATTTATCCATTTAATTGGTCAGCCTGTTCTTAATCACAGATCAATTGGACACAACATCTCCTCAGATAAGGTACGTAGTGTGTTAGGTGATACTCAGTAGAGTTGCTTAAACTTAACTTCAGGTGGGGAAGAAAACTGACAAGTTTAACTCGTGTTTTAAATCCGAATGTTGACAAAGTAACTAACGTCGGATACGGTAAAGGGGAATTTAGTTCAATGACTTTCACAAGAGACAAATAAACCTAGACGGATCGTTCATTGTTCATTGGTGTGCTACATACAGGAAGGATTTGCCGGAAAAGGTTATATCCGGTAGATGGCGCAATTCAAAAACCTGTAAAATGGCGCTGGATTTGAAGATGCAGTCAAAACAATTAAATTGAAACACTGGTAAGATGAAACATCGACACAAATTAATGTATAGATATGTTATACTGAAGATCTTGTATTTATTCAAATAGTATTTTGTGACATTTTATTTGGGAATAATTGCTTTATCGCACGCATATTTACTATCGCGAAAAAAGCAGGGGGGGGGGGTGGTGTTTGTTGCTGTTCTTGCAAAAATATTTGGAACGGAAACATCCATGCTACGCATATAAAGACTTGCTTTATATTTTACATTCGGACATGATTGAGCAATTTTAAATTTCGATTAAAATCAATTATCTTTGAATATGAAATTTATGGTTATTTGATGGCTAATTTTCACAATAAAACAAGGGACCTTGTCCCAATCACAAAACATTAACAACGAAACCCTGATTTCAATTTCATTTCATATTTCAATACATTTTGAGAATTGATTACTGTCATACATCTTTTTAATTTTCAGGTGAAGTGTAAAAATGGCAGGCAATGGAGATGAACAGCTGTCTTGTCGTTTAAAAACCCTGGATAATTTAATAAAAGGGGATACTTATCAGAATGTGACTACAACAATTCTTTCTCAGGATGGACTTTTGGACAGCCTTCTAACCCTGTATGATGAATGTTCACATGAACTTCTAATGAGAAATAAATATGTTGCAGCTTTTGTTAGACAGCGTAAGTTATATCGGATGTTTTGTTAAAAACAAAAATTTTTATGGCTGGCATGTACAGTACTCAGTAGCATCTAACTCAAATATACAAGAACTGAAATGGCATTCATGCTTAGCCAGGGGTTCAAATTATATTTGTAATAAAACTTAAAAGGTGCAGGACCTTTATCTTTATTTTTGGCAGGTCCTGCATAAAGTTTTTGAGAGTCCAATATAAACATTGAAATTAGCTTTATGTGCAATTATGTAGAAAAATTATGATTATCCTGGTAAAAATGGGAGGTCCACCAGCCTTTTCAGTTTCATTATCAAGGTCCCGATGTAAATTCTGTAGGTCCTGGACCTCGGAGTCGGACACAGAATTTTGAACCCTTGTTACTTGTTGAACCCTTTGACATCAGACAGTCGTACACATCTGGAAGGTGGATTTACTGTTTTACACATTGATTTTTCATAAATAAAATACCAAAGGTTATTATATATTCAGTAATTAATTTTACATAAGAACTGCATGTAATTGGCTGTAATTTGTAAATTTTTTAAAAGAAATTTTCAGACATTGATAGCCAATTGCGATTTGGGCTACCAGAAATAGAAACTTGGTGTATCATAATGTATACAATTACTAGTAATTCTTGTTCATGAAATTAATTTTCAGATGGCTCAACAATTACAGAATTACAGAAGTTACGGATAAAATGTAGAGATTTTGAGGTGAAGGATGTAATTGGGAGGGGACATTTTGGGGAGGTACAGGTAGTAACAGAGAAATCTTCAGGAACAGTGTATGCCATGAAGATATTGAGTAAACATGAAACTCTAGCACAGCAAGAGGTAAATTATTTATTGATAATTTGTCTTGATATAAAATAAGAAATAACGTCATGGATTGTACTATCCCAAATACCAGTAATCTGGCAACTGTTGTGGGGGTTCAGTCAAAATTCTTTGATTGTTTCCTTGAACAGGAAGGGGTTCAGTGGAAGAGTGACCTAGTCCTAACTTGTGCTTACTAATCACTGCCTAGGTTTTGAATCCCACTTTGAGAGATCCCGTTTTGAAAAAGTTTGTGAATTAGCTTGCTGAAATTCAATGATTTTCTCCACCATAAAAATCTCCATGAAAGTAATAGAATCTAGACTAGGCTGTCAAACAATATAACTATACCTGTCTTCGATGAAACATACAGAAGCAATTGTATTGCAATTCCCATGAAAGACAATTGGGGTCATGACCCTCTATGTGTATCAATTTTCCCACAATATTATGCCATGTCCTACACAGGGGGTCACGTGGTCATGTGAGGTACGCCGATCTCGCATGGCTTAAAATCCTATCTCACATGAGCAGGTATGGAAGAAATAGTGCAAGGGTCAAAACAAATCAAAATATTTATTAAAAGAAAGAATTGTAAATATAAGAAATGACATTTCTGCTCAGGGTATTTCAAGGGGTACTGCCTTTGCGCTTCATCGAATTTGGCACATGATACACTATCTTGCATTACCCCTTGAAATACCATGAGCAGAATGTCATTTCTTAATTGAATTCCACTCCTTGAAAATTGAAATGGTTATTTTGGCTTTGGTGACAACTATAATGCATACAAAATGCCAAGTTTTTTCAAGATTAAAAACAAAAAATCGGAGTCACTCAGACTGTGTGGTCCTTGATAAAAATAGTTAATCTGTCACAATTTACGTAACACAAAGTCTAAAAGAATTCCCCATTGCTCAATAGCCTGCTTTGTTACACAATAAATTTATATACTGTAAACTTTTTTTGTGTAAATTTTAGATATCATTTTATGAAGAGGAAAGGGATATAATGGCTAAAGCGACAAGTCCGTGGATAACAAGGTTACACTACGCCTTTCAGGATCATCAGAATCTGTATTTAGTTATGGAGTTCCATGCTGGAGGAGATTTGTTATCACTGCTATCTAGGTGTGTATAATTACTGCAAACTGTTGATTTTTTACATAATTTAAATATTAATAAACAGAGAAAAACGTTATTTATTTATGTTTAAGTTCAGTATGATTAAGTTGTTCCTAATTGGCTGTCAAAAAAGTTCTGTAAAATTATAAATGCTTATGGTGATTAGATTTCCCTATGTATGTGGATATTCTTGTTGCCTGGATGATTAACAAACATTCATGACATGATTCTTCATGAAAAGCATTCAGGAATATTTTTCACAAAATCGTTGAAGTTATTTTGAATGAAAAGTATTTCTTGTATCTTTTAATAATAATATATTAATAATAATAATAATATTATTATTATTATTATTATTATTATTATTATTATTATTATACAATGTATGAATTATTTAATATTATTAACAAGAAAGTTTTGTATCATGTGACAAATTTTGTATCCTATCTGCAAGAACAGTTTATGTAATTTATTTACTTTATATTTATAATGTATTGTAGGTATCATAGTATAATGTATTATAAATATTATATTATATGTATATATCAATATATATTAATGTATCTTACCATACCGCTATTGCATATTTGTAACATGCCCTCATGTTCCACTCTTAGAGTGGCTGAGGTTATTTATTTTGAAATAAATGAAATGAAAAATGAAAGGATGTATTGTGTGTGACCACTTACTGTCTAACATTTTTTTTTCTATTTTTAGAAATGATGACATATTTGAAGAAGACATGGCCAGGTTTTATTTAGCAGAGATGAGTCTAGCTATTGATGCTTTACATAGTATGGGTTACGTTCACAGGTAAAGTTATTTTGAAATTGGAAATTAAGTTAGAATTCAAGGTTATCACATTTTGCCAGACCTTTAATTTTTTCCATTTTTCATTTTATTGTTTATGGCTAAAAAACTGCAGATTTGTCATTATACTTGGTATTGCAGGGCTCCACAAAGGGTTACAAGCCTTCTGTATAATGTTTTATTATTTTTATTGGCTTATTCACAAGTCTTGCTACAAACTGGGGATTATAGGCAGTGATTATGCTAAAATATTAATATTTAGGGAAGGTTAATCCACAAAATTTGAACTGCATCATGTTGGAACAACTAAACCACAAACCCTATGCAGTAAGTTATTTTATTTCTGACTGAAAAGTCTTGTCATTGACCTGCAGAATAAAAAGGTCTGTCATTGACCTGCAGAATAAAAAGGTCTGTCATAGACCTGCAGACTGAAAAGTCATGTCATGAACCTGCAGAATGAAAAGTCTTGTCATAGACCTGTAGAATGAAAAGGTCTGTCATAGACCAGCAGACTGAAAAGTCATGTCATGAACCTGCAGAATGAAAAGTCTTGTCATAGACCTGTAGAATGAAAAGGTCTGTCATAGACCAGCAGACTGAAAAGTCATGTCATGAACCTGCAGAATAAAAAGTCTTGTCATAGACCTGTAGAATGAAAAGTCATGTCATAGACCTGTAGACTGAAAAGTCATGTCATGACCCTGCAGAATGAAAAGTCTTGTCATAGACCTGTAGAATGAAAAGTCATGTCATAGACCTGTAGATTGAAAAGTCATGTCATTAACCTGCAGAATGAAAAGTCATGTCATTGATCTGCAGAATGAAAAGTCATGTCATGGACCTGCAGACTTTCAGACCCTTAGAAGTTCCTTATGTACATATTAATATCTTCTACTACACATTGACCTGAATGTATTTATACCTTGATTTTCATTGAATTAGAATTAGTTTTACTGTAGTACGTAATAATTTTTCATCTTTTCTTCCAGGGACATAAAACCAGAGAATATATTGTTAGACTGGCATGGACATGTAAAATTGGCAGACTTTGGTTCATCAGCTAAACTTTCCCCAGATATGCTGGTAATTATTAGAATAATTTTTGTAGAAAATAAGAGGGAATTGAAAACCGAAAAAAGCTGTTTGAAGGAGGAATGAAAATACAGAAAATTACATTAATTTGGTTAGATCATCACCTATTATAAATATATACATGTTCACCAGTCAGTTCTTATGGTATAATAAACATAAGTTTACAAAATTTCAGGAAAATGCTGAGTATAAATAAATATTTTAATGGTTTTACTATTTAGGTTACTAAGTTCAGTGCAATGAATGGGTTGTTATGTTGTAACTGGGTGGCCTAAATTGTTTTAATAAATTTACAGGCATGTAGTGATTTTGTTACATTTAAAAAAAAACAACTACCTCCTGCCTTTTAAATTGGGAAAATTTGAAGTTCTGAAATACAGTTAACTGGTTTTTTTTACATGTTTGCAATAGCTTAGGATCTCTCATTGCAAAGATATTAAATTGTTACAACTAACATTTTGTGGGAAAGACAAATACATTTAATTTACTAGTATATCATTGTTTTTGGAATTTTAATGGTGAAATTGGGGCATTTTAGTCATTTTTCCATGGGGAAACTACCTTTATTCTGTAGTAATTTTAAGCAAACAAAATCAGTGACATATACATGGTACACTGCCAAGCAATGCTTTTGTTAAACATTGTAAATTTAATTTATAATTTTAGGTGTCATCTAGAATGCCAGTAGGTACACCAGATTATGTTTCTCCAGAATTGTTAACATCAATGAATGACCAACAGAGAAGGACTAATTACGGTGTAGAGGTCGACTGGTGGTCTCTAGGTATCTGTATGTACGAGATGCTGTTTGGTAAAACTCCATTCACAGATGAAAACGGTTCTATGGTGTTTACATACTCCAATATAATGAACTTTCAGGTAAGAGAAAGATTTGTTTTTTAAATTTACATTGTTCAAGGTTTTTAGCTCACCTCACCAAAGGTCATGTGAGCTTATGGTATGGTGCAGCGTGTGTGTGTGCGTGCGTGCGTCGTTAACACACATTTTCGACTTCTCCTCTGAAAGTACTTGGCAGATTTCAACGAGACTTGGTCAGAAGCATGTCTGGGTTTGTGCAATTTAGATTTGTTCGTGGTGTTGCCATGGCTACCATAACTAGGTCAAGGTGACCTAGGGATGCAAAAATCTTTAAAAATCTTCTTTTTCGAAAGTATTGATTGGAGAAAAAATCTGATGTGATATTTGGCTTCTCTACGGTCAATTCGGACAAAAAATAGGTTACACATTTTTGCGTTTAATTTTGAAAAAATAGTAAAATAGCTTCAAATTGTTATAACTTGACTATTTGGCCAGATAATGACATGGGGTTTTCAGTTTTGACATCTTCTTGTTAGTATCTTCAAAATGAGGTCAAGGTCAATTGTAAAGGTCGTGACCTAATTTTTTTTACCTCTGATTATAATTATTATCTCGAAAACTATAAACTTTTTGTATAGTCATGTATATTAGAATTATATGTTGTAGGTATTGATACAATGATCATTTTGATGTATAGAAAAAGGTCATGGGTTCAAAGGTCAAGGTCACAGATGTGAGACAATACCGAAATGGTTAATCATCTCGAAAACTATAAACTTTTTGTATAGGCATGTATATTAGAATGTTGTAGGTAATGATACAATGATCATTTTGATGTATAGAAAAAGGTCATGGGTTCAAAGGTCAAGGTCACAGATGTGAGACAATACCGAAATGGTTAATCATCTCGAAAACTATAAACTTTTTGTATAGGCATGTATATTAGAATGTTGTAGGTAATGATACAACGATCATTTTGATGTATAGAAAAGGGTCATGGGTTCAAAGGTCAAGGTCACAGATGCGAAACAATACCGAAATGGTTAATTATCTCGAAAACTATAAACTTTTTGTATAGGCATGTATATTAGAATGTTGTAAGTATTGACACAACGATCATTTTGATGTATAGAAAAAGGTCATGGGTTCAAAGGTCAAGGTCACAGATGCTAAACAATACCGAAATAGTTAATTATTTCAAAAAACTATAAACTTTTTGTATAGACATGTATATTAGAATGTTGTAGGTATTGATACAACAATCATTTTGATGTATAGAAAAAGGTCATGGGTTCAAAGGTCAAGGTCACAGATGCGAAAACAATATCGAAATGGTTAATTATCTCGAAAACTATTAACTTTTTGTATAAGCATGTATATTAGAATGTTGTAGGTATGGATACAACAATCATTGCGATGTATAAAAGAAAAGGTCATGGGTTTAAAGGTCAAGGTCACAGATGCAAAACAATACTGAAATGGTTAATTATCTTGAAAACTATAAATGTTTTGTATAGGCATGTATATTAGAATGTTGTAGGTATTGATACAATGATCATTTTGATGTAAAGAAAAAAGTCTTAGGGGTTTAGTATTTATGTTTTCTTTAAATCTATCAGTTAGCCATTAGTTATCAGGTGAGCATATAAGACCCATGGGCCTCTTGTTTTTAGAAGAGGCCATTTTTATAACAGTCGAATTTAAAACACCATTACAATATCTTTGCAAAAACAAAATAATGTTGTCATTTTGCAAAATAAAAGGTTAATTACCACATGGCCCTTAAAGATTGAACAATGAATTTATAAATTATTATCCCCTGCTACATTTCTTCCCAGTTATTTTTCAGTATTCCACAGTCTCAAGTGAGAAATTTCAGCCAAATTCCCTTCGATGGACTTTATATGGCTACCACATTGCCAGTCTATCACTTCCGAGGGCCATCAACCTGTAACAGGAAGGAGAAAAAATTCAGGGAGTGTCAGGTTCGATCCCCAGTCTGACCCTGCATTTTTTTTCCTGCCTGATACATTGGCAAGATACTAGTTCCCCATAGCTCTCATTTAAAGAGCAATTTTCGAATATATATGTAAAAATCATGTTTGATAAGTTTTTTTGTTTTTGCTTTTATAGAAATGTTTAAGTTTTCCGGACGACAATGAGGTATCAGCATCCGCGGTGGATCTGATAAGGAAGCTGCTTACAGATAAGGACAACCGTCTGACATACAAGGGAGTAGTTAACCATAGATTCTTCTCAACAGTCAACTTTAAATCAATTAGAGAAGGTATTATCACATATATTTGTTGTTTTGTTTTTCATCAATAAGACTTGAAAATAAGCAAGAGTTCAATCCAGTTAAAATTATTTTGAATTGGACATATATGTATAACCTGATTGTTTCAATTTGAATAAATTTACTAGTAGTATTAAAGTGTTTTTGATAAATCCAGATAAGAGAAACTGCCCTATGGTAATACATAGGTATTACAGAAGATTGTATAATTTGATAAATCTAAATACATGTATAAAGCTGGTCATATCATTACAGACTGAAAATCTTCATAAAATTAAATTCCTGAAAACATCTCTCTTCTAAAGCATGTTTTTATCTTGAAAATAAATTTTTCCTGAAAAAATTCAAGCCAAACAATTTTGTTGCATACATTTAGATCATTAATTTAAAACAATGCTTTCAAATAATGAAAACAGTTAAATATTTCAAATCTTAAAATGATTCGTCATGATGATTATTATATAAACCTGTTGCTAATATAGATTTGTATACTTGTATGGTAACTTGTTATAGATGGTAGTGTGTACATGTATATACAATTTATTTTACAGAGACTCCTCCTTTTGTGCCACATCTGAACAGTTTAGATGATACATCTAACTTTGAGGAGTTTGAGAAAGTACGTTATCAGCCAGTGTTTGATAATAAACAATCAGCTAAAGATTTCTCTGGGAAGGATTTACCGTTTGTTGGTTTTACATTTGTCAGGAAAGAAGGGACTGAAAACAGGTAATATAGACAAAATCAAATCTCATATTCTAACATGACTTGCGTTTTCCTTCATATGAAACATGAAGAAGCCAGCCGTGGTATAACAAACGATGTACCCATCGATGTTCCGTTTTAATGGCGCACTCCCTTGCTTATCTTTTGACGTCATGTTATTTGTCGCGAACAATGGTTGTGACGTAATTTTCATTTATAAAAACATTTATTTCAATGGAGGTAATCTGGACCTTTTGCAAATAGATAGTAAAATGTACTTCCAAAGAAAGAGTTCGCAATATTTATTTCATTTCTTTCTATTAGTCTATATCTAAGTCATGTTAAAATTGAAATGATCAACATTTACCCTTGGTATGTCGTCGAATAATACACGGGCCATCCTTAACATGCAGCGAATATATCACTCGGTGGCTTTCTTAAATCTACATGTATATTTATATATACATATATTTTATTTATATAATCTGTCCACGATCTGATGGCAGAGTGTTTATATATACAGAGGGATTTTTAAAAAACGCATATAGGTGTAAGAAGCATATCTTCATATGTGTATAATCATGCCGGCACATGCCTTATTTGTTAAAATTACCCTAATATTAAAATAGACTTGTTGTATACCTTGCCAACTGATCATGGATGACCTATACTTTATTTCAGTACTAAGTTATACAGTTTTTTGTCAGGTTACACAACCCCATGCACCCTGTAGATATATGTACCCTAATGATAATCACAAAAATTGTCATTTTTTGTCACCCTTCAAAGCAGCACTAATGAGGCCTTTCTTATCTCAATTTCATACTTGTGTAACTTGCATACCTTGTTGCCAAGGTTTTTTTCACAGTAATTATTCTGTGATATACATGTACAAGTTACATGTACTTCTCTACTACTGCATCATCGTGTGTTTTTGTAACCGTGGAAAATTTACAAATTTAGTTCTAACCATGTTAGCAAGTTAACCAATTGCGTTGAGAAAAATTTTAATAACAAATATTGTTAAGCAGATTATTTAAATAAATATTGAAATAAGACAGTATAAGAAGTTGACTTAATATCAGTGTTCAAAATAACAGCCAGTCATACAGTATGGGAATGGTATTTTGACTTTGTATTTGAAACACTGTGTTCTATAAAATATGACATTTTTTATATTTTTAGTTTAAAACCAGACCTAAGCTGTTCCTCGGATTCCTCTAGTGATACTGTTTATCAGTCACTCCCTCCACGTAGCCCCAAAAAGGATAAATTATCCGACTCGTCATCCTCACTGGAAGCTAACTATGAAGTTACGTTGACTGTGAAAATTAAAGAACTACAAAACATGAGACAGAGATGTAACCAACTGGAGGAGACAGAATGTGAACTGAAAAATAAAGTGGAAAAGTTAAAACTAGAACTGAAGAGTAAAGATGAAGAATTGACTAAAACTAAAATAGAAAGAGACAGTCTAGATAAAGAGATGCAGACATACTGTAACAAGGCAGAGGTAAATACCAGG
Organism: Anadara kagoshimensis; assembly: GCA_021292105.1. Classification (NCBI taxonomy): domain Eukaryota; kingdom Metazoa; phylum Mollusca; class Bivalvia; order Arcoida; family Arcidae; genus Anadara; species Anadara kagoshimensis. The sequence goes on from CM037872.1 coordinate 13,856,626, forward strand.
GATTTACAGCCATTTTTAAATTTGGGGGTCCCAGAGATGCAGGGTAAAAAGAAATGAGGATCCTGACATAAATTTCAAAGGTCCATGTTTCCATTACAAAAAAAAGGCTTGAATACTTTATAGTGTTCTAAAACCAGCTTGTTTGGCCGACACAGAGTTATTATGTGTTGATATTCAAGTTCAATCATATGCTTACACTGACAATGACAAATGTATGATTTTCATGTCTCCAACTGGATGCACATATCAAATTTTGGAGAGTCCAAAAGACAAAAATGTGTGTATAGGATGCGCATTTGTAAAACCCTGCTTATTGTGTGATTCCTAAGGGTAAATACTTGCATATAGGATGTACAAATGCACATACAGCATCATCTATAATTTATCATTGGGATATTGTGATTTTTAGGGTTCAACAATTTTTTTTTTAATTTTTTAAAAGAATTTCTACAAATTATTATCCAAAGGTGATTTTGGTCATCAGGAATAGTAGAGTATATAGTGTAATGAGTCAACAAGTTAAGGTATAGAATTTTTTTTCACATGTAATCAACTGAGGCAAAAGCATACACACAGCACTGTTTTGTGAGACATTAAATTAATGGGCCATTCAGTACTTCAATTACTTAGTCGTTTTTGGATACACCTTCACCCCATTTATAACTGATAAACTTTTGACTGTAAAACACTTGATATTCATGTGTGTTATAAGTTTATATATTGTGATTATTCAGACGTTAAAACAGCAGTTATCATCAGCAGTAGAAGACAGACAACATCTAGAAATGAAAGCAGAAAAAATGATTGTAGAGATCAGAGATATGACTGAGGAAGCTAGACAGATTGAAGAAGAAATCCTCAGGTACACATAGTTGTATTACAGACAGTACTTTTGTTGTTGGCAGCAGCTACTGTATGTTAATATTTTGTGTTAAGTTCTGCATGAAGTTTTTACATCTACATGTATGCCTTGTATGAAAATGCTGAGGCATTGCATTTTGGTTTCAGTTTTTCAAAAGTTGTGATTTTTAAAAAGAAAGGTCTAAGTGCACACTTATGGATCACAGCACATAGATATGTCTAGCTTTTAATCCAACTCTGGACATGGTGAGAAAATTTGTCAGTTCCCTTGTAGGAGTCTGTGGGTCTCTTCAGGCACTCTACTTCTCTCCATTGTCCCTGAACTGACAGCCTCGATATACACATGTATGTGAAATACATAAATAAATGAATACATAAATGGGGCATTCCAGTTCTCAAGAAATATGATGACCATTAATTCTTAAATAAGTCGCGTGACTGCTAATGAAAATACAAGTACTTATTAAACTTTCTTTTATATGATTTTAAAGTTTAAAGATTTTGAATTTTGAAAATGTGTTGAACACAGTAAACCTGCTACAGTGACCATCTATATATAAAGACCACCTGCTTATTAGGACCAGTGTTTAAAGGTCCTTTTGCTTCATATTTTAACCAAATATCCTCTATATAAGGCCACCTTTCAATAAATTCCTTTATTCACATATCTTATGGGTGGTCTTTATATATACAGGTATTACTTATTTAGGTTCAATAGGTGATGTTTATATACATATCTTACTGTAATTTCAAATTTTAAATATCTTTAGGACTGAAGTAGAAGAATTACAAGAAGTTGTAGTACAGTTAGAGGCAGATAAAGAAAGTCTGTTACGTAAACTATCAAATCGAGATAAACAGATCGAGTCATATAAAGAACAGTTGACTTCTACCCAGACACAAATGTCAAAATTACAATACAGACTTGATAAGGTATGTATAGAACAGTTAACTTCTACCCAGACACAAATGTCAAAATTACAATATAGACTTGATAAGGTATATACATGTACCATTCAATAATTTTATAACCTATGGTTTACATAAATCATGTTCAATATACATGTAAAATTGAATTGATTCAAAATTATCCTCCCCATACTTCCACATACCTTTCCTTCTCAATTTTGATTTCACACATGGTGGGTGTAGTTAGCTAGACAGGCGGTTCTTGTCCTTTTGTAGCACCTGGCCTCGCTTCCCTGGTGGAAGCTTGTGTTTAAATTAATTTGCCAGTTTTCAAAGTTCACACTTTACTTTTGGGATTGTGATTTGAACATGGAGCAGTGTGTTTGTGTTTTGATTTAATGGGGTCATTCTGAACCAGGTCATGAAGGATGGCCCTATTTTCAAAATGGGGCCAGCATTATAATATAAATGTATATGTATCTGATATTTTATTCAGTGGCTAAATGAGGAAAAAGGTGGATTGAAAAGATGGACCATGGTTGACCCATTGCCTTTTTTTTCTAGAGCTTCTCTAGATTGATCACCGATAAAGTAGCAGCAAAGAAACTAAAATATTAGTTTATACATTTTATACTGTTTGCTTTTGAACTTTTTCCAAATTAATGAATTTTCAATAAATTCTTTAATTCTGTGAAAAGCACGATTTGACATGCATTTTATTGGAAGCAGTTTTGATTGAATAAAATGAAAGTGAGAAAAACTACAGTCCAACCTGCCTTAATGGTCACCTCTCTATATATAAAGTCTAGTAGAATTGTAATCCAATTGTTCTCTCTTTATTCATGTTATTTGAACCTGAATTTAAAGGCCACCTGCCTATAAATGCCACTTTTACTGGTTCCTATGGATGGTATTTATAGACAGGTTTTGACTGTGACTGAAAATTACCAAAAAAGCCCCAAAAAACCAAATATTACTGAATTTGTTGTTGTAATTACTTACAACATGCAAAGGAGTATGAATTTAATGTTAGTCTTTTTTTTTTTGATAAAGTAAATTTAGTGTATATGTATGCTGTTGTATCTTATCCTTTAATTAGGAGAGACGAAAGTCCCGAGATGACCAGAAAAGAGACCTTGTATTACTAGAGACGAGAGAAGAAATGTGGAGAACTCAAGTTGATGATAAAAATTCTGATATTTCAGAGATGAGGAAAAAAATACAGGTATATGTAAAATGATGGAATGATTCTATAATAAATCATTATAAATCACCACATTATTACCTCCTGCCTTGGTAGAGGCTAAAACAAAGCTAGTAATTTTTTGGCCCAGGCAGTCCCGACACATTTTTATAGGCATACATTATGTGCAGTGTGTAATCTGTTTTTAATGACTCTAAAGCAAATGGTTTCAGTTCTGTATTTCACTAGTTAGTTAGTATGCATGTTTTATTATTGCAGCAGTTGGTCTGCTTGTCTGTAATTTACACTATTTTCTCACATATGAAACATGGAAATCCTACGTTTTTACCCATGTGAGATTTTTTCTGTCTCACCCTAGGGATGAGATCACTTGTCTCAACCAACAATTTCTCAATGTTACAATCACTTACACACACTTAATTGATGACATCATAAATAATCATTTTATGTGAGGACATCAACAAAATCAATTATGTCATTCTCAAAAGGCACGGATGATGGCCTGAAAACTGAACCTATGATGCAATTTTTGTTACAAATCATGTTTTTGTGCTGCAAATGTTTTAGAAAAAGAATCCTACACCAATAACAGTGTAAGACAGAGATATTTCAAACTCGGATGAATATTTTCATTGTCCAGAACTCGCTAAAGCTCGTTCTGAACAGGAAAATATTCATCCTTGTTTAAGATATCTTGCAGGTGTAAGATTCTAATCTTGTTTTTTAAAGTCTATAGGCAGCCAAACTTATACATGTCATATATCAGACTAAACGCTAATCTTCTCTAAACTGCTTGGTCTAATTGAATCAAATTTGTCAACGAAGATCCTTGGTTTATGCAGATTAAGATTTTTTCAAGCATGGCTGACACTGTTGCTGCAAAAAAAATTATAATGACCTTAGTCATGTTGATCTACTGTGCAAAAACATCTGTTTGTAGTGTTTGACAAACATGTCTTCTTAATTTAAATCATTGTTTCAATTATTTCAGGAACTTGGAGACTTGGTAGAAGCATATGAAATGCAAGAAAAAGAATACATGGAGAGAGAACAAAGGTTACTACAGAAATTAGAAGTCAGTGACAATGTTGACAAAGTGGTAGGTGTTAAATAAGGGTCTTTGTCTCACAGAAAAACAAATACACAATACATGTATATACACTCATATTTTTTTTTTCAATTCTGTGCTTTATGTACTGCACATATGGGAAATTTAAATTGTCATGTAGCTGACATTGTAAAGTTGAGAATTAAATAGTTTGATAATAAAAAAAAAAAAAACTCCTTGGTCAGATAAGACTTCTTAAAGAACTCCTAATGTCTGTTAGCTTACGGATCATAGACACTTTGACCATCTAGATACCTATCCCACTTGGGACAGATTCTAGTGTGAGAGTTTTTAAGTTTACTTGCTGATTGTCTGTGGTTTTCTCTGGGTGCTCTGGTTTCCTCCATCATTCTTGAACTGACTGACTCAATATAAATTGAAGAATCTCGACTGGGGTATAAAACTCCATTACTCTGCCCAACTGATAATGTCTGTCTCAGAAGTCTTCTTTGTGTTTTGTCTTTCATTGTTTTACCTCAGAGTTTCATTTTTAACTAAACTATTGATTTACATGTTGTTATGGTTTGTTTTACATGTACTTTGTATTTTGTGATATACTTTAAATTTTAAATGTAAATAAGTTTTTTAACACAGATGCAGTAGTGTACATTTATTTTATAAATGGCATTGTTATTTTTACAGGAGTTGCGGGTACTTGTGAAAACCAGTTCCCCAGATAAAAAGGCTATCCAACATAAAGCAAAGGAATTGAAGGTTACTTTTAATAAAGATTTCTTAAGAATTATCTATTTAATTAATTGAATTGTTAAAATGAATGTTTAAACTGAACTAAATTTTAACATTTATTTATCATCTTTGTTCATTCATACTGAAATTGTAAACTGAAACCTGTGTTGTAATCTTACAGGATCTGTTGTCTGAATTTTTAAATGTGCTGTTTAGAATGTTTCACTATACTGTAAACAGGAAACTTTTGTGTCATTCAATTTTCATGAGAATCATCATTTTAAGATATTTGTATATTTTTTATTTTCGCGCAGATGATGGTCAATGCAAATGCAATTAAATTATTATAAATAAAAAATTCACAATGATTTTACTTCTGTGTTTTCTGATTCTCAAAAATTTGTGTAAAAATGAGAAGTGTTGCATGTACGTGACAAAATTTTAAGATCAAAATGTTGTAGATCTATTTTCGACATGTTTCTTTGTTAATTTTAATTTCAGAAACTGGAAAAATTAGTTGATCAGTATGAACTTGAAGCCAAAGAATGGGAAGTTACAGAAGAAAATTATAAAGATACAGTTGAGGTCAGTCTACTTGTTAATTTGAATAGACAAAATGAGGTCTCTTTATGGTTGAAGTTCCCCTATTTCTGAATGGGCAAAAAAGGTCCGTCTTTATAATTGAGGTCTGCCTATTTCTGAATAGGGAAATAAGATAAAATCTATTTCCCTTACAAAGATATGTTGAGGTCAATCTATCTACATGTAGTTTTAAATTCCATAACAAAGATTTGCTTGAAGTTGGTCCATTTCTGAATAGAAAAGACAAGGTATCTCTTTCCCAAACATACATACAGTTGAGGTTGTTCTGTCTTATTCTGAATAGGAAATAGAAATAAGGCTACTTTCCAAAACTTTCTTAAGCTTTCATGATTAATCAGGTCTGTCATAACACTGAATTGCTAACAAGATGTTAATATTTTCGAGGAGATTAAAAAGTTTTCATTCAGAAGTTAAGCAAAGCAAACGTTTAAAAAATAAAATAGAATGTCCTCAGTGCATATAAGAAGTTTTAGAAGGCTGGATTTTTCTCAATTTTCCTAGCTCTTAAACACAAGATAAACCATTTAAGGTACTTATGATACTGTCATCTTTAATTGTTACTGATGTGCAATTATAAATCATAATGCAAAAATTAAACTCTGATTATTGATTGATTAATTAAACAGTTTTGTCTCTCCAATTATGGAACGCTAATTTTATTAGACTGGACAACACTTAACTGAAATGCACTGTTTTATTTACAGAAACTAAAAGCAGATGTAGAAGCTTATAAACAGAAGGGAAAATTAAAGTCGGAGGCTTTGGAGAGTCAGAAAGAACAAGTTAGACTTTATCAAGATGAAGTTACTGAACTTAGAGTCAAATTAAAGGTTTGTAAAATTAAGACAATTAAGACAAGTGGATTCTGGAAGTTTCAATTGAACTCTGAAGACAATACTATAGGGCCTTAGTGGCCAAGTGGTCTAATGTTCACCTTTACGGATAACAGTGCCTCTAACCACCTAGGTTCCAACTCCATTCAGAACGGATCTTAAGGTGAGAAAGTTTGTCAGTTTGCTTGATTGAAAGTCAGCAGTTTTCTCTAGACACTCTGGTTTCCTCTTTTCCTGAACTGACCACCTCAATTTAAGGGAAAGAATCTTGGCTAAGGCATAAATCTCCATTACTCCACTCTGAAGTAAATAAGTAATGTTATACAACTATAGTATGTTGATGATTTATAAACATGTTTTTTACTCCTTACTTTTGGTACTATTTTAGCTGTTTATAAATACTATACTTTAGCTTGACCTTAAATATTTTAGAAGTAGCATTCTTAAGACAAGTAATACATGTAAATGGTTTGCCAATGCCTTGGGATTTGACCCCAAACTTGGGGAAATTTTGATTGTCCCTGTAATTAAATTAATTGACCATTGAACTTCTGCAGTTAATAATAAGATAAATTCGTATGTGACTGCTTATGCCCTTTGGCCTCTTGTATATTTAACTTTGAGTGAAATAATATCTACTGCTGTGATTTTGTAGGATTTACAAGAGAGTGTTAAACAATGTTTGGCTGATGAAGACAAAGCACAGAAACAAAAATTCTTAGAAAAACAGATTAAGGTGAGGAGAAGATGCGATGTGTAAAAATATTGTACAGAATATTCTCTCTCTAAAATTGTGGAGGGAGGCAAGGTGTAAACAGATAATAGAGCAAAGTTGACAACAAGTAAGGCAGTGATTTTGTTTGTATAAAATTACTACTGAATGAAGGTAGAGAAAAATGACCAAAACTTCACAATATGTGACTACTAAAACTCCCAAAGCAACATTGATATGTATGTACTAGGAAAATCAAACTACATGAGTAGTTGTCCTTGCCCAGAAAAATTCAGATCCTCTAACAATACAACACCTTTGCAAAGAGGATCATAGTTATTGCCAGCATGTCATAATGAAGTTTGCTATATATCAGAACTTCACTTTTTTCCCAATTTGAAAGGCAGAAGGTAGTTTTTAAAAAATGTAACAAAGTCACTGTAAAGTGTATATCAGGACTGATATCCTTGTTTGGTACTTGGCCCAGGGCCCATTGAATTTTTAGAAAATAAACTTGTTTCAGACAACTTTGGGAAAAGTCAAATGGGAAAATACATAGTAAAAATGTAAAAGTCAAGGGTATTGGGGAAATTTACAATAATATTTGAACAAAATATAAATTTTAAACCTTGGAAATGCCAGCCATATATATTTGTATAGGTTGTTGACAGTATTATAGCAGTGTTGTCCTGTTAGGTTTATCAGAATACCAAATAATCAATATCACTGAAAAAAGAACATTCAGAAGTTTTAAGTTTTGTTTTCAAGAAAAGTTGGTAAATGACAAAGATCCTTCTGACAGCAGCAATGAAATATCAGATAATTACAGGTTAAGTTACAAAACATTGACCTGTCAAATTGACCTTTAATTTAAATATTTATCATGGATCAGTTCATTTATGTGTAGGGAACTCGGATGTCCATTTCGTCTAATACATTATAAGTGATACTCACTTTAGAGTAGGCACATTCACAGTATTTGCATTTACTTGAATCTTAACACTACCTACTTATTAGGTGGATCATCCTATATGAACATTCCTGATAAAAGGTCAAGCAGACAGGTAAATGTTGTTTGCCTATAACAGTTGAAATCATTATAAATTTAACCTACATTTAACTATCAGAATTTTTATATGTAGTTTTAAGATTTGTTAATGCACACAATTGTTTTATACAGGAACTTGAGTTGGAGGTAGAAATGTTGCGTAATGACAAACGTCGTCTACTTCAAGATACGTTGAAATATCAGACGGAGGTCAATGATAATAAAGTCAAAGTCTCAGAACAAGAAAGAGTAAGTAATGGTATAGATAAGATTGTCTTATACCCAAGATAGAAAAATCCATAAAATTTGAGGTACAAGATATCCATCTTGTACCCCCCTGTGCAAGATAGCCTACACACTGTTTTTCCCACAAAATTTTATCAACAAAATCAGAGGTATATATCAATAAGTTGCAAGCCTTGTTCTGGACCAAATATATAAGATCTCAGATTGAAATTTCCCTATCTTGCACCACTAGTTGTGAAAGATTCCATTAGTCTTGATTTGTGAAAGTTTGAATTCATGAAATTAATACCTGTAACTGATAGTACTTCATATATTACAAAAGTCCATTTACATGTACATCACCTGGACTACACTACATGTAATGAATTTGAAAGAATGACGACAAAAAAACAGTTGGGATTAAATGTAATTGGTTATTAAGGCTCAGGGTACATACATCTTTGACAAGGTACATAGTAAAATCCTGTACGTTTTTTTTACCCTTCAAAGCGATACTAGTTTGATTTTTAATTTTATTTTTTGTGTGATTTACGTACATTGTCGCCATGTTTGTTTACTGTAATTCGACTTTTGCATTATACGAGTTACTTCCTTTACTGCTAAACATTGCATGCATTTATGTTCCCTGGCAAATTTGTTAACATACTTCTATATATGCCCCCAAGTTAACCAATCGCTATGAAGAAGTTTCTTTAAAGGGTGACAAAAGTTTTTGTAACCATCCAACATAAGTTCTCCACAACTTGTTCCTAACACTTATAGATATTGAGCTGATTTTTGGTACGTGCACAATGGGTTACAAATCAATTATATTTTTCCTTCTGCTCTGCTGACAGCCCTTGGATTTTGAAAATTTCACAGAAATAACTAGAGAACTCACACACATAGTCTTTTATTTTGGTTACAAGTGCATGTTACTACGTTACCATGTGTGTTGAATTTAATTACTAGTATTTTTTTCATGGAATTTTCTGTTTGTTTTAAAATTAATTGATTTATTCAAATACATATTTTAAACATCTGAATTATCTAAGATGTATCTAAAGAAAGTTTTCTTAGGAATGGATTACTGGGCTGCTAGAAAATATGAAGATTTTAAATTTTTGTTATCTTTTATTATATAAAAACAATAGATTAACAATAAATATATAAATGCAAACAGTTGAATAAATAAATTAATTAATAAATTATTGATTAATTAATAATAGTAATGATAATAACAGTAATAGAAAGTCTAAGATGATTGCTTTGTTGAACAATAAGCAGAGCAGTTATAAAAGTATGGGTCGCTCCCTACCTACTGTACCCTGCAATGCTTAACATCCAACAAAAGCGCTTTGTTGGGTGATTAAGGCCATACGAAGATTTTAATTAACACTTGAATTAACACATGTAATGCAGACAGTGAAGACACTGGTTAAGTAATATGAAGTTATACTATATGTTATTGATTAGGTCATTACTTATGTTACACAGACAATAACAAGACAGACAAGCCGTCTGGAGCGACTTGAGAGACAGCTCAATGATGCCAGGGAGAGAGAAGTTGATATCAGAGTCAAAGCTAGAGAACAGGCTGATCTCAGGTAATTTTGTTGAAGTAATCACTTTTTGTTCTGTTGAAAATGTAGCAGCATAAGGTTATTGACCTTGTGTTATAAAAGAGGATCCCAGTGACTGATTGGTCCTTCTCAGGTAATTTTGTTGAAGTAATCTCCCTGCTTTTTGTTATGCTGAAAATTGGGTATTGACTGTTGGCTTATAAAAGAATATCCCAGTGACTGATTGGCCTTAAGTACCTGCCTGCACATCAAAGTGCATCTCATTGTCTAGGTTATAATTCCCATCTGGGTAGATTCTAGTGTAAATGAGAAAGTTTGTCAGTTCACATGTAGAAGGTGGATGGTTTTCAGCAGTAGGCTAAGTGGATTTTATTGCGAGAAAAGTTTATTTGCTTAAACTTGATGGCTTTCATCACTTCTATGGGTTGACTTTTTCAACAAATTGAAATGAACTTTACAAATGGATGGAATATAGTTCTGATGATCCAATAATTTATATAATAAATGTGATGTCAACATAGTGCCATTATTTCTGTTGTTGATCTTCTTTTTCTTTCCTGCATTATACATGTATCTGATCCCATTTGAGTAATTTGAAAGAGCTTCAAAGAAGAGGGAATATACTGGATTATCTGTCCTTCCGTTTGTCTGTCCATTCAGCCATCCGTCTATCTGTCTGTCCGATACAAAGTTTTTGGAACAGTTTTCTTAGCAACTACTAGTCACAGTCACTCGAAATTTTAAATACCAGTTCATTATTAGATCACATACCTTAAATACTAATTTCAAGGCATCCAGACATCTACTTCACTTTTTGTTTGTATTCTAATATGTGTAAAGAGTGGGGGTATACTAAGGGAGCAGTAGCTCACAGATTTCTTGTTGTGTCTGTTTTGCCCATCTCTCTCTTGTTTTTTTTTTGTTTTCCTTTTTCCCCCAATGGTTTCTCAACACATCTTATATGCATATCAGTTTGAATTTCAATATTTAAAATGCAATGTTTTGTTTTTCAGGAGTAAGTTAGCAGATGAAAGGATGCAAGAAGTCAGAGAGCAAAACATTAAGCTACAGAGTGAACTCCAAGAGTCTAAAAAAGAGGTATCAACCCTAAAATCACAGGTTAATCTACAGAAGGACGACAAAGAGGAGATTACAAAGCTAAGGGGAGATAACCAACAGTCTAGTAACAAAGTATGTGAACTACAGAAAAAATTAGATGAAAAGATAGATGAAAGGTACGATTTGTTGAAACAGATAGATGAATTAAAGGAGAAGAGTGAGAAATATCAAAGGTCGGAGAAAAGTTTGAAGGAAAACTTACAACAAGTAGAGAAGAAATTAGAGGATTCTGAAACAAAGTCCAAAAATCTGGTCAGTGTTGAAAGGGAGAACTTAAATTTGAAAAATCGAATAACCGATCTGGAAAAAGAAGTGGAGAAAGTCGAGAAATTTGAAAGTTTGCAGAAAGATAAAGATCTTTTACAAATCAAAATTCAGAATTTAGAAAAAGACTTAAAAGAACAGAAAACAATTTCAGAAAACCGCTGGAATAAACTGGCTGATGCCGAGGATCTGAGACAAGAAAACAAGTTCCTAGAAAGTAGAATCAAAAGTCAACAGCAACATGCTGAACAGTTTGAAATCAGAATAAAAAATCTAGAGTCTGAATTAGCATTAGTAAGTCAGAAAGACAACAAAATCAAAACACTATGTGAACAGATGGACAGTGTTAAGTTGGAAAAACGGTCAATGGAAGTCAAAATACGGGAATTACAGACAGAAGTCGATCAGAAACAGAAGCAGACAACTGATAATAGGAAAGATGTCAGTCATTTAGAAGAGAAATTACAAATGGTAAAATTTATTTATAAGAACTTTTTGAAAAAGAAATTTTTATTTTCTATTTAAATTGGCTGGAATTTAAAGATTTTGGGGGGAGACTAACTAATGCTGTAAACATTAATTTTAGCAGTGTGGTTTTCACAGTGATACACTAGCACTAATATACATCCCTTGACAAATTAAGTATGATCATAGTGCACAAGGTGATTTATGAAAATTTGCCTAATTTAAGTCCACATGAATTTACCTAAATTATAATTGGTGCTAAGATTTGTATACACTAAAACTTAAACTAATGTTTACAGTATTATATTGTCACTTTGGAATGAGTGATATTTTATTTTGAACCTTTAAATTCAGCAGTGTTGAGACATCTCATAGAATCTTTTAATTTTGTCATTTAACCAAGTTTACCCTTAACACAGCTACTGCATATAAAGACATTGGGATACATGGGATTGACTAAGCAAATGTAAATTCCTGAATCTTTTGAAGATTTCTAATTTCAAACTCTACAAAAATGTACTGGTATATACTTACTTTCAGTTTACTGAAATTTTGACCATTATCCTTTGTAAATATTTGTTTATACAGTAAAACCTGTATATAAAGACTACCCAGGGACTTTTATAGACAGGTGATCAGTATAAAGTTATATAGAGGTTATATATGGTTTAAATATTAAACAAAAGGACCATAAAGAGTAGTCTTACTAAACAAGTTATTATATATAGATGTAGATGGTCGCTACAACAGGTTTTACAGTATAGACAGTAGCCTTAGTATGCCTTTATTTATATGGAAATAGTCACTATATCAGGTTTTACTGTATGTAGAGGAGGTTGCTATAGCAGCAGATTTTATTGTATTTCAGGAAAGAGAAAAACATGATCAGACTATACTTGAACTTAGAAAAGAACTCCAGGATGCTAACTTAGCTTTAAGTGAAGCTAGGTCGCTGATATCAGCCAATCAGAGACAGGAGATCAGTCAGAGAGAAAGATACAATGCTGAAATCAGAGATCTTCAACTCCGACTTCACCGAGCAGAGGTAGGAATATCCAAAAATTAAACTCAAGATTTTAAATGTGAAATCGATATTTTCTTAAAAGTTGTCAAGTAAACTAGGTAGAGTGGAGTGGAGTTATAGTGTTTTATATTCCAGTCAAGATTTTTATATCAAAGCAGACAGTTATGGGATGGTGGAGAAAACCACAGTCCCTGTAGAAAATCTGAGCACAAAGGTCCCCAAAAATGTTTAAAATTGTATGGATAGTTTTATTTCTACAGTCAAATGAATCAGAGGGTCACATTTTATCACTGTTTTCTGAAACAAATCAGCATAGGCTACATATAGTAACAGGAGAAGGGTTAAATTATAGAAAAACCTTATTGACATTATGAAGGTCATGTTGTAATTAGCTCAGTCTTCTTCACAATTCTTGACAAAAGCTAGGGCAAGTACTTGAATGTTATAATGCAGTTTGCTATATTCAAAAGCTTCACTTTTCATAATCTTAAAGGTTTATAATTCTAATGTAATCTTTATAAAATAATCAATTTTATAGGGTTCAGCAGCTAATGAAGAAGACTTAACTTTAATGAAATCACAAAACAACAAACTCAACAGACAGATTAAGGTGAGTACATGCATATGGTTCTGTTTTTACTGGTTTAGATAAATTTTGTGTCAATATTTGTACAATGAATTATCATTGTTCTGGACAATAAATTTATACAAAGTCCAAGGAGCTTACAGAACAGACCTGTCAAAAGTCAAAAACACTGAGCTATTGAAAAATGCTTGATGTCAAGTGGCCGAGATATAGATAGCTCGTGGCCAAAAAGTTACTTAAACAATACTAGTTTCTGATGAATATGAAACTAGTATACAAAATCTACACAATATCTTAATAGTATGCAGAATCATGAAGTCATGTGTACCAACGATTGAAAAACTATTTTGAGGGTGTGTACGATCTATGCAATTTCACCTCATGGTCTTAGGAAGTAATTGACCATATATATTTGATTTAAATTCTTAATTGCATTTACCATTTATCTTAAATCTATTCGGTTTAATATGTATGTGCAGCCATTCTGAACTCCAACAAAAATGTTGTACATAATTATAACAACAGGTGCTTTCATTTATGGAGAAAATGTCCTGAGTTTGTTCACAAAATGTCGCAAAATCAGTTCTGATGATAGCAGAAAAACTGTCAAAACATATTGACTAAATAATTAAAGTAATATGTACCATAACTCTTCATTGTAGGGTTGAAAAGATTTTTTTAAAAATATATATCCAATTACTTTTTAGGAATTAGAGGACAAATTATTTAACATTCAGAAAGAGAAGAGTGCCAGTTTAATGGAACGTCAGATGTTAAAGGATACAATACTACAGAAAGAACATCAGTGTGAACTAGAAATACAGGTTATTTATTTATTTTACAATCAGAAGTTGGTTGGTTGGTGCTCCAGAAGTCATGTATATCAGTGATTTTGTTACATTTTTAAAAACTACCATCTGCCTTTTAAATTGGGAAAATTTCTGAATTACAGCAAACTGCATAATTAGATGCTTGCAATAACTTGGGATCCTCTTTGCAAAGATGTTAAATTGTCATTTTGTTAGTAAAGACAACTAGATTCAAATTGCTAGGACATCACTGTTGTTTTGGGAATTTAGAGATCAAATTTGGACAATTTAGTAATTTTCCCCCAGGGGAAACTACCCTTATTCGGTAGTAATTTTAGATAAACAAAATCACTGTATATATACATGTAGCTCTAACTAACAGCACTTTTGTTCTAAACAATTCACAATTACTAAATTACTTTTTAAATTTTGATATTTTAGTTTAGAAAATAAACTGTTTTCATGTCTCATTGGACCTTTGATTTTGTTGTTAGATGAGAAAATACTAACCTCAACATGCTCAGTACAATGTCGAAAAATTTATTCCTTTAGGTCACATGGAAAGATTGGATGTGGCATTTGATTCTATTTCTAAACACAACCATTTATGGTTTACGGAGGTCAAATTAAAACTTACAACAACAAAAAAAAAATAATCAAGGTTGAGTTATTCAACATATTTATTGAATTTCAGTTGAAAATTTTGGACATAAAACAGAAAAAACTACAAAATGCAAGATGTCTTAAAAAAAATAACCTCATATAAGCCAAAATAGCCCTGAAACTGGGAATTACTGACTCCATCTTTGAGCAGGTACTTGTTATCCTTATAGCAAGACCTGTATACATGGTATACATAGGCTACCCATGGGGGGGGACCTAAAAATATGGCTTATAAAGACAGGTGGTCTTCTTTGGCTTATAAAGACAGGTTGTCTTCTTTGGCTTATTAAGATATAGAAATTCTCTTTAATTTAAATATGAAGCAAATGGGCCTTAAAACATAGGTCTTTATGGAAAAGTGGTTTAATGTAAAGATGGATGCTATAGTGGTCTTTACAGTAGACAGGTGGTCTGTATATAGAGATAGATGCTTTAGTTGCTTTTACCATGTTATTTTATTCTATTATTCCTCTATTAATTGTAGAAAGTAGAAAAACTTCAAGGTATCTGTGAGGAGTTGGAAACTCAACTGAGAGATTTAGAAGCTCTCACAGATGAACAAGATAAACGGCAGGAAGAATGGAACAATATCAGGTATGTAATTTGTTACTTTGCTCAGCCTGTTTCAATCGGATTTTAGTTGTAAGCGTCCTCTGTAGTGGTCATAGGTGGCTTACTATTTTTGGAACTCTACAGAGGTATCTATAGTGTGCACTGAAACACAGAACCTCGGTTTTGAGTGTCATCCGAAAGATGTACTACTGGTACAGCTCTAGTATGGGCAGGAGATGAAAATCATCTCAAAAAATTTCCAAGTCAAGAGTGATGTTCAAACCCACAATCCTTGACTACGAACGCCATTAACAGTACCACTCGGCCATGTCTGCCATGTCCGTTATGGTACATTTAAGGTTAAATCTTGTTAACTCAAACTCTATGGAGGAGCCTATATAGGTGGACAGATGCTCTAAAACATACTCATACTGATCACAGCACCTTAGCTACCTAGGTTTTAATCCAAATAGGGACAAATCTTGCCCTGAAGAAAAATGTGTTAGTTTGCTTGCCGAAGGTTGGCAATTTTCTCCAAGGTCTCCAGTTTCATTCACAATGCCAGACCTGACCATCTTAATATTAATGAAAGAATCTTGACTGGGGTATTAAAAACTATACTTCACTCCATTTGTTATCTTGCTATGGGAAAATGAAAATAGTTTAACCTATCTGAAAATTGGGTTCTATAATCATCCCACATTTCCACTATGTGAGCATATAGAAAAAAATATCCACACTAAGTTTTGACATACCCTTACACCTCGAGTTCTAATGGTAAAGGTAATTTAAGTGTCAAAGAATTATGTATGAGTGTGCAATAATTTTTTGATGTTTGATTAACTATTATTTTTTGTTCTTTAAAGGGAAACATATGAACAGGCTGTATGTGAAAGAGAAAATGAACTAGAAGGAACCAGTAACCAGCTACAGGCATTACAACAGGCCAGGTACTTATATATGTGTACATTGACAATAAACACATCATAACCTGGTTGTTCAAGGTTCTGTTACCAAATTTATGTGCATAAGTCAAAGGTCATGGTCAGGAGGTCAATGGAGGGGGGTATTTGGCTCTCGAGAGACAGTTCTAGTTTTCTTTGACTTTATACTGTTTTTTCATATATAAATTTCATAAATTATATATTATGTCAATCAAACATTACCCCAGTTTTCTCAAGGCTGACAAGGATGACCCCACTAACTACATTTCTCGATTGACAACTGTTTCTGTTCAGTAAATACTTGTCATGTATTTTCCATTGTAAGGTTAAACTTTTGCTATGTTTACATTGTAGACAATCTGCGAGTGACAAAGTACAGGATATGAAGAGACAGATGATGTCATCTAAAGCTGCTCATAAAGCTGAAGTAGAAGCCCTAAATCATCAGTTATGGGAGGTCAAAAGGTCAACTCAGAAATACGACTCACAGGTTTGCACTAATAGTAATCATGTGATTCTTTAAAGTATTCTTTGTTTTTGAAAATTTTGTTGCTTTTCGAGTTGAACTGTCTGTAGTTGAAGGAAAACAGATAACAGACTCAGTTGTTTAAAACTTGATAAGTTTAATCAATTAATTAAGTCAAAATTTGTTTCTTGTACATACGATCAATTTTAATATTGAAAGATCACAACTTCATAAAATACTATGAAACTGTAACACATTGTTTTAGAATTATCAATGTAAAAATGATATATTGATTTTTACATGTATGTACATGTTTTGAAAGGGTTTTTTTGCAAACACATATTTTTTTTTGTATTTGTTACAAAATTGGATTCCAACGCGAGTGCTTCAGTTATGGTTATATAAGAGACAATGTCTCAGAATGATATCAGTATAATTGCTATGATACCATTTAAATATCAGTTGTAGAGATGAATATACATGTAGTTTTATAAACCATCTTCTGAACTTGAAAATTAATTTTTTTTAAAAACTTAATACATGTACTTTAATTTTCCTTACAACCAGATAAATGATCTTAAAGAGAAGAATTCTAAATTACAAATGATAGCTGAAAAACAAACAGTAACCATAGAAACAGATGTTGAAGATAAGAGGAAATTGAAAGAAGAGGTATTTGATTTATTTGATTTATGCGTAACCAATATAGAGCTGAAACGAATACCAAATTTAGGATTCGAATATTTGTGGGCTGTTATTCGAATCCTATTCGAATATTCGGCAACAAAGAGAAAATTTGCATCTTTTCTGAAACACAGCTATGTATCAGCATTTTTTGGATGGAAATGATGTGGAATGCATGAAACAGATGAAAAAATTACCTTATTATTTATTCCTTATTCATAGGAAGGCTGTATGACGATGATAAAATCATGATCTCTTTAATATTCTTCTAAATAAACCCAGATTTAATGATTAAGGCAATATAAGGAGTAAAACATGTGACAGCCATATTTTACGTTAACCTGATAAATATTCGTTACCGACTCTGCTACCTTGAATAACATGTTTAATGAATTTAAAGAGACATAATCATGATATGATGTAATGACAGGAAGTAAACAGGATATGTCAGATTGTGGAGTCTTTCCGGACTTTCTGGTGACTGTTTGGATTAATAAAAGTTTCTTATTAATAAAAATGAAGAAAGAAAGGAAGCATCTGAAAGTAGGTTTTTGCTGTGTCACATATTTATACTTCCAGACGAAATATAAGTTGAATTCAGAATTATTTTTTACCCACATGTTTTCCTATAGGAACGAATATTCGTATACCAATTTAGCATTCGAATACCACCAAAAATCTATTTGTAATCGAATATTCGAACATTCGTTTCAGCTCTAAACCAATATACCAAGTGTATATATTCCGTATATTATGATATATTTACCTGTATGGTAGACATTTTCATGTGGGTAAAACATTAGTGGTAATTTCTTTAGCACGAAATAAACGAAAATTTTACCCATGCAAAATTTTCCCCCTTTACAGTATTTCAAGAATCAAGGTTTTACTGTAATAGAGTATTATCAACTTTGAGGTGTCTGATATATACAGGGACCTCGGTAGTATATGTATATAAGGATCCTTAATAGCCAAGTGGTCTAATGTGCCGGCTTTTGAATCACAGTGCCTGTCATCACTTACATTGAAATCTCACTCTGGCAGATCCTAATGTGAGCAAGTTTGTCAGTCTTGCTGAAGGTCTGGTTATCTCCATCGTCCCAGAACTGATTACCTCAATATAAATAAGTAAATCTTGACTCCATTTGTACTTTATATTCTACAAATTATGTTATATATTTTTATATAAAAAATTTATTTCAATTTATGATTTATGTGTTCATATGTTCAGATCTCTACCATCATAACAGAAAATCAGGATCTTCGCTCGAAAAATCTAAAACTGACAAAGAACTTGGAGGAAGTGATGGATAAATTTGAGCTGATCTTTGGAGAGAAAGTGGACTTAGAAAACTTTGCTGAGGCCTTACAGGTATATTACAATGTATCACAGCTTATGTATAATATCAACCACACCGAGCGAAATAAAGGGGTATTTATGGCATTTGTGACATGGGATTTTAAAGAATTATTTTTTAGTTTTTGTGTGTAAAATTGGTTTGGAATTTTTAAATCTAAAAATGATCAAGAATATTTAGTTAAGGTTAAAACAAACAAACAAAACGAAAAAAGTTTTGTATATATATTTTAAACTGATGCACTGTTGTTTTATAATTCCATATAAGAGAAAAAATATTTTTCTTGGAATATGTTATGAAATAATAGGAGGGGGAAAAACACATTTTCCAAGAAAAAATACCAAAAAACCAAAGCCATAAAACCTATATTTTGCTTAGTGTGTGTTATTTGGTGTGCAAACTATTTTAATTGGAGCAGGCTAGCTGGGGCTTTTGGTACTGTTTGCTTTTTTTATTGCTTACATGTAATATATTCGTAGAATTAATTCAGGTTTTATACACCTTAATTACACAGTATAGTTTTGGGTTTTTGTCTACTACTAAATTCATATAATCAAGATAATGTAACATTTATAATGACAATTACCTTGTACATTAAAGGGATAAAAATATTTTTACTAATACCTCAAGTACAGTTAAATCTGTCGTAACTGACCTTCCTAGGGAGTCTAAGAAAAAGGCCACATAGGACAGGGAGTCACTTTATAGAGGTGGCTCTATGGCAGGTTTGACTATTTGAAAAACTTGATAATTTAGAAGAAAAAAGAAATTTAACCTATGCAGACAAAAACTTTTCATCAGTCTGTTTGTCCATTACAGTTCATGTTCCCTTTATTACTTAAACATCTATAAATGGATTTTGATCAAACTTTGAACAACATGGGATGGTGTTTCACATACCAATGCAGGTGTGTAGGTCAAAGGTCAAGGCCAGGAGGTTAAAAATAAAGTTTAGGGGTATAAAGAATTGCCCTCTCCACCATTATCATGTTTGCTCCATACTTTCTTGGATAGATTTTAAGCAAACTTGACAAAAATGCATACTCACATCAGAAGATATGTTGTGTACTAAATTAGGGTTGTTCAAGACCAAATATTAGATTTAGTTGTAATATTGGGGACTGGGGGTTATTTGTTCCTCAAGAGGCTGCTCTAGTTTGTACAGTAGTAAGGTTAAAGGACAGGGTGTGGATTTCAAGCCAGTTCTTGAGTTTGTGGACTTGTAATATTTTGTAAATTTCTTATATGCTCAATGAAAATATTTTGTAAATTTCTTATATGCTCAATGAAAAACCATAGAAATTTTAGATTTAGTACCATTAGATTTTGGCCTCTTTATATACGGGTAGCGTGGCCTTATGTCCCACCAGGGATGAAGAGGATAGAGGAGGATATACGGGTAGCCCAGGATTTGTTGGCTAACATTTCTTTTATAACAAATTGTAGTGAACAATATTTTACGTACCATAACTGACATAATCACAAGCAGTATTTCAGAACTTCAATTTTTCCCAATTTTAAAGTTAAAAAAGCAACAAAATCCCTGAATATTATTTATATATCAACTGCCCTGAAGGAACCAAGGAGATATTGGTGTTGTTGGTACATTCACCATCCACATAAAGTAATTTCCCATTATCCATTATTCAGCTAAGGTAGAAAAACAAGATGTGATACATCAACACAGGTAATTCTCGTTGTACTTTTTCTGGAGAGAAAAAAAAATCTAAAAATAATTCCTATTATTTTGGAGATTTGGAGAGAAATTTTCTTTTTCAAGGGACTTCATTTTCTGGAAAAGTACAAGTTTGAGAGCACCATAGGTCAACAGATGAAGTTAATCGATTATTTACAACAGTTGTACGCAGAGAATAACGATAAAAAGAAAAAGGTAAGGTGAAATTGATAATGATCACGGTAGAATGGAGCTTGTTAGTCACAAGTTAGTAAAAGCTTAGCGTAATTTAGGATTTGGTGGTATTTTAAATTATGAATTGAAATATTTTTTATTCATTTGTCACCAAGAAGCAAGGTGGGTTCACATTCTAATCTTTTAAAGGTCTTGATATTATTTATAAACTTTTCTTTCCTTTTTAATATAGTTCTAAGTTTAATCCAGTTAAACCACTATTAGTGTTATTCCTGTTGCTTTATGTGTAGTTGCGTCTTAGTGCATGCATGTAATACATTATATATTTATATATATATATATATTTATATATAGCAATTAATTACTATGATATTAACGTTATTTCATTTAATGAGAAAAATAATTGCTGTATATTGAATGTAAATATTTGTTATTAATACTTTTTAACATCCATCTTGTTGATTGTTATAACAAGTCTTAGTGTTTGTAGTCATTTCTTAATCAAGATTTTCCTTAATTTACTGTAAATCTGACACATAATAATTTTGTTACTGTTTAAGATATTCAAGAATTTAAGTTTAATTGTGAATTGTAATGAAATGAGAATAAAATTTGAATATAAATTTATATTAGTATACCACATTTGAACATATAAGTTTGTACATTTAACTAATGGCTTCTCAATTATTTTTTAAAAATGATGTAAAGTTTTAAGCAATTTCCACAATATTTACAATTTTTAAATTGTTTACAATAAAATGTGAGATAATCATGGTTCAGGTCAATAAACTTATTAATTGAACTGTAAGTAAGCCCGGCCCACTTGATCTATGACATTATGGGTTAAAGATGACACATACCAAACCAGTTATTGATAAATATCTTCAGTTGCTTGCAAAAGGTTTATTGTTAGGCCCCACTAACTACAGTTTTAGATTGAACACTGAGTATATCTTAGAGCAGATAAATGCCATTTGAAATGAAATTAAAATTAAACTGCTAATATAAACAAACTTGTTTGTTTTCTTTTTCTAAGGGAGGTAAGAAGTTTGGCAGTATTAAACAAAAAGACAAGAACAATACAAGTCCAAAACTGATGCTGCAGATGACAGGTGACCTACAGGCTACGTTAGACCTAGAACGGAAACGAAATGCCAAACTGAACGAACAGAATGAAAAACTACGCCAAGAAAACTTCTCTTTAACAAATGAATGTATGTAGTTTATCTATTTTATTTATTTATTTACAAAATGTATTTATTTATTTTTTTTTTTTTTTCCTGTCATTTTTGAAGTGTCGGTCACTTAATGTTAGCCAGCCTGTGTTTTATTTATTTATTTATTTATATTTTTATTTTAAAAGTGTTCCTGTTATTTTTATTGTGTTGGTCATTTAATGTTACTCAGGCTGTCACAGAACTGAATTTTAGTTTAAG
This sequence comes from Anadara kagoshimensis, assembly GCA_021292105.1. NCBI lineage: Eukaryota > Metazoa > Mollusca > Bivalvia > Arcoida > Arcidae > Anadara > Anadara kagoshimensis. The sequence continues at coordinate 13,878,639 of CM037872.1, forward strand.
AGGATACTGTTAAGTATTACAGACAGCAAACTAACAACCTATTATTACATCCAGTTCAAACTTATTAATGTTGTCTAAAATAATTAATGCATTGTATAACAAGTCTAATATATTGATGAAAAAATACAGTAAAACCTCATTATAATGCCCGTTGACAAATTAGCTACCTCGTTATTGCCACACATTTTAGAAGTACCAAAATCCATTTTTTAATGCTGTTCAATTTAAGCCTCCCTACATTTATTGCCAAAAACCCTTTGTACAGGGGTTCAAAATTATGTTTTGTATGGTAGGTCTAGGACCCTTTGCCTTTATTTTTGATTGGTCCCACATTAACTTTCAAAAGTTGCATATATTATCAATGAAAAGTCCATTTGCAAGATAATGTTGTTACACAAAATAAAGTGCATAGCACAAGATTGTTGTTGTTTATATTCAGAGGAAAAATAATCTGAAAATAGATCCGGGTAAAAATGGCAGGTCTATCAACTTTTACAGTTTAAATAGCAAAGGTTCAAATGTAAATCAAAAGGTCCATGACCTCTGACCTAGGGAATTTTGAACCTCTGTTTGTAATGCCAAATTTTGACTAAACAAATGTTGGAAATGAAATTGAATGAATTGAGGTTTTACTTTAATTAAACCTGATGCAATCTTGAAACATGTTTCCTTTCAGTGTTGGATTTGAAAGGGCCATTGAAGGATAAAGTAAATGGTACATTAACTCCGGATGTACAGGCAGCCATGTCCACTCTAGTCCGATCTCCGTCCAGTCAGGCCAAATCAGCTTTACTGTTAACACCAAGTTGTAAAAGAACCTCAAGTATCATGAGCAACCCTCAGCCAACACCACAAAGAATGCACCATAATATACCACACAGATTTGTTACTGGACTCAATACACAAGCCACTAAATGTGCTGTTTGTTTGGGTAGTGTTGCCTTTGTCAAGCAGGCATCAAAATGTCAAGGTAATTATTAAATTGCATGCTTACTGTAGTGCTGTTATTATATATTGTCATTGCAATTATTGTCACCGAGGATTTGCCGATGGTGATATCGCGGAACAGAGCTTACATCACAATATTGCGGAACCCTATTACTCTAAAAAAAATCATTGCATCATGTGTGTATGGATCATGATTGAGCATATTAAACATGTGATTTTGTCGTGAACTACAAACAAATCACTGCTGATGGGTGATGTAATAAATATACAATGTATCAATGCATCAATTCATACCTTGTTCAATGTATATAAATGTATTAGCTAACCACAAAAAAAGCAAAAAGCCAAGCACATCTTTTGAGCATATTCATCTGAAAATATCATGATGATATTGTCAAAAGTTTGGTGATATTGTGATGCCTTTTTATTTCACGATTACAGCTCTAGCTTATTGTCTAGGGAATGTTGCTTTTTTCAAGCAGGATCCAAATTGTGTGCTTTTAGTAATATATATGTTAAGATACATGAATCATTTTGGTTTTTCTTTGTAGAATGTAAGATGGTTTGTCATCCAAAGTGTACCTCCTCAGTAAAAGCCACATGTGGTCTACCAACAGAATACATCCAACATTTCACAGGAATTATGAACAAAATTCATCAACGAGCTAAGAATGGCAACAAATATTCACCCATGTATGATACCAAACTTATCAGAATGGAAGGCTGGCTTAAAGTTCCCAGGTAAATATACATGTGTATAGTGATTTTAATTAGAGACTACAGAAAGGAATTATAAAAAGATCTCCATGTACATTAAAGTACAGTAGATAATTGTACTTGCAGTAATAATATAAGTTATACAGGTTTTTGGTAGGTTGCACAGCCACATGTACCCTGTCAAAGATGTGACTTGGCGCACATGTTCCCTGTCAAATATGTGTCTCGGGGTACATGTATCCTGTCAAAGTCTCAAAAGATGTGGCTCGGAGTTCATGAATCTTTGACAGGGTAATGGGACTGTACTGCATACAATTTTATGTACTCCAGGTTGTTAACCAATCAGTAAATAAGAACATTCTTTGAAGGGTGACAATTAATAATACATATAATAATAATAATAATAATCAGTGATTTTGTTAGCTTAAAATTACTACCGGATAAAGGTAGTTTCTCCTGGGGAAAAATACCTACAATTTCCCAATTTTACCACTAAAATTTCCCAAAAACAAGTGATATACATGTACATGTACTAGCAAATAAATCTAGTTATCCTTACCCACAAAATGTTAGTTATTGTAACAATATGAAATCTCTTCAATGAGGATCCATAGCTATTGCAATCATGTCACAATGCAGTTTGCTGTATTTCAAAATTTCAAATTTTCCCAATTTAAAAGGCAGAAGGTATTTTTCAAAAACATGTAACAAAATCTCTGATAAAAAATAATAATGATGATGATAAAAAAAACCTTGTAGACTACTTGAAGTCTTTAGATTTACATATTTTAAGTCTTTTTATCATTATATTATATTTTTTTCTTTTTAAGGAGTGGAAAACTAGGTTGGGAAAGAAGATGGGGAGTTTTGGAGAACAACATACTTATGTTATACATGGACGACAGTGATGCCAATCCTGTCGATACGTTTGACTTAAAACCAGCGGAGACTGATGTTACCATACATAGCTCTATAAGTACAGCAGAACTCCCAAACACTGCCAGCACTGATCTGCCATTTGTGTTCAAGTTAGAACATGAACCTCTCACTACATGCTGGGTTGGAAGGTAAGAAAGAAAAATGTGATGCCCATGGTGATATTAAATTGAAAAAGAATCTAAACATGTGGCCCTTGTAGCTAGCAAGAAAGGAGGTGCCTATCCTTCCGAACACTTGGCCTCACTCTCAAGGTGGGAGTTAACATGTTTATCTTATTTTGTTAGTTTTCAATGTTTTACTTTGCTCTTCCAATATTGATTTGAACATGGACTGTTGTTTTTGTTTTTGACTGATTGATCAGAGTTTCCTCAAATTCATTGATTGAATTAAGTTAAACTAGTTACATTTTGTGACTTGTAAGTAACTTGCCCAGATACATGGAAATCGAGAAAAAGCTTATGTATACAAAATACCGTAGATTTCACAGTGGTTTTAAGTACCAGTTTATGGACCACAGTTCTCTCATTGCATAGTTTCCAGTCCCATTTGGGGTAGATCCTAGTGTGAGAGTTTTCCAGATAAACAAATGACAGTTGTTGTTTTTCCCCAGATTATACTCCAATTTTATCCTCCATTCTAGAACTGGATTCAAGTAAAATAATGATTTTAAGTTTTACAGGGTTTTTTGGTAGGTTACATGTCTCCATGTACTCCTTGATAGATTTATTTACCCTGAGCCCTGATTTTGTCACTCTTTAGAGGGGCACAGGTTCAGTCTTTTTATAGTAGACTAGGCACATTTTCAGAAAAGACGTCGTTTTAAAGAGGAAGAGGCATTTTTTAGTAAAAGCAAACCATATATCACTCTTACCTAATTTGGGTGTGCTGAGTCCGAAAATGGCGGATACCAAGCTGAAAAATTGCTCTAAGTAGGTCAAAATTTAAATACAAAATGGCCGCCAAAATCAAAATGCATTTTTGCATGAAAGTTGATATAGAAGTTGATTTGATAGCAACAAATAGCTATAAATCAAAGATTGTAATAATTCAAGGCTTACTTGGGTGTTAATGAACAGAATATTTAAACAAAATACCTATGGGCCTTATTGCTCACCTGAAAACATTTAAAAGATACTGAAATTTTAAGGGCAACAACACCTTCGTTGATTATCACACATAAAATTTGCTACGAAGTTAGATATTGACATGTTGATTATTTTTGCAACTTGGTGTTGTTATCTATTTATAATACTCTTTAAAAAATATGGCCAAAAAACACAAATTCGCAAAAAATTATACTCCAGGGGTAACAACTCCTTATGGATCATCGTATTCTTACAAACATTGCTACTTAGTTTGTCATGTTCATTATTTTTTAATGTCTTTATATAACACTAATAGTTTTCTAGTAAATAGCCACAAAACTAGCACAATTTGCAAAAAAATCAAGTATTTTTCAGGGGCAATAACTCTGTAAAAAGGGGTTTGATATTTATGAAATCAAACGATCTGGCATGCCGGTCAGCCTTCGTCTCAGGTGGTCTGACGACAAAGGTCATTATGCAAAATGTATATATTTGACTCATGAACGAAGTTCAAATGTTTAATTTAAGCCAATTTTAAAGGTTTTCGCGTTTGGTTTTGGATTGTAATTTAAACATAGGACTGTATGTTTCTGTTTAATTCAATGAATTGAGTATGACACATAACATGCTGAAACACTGATATATGTATTCTAGAGTGTGAATATAATGGCTTACAAAATTGAAGCCTGTGTTTGCACCAAATGCTTAAGAATTTTTTTTTTGCATTGGAAGAGCAAAGTTAATGTAACTACACTAGCCTTCCAAACCTATTTAGAGGTGCTAAGTCATCAACGAGCAGCTCTAAGCTGACTATTTGCTAAAAGGTGAACTTGCTCTACAAAATATTGATGTAAAGTTTGATTTTCAACTATAGCAAAAGTAATACTACATTTTATTTTATTAAAACTGGTAAGAAGTAAGAGGGCTGAATGATATACCGTGAGCCCTCTGTTTAAGGAGATTGGCGTCGATGTCCCTTTTCAACCCCTCTATCCACTAACTATTTAAATCCGTGTATCCGAAGACCAGTGTAATTTTGTGAGTTAATATCAACAAGGTATTACTCTAAAATAAATAGGACTAGTGACTTGGCAAATGTATAAAATGGTGAAAGAGCAGGATCCAATATTTGCACAAAAACGGTTAGGCACCTAAGGCTATCCATACTGATATGATATCAACATGTTCCTACATAGGCAAGAGTAAAAAGGTGGGTGGCTGATTATGAACAAGACAACCAGAACATTAATGATGACCACAGTCATAGAAGGTATGCCACAGCTGCAACCCCAGAAATGGTCAATAGAGCTTTGTTTTCATTCCATTCATGGTAGCCGAAATCACCATTGGTTGCTCATTTATGAGAAACCATTTTCTTTCAAAAAGCAAAAAATATTGTTTTTGCAAATCTGTAAAAACAAAAATACTCTAGACATATCCACAAATTATAAAAGTTTGGCCACTAATAATTTTAAAATTGTGGAAACGTAGATAAATACCATGGTATTGTTATGACTGACAGTTGAGTTACAGAAAATATAAGGGGGCAGTGAGTTGACATTTCACAGAGAACAGTACTTTCTATTCTGACATCTTGCAATAAAAAAACTTTGGGTCTGTTGCGCTTCTGACAATTAATCAGAAGCACACAAGATGCACTTTGTCGCGTGTTAATCTAAACATTTTAGTGGTATCCTGCTAGCGCCCATAAGAGCTTTGTTTCTATGGTACATATTACATCCTTGAGCCCAAATAACAGTCTAAACAATGGAATCACCTAGTTCATCTCCGCCAAAGAAGGCAGAGAACGACTGTTCCATTACCACAGTTAACTGATTAGATACTGATGGTACATGTAGATTATTTCCAAAAGGGATAACAAATAAATGGCATATAATTTGTATTACTTTTCACGCTGTTACGGAAAAATATCCAACTCAAGTGTTGTGGAAAACTCAGTAAAGGTGTCTTACTCCATTGACACAATTCTACCATTGCCTTGACTGCAATTAATGATTGTGGCTTTTAAATTGAGTGGCAAGCTTTTTGCTTAAGCTTGCACACCAGTCTTGCTGTTTACATTATCCAATTTTATAGTGATATGATGATGTTATATATTCATTGGAGGACTTTCTGAATTTTCAAGAAAATGAATTATTTAAAAGTTGCATTGAGCTCCTTAAACATCGCTAGCAAAACTGTATAGAAGTTGTAAAATAATGCAATATTACCGTCAAAATTAAAACCACTACATATTATGAGGTTCACAACGTATCAATCTATATATGTTTTTTTTTAAAATAATGATTGTGATTCTACCTATTAAAGCAATATCATTCTTAAAAGTTTAACGCACGACGACACGCATACTAATTTGGTATTTTGACATTGACAACAAAGGGTTCTACATACTATTTTGCAAGAACATGTGTCAAACTCTGTATAAAAATGCTTTCTGGAATATGCTCTTTTGCATTTTAAACACAAGTTTCGATTTTGACTGGTAATTCCACACCATGAGCAGTATTTCAGTATGGTTTTGGTTATGAACTCAATTTATTAGTCATGTAGATTTATCAGTGTACAATGCAAAAGGCACACATAATGAACAAACACTTAACTATAGCCACCACTTTATTTTTAGAAATTGTTTTTAATTTGGTTTAAACATTTATACTGCAGTTTATTAGCCTTTTTCATTTTAATGTAACAACCCCAAGACTGCAAGTTATGCTGAAATGTCACAAAGTACCATCTTTTGCTAACACATGGAACTTAAATAACACTGAGAAATTATATGCCAATAAATTTAAACAGTCGTCATTTTGTTTTTGGAATTATGTGTTCAAAAGCTCAAAATTTTACTTGGTATCCGTCATTTTGGAAATACAGCAAACCCGAATTATGCCAAATAAGCAAACTTTTACTAAAATTTGAAACCCCAAGTAACATTTTTGCATTAGTACATTATAAGTCGCCATTTTGTTTTTTGTAATTATAGGTTCAAAAACTCAATATTGAGCTTGGTATCCGCCATATGTGAATTCGGGATCCTTAAATTATGTTAAATAAATCATGTTACCAACTTTTACTAAAATTTGAAACCCCAGCTAACATTTTTCCAATTTGGTACAACATTAATTTTAGCCGCCATTTTGTTTTTGGAATTATGGGTTCAAAAACTCAATATTGAGCTTGGTATCTGCATTTTTTTAATTTGCCATCCTCTAATAATGTTAAATAAATCATGTTACTAACTTTTACCAAAATTTGTCAACCCAAGTAACAATTTTTGCATTGGTACACAATCATTTTAGCCGCCATTTTGTTTTTGGAATTATGGATTCAAAAACTCAAAATTGAGCTTGATATCCGCCATTTTTGAATTTAGCACCCTCGAATTATGTTAAAGAAATCATGTTACCAACTTTTACTAAAAATTGAAGCCCCAACTAACATTTTTGCATTGGTACACCATTAATTTTAGCCGCCATTTTGTTTTTTAGAATTATGGGTTCAAAAACTCAAAATTGAGCTTGGTATCTGCATTTTTTTTAATTTGCCATCCTCTAATAATGTTAAATAAACCATGTTACCAACTTTTACTAATATTTGTCAACCCAAGTAACATTTTTTGCATTGGCACATCAATAATTCTAGTCGCCATTTTGTTTTTGGAATTATGGGTTTAAAAACTCAAAATTGAGCTTGGTATCCACCATTTTTGAATTCAGCACCCTCGAATTATGTTAGAAAAGCATGTTACCAACTTTTACTAAAAAATGCCGCTTCAAGTCACATTTTCTGAATTTGTTCCTAGTCTATAGTGGGGGGTATATAGTGATAGGGGTGTCCGTCCATGTGTCCGTCCGTCCTTCCGTTACACCTTAGGGTACCTATCTCTTATCCGCAACTCCTCCTTAACCCTTCAATGGATTTTCATGAAACTTTCACACAATCTTTGTGATATAATGTAGATGTGCACCTTCTATTTAAAAATTTGATCCGATGGATTTTTGGGAGCAGGGGGTATTTTTTGTGAGCTTGTGGCTCACAGTTTTTCTAGTTAAATTAAATTTCATATACATATACTGTGTGACTTGCCTACTTTGTTGCCATGTTTATTGTAACTAGATTTCCCCAATGTATGAGAAACTTCACTTTTACTGCATAAACCTGGCAGAATTTTATGTTATCCAGTAGATTAATGAACAAAGTTCCATTTTCCCTGGCAAGTTAGCCAATCACTATGCTAGAAAGTTCTGTGAAAGGTGACAAAATTATATGCAAGTTGTTAAACACCAGTCAAGTCATCTTAATGACATAGTACCTACCAATGCTTTCTCTACAGCTGATTTATTTATTTGTCTTTTTACAGAATACTTTATCTGATGTCAGTGAGTTTCTCTGACAAACAGAAGTGGGTGGCCTCCCTTGAGGCGGCAGTAAAAAATTTACAGAGAGTAGATGCTGTCAGGAGAAGTGTAAGTATTATTTTTAATTGTTCTCATATTCTTTATAAGCCTGTTATAAATCATAATTGATGAAACATGTTTCAACATCTTATCTTACCTTGCTCTGGTTGTTTTGTGTTCTAAAATGCAGTCAACTTTATATTCTAAGTGTCTCGTGTGACAGGTAGTTGTTTGGTCACTGATTTCAAGAGCCTACAGAGTTACCCTAACCATAGTAACAGTGACAATTTTTGGAATTAAGTGCACCGTGAATCTTAATAATCTGTGTTCAATCTAGATATGTTTTTTGTGATATTGGCTTTACTAACTTTTTTTGTATATTAAACATTGGATGATTCGTATTTCTAATTACAAGTTAATGTTGTTTTTGTAGAAATTACAAGTCAGCACATTATTAGAACTGTATGGAGAGAGACAGCTAGAAGTAAACTGTTCTATGGTTCTGTCCAAGGAGGTAAGAATTATAAATCATATGTATGAAATAATAAGGTCACAATTTTTTTTTCAAAACAGGTTAAACTTCTTTTCTTTTTCTTAACAGAGGCAACAAGACTTAAATTTTTGAGTTTTGACAAGTAGTACATGATGTTTCCATGTAATTTAATGAACATTGCAATGTTACACAGTAACATTTTACATAAATTGTTAAATGATATGTGATAAGGATAACGAATCATACATTTAGCTCATTCATATGAGTTATGATAAACTGTAAGATGTATTAACTTAAATGTATGAGTAATCAGGTTATCCTGGTTATCGAATTTATGGGATCATTGGATCCATATACATGTATCTGAGATGCTCTGTCCAAGTCTGGTTTGGCTATAATTTGAAGTAGACTTACAAAGGAATACATAGAAGAGATGGATTTGGGACTTCAAAATAATATGGTGATAACCAAGGTGGCAAGGTTATCAAGGATTTACTGTATCTTGTTATGATCTTGCCCTCTATGAAGATTGACAACATGCACATGTTGGTATTAGTCGTTTAACAATTTGATTGCAATGTATATAGCAAGTCAGTTTTATATCCAGGTTGTTTTAGCAAATGAACTGTAGGGTGGCATGATAATAACCGGCTTTAGTGGGATAGACTCGCCTGTGTTTATAAACACTCGGCCATCATTTTGTGTAAGACTTATAGTAGGAGGGGTTCGTGGCTACCGTTAATTCATAAACCATTGTTATATTCAGAGAGTGCCTGAAAAGGTTTACAATAGATTATTACAATATATAACTGTTTCAAGTAATTATAATTACAATGTATATTTTATGTATCTATTTCAGATGATTTTACTAGGAGCCGAGGAAGGCCTTTACACAGTCAATATACATAAAGGAAAGCATGCGTTGATAACCAGACTTAAACCATTCCCTGCTGTACATCTAATCAAACACATACCATCATTAGGAATGCTCATATTAATCATGGGTAAGTTTTTGTAATAATTTAAGATAAAATGGATTTTTTTGTTTTGTTTTTTTAAATTATCAATGTAAAATTTTGTAGGTCAGAAGTTTTATACCATTTTCTTTTGTATCTGCTCATATGAGCCATTGTTTGATGTCATGTGAGATACACATATCTAACAATGAGATACACATATCTCACATGACCTTCTTGACCTTGTATGATGTAATAATGTCATCTTGTGGAAAACCAACAGCCATACTTTTAGAATGATTTACAATGTGTTTTATGTAAGAATGTTTATAGAACAAGCAACTTTGTTTTCTTACAATTGAGGTACTGTCTTCTTAATGTTCTTGCTTATTTTCAATAGAATGTCAAATGAGTTTGCAGAGCACATTCCCTCATTAGCAATCAAGTAATAAGTACACAAGTATCTAATAAAAAATAAAAGCATTGTTATTTACACCTATTTTCAGAGGAAGAATAATTTCAAAATGGGTCCTGGTAAAAAAAAAAAAAAAAAAAACAGGTCCATAGGACTTTTACAGTTTAAATATCAAAGGTGAAATCAAAATATCCTGTAACTCGGACAATGTCAGACCCAGAGAATTTTGAATCCCTGAACACTGAAACTTATGTAAAAACAAAATGATGACAAACAATCAGCTATCTGTTGTTGATAAAATGTTTTTGTACGATGATAAGATTTATTTTTTTTTTGGTCTTGTTAATTGTTAAACCTTTGAGACATTTTTATATGAAATCACTTTTATTGTGTTCTTTACAGGTAAAGAAAGACAGGTCGTATCCATAGAGAAACGATACATTAAGTTCCGTCTAGGTCAGGCTGTTACAGACGAGACTGAAGAGATACCATATAAAGTACTGGAGAGTATTGATGGTTGTACCATACTGGATACTGGCCGGTATCAGAACAGCGTATATCTGTGTGCTGGTACATCAGAGAAAGTCATCATCATGAAGTATAACACAGAACTTAGATCATTCTGTGTCAGAAAGGTAGGCATGTTGTAAAACTCTTTAACATTTTTTCTGTCATTCAAAAACTTCGAAAACACCCTGATAACTGGAATTCATCACTAAGTCCCATGCACTTTGAGTTATTGAAAGTTCTACTGTAATTTCTTGTTCATAGTGTCCATGAAAATTGGGAAATCACAAAAATAAATGATTTTACAGTATAAATACAATACTCAGCTTAAACTAAGTTGTTTGACTAAATATTTTCTGAACTTTACAGGAGCTGTACACAATGGAACCGTGTAGTTGTGTTTGTATAGCAGAAGAAACAGCAATTATAGGAACAGATAAATTTTATAGAATTGATCTAGAACATCCCAGTTTGACAGGTAATTACCAGACCTTTCCCCACTGATTAAAACTGATTGATAACCAATTACACACCAATTTAACTAGCTTTTAAGTCTAAACTTGTTCATACCAACATGATAAATGTTTGAAATAAAAATCTGTAAATTCTTTTTAATAAAATTGTTTTAGCTACGTAGTTGTTTTATCTCCTGTTTATCCGAGTTTGTATGACAATATTTTGACCCTCCAGTTGGTTTAAAGCACTGCCTTATGGTTAAGAGTGTTTCCCAGCATCTAGGCATGAATTCTACTTGAGACAGATTCTAGTATGATAAAGTTTGTCAGTTTACTTGCCAAAGATTGGTGGTTTTCTCTCGGCATTCCAGTTTCATTCACCATCCCAGAACTGACTGCTTTGATATAAGTGAAAAAATGCCATTACTCCACTCGAAATCTTATATATAATAAAACAAATTTCTAATGCCTAAACATTTTTTTCTCTCTTCCAGAGTTTGTAGACAAGAAGGACACTTCATTAGCGTTTGCAGCATTTGGAGCAGCTTTACACAACAGCTTCCCATTGGCTGTAGTACAAGTATCACCTGAAGGGCTTCCATTAGAGTTCTTACTCTGTTTCCATGGTAACCTTAGCTTACAAGTCAAATACTTCAAGCCTTCAATAATATTAAAATAGGAAAATTTTCACATTAGTTAATTTTCATTATAAACAGCATTTCTGTTTATTGGCATGCCATTGGTTGACAACCATTGAAAATGCAACTGATTTAATCAAATTTGAAAAAAAATTCTTTTCATTAATTTTATTTTCTTCGCTTGTTACTCCTGCAAGTTTGTTATCTTGGTGACTGATAGTGGTCTAAAAATGTTAATGAATATAATGACTGTGACTGAATGGTCTAAAAACACACCTTACTGGTCTCAGCACCTCTTCCACTGCCTAGTTTTCAAAACTCACTAGAGACAGATCCTAGTGTTAGAAATTTTGTCAGTTTGCTAAAGATTTAGTAGATAACGATTTTGCATTTGAAGAGTTTGGAGACAGGTAACTGATATTTGCAACAGTAGAATCCATGTTTTATGACCAGAACTATTTACTTGCAAATCAAACACAATATACAGGCAAAGATCAATTAATATGATAGAGATTCTCCGATTAAGCATAATGAAGGAATCGATGTAGTCCGATATAAATAGGACAAAAATAAAGTTCTTATAATTAAAATCCATTGATGTTATTGCTGGTTAAAATCTGAAAATTTTCAAAAACTAAAGAACACTCCCTCATGCAAAGTATTTCCTTAGCTAAATTTGGTAAAATATATTTTAGTACTTTGGATATTTTTTCAACCCCTTGAAAAAGATTTTAGGGACTAGGAACTGTATTCTGAAATGTTTATGATGCTGTAAAATTACTACTGGTATACTATGATTGAAACACATAACAGATGCAAAATAAATTTTCACAAATAGTTAATTAACAACATCTTTGTTTGCAATTATGAATTATACCATTATATATTTTAAACAAAAGCACAAACTTTATAAATCTTATACTGATGATTAGAAATCATATCTCATTTACTTTCATCTTCTTTTTCAGAATTTGGTGTTTATGTGAATGCTAAAGGTAGAAGGAGCAGGCCTCTTGATATGAAATGGAGTTGTGTCCCTTTGTCATTTGGTAACTACATGTATTGTTTAAGATGGATATTCACAGCAGGTCTCGGATAAAGCACTCAACCATGCTTCCTGATTGAGTTGAAACAACCCAGTGCTAAATAAAAATTTACATAAAATAAAATAAAATCTTTTTCTAGTGCTAAGTTGTAACTACTGTAACTTCACTTAGTGCTGAGTACTGTGCCTAGGAGTTAAAAAAATATCCGAGCCCTCAGGCCTAGGTTGAGGGGAATATTGAGTGATGTCTTCCCTTGATCAAATGATGTTACCAGATTGAAATATTGGCATTGTGAAACCTTTTTTAAATGCAGCCTCTATTTTAATATGACATGAAATATTCTTTGATCTTTTATAAACATATAAACACCTGATCGATTGCAAGGTTACTTAAGGTGATCTTTAGAGACAACTCTAGTTCTTACTGTTTTTACCTTGTTGTGATTGGCTGGAAAATTTTGTTTGACAAATTGGTATAAATTGAAACAACTTGGAACAGATTAAAATTATTAACACTTTTTAATGTGTCAGGTGTTTTGTTCAAATCAACATTCATACTCAAGCGTGTGTTTGTTTATGTTTCAGCATATAGTGAACCGTTCCTGTATGTGACATATTTTGGCAGTGTTCAGGCTATCACGGTACCAGCTGACAAACTAAGTAGCAGGTATGAAGTTAATGTGTGACATATTTTGTACAAGTGTTTGTGGGTTTTGATCAGATGATAAATGATAAAATCTTGAGGATTATTAACCAGCAGATTACTGTAAACCAACTTTTTTTATTCACGGCTATTAACTTTGACAATGTCGCAATCAATCACAATTCGCTACTATAAACTTTCGCGATTTATAATTAATTAAATGCTCCAAAGAAATCATTAGAAAATCTGTATTATTTAAGGTTTGTGACAATTTACTTTTGCAATTTTACTGTCCTTTGCGAAATACGGGAAAGTAAATAGCATGCGAATAAAAGTTAGTTTACAGTGGATTAAGTTGTATCTATATACAGGAACCTCAGTGGCCAAGTACCGTAGTCTAAAGTCAATGCGTACATATCCCAATACCTATCGCCACCTAGGTCCCAGTGTGAAAACTTATGCCAGTTCGCTTGCCAAAGGTTGGTGATTTTCACTGGGCACTCCAGTTTCCTCCACCATCAATGAACTGTCTGTCTCAATATAATTGACTGAATCTTCACTGACATAAATCTTCATTACTCCACTCAGCTGTGGACATTTCGCTGCCTGTCATGTTGTTATCACTTTCAATGTGTATAAAAGTCAAACATGTACATTTTGGGAAATTCAAACTGACGCTATATCAAGTTTTGTTCAGCTTTTATCAATATGTATATCATAATTCTAACTATTGATTATCAATATATTGTCCCACTCTTTCTATTTACAGAGGTAAACAGACATCAGTGGACTTACATGCAGCACGTTACATTGGTAATGCTGTATCATCTGGAGCTGTGTATATATCACACCACTGTAACCAAGGTACAGATTTACTTTGTCTCCGTGGTAACGATGGAAGTGGTCTACAGGTGTATGATAGTGATAAAGAAAACAAAACTAGGTAAGCTGGTTTAAGGGGTTAGGGTTCAAACCTTGACTGGATCTGATCAAGATTTAGCAGTTTTTTCATCAAGCCATTGATATTTGGGATTGAACACCAAGGTTTTATTGAATGAGACCTAAAAATAGACCACTTTTATCATAAAAACAGAAGCCTTTTGTCATGATAGATTTGGCACTGCACATTTTCATAAGTGCATTTTAAAGATCTCAATACAGTGAAAATAACATTGAATAAAATCTAAAATCCAGTTTAATTGACAAATATTGTAAACATTTACATGATTTAGACACCAGAAAGTAATTACTGTCAAGGGGGAAATTTTTGCGTAGGTAAAATTTTTGCTTATTTCATGCTAAAAAATTATTAATAATAATAATAATAATACGAAAAATTAATGAAAAAAAATTACTGAAAGCGCTTGAAGACCATGAACTGAAAAAGAGGTTCAGTTGATCTTTATGAAACAAACCCATCTTTAGATAATTTTTCTTGAGATGATTCAAATGATGTGGAGATTTTTTTAAAAACAGTTATTGTACTCCCTTATAATCAGGGTTCAACACTCGTACATTAGACTGTGGCCAGTAAAAATTTGGAAGGACCAGTAAAACACAACTGGCTGGTCCAACAGACCAAAAGAAAATCAGTGCTAACCTGAACAGTTTTAGACTTGTGGTATACTGAATATTAACATTTGAGTTATAAGGCAAAATCCACTGTCGTAATGTTGTAAATTGTGCCCAAGGAAGCTCCAGAAAGGCAAATTTTTACCCGGGTAGGACACCCAAACCTCCATAACAGGAGGGCTTTGACACTTTTCTGTACTATTCCTATCAAAGCCAAGGCCATGCGATCATCACTTCTTGGTGCTCATCCAGAGTCCAGTACAAATGGGGAAGGACTTACCACATTAAAATCTTTACTATATGTATTGCTTTTGGCTTCTTCAGATTACATGTACTCTGAATTAGTCATAATGTCTGTGGTATTGTAGGAATGATGATTACCACAAGCTACATGCCTTGACCGGGGTCTTCATTTAACCACTCCCTCACACCTATGATTGTGTTTTAATCACTTCTATTTTTGTTTTACAGTGGAACACAAGACAGGTTTGTCAGTCCAAAGAAGAGTTCTCCGAAAAAATCGAGTATGAGAAGAAACTTGTCCTTGACATCTTTAGACAGTAACTCAAGCGTGACCTCCACATGTTCTGTGACTAGTACCGACAGCAAGGGAACATTTATGTCAGATTTGTAACTCAATGGAACATGTCAGTGGAACATGGCAATGAATCATGTCAACAGAACATGTCAATGAAATATGGTTTTCAGAATGAAGTTACTAATTAAACTTGCTGTATGAACTGAAAATTAAAAACTGTATATTGGGAATTATTCGTGTGTAACTAATCTTTTGCCATGTTGGTGAAAAAAATTGAAAATTTTCCCCTAGCAAAAAATTCTAATTGTATAGTTTTGTCCATTCCATGGTTCCATACCATCAATTAAATTCCTGATTTACTACTGTTTCTGGTGGGTTTGTGAGGAAATTGTCACCAAGTTCTCTGTGTGTAGATGTTTTATCTAGTTGACAACAAAGGAAACTGTAACCAAGTGTAAAAGGTTTATTAAGTATTATTGTGACAATAATAAGGCAATGTTACCATGACAGTTATGACCATTGTACAACTGATATTTGAACAGAATTTAGCTAGAAAGGAATTGAGAAGAGTGTGTGTTAAAAATACTTCATTTACAAGATATGCAACAAGGTATTATCAATACATTGTAGAAGTTTTATTCTGCTTAATCTCAAAATGAACCAGGTTTATAACTTTATATTTTAATTAACAAACTATACTACCATCCATAAATTATTATACATGTTTCAAACTGGTCGTAGCATTACAGACTGAAAATCTTCACAAATAAAATCAATTGTAGAAAACATCATACCACTAAAGCTGATTGTTTTTCAGCTAAACTCACTTGTTTTTATCTTGAAAAAAAAATTTTCCCCCACATTTTCATATTTTCCTTAGTTTTTTTAGTTTTTTTTTAAATTCCAAGAAAATTGTCTTTTGAAAAAACAAAAAAGTTTGTTGGATACACATATATTAGATCATCACATTCAAATACCGTACTGCAAAAACTTCACTATGAATGAAATTTGACATGTTGGTTATAATGTAAACCTATGGCATATAAAGAATTTAAAATTCTTCTCCTATGACCTTTAATTTGTTTAATTATTTATGGATGGCAGTGTCTATCAAATTTACCTGCTTGTGTATAATATTTCACTTTTATACACAGATTGACATCATATGTAAAAAGATAATGAACATTAATTCAGGATTTCAGAAATTTTAAAATACTGTAAATGTATTTATTTTAGCATGTACAAAGTTTAGTGCAAATTATAATTTGGGTCAATTCATGAAGACTTGAGTTAGTATAAATTCATGTATCATCTTGTAATCTATGTTTATATTTGATTTGGCAGTGGATTTAGATGACACTTCAGTATCAATGCTAAAATTAGTAAAATATTTACAATATGTTTGCCTATCAGTATATATGAGTGTTTACTTGGAGTTAAAATTCCTCTCTGACATATCAGTATATAGAGATACATTTTGTATTTGATTCACTGTAGATGATTTTATGTGCAATAACCTGTTGTAATTAATCATTACATAATTCATTAATTTAAATCCCTAATACTCATGCTTGTGTAGTTAAGAATTAATGCTGTGTACAGCCAGGAAGTTCTGGTATCGCTTTTGTTTTTACATCACCATGGAAACGTAATTTTAGATGTACAATAACATGTAGCATGTTTTATACTAAAATGAAGAAAATGTAAAACAGATGAAAAATTTGTTTGTTTTTATTATCAAAAAGTGTCATCTTTAGCTCAACTTGCAATAGCCAGCTGATCTTATGCATGGCAAAGTGTACATCCGTGTGTAAACTGAATCTTCTCTGAAACCACAGGGGCAATTGGAACCAAATTTGGAGTGGAAGGTCCCTAGGTGGGGTAGACTAAAGTTTGTGCAAGGCAACTCTGCCTTATATCTAACATGGCCACCATTACTATAAATAGCTAAAATGCAAAATAGCCATTGTACATTCAGTTTTTAACTGTAAAATATAGAAAGTAGACAGTAGGGCATGTAACAGGAATGATGCCATTCCTGATAACATTTGCCTTCTGTAAATGAAATTAAATGGCATTCATTGTAAGCCATTTGAGCATCACAGGCCCTATTGGGCCTCTTGTTATACACCTGTTTCTGGAAACGGGATGTATTATGGTAAGGTGTTGTGACAGTCAGTCTGTAATAGTTTGTCTGGCCTACTTCTCTATAATCATTCAAGACATGTTTACTAAACTTGGACTACATGATAACCAGGATATGATATTGTGTGAACCAGTAGATGAGGTACTTTTATGCTCTCTAGAGTTGTGCCCTTTTCGTCTCATGTCTTTTGCAATCTTTCATGAACATATATGTTTTGCAATTAAACAGTTATTGTCAGTTCACATGCTGAAGGCTTGTGGTTTTCTCTTTGCACACCAGTTTTCCCCACCGTCTATGAACTGACTGCCTCAAGTAGTGAATATGAAGTTATAAGTGGTCTAAAATTGCTGAAACTACTTGGACAATATAGAAAAAGAATACAAATCCTAGCATACCAGGAGGTACCTATTGCCCACTAAGCTTAATTTTAAGGGTAATTTTCTTTGTGACAAAGTGCTAACAAATGACTTACTTTGTGTCAAAGAAGCTACTCACTTTTTACCATGTTTAAGTTTTCATCCAATCGAGAACTTGCAGTTGTGGTTGGAGGCTGCACCGAACGGATATCATTTTATCAGCTGCACGGAACGGATATCATTTTATCAGTCTTCAACATGGTACCATTCCCGAATCACTTGAAGGTTTAATTTTTCCGGGCTTGGATTGCAAGAAACAAACCTGCTAATTGAAAGAACCAACAAGTGAGACTAGCTGATTCTGCATTCAAAAGGAATGTTTCCAAGGAAAGATGTTAAAAGTTATTCTTGGCATCACAATATTGTTGATAAATATCAGAATATGATGTCCCTATATCCAAAATTATTCTGGCTCTAATTTGTGCCCGGTCGTTACATGTAGCTAGCTGAACAGAAGGTGCTTACCCTTCTGGAGCACCGGCCTTAGTTCCTTTGTTGGAGTTCACGTGTTTGACTTCACTTATGATCAATTTTCAAAGTTTACTTTGCTTTTGGAATTGTGATTTGAACATCTATGTAGACTGGTATGTTAGTGTTTGGTCATGTAACTCCTACCCATTTCATGACATTGAATTAATTAGACAATGGAGATGGTTTCACAGAACTACCAGGAATGATATACAGTCAAACCTGTCTATAAAGGCCACCCAAGGGAACCAGTAAAAGTGACCTTTATGGGCAGGTGGCCTTTATGTAAAGGTTCAAATAATATAAATGAAGAACACTTGGGATACAATTCTACTGGCCTTTATAAGCAGGTGGCCCTTATAAAGAGGTGGCCTTTAAGGCAGGTTGGACTGTAATTGATATTCAGGACACGTAACACATGACAGATCAGTAGTGAAGGTTATTTCAGTTTCATATAATCCCTGCACGAAGTAGCGGCATTTTGTTATATACGGACACAAAAACAACACTGAACAGACATACACAATATAATATGAATTGACTTTATGTCAATAAGGAAATATACACGTCAATTTGCATTCTTACATTCGTGTTATGTTATTTCCGCGTTGTCGAGTGCAACCAAGTGCAAATCAAACACAAACATACCGGTCAAAATCACATTCCCAAGTAAACAACACGCCAGAGAAGTGAGGCTGAGTGCAAATATCAGCAAACATTAAACAAACTTCTAAATTCTTCTACACTTAGCGAAATAAAAAGCGGTATAACGCGAAGTGGAGGTGTTATAACGGGAATAAAAAGGGTAATAACTCGAAAGTATGGCGTTTTTTAACCCTTAGAGTGCCAGCGGGCCGATTTGGGCCGATTGTCATGTACGTTCAGTGCCAGCGGGCCGATTGGGCCGATTTTGTTATTCTTTCAGTGCCAGTGGGCCGATTTTGTTATTCTTTCAGTGCCAGTGGGCCGATGATATTAAAACAGTAAAATCTTGACTAAAAATGTTTTTTTGTGGTTAAAAATTAATGAAATAGATAAATATTATAGGCAAGAGTAGTCGACGTCACATTTTATGTCAATAACGTCATATATCTATTTCTATGACGTCATTTGTATCTCCGCATTTTAGAGAGAAATTGAGAGTGTATGATGTCGAGCATTCCCTTTAGAATCGAATAGAGATCCCGTGCCATTCAAAGAAGAACAGGAATCAATGCACATGCTGCCGAGATATGCATCTCCACTTGAATTTTTTCATCTTTAACATCCTGGGTGAAATTTAAAATGTGAATAAGTCAGTTTAAAGTCTGTTAAAAACAAGGGTTGCAACTAAAAAGCAGGTCATGATAAAGACCATGAAAAAAAATCAAATAAAAACAAAATACATTGTTAAATGTAATTCCGTTCATAGTGTATTATTTCACAGAAAACTACCGCTATCCCTTTATCCGACAAAACATGAAAATTTATTATTCAGTAAAAATAACGATAGTTACATCCCATTAACTATTATGACTGCTAATGCAAGGTGTTTAGGACAAAATGTCAGGGCTATGAACAAAATTTGGCATCTCAGAGTTTGAAAAAATTGGATATCGTTTTTAACATGGGTTAAGGGCATAGTAGAGCCCCTATTTGTAGTGCCTACGCTATATGTAGTAAAAACTTCCGTTATGTGTAGTAAAGACACGTTATATGCAGTGACGTTTTTCGTAGCTATATGTAGTAACTTCCAGCTTATTTCTTAAATGTACAAACTATTGTTTGATTGAAAAAAAAATAAACAAAAATAATAAAAGAACACAAAACAGTTGAAGGAATTGAACTTTTTATTTTTCTCTGAGTCGATTTTGTACCTATCATACGATATGGTGCGCACAATGTATTTATCATGGCTGGGGAAATCAACGTACTCTTCTGATTTTCTTATAAAATCGTAGAAATAAATGGTAAATAAAATAATAAGCGATGACCAAAGATAAAAATGAAGACCAGTACTGGATTTAAATGGTAGAATTAGTTTCACTGGTCTACATGAGTAATTTTTTTCGGTCCAACCCATCTCACTTGTACTATCACTAGAAGGGGGTTTTACCGGAATAATTGCGAAAATCCGGAATAATCAGGTAAAATCCAGCAAAATCCAGAATAGAATAATTGGTCTATTTTTTTACGGTAAGTTTTCCGTAATCTAAAAATTCCGGTAAGTGTCTGATTACTCCGGTCAAAGACTGATTATTACAGCAAAAGTCTAATTATTCCGGCAAATGTCCGGAAATTTTCCAAAAAATTATAATTTAATTTTTTTTACCGTAATAATTGGAAATTTGCCGGAATAATTAGACTTTTACCGTAATAATCAGTTTTTTACCGTAATGATCATACAAGTTACCGGAATAATCAGACACTTACCGGAATTTTTAGAATCCGTAAAATTAATTTACCGTAAAAATATTCTAATTATTCCAGATTTTGACCAATTATTCCGAATTTTGTCAGATTATTTCGGATTTGGTCTAAAAATTCCGGATTTGATCTAAATATTCCGGATTTTTGCAACGATTACGGAAAGTGTCTAACTATTCCGGAATTTCGCATTTATTACGGTAAAATCCTCTTCTAGTGTATACGAAAAACGCATAACCTGTTTCTGACGAAATGTACAATATATGTTTCAGTGCCTCGAGAATTCTAATATCAGATCAAATTTTGTTTATAAATACATCTAAATTTCACTTTAATACTTTAAGAGTCGCAGTCGTTCGCGACAGTGGTTTAATTATAATGACTTAAACATCACCACTGGGAATTGTAGACTATAGATCTGATTAACTGCTCTCTATTTTTGTTGTTGTAATTACCCGTTCGTCCGCCCATCCATTCGCCCGTCTGTCTTTTGGCATCTTTTCTAAAATCAACTGTCTGATCATCTTCACAGTTGAACAGTTTGAATTTTAAGGTGTCTAGTTGTGCATAAATGTCTCGATTTGACATTTAAAATAGCCGCTTCTACAAAATATTGTGTATGCATCTTTTCTAAAAACTTTACCAGTATTGCCCAGTGTTGTCTACATGTGCTTGAAACGATTTTACATTGTTAAATACAGTATAACCTGTGTATAAAGACCACCCAGAGGACTGAGCAAAAGTGGACTTAATAGACAGGTGGACTTTATATAGAGGGTCGTCTCTAATGAATGAGTAAACATTTGTTGTTGATACTGGTACATGTATAATGAGTGAAAAATATGTGGTACTAATTAAAATACTTAATTATTTCTTAAATTATTTTTTTTTTAAAGAATTTTTTAATTGATTATTAGATTAAATTACAGAAAATATTTGAAAGTGTACTTTAATCTTGAGGGACTGTTTTTCTGATTACATGGTAACAGTTTCTCTAATCAGTATACACTGACTGAATGTCTTTGTTTTCAAGGTGTCACTAATTAAGTGATAGGTAAAGAAAACATTCTACCTGTAAATAACAAAGATTATGTTTACCTTCTGATCTAATGGCTTCAGTCATTGACATGAGAATAATGAGTTGATGTATTTATTCCTCAAATTTTAACTTATTCTCAAAATTAGACTCTTTTACAGAAAATTGTAAATGTCTCTATATATACAAAATTTAAAGAATTCTTATTATAATAATTATATTCTTATCTCCATGCATTCAGAATATATATATATAAGAATTACTTGGCTAAAACTGTTTTGCATAACTTAAAAATCATAAAATTCTAAAAACTAAAAAAAAGTTGATTGAAAAAGTGGACTTTATAGACAGGTTGAAGAGTCATTTGGGACTAAAAAGGGTGGACTCTATTCACATTAGACAGGTGGACTTTATATACAGGGTCATTATATAGTAAAATCTATTGGGGATACCTCAGACCGGTTGCTATAGACAGGTGGACTTTATACAGAGGTGGACTCTATAGCAGGTTATACTGTAGTATACATTCTTTTTTTCAACAATTGATATCAGAGGTGTAAGGATAGATTGATAACGTTGAAATTGATTTTTAATTCAAATTTTTGAATTGATATATTTTGTTCAAGAAAAAGAGCCAATCGCTACTAGTGTTGCCAGATACTGTATTCGTATTTAAATTCGCGTGTATTTAATTTCACGGTATTGGATATTTACACATACCTGCGTGGATAATTTTTCGCGTTTTTGTAATATACACTATAACACATAATATAATTTTTGCCCAGTTTGAATTTTCACGCAAAACAAACGACTGCCAAATGAGCGAAAACAAGTACACCACAAAAATAAATACGTTTACAGGAAATAAATATCTACCCTCGTTCCAAAACCTTTGGTCCAGATCTAGGCAAGTCTCGTTCTGGACCAAATATATCAAAAGGGGGTTTGGTTTTCCATATCTGACACCCTGGAAGAGTAATATAAAATTGCATCATGACAGGCGTCCTAGTTTGGTATTACTTCTCCTTAATTTGGTGTATAAAGGGAAATAGCTCTTGTCCTCGCTACATCATGTAATATACACACTCGATCAATCAGCAATTGTTAAGGACTCTTATTCTCTCAAGTATTTTATAATATTTGTCTGAAATGTCAAATTTGAAAAAAAATAATTAACAACAGTTAATGAAAAATAACAGTTTTGTATTTCTATTGAAATACACATGCGATAAAACATCAAAACTAGATATAAGCATTCCTTGAAAAAGTAAATGTTCAACCTATCATATTCATAAACCAGTTTTTTACAAATGAGCATCTCGAGTCTTTTTATGTCCCTTTTACAAGTATGTCGTCACTATGCTTTTAGGCATTTTGCCATTAATTAATAAATAAGTTTGAAATTATTTTGTTTTCTGGATTTTGATGTACAAATAAGTTGAAAAGCTTAAATTTTGATAAAACAAATATATGGTTTATACTACTATTTAAATTACCATACGTCCTTATATGACTTTTGTTATAAATTGTTAATTATGATTCCCCACCACCGAAGGTGGGGAATCATATTGTTTTCGTTCTGTTTCTTCTTATTATTATGATTCCCCACCACCGAAGGTGGGGAATCATATTGTTTTCGTTCTGTTTCTTCTTATTATTATTATTTTTATTTTTATTATGATTCCCCACCACCGAAGGTGGGGAATCATATTGTTTTCGTTCTGTTTCTTCTTCTTATTATTATTTTTATTATTATTCTTATTATTCTTCTTCTCTCAAGATCATATGCTGACGCATATCTCGGGAACGGCTTGATGGATTTAGATGAAATTTGCTACCAATAATCTGTTGTCTGTGTAGATAATCAAGACGCGTTCATTTTCGTTATCTTGAAGGTGGGTGGGTGGGTGTAAATAAATCTGTAGTTAAATATCCGGGGAAACCAATTCTGAATGGACATAAGCTGGTTACGACACCTTAATTATACCAAGCCAATGCTTTCACCTATGAGTTAATCCGATTAGTGACCGTTAAAAACTTGGCGATTTTTAAAACCACAGCTTGTCACGTCACACGCCTGTACTTAAAACCTTACATAATAAGATGAACGGTGTATACAATTTGCCTTGATAGATCAAATGGCTTGGGGGTTTTCTGTTAATCACTGACTGTGGAAGTAGAAGACTGCCCACTTTTTTAAGTTTACACCAATGAAATGTCTCCTTTTACTGACTGACACTTTCCTAGTGACCGGTATGTCGAGTACAAAAATTTGTAGTTTTAGTCGGAAATGAATCTTCCGAGTAAGCCGCCACTCTGTTACTATTAACACTTTTCAAATAAGAGATGGACAATTATTTCAGGTATTGTTCAAGTTTAAGATAAAATATTTTTGTGTCGTTTTTATTCGATTTAAACATTGGAATTTATGTAATTTGGACTGAAAGTTCACTTCGATTTAAACATGGGAATTTTCGTAATATTTCGTAATTTGGACTGAAAATTCGCTTCAAATTCGGCATATCAAATTAACTAACAAATTTACATAGAAATACATAGCGATCTGACGGGACCATTTGTATCATTTCGATTTAAGCGAAATTTCAATTCAACCGATTTCGAATTAACGAGAGTCGACTTTATTTCTTTTGCATCAAAAACACCTAAATAATCTATAGAGCAATGAAGATCTGAGTCTTTTAGATGCTGGAAATAACAATATGAGATTTATTCCGTATAATACACCTAAACTAATACGTACCTTAACGTGTTGAAAAGTACGTTTATTTCAATAGAGGGGGTCTTTTAAATCGGACTATATATACAGCGCGAGCGTCGATCTATTTCAACACACTATACACAGAGTTAACATACATGCTTCATATAAAAATGTCCGTCTTTTACTATTTTGACTGAGTAAATGTATCGTTATGATCATGAACCTCAAACATATAGGAATAACCGATATAAGTCGCGTAATTAAAATACAAACAGATGGCCTCCTATGATGTGTATTGCGCATTGAATCACGATTATTAATCAATAAACTTTTTAGAAAAAATATTAAATAAACATCACATAAACATTTTATTATATTTTATTTTGGATTTTACAATAATTCCGAGTCCATTGGTGTTTATACTGTCTGACGACATCGGGAGGGCACCTGGGTATATCCTCAGGCAGTGTCGACACGCTCCAATATTACTTGGATCTACCTGCCCATCATTAGAAGTTCTTACATTCGCACCTAAGACAACGATCTTAATCAACTCAGTCGTTAATTACTGTGTTTATTCAGTGACACTCGCCAATCCGTCACTGGCTTCAATGTGTTATCACCTGTTAATTACTGGTGACCAAGATACCGGTGAACTTTGAAAACTTGTGGCCAGAAAAATCGCAAAGCGACGTGTTTTGTCGCCAGTTAAAGAAAATCGCAGTTAGCGATGTCCAGCGCAAACCCTCCCATACGTGTTCATTCATTGTAACACGCGGCGACGCCAAATCAGAGGCCTGAGAGGGGTTCTACGAGTTTTCTTATTCAACAAAATTCATTGAAAACGTCACTTCCTTTGCCGAGAAGGCCTTCCAATATACGGTTCTTCTCAACCGAAAAATTTAATTCAAATCTACTTTAACTTTCAAAGAAATTTAAAAAAGTAATCAAGGTATGATTTTTTAGTTTACCAGGTCGACGCGGTACAAATGTACTCCATACACAACTGCCTTTAGAATGTAACCGTACATCAAGGCAATGTACAGATATATACACAAAATTAAAAACGTTGATTACCTGTTGATTAATAACTAAACAACAACATCTCTTGTTCATTTATTAGTTTTATTCATTTTGTAATTCATATATGAAGGGCCGTAACTTTGATGTAAGACTACCTACACACAGGTACCCGACTCGACTAGTGTATTAAGTCAAATATTGTATGTGTCAAAAAGTACCCTTTTTGGCGACACAGTAATGAATTTGGCGACAGAATTTTACAATCAGGGGTTCAAAATTATGTTTTGTAATGGAAGATCCGGGACATTTTGCCTTTATTTTTGGCAGGTCCCACATAAAGTTTTGAAAGTCCAATATCAACATTGAAAGATCCATGTGCAATTATGTAATTATATTGAAAAAGTAGAATTATTCTGGTAAAAATGGCAGGTTCAGCGGACTTTTACAATTTAATTATTAATGGTCCCAAGGTAAAAGCAATAGGTCCCGGACCCAGGGAATTTTGAACCCCTGTACAACTGGCGATTTCCTTGGCGACAGACTTTTCCAACCCAGCGCTAACCCTGCTAGGTTCTTTTCACCAGATATCACTGTCTAATGTTCCGGGTTGTAATGAGATACTTTTATGACGAACTGGTATGGAATTGCTGTTTATCTGGATATATGCCATAAATTATTTATAGATGGTGGGGAATCATACGTAACTGGTATCCCAGTTACAATCTCTAGTTATTATTATTATTATTCCGTCAGGACCATATGCTGAAGCATATCTCGGGAACGGCTTGATGGATTTAGATGAAATTTGGTACCAATAATCTGTTGTCTGTGTAGATAATCAAGACATGTTCATTTTCGTTATCTTGAAGGTGGGTGGGTGGGTGTAAATTGCTTAATTGAATGCGTAGTTAAATACCCGGGGAACTAATTCTGAATGGACATAAGCTGGTTACGACACTTTAATCATACCAAGCAAATGCTTTCACCTATGAGTTAATCCGATTAGTGACCATCAAAAACTTGGCGATTTTTAAAACCACAGCTTGTCACGTCACACGCCTGTTATAAAAACCTTACACAATGAGCTGAATGGTGTATACAATTTGCCTTGATAGATCGAAGAAGGTTAAGCGTGTAGAAATGACTTCGGGGTATTCTGTTAATCACTGACTGTGGAAGTAGAAGACTGCCCACTTTTTAAGTTAACACCAATGAAATTTCTCCTTTTACTGACTGGCACTTTTCTAATGACCGGTATGTCGTTTTTTTCCTTTAACCGGACTTTATATAGTGTGTTGAAATATATTGGAAAATTGACGCTATGGTGATGCATAAGATGAGAATTATATTAAAATTTGAAATGAAATTTAGAACATTTTTTGAAAAACTATTTTGTTCCCTTAGTCGTGATCAGGATCTATGAGGCACCAATATTTATTTTTCCCGAAATCATACTCGTAAAATTAAGGCAAACATTGTAAATAAAATTAAGTTATTATAACTACCATTTTGTATATATTATAGGATAATTATTTTGTTGTAAACATTTCAATTCAATGTACCATTTCCATGAATATTGCCAAATTTACAAAAATTCATATATTTTGACTGAGTAGATTTATCGTTATGATCATGAACCTCAAACATATAGGAATAACCGATATAAGTCGCGAAATTAAAATACGATGTGTATTGCGCATTGAATCACGATTATTAATCAATAAACTTAAAAAAAATATTAAATAAACATCACAAACGGTAGCTTTTATTATATTTTATTTTGGATTTTACAATAATTCCTAGTCCATCGGTGTTTATACTGTCAGACGACATCGGGAGGGCACATATCCTCATGCAGTGTCGATACGCTCCTATATTACCTGGATCTACCTGTCCATAATTAGAAGGTCTTACATTCACACCTAAGACAACGATCTTAATCAACTCATTCTTTAAGACCAATCGTTAATTACTGTGTTTATTCAGTGACATTCGCCGATCCGTCACTGGCTTAAATGTGTTATCACCTGTTAATTACTGGTGACCAAGATACCGGTGAACTTTGAAAACTTGTGGCCAGAAAAATCGCAAAACGCCGTTTTTTGTCGCCAGGTAAAGAAAAAAAATCGCAATTGGCGACGTTGGCGATGTCCAGCGCAAACCCTCCCATACGTGTTCATTCATTGTAACACGCGGCGACGCCGAATCAGAGGCCTGAGAGGGGTTCTACGAGTTTTCTTATTCAATGAAATTCATTGAAAACGTCACTTCCTATGCCGAGAAGGCCTTCCAATGTACGATTTTTCTCAGCCGAAAACTTTAATTTAAATCTACTTTAACTTTCAAAGAAATCTAAAAAAGTAATCAAGGTATGATTTTTTTTTAGTTTACCAGGTCGGCGCTGTACAAATGTACTTCAAACACAACTGCCTTTATAATGTAACCGTTCATCAAAGCAATATATACACAACATTAAAAACGCATGTGACGCGAAAATCACAAAATTTACCTGTTGATTAATATCTCTTGTTTATTTATTGTTTTATTTAATTTTGTAATTCACATATGAAGGGCCGTAACTTTGATGTAAGACTACCTACACACAGGTACCCAACTCGACTAGTGTATTACGTCAAATGTTGTATACATGTGTCAAAAAGTATCCTTTTTGGCGACACAGTAATGAAATTGGCAACAAAATTTTACAACTGGCGATTTGCTTGGCGACAGACTTTTCCAACCCAGCGCTAACCCTGCTAGGGTTTTTTCACCAGATGTATGCCATAAATTATTTATGGATGGTGGGGAATCATACGTAACTGGTATCCCAGTTACAATCTCTAGTTATTTATTTTATTTTTATTATTATTTTTATTATTATTATTATTATTATTATTCCGTCAGGACCATATGCTGTAGCATATCTCGGGAACGGCTTGATGGATTTAGATGACATTTGGTACCAATAATCTGTTGCCTGTGTAGATAATCAAGACGTGTTCATTTTCGTTATCTTGAAGGTGGGTGGGTGGGTGTGCATTGCTTAATTGAATACGTAGTTAAATACCCGAGGAAACATATTCTGAATGGACATAAGCTGGTTACGACACTTTAATCATACCAAACAAATGCTTTCACCTGAGTTAATCCGATTAGTGACCATCAAAAACTTGGCGATTTTTAAAACCACAGCTTGTCACGTCACACGCGTTATTAAAACCTTACACAATGAGCTGAGTTGGTGTATACAATTTGCCTTGATAGATCGACGAAGGTTAAGCGTGTCGAAATGGCTTCGGGGTATTCTGTTAATCACTGACTGTGGAAGTAGAAGACTGCCCACTTTTTAAGTTAACACCAATGAAATTTCTCCTTTACTGACTGACACTTTCCTAATGACCGGTATGTCGTTTTTACCCTTTAACCGGACTTTATATAGTGTGTTGAAATATATTGGAAAATTGACGCTATGGTGATGCATAAGATGAGAATTATATTAAAATTTGAAATGAAATTTAGAACATTTTTTGAAAAACTATTTTGTTCCCTTAGTCGTGATCACGATCTTTGAGGCACCAATATTTATTTTTCCCGAAATCATACTCGTAAAATTAAGGCAAAAATTGTAAATAAAATAAAGTTATTATAACTACCATTTTGTATATATTATAGGATAATTATTTTGTTGTAAACATTTCAATTTAATGTACCATTTCCATGAACATTGCCAAAATATTGTACTATATTGTATATACACTCATAATATATATATATATATACGGAAAATGAGGAATATTCTTGACCGAACGAAATATTCTTAACTAGGGTTACAAAAATTCATAGATTTTGACTGAGTAGATACATCGTTATGATCATGAACCTCAAACATATAGGAATAACCGATATAAGTCGCGAAATTAAAATACGATGTGTATTGCAATTATTAATCATAAAACTTTTTAAAAAAATTAAATAAACATCACAAAGGGTAACTTTTATTATATTTTATTTTGGATTTTACAATAATCCCGAGTCCATCGGTGTTTATACTGTCTGACGACATCGGGAGGACACCTGGGTATATCCTCATGCAATGTCGACACGCTTCAATATTACCTGGATCTACCTGCCCATAATTAGAAGGTCTTACATTCACACCTAAGACAACGATCTTAATCAACTCATTCTTTAAGACCAGTCGTTAATTACTGTGTTTATTCAGTGACACTCGCCGATCCGTCACTGGCTTCAATGTGTTATCACCTGTTCATTACTGGTGACCAAGATACCGGTGAACTTTGAAAACTTGTGACCAGAAAAATCGCAAAGCGCTGTTTTTTTGTCGCCAGTTAAAGAAAAAAAATCGCAATTGGCGATGCCCAGCGCAAACCCTCCCATACTTGTTCATTCATTGTAACACGCGGCGACGCCGAATCAGAGGCCTGCGAGGGTTCTATGAGTTTTCTTATTTAATGAAATTCATTGAAAACGTCACTTCCAATGCCGAGAAGGCCTTCCAATGTACGATTTTTCTCAACCGAAAACTTTAATTTAAATCTACTTTAACTTTCAAAGAAATCTTAAAAAAAGTAATCAGGTAGATTTTTTTAGTTTACCAGGTCGGCGCTGTACAAATGCACTTCAACACAACTGCCTTTAGAATGTAACCGTTCATCAAGGCATATATACACAACATTAAAAACGCATGTGACGCGAAAATCACAAATTTACCTGTGATTAAAAACTAAACAACAACATTTCTTGTTCATTTATTGTTTTATTCAATCTTGTAATTCATATATGAAGGGCCGTAACTTTGATGTAAGACTACCTGCACATGCAGGTACCCGACTCGACTAGTGCATTACGTCAAATGTTGTATGTGTCAAAAAGTATCCTTTTGGCGACACAGTAATGAAATTGGCAACACAATTTTACACCAATTGGGTCTTTTCACCAGATATATGCCATAAATTATTTATGGATGGTGGGGAATCATACGTAACTGGTATCCCAGTTACAATCTCTAGTTATTGAATGTTTTCGATACAAAACACGTTTGGGTCCTTGCTACGCATTGGTAAATTTTATACTAGAAGAATCATTTTACCAGAAACGGTTCAGTTTTAATTTATTCATGCTAGTAAACAAAGTGCGCTCCGCTTGTGTTTTACGTCATGTCGTCTGAGGATTTGGATTACGTCATTTCGACAGACAGATGACGTAGATGTCAAACTTGGCAATTTCAAAACGCTGGCACTCTAAGGGTTAATGTAAAAGGAAGACGTAATTTGATACGCGAAATAAATAACGTGAAAGAAAGACGTTTTATAACGTAAAAGAACGGCACGATTATAACGCGAATTAAAATTAAATAATAATCAGCATCTACCCATGGTATATCGTAGAATATTTACAATCGCAATACTTTTCCTTATATGAAACAGGTCTTCCTGACCATCTCCATAGCTTCATGGAGAGAGTCGCGCACGCTACCCAATTCTGACTGGCGTATGAATACATAACTCCCAATACACATTACCCGGACTACACTATCGATCCGCAGTTGGGTTTTTCATTGTCTTCCAGTCAGCCATCATGCTTACAAATTCAACATTTAATAGTTGTTAGTTTAATTTTAATATGAAAATGTGACTCTTACCATTGATTATCTTTTTAAGTGAAATAAAATATTTACGATAAGCTGAGGGATTATGTTTATTTTTCCGTCACCTGGAGACGGGTACGGGCGGAGCTTCACGTCAATCACGTCAAGTTACGTCAGAGTGGGCGAGTTACGGTTCTGTCAGATCTAATTGCTGTTCTATCAAATGATGTGCATCCAGCCACGGAGAGTTGGTAAACAAGTAAATTTAAGTGCCATCCAGAAAAACCTCGTGTTTTTCGTATTTTTGAAAGATTGTAAATATAAATGTAATTTTACTTTTTTTTCTACCATGAGGTCGTGGAGAGAACAGAATGGCGCAAATTTAACATGAAGTGCTACGTACTTCATTAAATTTGCGTCATTCTCGTTCTCTCCATGACCTCATGGTAGAAAAAAAGTAAAATTCCATTTCTTAAATAATGCCGACCGAGTTCACATGCAGAAGGATACAGGCGTTCTAACACAAAGGCGTTTTAACGTAAAAAAGGCGATATAACGCCAAATAAGGGCGTAACTAAGCGAAATGCGTTTTAATGCAAAAGAAAGGCGCTAAACGCGAAATAAAATGCGTTGTAATGCCTTTTTGTGTCTATACAAAACAAATATTTTCGCCAAACGGCCGGTTAATTAGAGATATATTTCAATAAATAACACAAAGTTATTGTATCAAACACGTTTTCTATTCATACTAATTAAAGGCGGGTTTTAGAATAAGGACTTACAAATTGGGAGGAGCTAAAATTATCAGAATTGCCATTTGCTACTTTTGAATGTATTATTTCATAAAAATGCAAAAGTGGCACATGACAGAATATTTAAATGTCAAAGTAAGTTTTGTTCAATGTTTATATTTCGGATTACTTAAATCGGTTCCTTACTCAAATAAACTGACATTTAAAAAAAAAAATTATATTCTTTATATTAAAAATTGCGACCATCTACAATCAAACTCGTATGATAAAGGTTTTGATCTATATTTTTGTGATACATTTGCTAAAATTTTCAGACTCTTTGTCTGTCTTTCTAATAAAGTATTGCTTTTCAACGCATAATCGATGTTTCTTAATGTTCAGTTTGTCATTTCTTTCTTTTTTTTTCTTTTTTTTTAATTATTATTATTAAAATGAGAGAGAGAGAGAGAGAGAGAGAGAGAGAGAGAGAGAGAGAGAGAGTTTTCATGTTTTTATGGAAAAAAAACCCAAATAATTGTAGAGCTAATTAACACGCACAGACACATGCACCTTTGGTATATATATTGTGGCGCTTCACACACACGCGCGCACGCACGAGAGAGAGAGAGAGAGAGAGAGAGAGAATTTATATGTTCATGAAAAATGATACATAACAGTGCCCAATGCCATTTGATGTTTCAACCACTGCGGTGGCTCGGTAAAGTGCTTCGTAATTTGGAGGTGGTGTGTTGGAACCCCTACCAAATCTGACCCAAGGCTTGAAAGTTGGTAGTGACTGTTCTTTCGCCAAATACTCGGCATTACGAAATGAAAGTCACGTTTCTTTATATGGGGACTTCAAAGTGTCACGGAAGGCGTTGCACGATAAAGAACCCTGCTGTATACTGCCATCACGCAACGCACAGGAAAAATTCTTCACCTTCGCCTATAACTGGCGGGCGTCTCGATATAAGTGAAAACTATTCTTCACTTGGACGTTAACACACCATTACCACTCATTTTATGTTTCACAGCTTAATATTCCATTGGTGGTATTACAAACATTTTTAATATACCATATTAAATGGTTCCTCACCCACAGTGCAGTTTATGTTTATTTATTTATAGGAATCTATTACAAACATGATTACAAATATTTCCTGAAAAAACACTGATTTTAATATTATCCGTCAAAATCCAGAAAATGTGAACACATTTTTACCTTTGACGGAAATTTGAGACGTAAAAAAATGAATGTGTATTCTCTTATCAAAGATTATGATACATGAATTATTGTCGGATTTTAGTTGATTTTAGACACGTGAGTTCAGATATTTAAATATCATCAATGACTGGTTGGTTGTTTTACGTCACATCAACAATACTAGTTTTAATTTCTAATGTTATTTACACTCATTAATTGCAGACGGAAATGTGTACTTGCAACTTGTACAATTGTCTTTTGTTTTTCAGAGTTGAACCCTGAACCATAGATGCCTTGTGGTTTCCTTAACCACTAGGCAACCGTAGCCCATGGAAAATGAAGCCCGGACCATAGACACCTTGTGGTAAAAGGCTAATGCCTAACCACTAGGCAATTGTAGCCCAGAGACAGAGGATGGCCTTTGTATACAATAGGCATCAGCTGCACCATATTAAGCTAGAGTAAAGAGATTAAAGCTAGAAAGTGTATAAGAATTGAGAGAAACCCCAGAAAGGGCGAGTGGTCAAAATATCAATCAAGGACATAGCAAACCACTTTCCCGTTTGATATCGGATATTACTCCGACATCTTAAACTATTCTGTACAATGACAAGAACAGTGCGGGAACTAGAATTGACTTAATTCAGTAATGTCCCATGATATAGATATCTGAAATCACTTCGTTGTGGTGTCATTAAGTAATATTTAAAATTAATTCTGTAAAGCAAGTTATATTTTATGTTAATTTAATGTAAATATGAAAAAAAATTATATTTTGGTATTACTTTTTATTCACAGTAAATTGTGGACTTATTGAAATTTTTAAGTAAAATCAATTAATTATTCTTGATTAAGTCATTCCACGTAACTCTTCACAACCGCAAAATATTGAAATCAGTGACCGGTGAATACAGTTCTTGGTGAAAAAAACACACATTGCGTGTAAATAAATTAATTAGATAAACACAACTTGACCCAGAGCAAAACGACAAATACATTTTTATTCTACTCGCCGTCACGTGGAGAGAAGAGAGAGAGAGAGAAAGAAGAGAGAGAGATGAAAATCATGTTCATAAAAAAGAAGACACAAACACGATTTACATGTTGCATGTACACAATAACAGAAGATAATCAACGATACTAGCATCCTGGTGTGGGGCGGGGGGGGGGGGGGGGGGGGGCAGGGACAAGACCATGAGTTACAGTAGAAAATCTTCGCCGCAGTCGCGTACCATTAGAACTGTGATATACCAACTTTTTGAATTTAATCATAAAATACAATCAAAAAGTGGTTATGACAATAGACAACTTTTTGAATGTATTTTATGATTAAATTCAAAACGTGGTATATAACAGAACTAAAAGAAGTACCTATAACCAGTGCCACCAGTACGTATTGCCCCAGCATGAAAAAATTATTCTGAATCTGGTTGTGTAAAGCTTTATTAGCTTTACCTACTGGTTAGTGAAAATTCAAAATGTTATTAAAATTACAAATATTTATTTTAAAAAAAAATGGACTTAAATCCCTTCTATTTTATAAGACGTGTATCAATTGTATGCATTTGAACAGAAATTTCAAAAATATTATATGCACCTTGTTCACAAGATACAAAATTTCACTAATCGAGTGGTTAGGCTTCCAGAACTTTGAATTACCAGCTTAAGGCCCAGGTCATGGTTTTACAACAATATTTCCTAACTACGAATTTACAATAAGCATTTTTGACAAAACTAAAACGAAAGTTGTAAGCTTGAAGAGATCTCCAAAATGACTCCTTACAATCCCGTATATCTAAACCATTAACAAAATTTTATGGTATTAATGTGCTAAATTTAAGTTAGGTAAAATCTTCTAAAGAACTTTAAGGAATGATTGTGAAACCTGGACCGGTGTCTGATAGACAAATGAGCTACACAGACTTATTACTATGTGTGTCGATGACTGCTATATATATATAATTAATGCGTAAACATGTGCAAAAAGAAGGAAAAGAGTTGATTTCTCTGAATTCTGTCCACCAATCCTGAATAATTTAAATTGATAAAAACTCCTTGAATCCGGATCTTATAAATATTTTAGTTCCCGATGAAGTTGTCATGACATCACAGGAGGACATATATGAGCATAGTACAGACCTGTGGAAAGTTTAACCTTCACTGGGCTAACGAGCTCATATTGACTCTATGTTGGCTATATCTCGATGGCTTTCCAATAACTTTTTAATAGCTGCTATAAATCTCGCAGCAGCTTTTCGGCCACTCGACAGTAGAGCTTTCTCTCCTTTCCGTTAGCTAAGTATTAAACTTAAGACAGGCACGTACTGTTTGTAATATTTATGGTCGACATATACAATGTGTAAACAGATTAATTAATTATTCAGGAACATGTACATACTTATTATATGACACTTCTAACGCAGAACCATGCCCATCCCGTAACTGTTTTGTAGATCAATGGCTAGAGCATCCACATGGAGAGCTTGAGGTTGTTGGTTTGAACCTTAGCCAGGTCGTACAAAAGTAAATTAAAGTTAAAATAAATCGGAAACGGTTTGGACAGACTGACAGACGGACGGACGTACAGACACACAGAGGGACAACCTAAAGTCCATCTAATCAGTCCACTTCCGTTGAAACCAGAAGTGTATACTTACAAAAGTAACAGGACCACACAGGTCCCAATTCCACATTTCATTTCTTAACTAAGATTTTCCTAAACTTTTGGGCAAATTTTGACAATCTTTCTGAAGCTACTAATTAACTTTTTTTATATATAAATCTTAATGAAATATTGTGAGCTTGAAGCGATAGTTGAATGCCACCTTAATTCCTGAATGGCTTTAAAAAATTAAAAAGATATTCAGATTTCAAATTTGCCAGATTTAAATGAAGGTAAATCTAAGAATGATTGTGAAATTCGGGCCAGAACATATAAATTATACACATATAATCAACATTTGTATCTGAAAACACAGCTAGAACCCGCAAGGCGACACGTGTAAGAAATAAATAGTTTTTCATATACTAGCATTCTCAATATATCTCGGCATGACAAATTAACTATTGCGAAAAAATTACTATTTTTTTTATACGAAATAATAATTACTGCTAAATAAGAAATAGTGCTTCGAATATTCGAAACACTCAATCGAAAAAAAGGAAATACTATTTTGAAAATACGAAATATTATTTCGACATACCAAATAACTTTTGCGAAAATACTAAACCACTTGGAAAAAACGAATGAACTTTTTTTTTTACACATGTCACCTTTCAGGCTCCACGCTAAGCAGCGTTTACAGGTTAAATGTACACACATGATATCTCTTTTGGGTATAGGTACATCTGCTCGTTTTATGACTGAGCATGGCACCATCATTTTCAATTTTTATTTTTAATCCGAACCGCATGTGAAATTGAGAGTCTAAATGCATTATTTTAATATTGAGTGTTGTTACGGTGCAATAATAAATAAAAATAAATAAATAAATAAATAAATAAATAAATAAATAAAAAATAAATAAATAAATAAAAAATAAATAAATAAATAAATAAATAAATAAATAAATTTTAAAAATCGATTAAATTGAAATTTCAATTATAACCGTAGTTGAAACACAGGCGGTGACTTTTGAAATGATATGCAATGTAAGCGAAAATCGTTATAATTCGCGATCTGACGGAAATTTGTATTGCTTGGTTAGGGGATTTTCTGATGATAAAACTTTAAGCCGCTTATGTGAAAACAATAAGGAAACGAAAACAAAATTGTATTGAAATCAAATTTTATTTTTGTATATTGTTTAATGTTTGATAAACCACAAAAATAATACGTACTATCCCAACAAATTTATGTCATGTAGCCGTTTTTTATTTATAGTTTGTGGTCAGTCAAGATGTGAGATTGTAGGATTAATTCAAGGAATTTTAAGAAATAAAAAGATTTTCTTTTAAATATTAAAATGTACATTGTGTTTGCGTAATAGTATCCTGCATCTATATAAATACAGCAGAGTAGAGTAGACTTGTCACTTAGTGTTGTGTTCGGAGACATCTCAAGGTAAATAACTGACTACATTGCTTCTCTTTTGTAAATAACTGCACACACACACACACACACACACACCACTTTTGTTTTTCATATTTTCGTTGGTTTTTGTTTTTCATATTTACGTTTTTTTGTTTTTCATATTTCCATTGGTTTTTGTTTTTCATATTTACGTTTTTTTGTTTTTCATATTTCCGTTGGTTTTTGTTTTTCATATTTACGTTTTCCTTGGGTTTTTTTCATATTTCCATTGGTTTTTGTTTTTCATATTTCCGTTTTTTTGTCCACTTCCAGTTTTCTGTTAAATAAATACGAAAATGAAAAAACTATGAAATATTTTTAACAAAGAATTTCCCGAAAGTGGAATCAATTAAAGTTCAAAGTCTTTGAATGTGCATGTGTACATGTTTGAATAGTAGTTTAGATCAACCAAGGAATGCTACATAAAATTATAATGTATTACTTTATTCAATGTTTCACAATTATCACATAGGTCCAATGTTGTAACAAATGTACAAATTTTATAACAATAGAGAATTTCAAAACTCAAAATGCATGCATCATAATTCTAAACAGCTTAAATATTGAAGTAATTTTTTTCATATTGTAATAGGCCGACACCAGGTATCAAGAATACCAGTTAAAAGCTATCAAAACCATAGCGTATTAAACACAAGTGCACTTTACAAAGAAATTTCGATTAGCGAATTCAGCGTTCGTTTCAATGTCTGAGTTGTGGATCGTAACGTAGGCGGTCGGGCTGCTTTGTTGGATTTATCATAGGCAGCATCTTCCTTGCAATAGGCTCTGACACAAAGGTATCCGAATAGATTCGTATTAAAGCCTATAAGGTTCGTGAATAAAAACATAAAAGGCATAACACTGAACAAGAATACAAACATCATGACGCAAAAAGGCGTTATAACGAGAATACAAACATCATTACGCAAAAGGCGTTATAACGAGAATACAAACATCATGACGCAAAAAAGGCGTTATAACGAGAATACAAGCATCATGACGCAAAAAGGCGTTATAACGATAAGTAAATCTCATATTAAGATTAATTAACGGACGAAGTGCTATATAACTCGAATTCAAAGGAGCACTACGTCATAACGCCTTCATTCGCTTATTACCCCCTTCTTTTGCGTCATATCGCCTTTACTACACCATACTTTTACACTATAACGGCTTTCTTTTGCGTCATGACGCCTTAATTAGCGTAAGTACATACTTTTTGCGTTATGACGCCTTAAAACGGCTTTCATTTGCGTTATAACGCCTTTGTTTGCCTTATTACATCCTTCATTTGCGTCATTGTGCTTTATTCGCGTTATTACACCCTTCTTTTGCACCAAAACGCTTTTCCTTCTTTTGCTTTATAACGGGTTTCTTTTGCGCTAGAACGCTTTTATTCGCCTTATTGCGCCTTTTGTTTTATTCATGAACCTAACAAGCTTTCGTCAGATACTAGATGATAAAAACACATGAAAATAAAATTTAGTCAAAGTCTAGACAATTTCTTTATATTCATATTTATATATTAATTTATAGATGTTTTACAAGTCTGCAGTTATATCAGCATGTGTATGTCTAGTTCTTACGATAAACGGCGCACCTGCTACTCCTACAACGACAGAGGAACCATTACCAGCCGAAATTAAAGTCTGTGTGGATTTGGTTATCAAATGTAACAACAAAGAACAATTCTCGCATGAAAAAATCGACCACATCTGTTCGGCTATTTCTAATGAAAATGGGATTGGCTATATCGTTACTCCTGAAGATGTAACTTACTTCCTGGGCCTTCTAAATGACATGATTCGTCAGAACCGTAGACACAAACGTCAATTACGTTATACACCAATCAGACGAGAGGTACGGAGAATGACGTCATCCCAATGGCGGAGATTCACTCGAGCTTTGCGGGGTTTAAAACGAAAAGTAAGTTTTAAGTTATTGTGTATAGTCTTTTTGCCTTTTCATTTATATTTACATTGCACGTATGTACAATCGTCAATTTTACAAATCACGTCGGATGTAAAAATATTTAATTTGACGCTGATGTTGAATGGAGATCAGATGTTTTTACATATACCTGTAGCAACAAATTATTTAATACCTTTAACTTCTTTTACATTTTTACATAAGGTGTATATTTTTACATTTTTAGTTACATTACAATTTTACAATTATTACATTTAATGTGATTGTTGCATTTGACGGCCCTATCATGTATATATATAAACTACAAGTAACTATACGCCATGTACTGATGTAGCGTTTTATAAAAATGACACCAAGAATACAAATGATAAAACAAGCAGACAAGACAACACATAGTAGGACTACTGATTATACAATTTCTTACTTCGGACGGGCAATATAGGAAATATCCATAGGTGTGGTTATAGCACTGTTCGGACCACTGGCCGTAAAATTCCCTACTTCTGACGGGCAATATAGGAAATATCCATAGGCGTGGTTATAGCACTGTTGTGACCACTGCACGTAAAATTTCCTACTTTGGACGGACACTATAGAAACCACTGAACGTAAAATTTCCTATTTCCGACGGGTACTGGAGTAAGTGCCCTTGGTCCTTGGCGAGGGAACAGTGATGACCTATTTTCAAGTCTTGGTCAGACTCCGGCCAGAGTTCGAAACCCCTACCTCGATGTGTTACCAGACTGGTTTTTATGTTGATGTACTTGTTTTTTCAGGGTGATTTATGATAGGACTTGCAGCCATTCATCGTGGTTTTGAAAGATTACGTAATGCTCATGGTGGACCAGCATTTCTTGAGCTGGCATAGAATCTATCTTCTTGTGTAAGTATATACGCTGAACATTGTGTTATGTTACGTTACGTTATGTTATGTTATGTTATGCTATGTTAATGTTATGTTATAACATCTATTTTATGTTATGTTATAACATAAGTGTGTTATGTTATGTTATGTAAATTTCCAGAATAACGTAATTTTGTTCCCTTATCCATTGGAAATAATAGTTTCGCAAAAACGTTAGGTAGTATGCAGCTTGGTCCTATTAACAGACAAACTGTTGGAAAATCTAATTCAAAATTCAAAGCCAAAAGAAATTTAGGGTAATAGAGAAAATTTCGCATCGAGGGAAATTAAGTTAAAGACGTGGATTTCCAACGGAGAAGTGAGTTCGGGTGCTTCGAGGGGGGAAGCACTTCTGTGTAGCTGGGAGTCAAACTTGAGATGAAAGGAACATTGGACTTTAGAACGTCAACAAAAATAATGAAAATGGCAGTTGCTTTTAAAATGTTACGACATATAATGTTGTGTTTAAATTAATTTTCCCTTTTTTTTTTTAAATCTGCAGATTGGAGCATGCCTTACGACGTGAGAACAGGTTAGTCACTTTACCATACTGGGATAGTTCTCTAAGATTACGATAGGACCAACCGGAATTGTTACTCTGGACCAGTCGTTTCTTTGGTAACGGACATGGGAGGGTAACTTCCGGTCCCTTTGTTTGGACCACAGGTCAAGATGAAGACCTGATACGCAATATCGGGTCATCCGGGACACTCATCAGCAAAGAATTTTTTCAACAGAGTCTTACACGTACCAGTCATTCTGAGATTACGGACTGAGTAACCGACAGTTCTGGCTAGAGGGATAACCACAATGGACCCCATTGTTTGGGTGGATGGACAGATGAGTCTACTGGACAGCGCTGCTGAGGACCAGTCTTCTGGCTTTCACCATTGCTTCATAGATTACTGGTGGCAAAAAGTTTATGGATCAACAATTAGATCGTGGTGTTAATCCATACAACGACTACCCCAATGTACAGGGGTGGTCACAGTGTACTGGACTTATGGACCAATTTAACATCACAAACCGAGCCGGTTACAGTCAGTACTGGTATAACAATTTTTACAGATATGAAGACTCTCCGTCCTGTACCAGAGAAACACAAACTGTAAATCTGAATTCCTTGATGTAACCACAAGATTGGAACGCTGTGTATCAAAGCAACAGCAAGGAAACAAGTGGTCAACCATCGACAAGACCAGGTCTGCGGATACTACCAGCGTCTTCTGCTAGACTACCGCTTCTCGCTTTTGCAGCTGTGGCAAGACCATTAATGCCGACGCTAAGAATGGGCCGTAGATTCCAATCGCTCATCATAGACCCGCGTACCTCAGGAGTCCAGTTACGACAAGCTCGACAGTGTTTGCCGATGCAGTAGCAAAATCCGGTAGTAGAGCTCGATCAAGGTTGTCGTCTGCACGAGAGTGCAAACCCGAGAAATAAACCCTTCCATAGCTAAGTACATGTCGTTTTGAAAACTACAAATAGAATTGCCAAAAGATCTGTAAAAATATTCCAAGTTTGATTCACAGGAAGATCAGTGTTCAGCAGTGAATGAACAGATAAGAAAACTGGCTTAAAATCAAGAAATATTTAATTTGGAGAACCTTAACTTGGTTAATACTTATATCTATTAGACACAATATAAAACTGAAAATGCCAAAAAGAAAACCTAAATAATTAAAGAAAATGAGTAAACGAAAGATTTAGAATACACTTATTAACTCAATGTTCATTAAACAACTAGAAAAGGCAACATTTACTAGTACATTGTATTTCGAAATTACAAATGGTGTGTGTGTGTGTGTGTGTGTGTGTTTGTATTTACCTTCTTCCCACTACACTAAAATGAATACACACGTGCAAGTCACTACATATTTTCAACCCAGCGCATACACTCGTGTGTTGAGTTGAAAATCCGTCTGAAAATGCTATTTAGACCGTATCCTATTCAGACAATACAAAATTTTCACATGTTTGGGTTTCCGGTGTAAACCCGTAGATTTCCACATTCAATCCCCACAGTGATCTGTACAGTTACACACTTTACTCGGCAACGACTCGCGCATGCGCAGGACATGTAAAATTCGGCCATGTTCCCGGAAACGTCAATGTCAACAACATGTGATAGAAAAAGGAATGCTGTAAGTAACGGTATTTTAACATTATTATTTTGATTTTTTTTTAAAATGCTGTTATAAGTGTTTTATTGAATAACAAAGAATTAATATATTTTGGTATTGACGTTTTTTCAGCACAGAAACTTGTAATATTATTTGAAAATAAGCACTGCTTATATGGTCGCCAGGTCGACATGTTAGATCATAGTTAAGCCAACCACTTAACAATTTACTGATTTGTGGAGTTTTGTTGATTAATACCACTATATTTTATAAATATTTGGATATATTGGATCGATTAACGGAAGGAGGTCACCGGCCATACGTTCATATCAGCATGAACCGGTCATGGCAGCGTACGAAAAATTCGCATGGTCTTTCAGCACTGATGTTATTAGTGTAGCGGTCTGCGTATCTTAGTGGTAGAGCAATCGCCTATAGTGCAGGAAGGTCCCGATCCCGATCCGGCACTGCATTTTTTCTTTCCTGAACAATATATTTTGGGGCTTTTCCTACCCTGGGAATTGGCCGACCAGCAGGTGGGAACCTGGTGGTTTCCATTCAACTTCAAGGAATTGAATAACATAATGAAGTGAGGAATGTAGCCGTCTGGGTAGCTCAGTGGTAGAGCACTCGTCTATAGTGCAGGAGGTCCCGGGTTTGATCCATGATCCAACCCAACATTTTTCTCTTTCCTGTTACATTAGTTTGCCTGTCATCAGTTTTTTTCTAACGTCCAAATTTACTTATTTTTCCAGATTCCATTGCAGATGTTTGCAGTTTTAAAAACTTAAAAATGACCAGCTTTACATAAAGCTATGGAA
Source organism: Anadara kagoshimensis (assembly GCA_021292105.1). Taxonomy (NCBI): domain Eukaryota; kingdom Metazoa; phylum Mollusca; class Bivalvia; order Arcoida; family Arcidae; genus Anadara; species Anadara kagoshimensis. The sequence continues at coordinate 13,921,611 of CM037872.1, forward strand.
AAAAAGATGGTAAGTAATGCACTGGCAAGCCCAAAGTTCAACAATGACAAATATGTTTGATAGATGTAATGTATCAATTATATCGAACATAGGTCATAGAACTTTAGTTTATTTTTATTTTTTTTTGTAAATACTGTATTAAATGTCGTTAGTGAAAAAAGCCTGAAGCATCGTAGATTGAAATTATTTTTCATAACAGCGTAAACTATAGAAGGGAGAGGGGTTGAAAAAAATTTGTTATAATATTATGAATGACCAACTTGATACTGTCAGTTGGTTATCATTCACATCTGGATTAATGTGAAATATTCTCAAAAGTCCTGTCACAGTAAAATCTTGTTGCTGTTATAAACTATAGATTGAATAGTGTCTAATTATGGCACCAGATATCTTATTTTAGTTTAATGCCAGTCAAGATTAAAATTCCAGTAATATTATGAATTAAATTTAATAGAAGTATTTTCCATACACATGGCGTAGGTTACATCCACCGGAATTTTAAGCGAGATCAGGTTCTTGTTCAGTTTTTAGAATAACACATACACATCCGTCACTTTGGGAACAAATAAAAACAGCAACCCTCTATAGACAGAAGAACCAGCAACTAGAAATAATTGGTAATTATTTTATTTTGGATTTAGAAAAGTTCTAATCTTTGAAAAATTTTAATCATTCATCTAATATATCTGCTAGGTTTATTACTGGGGGAATGCAGTGCTGTGCATAGTTCGATAGTTTCAGTTGGTATACCGTCTTGCTAGTATTGGGAATGTCTAGGGTTTAAATCCTGATTTAAAGTCACCTTTTTCATTTTTTGTCATATTTGGAGGCTCATCTGACCTAGATAGTCCCTAATTAAAAGTTTGGATAAATTATCACTATAGTAACCCATTTAGTTACTTTGGTTCATCAATATGAAAGTAAACCCCCATTCATTCAGTGACATCCATGATGAAGATGATGATGATTCAATAAAACTTTTATTATTGACTCATACCAAATAAAGTCTCTTGACATAACTGTATGGAAGTTTAGATGGATGTTTGGAATGCAAAAACTTCAATCAACATTGATGGTCACAAAATACTCATGAATGCTAGATTATTCATTTCATTGTGCTAAGCATACTTGAGGTGTTTGAAATATATTATCTGTATTATCCAAAAACACACATGCAACTCACTACTTTCTATGACATGCATGCAAGGTTCATGTTAATACAAATAGCCATGATGCTTAATTCTTACATATAACATACAATCATGCATGCAAGATCTTAAAGAATTTTCATGTATTTTTGATACATACAATATAACAATCTGAAATGAATAAAATTTACATATTCTTTTATTTACATTTCAGCTTAGAGCAAGTATATCAGGTCAAACATTAGCCAAAGTAAGTAGGCAAACGCAAACGATATACATGTACAATATTTCTTTTTTTTTTAAATTGTGAAATATGTGTAATGTTTTCTTTAATTTATTTCCATTCAGGTCATGACAAAGCCAATTTTCAAAAGTCATTTACTTTTATAAATTTGATGTTGCAACCTCTTAGTGTATCAGTTCTATTCTCATCAATTACAGACCACTGCGGTAGCTAAGTTGGTAGAGTGCTCGCTCCGTAAATGGGAGGTCGTGTGTTCGAACCCGGGCCGCGTCTGACCCAAGACTTAAAAGTGGGTAGTGACTGTTCTTTTGCCAAGCACTCGGCATTACAAAATGAAAGTCACAGTTCTTTCGGATGGGAACTTGAAATAAACGAGGTCCCGTGTCTTAGTAGGCTCGACACGATAAAGAACCCTGCTGTATAATGCCATCAGCGCAACGCACAGGCAAAATTTCTGCACCTTCGCCTATAGCTGGCGACGTCTCGATATGAATGAAATATTCTTGACTGGGACGTTAAACACCATTAATCAATCAATCATTCAATTACATCAACACTGAACTAGTTTAACACAATTGTTTTAAACTTATGCTAGATAAACAGAGCTATTTTATTGCAAAAGAAACTCACTTTACTATGGCGTGAACAATTACAGGAAATTTGAAACTTTCCAGTAGTCCATGAGTTTTTAATCATCTGACCATAATATTCTATTGTCTCACAATTTATAGAATGCAAGTGCTGTAAAATGTATACATAGATCAGTTTAAATTCTGTTATTTGAAATACAGCGATTTTTAGATATTGACATTTATGATTGTAGGTGCCTAGAATTGATAGTCTCAGTAGTGACCAATATTGGTGTGAAAGTGGGTTGGACTAGGATGGCTTCTGCAAAATGTTAATCAATCAGTACATTGGTAAGAGAAGTGAAAAAAATTGAATTGCGCATTTGTACCAATTTTAAAACTGCTAAAGTTCTCATCATGTTTTGCATACGTCAAAATACATGTTAATGGGTACATTATGATTGGAAGGGATAATAATCTGATAAGTTCCTCTTGAAATGTCTGAAAAATGAGCACTACTAACAATCATTTTCATGGATTAATTTTAAAACAATTAGGAGTTATTTGTGTACACAAATGCCAAATCTAGGGTACACGCTGACGCAGTGTGAGCCCAAAAATACGGTATAGAAATGAAACCTGACTTGCCTGTCTTGGATATATTAAATTCTCAACAAAATCTTTTAAGGCTTGAACAGCAACTTAACTATCTGGATTAATTGAAAAATTAAATTAAAGGTATATTGTAAATGATATTACAGTGTTTTTCTGTTTATTATTTTATAAAGACCTTGAAAATCCTTACATTAGACAGTAGTCTTGAAAACCTCTTGAAAAATCCTTAAATTTTTTTTACCCAAAACTTGTATGAACCATTTTTTACACAAATATGTTCAGACTGTTTGATTTATTTTCGTAGGGTTTGGGGTTTTTGCTACTAAGACATTTTATAAGGGCGATTTCCTGTTAGAATATGTCGGTGAACGAATAAGTTTGGAAGAAGCAGTTGAGAGAAAGAAAAAACAGAAAAACAACAGATGTTACATGTATTATTTTAGATATAGAGAGAAGACATGTTGGTACGTATATATAATAGATTTACATTTTAAATAGAATAAAATACACTGATGAATTTGCAGACCCATATGCAAATTGGGAGTTTATTTTCAATGTAATTCTTATCAAGTTTATGCAAATTTGAATTATATTTAAAAATGTAGAATAAGATATTAATAGATTGAAGAAATCACTAAAATTAAGGCCTTATTTAAAAAGGTAGTGTATTATTTTAGATAGGTCATGACCAAGGAACAATCACAGAACTACATGCAGTTCCTGATAATTGTTTCTATTGCTATGGTCTCTGTCAGATTTAAAACAAATTAAAACAATATTGAAGTAATGATCTTTACACCAAAATTCATGTTCAGATGCTCCATACATATGTTTAATTTCAATTTTGCAGATTTCAGTACTTTCTAAGACTGGTTGTACATGTATTTATATTCATCAAGGAAAGGCATTATCATTTCTCTGGTCATTAGAAGATTGTCCAAGAAAATATTCCACATTTTCTCTTTTGCACCAGTTTTCAATCTTTTTATCAATATACATGTAGTAAATATAAAAAATTGGAATTGAATGTTTAATTTTGTGTAATGTAATGTTTTTTATTATTATAAAAATAGTAATAATTACAGTTTATTATTATTATTATTATTATTATTATTGTCTTTGTCAGTATTGATGCCACTGACACAAATAACAGATTGTGTCGCTACTTGAATGATTCAGCAGTTAAAAGTGCAAAATGCAACTCAAAAATGAAGCTTAAAGTCATTAACAGCAGCTATCCAAGACTCTGTCTGTATGTGACCAAAACTATTCCTAAAGGTCAAGAAATACGTTATGATTATGGCGATGCTGACAAAAACTTGGAATGGAGGAATCTGGTAAGTTTATGTGTTTGACAGGTCATCTAAAAAACTCAATGTCCTCTAAACTTTTTATAAATTGATAGTACAATATATGGCGGGGGGGGGGGGGTAATGTTAAAATGATATGAAAATAAAATGAGGAATTATTGCTTAGATTGGAGGTGTACATCTTGCCAATTGCTCTTGGAATTTTGAATAAGACTACCTGGCAACTTTTTCTCAGAGTAACTAGGCAAAGCAGTGCTTCCTGAACATCATCTTTTGTTTTTAAAAATATTGGCAAGAAAATATACATGTAAAAAAAAACAAGGAATGTGCTAAATTTGGAACTATACATAACATTGTCAAGCAATTTCTCATAAATAGTCTGAACAATAAATTCTTTAGTTCATATTAATAACAGAGCCAATCAAAACATTACAGATACATATTATGTATAGTCAAAGTTGTATCTTTATTATTGAAGTTTAAATTGAATAGAGTAAAGTAATATTTAGTGCTGGCAAACAATAAATCAGTAAATTGAGTGAAAACTAGCTTCTACATTGTTCTATGTTGGTGAATTTGTTTATTGCTGTTTATTTTGTTATTTTAAAAAAAATTTAAAGTTTGCCCATGAGCCAAATTTGGTGGTGAGACTTGTATACAATGTATGTCCATTTTGTTGATAGTTATCTTAATCTTAAGCATGCTGTTTTAGTTCATGTAATGTCTTTCATTGATCGTAGGTTATTTTCTTAATTTAGCGGAGCAGACCAAATGTACTATATACTAAATTGATAATTGTCACTAAACAATTTTTTATTAATATGTGGGTATCATTTACATGTATCTTGGTGAATTGAAAATTAAGAATTTTTTCAGTCTCATATTAGTGCTTTATATTTAGTCCACTATTTATTCCAAACATACCAAACATGGTTTCAGGAATCTTTCTGATTGTACAATATGTCAAATAATCCTTGTGTAGATCCTAGTGTGAAAAATATGTCAACTTGCTCAAGTTCAGTGGTTTTCTCTGGGTACTCCTGTTTCTTCCTCCATCCCAAAATTGACCATAAGTAAAAATCTTGTCTCTGGTGTGAAATGTCATCAGTCTATCTCTGGATATCATGTATTTTATTAGCCTCTCTTAATATAATCAGAATGGTCAATGACATTGTCAAACTACATATAGCTCAGCTACATGTACACAACTTTAATTATACCATTTTTAATATTCAGCCAACCTATTCATCAGGCTTTTCTCAGTTGGTGGGATGAATTTAGTGGTCCTGTCAAAACATTTTCACCTTTGTTAAATATATATATATATATATTGTTTTTTTTTTTTCATTTTGATGATTTTTGAGTAAAGATAACAAAACTTTTATATTGTAGCTACTAAGATTTCTAGTATTTAAATAATCATATACCATATTTTTTGGTTATAACCCAACCTAGGGCAAACCCGTACCCTAATTAATCTTCACAATTAAATTAAATATCCACCACTCTGATCCATTATTTCTGATGACGATTGTGGCCTATGTTCAGTATACTTGACAGACATTGACAAGATAAATTATGAGAGATGGCCAAGAAAAATTTTTGTAGACCCCTTTCAACATGTATCTCCTCAAAATTTTATTATTGGTCTAAAACTGTGGGTTATAAGCGACGAAATATAGTACTTGAAATCTTATTGGCTATGGTGTAAAGGTTTTAGTCATTCCTCATTATTTAGTATTTTATAAATATTTTTGCAGATTCAGATCCATTTGAACTAAATCAACCAAAGAAAGCAGTGAGTGCTACAAAAAGTAATCCAAATTCATCCAGTGATAAATGTGATGTTTCATCATCAAAGAGAGAATATGATTCATCATCAGAGGGCGAATATGATTCATCATCAGAGAGCGAATATGATTCATCATCAGAGAGCGAATGCGATTATTCATCATCAGACAGTGAATATTATGATTCATCATCAGAGAGCGAAGATGAAATGGAGGGGGGTAAGATAAAAATGATAAGATTCAAAATGCCAAATGCTAATGATGCAACTTATTTGCTTTCATTTTCATTTGCTGTTAGGGGAATGTAATCACTAATTATGGATTCCTATCATGTCCGGAATTTTAGGTTCAAATTCAGTAAGCCCTAAGCAGTTAAGTCACAAATAGGTGTTTAAAATTACAGTATCAAAAAAGTGTCATTAGGTTACATTTTAGAAATCATATAATATATATATCTTATTGTGATTTGGTTTCAGATTTTTTATGCAAATTTTCTGCTTCACTTCCAGTTCTTACTCAGAAAGAGGATGGGCATGATGATGCTGATGGCGATATTCATGATTGTTCCAATAAATTATCAACTAAATTAACTGATGATGATAGTTCCTTTGAGAAAGGTAAGAGTGTAAAAAGATTAAGACATGGTGTCCAATGTATATCAGTAAATGCACATAGCATAATGTGTAATCCATGCACACATATATATGCAACACCAAGCTTTCTCTGAGACACATGCAACTCAGTACATAAGTAAATACAAATAGTCACGAGGCATTATCTATACACACACATGCAATTCACTACTTTCTGTAAGACACAGAAGTAAGTACACATAGCCATGATGAATAATTCATGCACACACATTCAATTCACTACTTTCTTGGACACACATGCAACCCAGTACATAAGTACCTAGCAATAATGCATGCACACACATGCAACTCACTATTTTCTATGACACACATGCAACCCAGTACATAATTACCTAGCAATAATTCAAGCACACACATTCAATTCACTACTTTCTTGGACACACATGCAACCCAGTACATAAGTACCTAGCAATATTGCATGCACACACATGCAACTCACTATTTTCTATGACACACATGCAACCCAGTGCATAAGTAAATACACATAGCTGAGTCATTCTCAAAAAATGGCTAAATTTGTGTCCCTGGTCAGTTTTAGAACAAAATATGCTATAAAACATTTATTTTACCATATTACTAGTGGTATGTGATGTCATGCTAGATGCTCATTGGTTTAGTTTGGTTTAAAAATCTGTTAAATTTGAATATTAGAAATGTTTCCATATCAGATACCCCCATTTAAACCTGACCCAGCTTTAGGGGTACATTATTTGTAGCATTAGCAGATAAACAAATAATGGAATAAGTACTAGAAAAATGTATCTAATACGTAAATAAATGATTGACCAAAGTATATTACACAACAAATAATCTTATTTTGAATGTTTATATAAAAAATATATGTTTTTATCTGAGTCCCTAAATTTTTATTCCTTGCTGTTACCATTACAAATAGTTTGAAATAATGAAAGCTCCTTTGACTTATTGCTAATGCTGCTACTGCTATCTTGTAACACTACTTCCTATCTATCAATGGAAAAACATATAGTGTGGCTTAATCTTCACATTAAAAATACAGATGTAAATGATAAGTTTGAATACTATAGTATATTTTATTTATATCATACTGTTACCACAATATTGTGGTAAATATTAAAGTATTTGAATTATGTTTCACTGTCAGATATGGCTAATGGTTACATTTTAATTTCCCCATAAGAAAACTTCATTATGTGGAGCAGTTATTATTCAGATCACAAATTATGTACCAATATTTCTCTGCTGTTACTTTCCGTCATGTTACTTTGATTTTAGTAACAGAAGAGAACAGAAGAAATGTAACAGCAAAGAAAAATATCTGTAAAAAGTATAATAACGTTGTCTTTTAGACTTTATAAGAAATAATACAGATGAATTTAAGTTCAAAATTGTTTGAAATTGTAACAATTAACAATTTTGTCTGATGTAACAGTATATTTCATAACTATAGTTTTTTAAACTAATCTGGTAACAGGAAGGAGCAAATGTATAGTAACAGAAAGGAATCTTAATTAATGTCTTTTAAATACATACTTCATAGTGACTTTAATGTTTATGATTGTATTGGGATTAATATTATGTTTAATTTTGCACTTAGATCTTCAAAAACCTCAATAATAGATTGCTAATTGTAATTATTATGGGGCATGTCATATACAGTAATGGCAGAGAAAATTGAAAGTAACAGAACATAATAAATATCCTTAATAGGCCATTTGTTTTTATATCATCAAACTAAATTAAAAATTGAATTTGTGATTAGTATCACTAAATAAGTTTTTCATATAAAGAATTTTATTAAATTTAGACATTAGCGGTTCATTACTGAATCATATCTGGTAACAGAACAGAAATGATATAGTAACAGGATGGAATGTTCTTGTTAGAAATATAAAAATCTGTATTATTTACACTGTGACTTGAATGTAAACCACAAATAAATATCATTTCTTTTTAAAGTACATTCATCACTTGAACATAGAGTTAATAATTTATATTTCTAAGTATTTTGGGCATGTTATGTAAAGTAACATGATGGAAAAGTCAGTAGCAAAAAAAAAAGTTCAGAGTTATGAACACCAAGCTACTTTCTATGCAGTCGATGCATAAATTAATTGATGGGATGAAAATAGATGTAGTTATTGGGGTGAAGAATAAGGTAGTTGATGGGGTGAAGATAGTTATAGTTGATTGGGTCAAGGTGGATGTAGTTGATGGGGTCAAGGTAAAGGATGAGTTAGTGGATGAGTTGAAGGTGAAATCAAGTACAGGATATCAATTCCATATCCAGAGAAAATAAGTGACACTTCACATACATAATAAGATTCTTTGAGTGGGGTTTAGCATACCGGTCAAGTATATTTTACTTATATCTTGATGTCATCAGCTAGAGGTAAAGTGTTAGAAACTTTTTACATTTACATTGGTATACAAACCAATTGGCAATATATTTTTGTGTTAATGTGAATAACTTGTCAATATTAGCAAATATTACTTCAAATGATGATATATCTACTTTTGAGTACTTTTTATGTATATATCAAATGTTATTATGATCCATTTTAGAAAGATATGTCAGTGACATATTCCGTCCTGTTACTATGTTCAGTCCTGTTACCATGGATTCCATCCTGTTACTGCCCATAATTCTAAACAAACAATACTTAAGAATCTGAACAACATATTTGAAATCTATGTTAATAAACAGATTGGTTGTCCTTATTCAAGATGTTATATATAGTTTTCCTAGATGTTTACTTACCTCGATATATTTAATATTCGTGTCTTCTGAAAATTTCATTTTAGCACATTTCGAGATTTGATCTTATTACACCCTAACAAGTTGTAAATTTGTTTCAATTGTTTTGTATTATCTTTAAAGAGTGTGACATTAACTAACAAATTAATCCATAAAATTAAAACTTACAAAAACAATTTTTGATTTTTTTATGGGTTGTGTAATGGTAACAGAATAGAAGTTTTTGCAATAAAATTTTCTTCAGATTTGATTTTTACTGAAAGTAAAGCACCGTAAGCTTTCATGTTTTGTAATTATGTTATTTCATGTCTTAGCTATAGTTTCAGTGAACAAAAGTTAAGATTTTTCAATGTCATATTTTGAGTTTTCTTCAAACTGAAATTTAGCCAATTATTGAGAATGACTCAGCTATGATGCATTATTCATTAGAGATGATGTGGACAAATATGTATTGTGATATCACAACTTACAATTTATCATGATTTTTGTACATACACGTATATCACAGGCAGAAAAATAGTATTCTTGTTTTTCACGTTTCTTTGTTCCAAATTCCAAATAACAATGAAGTAAACCTCACTAAAGATATACAAATATAAAGCAAAGAAGTTACTGTCATTGTAATTGTAACTGTTATTGTGATTTAGTTTAAGAGTTTTTATGAATTTTTTCTGCTTTACTTTCAGATCTTATTCAGAGAGAGGATGGACTTCATGATGATGATGATGATGAATATTGTCCAATTGAATCATCAACGGATGATGATAGTGCTTCTGAGAAAGGTAAGAGTGTAAAAGATCTAGAAAGATTTTCTAATATATGTGTATGTATGAAGATTTCCTTACTTGGTTAAATTTATAATACACTTGTTGTAACTGTTGACATTAACATCCACTTTTAAAGATGTAGGGACCAGATACTTACTTGGTATAAGGGAGACTTATATGTGGTTGTTAGTAGGGGTGTAACGTGTAGTATCACGATATATTGCCTCTGCAAATCTGTCATGTGAAAGTCGAAACAATAGCGACTGTATTGCTCTGTTGTTGTTACTATGCTGTACGTCACTCTCAAATAGACGCTTGGAAAGTCTTGTGTTTCGTTTACATGTATATATTACAAATATCTAAGATTCTATCACCTTTTGGCTCGCAAAAACATTAATTAATTATACAGTCATTTGCAAGCCTCAATGTGATGTTCTACAGTCTTGAGCTCATAACCCGAGTTAGGCCAGTGTATTGCAAAATACTGGTTTGTCATTTGTGTATCACAATACAATTTGATCCTGTGCAAAAAACACGACTTACCAATATATCGGTATATCGTTACACCCCTAATTGTTACTTTTCTGGTCACAGTGGGTCAAACTGTGAAAGTTTATGTGAAAGTCCAAGTCTATTTGCCAAGGCAAGCTAGACACCTATTTCCGTGATATTCTTGTTTAAAAGGATATTGACTCTTGTTACTTGTCAAACCATACAATATTGTGAAATTAAGTGTTTATTGTCAATTGTAAACTTACATTTGCATATTTTAATACCCAATATATGTATCTACTTTACTTCCAGATCTCATTCAAAAAGAGGATATGTGTGATGATGAGGATGACAATAAACACTATCCAACTCAGTCATCAACAAATAACGGTTGTTCTTTTGAGAAAGGTAAGGTTTATTTTTAATTTTAAATGTGTGTATTTGTGGACCACTGGTTGTTATAATAGTAGGATGGCCTCCGATAGTACTATACCACACTGCTGGACATTTACTACTATGCTGTTCAAAGTCAGGGCTTATATAATCATTGGTCCTTATATGTGTTTGTATTTTCTTTGCTTTTGAATATTGTATTGTAGCGTTTTGTATTCTTGGTTACATTTGATGCTGCCATGTACATGTTTTCAGATGCAAATTTCCTACTACAGTGTATTTTTTACAATAAGTTAAAACCTTTGTCTTTTCACCTTTACAGAACTTTTCAACAGGTTGAATTATGTTAGTCAAATATCATTGCTTTCATAAACTTATTTTATCTTTAATTGGTAGATAAAACCCTTTTAAGGTACTGAAGCGACTGTTGAGGTAATTTGATGTAGTTTTATGCTAAGAAAGCATTTTATGTTTTGTGTTGATATAAAGGTACATGCCTCTCATATGGTACTATCAGAAACTATTATAATTATGTATTTGGCGCAACCTCTGTAGACTATCATAATCTGTTCTTATATCAAAGTATTGTGACAATCATCATAATAATTGTTTTAGATTAAATTAACTCGGTTTTGTTAAAGTTAGATCATAGACATTGACTTCTTTTCGTGTTTTGTTGATTTTTCTTAATAGTTTAAAAAAATATTTGACTTGCATTAGAAACATTTTGCATTAGATTGATATAAATGTATTGCACTACAAACTATGTATAGGGCAGTGATCTGTGACCTGCTTTCTTATTCTACTGACTTCCTGCATCTTTTCTAAAAAACAATTGACGTTTGTGATGTTTATTGGTATTTAACTTTATATATTGATATAAAATGTTGATATACAAGAATTTGCATATAATGTACATATAGGTTATTACTGTGACCTTTTCTGCTGTACCAGTAATAATTCCCGCTATAAATGTTGTACAACTTAGACTTGTAACATGAAAACAAGTGTACTCACATTGATACTATTATACTGCATTTTTGTGATCCACATTGCCTACACTTAATGGTTTGTAAAGTCCAAACACATGTAGTGGACTGAAAGTGTAGTGCCCTTGATTCACATTACACACACATAGTATGCTGACATGAAGCATATGAAGTATTTCAGATATTGCACTCATACTGTGTGTGTAGACCTTGCATACAACATTATAAATGCAGACATTGGACATCATACAGTAACATGGGTTGTAATGATTGCCATGATTCATGTAAGAATGGACTGGAGTAATGGTGTTTAACATCCTAGTCAAAAATATTTCACTTATATTGAGACATCACCAGCTATAGGCGAAGGTGCAGAAATTTTGCCTGTGCGTTGCGCCGATGACATTACACAGCAGGGTTCTTTTCATGCCAAATCTACCCTTACACAGGACCTCATTTTTGTAAGTTCCCATACGAAAGAACTGACTTTCTTTTCATAAAGCTGAGTGCTTGGCGAAAGAACAGTCACTACCCACTTTCAAGTCTTGGGTCAGACTTCAGTCAGGTTTTGAACCCATGATCTCCCAATTACAGAGTGAGCACTGAGTTACCACTGTTCTTATTGATTCACATAAAACATGTTGTATATAGTAAATATCACATATGTGCATGTATAAGAGTAATGTTTTGGGGACATGAACAGTAAATTATTACCTTTGGAATTGTTATTCCATTTGTATATCAACTTTTTGACTATATTTAAACAATACATTTGTGTTTTCTATATATACATTATGGTTTAATTTTGAATTCCAGCATTCCAACGACGAAAATGTACATGTATCGGATAGTGAAAGTGAAAATGAAGATAAAACAAGTGCTATTTTTCCAGTTCTCAGAAAGGAGAAGAAAATTGTAATCATGCAGCCAATAAAAATTCTAAAGGAAAAGACAAGACATAAATGGAGTAAGAAGGAAAAGATGGCTTTGGAGTGCCAGTTTAATTTGGAGAAGGTCCCTTGTAAATTAGAATGTTTAAATGCCATCGAAAACCAATCGTGTTTGGCAAGATTTCCATGGAAGAACATAAAGTATGCGGTTAAAAATTTGATAACTTCAAGACAAAGGTCATTAAAGAAGTGCTAGTTTAGTGATTATTAACCATTAAATTACCATCATGCAAAAAAAATTAAAAAAATTACATAATTCTGTATAACATCAAACAAATACAGAATTCTGTAAAATATTAAAATTCCATTCGTATTTTGGTAATGAATGCTATAAAATCAATGATTTTTTACATGTGTGAAAGTTTTATTCCTGTTATTTTTGATTGGGACCATATCATAAAGTACTTGTTTTGAATGCATTGAATCAGCTTTTGTATATGTATTAATATGAACAGAAATAAATAATGGTTTAGAAATATAAAAATCTCTTCTTTTAAATAGGAATGCAGAGGAGTTATTTTTGTTAAAAATGTATCACATTGAGTGGGTAATTTTATCTTGTCCTGCCACCATAAGGTGAGACTTGACTCATTTTACTTTTCTGGTGTTGATGGTGGCAGCATTATTGTGTAATTGTCTGTTGAAGTCCTTTTTTAAACTAATGTTGAGTCTTATGGTGGCAAGACATTCTAATTCCACAGAATTTTTGTTTGAAACATTTCCTATAAAGAACATACACTGCACTTGTAGTGGTTTTCTCACTGTTATATATGTTATAGCTAATAGCAGTAAATAGCATACTCTTGGTTGGTTTGTTGTTTGTTGTTTTATGTCGCATCAGCAAATTTTTCAGCTTTTTGCAACTACACACTATTGATCTAATCTCGAGGACTTATCTATAAACAAGTTCATGTGGCGCATCAGCTTTGTGCAAGTGTTTCTTATCTGCTTTATATTACATTTATGTAATGCACTTACAGTGAAATTTAGAGTGCTCAGACACTAGCCCCCATTATCACAGATAAAGATTGCAGACCATTAATTCCATTAATTTGGAATTGTGCTAACCACTAAAGGCATATGGCAAGGAAACCCATTTGCGGTTGAACTGGATTGAAACCCACAGCTGTGAAACGTTTTGGATTTGAAAGCTAATTAATGCCTTAACCACTCGTCCATCATTATATATTCAAGAGCTAGTACAAAAGCTGAATAGTAAGATTTACTACCATTTTCTTGAATATTTTGTAATACAGAAAATGTTAAGTCATGTAGACTGGAATATTGTAGATAGGTAATGATATGCTGTATAGTTCAAGGTCATGAGTTTTGAAAGTCAATAACACATGCGTAAGAATACTGAAATGGTTAATTATCTGAAAATACAGGCATGTATATTAGAATATTGTAGGCATTGATATATCAACCATTTCGACACAGATTAAGATCATGGGCGCAAAGATCAAGGTCACATGCATAAGACTTGTGTGCAATATATGAAAAGATAAAATGGGGTCAAGACCTGCTGCATTTCCATAAATAGAGGTACACACGGTTTTTATACCCTGAAACAAAGTTTAAGGGGATATATAGGAATCGTCCTGTCCGTCTGTCTGTCTGTCCCAATATCGTGTCCGCTCTATATCTTTCATGTCTGTGGATGGATTTTGATCAAACTTGGCACAAATGTAAACCAACATGAGAGGATTTATACCGTACCAAAATGTGCATAGGTCAAGGTCAGGAGGTCAAATCTTAGTTTGGTGATGTTGGGGACGGGGATATGTTGGCATTACCGTGAAAGTTTAGACAAAAAATAATAACGAGTACTAATAGACTAATAGGGAGTATTCTTGAATATAGGACAATATTTGATGCGAGGTCTTGTCAAATAGCCTCACGATTTTTTTGAGGACCTGTCTCGATACGTGACCGTATAGTTCAATCGGTAGAGCATTGTATTGAGAAGTCCCGGTTAGGTTGCTGCATCTTCCCCTTTCCTGTTACACGTAACCTAACTCTACTCTTTTTTAAACCACTCTAACTAACCTTATATCACGAACCGTTGAACTGTCTGTACCGATGCCTTAAATTTGTATAAGACAGTTCTCATTGTATATCGATCAAGTGTGTTCAGAGATGGTGGGGGGAATCGGAGATATGTAATTAAGCCGGTACTCTAAAACGTTCTGTTCTTAATATTATATTATATCATAATATTATATATATAACAGATTGCTACTTTTGTGAGGTATGTGACGCAAACAGGGTTTAATGCGAGTTCCAATTATGTGAACTTTGTACAAAGATGCAAACTGCTCACAAGTAAGTTGTTGAGTCAGGGTTATTGTAAACCTAGGCTTGTTAAAGCTCTTAAAAAGTTCTGTGGTCGTCATCACATTATTTTTTGACAAATAGTATGTCTTTGTTTCTAAGATTATCTTGGATGTATTTGACATCTCATAGTTTCATGTTCCTTTTATTCTCGGCTTTACATTAACACGTGATGAATGCAGCTAGCTAACCAGTAGGTGTTTACCTTTCCGGAACACCCGACCTCACTTCCTGTGTGGAAGTTCAAGTGGTTTACTTTGTTTGCCAGTTTGTCGAAAAGTTTAATTCTTTGCAATTTTGGACTATGAGATTGAATTTGGAGTGGTGTGTTTGTAATTAATTGATATAATGAGATATTGATGAAACCAATAATTAATATAACACTTGTCAATGGTTTAGTTATGAACATCCGGTCCAAAGGCAAAAATATGCAATTGAAACACATGCACAGCATTTATTTGAAACACATTGTTATTTAACTCCAATCTGTACAACACAAGATAACTTCTTCATTTAATTTCAATGCTCTATAGGCATGTATTTGTGAGTAGCGGCTTTCATGTGTGTAACTTGGTTACGTCATGTGTAGTGACTAGAATGTGTGTAACATGATACAATTAGTGTAGTGGATAGAATGTGTGCGTTCATGGAATGATGTAGTGGATTCATTGTCAAAAGTCTAACTCTAAATATTCATGATTTCTGAACTTCCAACCGATAAAGGCAAAGTTTACTTCAACTTTAATCTAAAAATAACAATAAAATATTGTTTGGGTATCTATAACCTGGTGTAGTTGGTTTCAGGTGTAAATCATGTGTAGTGGGTTTCAGGTAAATACGCGTATGTGTGTGTGTGTGTGTGTGTGTGATTGTCGAACATTTGTAATACTAATATATTTTATGTATTTTTCCTTTTGTATAAAATAAAAATGAAGTAAAATACTTTAAAATGTGTTGGTCTCCCTAATAAAGTTTGGAAGCTTGTGAAAAATGAGATGTCTGAGTAGTACCTTTCTTACCATACAATTTATTAAGTACTGTCCTCTTATTTCTAAGCCCCAGTTGAACAAATCTTCGTTAAAATCAATTATGCATTAATTTAAAATATAATTTATACAGCACTATGATTTCCTAATAGTCACATCAGCATTTTTCGTTTAGATCTATACGCGATGAGAGAAAGTTTATCATTTCTCTAAGAATCAATATAAAACAGGTTCGTGTATGCGTAAGAATGTGTTTGATGTACTAGCCTTGAACTAGCTCGCACTCTAGATCTGGGCTTTAAAGTGCTAACCCATAGACTCGGTACGCTAGAGGCAAGCATACCTCTCCCCAGTCAGATTAAACCGAATGCTAGGCAAGGAGGCTGTATCTCAAACTTTAAAGACTTATGAGTTCGAACCCACTACCGTTTTGAGGCAGGCGCTCTACCACCGAGCCACGTAGACGGTCGGTCAGCTAATTATGGTTAACGAATAATCGTTTAATGAACTCTTGTGTAACTGATAGAAATCTACCTCTTGCTCCCTTAGCATTAGCCTCCATCAAGGTTTTACGTCCCAGTCAAGAATATTTCACTTATATCGAGACGTCACCAAATATAAGTGATGTGCCAGCATGTTTTACCATTGCAGTGCACTCAGGTCAATGCGCAGGGAGGGTTTTTAAACGTGCCAAGTTTACCAGGTCTCTTCCGAAGAACTACGTGACTTTAATTTCTATCGAGTGCTTGGCGAAAGAATAGTTGCTACCGATTTTCAAGACTTGGCCAAACTCCGACCAGGGTTCCAACCCACGACCTTCCACACACGACCGAGCGAGGCTGGTTAGTTTAATTATTGATTAACAAAAATAAAAATAAAAATCAACACATCATTATGAAACTGATAGTTTTAAAACAATGTGCTTTAGTTTGATGGTATTTAATTCATTTTCGATAGTATCACAGTATAGCTGAACTTTTACAAAATTTGAACATTTACTAATCAATTGATTAAACTAATCAAGCTTCGAACAACTGGGCACTGATCTCGGAATCGTTAAAAGTACTACACAAGGATCTAACCACATTGTATCGACATACGACATAGAAAACTTCTTCCAAGTATACTGTATAGACTAGAACAAATTACAGTCAAACTTGTCTATAAAGGCCACCCAAGGAAACCAGTAAAAGAGGCCTTTCTAAACAGGTGGCCTTTATATACAGGTTCAAATAATATGAATAAAGAGCAATTGGGATACAATTCTAATGACCTTTATAAGCAGGTGGCTCTTATATAGAGGTGACCTTTAAGGCAGGTTGGACTGTATACGTAATTTACAAAAAGGACAACCGGATGATTTTATATATAACACGCAGACAACTACATGTAGTCATTACCAACTACACCAGAGCAGGTTGTATTAAAATATAAATGGTACTGTGACGGTGGTGATCAGGTGAAGGGTAAATACTTCATCATGACTTACTAGATGACCATCTGATGATAAATATATTTGTGAAATGTTTGCCAAGTTCATTTTTTTACTGACTGAGAACCATTTTTTCATGAATAAAGTATGTGTCTTTCAACATCGTGTTTTAAATTTCTATAGATATAATACGTAATAATCTACATTCAAAACAGACATGACAAATAATATCTTGTGTATTTTTCGAATATATTTTTTCTACAAAAATTCGAAAACGGTACATGGCGCGCGCACACACTTCTCACGACACGCGAATTGATACAAGTAATAATATTGTTCTTTTATCAATAGAGAATAACATTGGTTACATAGTCTAGCAGACGTGGAGATTCCTGTTCCGTTCCTGAACTCTCATGGATGGAACAGTTGGCTTTTCGCCCCCAATGACCGTGTTAGTCTTTCTTTCACTTTTACTAAGGAGGCGAGTTCTTGGATTTACCGAAGAAACCCAACCACCTTCGGAAAGCGAATAGACAAGCTCCCAAGCTAAGCCCAAGTGGGTTTTCAACCTAGGCTGTGAAAGGAGCTGTCGTAGACCAGTCGGTCAGTAATCAAGAAAGGGGTGAAGAATTGAGAGAATTGCCCCCGTAAGGGCTGAAGGTAGGTCGTTACTTGACTAATCAAGCCACCTTCCCAATCCACATCGGAGATATCTCCGACAGTGCAGTCATTGAAACCGTTGTAACTAACGGTCTCATTCAGACTAGCATGGGAAGGAATTACTTGTCGATTGTAATACGGTATGTTTTAAATACAAACGTGAAAAACCTTCACTGTGGTGTTTTGAAAAGGTACTGATTCAATTATTTTATTTAAATGCAAGGTACTTTTTAAAAATTGAATTTAATCAAATCCGGTATAAAAAACTTAATTTTTTGCCATATTTTAAATTAGTTATACACTTTAAATTATTCATTTATTTAATAAAATTCAAAATAAAAAACAATAAATAAAAATCACAATTAAGTAAAGATCACGATAGCCCTAGGCACCAAGTCACATAAGTCCCATTGACCACGCCCCTGTAATTGTATAAGGCTTAGTACACAATCACACAGTGTATGCAATTGGACGGGGAAAAGTGCAATTCTTAAGTTAATGAAGTCAAAAGATTGACTGCCTCTAGAAGAGATACAAAATAAAATTATTCTCAAAATTTTTAATGTATTTTAGCTCAACGTGCTCAATTGTGCAGTATGCATTTTGCCATGCAAAGCATATGTTGTTGAAGTTAAATAAACTTTTGAGTAACTGATCCTTAAACCTCGAACTTATGTTTTTGTCGTTCTCCCCGCTAATTTTTAGGGGCTTTGGTGGTCGAGTGGTCTAAGGTGTGTTTACGGACCACAGGGTCTCTCACAGCCTGAGGTTCTAATCCCACTAAGGTCAGAAGTTTACCAGTTGGACT
Organism: Anadara kagoshimensis; assembly: GCA_021292105.1. Lineage (NCBI taxonomy): Eukaryota > Metazoa > Mollusca > Bivalvia > Arcoida > Arcidae > Anadara > Anadara kagoshimensis. The sequence continues at coordinate 13,940,488 of CM037872.1, forward strand.
GTCGAAGGTTAGGTTGGTTGTTTTCTCCAGCGTACCCCCCGCCACCTCCATCCACGAACTGACTATCTATATCTGTATCTTGACTGGGCGTAAAACTTCATTACTCCACCCCTGATCTCGGTCTTCATGCTTTGACCTTTTTGTGTTGTTAGATGTAAAATCTCTTCAGTTGTAGATCTATCTGACGCAACATATTTTGGGTGAAGGAACATTAAAATAATATCAATATTACTAAGTACCAATGTTTTTTTTAAAAAAAGGCTACTCAACAAAGTCAAAAATTTCTGCTGACGTGCTACTTTTGAATTTTTTATAAAATAATGCATTCAAAAGTAGCACTTCTTTTGAATGCATTATTGATAAAAATTCAAAAATAGCACACGAGACTAGATTTTTAAAAGTTTAAACAGAGACATGAAAAACCCAATCTGGGGTTTTATACGTCTCTAGATTACATGCGCATAGATATAAAATGTGTCATAAGATGTGTATAGTGCGTTTAATTTTTTTTAAAATTCATTTTGTTGTCTTTAAGGTACTATATCATAACGTGGCGGGTTTATCTAAATAGGAGGTGCTTACGTACCCTTCCGGAGCACCCGGCCTCACTTCCCCGGTGGAAGTTCACATGTCTAACCTAACTTGTCAGTTCCAAAGTTTTTACTTTGCTTCTGAATAGTGATTCGGACATGGATTAGTATGTTTATTTATGATTTGAAGACGTAAACAAGTTCTAGTGGTGCTCGAAATAATCGAGGGAAATCTGAATACAAGAAGAAAAATGTTGGAAGTCGTTAAAAGTGAAACGTTATTCTAAAATGTTCTCTGTTAACTAAATTAATTAATGCCACTTTGGTCTTTTAAAATAATTTAACAAATAATATAAACTTGCGATAAATCGACGAACCCAGAATAAAAACAGCCAGTAAATAAAACACGACCGCTTTTCGGCACTTCCGGCGTCATGTTTCTGTGGCAGCGGATTCGGAAAATGAATAACTAGGGTTGAAATTTTGTCGTTATCGTGAATTATGAAAAATGGCATCAAATAGTAGAAATCCAAAAGATTTACGGAGTATGATATCATTAGAGAGTGACAAGGTACTTTATCCTTTGTTCCTTATCTCACAATTTTCTTTTTAAAACCATCCATGTCCAGATGTCATATGCCCTCATACAAATTCCCACCGAGTGTTGTTGGTGAACACTGACATGCGCTTCAAATCTGAACACTGAAGCTTTTTTCAGATACTTCAAAAGTCTATTTTCATGATTCAAAGAGCAGGACCCTTCAAGATGTATGCTTTGCCCTTGAACAAGGCATTTACTCCGACTAATCAGTCACCCCCTTAATTTTTTTCTTGAATTGGGTTTTATGAAGAACAATTTTTTTCCATTGTATATGGAATTAGAACAGTTTACGTTTTCCAGTAAAATGACATTATTGATAGAATCCGCTACTTAAACCCTTTCCAAAATGATGATGTTGTTGTCCAACACAAATTAATCTAGTCCGACTAATCAACCCACTAAACCCCCATTTTAATTTTGACATGTTGGGGGTTTGTGGTCCGACAGCTTCCATTATTGAATTCTTAAAATTTCTGGCAAAAATGGAAGAAACGAACATACGTGTCAATAGGTTTGAGTATTTCCTTGCCTCACTCTTGTTGCCAATATGGAACACTTTCTAAAACATTATTTTACTGATCCATGCTTGGCTTTTAATTAAAATCCATCAAAATCAGTAATCCAATTGACCAAATGTTCCTTCTAGATGTAACCCTGGTATTAAGTAAACATTGTAATTGTGGGTAATTTTGTGTTGTGTATATTGCAGAATTACTTTACTGTTATACATATTGACTATGTATTGTACTGGTGTAGCTTTTTCATTCATGTTAAAAAAATCATTTTTATTATATATAAAACCAGGTTTTAAACAATGGTTTGTTGATTTTCTTAAATACAAATTTTTATACGATTTTAGATTACAACAAAAGTGCTTGAGAGCATACCATTTGAATGGGAACAAAACATGCTTACATCCAAACATTCAAAATAGATTTTATTCAGTAACTTATTATACTGCCCCCCATCTCCCCCCCGAAGTTTAGGGGCTATATAGGAATCACCCTGTCTGTCTGTCCATCCATCTGCTAGTCCATTGCAATATTGTGTCCGCTCTATATCTTCCATGTCAATGGATGGATTTTGATCAAACTTGGCACTAATGTAAACCAACATGAGACAATGTGTAGCATACCAAATTTATATGCATAAGTCAAAGGTCAAGGTAAGTAGGTCAATGTTGGGGGCCAGAGGGTATTTGGCTCTCAAAAGACAGTTCTAGTTGTGAAATTGGATACTATTTGGCGTTATTTTCTGTACTGGTACATTACAATATTTTAAATTTGTACTACGGTAATTAATGGGTTGTTCAAAGTTTTGTTAGCTTAACCAGGCGGTTCGGCAAAATTTGTATTTTGTGTTTTAGGCAGTATATTTGTATATCGTAAATTTCTGTTTAAAAGTTAATGTACACAATTGTTAATATCAAATAGAAGCAGTAAAATTCAAAACTATTTTTTAATTTCAATAACAATTTAAGTTTGGCTAAACTAACAGAGCTTTAAATAATGAGTCCCTGAAGTCTAATGAACATGCTTTACTAGTATATCATTATTCATTACACCTCTATGTCATATAAAGTTCTAAATTTCATTTTATAAAGAATTGGCTATATTTCAGGAAGAAAAGAACAACGATATATCAGGAGATTTTGTTCACTCGGAAAACAAAATATTGAAGTCTCGGATCGATGAACAGTCCCATCTTATCATGAACCTCAAACAGAGATTAGATACAAAGACAGTCAGTGAACATTTCATACAACTCCCTTCACACTACTGCCAAACCTAGTTGTTTTATTTGGGAGATGGAGCTTTACCCTTGCATGTGCATGTTAGCTTATTACATTTACCATAACACATACTTTTTCCTAGTTCTGATACTCATTTGAGACACATAACTTGTAAATACTGTATAGTTGTTGAATTCTGCAGGGAATAAATTTCGCAGCTCAGACAATTGAAATTATTACGGGTATAAAATTTTGCAATGCAGTGGACAGTGTTAACAATTTTCTGTATAGATTATCTCTGTCTATGATTAATGAATGCTACATGAAAATATTCACTTTGTATTTAATTTTGCACAATAAAGTCAAATGCGAATATAGCGAAATTAGATCCCCAGTGAATAAAAATAACTATACAGTAACATTTCAAAGAATTCTCTTTTCACCTCTGCCAAACATGTTTGTTTTTATTAAGACATGGATCGTTGTCCTTGTATGTGCAAGCTTTATCCAAGCATGTGCATTTGTTAACGGTACTATAGTTACCATAACCCATTGATATTATTCCTAATTCCAATACAATATTGAGATGCATATAACTTGCAAATTTTATAATATGTTCTAGTCTATTAAAAATTTAATTCAGAATTTAACTCTAATCAAATGAACCTTGTATGTACCTAGTCAAGTTTGATCCTGCCCCATATTTAGTTGTGTATCATTCCTTATAGCCAAATTCACCATTGATTACAACCGTAATTTTTTTTATAAAACTAGTATCTTAGCAAATAAATGCGTGTAAATAATAACGGATTGAGTCACTGAGAAATAACATGAAATTGTTTCCATTTTTCAACCAATAAAATCTTTAGAAATTTGTCAAATTTAAGTATTCTGTTATTATCAATTATTTTACCCATGAATGAATACGCAAAAACATATACACATCCACACAAAAGTACACATCAATTGATTATTATCAAACAGAGATACACATATTCCCATCTGTAAGTAAATGTATCTTTCTATTTCTTATCATCTTTTACACTTTTGCACTGTCTTATTATTAATCACATACCATATATTCTTGCACCGTGCTGAAAATCTATTAACAATCTGCCATACAATGTCTTGTTTTGACATTACTTTAAGCTATTACATATTTTACTTTTACTTAGAACTTTATTATTTGTTATCTGTTCATGATAAGTTGTTAGCTTTCAGCACATCATATCTAGAAAACTTTGGTGTTTTGTCATTTCTTTATGCAACTTTTTCAAAATTTCATTTTTGTTTTCTTTTTTACTTTCTGTTTTCTGTCCAGACATTTTAACAAGGTTTTGATGTAGATCTGACAATTTTCTTATTAGCACTGTTGAAAAATTACAAACTACCATGATGATATTGTTTGTTTTTTTTTATAAGTTTTAGATAATTTTCTAGATTTTTTTCTGTTTCAGTACATATGTATTTGTTTGTTACCGTTATTTGTATTTATATTAGTGTATAATATTTTGTATATAACAATTGTTTGAAAGTAGTATCAAATGTTTTTCTTCAGCAGGTATTAATGATGTTTTATAAACCAAAACAATGGAGATGAAAGTAATTACAGAAATTAGATACAGATACTGTAAACATATTTATTTTCGCGGTGTACTAATTTTCGCGATGTACTACCGGTAATTTTCGCTTATTTCGGGATCATTTGTTTTGCGTGAAAACTATATTATGCTTATGCACGGATATGTTTAAATCTTATATACATGTATCTTGAAAATAAATACATGCAAAATTAAACATGTTTACAGAATATTTTTATATTAATTTGATTTTGCAAATAAGGTTATTATTTCCATATTCATGTAATAAAATCTATGTAAATGCCGCTTATAGGATATTAGATTTTTCAGACCTTATAAACAAGTGTTCTTATAGTCTGATATTTCAGACCAAGTCTTAAAATTAAATTTAGGTTTTGGTCAGAATTGATCAGAATAAAAAACATTCCCTTTTGGCAATGTTATTACTTCTTTTATGGCCTTTTAAATTTACAAAATAATGTTGTTTTGATGGATGGAAAGAAACTAAAAAAGAATTATCTGATTTTGTCAAAAGTAGAGCCTTTTTATGCTGCTGCTATTAAATATATGAAAAAACAAAGTAACACATTGTACCTATTGAAATATTATAATTAATACATAGTCATATCTAATATTGTTTAGAACACTTTGCTAATTTATTTAGCTTTATTTGTTTTATTAATGCACATATATAAATTTACTATTCTATTATTTTTCCTTTTATGAAACACATTATCAAAACAATCCTTATAACCTCATGGAGATGCTCACGCGACATAGCGACATGACCAAGTTTTTGTGTGTCAATGGGGTGAGGGTGGAGTTTTACATGTGACATGACATGGTCGAGTTTGATGTCACAAACACACCCCTTTTCAAAGTGTTAGCAGAGCTTCAGGCCTGTCATATCAAATATGATTGGATAAGAAGGCAGAATTTCATGTGTGTCAAAACCAAAGTTGTTCCAAAAAATAATTTCTCCAACTGCTAGTTGTAGAAAAACAAGTAATTTGAATGTCATCTTGACAAAAAAGTCTCACGTCATAAACAATAAAAAGTCATATACATAACCTTTTAGTTAATATGATTTGGCAAACAATATATATATATATATATATATATATATACATGTACCGTATATATTTTGCACACATCCTGATGATGCCGTATCTTGACAGATGGAATTAGTAGGTCTAATAAAACCTCCACATACAATCTGTTGATTGTTTAGTTCTTTTCTATTATTTATAATTATTATTTTTTTAGAAAGACTACTGAATCCTATCTGATCCAACAACAGACTCTAACAATAAATTAGCACAACCAGGGTGTTGGATCACTTACTATCAGTTAATAAAGATAGATCATACAATCATTGCTACATTATATTGATATTGTATCACTAGCACTTTAACATTTGGATGTTCTATATGTTTCTATACTCAAACATAAACTAATTAAAAATGAATTTTAATTCTACAGGGAAGAGTGATAGTAAGGTACCATATATTTTCTTAAGTCATCCTTTCTGTTATTTTGTTTTGTTAAGCAGCGTTCAGTTTTTATTTTATATTTAATACAGTTTTGTAGGTTGTATATATTTGGATTAATGATAATTCACTCTGGTCATAATTATGATTATAGTTTTAGACTCTACATAATGTAGTGTACAGTATAGTTAGAAGTTTGTTTTAACAGGTTTTACTATATTTACAGGATATGGGAGACATGCAGAATAATTTGTCTAAGTTGAAAGGCTTGGCAGAAGATGATAAAACAGAGATTGCAATGTTACGATCTCGGATTGATGAACAATCTCAGTTAATAATGATACTCAAACAAAAAGCGGACAATGCTTCCTCACATTACCATACGTTAGAACGTGTGAACAAGGAACTCATTGAATTCAGAGACAATGCTGCTGACCAGATCGACAACGAAATACGGAAATACAATATTCTAAATAAACGTTTTGATGAATTAGCATATAATCATCAGGAAATGATTAAATTCAAGGATGAGTATAAGAGATCCAATCAGGAATTAAGACTTGAAAATTCTCGATTACGAGATGAAAATTCTAGACTGTTTTCAGAAGCTTTGTTAGAAAAAGACACTATTATTGCAGATTTAGGGAAGAAATTAGACATCTCAAAGGAACAATACACACAATTAGAACTGAGATTTAGGTAAGATTTTACAATACACACAAAAGTTGAGTTGAGTAATGGTGTTTAATGTCCAAGTCAAGAATATTTCACTTATATCCAAATGTTGCCTAGGCGAAGGTGCAGAAATTTTGCCTGTGTGTTGTGCTGATGGCACTATACAGCAGGTTCTTAAGCGTGCCAAGCCCACCAGGACACGGGACTTCATTTAATTTAAGTTCCCATCTGAAGGAACTTTGACTTTCATTTCGTAATGCCGAGTGCTTGGCGAAAGAACAGTCACTACCCACTTTCAAATCTTGGGTCAGGGGATTGACCCCATGACCTCCCACTTACACACATAATTAGAACAGATATTTAGGTAAGATTTTACAGTCTTCGTTCTAGAAGAACCATAGGGTCAATGATCCCTCATTATGCTGTCAGTGTCAATGTTGTTTGCCTATACAGGTGAACATACATGTTTAATCTTTATTTAGAGGTTGTTTACTTTATTAATTAACTTGTGTGTAAAACACCAATATTCCACTCTACTCATTATGCTGGTTTGACTTGACTGGAATCTTTTCTATTTATTTCAGACAAAATGTACAAGAACACAGGTCTAAAGAAGAGAGTTTAAGGTCTGAACTGAAAGCATTACAAGAACAGCTAAAGTCTGAAATAAAAACCTTAAATAGTAAATTACAAGATACAGAGGAAAAACTCAAAGGTAAAAAAGTGAAACAAGAGGCCCACAAGCCTTATCGCTCACCTGAGGATATCACCCTGCAGAAGTTTTATATTTGATTGCATTAATCATGTTAATTACTGGGGCCATCAAAATTTCCCCAGTACTGGCACCAATACCAAGATATTTGCAAATTCATTATTATTTGTCCTAACAATTCTTCATCAAAAGCTTCAAAGCTAATGGCTAAAGGTCAAAGGTAAAAGGCTAGGACAGTTTAATACTTGATCTTTATACCTATCAAACAAACAATATTCTAATATACATGCCTTTACAAAAAGTTTATAGTTTTCCTGATAATTAACTACCGGGTATTTCAAAATTCTTATGCCTCTATGATCTGTATAACATTTTTGTCAACCTTCAAAACATTATTTGTTTGGCCTTTTAAACTTTTGTATTCTGTGTGACTTGCATACCTTGTCACCATGTTTGTTTACTGTAACTAGAATTCTGTGATGTATGAGTTTCTTCCCTTTTACCACGAACAACAGTCGTTTTAAGAGATGACAGTCTGTCAAATGTTCTAGTTGAATGACAAATGAAATTATTGGCAATCTGATTGGTAAAAAATAAAGGTTGGGAAAATCTGGTCAATAGAAGTGTCTCTTGCCCAATGGAGAACTACAACTGTTGACTCCATATTGATGCACACAAGTTTTAATATATATGTTCATTATGATTGACAATTCTATTTTTAGCTGCCAATTATAAACTTCAGACTCAGATAGATGGCAGAAAGAGCTCGGAGAATGAATCATCACGAAGATTACTACAGTTAACCAAAGAAAAAGATGATTTATTAGACCTAGCCATGCAACGAGGAAAAATAATACAGGTATATTCATTTAAGAAATGTCATTCTTTTGAAAAAAAAATTTCATTTCAAAAAATTGCAGAGTATGTAATACTGTAGATTACTTTAATATCGCGAGTATCAAATTTCGCGTACTTACATCTGAGCTTCATTTCGCGAATACATGTATTCGCGTCCATAATCCAGGTTCATATTTAATTTTACGTCCACTTAGTGGGGGCTATATAGGGTATCTACCTTTCTTGTTTTGTTGATCGTTTCTTAATGTTCCATATTCATTTTAAGGAATTTTTAATTCAGCCTCATCAGTCGGGAAGAACCTTACGGTGACGTTTTGTCAAGACTTTTTGTAAACAGTTAAAAGGAAACGTTAATTAAGCCTGTTTAACTGGAAATGTCAATGGAACCTTGCAAGGGGAATCTTGCAAATACGGCGAAGTTTACGATTTACTGAATTGCATCTAATATGGCATACTTTTACAGCGGTAATAGTCGATTGCCGTCATGTTTTAAATTTGACTTAATAATTTTTGCGATTCTGGGAATATTGACTTAATAATTTTTGCGATTCTGGGAATATTGACTTAATAATTTTCGCAATTCTGGGAATATTCGCATGATATTTGAATTCACGATTGAGAGTCCTCGCGAAATTATGCGTTAATAAATCTCTTGCGATAAAAAAGTAATCTACAGTACTTTGTTTGTATTTTGAAATTTTTCTGTCTTGACACCCACCTTTGAAAAAATGGCAGCATCCACATGGATAAATGATAAAAAAAATAAGTTTTTCCGCTTACCATAAATTTTATTTATACTACTTTCACAAAATCACAATTTCATTTTTAAAATCAAAAGTGCATCAATTAACTTTTGCACAGAATACATTCTTTATTGTATTTAACCGTACAAAGTACTAAAAAATACTATAAAATCCCTGACGTTTCGGCGACACAGCCACCATTTCAAGGGTTTGTTTACTTGTTAAATAATAAACAAATTAAATTAACCGTAAAAAGATAAAAATAGAACAGAACGTCAAAAAGTACTTTGTGATTGTAGTGTATTCAAACGCCATGATTTGACGTTACAAGTTAATGATGTATTTACATGATGATGTCAATTATTATCTATATTATCTATAACACCATAACATACAATAGCTCAAAATGTATCATAGAAGGAGAAACAATGACAGCTGTAAATACAATTTAAAGTGTTATAGCAATATTTGTAATTTTGTAATGTAAACATGTAGGTTTTACTGCTATATTAAATTCTCTTCAATAAACTTTTTTAAAGCAAACAAAAACATATTCCAATAATTTTGGTTGGGTATGTGTGACCTTTAACCCATGATGTCACTTGTCTTTGACGTTAACAACTGAGCAGGGCTTACTGGCAATTGAAACTTCAATTTTGGAATCTGATTAAGTTATTTTATGTAATTTTATGATTATCTCTCACTTTATTGTAAAAATTAAAAGATAATTAATAAGGATTGAAATTTGACATTTATTTGTTTTTGATATGATCAAAATTATCACCCTATAAATTCACTATAATCAAAGCTCAATCAAAAACAAACATACTAATCCATATCTGAATCACAATCCAGAAGCAAAGTAAAAACTTTGAAACTGACACATTAGGTTAAACACATGAACTTCCACCAGGAAAGTGGGGCCGGGTGCTCTGGAAGGGTAAGCGCTTCCTGTTTAGCTAGCTACACCTGCCATGTGTGTAATTGTGTGAAAGGAACATAGAATTATGGGACATCAAATATATCCATGGCAATCCTGGACACAGAGACATCAAACTTATCAACAATACTGTGATGGCAATAAAATTTCCTTCAATATATTTAGTTCTGTATAAAAAATTTAACACTGAAATTTGATCCCAATAAATACTGTCCAAGTCATGGATTTAATCAGTTTTTTATGAAAAGTGGGAATAATTAAGTATCACAAAAACAGTGACTGATTATAACAGCTATTGGCAACTATTTTGATAGAGTTGTCTCCTCTTGACTATATGCATCATGCATACAGTCATTTAACATTGCTGTTATTATTATTACTGTTATTGTTATGTCTTAACCTTACAAAATATTACTAATATCTGTTGTAATAGTTACATCTTCCTGCTCCTTCTTTATTATCTATATTGATATGCCCATACTATGGTTAAAACACAGCAATACTGGTAGTTCCATGAACCAGGAACATGACATCAGTATGACCATTCTGTAGTCAGAACCTGGAATGTAAAATAAAATCCACAATATAAAGAATGATATACATGTATAAAGAATGACCAAGATGGTTGTGTGGTTATTGAGTGAACTTTATAACCCAAAGTTTCCTCTCATTACTGTTCAGATGTGACCTCATTGACCAAGTAAAGTGTACACTTACAGATTACAGGGCCTATCGCCTCTCAGGTTCAAATTCCACCTGGGACAGATCTTAGTGTGAGAAAGTTTGTCAGTTCGCTTGATAAAGGTGGATAGTTTACCCTGACTACTCTGGTTTTCTCAACTATACCCAAACTGACTGTCTCAAAATAAATGACAATACTTGACTCTGACTCCACCATTCTATGCCTATATAATGCCAAAATTTGACTGCACAAATGGTGGTAACAAATCAAGATTCTTCTTTGATGATGTGAACAAATTATTTTATTACAGAAAGAACAAACAGACAATAAGAAGTTACAGAAGAAAATAGAAGATATGGAAAAAGCTGTTAGAAGTATGGAGGACAAATTTGAGTATGTATAATTTGGAACATGTTTCAAGAGTAAGTGAGTGCATTGTTTAAAGCCACATCAACATTATTACAGCTATTCACGGCTAAAAATGTAAAACATACAATAGTACAAAAGCTATATTAATATAAAACTAAATAGAATACACAGTTGAAAAATTATGGTAGTCAGGTTTCAAAAGGATCAAAATCTGGGATGTCCTGGACAATCCAGGACAAACTGCATGTATGTTGAAGTGTTACTGACTTGCCTGTAGTTTATTATACAGAAATGTCTAGAAAACCTTACAGATGTGTATATATTTTTGTCTTACAATATTACTTAACTTGCAAGGCTAGGGGGCATCTAGTCACTTATTATAGTGACTGACTAAATCGTCTCTAATCAAACAGGTTCTGGTTTATCAAGAATTCTTCAGAACCTTCTTTCAATATTGCTTTTATTACTAGATAGTTCTTTATGGAATATGTTTATTATTTTTCTTATTTAGTTTAGTTATAAGTAAATTTAGGATTTAGTTTTGCATTTGAAAAAATCTGACCATAATACATGGATTTTACTGTCACAAATTAAGGTCTATCTGTAGACACTTACTGATTTAAAACAATGTTTTTTGTACTATATGCAGTCAACGTGTTCGAAAGGTATATGCATGTAGGTTTATTATAATCTGTCATTTATTCACTAGTACACTTATATGTACAGACCATTTTGTACTACCATTATGCATGTGTAAGTCTTGTTTAGGTGGATTTATAAAGAATTTGAAAGCATGATTTTAAATTCATCCAGTGATTATAAATCAAGTTTCTATAATTAATAAGAAAATATCAGTTACTTGTTTACTTTGTTTTCAAGCACATTGGCTGACAGACCACATGTAGACATGAACCCTCTGTCAATCTGTCTATGGCAATCTGTTGTTTAATAAATGTTTCCATAATGAACATTGATTGTCACTGTTACATCACAACATTGTCTTTAACATAGTCACTACATCATCTTTTGCATGTTCTTTTGTTTAAATAAAGTAAAAGTATAATTATATTGTAACTTTGGTTTTGACATATCATGGAGTTTAAGTTTTCAAATTCTAGTCATTAAGAACTCGAAACTGCTAGGACAGAATAATAAATCCTGCTATTGTTTGGATCTAAGATTCATTTCCTATCCCTATGTACTACATACCACATACACAACAGAATAATGAATGCATGTTAAGAAAATCATACAATCTGCACCAACAAATCACACCTACCAGAAAATATTGGACTGGAATAGGTAATTGTATGGATGTGGTCACTTAAACACACAAATTGCATTTTTGAATTTTCATACATTTCCATATCAGTTGTTGTTGTTGTTGTAAATATGTTACAAGAAGTGTCATTGTTTTTATAAAGCAATGTTGTGAATTATAATTTATTTTCTAATATAAACTGAAATGATTCGTCTTTTCAAGTAGTGCAGGTAAAAAAAATTTCTATATCAGATTTTTCTCTCTTGCTCTTCAGATACTGATGTAGGTTTTGTCTTTTATTTTAAAACAGAGTTGTCTCCCTTGCTCTTCAGAATGTACAATATATGTCAGATCTATATAATAGAGAAATGTTAATTCAAATTTCTGGTAAACCCATTTGTTATTCCCCCTGTAAATGAAGTTTATAGGGTATATAGAAATCACTCTGTTTGGCTGTCTAGTTGTCAGTCCCAATATTGTATCAGTTCTATATCTTCCATTTCTATTGATGAATTTTTATCAAACTTGATAACAAATGTAAACCAAGATGAGATGATGTGTTGTTTACCAAATTTAATGGGTTTTTCAGCAATGTTTCAGACAGTGGCAAGAGACTGCTTTAGTTCAAAACTGTCCTGGCACACACAGATATTGTCACAATATGTAATATCTGTGTAAGAGGGTCCACCCTAGCAATTGCTAGAATGACATAAAATAGTTTCCAGTTCATTCAAGTGTGTACCAATTTTGAAATTTAGTGAAAGGTAGAGGGTAGTGATAAAAACTAAAACAATATGACCATCTGTTTATTCATTTTTTTTTTACATTTTAGACGAGAGTCAGCGGCAGTAAATGCAAATTTACAAGTGCGGAGGTTACGAGATGAATTGACGGAAACTGATTCCAAGTATAAAGAGATGGTCAAGGTAAAATACTTTATTTATTGTTTTAAAATTCACAAATAACTGTAAAGTTTTTAAATTTCTGTTGCCAGAATCTCTGGCTATCAAAAAGTTGGAGCCAAAATAAAGGTTTATTTTGAATTGAGGAGTCAATTTTTATATAAAAGAGTAAATTAAGAGCTACAAAAAATGTCTCAAATGTAGTTCTTACAATCTGCTGTATAGTTTGTTGGTTAACAGTTTTAAATACTTGTTTTACATTTTCATAAAAAATATAAAATGATTGTTGTCTGTCTCATAATGAAATTGATAAAAATTTTGAAGCAAAAATACTAACCAAAAACTTTTTGGCACCAGAAATTATTTGCTAAATTGGTCACAATTATTACAAAATGTGGTACATACCAGGCATACTTGTGGACCAGATATATCAAGACTTAGGTTGAGATTTGCCTATCAGGTACCACAAATACCGGTAGTGATTGATTCTATTTGTTACACAACATAAGACATCAAATTCAAATAAAAATCTATTTCAACATTTTGAACTGATGTTAATTGTGTAATTTTGAACTGATGTTAGTTGTGTAGTAAATAGTTAACAAACATTATTTTACACCTGGTACACATTTAAGAAGAATTTGTTCAGTTCGAAATCAGCAAAAAAAATTAATACTCAGCAAATGAAACTATGTTTACATTACTCATTCTAACCCACTTAGCTACTTTACAGATAGAGTTGTAATCATGAGACAAAAAGGCACCATGATATCACCAAATTTTGATGATATTGTCTCGATATTTCAAGATGAATATGTTCAAAGATTAGCTGGGTTTTCTGTGTTATTTGCAGTAAGCTAATATTTAACCATTAAACTGTCTAGAAATGGCAATTTCTAGACAGTTCAATGGTTATATTTACATTTCGCATTTTTTGAAAATCTTATTTTTGTTTTTGGATCCTGAAATAAATTTAAAACACTGTCGTGTACGACATGCAATTCCAATTCCTGGAACAGCCTATCAATGACGTCACGAGCATAGGTGTCAGCAAAAAATGAGTGACGTCACATTAGCAAATGTAATTATAGTCCTATAACTTCATTTGGTCTAAAACAGAGTTTAATACAATCAAACACCATAAATGTAAATATATACATTTAACATGGTATGCAGTAAGCTAATATATACATTTAACATGATATGCATTGAAACATTGTATATATTACCCCACCTGTCAGCAGTTATTTGTTTGTGGTTCACAGCAAAACCACATGTTTAATCTGCTTAATCACAATCAGTGCACATGTGATGCAATGATTTCAAAGAATTTTTTGTAAGTAATACGGTTATGCAATATTGATGTGAAGCTTTGTTCCATGATATCACCATTGGCAAATCCTCGGTGACAATAATCATGATGACAATATATAATAACAGTACTAATAACAGATGAGAGTAGATAATGTATTATAGACTTGCTGTTCTGATGATGTTTACAAGTTATCTCCATGATTCCGATTTAAGTACAAATGTTGTGTTTCAGTTATAACACAGAATAAAAAGCTCATATTCCTATTTTAACTTTTTAATGATCGTTCTAACCATTTAAGTACCTGCCTAAACAGGATAATAGATAACTTATCCCAGATAAGCAATTCTGATGTTGATTTTGCTTATACAAGTTACTTCCCTTTAATTCTAATTCAAATTTTTGTGCATTTTCATTTTTTTCCTACTTTTTTTCTTCTATTTTATTCACTTAAACAATTATTTTAACACAGCTAAAACCATTCAATGGGAAAAATTTTAAAAACATTAATCATGGTACTTCCTCATTCATAATAATTATTTTCACACAAATTTAATATTCTAATTCATCTTGACACTTCATATGTAATTTTCCTGCTGTTTCACTTACGTAATGCAATTGTTATTTAAATTTTTTATTTTCTACATGCATTTCCGCGACAATAAAAGACAAGACCGGGATATTTTTAAACAACTGAAGTGAAAATATTAGATAAAATTAAGTTAAGTTACCTCCTATGATGTAAACAGTTTCTTTTTCGTTGTGTTTTAAAGACTTTATTTACAATTACTTCCCTTCTCCACCGAGAAAAATTAAATAACTACAGATTTAATAAGCTCCAACTTGTCTTTTAAGTAGCCAATGAAATTAATTTGCTTATTATTTTATATAAACTTCCTAATTTTATTCAAAAAACCAACATTTCCGTGAATTTTTACAATCACTTTAAATTTTATAAAAAAATTAATTTAAGTGCAAAGGAATATATTATATGGAGTCACTGAAATATGTAAATGTAATTGAAATTTTAAAAAAATACAAATTGAATTTAATTTTTGTAATTTTAATTTTAAAACAGGTGTGTCTTAAAAAGATATCAAAATATATAATATACATGTAGCATCTTGCGTGTTTTTTAGAACAATTTTCTAAAATTTTACAATGGATGGATGTTGTAGTATAAGAGTTTTTAATGTGTATGCTCAAACACATCTGGCTCCAGTTTCACTCCTTAACTAGGACCTCTGTGTCTCAGTGGTCTAAGACGCTTGGTTACAGATCACAGCACCTCACGGCTCCAGTTTCACTCCTTAACTAGGACCTCTGTGTCTGAGTGGTCTAAGACACTTGGTTACAGATCACAGCACCTCACGACTCCAGTTTCACTCCTTAACTAGGACCTCTGTGTCTGAGTGGTCTAAGACACATGGTTACAAATCACAGCACCTCTCATCACCTAGGTTAGAATCCCACACTGGATGATACTTGTGTGAGAAAGTCTGTAAATTCACTTGCCAAAAGTGGCTAGTTTTCTCCAGGTACTCCAGTTTCCTCCACCATTCCAGAACAGATAACCTCCATATAAGTGAAAGATTTTGACAGGGGGATAAAACACCATTACTCCACTCCACTCAAATTCACTCATTAATTAAATTTTTCCTTAATTAAAATCAGCAGCTATTTGACAATATCTTTTAGAACTAATTATAAATATTTTATCAGAGAGAAATCTAAATGTTACAAGCTTGAATTGATTTTTAAAAATGATATGTTAAATTCATGAATATCTTAAAATTTAAAAGAATTATAAGAAAATCAAATTTGTCAGGATTTAAAGTAAAGCAAAACTTAGTTAAAGAAAGATTGTGAAATTGGAGTCTTTAAAAATGTGAAATAATCATTACATAACTAATCAGGGACTTTATTTATTTTTTTGGAGGGGGTCATAAACTATTTCTTTTCAGCTGAAAAACTCTACTTAGTAATATATACTTAGTGACCCAACAAGGGTACCGATTGTTGCCAAGTACACATAGATATATGTTTATCAATTAAATTTATTATGTTATAATTAATATTCTCGGTTTGTGATTTTTTTTTCTTGTTTTGTCATGTTTGGCTGTTGCTATATTTTATTACATTGTGTGGTGTTCTTGGTTGTGTTGACTGTTGCCAAGTACATTTACATATTTTTCAGTAACAGTTTCCTTCTTCTATTATAATCAAAGGTCTATTATGGTCTCTAAAATGTGTATTAATAAATGTTGTCTTATTATTCTGAAATTAATAACTCAAATTACTGCCTTAGATGGATTTGATAAAATAAACTTTGGTCCTTTTATTTTTCTCATATCAACATTTAAAAAAAAAAAATATTTGGATTTCCTCAATTCTGGTCTGAGCACTGCCAATGAGGAGTTTTATTCCGAAACCGCCGTCTAGTGCCTCAAAATGTCTCTCCTCCTGGAAAATTTACCAGTAATTCAGAGAAAATGATCATATGATGCTGTATGACAATCCTGCAGACATTCTATTAATCAATTGATTGATTGAATGGGGTTTTATGTTTCAGTCAAGAGTATATCAAAATGGCACCAACTATAAGTGAAGTGGCAAAAATTTACCTTTGCAGTGCACTCCGACCAGGGAGGTTTCTTGATAATGCCATATCTGTTGTGACACAGGGATCATTGGTTTTCAAGATCTCTTCTGAATGACCCTGTGACTTTCATTTCTAAATGCAGAGTGCTTGTGAAAATTAAAAGTCACTACCTATTTTCAAGTCTTGGTTAGACCCCAGCCAAAGTTCGAATCCATGACCTCCCAAATACAGAGTGAACACTCTACCAACTGAGCTACCACCATGGTTCTACATCAAAAGAAATATGGTGTAATTGTTTAATAGAAGAGTAGTGTCATATCCATGATGTCATTATACAGTGTTCAATCCAGTAATGTAGTTGGTGGGGTTATCCTGGCCCATGCCTTGAAAAAAAGGTGCCATGTTTTCATAAATTATGTTGATATTATGTTAATTTATTTGTAAAGATCAGTAAAAAGTTTAACATTTTTAAGAAGTAGAAATTGATTCATTAAAAACTCAATTTGGACTTTTTAGCTCACCTGAGCCAAAGGCTCAGATGAGCTATTGCAATCTATCACCGTCCGTCGTGCGTCGTGTGTAAACATTACATTTTAATCTTCTCCTCCAAAACTACTGGGCCAAATTTGATGAAACTTGGTGATTATCATGCCTGGGTAACAGCCTTTCAAAATTTTGTTCGGGGTTTGGCCACGCCCAACAAGATGGCCGCTGTTTCTAAAAATAGCAAAAAGACAAAAAAATCTTCTTCTCTGAAACCAAAAGGTGCAGGCAAATTTTGATTGGATATTTGGATTCAGCATACCTGGGAACATTAAAATTGTGTTTTTCATGAAAATTGAACGGAAAATAAGTTACGCGTTTTTTGCGTAAAATTATGTAATTTTGAAAATGAGACATTTATTGTTATAACTCAATAACGGCTGAAGATAATTGTATGGAGTTTTCACTGTTGATCTTGTCTTGCTATTTTCTTCCAAAAGATGTCAAGGTCAAGGTCATGTCCCTGTTTTTGACCTTTGATAAAAATGCTATTTTTTAAACATTTCAGGCGATAATGGCATGGGAGTTTCAGTTAATTGTAGGTATTGACATGACGATCATTTTGATACATAGATCAAGGTCATGGGTTCAAAGTTCAAGGTCAAAGATGCACAACTATTACCATTTTAGTTGATTATCTGCAAAACTATTAACTTTTTGTATAGGCATACATATTAGAATATTGTAGGTAATGGCACAATGGTCATTTTGATATATTAATAAAGGTCATGGGTTCAAAGGTCAAGGTCAGAGATGCAAACAAGTAATGAAATGGTAAATTATAAATAGAAACTGTACATATTAGAATATTGTAGGTATTGGCCTTACAGTCATTTTGATATATGAATGAAGGTCATGGGTTCAAAGGTCAGCTCACAAATGCAAGCAAGGTCTGAAATGGTTTCTTATCTCAAATACTATAAACTCCTTGTATAGTCATATATATTGGAATATTGTAGGTATTGGTCTAATGATAATTTGGAATATGAATAAAGGTCATGCGTTCAAAGGTCAAGGTCACAGATGCAAATAAATACTGAATTGGTTAATTATCTTGAAAACTAAATATTTTGTATAGGCATGTATGCTAGAATATGGTAGGTATTGGCCTAATGATCATTTTGATATATGAATGAGGGTCATGGGTTCAAAGGTCAAGGTCACAGGTGAGCGTTAAGGCCCATGGGCCTCTTGTTAAGAAAAAGATGGGCTTAAGGATTCAAAAACTGAACTTAGACTCAAAAGTGGACCAAGATTGCCTTACAAACAGTATTTTGGAGCCAAAACTATTCTCTTTGGAGGCCAATGGTAGGAGATTGAAAACTACATGCATTATGACATTATATAAACTGAGCTAAAACTCCAGAAATGTTTATTTAAAAGACAGTATTTTATACAGGTTTAGAACTCGGTCATCACAAATTAAAATTTAGGGGCTACTGCTGCCATGTGACTTACCCTTAAAATGGGTAAAATAAACAAATCTCAATGCAGACTTAAAAATAGCACGACCAACTGTTATAATTTATTATAATTTGCATTAAAAGGTTATCTAAACATGAACAGTTTTAAATCCACTTACGTAAATAGAATAAATCAAACTCTTAAGTGCAGAAAGGGCAAGCACCTGCTAATGAACTTTCACTGTTTTGATTGGTCTAAATTCTCTTCCTGGATTAAAACAATCTACATAAGTCATGTATAATAGTGTAGGTAAACAACATTGACCTGTCTGCTTGACCTTTAATCTAAATATTTATTTATGGACAGATACATTTATTTGTAGGGAACACAGGTATTTATTTCGTGTCTGCACCATGTAAAACAAGCTGCCATTTATATATTTTAATTGCAAATCCTAACACTATTCATGTATCTGGTGGACCACCATATATGGATATTCCTAATGAAAGGTCAAACAGACATGTCAGTGTTGTTTGCCTATAACATCACATGGATGTGAGTAATTGTTAAAGGTGGGACAGATTATAAAACAGGACCTTAATTAAACTGGGCTTTTTTTTATTACCGTAGGATAAAAAATTAATGATAAAACATCACATAATGATATACAAAGTTGCACACATGCACACACAAACATATGCATTAATAAATATGCAAAATGCAAATTGCAAATAAATAAATCTTAATCAATTGGTGAAGGAATAAGTTAATACCTATAGTTTAAAAAATAATGTACATGTCAGTATAAAAATGTTGCAAGAAATTTTATAAAGGACTATTTAAATAGTTGTTTATGATCACCTTAAGTTTTTCTGCAACAATGCATATAGGCTTACCACTGTGACAGCTGGCACACTTCATAAATATTTCATTTTTCAATCAAAAATAAATTAACATCGAATTTCTGAAAACATGCAAGTATATTTCATAATTTTAAAGTTTACTGTTTTAAACAGTAAATATGTCCTGCTTATGCCAAAATCTGCAAACAACTTATTAAACTGTAATACTGGCAAAAACCCTCTATTTTTAAACTAATCATTATGTATTCACAATATGTACAAATAATATCTAGTCAGTTTGGACATTATGTTTTATATCACAATTGTTAACCTTTAAAAAAGGCAAATTAAAGAGTCTAAGAGTCCAGTTAAACTTTACAATCTGTTACACGCATAGACTTACACAGTATAATCCAGAGTCTAATCTAGGACACATTTTACATATTGCCATAGTTTTTAACTTACCGGTACATATAATTAAGAGAATCTGAATTCTAGGTGTATTGAACTTGAAATAAATAAGTTTCCATACCTTATGACCAAGCATGTTAAATAGATTTTCAAATCAAAACTGTTTAATCATTGACCTTGACCTGTTGATCCTTGACCTCAGTGGTATCACCTTTGTAGGCAACCTGATTTTCTATTCATCATACTTTAACTATGAACATGATGAAAGTACAAATGTTTTGAAGTATAAAAACTGAACTACAAAGTGCTATACTTGGATTGAAGAGCCTTGTTTGCCAAGTTGTCCAAAGCATTCAATTACAAATCACAGTGCCTCTCACCACTTAAGTCCAAATCCAGAACAGGCGTATATCCTACTGTGAGAAAGTGTGTAAATTTGCTTGCCAAAAGTTGGCGGTTTTCTCTGAGAGCTTTGTCCACCATTCATGACAACCTCACTATAAGTGATAAAGTCTTGACTTGGGCACAAAACTCAATTACCACTCAGGATTGAGCATGTATATTGTATGCCAGATGTCAAATTCACATTCTACGCATGTACACAATTTTGTCATAATTCTAAAATTTTATTTCATTTTAATTTTTCTGCAGAGTTAGAAACCTCAGTTAATCACACACTTTATGAAAGTGTTACAAATATTTAAGCAAATAAATAAAATTAATTGTAGATCCAGGGGTATTGCAAGCCTAGGCTAATCAAGGCCCTCAAAAAGTTTTATGGCCGTCATCATAGTATTGTTGATAAGTTTGATGTCTCTGTGTCCAGGATTGCCATGAATATATTTGATGTCCCAAAGTTCCATGTTCCTTTCACACAATTTTGAGAACACATATGGCGGCTGTAGCTAGTTAAACAGGAGGTGCTTACCCTTCCGGGGCACCCGGCCTCACTTCACTGGTGGCAGTTCACATGTTTAACCTTACTTGTCAGTTCCAAAGTTTTTACTTTGCTTCTGGATTGTGATTCAGAATGGATTAGTATGTTTGTTTTTGATTATTTTTACTTAAATTAATATCTTTTGTTTTGACAGGAATTTGAAGCCTTCAAGAAATATTCCAATAATTTACTACAGAGAGAAAAAGAAATGAATGAACAATTACGACATTTAAATGGTTGACATGGCAACCAAGTAAACATTTCTTGGATTCAGTGGTTTTTCACTGATTACTTCAGGAAAGACGTGAAACAATTTATAGGAATAAAATGTATCACTCCTGCCATGATTAGTACTGGGAAAGAGATAATGGAACGTCACATTCCAACTATATAGACATGGAAAAAAATTCAAAATAAATTTGTCTACAAAAAGCATTATATCAGCTAAAATCTGTGATTAATTTATGTATAACTGTGTCCCCTGAATGAAGTGCGGAGGGGGCATATAGTGTTTACTCTAAGTGTTCCACAAACATTTTGCCTGCCAATTTTCTTGAAAAAATATTTAACAGATCTTTATGAAACTTCAAAAGAACTATCTTTGATGAAGTAGATGTCCCATTCATACATGGTTTGGGATTTCCCATTTGGGGGTTCATTTACGGGGACACTTTTGAAATTGTATCCTATTTCAGTTATAGGTTGTTTACGTATTGTGAAGCAAGATTAACATTTATGTATTTCTAAAGCAGTAAGTGTACACTGTAGCTGCCAATATTTTATGTTTGTTTGTAAAAGCAGGAAAGGGAATTACTGAAGGTGAGGAAAGGAGGCCATGGATCATGGATGTATATTTTATGTGTAAACTTTTTAAAATATTCCTATAAGTTTAATTTTGATTCCATATTTCTATTTTTCCTGTACTTTTGGACCCCAAAACTGGTAGAACCCCTGATTGTGTATTAATTTTGTAACACAGAACAACAAAATGAAAAAATATTCTTGGACAAAAATATTAGAAATGGAAAAGTTGCCTTTACCTGCAAAAGATACTTCCAAAACTGTTATAAACACCAGATGGTGGAGATCAGATGGCATTTACGATATTGTGAATTCTTCCATTATAATTGATATATTTTTGTGTATTACATGCTTGTTTTTTACAATTTGATTTCTGTAGGCAGTTGACTCGTTATTTTGATGTTCATCTTGTCAACAGTTATGTAAGTGTAATTCTAGCGTTCCTACTCCTAGCTATAAATATCAGGAACTAGATGACATTTGTAAAAGTACACATATACCTATATATATAAAAGTACATAGCAGAGATTAAAAACCATCAATCAGGTTTGAGAAACCCCTAACACTCCGCCGTATTGCCAATCAAATGCTTAAGTTAACACTTGTATGGCATATGTGGACAGGTGCATCACGATTCCAGCAATACCAAATACAAAAAACATCCGTAACACTGTTAATATTTTTTTATATTTCAATAAATTATAGCTCAAATTTAATGGGATTTTATACCAAATGATTTGAGATAAAAAACAAAATTTCAGTATACAAGTGATAGAATATTGACTGAATGATAAAACACTATTATATTATTCCCTAACTTTTTTTTGAGAATGGTGAATATTTTGTTCTGCTTTGATATTACATTGGTATGAGATTTTTAACATTATTTAAGATGTAATTAATTAAGAAATAAAGATAATTGTTCTGTTAGTTATCCTGGTATAATTAAGAATGACCATTTTTATACCATTCTTATATTTTCAATATTCTCCGTGGTAACTTTAACAAACATATACAATGTATGAAATTTTGATGGTACTCCACAGTGGAATTGGCCGATGAAAATGCTGATGATACTGTCAAGGTGAAAAAAATAGTGCAGACTTTTCCTTCTTTATTATATTTATTGAATAATTGCAAAATGGTTTATGTACATTAAAAGTGAGCGTGCAGTTTGAAAACGTTGAATTTGTGAGTATACCTGACTGATCATGAGTTCGAAGTTATTGGGTGTAGTGTAAATATCTTTGGATTTTCCAGTTGTTAATTTACGTGCAACATCAAAGTGGGGATCTAGAAACCTGTTGTTATCGGCTGTTAACATATAATGACAATTAAAGTGTTATCGAAGTAAAAATATAGGAATTGTAAATATTTGTTTACAATGTAGATTCAAATCCCACTCAGTACAGTTCCTAGTGTTAGAAAGATGAACATTCTCGAAGGTTACTAGTAGTTGTTTTCACTGGGCACTCCAGTTTCTTCCACCATCCCTGAACTGACATGCCTTGATATAAGTGAAAGAATCTTAACCGAGGCTTAAGCTTCAATACTCTGCTGAGTCTCCTCAAATCCATCGTGACAATGACGAGAGCTGCAAAGAAACAAGAGAATCCTTTATTTTTTGTGGTGTCCATTTTTTTTTAATGAAAATTACCATTTTTAGGGGTGATTATTTGTGATATTATCAGAAATGATATACTAATTAATAAATTATTATGATATATTAATTATTAATATACTATGCTGTTGAAATGTAAACATGTGGACTGTTGTGTCCATGGAAACAACAGAAATTGTGACAGCAGGAAAAATAAAGGATTTCACAGAAACTCATAACAAACACTACATGAACATTGATTAAACAGTCTGAATAATTGTAAGATTTATAAATTTTAAGATATACCAGTAATTAAAATTTATTTTATTCTAATTCTTTATTGATTAATTTTGAATTTTCTTTCAGTAATTAAAATTTATTTTATTTTAATTCCAATGTATTTTAATTTAATTCTTTATTGATTAATTTTGAATTTTCTTTTTTTACATAAAAATATTTGAAAAGAATTCTGTATCAGTACAGTCCAACTTGTCTTAACATCCACCTCTATATAAGGATCACCTGCTTTTAAAGGCCAGTAGAATTGTATTCCAATTGTTCTTCATTCATATTATTTGAACCTGTATATAAAGTCCACCTACCTTTAAAGGCATTTTACTGGTTCCCTTGAGTGGCCTTTATAGACAGGTTTGACTGTAGTTCTATGTCGTAGCACTGAATTACTTGTACAGGTATTATATGACAGGGTCAGTGTTGCAGGTGGTGCTAACACGGGTAGAAAAAAATCCCCTCTGTTCTGTTTGCACTAATGAAACTGTCTTAGATTGTGTTTCATTGGATTTCTGTTCTAGCTAGAGAGTTTTTATATATTATTTTTTATTCAATGCGATACAGTTCAGCTGCACTATTATCCAAGATGAACGTTTAAGTATAATGATTGAAGATATCAATAATGATGTCATTATAGGTGTGCCTACATTTATTTCCAATACATGGTATTTGATTGTGTACAACATTATATATATATTTTTTCCGTTGTTCTGGTAATTTTCCGGAATTAGATATTTTTCTCTTTGAACGCGGTAATACAATAGGAAATACAGAAATAGGATTTCCAGTCACATTTATTACTTTGTGTAACCTTTTATTTCTGAAATCAGGAAATGTACTATAGATTATTCCAGAGTCTTCATGTTGCCATGGTAACCAAATATATCTATTTTTTAATGTCATTTTTTTTGATTTCTTTATTACAAATAAGAGGAATTCTATTTTTACAGAAACATATTAATTTCCTGCCTGTTTCATCACAGTAACCAATTAGATTCAAATAATTTTTTTGAATTTTTTTCTAGAATTGTAATTTCAAACTTAAAAAAATATGTGTAATTAACACATTAACAAAAAAGGGGTAGGTCAAGAACCTTACTATAAATAGGAATTTTTCATGTCAGTAGATGTTAGCAAGAATTGGCATTTTGTATCGTATTTTTTGTTATTAGATGATTTGCAGTGCTAATTCTCTTCTGAAGGACCCACTGAAAGAGGATGATGGAATGTCTTCCAAAACTTAATACAGAAACTTGGATTCTGTAAGAGTATGAATCTCTTTAACCTATATAGGAATCTATTAAAGGTTATGGGAGTCTTCTTATAGATAGTTTTTTCATACATATTACACTGCTTAAAATTGGAGAAACTCTGGCCCTAATTTTTAACATTTAGGCCCTTAAAATCCCTAAAAAGGCCCTAAATTTTAGTCTCCATATTCTGTATGAACCCTGTACTCGGGTATAGGGGTGAACTGTTTGGTGCTATATTTTTATGTTGTTTTTTGTTGTAATTTTTCTTTGTTTGCTATTCACCTGATATAATGTATCACATTAGTTTAATAACAAATTTAATATCTTTAGATTTAGATTATATCTATATATTTTACAATCCAGCCAGTCTATATCACTACAATATCGGGCCAACCTGCTCATAAATGCCAAAAGGCCAACTGCAGATTTATAACCATCCAGGTATAAAATATAAATATTATAAATGTTGTGCATCCATTTACCTGGCCTTCTGTACATTCTATAACTATACAATCCAATTCTCCTCCAAAGTTTGTGGACCCATTCATGAGAAGATGTAATACTCTCAATCATAATTTATTTGGCAGTTGATTTTTTTTTTAGATTCTTCATTTTAAGTATTCACATAATTTTTTGTGCATAATTGTATGATGGTCAGAAATGAAGCAAATGGATTGTAACAGCAATAAAATATTTGTTGAAATTTATTTTGCGTTTTCTTGCTTTTGAGAATTTCTGCAATAATAAAACAAACCTGAAAATTGCCTGATTTACGGTATTATACAGACCTTATTGGATAATTTACTGGTAAAAATTTTGATTTATAAATGTATCTTATACTTTCTATATATCTTTACATATACACTTAAACCTCGTTATAATGCCCCTCGATAACTTTACCACCTCGCTTATCGTCACACTATTTTGAAGTCCTAAAATCCATTTTGTTTATGTTTTTCTTTATCTGTCTCCCTCATATAACGCCAAAATATGACTGAACAAATGGTGGCGATGAATCAAGGTTTTACTGTATATATATTTTTATATTAAAATGTAAGGCAACCAACATTGACCTGTCCGTTTGACCTTTCATTTAAATATTTATCATTGACCAGTACAGTTATATATAGACGTTTATTTCGTCTACGTCATGGGAAATGTACATTGTTTATGTACTGGTTGGACCTATCTATATGATGAATATTTGTAATAAAAGGTCAAGCAGACAGGTCAATGTTGTTTGCCTATACTGTTGTATAAATACACTGCTGAATCATCTGTTTGCCAACTAGCTAAAGTTCCACTCATGATCTGATGGCACAGTGATAATAAAGATGGTTTGCCATCAGATCTTGAACAACCTATACCAATAAATATATTTATATATAAAGTTGTATTTATTTTTTTATTATGATATATATAGTTTTTTGTTGGCTTTTATATAAATGTGTAATTGCCCCCACATTCTTACTATGGTAATTTTTTAAATTTATTTATTTTGTTTGGATTTTTTTTAATCTTCTGACTATTTATTGATTTTTTTGTTTAACACTGAATGAATCCTTTTATTATGTCCCCAGACATTCAAAATGAACATTTTGTCTGTCACTTTTCTCAAAAACTATTTAATCAATCTTAATGAAAATTCACAGCAACAATCTATGGGCAGAGTAGATGTGCCACTAGCTATTCAACTATTCATATTTTCATCAAAGACAGAATTGGGAAAACCCAGAATAGCCAGTTTGGGGTTTGTTTTTGGGACACTTTTGAAATTGCATCTTATTTCAGTTATAACTTGTTATTTTGTAATCTAATTTGTGTGATTCATGCAACACTGGACAATATCACAACTGTTTTTCAACAATTTGATTGATTTTTCATCTTTTTAATTATTTGTCATTTTATAACTTTCACTTTGAATAGATGAATGAAATCAATTAGATTGTAAGTTTCATTTTATTTAAATCAACACCTGGTAACTAGGTGCATACTGCCATCTTCATTGATTTATTAGCTCACCTGGTCAAATGTTTGTATGCTAAAGTGCAATGTGTGTATGGGTGTTTGTGTTCTAAACATTCCTCAAGCTATTGGACAGATTTTTTTATGAAACTTAATAAAATTTGGAATGTGGATTAAAATTTGCAAAATATATGTCTGTGGAACTAAAAAAACTGATTTCGTTAGATTATTACCAGGTGAGCAAAAGGCCCATTTGATCTTTTATATAAATATGTCATAATTTATTATATTTATAGCAACTAGACAATTGATATTAAAAGAATTGATTAGCATATAGAGCTTGATATATGAATATTTTATATTTGTATGGTATAAATCTGTGAATTATGTCTTTATGTGGGCATAGAATTGATCACATTTGACATTTGTATTAGTTTTATCTTTGTAAAACGAGAATCATTAATCTGTTAGGTAACCATGGTTACCATAGAAACCTTCCTTACAGATATTCATTTCCTGGCACTTCCTCATTTCAACATTTTCAAAAATTATTTATATATTGTTGTTTTTAAACCTCTGTGCATGGAGTTTAGGCCCTGCTTACCAAGTTAAGGGGCTATATAGGAATCTCACTGTCTGTCCAAATATCATGTCTGCTCAATATCCTCCATATCTGTCGATAGATTTTGAAATTAGAACAAATGTAAACCATGTGAGATGATGTGTTGCATGCCAAATTCAGGTTCATAAGTCAATGACAATGGTTATGACACAATGACAAAACCTATGTGAGGGTATATGTCAGCTTCACTGACAGTTCTAGTGATGGCCTTTTTAGTTTGACCCCCTGTCCAGTCTTGGTTGACACATAGGGGCTACTACCGTGCACCAGTGTTGTCGGTCATCTATCATTGTCTATTATTGTTGTCTTCCTGCGATGTGATGTTACACTTTCCTTTACATTTGCTACCCGTATATTCTTCTGTTTATAGGAGATTGATCAAACTTAGGGATATTTTCCGTATAAAGTTTAGTTTTGGAAATGATATTAAATTGATCCTTGAATTGAGTTTTTCCATTTTTTTTAATATAACTGGCGTTATGCAATGGGGATTGCTTCTGTACCATGTGATCAGACACCCCTTAAAGTTTGTGCAGGATGAGTTTATGTTGGGAATTCCAGTAATAATGTCCCAATGGGATTAGGTGAACTGGTATGATTCCATATCCAATGGAAATAATTGTTTAACACAAACTTTAGGAGGTCTCACATGGTACAGCAGCATGCATTTGTATCTGCTATTAGTGGCAATACCTCCTAAGGTATTCAAAGGAATTTCGTCAATTTTTCATCATATCTCTTTTATGAACTGTAGTTTTGCACTTATTTAGATTTTTTATTACAATTAATTTTTTTCAGAAAAAATATTAAATTTGTGATAATTCATTATTTTAATTGAGATTAATGACTCGGTAAAAGAAATGATTATGTTATTTATTATGAATTATCTCCCTTTGTACTTTAGACTGAAGGGATAGAACTCATATATTTGTTATTTATTTCATTTATTTAAATGCAATGTGATACAATAAAGAAAATGTAATCATTTTTACATGTATAAACAAAAAATGTGTTGATTTAAGTTTATGTAATCCTTGTACACATTTCATGCCTACAGTACAGACCTGTCGAAAGTTTAACACTGAACAAACGAAACATAATTGAAGTTCAACTGCCCAGTATACCAGATATGTTTGGCTAGTGACCAAATAGATGCTGAGAGAAAGGTAACAGCTGTCAAAAAGCTGCCAAGAGAAAGGTAACAGCTGTCAAAAAGCTGCCAAGAGAAAGGTAACAGCTGTCAAAAAGTTGTCAAGAGAAAGGTAACAGCTGTCAAAAAGTTGTCAAGAGAAAGATAGCAGCTGTCAAAAAGTTGTCAAGAGAAAGGTAACAGCTGTCAAAAAGCTGCCAAGAAAGGTAACAGCTGTCAAAAAGCTGTCAAGAGAAAGGTAACAGCTGTCAAAAAGCTGCCAAGAGAAAGTTAACAGCTGTCAAAAAGTTGTCAAGAGAAAGGTAACAGCTATCAAAAAGTTGTCAAGAGAAAGGTAACAGCTGTCAAAAAGTTGTCAAGAGAAAGGTAACAGCTATCAAAAAGTTGTCAAGAGAAAGATAGCAGCTGTCAAAAAGTTGTCAAGAGAAAGGTAACAGCTATCAAAAAGTTGTCAAGAGAAAGGTAACAGCTGTCAAAAAGTTGTCAAGAGAAAGGTAACAGCTGTCAAAAAGTTGTCAAGAGAAAGGTAACAGCTGTCAAAAAGTTGTCAAGAGAAAGGTAACAGCTGTCAAAAAGTTGTCAAGAGAAAGGTAACAGCTGTCAAAAAGTTGTCAAGAGAAAGATAGCAGCTGTCAAAAAGTTGTCAAGAGAAAGGTAACAGCTATCAAAAAGTTGTCAAGAGAAAGGTAACAGCTGTCAAAAAGTTGTCAAGAGAAAGGTAACAGCTATCAAAAAGTTGTCAAGAGAAAGATAGCAGCTGTCAAAAAGTTTTCAAGAGAAAGGTAACAGCTGTCAATAAGCTACCAAGAGAAAAGTAGCAGCTGTCAAAAGAAGGGTAGCAGCTGCCAAAAAGCTGCCAAGATATAGCTTACGAGGGATTGATTTTGGCACTAATTCATTAGTCTAATTCTGTTAAAATTCGGATAGGTCTGTACTGTACTTTGTATGACTTCAGGTTTCTGTTTTTATAGTCCTAAGATGAACCCATGTTATATGTGTGATTCAGTTTTTGTTGCCTCCAAATATGTGTAGCAAGCATAATATTATTTTATTTTTTCACACATGTTGGGTTTATCTACTTGGACAGGAGGTGCCTTCTCTGGCAACCACTACGATAGCTTTGTGGTAGAGTACTTGGTTCGTATATGGAAGGTCATGAGTCAGAACCCTGACCGGGTCTGACTACTGGGTAAGACTTAAAAAAAGGTAGTGACTGTTCTTCTGCCAAGCACTTGGCATATAGAAATGAAAGTCACAGGGTCCTTCGGAAGAGACCTTAAAAATCAATGGCCTGTGTCACGACAGGCGTTGGCATGATATAGAACCCTCCCTGCACATTATCCTGCAGTGTTAAAAAATTCTGACACTTCGCCTTTAAAACCATAAAACCCCATTCGGCCAACCAAACTCACTTCCCTGGTGGAAGTTGAAGTGTTAAACTTAATTTGCCATTTATCAATGTATTTACTTTGCTTTTTGGATTTTGATTTGGACATGGATAGGGCCAGCTATTACACTAGAAGTTTTGAAAATAATTAATTCAAACATTGTTTTCTTGGATACTATGGAGTGAAGTAAAGTAATGGTGTTTTATGACCCAGTCAAGATTATTTCAGTGAAGTCAGTCATTTTCGAATGGCAGAGGAAGTCATAGTACTTGATGAAAAACATTTTGACACTAAAATATGTTTGATTCTAATCTATAAGCAGTGAGACTGGCACTGTGATCAAGCACATTAGACCAGGCAGCCATTGTTGGCTTCTTTAAAACAATGAATAACTTGAAGCCATTATTCAAAATTTTTACATCTTAACATTACCTCATATTCTGAAAACCAACAAAATAGAACCAGTCAGGTATACCATTGTTCCATGATGCATTATTCAGGCTAATTGCCTGCTTTGAACACTTTTTTTCACTGTAAATCTTCCAGCCACCCGAAGCACTCAATATAAATAAATATGAGTTTTCGCAGCTGAAGAAATGGAAAGGACTACGTATGAAAATGGGGTCAAAATGGCCCACTTCATAGAATCTTTATTTTTAACATATTACTTCAAAGTCTTATCTAAATGAAAATGGTAATATTTCATGTCTAACTGACCTTGACCTCTAACCTAGGGGCCAAAGGTCAACATATTTCTAGTCTATATACCATTACCAAGTTTGAATGTTTGGTTGTAAACCAAAGCAAAATTATATTATTAGTCTCTTTTGTTTTTCTGCACATTTTGACCTGTTTTAAGAAATTGTAGTATACTAATTTGCATAAAATAATTTTTGTTACATGTTTTCTTAATATAAAAGGCATTGACAGTCATTGAACAGTAAAATATGATGAGGAATCACATAAAACGTAGCAAAATAAAGTCACAATTCAAAATGAAAACACACTGAGGACTTTGACAAAATCTGCGAGATAATCCACCAAAATTTTGTTAGATTTCATAAAGATAATAGCAAAAATAAATATTGAGAACCCATTAATATATCATACTGGTGTTGTTTTATCAGCACTACAGACTTAAATTATAGCTCAAAATCTGGTTTTTAACCCATATTTTTTCATTATTCAATTTAATATAATTAATAAAAGGTAGTAAACTTTGCAAGGGAAACATTGTTAAAACATTAGTTGTCTTACAATAACTTTTTTGTTTCGCATTGTACACACAATTTGTGGGAAAACATCTAATTTTCAAAAATTAGATATGAGTTCAAGCCTTAACCAATATATTTTAGGCCCAAATCAAAAACATATATATAAGAAAAAATTTGTGCAAAACTGTACAGTTGTTAATGCATGAACCGGGATCGAACTTTCCAATTTAAAAATTTCACCAAGGGAGATAATTCTGTCAGATGGGACACATACATACAGTGAAATTTAATTTAATTATTACTGTTATAGATATTATACATTATTTTCCTTATTTCTCTTTGTTGATAAAATATTTGTGCACTTTTAAGATTGAAATTGACAGCCTGTCAATTTCATTTTGACACTTCCTCTGCAGGTGTTCATGTATTGATTTTTTTTATTGAATTGTGAAAATCAAGCAAAACAACATTTTTTTCTCCCCAATTCTTCATTGCATCCTGACTTACATTTCATTAGTAAAGTTATTTAAAACAATCCAAAATATCAGTATTTGTCCTCAGTTGTTTTCTCAAGATGTTGAATTGCAGCAAAAAAAGTCAATTCAAAATGAAAACTCACTGAGGAATTTGACAAAATCTGGATTTGGTTTCAAACAGGTTTCATAAACTAGTCTTCCTTTGACATGTTTTCTCAAGCCTACTGAAGGTTATAGATGCTGTGTATGTTCAAAAGATGTCTAAAATCTAAAACAAGGAGATCCTTTGACATGTTTTCTCAAGCCTACTGAAGGTTATAGATGCTGTGTATGTTCAAAAGATGTCTAAAATCTAAAACAAGGAGATTTAGTACAGATAACGAGGCATTCTGCAGGTTTTTTTCAGCAAAATATTGACAAACAAATTACTAGGAATGACTTTATATGTAACCAATGCAGAATTTTATTGTATTATGAAAAAAGGACAAATGAATTCAATCAAGAGGCAGATGAGAGTAGTGACAAAACCTCATTTCCTAAAGGTAGCCCAAATAGCATAAGGCTCCCCATATTCTGCAGATTTGGGAGTTTTAATACAAAATGTATATTTTGCAACAAAAAGTCTAGAAAATTGGTGTCTGTTCCAAGTAAAATAAAATTTTTAAAAAATCTAGTAAAATGTTTTACAAAGGTAGTAACATAATTTTTTGATTGGTATTGGTGTTCTGTTTACACTGAATGAGTTATCCCCCTTTCCACAATTATCATTAGTTGATCAGTTTTCTCATTAGATGATGCAAGTTTTGTTTCAAACCATTGATCTTCATTATCAATTTCACATTTATAACTTAAATTCCAACAGAGATGTGTCGTATTTACTAAACAACTAAAATATTATGTAGTTATTTTAAAAATCCAGAAAAATCCCTTGAGATTAATATGTTGGCAAGACATTCTTATTTTATGAGACAAATGCTTTTATTTTAACTGAAAAATAATGTTACACATAAATCTCCACAAAAATGAATAAAAATGCATAAATACACAGGAAACAACTGAAAAGTTGGTTAACCCTTATGACCTTTGACCCAAATTCAAGGTCATTATAGAGGTCAGACTGGTAAATGACCTCTATATTCAAATTAATATACCAAAAATTGTATTCTGCTACAAGGGCTATTTAGACCCCCTTATCATACATACAAAATAGTTTTTGAAATATGAACTATGTTTTTGCAGGAACAGTGATTTTATATACAAAGGACTACAGTGACCTGCCAAAATTGATGCAACGTAGTCCTTTGTATATAAAATCACTGTTCCTGCAAAAACATAGTTCATATTTCAAAACTATTTTGTAAATCCTAAAATTTACAAAACAAAATAAATAAATTCTAAAGAAGAAATAAATAAAAAATATAAAGTATACAATATTGTTTACTGTTTTTTTTTCATCTTAACAATGTTGTCATAAACATTCCCTGTTAAATAAAAACAAATTTTGTTTATCTATTTGGTTTCAATGTTGACATTTTATTTAAACACAAACACTTCCAAGAAGAAGGAAGGCATAACAATACTCCCACTTAATGGCATACATACATGTAACATATAGTCCATGTTTACGTTTTAAATATTTTTCTGGCCAATTAGAGCCAAATCGACAACCCCTTTACCCCTATGTCTCTTACATCATGTACTTCATCACATGAGTGAAATCCCAAAACTGAATCATTTCAGCTTAAATAACAAAATTTAATTTAAAGATGTTTAAATTTGTGTAAATAAATTCAAAATAATAGAAGCAAATTTGTTTTAAGTTCCCAAGGTGAGAAATTCCATACCATCATAACATCTTTTTTCAAAATTTAAACCGAGTGTTAAAGTGACACAGCTCTGACCTTATACACGTTATTTCTTAATGTATTTTTTTTTAAATTCACTAAGAAATATGAGATTGATATATACGTGCGTACATTGGGTTCCTGTTGTTTGTTATTCATTTATAGTTTTTCAGACACACCTATGGTATATCAAATATCAGGTACAGATGAGATACCTAGATTTCAGAAACATCTAAATTGTACCCGGTACCAAAGGGTTAGCTTTAAATTCAGAAATGTCATACAGTGCAGAAAACATGAATGTGTCCCTTTTATTTGAAAGTTTTAAAGTCATATTTGACAAATGATAAGATGATATGTAACATGTATCAGTGTATTGTAACTACAAACCTTTTACTTACATCCAGGGACAAAAAATTCTACGATTCAAACAAACGAAAACAAACTCTACAAGGATCCATGGTGGTAAATGTATTCAAAGGCAGGTATTTCTTGGTCTGATGACGGGAGGGGGGTAGATTGTGTCATTCATGTTACTCCTCTATATGCACTCTAAACTTTACTATTATCTTTCTCTTGTCCAGAGAAAACGGCATCTATTTCTATTCATGTATTTCTGAGGACAGTTCAACAAATCATTCTCTTCAATGACATGTAAACTTTGTATCCACTATCATTTTCTTCTGCCTTCAAAATGAAAAAAATTCCAACAAAGGTGCATAATACAGTAATAACGATGACAGACACTTTATGAAATATGCTTCTAACAAATAAAAGTAAGTATATATTTTATTTATTTAAATTCAATGTAGCTAAATCATTGACAGTATCTGTATCTGTTCAAAATTAGCATTATTAGTTTTAGTGTTGGCCAAAAACATTAGGATAGGTAAAGGGTCATAGTAAACACATAACTTTTTCTCATGGCCTTATCAGACTTATCAATGCTTTTTAAGGTATCAGATTATATATTTTATTAACTTATTTGTTAGCTTGTTTAAGTGAAAAACTAAATTAGTTCTATTGTCTGTGATGGGGCCTTGGTGGCTAAGTGGGCTACAGGGCAGGCTAAAGATCACAGTGCCTCTCACCACCTAGGTTTGAATACCTCTTGAGGCAGATCCTAGTGTGAGGAAGTCTGTCAGTTGGCTTGCTGAAGGTTGGTGATTTTTTCTGGGCACTTAAAGTTTCCACCACCATCCATGAACTGAACATCTCGATATAAGTGATAGAATCTTGACTGGTGTAAAACTCCATTGCTCCTCTCCACTGTTGTCTGTGACAGCAATGACATTATACTAAGTTTAAATACAGGATAAAGAATCAAGAACAGTTGCCAGTCATATACAATTGACAAAAAAGTTTTTTCTCTGACACACACAACATTCCAGCATGGATGTCCGAAGATTCCTCCACCATTGATGAACTGACCATCTTGATATAAGTAATAGAATCTTGACTGTGGTGTAAAACTCCATTGCTCCACTCCACTGTTGTCTGTGACAGCAATGACATTATACTAAGTTTAAATACAGGATAAAGAAATAAGAAGTTGTCAATCACATAGAAATGACAAAAAAGTTTTCTATGAAACATGACAATCTGGCATGGATCTTCAAACATTGCTTCAATCATTGTAAATAGGTTTTTATTTAAGCAGCAACATATGTCGCTGATCATATTATAATTATATTTTATTAGAGAAAAGCGTTCCTTGTACTTGCACTGTTGTTGAGCTACCTGTACAATAAAACATGAGCTATCTGTACAGAGTTTTCTATTGGGGTAGAATTTTTTTTTTATTTTCAATTTTTTTTTATTGATTGATTTGTTTATTTATTTAGTAAATTTTTAATTTTCTTTACAATATTTAAGGTGTATAAATGATTAAAAATGATTTGAGTCAGAACAAGGACATATTCCAATTCGTGATTTTTATAAGGAAATTTTTGGGACAAAATAGGTGCTGTTTTGGTGATCAAATTATCAAAGCATTTATCATATAACTTGTCAGATAATGTCCTGATGGACCTCTGTTTGTGTTCAAGGTTAATGAACTGCCTGTGTCATCTTATTTATAAGTTATTTAAAAGGAGTAAACCACTTTAAACTAAGGTTTTGAAAATTGAGACATACATTTTTGAAAAAAACCCAAAAGTTATTATTTAATGATTTTTTAATACATAGCAAGGTGTTACCTATCAATTGACATTTACTAAGGGTGGGGTTGTTTGAGATTACCAAAGAAATTTGTAATTACAATCAACAGGTCAGAGTTTCACAATCACTCCTTATCTAAGATCTGAAATTTTTGACAATTTTTATATGATACTAAAAATAAAAAGTTTGGACAAGACTGGAATAGAGTTGACACAAGCTTTGAAGAAATCACTTTAAATTCATGAATACATGTATCTACAAAACTAACAAAATTGTTTAGATTTTAAATTTGCTAGGTTTAAGTTAAGGAAAATCTGTTGTTAAGAAATGATTTTGAAACTTTGGCATGTTCAAGGAAGTTCTAAATACCATTAAATGTCAAAGGAATTTGAACTTTATTTTTTTTTATAAACACATGTGTTTAACTAGGTATTGAGTTACACTTAATAAAGTCTCATCATTAGGACCACCATGGGACTTAAGTATTGTGTAATACCGGTATATTGTGACATTGATCTCTACCCAGTTCCATTATGATACATAGTCTATTTAGCCAAAAGAAGCACGGAAATACACATTCTATTTTTAGTCAAAAGAGGCACGAAGTCGGAAGATTCATGTTCTATATTTAGCCGTAAGAAGCATGAAAAACAAATTAAACAGGTTTTAATTTAAAAAAAAAGAATAACTGGCTTTTTAAAAAAAGTACACTGACAGGCTTATTAAAGAACACTTCAAATACTTAATTCAGCTGGTTCACATGACGACAGACAAAAGACAATTCCAATAGGTCGATCATTATAGATATGTGGCTCAGGTGACGTAAGAAATGAATATGAGGACGGTTTTATATCCTATACATGTGGTTATGTTTATTTCGTAACATATCAGGGCTCGGTTTCACATTCATTCTTCATCTAAGACTTATATTCAGCAAATTTTTACAATCTCTTATGGAAAAGTGAATAAAGATTTTTGTCAAAATTGAAAACAGATCTTATAAGCTGGCAGTGATCTCCTAAATGACACTTTAAATTTCTGAATATCTTAACGTCATTAACAAATTAATTTAAAAAAATTTCAAATTTGTCACATTTCAGTTGAAGAAGATCTTAATGAAGGTATAAATGATCATTAATTAAATTAATTATTAAATTATTAATAGATTATTTGAAAAAGGTAATTTTAATTTTGATGATGATATTGGGAATTTAACTTCCATATGTAAGAAAATGTGCATACTGGATTTAGATGAACTGTACATCTGATAATCTTGTAAG
This sequence comes from Anadara kagoshimensis, assembly GCA_021292105.1. Lineage (NCBI taxonomy): Eukaryota > Metazoa > Mollusca > Bivalvia > Arcoida > Arcidae > Anadara > Anadara kagoshimensis. The sequence goes on from CM037872.1 coordinate 13,977,658, forward strand.
TTTCCTATAAATATACACTGGATTAATTGCATGGTTTGCCTGAATAAAATCTTTGAGTTTTAATTGAAAGAAAACCAGAGTGCCTAATGCTAGTATCTAATTAGACAGACTCATGCTATTTATCTGTGGCAAACCAGGCTCCATAGGTTGCCAGGTAGCTCAGTTGATAGAATATCCAGTTACTATTGTGAAGGTCCTGAGTTCAAGTCCTGGTTAGCTGCTGCATTTTTTCCTTTGCTGTTACATTTTGGGGGTTGTCTAAACATTGAAAGTGGCCAACCAACAGGTTTGTCCCTGCATTTTTTTCCATTCCAATTACATATCAAATAATATTTATGTTGATAATGTGTGGGACTGTGTTCTAAAATAAGTCATGTTTATACAGCTTTTAAGTTTACTCTTGTAAACTCATATTGTTCTAATAACAAAGATACAAGATGAAATGTTCATTGCCCTGATAATATCGTAGGTTTTATACACAAGGTTAGCTTTACTACAGAATGTGTATACAGTAACACCTCCTTTTTATTGCTTTTGTCAGTCAATGCTTGCCAAAGATCTGTGGTTGTCTCCAAGCACTCCAGTTTTATTTTTTCATCCCAGAACTGACCAACTCAAAAATATAGTTTAGTTTCCTAATCAAACCAAGAACTGACCACCTTGATACAAGTAGAATAATCTTGCCTGAACATAAAACACTTACTCCACTATGTTTTGTTTTCTGTGAGCGCTACTACAGTAGACATTTTGACTACTTTAATTGACATGAAGAATGAAGTGGAGTAATGGAGTTTTACAGCCAAGTCAAGATTTTTTCACTTGTATCAGGGCAGTCAGTTCTAGAATGATTGAGGGAACTAGGGTACCCAGAGAGAATCACCAACCTTTGGCAACTGAACTGACAAATTTTCTTGTACAAGGATCTGTCCAAAGTGTGATTTAAACTTAATTGGTTACAGGTGATGTGATTAATAAGTGTATGATTTAGATAGAGCACTCTGTCAAATCAAAAGGCAATCAGTTGAAAACTGTGGGACTAGTTACACCTGCATAAAAATTAAACACAAGACAAGAGAAAATGGATGCAAAGAACAATAACTACAATTTTACAGAAAATTAGAAATGTAACAGAAAAACCTGTTTTATATGTTAAACATTAATGCTTCTTGTGAGACCATACCAAATTTGAAAGAAATTAAATGAAAAAAAATTCTTGTACTTTCTACATTATGTCCTTATTTGACCTTTGAACTCAACCTGTGACCTTGACCTTCAATACTGGGACCTAAATTTTATACGGGACACACTGCCTTTCGATAATACATGTTATAATAGTATAAGTTTCATCTTGATATTCTTACCAAGTCCAAAGATATGGCAAGGACAAGAAAAATGTTCAGATATGGACGGAGAGACGGATGGACAACACCAAACCTTACACAGGCATATAAAAAATGATAAACAAAATACTTGTAATGAAAATGTAAATTATTTAATGATTATCCTGGCCAAAATACACAACAATAAATAAAATATGTGTCCATCAATACATAAAGAAATGTAACAGGAAAGATAAAAATACAGCTGCCAAACAGGACTCAAAGCCATGACCTTCCTAATACAGCAGGATGCTCTACCGACTCAGCTACCGGACCACCTGTAGAGCCAAAACTGCCACAATCCTCCCTTCCTTTGTTCATTTTGGGGGCTCATCCAGAGTTCAAGTCCCGGTTTGGCCACTGCATTTTCCCTTTTCCTGTTACAGATGAAGTTCTGGTATCTATTACAAACAATCAACTCTCAACATTTTCTGACATCAAAATCTGGGATTTATATTTTTCAATAAATCTGTGAATATACAATACAGTGGAAATACTCATCCAATCTTTTAAACATATATAAATCTGTATTAGAGTGTCGGTAACATAATTTTCACAAATATATCATGGATGATACACCACCCTCATTTCACAAAAGTGGATAATGTATGTTGTCATTTTATCCCATAAGATAAAGCACAGCCATCATTTCATCCAAGTGGATTATGCATTCACCACTTTGTCCTACTAAATAATGCATCATAACATTTTGTCCTAGAAACCAATGTACAGTAATCATTTTGTCCCTGTGGACAATGAACAGTACGGTAATCATTTTGTCCCTGTGGACAATGTACAGTAATCATTTTGTCCCTGTGGACAATGTACAGTAATCATTTTGTCCCTGTGGACAATGAACAGTACGGTAATCATTTTGTCCCTGTGGACAATGTACAGTAATCATTTTGTCCCTGTGGACAATGTACAGTAATCATTTTGTCCCTGTGGACAATGAACAGTACGGTAATCATTTTGTCCCTGTGGACAATGTACAGTAATCATTTTGTCCCTGTGGACAATGTACAGTTATCATTTTGTCCCTGTGGACAATGCACAGTAATCATTTTGTCCCTGTCGACAATGCACAGTAATCTTTTTGTCCCTGTCGACAATGCACAGTAATCATTTTGTCCCTGTTGACAATGTACAGTAATCATTTTGTCCCAGTGGATTTCTTGTCATCCCTTGAATATGATAATTTAACATACACCTGAATAACTGGAAAGTCATAATCACAGTCTGTATACCAGTATGATGGCAGTATCACAAGTTATAGCACAATCTAGTGTATCCTTCCAAAAGGGCACACCATTTCACAAACTATATATCACACAATCTAGTGTGCCATATCAAAAGCTATCACACAGTCTAGCATACCATATCATAAGTTATTACACAATCTAGTATACCATATCAAGAGTTTTAGTCTTGCATACCATATAAGATATTGCAGTTTAGTGTGTCATTAAAAAAGTTATGGCACAGTCTAGCATACCAAATCACAAGTTATCACACAGTTTTGTGTAACCTACCAGAAGTTATGGCACAGTCTAAAAAACTATATCTAAACCTATCACACAGTCTAGTGTTCCATATCATAAGTTAATGTAGATTATCATACCATATCACAGTCTAGCATACCGAAATCATACAATAACTGCCCTCTAGATATGTGGATATCTAGAATTGTGACCCATTAAAAGGGATGTCACCTGAGCGGTATTAGAAAGCAAAGATGTCGCCTACGGGCACAACCATTACACAATGTCATTGAGGCCCCAAGGGTATAAAAGAATTGCAGTTGAACAAATACAGATACACAAGATGCTGAATGAAGTCCAGATTTACAATAAGACATAAAGCATTCCTTCATTAATCAAAATCTACCTACCACACTCTTTCATCCAAACACGTATTTCTATTTCAAGCTTTAATTTTAAAAATAAAGTCAAGCACACACATTATTCATGTTAACATAGCATCCATACAAAAACAGTGAAAAGATTTAAGAAATTAAATTTTCCAATTTTCTACTGACACCACACTGGAATTTAAATCATTACACCACAATATTTAACCTTGTAGGTACTGGCTCCAGTTTAACAATCATTCCTTAAATAAGATTTTCCTTAACCTAAATCTGGCAAATTTTAAATCTTGTTAATGACAATTTAATAAATTAATATTAATTGTTAATAAATTTGTTAATTTTTAAGATATTCATAAAGTTGAGGGGTCATTTTAAAGTTTAGAAGACCACTCTGAGCTTTCTACAAGTATATTCCAATTCTGTTGAAAATTACATTTGTAGGTGCATAAAATATTGTCAAAAAGTGCCAGTTAGTTAAGGAATGATTCTGGCCCCGGTTTCACAATCATTCCTTAGCTAAGATTTTCCTTAACTTAAATTTAGTAAAATTGGTAATCTGTTTTTGGAACTACTAATTAATATTTTTGTCAAAACTAAATGCAAATGTTTTAATCTAGAAGTGATCTTAAAAATGACACTTTAATTCATGAATATCTTGAAAATTAACAAAATTATAATGATATAATTTTGCCAGATTTAGGTTAAGGAAAATCTTAGCTAAGGGATGATTGTGAAACGGGGACCTGTACATTATTTTGAACACAAAATCCCTCCATATATATATACAGACATATAAATATGTAATGGCCGTTTATTTCTTATTGTATTTTATAGAAAAGAAAGCCAACTAGGATGTGAAGCAGAGTCACTAGACACAATGGGGTTCGCCGCTGTATCATGTGATCACTACCTCTTAACGTTTGTGCGGAGCATTTTGGAAAACATTAACGTCACAGATTCCTGGAATGACGTCGTTTTTGCGGGAAAACATCATTTCATGGATTCCATATCCATTGGAAATAAGTGTTCCGCACAAATGTTAGAGGGTATCACATGGTACAGCGGTGAACCCCATTTGTAATTTATGTCAGCCAAGTGACCTTTTTTAATTTGGTTTCAATTGACACAGTAATTCAGAAGGTTATGTTTTTACACACACAAGTACACACACCACATCAAACCATGCCAAACTAAGCCATGATATAAGCTCAGCTGGCTTTAGGAAGTTGATCTGAAAATGATTACATTTGTTCCATCTGGTAACAGTAAAAGTTCAAGTTTTTCAATATTGATTTTTATGACACAATATTGAAAATTTAAATCTTCACACCAAAAACTCTCTATAATGTCATTTCTAGTATCACAAAAAGGCAAACATTTTCCCATGCAAAACTAAATTTACTGGTACACCATTCTAAAGTTGTTTATCTCAATAACACCACAAAAGCTGACTTTGTGATTAAATACTGGTATATGTGTGTTAAAATAAACTTTATATTTCCATATTCAAAGAAGCTGTCTCTGTTTCAGTCCACTATAAATTTCCCAGAATTCTTCTGGTGTAATGTTGTACAGGAAGTCTGCTTCCAAGATTGGCATTAGATTCCTAACACTAGCTTCAATTCTACTGGAATTCTCCACATGGTTGCTGTAAAACAAAAACCAACAAAAATCTATAGGCATGAGGTTAAATATATTTGTGTAGCTGTGTAAAATAAATGTTAGTTAAATTTTTCGCTACTGCAAAAGATAATAAGAAATTGTAAATAAATGTAATTTCTACCTTGAATTCTTGTTCCATTCAACCTCTGGGCTTATTTTAGAAAATCCATCTCATCCATCACAAGCTTGGATAAGAGGGGGATTCATTAGATTGATTCTGATAGATTTTTCTGGCTTTTAAAAACAGGTGGTCATTATATAGAGGTGGTCTTTAAGACTTGACAGTACTTTATTCCAATTACTTAGAGTCCAAGATTGACAGCAAGCTACTTTTTGGGCAACTAGCTTGCCGTCCATCTCAGACTCTTAATTAGTTGGAGTAGACAGTACCGGTATATGTACACTGTTAGAGAAAATAACAAATATATCTTATGTTTTATTTTTTTTAACTTATTTGTAATTTATAGTACATATCACCCTTTTTAAGCAGGTATTTTTTCCTTAAATATTAAGCAGGTATTTTTTCCTTAAATAGACTTGGCTGCAAAAATGCTGATTCAGCATGAAATAAAACAAAACAAATTCTATTTCTGTACTATTTATATCACAAATAATTTACTGGTAAATTCTTTTGGACAGATCTCTCATCTTTCCAAGTTTTAAACTTTTATACAAATCCAGGCTAATGTGGACCCACCATGTCTGGTGACACAGATATTAATTTGGTCAAGTGAAATTTGATTCTGTTTGTTTTCGTAATTTATCCCAACTTGTAGAGCATTTAAATAAAGATTCATATATTTATCTGAATTGTTCAACATTTCAACTATTTTAAGTCACCAGAAATTAGGTTACAGAAATGCTTTGTATCTATTTTATATCTATGCTTAATCGTTCAGTGTTGCCATAGCTATTTTTCTTATTTCAACATCTTAAAAATATCTGATTTCCACAATTTTAGTCCGAGCACTACTGATGAGGAATTTGATCCCAAAACAGCCATTTAGTGCTGCAAAATTAAATTAACAGTTATATGTATTATTTATATGTCATGTTCTCAGTGGTCTTAAGGATAGTGATTTTCTCTGGAGGCTGTGGTATGTCTAAAATTTTATTGTCATAACAGAGAACACTATATACTCAATGGTTTTATTTTATATATATTTACAGTTAGTTCTCCAATAAAATTATTTGCATTTATTGTAAATTTACTTTATTCCATAATTCTTAATGTTAAAAAAATTGTATGTTTGCCATAATTTTGATTGATCAGGGCTGTCAATCTGCTTAATTTGGGACCGAAAATGGACCCATTCCCAATTTTCAAAACCTATACAGTATTTTTCACAAATATTTTGGTGGTTTTTTTCAATTTGCGGGTAAATAAATTAAGCATCATACAACATTGTAACTTATCACATTTAGTTATAATTACATCTTTTCACAAAATTGCATGAAATGACACTATTATTTTCCCTAATTTAAAACAACCCAGACCCAGTACCAAAAGGGATGAATTTTGTTCTTTATGAACAGACCCCAGTTTCACAATCATTCCTTAAATAAAATTTTTTCCTTAAATTTAGCAAATTTTGGCAAGAAATTTATGGAACTATGAATAATAATTGTTTTTTGTCAAAATTCAATACACATGTCATAAGCTTGATGTGATCTTCACAATGACAAATTAAAATACTCAACATAATAAAAATGAATAAAATTATTAAGGTATAAAATTTGCCAGATTTAAGATAAGGAAAATGATAATCAAGGCTGTGAAACTCAGACCTGGCCACAGTTTCAAATCACTTCGTAACTAAGATTTTCCTTCACTTAAATCCTGTAAAAAGTCAAATCTTGATTAATCATTCATTATTATGTTAATTTCTAAGATTAATCTAAGCTTATTGTATTAAATTCTAATTTTCTTGAAACTTTTCATCATTCGTAGTAGGTATAAACTATTGTCAAAAATTGACAGATTTAAGTTACGGGAAATGTTTGTTAAGAAATGATTGTGAAACTAGGGCCAGGAATAGTTTCTTTTTAATTAAAATGTGACCAGTTTGTCGTAGCTAGCTGTCAGGGGTTTTCTCCACATCTGGGACAGGATATATACACTATATGTATGTCAAGACAGTAACATACATTCTAAATCTGTTCAGAATGTGGGTTGTCAGTTCAACAGTTCACCATTCATTTTTGTGTTAACAAGGTACAGATTACTTCCTTGTACTGGGGATGTGTATTACCTATGTAGGTAAACAACAATGACCTGTCTGTTTGACCTTTTGTTTAAATATTTATTATGGACCAGTACATCAATGTTTCGGGGGGGGGGGGGGGGGGAGAACAGGTGTTTATTTTGTCAATCATGGGAAACATGCATTGTTTATGTACTAACCTCACACTACCCATATATTGATCGGATCATTGCTAATGAATATTCCTATTAAGAGGTCAAACTTACAGGTCAAAGTTGTTTGCCTATAAAGTCAGGTATACACAATACACATTTATATAATACACCTTTTCTGAGGGGGTTTCCCCTAAATATTATAAATGTTTATTGCAGTCATAATTGCGTGGTAGTATAGCCTTCCAGGGGAATTTCTCATGTAAAAATTTGCTGATTCAAAGCATTTTTTTCAAATATATTTAAAAAAGGATAAAGGCGTAAATGATATAACTACAGTGACTAAATGAATAAAATAAAATATAAATAGATAAATAAAAGGTTTTTAAGCACGTTTTCATGTGAAATTATGCAAGATAAATGGAGAATGAAGAAATGACAAATAATGATCTAGCCCCAGTTTCACAATTACCGGTATTTCTAACTGAATTTAGTAAATTTTGTATTTTATTTCATAATCATTTCTTAATTAAGATTTTTTAAAATTAAAATTTAGTCAATTTTGTTTCACAAACAATTCTTAACTAACATTTTTCTCAAATTTAGTAAATTTTGGTGATCTTTTTTGGAACAACACAGAAATATTTTGACAAAACTAAATAGATGTATAAATGTTAAAAGCTAGAAGTTGTTTAAAAAATAAAAAAATAAAAGACATCTTAAGTTCCTTACTATCTTAGAAATGAACAAAATAATAAAGATTTCAAATTTGCTAGATTTAATTAAAGGAATTTATGTTATATAAGTTATGGAAAGACTGTGAATAGGACCAAGATATATGAAACATACAAATAAATACCTAGATAATTAATTGAGTTGATTTGATTTTCTAAATCTTGTGCTCAATAGCTACAATTTTAACTTTGAATTAATTATCCATGATTTCAAGTTTTCTAATTCCAAATGACAAAAACATTTGAATTTTCTTTCAAATTCAACAAATAAAATCAACTAAGTTTTTGACAAATTGAATAGGGTTGATTTTATTGATGGAATTGAGTGTTATGTCCCAGTCAAGAATATTTTACTTATATCGAGATGTCACCAGCTATATCATCTATAGGTGAGGTAGAAAATTAAGGCATGGTGTAAGATAAGAAATTGGAGTTATCAATGGTAATCAAGAAATTCAATTTCCTTAAAAAGGAGGAAACAGACATAATTTCTGATAAAGAAAATTAATAGATGGGCTAAAGTTGGCCCACTAGCAATATTTTTTAGATTAAACAAAGTATATATGTACATAAAGTTTATAAACTTTCATTTAGGTTAAATATTTGGCAAATGATCAACTTGATTTGCGTAGCCTGCAAACTATTTATGAATTTGAAGTGCAGAATAATGAAATATCTATATCTAACTACCGGTTGTGTTACCACATTATTCCTGGCCAAAATCCCAGTTTTATTCACCAATGAAAAATACTATTTATCTGGTGATTTTTGTGGTGAGTGACTTTTACATGGGTTATTTTACCACAAAAATTACAAGGATGTAGTGTGTTGATAACATTATTGTTAATATATCACGGATCATACAAATCAAAAACAAACATACTGATCCATATCCAAATCACAAGCTAAAAAGCAGTGCAATGGGGAAAAAAAATCAAATTAAGACTTGAAATCCGGTTGTTACATGCCTGCTTATAACTTTAAAAATCCAGGTGGCCATTCAATGTGTGAGAAAGTTTGTCAGTTCACTTGCTTAAAGGTCTCCTCAAGGCAAGATCTTTTCACTTTTATTGAGGTGGTTATTTCTTGGATGGTGGAGGGAACTGGAGTACCCACAGAAAACCCCTGATCTTGCAAGGGTAGTAACAAACTTTGTGACACTAGGATATGCCTCGAGTAGGATTAAAACCTAGTATAGGTGGTAAGAGGTAGATACTGTGGTCCTTTTATTGATGTTTTAGACCCACTGAGGCCCCTTATTTCCTTTAAAAAAAATGGGCCCAAGGATAATTTCATTAAAAAAATGTTTAAATTATTAAAAATGATACTGTATGTTTCAATAAACAATAGGCAAGTTATATACATACCTCTGTTTTGGATCAACTGCTAACAGCTTGAACATTTGAGCCTGGCAGTATGCTGTTGTCTCTGTTTCCATGGTGATTTCACCGGGAGGAGGAGGATACATGAGCATTCCAACACTGAAACAGACAAGAACAAAGTCACATACATATATATATTCAGCAAAACCTTTTTAAAATTCTCCTCAATGACTTGTCCACCTTACTTATTTATTTCTACAGTCCAAAAATCAATTATTTCTACGTTTTTCTTCATAAGGCTCCCTCAATTTATCACAAAACCCCCTTATAATGCCACAGTTTGACTGACCAATAAAAAATAAAAATAAAAAAACAAATTAAAAAACTCTAAGTTTTGAAGCATCTTAAATGTTGAACTGTGAAAAAGGGTGGTTAAAAGTATTTATTTCATGTTTATACTGGTTACAAAGTGGTGCCGTGGTGTCATGGTGTGGAGGAATGGTGTTTTATGTCCTAGTCAATCTTCCATTCATATCAAGGTGATGGTGGAGGAAACCAGGGTGTCCAAAAAAAACCACAGAAATTAAAAAAACTAATATACTTTTGCACACTAGGATTTGTCCTGTGCAGGATTTGCACCTAGGAGTGAGTGAGTAATGGTGTTTAATGTCCCAGTCAAGAATATGTCACTTATATTGAGACGTCGCCAGCTATACGCGAAGGTGCAGAAATTTTGCCTGTGTGTTGCGCTGATGGCATTATACAGCAGGGTTCTTTAGCATGCCAAGCCCACTGTGACATGGGACCTTGTTTATTTTAAGTTCCCATATAAAAGAACCGTGACTTTCATTTTGTGATGCCGAGTGCTTGGGGAATGAACAGTCACTACCCACTTTCGAGTCTTGGGTCAGACCCAGCTGGGGTTTGAACCCACGACCTCCCACTTACGGAGTGAGCACTCTACCAACTGAGCTACTGCAGTGGTGTATTTGCACCTAGGAGGTAAGAGGCACTTTGATCAATAAGCACTTGGTAAAGGCCACTTGACACCCACAATTCACATCATTTTAAGTGGTTACCAATGTTCATTTAGAATTTGTGGTTAGTGGGGACATTTTGACCAAGATAGGGCCACAGACCTTCTCAAGCAAACTTTGTCACATTAGGATCTTCCTGAATGGTTAGGTGAGATACATTGGGATCAGTAAGAGTGTCCTGGCTTAAAACTTGTCAGCCATCCCTGTCCTACATATCCAGGATACAGAAAATGTACAGTAACATCTTGATCCATTGATACCATTTTGTCATTATAAATGGAGATTCATAGAATCTTACACAGGTAAGTATGTAAGACAGAGATATCTCTGTGTTACACTGTTACTGTTGTAGGATTCTTTTTCTCACACATTTGCAACATAAAAATCCAATTACAAATTAAATAATTGCATGAAATGGTCACTTTTCTAGCCACAATCCGTGCCTTCTGAAAATTATGTCATAAATTTTGTTGACGTTCTTGCGTTAAATGATTATGACATCATCAATTTGATTGTGTCTCATCTAGAATGCCCTATATTTTTCATAGAATCAAATTTAAAAACTACAGAAATCTTATTAATGCAGGAGATTGTTTGTGTGTCTCAACTCTAGAGTGAGATTAATAGAATCTTACACTGGTAACAGGGTAAGACAGAGATATTTCAAACGAGGATGAATATTTTCTTGTCCAAAATAAGCTTTAGTTCTCAACATTGAAAATATTCATCCGAGTTTGTACTGGTGTAGGGATCTTTTTCTCACACATTTGCAACATAAAACATGATTTGTAAACAAAATGCATCAAATTTTCAGTTTTCATGTCACCATCAGTGCCTGCTGAAAATAACGTAATCAATTTTTGTTGACGTTCATGTAAAATGATTAAGATGTCATCCTGAAAGCATGTGTAAGTGATTGTGGCATTGAGATATTGTTGGTTGACTACAGAGCTTTTCTCAACTTATTAAGTCCTCTCAACGATAAATCCAGAGCAGGTATAATTCAGCGTGTAGCCTGTCTCAAACCTAGGGTGAGACAAAGAAATCCCACATTACCATGTCACAGGTGTGAGAAAGTGATGTATCAAGGGAGTCATAAAGAAAGACATAAAATAAACAGACTGTAGCAAAATATTGGAATCTTATCACAACTGTTTGATTACATCCTGTTACAGTTTTACTGTTGACTTACCTACAGTACTTATGTACTATGTATACAGACTATATATATCCATGTACATGATATCTTGAAGTCACTCTTACTCAAATCTTACTTAAAATAGTCTTGTTTCTAATCAACATTTCTCATTACTTCAGAACAGATTATAGAAAGATATTCCTGATTGGTTGATCATACAAACACATCCTCCAATCAAAAAATTTATTACTTTTTAAATTTTTGTTGATCAATCTCATTACTGTAAGACGGATATAATGATTATTTTTGCTAAACTTTAATTTTCAAAATAACTTAAAAAGATATACAGTCAAATCTCGTTCTAATGCCCTTCAATAAGTTTGCCATCTCACTTTATCACCACAGTTTTTTTTTGAAGTCTCAGAATCTTTTTGTTTTTTTGTTTTTCTTTTTAAGCTTCCTTCAGTTCATAAACTAACCCCTTTATAACCCCAAAATTTGACTGACCAAATGGTGGCAATAAATTATGGTTTTACTGGACAAAATTTGACTGAACAAATGGTGGCCATGAATCGCGGTTTTACTGAACAAATGGTGACATTGAATCAAGGTTTTACTGGATACTGCTATAACATTCTCCCAGATGGTAATATGCACTATTAGGTCTATAATTTTTTTGAATTAATACATATATCAAGATGCTATGTTCAGGTGGGGTCTCCATTGCTAAGTGGTCTCTAAAGCACTGGCTTACACATCCAAGCGCCTCTCACACCTTGGTTTGAATCTCACTTAGGGCAGATACTAGTATGAGACAGTTTGTCAGCCTGCTTGCTGAAATCAGGCGTTTTTTTTCTTACCACTGACCATCTCTACATAAATGATAGAATCCTGCCTTGGGTGTAAAAATCCATTATTTCACTCAACTCCATATTCAGCTGCAGACATGGAAATCTAACAAAATTAGTTTCATGACAATGAATATATTTTTGTTTTAATCTGACAGTTTTGAATCTAAAACAGTTTACTCATGTATGAAAACATTAATTTTGTGGTAATTTTATTTTCACGGAAACACGTCCGAACACCAATATAGTAAAAATAAACCACCTTAAGCTAAAACTATCAGTAAACCTGACTTATACCAATACCGCTTCCACCCAGGCACAGATTTTGCAGTCATTGGACATGACTCTTGCCTATGCACTTTAATTTGGTATGCCACACATCATCTCATGTTGGTTTACATTTGTGGTAAGTTTGATTAAATTCCATCCATAGAAATGGAAGATATGACACAGACATGTTATTGGGATTGACGGCCCGGCAGATGGACAGATGGATGGATGGGCAGACAGACAGACAGAGTGATTCCTACATACCCAACTAAGCTTAGTTTGTGGGGAGGAATAAATATAACAAGTATACAATACCTAAACATTGCTTTTCTGACTGTCAGCCTATCAAATGGATTGTCAAGTACCAATTGATGTAATACATAGCGTAATCCAGCGGGATAGGAGACTGGTAATTCTGGGATATCCGAGTCATCGTAGTGTGGTCTGTTCACCGAGGACTGTGGGAAGTTATCACCATCACTTAATGGCCTTAAAATACTGTAAAACATTCTACTGACTGCATAAGCATCAGATTTACTATAAATCTCCTCCAATAAAATCTGTAATATACAAAAGGAATTTTTATTTAGAAGGACACATTTTTTATTTTTATAAATAGTACATGTACTAAAAAGTACTAAAACTAGAACTATCATGCAGTGAAGCAGACACTTTGCTTGCTGAATGTCAGTGGTTTTCTCTGGGTACTCAGGTTTCCTTCACCATTTCTGAATGTGCAGTGAGTTATTTCTTTCACTAGGCACCTGGACAAGTTGCTAAAAACTTTAAATCTAATGTCAGGTTTGATTTCCATAGTCATTCCTCCAAGGTTTTCATCAACCTATATCTGGCAAATTTTGGCAATGTTTTATGGTATTATACAAATAAAAAGTCCTCAAAATTAGAATTTGGATGTAATGAGTGTAAAGTAAACTTCAAAATGACACCTTGAATTCATAAATATCTTACAAATTAATGAAATGATTCAGATTTAAGTTAAGGATAATCATAGTTAAGAAACAATTGTGAAATGAGGCCTGGCCCCGGTTTCACAATCATTCCTTAGTTAAGATTTTTCTTAACTTAAATCTTGCAAAATTTCAAATCTTCATAATTTTGTTAATTTTCAAGATATTCAAGAATTTAAGGTGTTATTTTAAAGATCACCTCAAGATTAAAACATTTGCATTTAGTTTAGACAAAAATATTCATCAATAGTTCCAAAAAGAGAATACCAAAATTTGCTAAATTTAAGTTAAGGAAAATCTTAGCTAAGGAATGATTGTGAAATGGGGCCTGTTGGCATAAACTAAAATTTCAAAGCCTTATATATGGCCCAGGCAAGGTTAAAACCCATGACCTTCCACTTTCTTGGACTATGAAACACCATATTTTTTACAACAGGCCTAAGATAAACCACTCATTCTGATTGAGTTGTAACAACCCAGTGATGAGGGGATTTTTAATTGTCAGACATTATTTTTGTTACTTATTAAATTATAACAAGAGGCCCATGGGCCTTAATGCTCACCTGTGATCTTTGAACCCATGAGCTTCATTCAAATATCAAAATGATAATTCAGTCAATATTCTAATATACATCACTATACAAAAAGTTTATAGTTTTTGAGATAAATAATCATCTCAGTACTTGTTTGTATCTGTGATCTTGACATTTGAACCCATGCTCTTCATTTATATATCAAAATGACCACTGTGCCAGTACCAACAATATTCTAATATACATGCCTATACAAAAAGTTAATAGTTTTTAAGATAATTAACCATTTAGGTATTCATTCGCATCTGTGACCTTGACCTTTGAACCCATGACCTTCATTCATATATCAAAATGATCATTAGGATAATACCTAAATATTCTAATATACATGCCTATACAAAAGGTTTATAGTTTTTGAGATAAATAATCATTTCAGACCTTGTTCACATCTGTGAACTTGACCTTTGAACCCATAACCTTCATTCATATATCAAAATAGTTGTTAGGCTAATACCTACAATATTCTAATATACATGCATATACAAAAAGTGAACAGTTTTCAAGATAATTAACCATTCAGGTATTCATTCACATCTGTGACCTTGACCTTTGAACCCATGACCTTCATTCATATATCAAAATGATCGTTAGGATAATACCTAAAATATTCTTATATACATGCCTATACAAAAAGTCTATAGTTTTTGAGATAAATAATCATTTCAGTACTTGTTTACATCTGTGACCTTGACCTTTGAACTCATGACCTTTATTCATATATCAAAATGACCATTGGGTCATTACCTACAATATTCTAATATACATGCCTATACAAAAAGTCTATAGTTTTAGAGATAAATAATCATTTCAGTACTTGTTTACATCTGTGACCTTGACCTTTGAACTCATGACCTTTATTTATATATCAAAATGACCATTGGGCCATTACCTACAATATTCTAATATACATGCCTATACAAAAAATTCATAGTTTTGCAGATAATTAACTATTTTGGTAAACTTGTACATCTGTGACCTTGACCTTTGAACCCATGAACTTACCGTAATCGATATATCAAAATGATCGTCATGTCAATACCTACAATTAACCAAAAATCCTACATCATTATCACCAGAAATGTTAAAAAAATAGCATTTTTTTATCAAAGGTCAAAAACTGGGACATGACCTTGACCTTTGACCTTGACATCAATCGGAAGAAAATCACAAGACAAGATCAACAGTGAAAACTCCATACAATTATCTTCAGCCATTATGAAGTTATAACAATGTCTCATTTTAAAAATTACATAATTTTACGCAAAAAACGTGTAACCTATTTTTCGTCCAATTTTCATGAAAAACACAATTTTAGTGTATCTAGGTATCCTGAATCCAAATATCCAATCAAAATTTGCCTGCACCTTTTGGTTTCAGAGAAGAAGATTTTTTTGTCTTTTGGCTATTTATAGTAATGGCAGCCATATTGTTGGGCGTGGTCAAACCCTGAACATAATTTTGAAAGCCTGTTACCCAGGCATAATAATCACCAAGTTTCATCAAATTTGGCTCAGTAGTTTTGGAGGAGAAGATTAAAATGTAAAGTTTACGCACAACGGACGACGAACAACGGACGACGGACGGTGATAGATAGCAATAGCTCATCTGAGCCTTTTGGCTCAGGTGAGCTAAAAATGCAATGCTTAAGTGAAAAAAAAAACATCTTTTCTAATTCTAATTTACAACTTCTTGACGCTAAGTAAACAATGCCTGAATACTTGGCACAGTGCTAGGCAGTTTTATCCGAGCCCTGTTACAAAGTATATAATAATGACTAGATTTATATTTTGATCATATTAAATACTTTACCTCAGTACCCGTACTCTCTATCCTGGATCTGTTATATCTGGATAATTCTGGTGCCCAGGCATGTGCATTTCCAGCACAAGCTTGACATGGATTAAAAAATTTCAACGGTTTTCCGTCGCTCCCATGAAGTCGTCTTGCTATTCCAAAATCTGTCAAAATTGGCCTCAAATTTTCATCCAATAGAATATTATCTGCTTTTATGTCCCTGTGTACAACACCGTTCCTCTGGAGGTGATAAACCGCGGATAAGATCTGATACAAAACTTGATATATAAACGTTGAACTCAGTCCGTAATTGGGATCCGGGAATTTAGTTCGTTGTAGCACCATAAATGACTTTAATGTTTCAGGAAATTTTTTCATGACTAAAAATGTAGTTCGACTGGCCATTTCAATTGGCACATCAAATTTATGTGGTATCACAAGAGACAGAAATTTTCTGAATCTCTCCGTAGAACCATCGTAATGGTGTAAGATTGTCACAATATTTGGATGAGCTTTTAATTTACACGGTATATCATACTCTGGTCCAAAGTTTTTTGTGAGGTAGCTATCAAGACTGTATCCATCGCCATGGCGATTATAATCCATGTTTATTAAATTTATCATCATCTGTAATAAAATGTGTTAATAATTCAAAACATCTATTCTTAATTACCCGTAATTCAATGTTAAAGCAAACTGAGCGAATTACATTTGTATCCATGTCTTATTTGGAAATCTTCAAGATTTATTATCAAGAAATTTGATATTTATTGTTGAATAATACACAGGTTGACGTATGGAAGAATATATGATGACATGTCAGGTTAGCTATCTCATGATATATTCTCCACCTTGTAATATATTCTTTCGCATGTCAACTCCCACCCATGTATTATTATTTGATATACCAAGGGTACATGTTGGCTATTTCTGTTGTAAAAAGATTTAAATCAAAAGCATTTCAAACTTCATTTTACTAATTATTTGTAAAAAGTTTATTGGAAAAATTTGAATGTTGAGATACCTCTACTGAAATAAATGATTTTTTTGAATGAAAATTAATGTCACAATCATTGTTCGTGACCGATAGCATGATGTCATAAGATAAGCAAAGGAGCATGTCAGTAAAAACAGAACAGCATGGGTATACTGTTAGTTTTACAATGGCTAGCTCTCTTCAGGTTTCATATGAAAGAATACCAAGATCATGTTAGAATACTTCATAATTAAAGTACATGGGGTTTTTATTGTGATTTACAGCTATGTAGGTGTACAAGTTATTGATTTAACAGACAGACATAAACACAAGAAAATCTGGTATCAGATTCTGACCACAAGCTTTCCAAAGTACAGAAGAACCTTGTTATAAAGCCACTTGATCACTTTACCACCTTGCTTAATGCTATACTATTTTGAAGTCCCAAGATCTGTTTCTTCTACATTTTTCTTTATACATCTACCTCTATTTATCGTCAAACCTCTTTATCAAGCCAAAACTAAACAAAAGTTGACAATGAGTCTTAGTTTTAATGTACAAACTTTTACTGAACAAATGGTTCGATGAATCGAGGTTTTACTGTCTAAAATTTGACTGAACAAACAGAGGCCAAAAATTGAGGTTTTACTGTAGAAATTAGACTGAAATGGTGGCCATGAATCGAGGTTTTACTGTATAAAATTTGACTGAACAAACAGAGGCCAAAAATTGAGGTTTTACTGTATAAAATTTGACTGAACAAATGGCGGCCATGAATCAAGGTTTTACTGTATAAAATTTGACTGAACAAATGGTGGCCATGAATCGAGGTTTTACTGTATAAAATTTGACTGAACAAATGGCGGCCATGAATCAAGGTTTTGCTGTATAAAATTTGACTGAACAAATGGTGGCCATGAATCGTAGTTTTACAGTAACATATGATCTCACCTTCAATATAAGCATATGATGTCCATGTTTTATTTGAAATACAAGAGAACATGAGCCATCTCGCTGTCCTTCAGATATCTGGTTTATTGGTCGATCTCCCATTAATACAAAATCATTCCCAGGAGTCCACTCTCTGTTGGCCACATCTAACGGTACTTGATTGTTTTTCTTCAACCAGTGTTCTTTGACTTTATTTTTTAGGGTTACTATAGAGTGTTCATTTAGACACCATATTGCACTATTGTTGTCAGAATTCTTCAGGAGTGATAAAAAACTAGTGTGACTTAGTCGATATCTGTAATCAGGGTCACTCTCGACGGAAGTTTTTGAATCTATATATGAAGAACCATTAACTGACTTTGAATTCCGTCTCTCGTCATGTAACTTATAAAGAAGTTTCTGTAGCTGTTGAATTTGTTGATGTGATGTCAGAAGCTTTGACGTCAGTGTTTTAACGTCGTTTTCTTTGCGGTCTAACTCATCTTGTTTTTTCAACAGCTCTACTTGTAAAGTCTCTGCAAAACCGGCTACAAGTTCTTCATGTTTATGGTCAGATATTTCCTGTAGACAACTTATAGATGATCTCTGTACCCTGGTCAATGTCTGCTGGTCAACAGGTTTAACATTATTTTTTCCAGATACTCGTAACTGACCATTGGTCATATCGTATTCATCAGAATTGTAATTTTGACCACTACTATACTGTCCATTCATGGAGTTTAAGCCTTGGTCTCCTGAAGAGGACATGTATACTTCCGTCCTACTTGACCCCTGACCTTGAATCCTCTGATCAAACGTAGAGTTCACAGCAGTACCATTTTTACCATTTCCTGACATATGTATCCTGTTTCGTTCAATTCCATTAATGGATTCACGTCGACAAAGTTTATTTTCTTTTTTATGACTAGAATTTGAGTTTTCAAACAAATTGTCATTGTGTTCTTGTGGCACAGTCCTTTGACAAAATCCGGACATGTCTGAATTGTAACGGACAAAATCATTGGATATTCCACCGGCTGATTCTGACTGCATTACCTTCAACGATTCCATATTTCCACCGTATATATGTCGTAAATCCCGATATTGAGAATAACTATTGTTCATATCCAATCTTTGCTGTCCATTAACGAGATGTTCTGAGACAGGACTAGGCCTTTTAACTGAGAAAAGAGATAAAAATACATTAAAATATATTTGTATGACTCTCAAAATGAAAAAAAAAAAGAAAAGCAAAACTTGCACAAAATAGGAGGTTCACATCTTAAGTACATATGTAAATACTATATAGAGGAAAGAACAAATGAACAACATATCAAACATATCAAAAAGAACTACCATGAGGGTATGTGAGAATACATGCCTTAGTTGGGTAAGCACCTTCTGTTTTGCTAAAATTACAACATATACATGTATAGTCTGAGTGAAAATTTTTGTCAGTTGGCTTGTTAAAGATCAGTGATCTTCTCTGGCCACTCTGGTTTCCTCCAACACCCTTGATATAAGTGAATGAATCTTAACTGGGGTGTAAAAGACCATAGATCATTCTTATTATATTGCCAAACAAACAAATGAACATAAAACAAACCGAATGTCCATCAAAAGAGATGAGACTACATGGTCAGGGAGAGTAAGCTATTCCTTTTTCTTAATATAACCTTGAACCTTGTACCAATCAAGACAACTCATTAAGGCCCTTACTCACCTGAATTTATTGCCTTTTTAAGTAAATTAGCAATATTTGGATGTCCATTTCCCTGTGCCTCCTCAGCAGCAGTTCTTCCTTTTTCGTTTTTAATGTCCAAATTTGCATGAACCTGTTGTAGTAGTGTAACTATCTCGATGTAGCCTCTGTATGAACTTAAATGTAGAGGTGTGTCCCCTCTCTTGTTTTGTATGTTTATATCTGCACCACTGAAAAAAAACATAAATATTTATAAATTTGATAATTTTGCAAATATTTTTGTGTATCTATGGAGGAAGGAGTCTCAAGTGTACCAGTGTTCTATAATGTGCACTTATGAGTCACAGTGCCTCTCATTTTCTAGGTTCAAATCCTACTCAGAAAAACCTGGTGTGAGAATATTTGTCACTTGTGTGACATGTCAAAGGTCACTGGTTTTTCTTTGGGCATTCAGTTTCCTCCATCATTCCTGAACTGATAACCTCAAAGTAAACTAAAGAACGGTGGTTGAGGCAAAAACTGTCTTTATGCCAGTCCACTAGTATGAACAATTTAAGTCAAACATTTCTCATATCAAAGGAAGAATTTTAAGACAGTTTGTCATCCATGTTCTTTCATTGTGCTCCTTTCAAATTAGATAATGGGGAACAGTCAACACTTCTAAATTAAAAACCCAATACATTGTCAGTAACTGAAGTCTCATTGTGGCCCACCAACACTGTGGTCCACCAACACTGTGGCCCACCAACACTGTGGTCTGGGAAGGGAAGAATTAGCCTAGGTGATCCAGGTAGCTCAGTTGATAGACCTGTCAAATTTAATTTGAAACATCCCAGGATTTGAGTCCTGAACCAACACAAAAAATTAAAATTTAGAAGTCGGTTAATTAGAAAAATAGTTTACTATTTCAACTGTTCAAAATATTTTGTTTGTACTATAAATAGAATTTTGAACCTAATTATGATTGTAAGCACCAGAATTTAGACTTTGTATCATTATATAATCAAGTACATATGTACTGAGAACAAAGCATTTATATCCGGTTTAATTCTTATTTTACATATTTAACTTAATTCCTCTTTATTTTAAAGACTTTAATTGCTAAAACTTTTTCTGTATTTTTTGTTATGAAGAATCAACTTCCAGTGATACACAATATACAGTGATTTTTAACTTGCTATGACTGTAGAGGTACTGAATGTGCCAATTTGTTGTTCTATAACTTGAATGATGGCAAATTAAAGACGTGAGGCTGGGTGCTCAATTTCACATATAGCAGGTGTAGCTAGCTAGACAGAAGGTGCTTACCCCCTCCAGAGCACCCTGCCTCACTTAGTCCCCATGTGCTTGTTTTATAAGTTTTTACATTGCTTTTGGGACTGTGGATTGGACATGGACCAATATGAGTCTGTGTATGTTTGATCAAAGAAATACCTTTTAATTAAAGTTGTAACACATTCTTTGTGTCCTCTATCACAGGCTGCATGTAACGCCGTTGATCCCCAGGTCACACGTGCATTAACCTCACAACCAAAATCAATCAAAATCTTGCTGATTTCCAGGTAACCACGGCAACAACTCCAATAAAGAGCTGTTGCGTTGTCTTTGTCGCGGATTTGTACAGAAAAGCCTTGCTCTAACAGAGACAAAACCTGCAAAAAAAAAAGAACAGAAAAGAACTGATGATTTAAGATTATACCAATAATGGACATTTAGCGGGAATAAATCTGAGCACATGATCATTTAGTTGCCACAGAGTTCAGCTTATGTTTCCCAAAAAACTGCTTAATCCATAGAAATTATTGTCATTATGTCAAAATTTCAGTAGAAACAATCACTTGATGCTGAAATGTTATTAATTACCTTGGTAACCGGTAAAGAGCCACCTACCTCTTTGTATTATTTTGCATGAGGACACACCCACTTTTGTAATTAAGTGCAAGTTGACAGGTAAAGAACTACCTACCTCTTTGTCATGATGAAGACATGCCCACTTTTGTACTTATATGTAACATGACATGTGAAGAGCCGCCTACCTCTTTGTAATATCCATTTTAGCTGCCAGGATGAAGACATGCCCACTTTCGTACTTATATACCATGACAGGTGAAGAGCCACCTACCTCTTTGTAATATCCATTTTATCTGCCAGGATGAAGACATGCCCACTTTTGTACTTATATGTAACATGACAGGTGAAGAGCCACCTACCTCTTTGTAATATCCATTTTAGCTGCCAGGATGAAGACATGCCCACTTTTGTACTTATATGTAACATGACAGGTGAAGAGCCACCTACCTCTTTGTAATATCCATTTTAGCTGCCAGGATGAAGACACACCCACTTTTGTACTTATATGTAACATGACAGGTGAAGAGCCACCTACCTCTTTGTAATATCCATTTTAGCTGCCAGGATGAAGACATGCCCACTTTTGTACTTATATGTAACATTACAGGTGAAGAGCCACCTACCTCTTTGTAATATCCATTTTAGCTGCCAGGATGAAGACATGCCCACTTTTGTACTTATATACCATGACAGGTGAAGAGCCACCTACCTCTTTGTAATATCCATTTTTAGCTGCCAGTATGAGGGGATTATCACACATTTTTCATGGCTGTGACTTCCTGATAATAGACAGGTATGTGATGTCATCTCTTAAAGTTAACATTCAATTTGGAAGGATGGATGGGCTAGTAGTGGGTGTCAGATCTGCATTCTTCCAAAACAATTACCACACCTCTGAAAAACAGAATGAAAGAGTTAGTCACAACAGGAATAAATATAAAATTAATTTTGTGTGTGCTCTAAGAAAAAAATACCATTGTTGTCCAGTCACTCTTTGAAAAAATAAGGTCAAACAGAAAATATTTTTATGTTTTCAGGAAAGGTATTATTATTCACCATAAAAATTTTTACAATTTCAATTTAGTGGAATTTGGCTTTTTGCCAATTAAAGTTTTCAATAATGAGAAATGTGCCTTACTACAAAAGTTTTCAATAGCATTTCTACAGAAAAAGGAGATAACTCTGTAGTGCGAGTCTAAATTTTACATAGAAATTAAGAAGTTTTCAAAAATGTTTTATTCAAATAGCAAAAAGATATAATATTGGGACTATTAAAAAACCACCTGTTTTACAAGACTTATCTCCCTTGTCTATATAGAAACACCCCCCCCCATATGAAAAACTCCTCAAAAATTGCTTTGCTTTAATTCTTAAAGAACTTTGAGAATTTTTACCATTTACATTTTATGTATAGAAGAACATAATAGTAACAAAATATATTCTGTTGTAATTAATTTGAGGGCAAACTGTAGAATGACTGTACTATATTGGGTTGGGTTGTAAATTTGTGGTTTGTGGTTATGGTTGCAGATTGTTTGTATTTTACACACTTATGTAGGCATGTAAATTTGTGGGTCAGACTGACAACAAAATTAATGAAAATTGTAATGCCACAGAAATCAATGAAAATTGTGATGCCACAGAAATCAATGAAAATTGTGACGCCACAGAAATCAATGAAAATTGTGATGCCACAGAAATCAATGAAAATTGTGATGCCACAGATGTGACACCACAGAAATCAATGAAAATTGTGATGAAATCAATGAAAATTGTGATGCCACAGAAACAATGAAAATTGTGATGCCACAGAAATCAATGAAAATTGTGATGCCACAGAAATCAATGAAAATTGTGACGCCACAGAAATCAATGAAAATTGTGACACCACAGAAATCAATGAAAATTGTGACACCACAGAAATCAATTATTTCAAAGTTTGTAGCTAATTGCTGAAAAAAATAAATACCTGAAAAAGTGTACAAAATAATATATATAATACAGAATATTTGAATATTTCACAAAAATAGAATTCCTACAGCCCTGCACACCTATATATTTTTTGAAATGTACCACCAAATATAAATGCTGCAGCTCTTAACTGAAGGACAAGTAAGCTTTTTGGTCTCGCACACCTCCATTAAATGTTCAAACGTCCTATCAAATAAACATTCTGTACTCTAAAACTACATAATCAGACAAGTAATGTACCGGCTCGATGTATCATACTGTGTAGTTGCTTTTATTCACTGGTGATTTAATTTCGCTATATTTGCGGTTTGACTTAAAAGCGCGAAGTTAAATTCCAAGTGAATTTTTTTAATATAGCATCCATTAAACTTAGACTTAGATAATCTGGTAACATTGGCCACTGCACCGCAAATTTTATACCAGTGAATAAGTTTCAATGTCTAAACTGAACATTTTTAATAAAATATTATCTAAAATAGGAGGTGCACAAAGTTTGCAAGGCATAGCTTGAAATCATGTTGAGTTTTTCACCAATATATACAATGTACTATGGAAGATGAATATGTTTTGTAATCTATAAGTCAAACTGTATTAATTTAAACTGTCTTGTAAACAAATACAGGTTACACAAAATATGTACCTTCTAAAGCATATATTGCTGAAAAATAGCTGACATGCAAAAATTCAATAGAAAAAAATAGCAAAACTTTCCCAAAATAGGAGATTCCCATATTTGTTAAACATGGAAATGCTGTGCAAATTTTGAAAAGTAAATTTTTATTACAGTGGGATGTAAAGATTACAAAAAAAAAATATGTACCCTCGACAGCATATATTGCTGAAACATTAGCTTAAGTAACCTATCGGTACCCTGTCAATGATGGAATAAATTAAGGAAGGAAATAAGTGGATAAATGACAAACAAATGGACACTTTCAGCGCTGATGATGCTGGTTACAAAGAAATCAAATTTCAATTATAGAATAGATATCTTGCTTATTTTATCAGCAGCTAATATTATTTATCAAAATAATATCAATAAAAACTCAAACAAATGAAAAAATTAAACAAATTTTTAAAAAAGATTATTTTAATTTTTTTAAAATAAAGGCAAATTTTAAAAAAATTAAAATAAATTTTTAAAAAGATAAAATTGAAACAAATTAATAAAATAATATCAATTAAAGTTAAAATGAAAAAAAATGTAAAATTAAAATAAAATCAATCAAAATTAAAACAATTTTAAAAAAAAGTGAAAAAAATTAAACAAATTAAAAACCTTACCAGCATCTGATTAGTTTCCATGTCATTTTAGCAATAAAATCAAATGTCAAAATTTCCCGGACTCACATTTTTCCCCGGTAATAAAATCTTGTCATAAACTTAGTAGGTTATTAAATCACTAAACAAAAGGTAAAATGAAGAATATTCATAGTGACTAGAAAAGGATAAATTTCTAACGTAATGTAATCTTCTCCGACATTGGTAGATGTTAATGATCATGTGACCTTAGAGGAATGGTTGTTACCACATGATAAGGAAGAAGTTAGGGTTACAGGAAATTATCTAAAAAAAATATTTATTTAAAGTAAAATTACTTTAACGATTACTGGGAAGAGTTACTAATTAATTGTAGGGTAATTCATCTTAAAGGTAAATAAATGCGGTAATTGTTCTAATAAATTATATTACTGCATTTTAGTTGTTTATTTTTCTGGGTTTTTGACTAATATTGACAAACAGGTATAGACACTCACAGAGAACACACAGACTGCCATATACAATGTGAGAGAGAGAGAGAGAGAGAGAGAGAGAGAGAGAGAGTATTAGACTTTGGAAAGTGGAAGGGAATTGTTTCTGGTCAAAATGATCTAATAATCACACATTCCCTTTATATCAAGAGTTCAAAACATTATTATGTTGTGATTATTCCCTTTATATAGAGAGTTCACCACATCCCAGTCAAGATTATAATTCCCTTTATATCAAGAGTTCACCACATTCCAGTCAAGATTATATCCTTTATATCAAGAGGTCACCACATCCCAGTCAAGATTATATCCTTTATATCAAAGAGTCACCACATCCCAGTCAAGATTATATCCTTTATATCAAGAGGTCACCACATCCCAGTCAAGATTATATCCTTTATATCAAGAGGTCACCACATTCCAGTCAAGATTATATCCTTTATATCAAGAGGTCACCACATCCCAGTCAAGATTATATCCTTTATATCAAGAGGTCACCACATCCCAGTCAAGATTATATCCTTTATATCAAGAGGTCACCACATCCCAGTCAAGATTATATCCTTTATATCAAGAGGTCACCAGCTGTACTTTATAAAGTTACTCCACTCCACTCTACTCTGCTTGAAGAATAAAAAATTCTTAACAAAAGAACAGTAACAACCCACATCAAATGAATCAAGTATGACTCAACCAAGAATCAAGTCACGCTAATTTTAATCTGTCACCAAATTAAATTTCATCATTATAAGCAAGGTATTTCCAGGATCTAAGACTAGATGCAGGGTAAACTATATTTTGAAGTTAAAGTATGAATACATGACACAAAATTCAAATTATCAGTAGATAACTGAATGGTAAATGTCAGTTCAAAATAATACTTAATCTAATATTCTGTACTTAATGATGAAGGAATGTATCTGTTACATAATCGATTATTTCCGATTATCTGATTATTAGTTACCTGAGCAGGTCCAATCATTGATTATAAAAACTCATCTGATGCTGATAACTATAAGACAATTAGAACTGTAGTTAATCCTGCTCCAGGCCTCTAAAAAATAGGGGACATCCTTTCAAATGTAAAGCATCCATTATGTCCATACCACTTTATTAATGCATGTCATATTATGTCTTCCAACTATAACCAGTTAGTCAAAGACTCAAGATTCAACTAAGACTGAAAAGATAGGCCTCGATTGGTCCACAGACAGTATTTTTAAGGGACCAAAATATAATTTGGGGGCCATTGGTTCAAGGGCCCTTTTAGATTGAACATTGAGAGTACAGTAAAACAGGAATATAACAAACACGCGTACAATGAATACATGGATAGTACGAAGTTAAATATTGGGCTCGACCAATCCTCTATTATAAGTCTATATATACAAATATAACAAAGTTAAAAATAGAGTCCCCAGGTCTTCGTTATAAACGTGATTTACTGTACTTGCTTGTTATAATGTATAGATGGTCATACAGTATATTCAATACATCTTCTTTGTGTTTTCTTTATAAAACAATTTTTAATGATTTTACACATAGAAATATATATTTATTTTAGTATCCGCCTCCAACACACTAAAATAACTATATTAATTTTCGAAGAAAAAAAATATTGTAAGTAATAAGATATACAAGTAAGTTTGACGAATATCAAAATAGACATGTCATATATGTATGTATATAAACAATCTGATATATTATATTCTGATTTGAATTTAAATAATAAAATAAAAATTAATTCACATAATTTTTAATAATTTTCTTTAAAAAAGACAATTCAATTTTTATCAAAAACCCTTGAAGTTATAAAATTGTAGATTGTTTTACCAAATTGCAAAAATCACTGATTTTCATAAATTAAAAAGAGTTTTTAAAACATAAAATCTGTAAGTCTTTGTTGTGTAGTACAAAGAATAAATTCAATTATGTTTTTGAAAACATTTTAACTTATCTTTTTTTTAAATTTTTATTATAATAATTTACCTCAAACAAAGGATACACATGATAGAGTAAACTAAACTTTATCAAGGTATTTGAAATTATATATATATTTCAACTGTTTTTTTTAATTTTTTAATCAAGTGCATGTGTAAATACTGTAACAATATAAAGATGATAATGTCCTGTAAAAAACGGACAAGGAAATAAAATTTTGTCAACCAACTAATTAGATGAACATTCCTTGAGAAAGGGTAATAAACTTTATCATGTTTATAGAACTTGTCATAGAACATTTACAAGTTCATGTATATACATAAGAATGCTTATTTAAATGTGACTCTGAACCTAGTGACTTTGATTGGTCCGACAGGTATGTAATCAGGGTTTCAAACAATTAAAACAAGAGCAGTAGGGTTTTGTCCAAGTGATAATAAAACATCAAAACTGCTAAAAATAGTCTTGAACTCAAAACCTGACACTGATGGAACACTATGACCCACAAGTGTTTGCATTAGACCCCTCTGCTATTGAGGGCCCTTTCTAAAGCTTCAGGTGTAAAACACAGGTGACATCTATCTGCTGCTCAGGATCAGGAAATTTAATTAATTTTTAATTAATCTAAATTAAGAATTATTTTTTCAAAGTTCTATGTTCTTTATAACACTCAAAACAACTTGAGTTAGTACTTGGCTAGACTGGAGTACGTAATAAGAGTTTTATGCCCCAGTCATAATTCTTTCACTTATATCAGACATATCATTTCTTGGATGGTGGTGGAGGAAACTGGAGTGTCCAGAGAAAACCACCTACCTTCGACAAGCTAATAAACTTTCTTACAATAGGATATACCTGGAGTGGGAATCCTACCTATGTAATGAGAGCCACTGTGATCTACCAGTGCTGTAGACCACTGAGCCAAAAGAGGCCACGGAGGTTTGAAATTTATATACAAAATACAGTCAAACCTGTGTTTAAAGCCACCTCTATATAAGGGCCACCTGCTTATAAAGGTCATTATAATTGTATCCCAATTGCTCTTTGTTAATATTTTTTTGAACCTGTATATAAGGGCCACCTGTCTATAAAGGTCACTAGCTCTGGCTCCCTTGGGTGGCCTTTATAGACAAGTTAGACTGTATACCCATTTAAATCAAACCTCTCTATAAAGGCAACCAAAGGTAACCAGTAAAAGTGACGTTTATGGGCAGGTGGCTTTTATATAAGGTTCAAATTATATGAATAAAAAACAATTGGGATACAATTCTACTGGCCATTATAAGCAGGCAGCCCTTATATATTATTATTCATAATTTAAATGTAACACCACATGATTTGACGATAAATTACATTACCAAAATTGTACGTAAAAAAATTATTATTATATTTAAAATCTAGTTTAGCTCAAATTACTATACTTGGTACACTAAAATGATGCTCACTAAGATAATAATAGCAAAATAACAAATAATTAGATAGTGTCTCCCCCCCCCCCCCCACCTACAAGTCTAATGTACAAAGCTTATTATCCAAACTAAGCAACCTAAAATATAATGTATAGTATATTATTGTGATGTCACATACCTTTAAATTCGATAACATTATTTTGATTAATAAGCAGAGAGCAGTGTGATAAGTGATTGGGGAGCCTCTTAAGTGTAGTTCCTATTAATCAAAATAATCGAAGGTTGTGTGGTTACCTCAACCACCTAATCAATTAATCATAAAATTGAAAAATCTAATACAATAGACTATGAAAAAAATCTGCATCCCAGAACAATTTAAAGCCATGTTTACATCCGTAACTTATAGCAAATAGCCTACATCAAAAAGCATAACCAGGTAAAATAACCATTTCATTGGCTGCTGTCCATTCTCCTAGCTTTTTAAATAACAGGTCACTGGAAATGAAACAGCTGATATAATAATGCCTGATGTTGGAAAAAATTTGGATAAAATGACGCTAATCGATTATAACCGATAATTGATCGGTTGCACTAACTCTGTAACCTTTATCTCTAGATCTACAGTACTAACTGTGAAATCATTCATTTTCATGGTGTGTTAACTTTCTATATTTCTGCAGATACCCTAACCCATGTCAACAAAATTTAATATATTACAATCCTACCTTAAACAGAAACCTAAAACCATTCATGAGCTCATTAATTTTTGGTATCCCAATTTTTGTTGTTTTCTTAGAGACCATGGCCCATGAAGTTACATGTCAATGAATATCTATGTCAATAAATAAATAAATAAATAATATATATATATATATAATATATATATATATATATATAATATAATATATATTATATATGTGTGTGTGTGTGTGTGTGTGTGTGTGTGTGTGTGTATCACAAACTTAAATTTACTAGGACATGAAATGATACTTTTTTATAGTTAAGTTTGAATTTGAAAACTGGACTCAGTGACAGTGTTCATTCTAGAACTGTTAATGGGGCCACAGACCCCTTATTTTATCATATGAACACATTTAAAGGCCTTATTGAGCCATAATTAAGATCACATGAATGCAACAATATTGATGTTGATGTTATGGTGTTTTAGAAAAGTTTTTGAAAATGGGTGCCTCTGAACAATCCTAGATTAAACACTGCTAAGTGGTGACAATACAAGGAGCAGGATGACAAATTTAAAAAGATAATATCTATCAAATGTCATGATAAGTGGCTTTACAAGAAGGCTGTATGACCTTTAAGATATTTCTGATGATAAAAATATACCTGACTCTTCTTACAAGAGAAAAGAATGACCTATATCCTTCTAAGTTTCAATTAATTTGACTTTAACATTTTTAAATAAAACGATTTAAAAAAAAAAACAACACACAAACAGGATTTAAAAAAATTGTGATTCAGAGCAACATCCTGGTTCAATTAATAAGTCTATATAGATCTACTGTTGATACATACAAGTACTGTGGTGTAAACATTCTAAAAATTCTACCATGCATTAAATGTCTACACTCTCTTGAGAGACAACCCCCTCCCAAACATTGCTAAGTTGTTATTTCTAAGGTTTGGTCTTGTAACCTTGATCCCCGACCTTTGTACCAGATTTTAGTATGGAAAACACTCACATGTTCAAAATTTGATTATAGTCCATCCATAGACATGGAAGATATGAAGCGGATATTGGGATGGACAGACATACAGGGAGATTCCTATATACCCTCCTAAAGTCCTTTTGCATAAGGTATAATCATAAATATATTTTTAAACAGCATTTTAATCAATTTTAAATGCCAATTACAACATGCAGTATTAAAAATCTAATTAATTCGATATTTATCTACAAGTTATTATTTCATAAAAATTCAAAAGTAGAACATGGGACCATATGCATGGTGGTTGAGTGGTTTACAGTACTTAACTGAATCACAGTACCTCTTACCACCTAGGTTTGAATCCCATCCGGGGCAGATCCTAGTGTGAGAAAGTTGTCAGTTCATTGGCTAAAGGTGGGTGGTTTCCTCCAGGTACCCTGGTTTTCTTCCACCATCTTTGAAATGACCACCTCAATCTAAATTAGCACATGACACAGTAATAAATGGATGACAAAAAAAATTATGAAAAATATTCAATCTAAAAAACTTTTCAAAAGGAATTGAAAGAACTTGATTGAGAAATTTCATGACATCTTCATGAAGGAGATTTCTTCGTAACCAGATTGCTTCCACTTTATAAAAATTTATATATAAAAAACACTTGAAAAAAGTCTATTTTTTACAGTTGATGTTTTATAGTATAGTTATGATAACTAGGTGTGTCCGAACTTGTATTTAAGTTCATCTAGTTTATATACATTCTACAGCTAATTAAAATAGATTTGAAAAAAAAACCCAGATAATTTTTAACCAATCAGCATTGCACAAATTATTTATTTTATGACCACACTTCCTTAACTCTGACTACTTTACTGATAATAGTTATATAAATATAAATGTGTTTCCTTGAATGATATATTAAAATTAAAATCCTAAAACACTAATCATATATATATATATACATTTGTATATATATATTGTATATAGTTTTCAAAACTTGTTTCAAAAACTGATATATTTCAAAGCTCAGATTTTTTTCCCACCAAAAAAAATGGTCACTGCAATATAATATATTAAAATTAAAATGCAAACACACTAAACATATATTTCAATACTTGATATATATTTTAAAGCTCAGATTTTTCCATTGCTATAGAAAAATATTTGATCCCTGCAACCAAAAGCAAACATACTAGTCCATGTTCATTGTTCAGTATGATATATTATTTTAAAATCCACACACAATGCTTTTATTAGCTTGATAGATTTCAAAGCTCAGATTTTTTCCACAAAAATATTTTGTCCTTGAAAATAGAGTATATTAAAATTAAAATCCACACACTAAACATAGTTTCATTCTATTTTCAAAGCTTGATATTTCAATGCTCAGAATTTTCAAAGAAAAATAATTTGGATCTAGATGCACTCAAATTAATCCACACACTAAACATATTTTTGAAAATTGATAACTTGCAAATTTCAAGATTTCCACCAGAAAATATTTCATCCCTGGAATATGTGTTAATGTGTTTGTAACTGTCTTGTGTAACTGTTTTTTATAAGGTTGTTGATGCATCTGCTGCTGTCTGCAAATACAGTCAAACCTGCATTAAACACCACCTTTATATAAAGGTCACTTAAAATTTTATCCCATTTGCTCCATGTCAATGTTGTTTTAACCTGTATATAACAAGACCACATTTACTGGTTCCCTTGGGTGGTCTTTATAGACAGGTATGACTATACATCTTACCATCTTACAGTTTTTATCCTCATATGAATAAAGTTTAGGAGTTTTCTAGTATATAGAAACCATCTTGTCTGTCTGTGCCAATATTGTGGTCTACTTCACAACTTTCATGTCTATGGATGGATTTTGATCAAACTTGGAACAAATACATAACAACATGAACTAAACAATGTGTCTGGTACCAAATTTAGGTGTCTAGGTCAAAGATCAAGGTTATGGGATTAAATTATAGATTTAGTCCCGGTGTTGCTGAAAATTTTTTACACACAAGCACAAAGGGGGTGGGGGGGAGGGGGGGTATGCAAATTTAAGGAGGGGGTATATAATATAAAATAAAATAACAAGTTATCCTCTTTTTTTTCTTTCTTTTTGGAACAAAAAATAATTTTGTGATCTTTATGTAATTATATATATTGAAACCTACCTTTTTTATTGATTCTAAAATTAAAAAAGACCTTATGTTTAACTTGGCAGGAAATTGAGCCTGTGTTCCTATATTTCACAGAACATTAAAATTCTTTCTTCCCCAACATGTTCTATAACACTGAAAATTTTTATGTCTCCATTGTTGTTTAATGTTCCATACGAAATTTCAACTTTTTTTGTATATTTCATTTAAGATTTAAGTTGAGAATTTCAATCTCTGCTTTTGTTATTATTTTCCATATAAAATTCAAACTTTGAAAACTTTGGTCTCTACTTTCATATATTACATATAAGATTAAAACTGAACTTTTTTCACTTTCCTTTCACAATTATTCCATATAACATTTAAACATTGACAATTTTCATCTCTCCTTTTGTATATTACACATAAAATTTAAACTTTATATATTTCGTTGTTCCTTTTACATGCTACATAATTATAACATAAATATTTACTTTACTTATCTGTATGTAAATATTTTTGTGTTTACAACTTTGTAAAAATTCAGGTTTGATCACCTTGTCATATTCAATATTCTAATAATTTAGTGCTCCGTGTTGCTATAAGATTGTGTACCAGGAACAAAAAGTTATACTTGGAAAATGTGAAGTATGAAAGGAGTCACTAGTATTGTTTTTTGTTATGACATGGGGGGTTTCTGAGAATTTTGTCATTTATCTGTATAGACTATAGCGATTTATGTAGGCGATACTTTATATAATGATTGTGTAATCATCTTTACAACACCTACATACAAATATGACACACATCTATCTAATATACTGATTAGTCTTAATTTAAATAAAAAGACTGAATGCTCACTCAAGCATGTGATTCCGTACAAGTGGAGATTGACACGTTTGACCTGTTACGGTTTAACCTTAAATTAAAATATTTATAAACGCAGACTTTTTTCATTGTTTGGCGTATTTCAGAAAATTAAAATTTAAGGATTGAATGTTGATCATAGAAACAGATTCTCTTCAGTTAATCCTAAATTAATAGGTAAAAGTTTAAATGTCAAATTACAGGTCAAAATGGCAGGTCAAACTTGTCAGAAATATGATTTAAATGCCTATATATCACGTTTAAACATAATATACATATTTAAATTTACTTCCTTTTTAAAATCCGATGAAAATTTAATAAGAACAATTCTAATCAGTCAGTTGGTTGATAGAATAAACAGATTAGATAAACAAGGTCAAGTATAACTCAAATCAAGTCATTTGACACAGATTTTAACATATATATTTCCATAAAATTTCTCATTTCTCATTAGAAATTAAATACCTGGTACTCCGTACCTTGATTTTTATCGGTGAGCTAAAAATAAACCCATAAATTTTATTAAAAAGGTAAAAAGCAATATTTAAACAAAGTCATATACTCACTAGATATTACCATGTCCCATGTGGTAGGCTGTAGCACACAGTGAGACTACATGATTTGAATGAATTGCATAAATAATTTTTAATACAATCATTAAAGGCATACTTTTTGTTTTTAGTTTAGTTGTGTTTTGAAAAAAAATGTCAGAAAATTGCAGATGTATTTCCATGAATGAAAACATTTGATGTCATGTCATTATCATGTATGGCTACAAAATTCTGGGGTTTATTGATTTAATATTTATTGAATCTACAATATGAAATATCTTTACTACACAGACAAATAAATTTAAGAAATAAGATATGACCAAATAATTTCTCAAAAAATGACATGATGTAGCATAAAGCATGCACAATATCAAAATCCTGAGTAAAACCTTTCTGTTATGCCCCTTAATAACTTGCCCAACTCACTTATTGCCAGGTTATTTTGAGGTCCCATAACCCATTTCTTATATGTTTTTCTTTAAAATTTCATTTATCTCCAAACCCCATTATAATATTATAATACCAAACCTTGACTGAACAAATGGTAGCAATGAAATATGAGATTTACTGTAGTTTGTTAGTCATGAGTGCATCAGGTTAGCTGAGAGAGACTTGACAAGCATGAGCACCATAGTGGAGTTAAGCAAGCATGTTTAACATGTCCCTGTAAAGATAGTACCATAGTGAAACAGGGTGCTATAATAAGACATTGATTACTACACTGCAATAAAATAGGAACTAGAAACTATACAAACATGCTTAGGTGCATTGTACTAATCATGTGACTGTGAAATAGTGTAGGCTTAAGTGTACTGTGATTGTGACTTTTAACAGTTTCATGTCATGATACAATCCTGTCTGTCACATTGTATCTAAACTTGTTAAATACACAACATATTAGGTGATAATTATTGACATCTTTCTAAGGACTGTACTCAAAATCGTGACTGGAAGTGATTAACTCATGACCAGTTCATATAGGATGAACTCTTCGCAGTGTAAAACACCACTGTGGTAGCTCAGTTAGTAGAGTGCTCACTCCATATGTGGGAGGTTGAGATTAAAACCCAAACAGGGTCTGACCAAGACTTGACTAAAACTATCTCTTGAGAGCCCCCCCCCCCCCCCCCCCCTCCATTTAATGTTTTCCTGTGACCTAGACCTTTAGGATATGACCTTGGTTCCAGGTCATGACACACTTTTGGACCATGAAGATTATTCATGTGAAGTTTTATCACAATGTCCAAAGTAGCTATGAGATATGACCAGGACACGATTTACAAGACAGATGGATAGACAGACAGACATGGTGATTCCTATATACCCTCCTCAAACTGTTTTGCAGAGGGTATAAAAATAGGTAGTGACTGTTCATTCACACAGTATTTAGAAATCAAAAACAGGGTCCTTCAGAAGAGAACTTGACAACCATGGCCAGTGTCATGGCAAGAGTGGCATGATAAAGATCCCTCCCTGCACATTGCTCTAAACCTGCTATTTCATCTATAGCTGATGATGTATCAATATAAGTGAAATATTTTCTAACTAAACATAACTAAAATATTTATTTAAGCATTAATTTACACTTTTGCAATATCGTGAAAAACAATGATATAAATTTACCAATGGGAAAACATCTATCATGTTTAAAACAAAAACTGTGAACAATTTACAGGAATAGTTTGAATGACTCAATTATATATAAGGTCTGTAACTTAATTAAAAAATTATATAATATGTACCTTACAGAAAACAGGTCAAACAAAGTAAAGTACAGTCAAACCTGGTCATAATGCCCCTCAATAACTTTGTTTGTCAATGGGGTTCGCCGCCGTACCACGTGATCAATACCTCTTAATGTTTGTGCGGAACATTTTGGAAAACATCAACGTTACAAATTCCCGGAATAACGTCGTTTTTAGGGGAAAGCGTCATACTGTGCGATTCCATGTCCATTGGAAACAAGCATCTCAGAGACACGGTAGAAGGTATCATGTGGTACAGCGGCTAACATTCATATTAAATTCAGGGCTGGGTAACTCGGATCTATCTTGGAGCATTTAGAGGTTACAAATACTAAGTCTTAATACCTGTAAATAATATAGGTGTTAAATACCCATAACTGATAAGATATGGTAGCTTCCAGTTACCCCGATTAGTGAATTTTGTATATAAAAAAAATAAAAAAATATAAAAAATGGCCCAAAACAATGTACATCTTAAACTATCTTCAACTTAAAACTTCAAATACATGTAATTAAATTATAATTAATTATATCAATGGTAATTATAAATTAACACTCACCAAACTGACTATACATCAACCCCCACGACCTTCATATAAAGACTAAACGTCCAACAGGAAGGGTACATAATAAATACTTATATATATTATAATGCTTTATTTCCTCTCATATGTACTTATTAAACTACTATAGGCTAACAACATTGACCTGTCAGCTTGACCTTTTATTAGGAATATATATCAAAACCAATGCATTTATGTACAGGGAACACAAGTTAAGATTTATTTCGTGTTCCTCATTGGAAACACTAATTTTAAACACATATCTATATGAAGAATCATTGGTGGAGGTTGATTGGTTGGATGAATGTTGTTTAACATCGCATCAGCAATTTTCCAGCTATTCGCGACAAGAACTATTTTTATTAATCTCTATGGATTAATCTATGAACAAGTTCATGTATGCTTGTGAAGTGTGAGTGTGGTATGTGGTCTGCCTTGTACTAGCGCACACTCAGGGCACTTAATGTGCTAACTCACAGAGTCAGTATGCTACAGACAAGCGTACCACTCCCCCAGTCACATTATACCGACACTGGGTGAACCAGTAAAGGCCAACGGCAAGGAAAATTCACATTCCCACGTGTGGTCTGAGCGAATTAATGGTGGAGGGTTTAAGACAATAAAGAAAATATTACCGGTAATCTAAAGTTAAGGTGTGAAGATGTAAATTTGTCATGTATGTATTACCTGTAAATCCGAACACTATCTATGTATTTTGGGTGGACCGACCAACATGAATTTCCTAATGAAAGGTTAAGCGAACAGGTCAATGATGTTTGCCTAAATGTATGCATTCCAACTTAACATTCCCCACCAATAGAATTCAGAAATGACTTGTGTTTGATTAACTTTGTTTTTGAACCTGTATAAAAAAGGCAACTCCAGTTGGTAACCTCTGTGATCATCATAGACCTACAGCAGTTTGTGACCGTAGTCACTTTATAAGGATTTCAATAAGTAAAGAAGTAGAAGAATGTTTTCAGCAAGAAACAGAAAGAAATTCATTGACACTGGTCTTTACATGCAGTCAGGCAACAAGTTTTTAATTAGCTGGGAAGCTTTTTAAAAATAATACATATTTTTCACCAGTAGAAAATTGTTTTCTGTAAACAGAAGGCAATTCAATGACACTAGTCTTCACCTACAGTCAGGCAACAAGTTTTTAATTATTAAAATAAATGTTGCTGAGAAGCTTTTAAAAAAACTACATATATTTCACCAGTTATTGGCTTTGATTGACATACCTGTACCAGTAATGATAGTCAGTCTTGGCTTAAATCCTAATAAGGCAGATCCAATCATGAGAAAGCTTGTCAGTACACTTGCAGAAGGTAGTGGTTTTCTCTGGGCACTCTGGTTTCCTCACCAATGGAAAAAAGTTGCAAAAATGCATTCTGTTGGTGTTACCTAGTCTGAGATCGTTAAGTCAATACAGAGTTAATGAGCATTAAGAAACAGCAAGAATAAGAGATAACAGTCTTCTAAAGTCTGTAATTGTCTAAGCATTCTTAAATAGCCCATTTTAAAGTTTCAAATTTGTATTGAAAAAATTACATTGGATTTCTACACAAAGATGTCTTCTAAAAATTCCAAAAAGTGATTTCTTACCTTGCATCAAATGTTTGCTTTTTTTGTCATATTCCTGTCTATGTCTGTGCGTTAGTTACTAAATAGACATTTTCCTGTCTGTGTGTGTGTGTTTCTTGTGTTATGTTGTATAAAACATTTAATGTTTTTACATTGTAGTTATGATTAAGTAAATACCATTCACCGATTGGCTGACTTGATGGCTTATAAACAAGATGATTGGCTGATATTGTAGCTAATAAGTAAGATACAAGGATGTAGCAATAGGATATTGATAATTTAGTGAAAAAAATGATTACTGTAAAAATGTTGTTGACCTATACAGAGTAAAATCTGATATGGCAAATAACTGTTACATTTGCTTAATGACACTGATAAGTACATTTATCAATGAATTAAAGTCAATGATAAAGACCATCCAAGGGAATCAGTTAAAGTCAGGTCTTTATGGACAGGTGGTTCTTATATAGAGAGGTTTAAATTACATGAATAATAAATGAATTGGAATAAAAATTTTACTGGCCTTGAAAAGCAGGGAGCCTTTACTTAGAGGTGGCCTTTAAGGCAAGTTCCACTACACTGTATCAGATATACCAAAACCTGTTTCCTCTATTACGTAGACCACTGCTGTAGCTCAGTTGGTAGGGTGCTCGCTCCGTAAGTGGGAGGTGTGGGTTCGAATCCTGGCCGGTCTGACCCAAGACTTAAAGTGGGTAGTGACTGTTCTTTGCCAAGCATTCGGCATTACGAAATAAAAGTCACGGTTCTTTCGGATGGGAACTTAAAAAAACGAGGTCCCGTGTCACGGTGTCCCTCAATTTATCCCTAAACAAAAAATTAGACTGACCAATATGGTGAAGTGGAGAACTTGGAGAATGCATGTTCTTCTCATCACATGTGACACATCAAGTGAATAATATACCTATTTAATTTTTTGATATTGTAAAAAAAATTATGTTAGAAAAATGTGGACATTTTCTACATGAACAAAAACACCTGTTGTATCATTATATATAACTTTATCTTGGATTTCATTATCGCTTCACATACTTATTAGGAATCCACATCTACAAAACTAATTAATTTAAACTAAATTGTAAATATCATCAGGAAATAATATGGTTGATTATTTTCTCAGAAGATGCTGTGACATATCATAAATACAGTACACTTTCAAATAAGTTTTATCAATTGTCGGTACACACAACTTTTAATTGTGATTCAGACTGCTTATCATGCTGATAGTGTTAAGATTTTGAGCACATTCATTTCAACTATGGTCTTAATCAAAAACAAAATTGCAAATTTTGTGTAGGAACAAAAATCTTAAAATTGAATGCTAATAAATAGCACATTAGTATGTTTTTGCCTACAGGGTTCTCTCTTGCCCTGCTTGAGTAAGTGATACACTCCAGGAGGAGGCCTACTCAGTAAATGGAAGAAGATGTGAATGGGGCCAGGACCCTTGCAATTGTGAAAATAAATATCATAATGACCAAAATTGTGAAAAAGAAAACTCCAAATATATTGATTTTAAAGGCGAAATTTACAAAATTGTAAAATTTGAAAAAGTAATTGTGAATATGAAAAAAAAGATTTTGAATAGTGAATGGGGCAAAATATCGACTCACAAAAATGACCACAGGCTGACCAATTTGACGGATTTATCTGTTTTTGACAGATTTGTACCATAAAAAAAAATAACGGACAGATAAAATGAAAAGGTAAAAATATACAGGGTTTTCCCATTTTGACGTTTTTTTTTAAATTAAAAGTACTAAAAATTCAGACTTTATGTATGGAAATTGTATCAAAATCAAACACTTAATGGTAAAAAAGTACCTATATTCCTTGCACATTATAAATGTACCAATCTGGACAAATATATAAATTTGATTGGTCAGCCTGTGATCAAGCGAGAGCCCTGGCCTGATCTCTCACATATAGAAGATTCCAGTAATTCTATTCATTAATGTAAATCATGTACTATTATTGTCAAATCTATAAAGATCTGAATAAAAATTCAGTATTATATTCAATATAAGTTTGTAACTTACTAAAGTTTCTCCATTTACTGGTTAAGTTTTTTTCTGACTTCTATATCCATGTTAATTATAACAAATATAAGTCTACACTGTAAGTAATACACTATTTATATGACAAGATCTTAAACTATATATATATATATAGCTTAGTATATCAGGTATATGTGACAACTGCAAAATTAGGGGATTCCCAGGAAAACCCAGAGTTGGAAATTACAAAATGTGTAACATATTTATACATATATGTATATAAAGAACATGACTGTACCATTTATTTATACAGTGTATTTCACCATAGATAAATAAAAACTTTAAAATCCATGTATGAAAATATAAGAATATAACTATGAATAATATGACTTATAAATTACAATAGAAAATGTGATATTGAGATAAATGTATACTGGTAGTCTATTGTACACTGTGTCATGTCCGTCCTAGATTTTATACTACAGTAGAAGCTGTATAGACTGATATACACTAGCTTAATATTCAAGTATACATATTAGGTGGTCTTTATACAGAGGTTTTGGTAAAATGTAAAGTAAATGGACCCCAAAACACTGGTTTTAATGGACATGTGGTCCTTATACAAAGGTTTTTTTTGTTGAATTAGGAAACTTTAAAAGGCAGTTTAATCAACAAGTGGTCTTAATATAGAGGTTCTTTTTGTTAAAATAGAAAGATAAGGGGCATTGAAACTTTGGTCTTATTAGACAGGTGATCTTCATATTGACCACTATGGTAGCTCAGTTGGTAGAGTGGGTGCTTTGTATGTGGGATATTGTTCATGGGTTTGAACCCCAGCCAGGTCTGACTAAGACTTGAAAATATGTAGTGATTCACTCAAGACATTTAAAAATAGGGTCCTTTGGAAAAGACTTTAAAAGCTGATACCCTGTGTCACGGCAGGCATGCCATGTTAAAGAATCCTCCCTGCACATTGGCCTGAGTGCACTGCAAAGGTAAACATTTCTGACACTTCGCCTTTAGTTTGTGACATCTGGATTTAAGTGAAATATTCTTGACTGGGACGTAAACCCTATTTAATCCTTTTGTTAAAATGTGAACCAAATGGACCTTAAAACACTGATCTTAATGGACATGTGGTCTAGATATATATACCTGCTATATTGACCATCTCTATATAAAGACCACCTGTCTGTAATAACATCTGTTATATTGACCATCTCTATATACAGACTTCCTGTCTGCAATAACATGTTTTATTGACCACCTCTAGATAATGATCACCTGTCTCAATAACAGCTGCTATAGTGACCACCTCTTTATAGAGACAAACTCTCTGCCATTACACCTGCTATAGTGACCACCTCTAAATAAAGAATGCCTGTCTGAATAACAACTGCTATATTGACCATCTCTATATAAAGACCACCTGTCTGAATAACAACTGCTATACATGTGTGACCACCTCTATATAAAGACCACCTGTCTGCAATAACTGCTATATTATTCACCTCTATATAAAGACCACCTGTCTGAATAACACCTGCTATATTTACCACATATAGATAAAGACCACCTGTCTCAATAACTGCTATAATGACCACTATGATATAAAGACCACCTGTTTCAATAACATCTACTATAGTGACCACCTCTTTAGACACCACCTGTCCATGAAGATTTTTGTTTCAAGGTACCCTAGGTTCATATTTCAACAAAAAGATCCACCTATCTGCAATAAAACCAGACATATTAGGCTATCATTGTTCTAAATAAACAGTTCTAAGGAAAAATACACAAAATGTCTTGGGGCAGACAATGCAGAGTTTTCATGGTGATAGTTATAGTGTCATATTATAAATTTTGAACATTTCATTCAGAAAATTATAATATGCCAATAGTTCTCCATGTTTTTATTTATGAGCTTAGGGGTCATTCCAAACTTGTTATTGACATTTAATGACAGATGAGCAGGCATGATTAGATGTACGGAGACTGCAAAAGGACACATCAAAATACATCCCCACAAGACAAATCATTCTCAGCAATAATAATGTTTAGAATTCAACTTTTTGATGATAATGTGCCTCACCTTCGGCAACTTGGTTATTACAGCCACCTGTCTTAGAACTGTCGAATTTAGTTGTACGCGTTCTGACATTTTCCACACTAATTCAAAAAGCAACCCAAACACTGGCACATAAAGATTTTTTGTGATCCGACTTTATAAGATGGTTTTCGTCGTCAACCAAGCACATGTCAAATCAAAAGGAAGAATAATAACGTTGATAAAATTCAAAATGGCAAATCACGGATTTGTCACACGCTTTGGAATTGTAAACCTGTCTTTTTCTTTAAGGGTCATCTAAGTAGGAAAATTCAAGTGAAAACCATTTGGTTGAAAAGCTTGAATGAGGGGTATAATTATGAAATTACCTACACAAGTGTGAAGATTTATAAAGAAAAATAAAGTAGGAATTGATAATTTAAGAGTTTTTAAAATATTTGTTGCATTTTTTAAAGGAAATAGTGCAAAAATACACGTGTTGGGAAAAAATAGTTTACACCTTGTATATCGAATTAATTTAAAAAATGAAAAGATATTAAGATAGTCAACATCATAGAGCAGTGCAAAGGGGCCAGAGTTTGTTAAAGAAATACAATGTTTTTGAAAACTCGACAATTTACGGTTGAGGTTTTATATGATTTGTTTTCCTTTTAAAAATGCGTGTACCAGGCGTGATAGTTCATATTCTAAGGCTACCAACGATCCAAGGGGAGATTATAAAAGCTAAGTTTGAATATTACTTGATTAATGTTGAGGCCTATTCGGCTTTATATAGTTCAACATTGTTGAAACCAAACAATATTTACCTCAATTTAAATAAAACAGTATTATGTGACCGTGCACTTTTAGTGACTTGTTGTATTTTGGATTAGTAGTGGCCTTAGAATATAAATATCACGCCTTGTACACGCATTTTTAAAAGGAAAATAAATCGTAGATAACCTCAACTTTAAATTGTCGAGTTTTCAAAAACCTCGCATTTCTTTAACAAACTCTGGCCCCTTTGCACTGCTCTATGATGTTGACTATCTTAATATCTTTTCATTTTTTAAAATTAACTCGTTATAAAAGGTGTAAGCTATTTTCCCAAACACGTGTATTTTTGCACAATTTTCTTTAAAAAATGCAACAAATATTTCAAAATTTCTTAAATTATCAATTCCTTCTGCATTTTTATTTGAAAATCTCCACACTTGTGTAGGTAATTTCATAATTATTCCCCTATTTCACGCTTTTCAACGAAATGGTTTTCACTTGAATTTTCCTACTTAGATGACCCTTAAACTGAATGTGAATTCACAGAGTATGCATGTCTGGTATGAACATTCTGACCAAGAATGAAACTCTTCAAGTTAAGTCTTGCGAGCTAACAAACTTTTACCATAAGAATCTGCCTGAGTGGGATTTGAACCTGGCTAAGTCTGTAAGTGTGAGATGTTAAAGCAATAAATCAATATCAAAGGTCGAAATCCTGAATAAGTACACTTAAAAGAAGATTTATTGCCATTTTGTAAATTCTATTTACAGCGAGCCTCGAACACAGGGGCCAGTTTCATAATAGATTTTAAAAAATACCCCTAAGTATATAAAAAGAGTACACTTATGGTTATTTTTAAAATTTTATTATGAAACTGGCCCCTGTGGCCCCGAACATCAAAATTAGAAATTTAACAATAAGTGCATGGTTTTCAATAGACGGATTGCCTTTCTATTTTTTACAGTAGAACCTCGTTATAATATGCCCATCGATAACTTTGCCACCTCACTTATCACCTCAGTATAAGTCTTCCTCTGTATTGCCATGCCACATTTTAAACACAATTTGATTAAGCGAGGTTTTACTGTACTAGAAAAT
The DNA here is from genome assembly GCA_021292105.1 of Anadara kagoshimensis. Lineage (NCBI taxonomy): Eukaryota > Metazoa > Mollusca > Bivalvia > Arcoida > Arcidae > Anadara > Anadara kagoshimensis. The sequence goes on from CM037872.1 coordinate 14,021,216, forward strand.
GTTTTTAAAATTTGCCAGATCTAAGCGAGAAGAATGACGGTATTTTCGCCAAAGTCAAGACACAAATATTGATATCGTCAGTTCTGGAATAGCGGAGGAAACTGGAGCGCCGAGGAACAATTAACAATAATGTTATATAGACGCCTAACAACAGCATATCGTAACACTACACAGGTAATCCTCGAACAAGGAAGTAAAATTGTTTTTTATATAGAACAGGTATTATAACATATTAACGTTATATACATTTATCGATTTTACTTTATGTCATACAAACTCACAATAATATTCAGTTATATTACCAATGGAATAGAATATTAAATTATCATGATCTGAAAATAGAACACAGAATTAAAACTGTCGTGTGCTTATTTCGAATGTCTCATCTTATACGAACTTAGTTTGTAGAGTTGGTAGAGTGCTCGCTCCGTATGTGGGAGTTTGAACCCCCGCCGGGTCTGATTAAGAGTTGGAAAAAGGTACAGATGTTCTGGGGGTGTTTTTTTGCCAAGCACTCGGTATATGTAAAAATGAAAGTCAGGTGTTCTTCTGAAGAAACTTTGACCGATGCCCCTTGTCATGGTAAGCAATGCACGCTAAAAACCTCTCCCTGTATATTGCCCTGAGCACACTCCAGATGTAAAATATTTTGGCAGTTTACTAGTGTCGACTCAGAAGCTTATCTCTTCCCTTCTTTAGCTATGTCTCAACAGCTCTTTGAAAGCTGTTATCCATCTCTCGGCATCTCAACAGCTCTTTGGAAGCTGTTATCCATCTCTCGGCATCTCAACAGCTCTTTGGAAGCTGTTATCCATCTCTCGGCATCTCAACAGCTCTTTGGAAGCTGTTATCTATCTCTCGACATCTCAACAGCTCTTTGGAAGCTGTTATCCATCTCTCGGCATCTCAACAGCTCTTTGGAAGCTGTTATCCATCTCTCGACATCTCAGCAACTCTTTGGAAGCTGTTATCCATCTGTCGGCATCTCAACGGCTCTTTGGAAGCTGTTATCCATCTCTCGGCATCTCAACAGCTCTTTGGAAGCTGTTATCCATCTCTCGGCATCTCAACAGCTCTTAGGAAGCTGTTAACCATCTTTCGGCATCTCAACAGCTCTTTGGAAGCTGTTATCTATCTCTCGACATCTCAACAGCTCTTTGGAAGCTGTTATCCATCTCTCGGCATCTCAACAGCTCTTTGGAAGCTGTTATCCATCTCTCGGCATCTCAACAGTTCTTTGGAAGCTGTTATCCATCTGTCGGCATCTCAACGGCTCTTTGGAAGCTGTTATCCATCTCTCGGCATCTCAACAGCTCATTGGAAGCTGTTATCCATCTCTCGACATCTCAGCAACTCTTTGGAAGCTGTTATCCATCTCTCGACATCTCAACAGCTCTTTGGAAGCTGTTATCCATCTCTCGGCATCTCAACAGTTCTTTGGAAGCTGTTATCCATCTCTCGGCATCTCAACAGCTCTTTGGAAGCTGTTATCCATCTCTCGGCATCTCAACAGCTCTTTGGAAGCTGTTATCCATCTCTCGGCATCTCAACAGCTCTTTTAAAGCTGTTATCCATCTCTCGACATCTCAACAGCTCTTTGAAAGCTGTTATCCATTTCTCGACATCTCAACAGCTCTTTGGAAGCTGTTATCCATCTCTCGGCATCTCAACAGCTCTTTGGAAGCTGTTATCCATCTCTCGGCAATCAATAGCTCTTTGGAAGCTGTTATCCATATCTCGGCATCTCAACAGCTCTTTGGAAGCTGTTACTCATCTCTCGGCATCTCAGCAACTCTTTGGAAGCTATCCAACACTCGGGACCGTTTCAGCTACAAACTCTTAATACCTCGACCACCCGTAAAAGAAAAAAACCCATGCACTTGGAAATAACCAAATTGAAATCAACCAAGAGCACACACACACAAACACACACACACACACACACACACACACACACACAGAGAGAGAGAGAGAGAGAGAGAGAGAGAGAGAGAGAGAGAGAGAGAGAGAGAGACCGAATTCTTTATCTTAAAAGAATAATAATAATTTTGATTAAGGCATTCAAAGCGTCTTGTTACTGAATATTAAATGCAAATTGTGTTAATTGTTATTAATATAACCCACTTCGGAAAGTTTGTTTTTGCGAAGTCTAATAAAATATTATAATAAACTATTAATAATGAATTTTACACAAATACGATGGATTAATAAGTTAAATTTAGCAACGTACGTCAACTAGAAATAAAGCCAACGGCAGATCTGTGACAACCAAGTTTAGGCGCCTTATCATTGAAGGACGTTACCACTTGACAGCCGCATCCCAGGAGAACTAACCTTACCACAAGGCAACAGTAGCCCATGTAATCTGAACCCTGGACTTCTTAAGGCTCACAACCTTAACCACTAAGCAATCATGTTTCTGAAATATGTGTAAACGACTTATGGTTAAAGGGAAAGAGATCCCTGAACCTTAGAAACCTTGTGATATTAGGCTCATGCCTTAACCACTAGGCAACTGGGGCAATTGCTCAGGGGCAGAAGGTGCCTGTTGCTTTGCAATAGGTACCAACTGTACAATACTAAAGAAAGGAGTGCGAGAGTTAAAAGTAAGAAGTTTAAGAATTGAGAGAAAGCCCCCGGAAGGGCAGCAGTGGTTTCTTATCCATCAAGGATCTAGCAAACCACCCCCCGTTAGACATCAGATATTACTCCGACATCTTACGCCATTCTGTTAAATATAAAGAACAGCACAGGAAAAAGAATTGATTAACATTGAGTTATGTCGTGTTATAACGATATCTGAAATCACTTCGTTGTGGTGTCATCTAGTAATTTATTTAAAATCAACTTTCTAGGTGCAAGTTATATTTTCTGTTTAGTTTTATTGTAAAGATAAAAATATTTTAAATTTTTTGTATTAGTTTCTTCACAATGCTTTTGACTTATTTTGTACGTTAGGTAAAATATTATAAAATTTATTCTTGGTTATGGCATTCCACGTAACTCTTCACTAGTTCATACTATCTTGTATTTTAATGAACACAGTTCCAGGTGGTACATGCACGACTCACCTGGACGTTAAACTACATGTTAATTTAACTTGATAAAGAGTAAGGCAGTAAATTCAAGTACATTTTTGACAACACACACACACACGCGCACACACACACCACGCGCGCGCGCGCGAAAACTCATATTAATTCTTTCATACACCATTTTTAAATCATTTAAACAAATAGTATATGACATTAGAGAATTTACTTTTTTTTAACGTATTAAACTTTAAAATTTAAAAAGGATATATGAAAATACAGTAGTCGTGTGCAGAATTTACAAAAAGAAATATTCAAAATTCTGCACGTTAGATAGTATCCACTGATGACCATTTACTCCCGAGGTTGGAATGGTACTGAGAAAAATGACAGAAGTACAATTTAAATATTTCGACTATATCTCCCTAACAACTGTGACATGTGCTACTTTTGAATTTTTATGAAACAATACATTCAAAAGTATGCACACATGGTTTTGAATGCATTATCTTATATAAAAATTCAAACAAAAGTAGCACATGGCAACTGCGTAGGAAGGAAAATAGTAGTAGTAAAATACATTTAGATAATCGACATCATTTCATACTGGTTACCTCTCTCTCTCTCTCTCTCCTCTCACTCTCTCATATACTTCCATCGATGAAGTGAGGCCGGGTGCTCCGGAAGGGTAAGTATTTCTTGTCTAGTTAGTTACACCCACCACGTATGAAAACAGTATATACCCCTGACTCAACAATTTGTTATTCTGTAGATAAGGAAGTACACACCATCCCTTACTTAGCCCAGGATGAACATTTTAATCACGTTTTGTTTTACATCATGTTAGTATGATGCGTATTTCCTTACAGCACCTTTCAAAAATGATTGGATAGACAAATGTAATAATATACAGGACAGACCTGTCGAACTTTTGACACTATGCTAACTATTAGCGTATCTCGACAACTTGTATGCGCCTCTTTGCAAGCTTACACATACCGGTCATGATTCTGCAGTCTTTGCCTAGCTTACTAGCCCACTGTTAAACTTTCGACAGACCCATACTTTATATATACATATATATAACATTCAACATTAAACAACAAAATCAATAGCGTGTGTGTATATAGAAGCAGGAATTTTACTTCCGCGTTTCAGTCAATGAATCTGTCACGTAGCTAGAACTATTTATCATTTACTTATGGTAAATCAATAGATCAGGATATCTCTTTAATATTTAACATTGAGATGCCTTGATATCTATCAACTAACAGCACTAAACGATCGAAACAGACAAGGCAGGTGATTGAGAACCAAACCAAAAACTCCAAAGCTCTAGATATTTCACACCACTCATACGAGATATAATGGGCAAACCATAAAATGCGGTTACAGATACCTTCTTGGTGTACCCTTGTGCAAAACAATTCTTTTTCCCTCCAAGGAATAAAGCATTGAAATTTGAAATTGATTTTATACTGAATTGACGTATTTTGTGGTGCAAGAAATATGGTGTAAGATCTAGAGGTTCCAGGGGACATGCGTCTCCCGTTAAATTGAAAAAAAAAAAAAAAAAACAACAGATATTAAGCAAATCTCCGATAGCCGATAATGTTCCTTTATCTATTCGGTTGTCATCTCCAGTTTCAAAAAATGCAATTCAGGTGTTTCGAAATACTTAACTTAGGAATATTTATTTGGCTTTGTATTTCATCAGGATTATTTATATGGCAATATTGATAACCATTAAAATAATATGCCAAAAAATTCTATTAAATACTTTTGTAATATAAAACAAAATATTATAAATACAAATTAACTGGTGATTGACTTTTGTAGGAGAGGTACTTGCGCCATAAGTATACTGTTTAAGTTTCATGGAAATAGATCAATAATATCATCTGTAAAGACTCGACCAATTAGATTGCACATTCCTAATTAATAATACCCAAATTTTATAACGTATTAGAAGTATATACTGACCAAGTTTCATCCAAATCTGATCAATACTTTAAGAGTTATCAAATGGAAACCATAGAGCAATCAGATTGCAGTTTTCCTCGTTAATTGTTCACGGATTTTGCCATACATCGGACTTTAGGTAATAAGTATACTGTATATAAAGTTTATGGAAATCCGATCAATGTTACAGGAGTTATCATCTAGAAACCATCGACCAATTAAACTGCAGTATCATAATTTGCTTTTGCACAAATTTCATCATCCATCAAACTTGACAGAGGCACAAATGGTTTGACCAAGTTTCATCCAAATCCGAAGAAAAGTAAAGGAGATATCATCTAAAAAGCAACTTGGAAGCCGACGCTGCTGCAGTTTCAAACGTCCGTTCCGAAATTGTTCCCTACAAGAAGTAATCCTGCAGACAGCACAACTGAACTGTATCGCGTTACTTGTATTTAACAATCAAAGTCTGAAAGAAGATTTAGGTTTCTGGTAATCTGATAACATGTTGTGTTTAAAACCCATTTGCATTATTTGTTGAAACATCTTAAAAATAACTTTAAGTGAAATCGACTATAAAAACATTTTTAAAATATACTTTATAAAAACGTCAAAAAGTAAAAGGTTAATTTTTTCCAGCAAAAACATTTTGCACACACACACACACACACACACACACACACACACACACACACCAATTAAAAACTCACAATTTACAAATCGGAATATCTCAATCGTGAATAAAAAAACTTCTTCATCACCTTTCTGATATTCAAGCATCTCCAAATACGCGGCGACACCCATGGACATCTAATGGATTCGGATTATAACTTTTTCAACAAAATAAAAAAAAATCAATGCGTCGGAATTTTCTCATTTCGTTTTATAGCGGCGTTTTTATACAACAGCTGGTGTTAAAATACAATTATATATCGCTAAATTGCATTATTTTACTGAAATTCAACAGGGGCGTGTGCACGCTCCTTAAAATGAACGACCAATAGACAGCATCTGTCGCTGAAAAATATGAATGAATTTTTATGTTGATAAACTTACCCCAGCTAGATCCATTTTATGATACACGGATATCACTTTACATTGCTCATAGCCTTAGTTAAACGAATTACAATCCCCAAGCACTATACTCATTGGTTGAAGTTGGTCGCTGATTACGGGATTTTTAAAACACTTCTTCCGCAAAGTTCAAATTCTATAGATAATAGAAATGAAACCGATAGTCTTCGTAAGAATTGTATAATTCCTTTGAAAGTTTGTACTCTGCACACTTGTTATACATTTCCATATCAAACAGACTTGAGATTCTATCACAGACTAATATAGAATATTTTTATTGAAGTTCTTCCGCATTCTCAAATAAAATAACTTTTTTTTGGTTATTTATTATTTGTTGGTAATTTTTTTGCTTTCATTATATTAAATCTTGATAAAAGATAAGTATATTTTTCCGTTTCTGATTATTATTAATTTTTTTATTATTTTTTTCTCAGATCAGTCTCGTATTATCAGCTTATTTAGACGTTATCTTACAAGCTGCATTAGATAGGAGACAAGCATCGATTTTAGTTGCGTTCACTTCCGCGTACAGTTAAATAATCGGATTGGCAATTCGTAAAACAAGGGGAATTCCCATTCAGGGACCGTCTCAAAATGATCCATGACCGAGATTATATCCAGTGACATTGATCAAGTCAGCGACCTGCCATAATATGTCGCTTTTTTATGTCGCTGAATTAGTTTAAATAAAACAATAAATAGAAATTATATGATCGATACTTTATCAGTGTTATTGTGTTTTCGTGATTAAATTGTTACATTTCTTACCACAAGGAGAATTTTATTGTTGGTTTTTAAATGTATAATGTATTGTTCATTGGCACCATTTCAAAACTTAATACAAAAATAGACATCCGTGTTCTGTCAAGTTTTCAACTAATTAATTTCGTCCAACATTTAACCTACATTTATCTAATAAGTTAACATTGGAGTTTGTTGCTCTACTTTAATGTATGTTGACAAAAAATATAATACTTGTATAAAGTAATTTTCAGTATACTAAAGATGTGTTGGTTCAAGTATGGAACAATTAAATACGAAAAGTTTTGCAATTTCCTTTAAAAATATTGAAATTTGTAGAACAAGTTAATCTAGAAATAAGTAATTTACTATCAAGTGTCAACGAAAATACAGAATGTAATTGTCCACCTATAGCTGATCAATACAGAGGCGTTATTGCCCAGCTAACATAATAGGCACATAGAGAATTTATTGCTCAGCATGTATAATAACTTCGGAGACGGGATTGCCCAGTTTATATAATAGATGAAAAGACATGATTGCCCAGTTGATTTAGTAGGCAAAGGATGTGATTGCCCATCTAACGTAATTTGTTCCAGATTGCCAAAATTCTTTCGGAAGTACGGAGACTTGATTGCTCGGCTTATATAGTAGGTAAAAAGGCATGATTCCCCATCTTAAATAGTGTGTCATAAACAATGCTTGCCCATGTAATGTAATTGGTACCTGCCCAACTGATAAAGTAGATATCGAGATTTGATTGTCCAGCTTATATTGTAGACAAAAGGCACCAATGTCCAGCTTATATTGTAGACAAAAGGCATCAATGACCAGCTTATATTGTTGACCAAAGGCATCATTGCCCAGCTTATATTGTTGACCAAAGGCATCAATGCCCAGCTTATATTGTTGACCAAAGGCATCAATGCCCAGCTTATATTGTTGACCAAAGGCATCAGCACCCAGGTTATATAGCAAGTACAGAGACTTGATTGCCCGGCGTATATAGTGGGTCAAAAGGCACACTTGCCCAGCGTATATATTTGTTATCTGATTGCACAACTTCTATAGTAGGTATGGAGATTTGATTACTAAGCTTTTATATAGAAGGTAGGAGACTTGATTGCCCAGCTTATATAGCAAGTAAAAGGGCTGTATAACTGAAATCATCTGAAGTTGTGTAGTTATGTTATAGTTCCAGTTGGTAGCACATCGCCAGGTGTCAGTGAGGTGGTGTGTGACTCTGACAAACATGATGGTCTTTATGTTTGCTCTCTAAGTACACAGTTCTTCCTGTATTGGAGGAGTCTGAACATGTTGATGGTTTAGTTACTGTAGATTCTGTAGTGTACCTGTTACCTTTATGTATCTGTTATCATTTAGGTGTGCCTCTTTATTCTACACCAATAAAGATTCTCACCGCTCAGTATGAGATATCTCTACTGCAAAGCAGAGTTCGATCAAATAAACCTTCACCTTATCGATGACGTCTCTTAAAGATCAGACCATTGCACAGCACAAAAAGTGTTTATCAATGGCTTCATTAATAAATCAGACTATTGCACAAAAAAGTTTTTATCAATGGCGTCTCTTAAAGATCAGACCATTGCACAAAAAGTGTTTATCAATGGCTTCTCTTAAAGATCGGATCATTACACACAACGTGTTTATCAATGGCTTCTCTTAAAGATCGGATCATTACACACAACGTGTTTATCAATGACTTCTCTTAAAAATCAGACCATTGCACAGAAAGTGTTATCAATGGCTTCTCTTAAAGATCAGACCATTGCACAAAAAGTGCTTATCAATGGCTTCTCTTAAAGATCGGATCATTACACACAACGTGTTTATCAATGGGTTCTCTTAAAAATCGAACCATTTCACAAAAACGTGGTGCAATGAAAAACCCCCAGGCGTTTAAATTTATGACTATGAGATGATCCCTATAAGTGCATATAAACATTTTTTATTTTCGAATTAAGCTAGTTTTTGTTACAGGTAAATAGACTATAATAATTCCTTTTTTGGTAACGTGTATTGGTGGTATCTAAGATCACATATACAACGTAAGGTTAGTAAGTTTAGAAATTTGAATAATTTTCGTGTTGTTTTTTTTTCCAATTATCAGATATCAGTATTTAAAAACTTTAAAAAAGATAAAGCCCCAATAGCAATTTTTGTTGATTGTTTACATTTGAAGTCGTTACAAAGAATTGGAAAAAGCACGTACTAGTGACAGCCAACGCAACTAAGAACATACAACAGTAAAAACCAATGATAAGACAGGCAAACAAGACAAAAATACAAACACATATTGGCGCCATCGATTGTACAATTACCTACTTTAGACGGACATTGGTGTCATGTGCTACTTTTGAATGCATTTTCTAGATAAAAATTCGTAAGTAGCACATGGTACCGGAGCCAAATAATAACTGATAAAACAGGTAAACTGATGAAATCACAAAGACATAATGGGACATGAAAACCATGAATTAGCGATAGAAAACACACCCTAGAACAGGTAAACTGAAGAAATCACAAAGACATAATGTGACATGAAAACCATGAATTAGCGATAGAAAACACACCCTAGAACAGGTAAACTGAAGAAATCACAAAGACATAATGTGACATGAAAACCATGAATTGGCGATAGAAAACACACCCTAGAACAGGTAAACTGAAGAAATCACAAAGACATAATGGGACATGAAAACCATGAATTGGCGATAGAAAACACACCCTAGAACACAACACAGTGCAAATCAATGGTAAGACAGACAAACAAAACAAGAAAAGACAGAAACATACGTGAGAACCATTGATTGTACAATTACCAACTTTGGACGGGCATTGGAGTAAATGTCAAGTGGTGTGGTTCAAGTCCTATTTGAAGATACACTTTATCTCACTTAGTTTACAACAAATTGACTGTAAATATTTTGTTGTCCAAAACGATCGTTTTTTATTGACTTCTAAGTAAAGATAAGATTTTTGATCTAATTGATTGTTTGTGTCAAAAACAAACATACTGATCTATGTCCGAATCACAATCCATAAACAAAGCAAGAACTTTGAAAATGACAAGTTAGGTTAAACACGTGAACTTCCACCAGGGATGTGAGGCCAGGTGCTCCGGAAGGGTAAACACCTCATGTTAAGCTAGCTACACCCGCCACGCGAGTGACAGGAACATGGAACCATGGGACGTCAAATATATCCAGGACAATCCTGGACACAGAGACATCAAACTTATCAACAATACTGTGATGACGGCCATGATAAGCACAGGCTTACAGTATCCCTCGTCAACAATTTATTTGTAACCAGCTAAGAATACTTTTACAGAAATTGTTGCATTTAGCATAGTTGGTAGGATATCTTAGTGTTAAGGACGATTTAACATGTTTCAAAATGCGCTAGTATTTCTACTTCTGTAACTTCACAGACAACTAGAGTGATCTCTATATATTTCCCATAAATTTTTATAAAGGTAAAATTAAACCATAAAAATCAACAAAATTAAAACGCCATAAAGCTGACAAATTTATTTAGGTCCAGGTTATAGGGCCATTCTAGACCGACGCTAAATTTAAATGACGTCTCCGCATCGCAACGCCGTGCAATAAAAAAAAAAAAAAAAAAAAAAAAAAAAAAAAACGCTATCAAAAATTATACCCGGTTGTTATGGAAACTCGGCACTTTATAAATACTAGTATATGAACTAAATTAAATATATCCAGGAAAGTCCAAAAGCGGAAAGCCTTCAGGAATCAATGCTTTTGACGGTTATCAAATAATCTTTTATCTCTGATATCATCAAAGGTGTAAATAGAATTAACAGAAACAAAAGTATTATATATATATATATAATATATATATATATATATATATATATATATATATATATATATATATATAAACAAAACAAAACAAATGACACTGTTACAGTGATCGTAATGCAAACGAGAGTTTAAAACGTTAATTTTCAGGACGCTGTATGTGCTAGGAACCAAGAACATGAGCACCTAAACGGTTAAGATCTATAGTACAGACCTGTTAAAAGTTTCACAAAGTTTATGAATTTTAATAAAAGTCAAAGTTCGGTTGCCGACTGACGGAGATATATGAGTATCTAACGACTGAAAGTTCCTGAGACATCGATAACAGCTGCAAAAATCTGTCGAGATATAGCAAAGGAGGGATCGAGACGAACTGTCGATTCGACACTTATTCGTTAGCTCGGTGTTAAACTTTCGACGTGTCTGTACCACAGTCACGTTACTCAGAAATTATGACAGAAGAATTAGTTATCTAAGATAATCAAACATATGGGAATTTATCTGTAGTTTTTAAATTTTACTTCCGTGTTTCATCTTATCAGCTGATTATATATATAAATACAGTACAGCCCTGTCGAAAAGTTTAACGTTAAGCTAACGAAAAATGAGTAGAAACCTCGGATACAGAGTGGCTGAGATATGGATAGAGCCGATGGCTAGAAAAGCTGCCAAAAGATAGAAAATAGCTGCTAAAGAGGTGTCAAGATATAGCTAACGAGGGGCTGCCTCTCGGTAATAATTCGATAGCTCAGTGTTAAACTTTTGACAGGTCTGACTGAGTACTTCATTGATCTGATGGCACATCTGTTATCAGAACTAAATGCAAGATCGAGCATAATTGTTTTCAAGTCTGTAGGAAAAAAGTCAAGGTCATTGTTAATATGAACGGACAACTGTCTCTGTACGAAATGAAGAATTTTCTTGTTCTTCAAGGTAAAAATCCTTATGGCAAACACAAAACCTAACAGATTCCTAAGTGGTGTCCAAATTTCAAACTTAGCAGTTTCTCTTAATTATCAACTCTATTTCCACAATATTCTAAAGATTAGAATAAGCTTCTCGCATTGTCTTTGCTAAGAGTAATGTTGTGTTTAGAACAACTTTTAAATTGTAAAATTGAATAATGGTGTACTTTAACACATATTAGTCTTACTAAAGTCAACGTGAATGTTACCAGTTCATGGTTGTATCCAACGGGAACAGGTCATTTGATAGGGAGATTTTATAGATGTAACCAATACTAGTACCAAAAAAAAAATTAATCTAACTTAAATGAATATAATTACCTGGTCTAGGTTAGATACAGAATGTTAAAGCTTGTGACATACATTTTTGAAGGTCCCTCGTTTCAGAAAGATCAATCACAAACACATGGGGTCCTTGTTCATATCACAATACAAAAACACAAAGTTGAAACTTCGAAAACCAGAAAATGTAGTTTAACACATGGACTACCACCAGGAAAGTGAGGCCTGTGGTCCGGGGTTGGTGGGTGGGTAAGTACCTCCTGTTTAGCTAGATAAACTCGCCATGTGTGACATTCAATTTGAGAACGAAAGGTAAATGGAATGAAGGGGCATCAAATAAATCCATGGTAATTTTTTACAAGACATCACACTTTCCTCTTTTCACTGTTGACTGACTTTGATTTATTTGTTCAAATGTGTTCAACCAGATGACACATACTTGCTAATCTTTTTAGGGTTTATCAAAAACACGAGTGTCTTAACTACAAACAAATACATATGTTTTTATTTAGATAATGTATATAAAGGTCAGATAATGAATGTAAAAATAATATTATAAAGAATATTATAGTTTTGTATACAATAATACTTGAAATTAAGAAATAGCTGCAAGTTCAAATACATGCTGATCAAAATATTTTATTTCTATTGAGATTACAACCAAAGTTTTTGTATGATACTGAATTACATGTTATAACATCCAAAATGACTAGCTTTTACTAATGCATAGTTAATTCCTTAGTTAAATTGAGCAGTCTCACCCAAGCAGAAATGATTTGGGAAATAGCCTTATTGTAAAACATTTATATAAACACAGAAATGATATTTTAAATACATTGGTAGGAAGCATTCTATAATTCAAATCCTTCTACTGTAAATGTGAATGAATTTCGGCGCAAATTCTAAATTTCATGGATCGTCTTGAACACTATGGTCATAATCAGTTTGGCCTTGTATTTAAGTTTCTGTATCATCGACAAACAGGCTAAATTAGTACCCAACTAATCAAAAACAAATATACTAATCCATGTCTAAGTCACAATCCCAAAGTCAAAACTTTGGCACTAACAAATTAGATAAACATACGAACTTCCATAAGAGAAATGAGGCCGGATGATCCGGAAGGGTAAGCACCTCCTGTTTAGCTAGGTACATCCACTGGGTTTGTAATAAAAATTTATAATGTAACTATGGGAAGTCAAATATATCAATGGTTATTTTGGATACATAGACATCATACTTATAATCAATATAGTAATTATGACCATACAACTTTTTGAGGGCCTTGATAATCTCAAGATTGTAATAAACTTGCTAAAGTGTTACGTTTACAGTATTTACACAATCTCTAACAAGGCCATATCAACTGTTTTACGGAGGTAATAGTTCATTACATATGTTCAAATTATATTCACATATTTAATACAACCTCATTTTGTGGTACTGGGCAACTGTAATACGGTAATTGATTGTGATAATAATATATTATGTATGCTTTATATCTAAGGTCAATAACATTTAAAAAATTTATATTGGCAAAAACAATACTGACCTGTCTGCTTGACCTTTCAATAGGAATATTCTTAAACGATGTCCGATCCAAAACATGGGTAGTGTTAAGATTCGTAGTTGAGCCTAAACAATGCATGTTATCGTGATACAAACGAAACAAACACACGTACACCCTATATAATAATTTAATGGTCTATAATAAATATTTAAATGAAAGGTCAGCGGACAGGTCAATGTTGTTTGTCTATACAGTACCTTGTTCCTATATGTTTATTAATTCATAAAATAAGGTAATAAATTACCATAACGCTAACCGCTTACAAAAATAAATATTGAAAATGTGTTAAACAAAATCTACAAAAAAGGCTAAAGATCGATTATATCACACATAAATAAAATCGAAAAACAAAATAAAAACATTATAAAATAGCAAACAACGGGTTCACCATAATCATCTCATGAGTTCACTGCATGGGCAAGAAGTACCGTTTATGTAACTAAAAACAAATATATAAATACAAAATCCCTGAGTTTTTGAAAAATTGTAAAATCTTACGTATACAAATAATGGCCGTTAAAATATACTTAAAACACTACAAATTATAGCCGAGATTCGGAGTCGGGTTTCACAATCATGATAATCAAGAACTTTAGCGTATAATATTAATTTCAAAGATTGTTAAATTTAAGTTAAGGAAATTCTTATTTTATTAAAGTACATGAAACCGGAACCTGGTCCATCAATATTTTAAGAATCCTCTTGCACAGTATTATACATGTTCTCTACATATTTTCACAGATTGCGACTAGATTGATGTGCCAAGTAAAATATTCATTATTATCAGATTCTCTGGTTTTAGTATTTGAAGAATGTGTTTCTTAAAAAATTCTGTCCATCAAGTACCGGCTGCTATATTCTTTATAAATAATAGTTCAGTTTCCTCTTTTTTATGTCTGAATTTAATTTCAAAATATTGGATCATTCAGAGTAATGCCATATCAATGTATGATGTCGATATCACCATATCGTAGCTGTTACTTCTGTCTGTGTTGTGCTGCCTGTAGTTTGAAGTAAAGTCCCTGTTTTGCCATCAAACTCGTATGTGTTCCTTCTTCGAATACTTTTCCTTTCTTTAGCACACATATTTTGTCTGCATTTTGTATAGTAGATAGTCTATGCGCGATTACAATACATGTACGACCTTCACTCGCTTTATCAAGGGCCTCCTGGACAATCTGAAATATAAATTCAATGATATAAAATGAATGAATTAATATTGTTTTAATTTAATCACTGTATGTCCTATATAATTTTCAACACATTAATATACCTTTATTTTTTCTTTGTTAAATAAATCTAATTGATGCATATAACAGTCATATTTGTATAGGGTTGGTGGTTTAACTGTATACTTGTTTTTATAAAACAAGTAATTTCTAAGTAAAACTTCAATTGCGGAAGTACATATTTTCGAGTACTAAAGAACCGGTGAGAAACAAGTAAACGATTGGTGTTTTGACCGATTTGACATCCCTGCTATTAAGTGTTTTTTATCATAGCAGTATTGTTTAATTTTTTTGAAAATTACATGAACAGTTAAAAGGGTGAAAGAAATAAAAAGAATTCCATAACAACTATGCATACTTTCCTATTATAGGGAAATTTTATCAAAATGGCTTATTTTAAAAAATGGGTTATTTATTATGCAAAGTATAATAAAAAACAACATTAACTCTGTAAATATGATTGGATAGAATGTATGTTACCCAGAAAAAATACAAGATTCTTTACCTTCTCACTTTCCGTGTCTAGAGCTGACGTAGCTTCATCTAACAACAATATTTTAGGATTCCTGACCAGAGATCTAGCTATAGCAACTCTTTGTTTCTGTCCTCCACTTAACTGGGTACCCCTCTCTCCAACATTGGTATCATATCCCTGATAATTATAATAACATTTATACCATAAGCTTGCAGCTATTAAATAGATGCATGATAAAAAACAACACTCTTTTTTGTGTTAATGCAACTTGAAGAGTTGATTTAAAAACTTCTTTCAGTTTAAAGAAGAAAAATTACAATCTATTTTAATAGAGATACTAAAATGATTATACCTAATTTAAAGATACTGTAAAAACCATATAAATGTTTTCCAATTTAAATGTTATTTAAAATGTTCCCAATAGAAATATCCATTGCGGATTTATTCTTATTAGATGTTTAATCTAGCACTGTATCGAGTGAACAGCTTGTGCAACTATCTCAAAGTTTCGTTTAAAAAATTGAAATAATTGTTTTTCACATGTTACCTTAAAAAGTTTCGTTTCATTTCATTTCGTAGAATCGCGTATATATCATGAATCACAATTCATTAAATTTAAAACAGCTATTGTTAATCATTAAATTAATTTCGATGAATGAATTACTGTACAATAATGAACTTCATGAATTTTGTGACTTTTGTATTACCAAAGGTAGTGATTCAATAAATTGGTGTATATTGGCGTTTCTTGCTGCCTCTATTATTTCGTCCATTGGAACTTCTCGACTATTATCACCATAAGCTATATTTTGGGCTATACTACAATCAAACAGTATCGGTTCCTGTGATACAATAGAAATCTGTGAACGCAGCCATTGGATATTAAACTCCCGAATATCATAGTTGTCCAACGTCTGTTAAAGAACAAAAATATATAGCATGTATAACTCTTTCGTTTTATCATAAAGTTGTAAAAAATAATTAGTTTTTTAATAAACGATAATGACGCAAAGTACAAATCAATATCGCACCCCCTTTATGACACCCCTATAGAATTTATGTTTACATTTTCATTAACTTTTATGCTTTTGACGTAATTGTTTTCCTCATATGTGCGATGGCAAACTTTGTAATTACTATCATATAAGCAAAAATTCAAATATATGATAAAAAGTTTAAAACATGGTAAAATACATATAACATGCCATATGAGCCCTTTACAAATATCAGACAGAGGATTAAAACCCTCCGTCTGATATTGAAGTCTTGATTTATTCTCTCGGATCGATCTTAAATCCATACCATGGAGAAACTATAACCAATGATATTGATTTTTTTGATTTGCTGAAAACGTGGCTGGAAATATTCATTTATATATGCACCCTGCGAAAAACGCTTCATAATGTTAAAATAATGTTCTACTGCTAACACATGGAGTTAGAATATGTAGATACAATGTTCATTTTTAACACGTCGCGAGCAATCGTTACCCAATCCCATAAAAGTTGGCGAAAATAACACAGAAATCTCGCATGAACATACTATTTTACTGCTTAAATGCACAATGGAAATTTTTTTAATTTTTATTTTTAATTTTCCAATGACATAAGGGAACATTATAGATTGAACTAAAATATAATAAGAATATAAATTTGAGCTGTTAAACCCATGACCAATATTAAAAGAGTTTGGGCTTTTATTTTAAACATCTCAAATTGCTATATGATGCACTCACCACATCGCCATCCTCTGGATCATAAAATCTTTCTACTAATTGTACAGCAGTGCTCTTACCACAACCACTACCACCAACGAGAGCCATTGTTTGACCAGGCTGTACAAATAAGGACAGGCCTTGTAGGATCTGTATATCTGGTCTGGTTGGATATCGGAAAAACACTTTATCAAAGTTAACAGTACTTATAAACCGTGTCTGTGTAAAACGTAAAAAGAAAGATAACTTAAATATAAATCATTGTATACATTTGTTATTTGCAGTTTGCATTTCTAATCTTTTAAAAAAAATTATCTGCAGTTTTGTTTTTTTTAATTAAAACAAGAATACATGTACTTTTAGCTAGAAAATAAAAAGGCAAAATTCACAATATTTTAAAGAAGAATATAGGATATATGTAACAAATCGAGAAAAGGTATTAAGCTGTTGACTGTAACTTTAACAATTAAGCGAAATGGCTTACTGATACAGAAATAAGTTTTTTGTTTCTGAAAACTGAAATAGTAATAAAATCTTGGTCGATGGATTTTGTCTTTTCATATTATTGCTCATTAAAGATGTTGGAATAAGATGTGATTAAATAAACTTTATAAAATTCTATGAGCAATATAATATGAAATCGAATATTGCATGGAAAAATTTGTACCGGATCGAGTTTTAAACCTTCCTCGCTCTCTGTGTCAATAGGTGGTTTTCTGTCTAACAACTTGAATATGTACCCGGCAGATACAGAAGCTTTAGCTGCATCTGGAGCAAATGATGTTGCTTGACCAGCAGCATACCCACCAAAGGCTATAGCTGAAAATACCCTGAAAATGAATCAATATTCTTTTGTTGCACATTCGATTTATTCAAGGAATAAAGCACAATTAATTAATTTGAAATACAGTAAATTAGACTTATTATTACATGGTTGGTAAATATATTAAGTTTGGTGGTTACAATATTAATTCACAAAACAATTATGAGGCACTTCATACACTAAAACCAACATCACCTTTTTCGAGCATCTTTGCGGTTAGGGTTAAAGTGGCGGATATAACTAGCTAAACATGCGAACTTACACTCCGGAAGCGTCAAGTCTCACTTCAATGGTTGAAGTTTAACTTAATTTGCCAGTTTTCAAAGTATTGTTTTTAGATTGTGCTTTGGGCATTGTTTGCTTTCGATGATTTATGGTAAAAATTTAATTTTGTTCCTAACTGCACTTAATACATAATCAAATTCAATTAGTTTTTTATTTCAGCGTATTGTTTTAACGCCTCCGATCGGAAACCTCACTTTACAAAGCACATAATACGTTTTGAATTATGGATTATTAGACTTATGTACCAATCTTGCCAATTAATCAATTTACATTATTTAATGTATACATCATTTAAGTCGCTTTAAATTGGCACTTCAAAAGTTTTATGGCCGTCATCATTGTTGTAAAGTATTGTTTCCTTGCATAAAAAATAATTATCGATATATGTGAAGCACCATAACTCCATGTTCATTTTTTTTTTACACATGGCTTGTGTATAGCTACCCAGACAGGTGGTGTTTAACTTTCTGGAGCGTCAATTAGCTCCTTTTAAAAGATTTTACTTTGCTTTTTAGTTTGTGACCTGGACCAGTATTATGTATTTGATAACACTAAAATAAGATCTTACTTCATAACTTGATCAAATGTCATCTCATTATGTAATATCAAGTAGGCGCCATAGTAGAATGATGCAGCAAAGGCGAAGTAATACACTCCTTGTGATACTGAATATGCTATTCCTATAGTATTGGCCCTTTTAAGGGCAGCCTTGTATGGCCCCGTTAGATGTTCATTGTATAGCTCACAAAATCTTCCTTCTTTCTTTAAGCCCGCTACAGTCCGTATATTTTCTATTGCTTCTGTTGCTACTTTGTATGCGTCCTCTAAAGCTTCTTTGTTTTTACCAGCAACTCCATCTGTTATTTTCATCTCACATATTGCCGCTACTGCGATTAGTGGCAGAAATGCTATAACTACCAAAGCTAGCTTCCATCCCCAGATAAGAGATAGAATTATACCTGTGCCTAAATTACCAATTGCTTGTACAAAAGTCCCTATTCGAACACCTGAACCCTGAAAAAACGGAAGTAAAAAGTAATAACTTCGCCAGCACCAAGCACAAACAAATGCATGAAACATGTTCAATCATGTGTTCAATCAATTTTTTGTGCAATTATGCACACATTGCATATAGATTAATGGAAATGACAATGATAAGCAAATATGGTTTTGAAGTGTAAATATCTTTCACAACAATACATATGTATTCACCATTTGTGACAATTTTTAGTTTTTGCATCTGCAGTTTCTTTTAAACTACATGTACTTATATCATCTTAAGATATTGATTATCGTTACTGATAGGCTTAAAACTTGCGTGACACTATGCAATGCAAAGATTTCATTGTTAATAACTTTTAGTAAGAAATAATTTTATTCTGAGATAAACTCAAAAAAGACTTTTACGAACTTTTTTGTGCAAACAGTTTTAGTTCATGTACCACAAATTAATTATGACACACTTGCATATAAAGACATTTACTTATATCACTTCGTTATCTGTCAATATATTGCAATCACAAATATAAGGTTTACAAGGCTAAAACATTACAAGTTTTGACCATGGAAAATTAAGTTTAACGTGTAAAATATATAATTATTTAATGTTTTGAAACAACTTACAGCTTGCACCTGTGAGGCATCTGAAGCAAGTCTAGATGTTAGAATACCGGTACTGTTTCTCTGGTCATCAAACCAAGATATTTCCTAAGTTATAAAAAGAAATCAATTGTTACGAGTACACAAATGTGAAAAAAGGAAAAGATTACCACTTACATATTTCGATACATTTGGCTTTCCAAAAACAAAGTCAATCATAATTCCAACTACGGTTACTTTACAAAAAGAAGCAAGCTGCTTAAATATATTGCAAAATTAGTTTAATCATTATAATATTGTATCAAAAGTATTCTTGATATATTTGACATTGCACCACAGTTCCCTGTTCGTTTCATTCTAAATTTTGATTTCACACGTGGGGTGTGTACCTAGTGAAACAGGGGACGTTTACCATTTTAGAGAATTCGGTCTCGCATATATTGTGTGGAAGGTCATGTTTTTTACTTAGTTTGTCAGTTTTTGGTTTGCTGGGAACATCGATATGTTTGTGTTTGTTCCCATTGTTTGTGATGGCGCTATACATAAAACTGTATATTTTGACTACAATTTAAATGTAGTTGAAAGGAAATAAGTTTATACTCCCGTATTTTTTACCTGTCGAAGCATTGCTTTAAATGATAACTCCCGTAATCTAAAAGTTAACATTTCTCCAGATTTTCCAAATAAGTACGACTGTAAAACATAAATATACATATATTAGAAACCTTAAAACAATGTTAAAAGTTTCGTCTTGTTGGAACCAAGAATAACTAGTATGGAATATTTTTTTTCTTGAAACGTTGATGTCTTGAACGCAGTTTCAACGTTCAGAACATCTTCAACATATTTATTATAAATTTCATTATTTCGTTAATAATACTACTCGAGGAATTTTTGTCATTTTAGAAGTGTCTTTTAATATTTTATAAAACATGATTACATGAACATCGCTACCCAACCAGAAATGTTAAGTATGTATAAACTCTATTTTGAAACCTATTTTTATTTTGTAACAATAGACGGTCGTTACAAAGTAAAATAGTGCTCGGACCAAAATCGTGGAAATCCAGAATTTTTAAGATCTTGAAATGAAAATGGAAGAACTATAGTGTATTTTTCAAAATATATTAATAGTCATTTCATAGATATACCTTAAAAGTTATATTTCTTATCCAATAAAACTTTCTTATATATTCCGATTCTAAAATAAAAGCTATTGAAAGAGTTTGCCTTAAAGCAGAATTTTACACACCTGTATTGTATAAGTCACAAAACTTAAGACTCCGATTCCTACAAATACACCTGCAAATAACTGGACTTGTCGTTCCTGTTTTAGTTCGTCTGTTTCAGCAAACACCTTAAAAATACCCAATGCATTGAAGAAGGTAACGTTTGAATGCCTTTTTCATTATAACATCATAGGTTCTGCAAATAGTTGCTTCTTTACCCTTCCTATCATCAATTTGTGTATATTTCGAAACATGCTTACTGCTTCTATAACGGTACAGATTGTCTCGCACAGTTGGCTTATATGTTGAACTCCTGGATATCGATATGTCAGATCTACACAATACACCAGAGAGATAATTCATTAACTTTCAGTGAGTCGACAGTCCATTTCAACCATCTCCCCTAGATCACCATGCAGTACAGTACTTTACTTGAAAACAAATAACACAATAGTAGGGTATTTTAAAGTATATATATATATATATATATATATATATATCAATCATAAGCATACCAGTCCATGTACGTATGAAACATGTGTCACCTTGATGAACATTTTGCCGAGTTTGCTATATAGTATATTGGTTGAAAGTATGGGTTTTTTTTCATCTTACGAATAGCTATTGCTAGATTTATTGCTATTCTTGTGAAAAAATAGAGCTACTTACACAAAAACAGATAACAATCAAAGTCCATTTCTAAACCATTCTATTATTACATACTGTATGTGGTAAATGTAGATACATCATCATGTAGAACGTGAAAATTTATCAAAGAAAACTTACAATAATTATTTCTGAAAAAATGATGGCAAATACAGGTTCCATGCCTCCATTTATTAGGGCACATATACATCCAATTAGAATCCCATGCCACTCCGGAGAGTTCATGCTAAGAATTCTACTAAAAGGAGCATTTGGCGTCTCTGCAATATTCTCCTGAAATAGAATATATCTAAATAAAGACTTATACTTTATACTTGTAATAATACAACAGAGAAGCAATACCTTGATGATATATTATTAGTGTAAATTGTCACAGGAATAATTTGAAATAGTCAAATCTTTAATGGGCATGATACGTAGCATATAGGGTGGTTTCCAGACGGTAGAGCGCTTCCTTTAACAATGAGTGACCTGGGTTCAGTTCCCGACGTCAGGGGATGTACAATTGTTTTATTATTACAGGTATTTACGTAAAAATAACATTGGACAGAAACTTGAATTATCATAGTTATTTTTTAAAAAAGAAATCAAATCACATAATCCTCTCAACGTGCACATTTAATACTTTTTAGTTTAGCAATAAACTAGATGGGTATCTCTGATGACGGTTTTGTCATTTTTCTTGTCCATGTCGTCAGTATTTAGATAATGAACTGATTTACCTTCTTCTTTATTTCTGGACTATCTTTCGTAGGAGCTGATGCATCAGGCTCTGTTATATCCGATTTTACAGATTTAACCGAGGATTGAGTCTTAAATTCTATCTTCCTATCTCTAGTGTATACTTGGATATCATTTCAAATTCTAAAGAAATTTTTAAAAATATACAAAAGCTGTACTTTACAGAGTAGAATGACCAATAGGTTACAATAACTTATGCAGAAGTAAGAGAAACTATTAGTGAAAATTAATCGATTGTACATAATTATTGAATTCTTTAAGATTATATAATTTTTATATATTTAACATTATCATGATGAAGAGTAAATTTCTATGGACATAAGAAAACCAATAATCTTCGTTGTTTAGTCTGTTAATGGTCTTCAAAGTTCAATAATGAATCTTTTTCTAAATCATCTCATTTCAATTTATTATAGTCAAGGAATCAATAAATATAAATGTAAATTGGAAAACCTAAATCTTTGACCCAACATTATAATGTACAGTATAGACTTGCCTTCGTCATCATGTGTAGCTGACTGAAACAGAAAAATAATATAGTTTTGGATTTATATATGATGAAAAAATCATTAACATCTGATTATTATAATATTTCAAATTACAATAACAGCTATGTCGGTCTATCACAACTTGTGCCAGAACATATAAAGTTATCTACAAGGTAGATACAAGATCTAACTATAGCAGCTGATAAGTTACGAATATGAACAGAACAGTCAGTCAATGTCTGTCAGATGTTTGGTCGTTCGGACATATTGGAACTGATTATGAACAGCATCGAGATGCATAAAGGAAAATAAAATTTAATTGGATATATATATATTAATTGTTTATAACAGTTTAAATATAAAATTACCAGGGTATTATTTAAGTGATGAACAGTATACATACTGCAAAATCACTTTTTTCGTGGTAAGAAAAATTTGTAAAGTACACAGTTCCATTGAAATGTAGATCCGTTCATCAGGGTGTCCATGAAAACAATAAAATTTCGGAAACCATGTTAGTTAATTTCGCAATACATTTTTGGGGGACAAACATTACTAAAAGTATAATGAAGGAATGAATTTTGGTAAATTTAATTTGGAAATCCAACTTACTTGTAAATTCACTAGTGTCGAGTATATTCCATCCTCATTTTTCATCAATTTGTCATGTGAACCAATCTCTACAACAACTCCTTTCTTAAAACCAGCTATTTTGTCTGCAGTTCTGATTGTAGACAGACGGTGTGCTATAACAATGGTTGTCCTTCCATCTTTAGCCTGTAAACAAAGGTGCGTTCTTGATGGTAAACATTTCAACATCGACCAGAATGAAGTACATAACTTTTACAAATTATAACACTGAAAACGGAACATTTTAAACTTTTTTCACGATCTGACCTTATGCTAAAACAGTGTTCTTAAATTAAGTATAGTTGACTCCGTATCCATTCAAAAAAGATGTTACGCTAAAAACTGCATTTAGCCATTCTATAAAGTAAAATTTTTGCTTAAACAATTATGTGCTTATACAAAGCAGTTTATAATATTTCAACTAATGTAATAAAAGTTTGGCTATCAGTGAGTTTGGAAGTCTTGAATCTATACATAAACAGTTTACAACAAATATCTGTTTAAATAACATGCATCATATTACCTATAGTACAGACCTGTCGATATGATTATCACCGAGGTAACGAAGCTTGGCTACCGAGTAGATGAAAAAACTGCCGAAAGATAGATAGCAGCTGCTGAAATGTAGCTAACGAGGGATAGAGATGATCCGCATTACCTCATTAGCTCTGTGTTAAACTGTCGGTATGTATGTACTATACACTGTTTTATAGACTTTAAATATGCTGTAGTTTATGAGTATGTCCTATGAATGAATGATACAAAAGAAAATCCATTCTATTTGTTCTGAACCTTCGGTTGATGTGCGCTGTTAAAATGTACATTATATTTTAAAGATTGCCAATGAAATAATTAAACACAAACACAATGGTCCATGTCAGAATAACAATCTCGAAAGCAAAGTATAAACTGAAAGCTTGTTAGTAAAAACGTGAAATTCCACAGTGAGGCCGGTTACTTCGTAAGAGTAAGCACTTCAAATAACATTCAAGATATGCTGTTTTTACCTTGTCTAATGCGTCTTGTACAATGGCTTCACTTTCAGTATCAAGAGCAGATGTTGCTTCATCCAGTAACAAGATTTTAGGGTCTCTGACCAAGGCACGGGCGATTGCCACTCTTTGCTTTTGTCCACCGCTCAACTGTGCACCTCTATCACCGACTAAAGTTTCATATTTCTACAAATCAATAATACATACAAAAGTCTTTTCGTGAATGTAACTTTACCGTTAAAACTAAAAAATACGTTTTTAGTGGAAATATTTCTTCAAAAGTTCAAAAAGGAATTCTAAACAATGTTTCGCTGAAAATGTAGTTTTAACCATTTACCAGAATTGTATCCCACAGTTGTCCTTTTAAAAACATGTATCATGATCGTTTCCTGATTACTATATTTTACATTTTTTAAAACTTTCATGATTTTTTAATTTGTTTTATTTACTTTATTCTTTATTTTTAATTCTGTTTCTATTGATTTTAGCCAAGTGTTTGGTTAATCACACCGGTGTTTTGCTAGTAATGTACATATATCTGACTGAGTATATATATATGTATAAAATACGTGATTTTCTCATGTTTCCTCATCATTCCTCGATAATGATAATAGTGTCTTTCACCGCCTGGTTTACATTCCACTCAGGCAGATCTGTTAGAAGAGCTTGCCGAAGATCTTTGGCTTTCTCCAGATTCCCCGGTTTCCTCAAATTCAAGAACTTCACTAAAAGATGTGAAAGAATCTTGACTGGGCAATAAAATACCATTATACTCCCACACTCTTATCTATATACTGTAAACGTATCTAAATTTGCGTGCATTTATTTTCGAGGTGTATAAAATTTACATATTTTCGAGTAGTTAAATTTTTGTGTTTTTATTTTAAATATACACTATAACACAATAAGCATAGTTTAATTTTCGCTCGGTATTAATTTTCGTGCAAAATAAATGACCGCAAAATAAGCGAAAATTAGTACACCGCGAAAATAAATACGTTTACAGTATAAACAGCTGTCGATAAGTTGGAAATAATCGTGTCTTGGAAGCAAAACCGTCACAAGGACAATATCAAGCAAATAATAATGATCGATCAGAGCGAAACGATAATGAAACTAATTAACGATATTAGATATAAAAGTACTTTGTATTCCTATTTATATCACACACAAAATACTATAAATATCTTACGTCTGGTAACGTCATGATAAAATCGTGAGCATTAGCCATTTTAGCTGCTTGTTCTATTTGTTCCTGGGTAACACCATCTCGTCCATATCTTATATTCTCTCCTATCGAAGTTGCAAACAGAATTGGTTCTTGTCCAACAATACCAATATGTTCTCGTAGCCATCTCAAATTAAGATCTTTAACATCATTACCATCAATCAATACCTTAACAATGTAATAAAACTAAAAAATCATTTTTTATTCATGCAGATGTCAAACCTTGAAATAATTACCGTTATTTTGTCATGCTAGCAGAAGCTACCATCACGCCCTGAATTAACTACCACCATTGTGCCCTGAATTAACTATCTTCGCGCCCCGAATTTACTACCACCGCGCCCTGAATTAACATTTTAAGCAGATATCTTGTATTTTGAATTAAAACTGATTTAACTACATATTATATTTCGTTAACTGTACTTATATATTGGCAAATACATAAAAGTATTCTTGAGTGGGAGCCTCTATTGCAAGGCAGTTAATTACAAATAGAGGTAAATACTTTTAACAAATCATTGACATATTAATACTAAACTGAAGAGAGAGAAAAGATTCTAAAATTGAACCTAGCGGACCGTGCTACCAAAAACAATCGATAAAAAACCTTATCATCCAAGTTTGATTGGACAAAATGTTGGCGGAAGAAATAACGTATACACTATATATTCCACACTTTGTTGGGGGGATAATAAAGCTTTATAATAAAACACTTGCCTTTCCTTCTTGTGGATCATAGAACCTCTGTAAAAGTTGCATTACGGTACTCTTTCCACATCCACTAGACCCTACCAGGGCTACCATAGTACCCTGCTGGGCCTTTAAATCAACACCATTCAAAATCTAAAGTTAAATGAATTGGTTTAAAATCTTAAAACAATTAAAACAATGTATAACAAAACATTTTATGCTGGACCCTTCGGACTCGGGCAACAGTTTTGCCTTCATGTTCAAACATAACACATGTTGACCTCAAACTCAGCCACCATAATATAAATTGTTGCACTGTTTGTGCCTTATTGTTTTGCGATTGATTTTCAAGATTTAAAAAATAATTTAACAAATACATGTATATTTTTAAACTTTACTTTCACACCTACCTTCACTTCTTGTCTTGCTGGATATGTGAAATGCACTTTAACAAATTCAACTTCTCCATTAAAACTATCCGGCTTTATACCTGCATCAGAGCTACTGTCTATGAGTGGAGTCTAAAATATTTAAAGAAGGGAAAATATTCGTCATATTTTATATATATACATGTACACACAAACACAAATAACCTGGTGAATTCATAATTTTCAGTCATTCAAATAACAGAAAATATGTATGTCTAGCAACTGTGATTTTCGGCTATACCATTCGTATTAGAATTTACATAGCAATTTTATCTTTTAGATAAATACCAACAATCACGTGGACTTAATGAAGAACGAGACTAGCGATTATCAGATACACATTTACCGATTGATAAAACTGCTATTACCAATTCGCCTTCAGTAAACATTTATATTTTCGTGTACTTTTTTGTCTTTTTTCGCGGTCATTCGTTTTGTGCGAAAATTAATACCAAGCGGAATCTATATTATGCTTATTGTGTTATAATGCATATGTAATAAACGCGAAAATTTAACTACGAGGATATGTCTAAATTTAATATACTTCGAAAATAAATACACGCGAAAATTCAGCTTATCTAGATTTTTTTGCTTGTTTCAGGTATTGATCCATTATAAGTTACGTAATAAGAATAAGAGTTGTTGTTTTATTACCTGGTCAATCAGCTTGAATAAGATACGTGCTGCACTACGAGCTGACGCAAACACCTGGAGTCCTGGAGCAGAATGTCCTAAAGCAAAGGCTCCCATTAAGGCACTGAAAAATACCTGTAGGAACGTGAAGAATATACGTCATTTAGGAAATGTAACAATAGGAAATTATAACAATCTACATGCACATGATGTATTGAGAAAAGAAAATTTTAGCTCGCCTTCCGAACATTATAATTACATAGTTTACAGCAAAATACAATAAGATGACGAACAGACTTACATAATTAATATTATACTTAGTATTAATAAACTTAACTTTCGACTCAAACTTCGAAATATTTAAGCAGTTAACTCCACTGAGTTTTTACGCGTGACACAATGTAGTAAAACGCCACTAACTTTTTCTGTCTTCTAGATACAATTGTATCCCACAGTTCTATTACTTACAATTATAACTTTTCCTATCGTGTAGTTGACTGGTTCATCTCTCACTAGTTTACAACCGTACCAGAATCCAAGTGCATAAGCACCGTACATCACCATATAAAAAGCACCCAGAGACAAACCGTTACTTAAACCTTTCTTAATCCCAAACTTTTGTGCTTCCCTAAGTTTGACTTTATATCTACAAGAGTAAAGAAAGCACTAAAAACCTATAAGAATTGTGACATTGTAATTGTGGCTAAGTATATAAAACATCTTGTCTACGGATTGTATTACTGCACAATCATTGCATGAAAAGGCACGACGAGTGTTAGGTGCTGAAAAGCAAAAATAGCAATGGTTGCAAACGATACTAAATTGAATTAAGGAAAAGGAGGGACTGTCCAACAATAAAAGGCCATGTTTGTCTTGCTTATCATCCAATAAAGCAGATGTTTATTGTTATTACTTGTACTTTATCAATAGTAGTAGCGCCTTTAGAAGTAGTATTTCGGCAGGTAACACGCCTTCATGGACACTGTCAAAGATTAATGTGTCCTTAATCGCAAACAAAAGGCGATTCTGTTCATTTTGTAAGCAATTACCAATTCTGTTTATTTTTATTTTTTATTAAAATGTATGGCTTCAACACAACCTAAAATCTTAATAAACGTTAAGTATATTATGGACCTTTCACATTCTTTTTCCTGTCCACCAAAGGCTACCACTGTCCTTATAGCACCAAGAACTTCCTCTGCGACGGCTCCGGCTTTAGCATATGCTGTTAGTTCCTTAGCAGCAAAGGCTGATATAATCTGAAAATATCAACACTTAAATGAACTTTGGGAAAAGTTAAACTTGCGAGTTTGTTTTTGTGATAATTACACTTTCCTACATAAAATGAAAGCCCATCAATATTTGTAGGACGACACATGATGGTGGTGATGGAAAAATAATGGAGAAATACTGTTGTATAAGTGTCTCAATTTATTGCCAAACCATCTATAATGCAAAACTTTAACTGAACAAAAAGCAGCAATGAATCGAGGATTTATTATACAATAATTTGATAATGCAATGTGTTATACATGATAAAATGTCCCCATAAAAAACAAAAGAAACAAAGACCGTACTTACCCGGTTCATTAGAAACCCAACACCTGCGAGAAGTGGGCTGACGGATACTATAACTAAGGTAAGCTTCCATCCGTAGACAAATCCAATGATAAAGCCAGTAGTAAATGTGGCGAACCATTGTATAGACACGCCCACTTTGTCTCCTATACCGGCATGCACCTTGTTTATATCACTGAAAATTTAAAAATTCATACAATCAACAAATAACATACCGACCCATATGCAAGTCATAATCCCAAAAGCAAAGTAAAACATTGAAAACTAGCAAATTATGTAAACACGTGAAGTTACACAAGCGAAGTGAGGCTGGATGTCCTGGGGAAGTAAGTACTTCCTGTCTAGCTAAGTACACCTGTCATGTGTGAAATTAAAACCAAGTGGAACTATGAGATGGTAAATACCGGTATATCCGGGATAATTTTGATACCTAGATTACGGCTAAAACATTTGTTGAGGGCATTGATAGTTACCATAGGCTTATAATAACACTGATACACGTGTTATAATAAATGTGCTAATATTCAATTTTTTGTACCTCTCTGTAAGGAATTTAAAGAGCGTCGTATTTAATTTTGAGACATGGTTCGTACTTTGGTGTTCATTAATTACGTTACTTTACATACTTCGCAACGGTATATGTCATGATACAAATCTTTCTAAAACCTTGATAAATTAAACATGTGCTGCGTTGGACGTGAATTAAACAGTAAAACCATAAAGACGACTTACTCTGATAACCTGTTTATAATTTCTCCTGATTCGTGTGTATCAAACCAACCAATTTCTTGTCTTAAGATATTTCTAAAGAACTTCTTTCTAATGGTGTGAGATTGTCGTTCAGCCGCTGTAACCCAACAAGTTATCTGTAGGTACCCAAGAACTAAAACTCCAGCTCCGATAGCTGTAATAGAAAATGAACCAGCAAGTTATCTATAGGTACACCAGAACTTGAACTCCAGCTCCGATAGCTGAAATAGAAAATGAACCAGGAAGTTATCTATAGGTACCCCAAAACTTAAACTCCAGCTCTGGTAGCTGTAAAAAAAATTAACGTTTACTTATTGGTAAATTACACAACAAAATGGCTTTTATTATGTTGTGATCACCATTCATTCCGCAAATATGACAATATACAAAAATGTATGCCGCCCGTATCAATTTATTTTTGGTCATTTATCAGCTTACCGTATGGTTTACAATACAGTGAAGGCCATCAATGACTAAGTGTTCTAAAGACCGGCTTGCGGATCCAGATCACAGCGCCTCTTAGCGCCTTTGTTCGAATTGCACTTGGGACATATGCATGAATTTTTTTCAGTTTACTCGACGGTTTATATTACTCACTTCGGTTCCCTCTGCCATCCCTAAATTGAACCCCTCAATCCGCTCTTAACGACACGCGAACGCGGCATCAAGCTGCTTGGTGTCACGGCATCTGGGTAGTCTAGAGCGCAAGCTTACGGGTCACAACATCTCTCACAGCCTAGACTTGAGTCCCTTTTGAGACAGCTCTTATTTGAGAAGGTTCATCAGTCCGTTTGCCGTAAGTATACTCCAGGTGCATATACTCTGTCGGTATTCTCTTCCAGTCCTGAACCGATCGCCTCTTTATTAGTCAACGAATGTTAATTTCACTCAACTTCACTCTACTTAAGATATACAAAGACTACACCAGCTGATTACGTCCTGTACTTACCGGCATAATATATGGCATACTTCTTCATTTCCTCCATTAAGTCAAACTTGAGCTGAATGTTAACTATGTCCATATATTCATTTAGAGTTGCATTATCCTTCACAATGCCGGATAGATTGGATTCTAACTGAGACACATATGGCCTGAAACAAAGAAAAGTAATCTTAAATATAACTAACGTTACTCGTGAGATGTCTGATCAGATCGGTCATCTTTAAATGACCAGTTTGCGTAGAGGCTCTATATATTCTTTTTTCAGAAAATTAAAAAATTAATAATATAATAACTCCCACTATCATGCAAGACCTTATAATTGTTTTTAAACCTAATTTCTGCATTCATCGCGAACAATTATTTTCAAACTCAAGAAGGTGCTTCTTTTGAAATACTAATCAACTCGTTCCAATTCCAACTCCTTAAAACTGAGATACCAACTCGTTCCAACTTTATTACCAACTTTTTTCTTCATTTTTTTTGTTACTTGACCGAAACATTATTACTTTAAAAAGAAGAGAAATATTATAGGAATTAATTTAGGTAAATCATTTGAAACGTTTTCACATCTGAGTTGTTCAAAAAAAGTGGAACGAGTTGGTAAAAAAGTTGTAACGTTGACCAGACACCGTTCTATTGATGTACCATGATAGTCAAATATTAACATAAGTTACATAAACAGGAGGTACATACCCTTCCGGGACACCTGGTCTTACTTTAATGATGGAAGTTCACGTGTTGAACCCAGTTTCAACGTTTTACTTGGATTGTGATTTATTTGGACATGGATCGGTATGTTTTTACATCAAACCCCATAGGAAATATAATTATTTGTTGATTGCAAGTATTTACAAAAAAGTTTGGAACATAATGCAATACCAAGATCAAAAAGCAATCATTGATACTAGTAAGTAATTGTATCAAGTTATGCTACTGCTCTGAAAAACTTGATGTGGCATTATACCCCCGTCGTTACAAAGTTAAGAGAGGTGTATAGGAATCGCCCTAAACATTTATGTCTGTTTATCCGTCCCGATGTGACGTCCGTTTCATAACTCCACCATCAATGGATGGATTTCAATCAAAATTAGAACATAACAAAGTACAAACATACCTCAGTAGATCGGGGTTTAAAATAACAGCTTCTTTTGTTGTATTGAGTGAGATAAGAAAGGCTGGTACTTGATCTAGAATAAAGTAGTAGGAAGCGGAAGTGACGAACACATCTATCATTTCACCAAATACGATCAGCATGCAGGGTAATGCGGCGCCATTACCGGAAGCAGCAATACTACCAACAACCATAAAGAATTTATCCAAAGCTGTCGAATATTTGAACTGAAAAAGAATGTAATTATAATTCACATTACAATCAAAGACGAGACGTGCTATGTTTTTACTTATAAAGAATTAAAGTATTCAAAAATTAGCACATTGCATTATTATACTTGTACTAACTATTTAGTTTCCTTTTTAAACAAGCGTTGTCAAAGGTTGCAAGGTACATGTAAGTACTTTGATGAAGATTTTTGTCTTAATAAATATATCCAATTAGATCTCAGATAGACATGTTTCCACTACAACACTAGTGTAGATTCTCGATAAGATTAAGGAGGAAATATTCTTCGGCGTTTATATTAAATCACAAAATCGCTAAAAAGACTTAAAAATACATATAGTGTAAATTTATAACAAATGGAAAATTCCGAAGTATAAAATACACAAGACTAAACCTGGTTTTTTTATTTTTATCTTACGATTTCGAGAACTCCAACCATTCCATGTTCTTCTCATACGCAGAAATCGAGGCCCGATCTGAAGGGTTATCTGCCCCTACATTAGAAGTCGTCCTATACTGACCATCTCAGGTGTGATATACTTTACAGTTTTAAAGGTAGTTCAGTCGAGCGTGACCTGTTTTGGGAGAGCAATAAGTGATTATACTTCAACAAAAATCCAATTGGGGATTTATATGTCTCTGGCTAAACTTCAGTATTTAGACACTAATGACCTGAATGCATCTCGTAATGAAATGAGGAAAAAAATTAACATGCATAAGTACTAGCTTATTGAAAATTTGCACGAAATCATAATTTTATAAATGTTTCAAGTATTTTTTTTAAATAGGTTTGTCGGGGTCTTATATGCTTACTCCAAGTTTAAATAAAAATTAAATCAGCGTTTTTAAATATTCTATTCTAGCTATATTGATGTTTTTACATAAATAATAACTAACTAACTAACTAAATAAATAAATAAAAATTGATAAGATATTTTCTCAACATCAACAATGCAATCCAGCAGAGATTTAAATAATAAATCTTCGTTTTTTTAAACATTTCATTTTACCTTGATTATAAATAAATAAATAAATAAATAAATAAATAAATAAATAATAAATAAATAAATAAATAAATAAATAAAATTTATTTAATAAAAATATAAATACTATGATTTTTCTTATGTTTATTTTTTATAACTAGATGATTTGATATTCATCTTATTGAACCGACAAATCCAATGCTGAATAGTTAACTGCAATATTTTATTTATTTTATTTTATTTTATTATTTTAATTTATTTTATTCATCGACCTGAACTGTGAAAAGAATGCAACATAAACCTGGCACTGGTAAGGACAAAGCCAAGTGTAACGTTTTGGAGAGAGAGAGAGAGAGAGAGAGAGAGAGAGAGAGAATTATCACTCTCAAGTCACAAATATTGTTCAATAAATATGATCAATATACAATAATATTATTTTTTATTTTAACAATCAGGACATGATCGGGACATGGTCAAAATGCGATATAATAATCTAAAAGTTCATGAGAACTTAAACAAATCCAGTGGCGGATCCAGCGGGGGACACAGGGGGCCCGTGCCCCCTCCCCCCGCCCCCAGTTGCTCCGACTTTTCCCCTCTCATTCACAGCTAATTGTCAATCAACCACCGTAATGACCAGGTAATTAGTGGTATTGATTACTTAATCCCTGTACACAGGTAGGAAATTGCAATCAGGTGATGATGTAATTTACCAGTTCGCTGAAGCATGAAAGAATCCAGGTAGTACTGACCAGTCTTAGGTGATAATGTTAGTTACCTGATCGCTGAGGCGTGAAAGAAGTAGATAACGTTAATTAGTAATACTAATTAAGAGACTTCCATGAAGAGTGATTTCATTAATCATACGTGAAGTATTTTAACCAAGGGACATGGCCAAAGAGAGAGAGAGAGAGAGAGAACTAATTTTTGACACACAAGATTATCTTTTTTGTATATTTTTGCACGATGTTCAGTCCAAATGTTGTACATTTTTATTCTTTAATTGGTTTTAATGGGAAAAAAATCTGTCTCATTTCACTTTTTATTCTATTCGTCCTTTTATCGGCTTTACGGAACAAATCCGTCTAAAATAATCAGTGGTTGTTTTTTTTTCCTAGTGACAAGATTCTTGTGTTCGGTTGCACCTTTAATGCACATTATACAATGATGAAACTGACTACTAGTCATTTTAAAACTAATAATATATTAAAATTAATTTGAAAGTTCAGATGGATGTCATACAGTTCATTTAAAACAAGTGTCGAAAAGGGGTGGGTGTAGTGGGAGACCTACCCCTTCGGTATATGGGTATATGTAGCAGGCAGGTCAGTTGGTAGCGGTTGGTCCGTAAGTAAAGGAGGTCGAGGGTTTCGTCTCTGGTCAGGTCTGACCCAAGAATTGAAAAAGTGCAATGACTGTAATTTTATCACGAACCGTTTGAAAATCTAATAAATATTAGTTATAAATTTATTTTTCGTCACTCTGTTTTGTTTATTTGAGTATAATTAAAACAATTTTAAATCCGTTCAATAGACAATTATTTAAATGTAAATGTTAATTTTAATTAAGTCATCTTCAATGTTGCTTCCTAAGAATAATAACATGGCTGGGAATAATCGTGTTGTATTTCATTTAGGGTTAAATGTTTTATGGCATTGATTACTTTTGAAACTTGAATAAAATAGATATTATTATTATTATTATTATTATTATTATTAGTTAAATGAAATAAATAAAAAAATGTGCATATTTTTTCTGAACTTTTGTTATTTTAACGTCTCATACTCTATTAGTTAAATAAATAAGAATTATAATAAAATGGAAAATAAAAATGTGCACGTTTCATTACTACCTATTTTTTTCTAACTTGATTTAATTCTTTAATAATATTTTAAATAGAAAAGGGCACAATGTTGTATTAGATCCAGTAGGCTAGTATTTGACCATGATAGTCTATACATATCCATAGTATATACATACCGGTAGTCTATCATATTGGCCCTTATCCACTGACTGAATTGATACAAATATTGTACCACCTAAATTTCAAATTAAAAGTGGAATGGATTTTTTTAAAGGTACCACAAAGATTTTTATAACTGAATTTTCATCACGATGTGAACTTTATCATAAAAACCAGACATTTTTACTTTTCTATATCTTTAATAAGAAAAAAGCTGTTTATAAAAACAGTGCTGTGCACTTTCTAATGAGTTTCATAGGGAAATTGAGTAAAATGTCACCATATTTTATATCAAAAAGTGGAATGGATTTTTTTCAAGATATTTTAGTCATTTTTATATTTGAATATTCGTGACAATATGTACTTTTCACTGAGAACTAGACATTTTCAGAAAATAAAGTTGTTATTGGTGAAATTTAAATTTGAAAATCGGGTATATCTAGTTCCCATTGTAACTTAACGGGCTGGCGATCGCACAGGTGACTTAATACAGGTGATGAGACCATCGTCTTAAACGCATCAATGGTTTACGGTCGGACCTTGATTTCTGTACATGTTCTTCTTCTGTTTTCTTATTGTTATCATCTTCCTTTTTAATATCAGCATGACCACCGCCATCTTGTTTTACCGTGTATGACGTCAGAGGAACTTTCTGTACACCTTCATCTTTGAGCTCTATAATAGATTAATACATCATAACGACTTATGTATTGTTTGGTATACCATAGTGTCAGTATTTTGTCTGTATGTTAAGGGTGTTGAAGATTAATACTAAGATATTGGATTAAGAAAAATCGCGCAATAAACATTAATTCATCAACATTTCCGGAGCTCCCGGTCTCACTTCCCTAATGACACGTGTTTTACTTTATCCGACAGTTTTATTTGCTTTTGGAATGATGCTTTGGATATTGACGGGTATGATTTTGTTGGATTTGTTATACTTAGTAGTACAAAATGTACAATAATATGGTAAAATAATGCATTGGAAATCAATCATCACATGTCGTTTAGGAATACTATAGTACATGGCAATACTGTTTCGAGGAACGACAATATACCACTGTCAGTCTTGTTTTAGAGCGCCCAAATTACATGTGGCATTTTTGGTAAAAATTATATGACCTGGATACAATGGATATGGATACCGTATCTGTTTTTAACAAAGATGCATTCACTGTGATATCCATTTATTTTCTCCTTATTCTGATGTTCGTATGTCATATGTGTTAATTTTTTCTAAAGAAACCAATGCGTAATATATATTACGTTGGAACCGTTTTGATTTTGTTTTTCATTCTGTGTAGATTTAACTCGACTATCTTTACAGACACAATTCTTTCAACTCAACAATTGAAAGCGAGATCTGCGTGAAGATGAAAGAAGATCTGTTTTATATTGCATACACACGAATATTTTAATGCAGTTCCAAAATTATTTCAGTTTGACAAAGATCTGAGTGTTATCCATGTACATTAAATAGACCACATTAATATTAACAACAATCTGATAATAGCTGATAATAACCGATAATGACAGAAACCAATTATTACAATTGATAATGTAGTCTTTATCTGTACTGATGATCATATTATCTTAAAATATCTCCTCTCTCTCTCTCTCTCTCTCTCTCTCTCTCTCTCTCAGAAAGTATATATGCATGTAAAGTAAAATATAAAACATTATGTTTTTTGACAAATTGAAAAATCACTGGATTGGTTATATGGTTTTACTCTCAATTATGTTATTAATGTTTGACATAGGAATATTATCATGCACCTTTTATTTAATCAATTTTCAGAATTTATCAAATGTTGACGCAAGTTTTGGGTGAAATTTGATATTCGACATCCACTGACTCGTATAAATAAGACGTTGAGTTATTAATTAGTTTTGAGGTCCGTGGCCATTGGACTTGTGCTTTGAGGTCCGTGGCCATTGGACTTGTGCTTTGAGGTCCGTGGCCATTGGACTTGTGCTTTGAGGTCCGTGGCCATTGAACTTGTGCTTTGAGGTCCGTGGCCATTGGACTTGTGCTAATACTGATTATGGTTTATAAAACTATTTTTCATATCGATTAAATACCGGCAACAAATGCAATTAGCGAATCGGTGACAATG
Organism: Anadara kagoshimensis; assembly: GCA_021292105.1. Lineage (NCBI taxonomy): Eukaryota > Metazoa > Mollusca > Bivalvia > Arcoida > Arcidae > Anadara > Anadara kagoshimensis. Next base: position 14,058,216 of record CM037872.1, read on the forward strand.
TAAAACTATTGCATTTCTGATTTTATTAAAGGTAAATCTAAAAGCTGTTTCAATTTGTAATTTTTGACATTTTTAGATGATTACATATAGGAAATGTCGGATTTGCCCGGTAAAGATATGTTGTAAAACTTGTGCATAGTTTGAACACCCAATATAAGATTTAATGTGCACTGTATCTCGTTATTATTTCGATGTAGTCGTATTTGTCAAAAGTTGAACACTAAACTACCGATGGCGCCGGATCGCCATCTCATCCGAGTCGGTCCCTCGTTAGTGACAGTTTCCAGTCATTAGCTAACTCTATCTCGGCCACTCAGCAGCTGAGCTTCAGACCGTTTTTGTTAGCTCAGTGTTAAACTTATGACAGGACTGTACTGCAGATTGAGCAAATTAATTGTTATGATAACGTTGACTTAGCCGGTATCAATACTACAATGTATATTCGAATTATTATAAAATTGATGAATCAATGACCCCAACGGTGACTTTGGGGATCTGACAGTGATGCTTTTAAATCGATTTCACTTCGGTTATGAAGTCCATTCCGTTTACCATAGTGTATTTACGTAACGTACACAAAAGTGATCACGTAATACGTAACATGGATTCACAATGATTATCACAACATCCGGTAATGCTTACACACACAGTATAACAATACTTACCCATGTTTAATAAATGAACGGATCATAAGATTCCATATACATAGCATGTGAATATATTTGTATCAGATGCAACGTCCACGCTTACGAATCGCACACAAACATACCGGTTTATTTATAAACCAAACTGAGGAAATAGCTACATGTACCTAACCCTCAGTGAGGAAATGGCTACCTAACCCTCAGTAACGATGAACATGTTAACATGTAGGATGTTGTTAATGGATCATAGAGTATTATCGACCTTCATCCATGTGTATGATACAACTGGACCGTCCAAACAGATCAATAACCAGGAATTAACGGTCACTGAACACAATATTTACATCACGGTTGGTGATAAAAATAGACTACCACGTGCTATGCATGATTCGCAGAGTAGGAAACTATCCGCGTTCCATATACAACGTACCACCAATTTCTTTGGTGATAATATCAATACAGAAATGAGTATTATAATTATAGAAGACGATTGCGTTGATTCGAAATAATAAAAGGGAGACAACCGCTGCTATTTAAACCAGTCAAGAGTATTAATTTCTTACTAAACCAGTATCAATGTTACAGCACTAGACGGCCTATCAATGTTACAGCACTAGACGGCCATCAATGTTACAGCACTAGACGGCCTATCAATGTTACAACACTAGACGGCCGTTTCGGAATAAAATTCCTCATTAGTAGTGTTCGGACCAAAATTGTGGAAATCAAATATGTTTAAGATGTTGAAATGAAAAAATAGCAGAAGCAAAATGTATTTTACCAAACTTATATCGAGATGTCACCATAAAGATAAAGTAGCAGACACTTTTACCTATGCATTGCGCTCAGTGCAATACTCAGGGATGGTTCTTAGGTGTGCCAAACATACCGGCACCGGTTTTAAAAGTATTTTTCACAGGACCCCGTTACTTTAATTTCTAAATGTTAAGTGCTAGGCGAAAGAACAATGACTACCCTTTTCAAGTCCTGGTAAGGACCGGCTAGGTTTCAAACCCCGACCTTTCTACATCCGATTCGAGCACTCTATAACTTTTATTTCTAAATGTCAAGTACTGTTGGGGACAACAGCCGCTACCTATTTTTAATTTAGACCCGACAGGGCTTCGAACCCTGACCTCCCACAACCTGAGCTAGCTCGAGCACCATGCCAATTGAGCTCCTAACACATAGCAAAGCTGTTATATCATAACGAAACACTGTTCTTTGTTCGATTAAGATTATTTTTAATTTTACTTCAAAATCGCCATTAAACATATGTTAACATAACCTAATTTTCTTTTTTCTTTTTTCTTTCTTTTTTTTTTTTTTTTTAATTTTTCAATAAATTTTATTTTATAAACTAAAGTATTTTAATAAGCACACATTACCTGTTTTCCCATCTTTAACTCCGTTTTGGTGAGCTAACTTGTACGACGACATCCTAAGTTCCAAACTCTACAGATGTCATAAGGTGAACTTGCTCCAAATTTGTTGACATTCAAAAGTTCTCCTAGCACCAACCTCTAACAATATGATAAGTATCCCTCAGTTCCAACTTTATCAGATGAAGGTCCCGGTTTCGATCGAGTTCTTACTTTGCCCTTGACAAACGAAGATCTTGGTTTCGGTCGAGGTTCCAACTAATGTCGCTGTCGAAGGAAGGTATCAGGTTCGATCTATCGATACAGAAAGTTATCAAATCTGTTGATGTTTCAAGCTGTCGTCTGTCAATATATAAATAAAATACAATACAGACCTGTCTAAAGTTAAAGAATTGGTACCTCATCGACAGCTCATCTCAGTTCTTCGTTTCTTCGTTTCTTATATCTCGACAGCTTTTCGTCAGGTGCTATCTACAGGCCCGTAGCAACGTTTTTGAAAGTGGGGGGGCCACATTTTGTGTAATTCTACCTCGAGGGCACGAAGTGCCCGAGCCTACTAGGGGGGTCTGGGGGCATGCCCCCCCAGAAAAATTTTAAAAATCAGAAGGTCTGAGACGTCATTTCCTGCATTCTCATATATCAATCAGCAGGTGGTTTAATCGGCACATTTTACATACAATTTCTAATTTTAATTATAAAAATTCACAAAGTTGTACTAACGGATTACCAAAATTATTGGTGGAGAACACAGAGATTTCTTTGGAAAAAATTTGGTAGGACCACGAACCTTCCACAAATAATATGACAGAACTTTTTGATACCGGCTCTGAAAGACCTGAGATGGCCCCCCCCCCCCCCCCCCCCCCCCCCCCCCCCCCCCCCCCCCCCCCCCCAGAAAAAATTTAAAAATCAGAAGGTCTGAGACGTCATTTCCTGCATTCTCAATTTGATTCTGTCTTCCAATATTGTTTCTTGTTTCAACTTGATTTTTTTTGATTTCCGCAATATTTCTGGACAATATACTCTAATACATGGTGATTATATAACATCAAATTAAAAGTCTCCAATACGATTTCGGAAGTCACTCTAGAATGATAACACGCGGAATAGGAAACGGTACCGTATGTTCTCCAGTCCGGATTTGACCTTTGTTTACACACTATTTAAACGACAATCACATGCTAGCTTCAGTAAAACTATCACAAAGATTAAAATTATATAGCTTACGCGTTCATGAAGTTATTCAAGTTTATTTTTAACAGGTTTTCATACATTTTTTCTAAAATATTTTTATAAGTCCACAAAAAAGTGGGGGGGGGGGGGGCCCGGCCCCCCCTGGCCCCCCGGATACTACGGGCCTGATCTATATCTCGGCAGTTTTTCGGTCACTGGCTTTATACATCGTCACTGAGCCAGTCGAACTTCGAGTTTTCGTTAGCTCAGTGTTAAACTTTCGACAGGTATGTACTGTATACTTTAGGCATAATGTTGCAATAAAACGGATACACGTGGTTCTTACTTTAGATGTCATATAATATGACGTAAGGTTAAAATCTAGGATTTTTGTAATTTTATGGATTTTATTTCTGTAATTTTAAGGTTAGTCAGTTTTATAATACATAAATCACCGGTCCTTCAGATTCAGATATCTGTTTAATTCAACTCCATATGTAGTCCATATCGAATAATAGGCTTATTCGTCTCCAGTTCCACAAAGTCTTTCAATTTCTAAACAAAATTTCCCATAACTTAAACCCGTCGTATTTGAAATGTTCTATGCATCTTTGTATTTCAGATATTCACGAATTTAAGATGTTGTTTTGAAGATCTCTCTAATTTGTCAATTTTTATATGTAGTAACAGAAAATGTTGCCAAAAGTTGCCAGTTTTAAGTGGGCGAGTGGTCTAAACATCTTAACGCCTGGGTTCGAATCCCAATCTGAGACACATTCTATCTGACATTTATTTCAGTCGACATGTAAACTGACCTAGTAAAATATGTGACATTGTGTCTAAAATTTCTGTGTATTTATACGTATTTCATTTAATTCAGACACATACATAAACTATAGAGTTATGTCGGTATTCAGTGTGACGGTACATGTTTACAAACATAATATCCAACGATTATAACATCAGCGACTGTAAATTTACATGTGCATATCCCACCTGTTACAAAGTCAACGACTTTTGAATTTTCATTAAATACACTAGTAGTAGTTGGTTTAAAAATAGAATGTTTAAAATTTTAATCTTCTTACTCGCTTTTCAAATCTGGCAAAGATCCTTTACTTTTGCATGTTATGCAATTGCAAAATAAATAAAATTTCAATCGTGTATGTAACAAGTTTTAGCAAAAGTAATTTTTACAAAAGTAAAATGCAACACTTATAAACAAAATGGTAAAGTTAGAAAATAAACAAACGTGCATACTTACATTACATGTATAACATAATCTTCTTCAGTATACAGAGGTCAACTCTACAACTGTATTCCAGGTCAGAAGATATACAGGTCAATCACCACTAACCTCATACAGTCCAGTATAGTACAGCTGGACATTGGCTACATAACCGGTTTATAAACATAATGAATATGTATAGGATCTGGGGACAATTACCACCTACCATACACTGGTAGTGTTACTGAATAGGGCCTTAAATAAGTTTTTAAATATATAACAGATTCAGCATGACATATTAATGGTGACAATGATCATGAGTTTACATGCAAGGGCTCAGGGATTTAAACATCTGAGGACGGTTGGTTGCGGTGCATACGGATTAATACGGATAACGGAATCTTGCCAACCATGAAGAATTATTAATAATGATTTATACATGAAATACAACCTCAAGGAAAAGAAGGTGGTTGGTCGGTAGTTTTACATCACATCGTCAATTTTGCATCTATATGTTCCATGTGGTGCGAAACTCCTGATCTATTTTGCATACATCATTTCAAATTAAAATTGGCAAATTAAACTCGCTTTATCTTGACGAGTAAATGCCAACGACAATAGTACAATGTTCCAGTTCATGAACAAAGTTGAACCCTGAACCATAGAGGAAATCGTATGCAGATGATGGCTATTGCATACACCAACTATACCACAGAAAGAAATCAGAAAGGTTAATGTCAGAAATACAAGAATTAAGAGAGCACCCCTGCAAGGGCGTGTGGTAGAATATCCATCACGGAAATACTCAAGCACCTTCCCGTTTGACATCAGAGACTGCTCCGATATCTATACTATTCTGTTAAACAGCAAGAAAAGTGCGGGTAATATTGCTTGTCAACTTCGCGCAATGTTGTGTTATATAAAGAAACCTGATTTGACTTCATTGCGCTGTTGTTTATTAATTTATTTGGCGTTTTTTGTAAATGCGTGTTTTATTCTATGATTAATGCAGGTGTAAAGATAAAAAATGAAATAAATTTTGTGTTTGTTAATTTCATCACATTGCTGTCGACTAATCGACATAAGAGATAAAAAAAAACAATTAAAATTATTCTTAGTTTTACTTTACCACGTAACTCTTTACTACCACAATAAGTGAATGATAAAGCGTGGCGCTTTGATTGACCAACCCGTGACGTCCTTTCTGGGTTCTTTGGGTAGGTACCCCTTTTCAATGACGTCCGTAACAAGTTTTTTTGATCTCGCAGTAATCTTCACTGCCTTGTGTGAGATTGGAAAATCATGGAGTGTGTAATAAAGAGGGGTGTTTTCGATAACGTCCGTACTGTTTTCTAGATCTGATTTCAATCCCATTTTTTTGTTCAAGCTCGAAGATAATTTTTAACCTATAATTTGTCCATAGAAAAACTGGGATGTTTTCGATAACGTTATTACGAGTCTTGGAGTGAATTTCAATTCTTTTTTTTTTTGCTGAAGCTCGGGTTAAAAGTAAAATTAAATGAGTAATGATTTAGACCTGCTTTGGTCAGACTGTGCCCACAAGTCTTGGCACGGCTCCGACCATAGCAGGTATTATAGTGTGCGCTGAAAGATGTTTGAAGTTATTTGGCCATGTTAGATTGGGTTATAAAAAGTGTTATTAAGTTAGAGTAAGAGTAGAGTTGAGCGATTTTATTATTAATCCACGTTTGATTTCAGTAATTAATTGTACAGAAATGTCTTATATTTCATATTTCTACCATATTTTTGTGTTTTCGACATTAAGGGTTCCAAAAACCCTCCAAAGTTTATGTCAGGCTGGGTAGCGGAGATAACCCTCCCGCTGTACCCGATAAGGTAAATTTAGGGGACACAAGTACGGAAAAAATGATGATTGGAATGTATCGCTATCTAATCTTCAGAGTAAGAGACAGAAATTCAGAGTTCACAAAGATTATCCCGGATAAAGTATTGAAGGAAAAGCATTTAGATTTGTTTCCAGTCCTCACATATTAACGCAAACATACACGCTGTAGTGCTTAACACACACACACACACACACACACACACACACACACACACACACACACTTTTAATATGTATGCAACCGAATAGAGAAATTTACAGGAACAAAAGCCTTACCCCAGGGAACTTTCACGTCATTATGATTGTCATCTCAATGATAAATTTAAAAAAAAAAAATAGCATGGCCACTTCTTACGTGAAATAAGAGTTTGAAAGGTCCTTGTCCAAGAGATCATGCAGTAAAACCCGGGTAAACTAGGCCAAAAAGTCTGAAGGTTAATTCTTGTAGTTGAGAAATAGTGTTTAACTTCCCAGTCAAAAATATTCCACTTATATCAAGATGTCGCCAGCTATAGGCGAAGGTGCATAAATTTCGCCTGTGCGCTGCGCTGATGGCATTATACAGCAGGGTTCTTTTGCGTGCCAAGCCCACAGTGACATGGGTCTCGTTTATTATAAGTTCCCATCTGAAAAAATCGTGACTTTTATTTCGTAACGCCGAGTGGCTTGGCGAAAGAACAGTCACTACCCACTTTCAGGTCTTGGGGCAGACCCGGCCGGGGATCGAACCCACGACATCCCACTTACAGGTTGATCACTCTACTAACAAAAGCTATCGCAGTGGTTTAATTCATGTAAGAAAAAGTCTCTAGTTTTTGAAAACCAATTTCCTACGCGTCAACTCGTTTCCGATTTTCCGTGGTCAGGTGAGCTATAAATGAGGTGTCTGAGGTCCGCTAAGCCAAATCCACGCTTATCGTCTATGCCATGTGAAAAATGACGCCGAAAGATTCAGAATTTTCTCTGCGATTATTTCAGACACGGTGCACTCTTGAAATGAATACGTTGTCCGCGTTCGCCATTTCTTGCTCTCAAACGAATTTGTTTTTGGTGAAATCAAATCTCAAATCATAGTTCCGCATCCAGAAAACGTGAATAATTAGAAATTGACACCATAACAGATGTAAAAGATCTCTCTCTCTCTCTCTCTCTCTCTCTCTCTCTCTCTCTCTCTCTCTCTCTCAAGTTTATTCGGTTGGTTTGCATGATATTTTTCAGCTTTTCGTGTCGAGATTTGTTTAAATCTCAGGGATTAATCCAAACTCAAGATAATATTGCTTGTCAGTTTGTATTCATGATTTACTATTGCGGCCTTTAGATTTATAGTACACAATATTGATATTAATGTCACACAGTGCTTTCACGGGCATTTAAAATTCTTTGCAGCTTGGAAATTGGGGTGAGCATTACACTCATTTTTAGATATTGTTCTCGGATGCAGTTTGTCCTTTTTTATTCACTAGAAACTGTTATACAACACAATGGACAGAGTACCGACAACATTCTCTTCTTCTGATAGAAATCTGCGACATAAATCGTCTTCAATCCAAGTCTCAGCGTTAATATAGGATCAACCCATGATGTCATAACCACTAGGCAACCGCACGGTCCGGGATCAGAAGATAGTCTCCGTATAACATTGGCTCCGTCTGCGCCAAATTCAGCCTTGAACCATAGCCACTCCACGATTAAAGGCTGCTAGCTTAAACACTAGGCAACTGTAGACCAAGAACAGAAGATGACTATTTTATGAAATAGGCACCGACTGCACCAAGTTGAACCCTGAACCACAGACGCCTTGTGGTTAAAGGCTGGTACCTTAACCACTAGGCAACAGTAGCCCAGGGGAGTTTTACCCTGAACCACAGATGCCACTAGGCAACAGCAGTCCAGGGGCAGATGATGGCTATTGTAAGCAATAGAACACCAACTGTACAATGCAAGACAGAAATCAGAAAAGTAAAAAGTCAGAAATAGCTAAAGAATTGAGAGAGCGCCCCCAAAAGGGCGAGTGGTCAAAATATCCATCACGGATATAATGAACCACCTTCCCGTTTGATATCGGAGACTACTCCGACGTCTTAAACTGTTCGAGAACAGCACGGGAAACTGAACTGATCAACACTGCGTAATGTTGTTTTATAACGGCATCTGAAATCAATTCATTATTGTGTCGTTTAGTAATTCTTTTAATATTAACTTTGTAAAGGCATTTTATATTTCATGTTTTATTCTGATATAAAGATAAAAATTAGTTTTCTTTTTGTGTTAATTAGTTTTTTCATTGTTTATTTTGGCTTATTACAACAAAGATAAAATACAAATAAAATTTAAATATTCTTTGCTATGGCATTCCACGTAACTCTTAACTACCGCAAAATAGTTTAATGAATGGTGAACACAGTTCCAGAGTGAAGTCATGTACGATTTACCTATGTTACATGTGGAATTAGCTTAACCCGGAGATAGACAGTAAATTAAAGTAAATCATGATTTAAAACCACTAACACGCTGTTATATATATACACCACTGACACACAGAGAAGGGGCAATTATACCCCCACACCCCAACCCCCACACAGACACATCCCCCGCACACAAACTATAGAAACGTATATCTAAATTTGAAATAAAAAAAAAAGAAATTATATATACAGATATGACCAACTAATAAAACAAAACGTTTCTTCATATGTGAATTTAAGCGTAGATGGAGTTTTCTAGATACATCCCAGAAACAACCGCCATCGGCGTATTGGGATAATTTGGAAGTGACTTCCGAGATGCAGTTAGATAAGTCATTAACTGCGATGTTGAACAGTGTAGGGGAGATAACTGAGCCTTGCGGCGATCCATTGTCTAGTTGTTTTTCGTGAGAAAGTGTGTCTCCTACTCGCACTTTAATCTTTCGGTTTTGGAGAAAGTTTTTAATAAAGGCAAAGATTTTACCAGAAATGCCAAATTGCTTGAGTTTAATGAGGACTCCGTCATGCCACTTGAAGTAAAATGCCTTTTCAAGGTCTAGGAAAACCGCTGCAAGAAATTTCTTTTCTGCCTGAGCTTTCCGGATGTCTGTCTGTAATCTGAGTATATGGTCTAATGTCAAGCGACTTTTTTTTAATCCGCTTTGATTTTTGGATATAAGATTGTTAGTGTATAAGTGGTACGTCATTCTATCGTTGACCATGCGTGGTTTCCATGAATTTGCATATTGCCGATGTAAGTGAGATAGATATGTAGGACGTCGGGTCCGACAGGGGTTTGTTAGGTTTAGGGATAGGAACCACAATAGCCGTTTTTCACTTAACGGGGAGGGCCACGGAGTCCCAAGATTTATTTATGAGGTCCAAAATTAGTTTATGTGTGAAGTCTGGCATATGTTTTATGATATTATAGGTTATTTTTCGTCACCCGGTGGTGTTTTTGATTTTTTGTATACGACCATTTTTATGTTCGATCAGATTGAAATTTTGGTTTAGAGGGCTATTTGACTTGGATTGTGTCTCATGAGAGTCATTTATCTTTTTATGGTTTATTTTTATGTTGACCAAAGTCAGGGTCCAAGTTTTGGCGGAGGTATCAGTTATCAGGTTAGCTTTATCTTGCGCGGACGTGGCGCCCTCTATGACCGGGATTTGCCTTGGGTGTTATTTTTCATTGTTTTTACTTTGGTCCATACTTGTTTTATATTAGAGTGGTTGTTTAGGGCGTTACAGTATTTTCCCAGTGGTCTTTGCAGGCTTTATTTATTATTGATTTAAGTTTTTTATGTGCGAGTTTGAAGTTTTGAAAGTCTACGGGATTTTTGTTTTTCCTAAATTTATTATATACATGTAGTTTAGTTTTGTATTTACGGGCGTCACCACATTCCTTACATTCATCATCGCGCAATGTTGTGTAAAATAAAGATACCTGATTTGACTTCATAGTGGTGTCGTATATTAATTTATTTGACATTTTCTTTGTAAATGCGTTCTTTATTTTATGCTTAATGTAGGTATAAAGATAAAAAATTATTTCATTTTTGTGTTTGTTAATTTCATCACATTGCTGTCGGCTAATCAAAATACTAGTATAAGATAAAAAACAATTAAAATTATTCTTAGTTTTTACCATAACAAGTGACTCTTTACTACCACAATAAGTGAATGATTCAGCGTGTCGCTTTGATTGACCAATCCTTGACGTCCTTTCTTGGTCCTTTGGTTGGGTATCCCTTTTCGAGGACGTCCGTAACAAGTTTTTGGTCTCGTAATCTCCGCTTCGATTCGATGTATAGCTTGTGTGAGATTGGTCAATCACAGACTGTGTAATAAAGGGAGATGTTTTCGATAACGTCCGTATTGTTTACTAGATCTGATTTCAATCCCATTTTTTGTTCAAGCTCGAAGATAATTTTTGACCAATAATTTTTTCATAGAAAATGAGGAGGAGTCATTAACAATAGATTACGGGGTCGGATGAGACTTTAAAAACAGGTGGCCCGTGTCACGGCAGGCGTTGCATATCATTCAACACCCTCCCTGTGCATTGGCCTGAGCACACTGCAATGGTAAACATTTCCACCAGATAACCAAGAACTGGTGACTTCGCGATATAAGTGAAAAATTCTTGACTCCATCATCCTTTTTATTTATATCCTCCTCTATGTATACATTGTGAAGTATAGGTATACAATACACGTGTGCATAAGTTCTTTGTGAAAGATGGTGCCCGTTCAAAATAAAGTTTTATAATTAGTGGTACATATATGTGTTGCCATACACTGTGTCTATTCTTATGTTACTTGTTGTTGTTTGTGTCTCTGGCTATTTCAAGGATGTTTGTTTCAGCTGCTATTTTCTTTTTCGTTCATTTGTAGCATTTTAACATAACTAAAATTGAATATTTCGTGTTTGATTTAGTTATTTATATACAACCTTCTTTTTTAACTCTAAATAGGTTGTTCCCGACATTTGTTCCTTTTCAACCAGTCTGGACGGTAGTCACATTTTCTTCTTGAAGGATTCCTTTTGCTTTACTTTCAATAATTTTGTTTCTAAGCGAAACTAATTATAATTTTGTTTTTCCGGAAATGTAATAGGAATTTTTATGACTATTTTTATTCTATGTTAATTTTTACCTTACTATTCTACTTATATTGCCAAGCTAAAGAGCGTGACTACTAGCGCCTTATTTTATGAAAATCATTTAATGCATATCAATGTTACAGCCTTTGAGATTACAAACAACGGATGCGTGGAGGTTAAAACAGACGGACAGTTGGACAGTGCAAATTTAGATGTCCACCTTCGAGTTAAGTTATGAACATTTACTGTCATATTACACCCGAAATATAAATCGTTCCCCCTTTAGAGTGTCAAAAGATGATAAAGACCTTCTTTGGATTAAATCGTGTGAAAGAATTCACAACGCTTGACGAAGTTTCAGAAAAATAAATCTCTAAAAGTACGGTTGAATTCTTTTTCTCAAAACGCATTTTATTTTTTTTATTTTATTTTTTTTTTGCTTCAACCACAAATATCCGTGTTTGAAACGATCCAGTGTGTGTCCAAGTTAAAAAACTTATAATTATTCTAACGCATTACAAAGATATAGCGCATCACAAATTACTTGATTGGTTGATTGAACTGATGAGGTTTCACGTCCCAAGACATCGGAACCATCATGCATTTGCAGCTCTGCATGTGATCAATTTTAAATCGTTCCTCTTTGTTAAGACTACTGCGGTAGCTCAGTTGGTCGAGCGCTCACCCCGTAAGTGGTAGGTCGTGTGTTCAAACCCTGACCGAGTCTGATACAAGACTTAAAAGCGGGTAGTGATTATTCTTTCGCCAAACGCTCGGCATTACGAAATGAAAGTCACGGTTCTTTCTGATGGGAACTTTAGATAAACGAGGTCCCGTGTCACGGTAGGCGTGGCACGATAAAGATACAATGCAATCAGCGTAACGCATAGGCAAAATGTCTGCACCTTTGCCTCTAGCTGGCGACGTCTCGATATAAGTAAAATTTTGTTAAACACCATTACTCAACTCAACCCTTTGTTAAGACCGGCGATTTCACTATTGACATTCATACAAATACGTATTAAGGAATCAGTCTATGGGGGAGAAGATGTGAAAAATTCGTTGGTACTTCGAGGTGGTAAAATATGGGGTACGAGAGAGTACGAAAATGTCACAGTGACATTCGCGCGTATTTATCACACGTGTGTGAAGAATTCGTACGAATCTTTCACACGTGTGACGTATTCGTATGTGCGACATCAACAAGGCTCAAAACAATTTCAAACTTATCAAGTTTAATTCTATTACGGATTGAAATTGAAGTACATTTTTCAATGTGGGAAAAGGCGGATACTTGTTATTTAGATTTTACATTTTCCCTGATATTGTACACTTTAAATTATAATTATTTTTAAGAGTGTTAATTATGACAGGTGTACCAAAATTTTATAACAATCACAGAGCTAGATATTCAGGAGACAGGTATCGACTATGGGCTTACCCGGTGTAATGATTATGGGGAGTGGTTTGCTTGTCCGCGGCATACTGACTCAGTGAGCTAGCACTTAAAGTTGTCATGAGTGTACATTTGTGACCAACATTTACTACATTTGTGGTTCGTTACTACATGTGACACTATTTTGTTCTATTTGTGACAGTTACTACATATAGGGATCCCACAGTGCGCGCTAGTACAAGACAGGCCACAAAACACACTCGTATACCTCAAGGTTATACGAACCTGTTCTTATATTACTAGTATTAATCTTTAGACATTGTTAAACTTGGTCTCTTTTTTCGGAGAGCTACAAGAAATCTAAGGCGATGTTCAACAACATTATAAGGACAACAGCTCGCAAAAGTGAACACAATATGGACCCGTTAGTGACAAAATAGCTAAAAGTAACAGTCTGCACTCGTGGACAAATATCCTTTCGCCAAGCACTCGGGATTTAGAAAATAGTCACGGGGTCCTTCGGAAGAGACCTTAAAACCGATGTCCAGTGTCACAGGCGTGTCACGTTAAAGAATTTTGCCTGCATATTGCACTGAAAGCACTACAGAGGTCAAAACTGCTACTTTACCTATAGCTGATGACGTCTCGATATAAGTGAAATATTATTGACTTATACAATAAGTACAACCCAATTCAATAAATCAACCAATCAATCATGAACAAATAAAAACGCATGTTTTTGTTGCTAAAATCATGTTGCACTATCACCATTTCAGCTAAAGTACAGTCGTAAAATTTCGTGAATAATTTTGTTTGGTAATGTCAAGAAGAATGTTCGTCTAGAGCCTCAACATTTGGTCATCATTAGGCGTCTAAATTTTCAACGCCTACTTCATTAGACGCTGGACTTCATTAAGAGTTGCTATATGCCCTTTCTCCCATGACCACGCTTTACTGTGATATAATACGGAATGTATGGTGGCTTATGGAATAGACTGATGTATTATCTCGTTTAAACGACTTAGAATCCTGTAAAATAAACAAAAAAAAAAAAAACCCGTAAATATATCCATTTTACTAGTGATCTACATGTATATGTAATAAAGCAGTGTAGTAAACTCTTTTTAACAATTCAAGCTTAAACAAAAACAGGATTAAAATCTGCCAAAATTTACAGGATCACAATCCAGAAGCAGAGTAAAAACTTTGAAACTTACAAATTAGGTTAAACACCTGGGAACAGACGTTTGCTGCTCGGAAGGGTAAGCACCTCCTGTTTAGCTATTTTAACTACATGTATATAAAAAAAGAAAACAACAATATTTGGGTAATACCGGTAATATTTTCTTGATATAAATGAGGCATTGATAAGATGTAAACTCTCTCTCTCTCTCTCTCTCTCTCTCTCTCTCTCTCTCTCTCTCTCTCTCAGTTTATTCGCTTGGTTTGCATGAGATTTTACAGCTTTTCGTGACGAAATTTGTTTAATCTCTGGGATTAATCTAAAATCAAGATCATATTCCGTGTCAGTTCTGTATTCATGATATACTTTGTACTATTGCGACCTTTAGATTGATAATAGTACACTTGTCCACAATATTGACGTCGCAGAGTGCTTTCGCGGACACTCGGTTCACTGTCGTGGTACGCAAATTCTTGGCAGCTTGGAAACTGGGGAAGACATTATTAGATATTGTTCTTAGATGCAGTTTGCTCTTTTTTATTTACTAGAATCACAGTGGACAGAGTACCGACAACATTCTCTACTGCGACATAAATTGTCTTTAATCCATCTCTGTTTTATATAGCATCACCCCATGATCAAAGGCTGATGTCATAACCACTTGGCAACTGTAGACCAGGAACAGAAGATGACTATTATATAAAAATAGGCACCGACTGCACCAAGTTGAACCCTGAACCACAGACACCTTGTGGTTAAAGGCTGGTACCTTAACCTCTAGGCAACCGTAGCCCAGGGGAGTTAAACCCTGATCCACAAATGCCATAAGGCAAAAGCAGTCCAGGGGCAGATGATGGCTATTGTAAGCAATAGAACACCAACTGTACAATGCAAGACAGAAATCAGAAAAGTAAAAAGTCAGAAATAGTATAAGAATTGAGAGAGCGCCCCCGAAAGGGCGAGTGGTCAAAATATCCATCACGGATATAATGAACCACCTTCCCGTTTGATATCGGAGACTACTCCGACGTCTTGAACTGTTCGAGAACAGCACGGGAATCTGAACTGATCAACATTGAGTAATGTTGTGTTATAACGGTCTCTGAAATCACTTCATTCTGGTGTCATGTAGTAATTCTTTTAATATCAACTTTGTAGATGCATTTAATACTTCATGTTTTATTCTGATATAAAGATAAATATTAGTTTTATTTTTGTGTATATTAATTTTTTTCACTGTTTATTTTTACTTATTACAACATGGGTAAAATGCAAATAAAATTTAAATATTCTTTGTTATGGCATTCCACGTAACTCTTAACTTCCGCAAAATAGTTTAATGAATGGTGAACACAGTTCTAGAGTCAAGTCATTTACGATTTACCTATGTTATATGTGAAATAAGCCTAACCCAGAGATAAACGGTAAATTAATGTATATCTCGAATGTGGAAAAACCCACTAACACCGCTGACACATAGACCACGCATTGTGGTACTGCATACACAGAGACGGGGCAGTTTACAAAACGGACACACCCTTTTTAGAAGTCAAAAATTATCTTCGAGCTTGAACAAAAAATGGGATTGAAATCAACTCCAAAAAACAGTACGGACGTTATCGAAAACATCCCCCTTTAAGACATGCTCTGTGATTAGCCAATCTAACAAGCCATTTATCGAATCCTAGACAGGATTACAAGACCAGAAACTTGTTACGGACGTCTTCGAAAAGGGGTACCCAACCAAAGGACCAAGAAAGGACGTCTCTGATTGGTCAACCAATTGGGCAATTTCAATCCACCATAGCCGTCAAAAATAGATCGAGCTTTGATAAATTTTTCTTTTTTACCAAAACTTTTTTTTATTACTATACTGCTTGTTTATAATAGATAAGATTAATTTTTTATAAACATTTTATTTCTTATTCTCTTAGAAAACTTTTAAAGTTTTAAAGTTTATGCTATTTTTTAATATTTAAACTTCTCTTTTTTCATATTTTTCATAGTATTTTTTGAATTTTTATACAAATTTTAAGATGTTACCATGACAATCTACTTTAAGGGAAAGCAGTCACCACTATCTAATTTTTACCCCGTCAGGTCTTATACATTATATCATACAAAATTAGTGTCTACCTTTGACACTTGGAGAGTGAACATGGAATCTACAAGTTTGCCACCAGCGTTTACCGCCCTTTTTTTACCGAGCCTTCCTTGGAGCCTGTCACCACCTGATCCTACATCAGCCACCACTTGCCATGTCTGACTAACTAGCAAAAGCAAGTGTTTACACATTGGGCGAATGCCTACATGTAGACGATAGACAAAACTAATTAATTAAAAAAATAGGTCTTATACTTTCACGGGTTGCAACATCTGGCATATCAAATTCGGAACGCTCCCACTGCTTGAAATTCAAAATTTCTTTCCAAACTAATTCGGACTACTAAGGCCTGGCATAACTCAAAATTAACTAGTCTTAGTGAACTCATGTTAAGTAAATCGAATATTTGTTCGGCTTTTAGGGAGTTCCTTTTATCTACCTTATCTATCGGCATTATTTTCAATAAAGTAGTACAGGGGACGAAGGCGGACAGAATATTTTCGGTCAACTCTAAATGCATCTTAGGGACTGTCACCTACCGCCTCCCTTAGTCAAAGAGCCCCAATCGTGTCCCCATTTAAGCATACACGGGTCTAGCTAAATAAAACACTTATCAAATTTTCATCAACCTCAAAATTGCCTCAGCGTACGTAGAGACCCGTTTTTCGACCAGAGTGGCATGACTGCTTCATCCCCAAAATTTTTTACTCAACAAATGAATTACTTTTAAGCCTACGGTAGCGTTTGTCTTGTTACGTGGCAACGACTCACTTTTAATACTAAACCACTCGTTTTGACCAATTCGCTCATGGGAGTTTATGAGATGCTAAAAATGCTGGAATTCAGCATGTTTTTATCATTGAGTCCCCACAAGGGGATACTTCAGGAGTTGAGTAATGGTGTTTAACGTCCCAGACAAGAATATTTCACTTATATCGAGACTTAAATCGAGACGTCGCCAGCTATAGGTGCAGCTAATTTGCCTGTGGTTTGCGCTTATGGCAATATACAGCAGGGTTCTTTATCGTGCCAAGCCTACCGTGACACGGGACATCGTTCATTTTAAGTTCCCATCCAAAAGAACCGTGACTTTCATTTCGCAATGCCGAGTGCTTGGCGAAAGAACAGTCATTACCTACTTTCAAGTCTTGGGTCAGACCCGGTCGGGGTTCGAACTTCAGAGATCCACTCCTGGCACACGCACTTTTCCTCATTGATTGGTAAACTTTATTTTAAATTTTGTTCAGTCCTCACAGCAAAAACTGTTTTGCCGCGGAGGTCCTAAAATGTCAATTAAAAATCATATTATATATACAAATTTCAAATATTTCTTCAAAAATGATTTCAGATATGTGATTTTCCAGAACTAAGTAACATATCTAGTGGCATATTAATTAAAAAAACAGGTTTATATATATATGAAAACAACATGAACATGATCCATCTGCTAAACCTTTTAAATCCCTCTTAATAATAATTCCACATCCAGCTGGGGACGTGAATAATTAGAAATTGACACTGAAATAGACAATTTTAGGTACATGTACGTAAACCAACAAGTCCGGCATGATGTTTGTATGTCATGTCCGAATCACAATCCAGAAGCAGAGTAAAAACTTTAATACTTTGAAACTGAGAAATTAGTTTAAACACGCGAATTTCCACCAGGGAACAGACGTCGGGTGCTCGGAAGGGTAAGCACTTCCTGTTTAGCTATTTTAATTACATGTATATAAAATAGCAAAACAACAATATTTGGGTAATACCGGTAATATATTCTTGATATAAATGAGGCATTGATAAGATGTAAACTCTCTCTCTCTCTCTCTCTCTCTCAGTTTATTCGGTTAGTTTGCATGAGATTTATCTGCTTTTCGCGACGGGATTTGTTTAAATCTCAGGGATTGACCATATTCCGTGTCAGTTCTGTATTCATGATATACTTTGTACTATTGCGACCTTTAGATTGATAATAGTACACTTGTCCACAATATTGATGTCGCAGAGTGCTTTCACGGAAACTAGGTTCACTGTCGTGGTACGCAAATTCTTGGCAGCTTGGAAACTGGGGAAGACATTATTAGATATTGTTCTTAGATGCAGTTTGCTCTTTTGTATTTACTAGAATCACAGTGGACAGAGTACCGACAACATTCTCTACTTCTGATAGAAATGTGCGACATAAATTGTCTTTAATCCATCTCTCAGTTTTAATATAGCATCACCCCATGATCAAAGGCTGATGTCATAACCACTTGGCAACTGTAGACCAGGAACAGAAGATGACTATTATATAAAATAGGCACCGACTGCACCAAGTTGAACCCTGAACCACAGACACCTTGTATTTAAAGGCTGGTACCTTAACCTCTAGGCAACCGTAGCCCAGGGGAGTTAAACCCTGAACCACAGATGCCACTAGGCAAAAGCAGTCCAGGGGCAGATGATGGCTATTGTAAGCAATAGAACACCAACTGTACAATGCAAGACAGAAATCAGAAAAGTAAAAAGTCAGAAATAGTATAAGAATTGAGAGAGCGCCCCCGAAAGGGCGAGTGGTCAAAATATCCATCACGGATATAATGAACCACCTTCCCGTTTGATATCGGAGACTACTCCGACGTCTTGAACTGTTCGATAACAGCACGGGAAACTGAACTGATCAACACTGCGTAATATTGTTTTATAAAGGTCTCTGAAATCACTTCATTCTGGTGTCGTTTAGTAATTCTTTTAATACCAACTTTGTAGATGCATTTAATACTTCATGTTTAATTCTGATAAAAAGATAAATATTAGTTTTATTTTTGTGTATATTAATTTTTTTCACTGTTTATTTTGACTTATTACAATATAGGTAAAATACAAATAAAATTTAAATATTCTTTGTTATGGCAATCCACGTAACTCTTAACTACCGTAAAATATATTAATGGTTGGTGAACACAGTTCCAGAGTGAATTCATGTACTATTTATTTATGTTACATGTGAAATCATCTTAACCCAGAGATAGACGGTAAATTAAAGTTAAACTCGAATGTGAAAAAACCCACTAACACGCCGTTATATACACCGCTGACACATAGACCACGCATTGTGGTACTGCACACACGGAGGCGGGACAGTTTACAAAACGGACACACCCTTTTTTAAGTCAAAATTTATCTTCGAGCTTGAACAAAAAATGGGATTGAAATCAACTCCAAAAAACAGTACGGACGTTATCGAAAACATCCCCCTTTAAGACATGCTCTGTGATTAGCCAATCTAACAAGCCATTTATCGAATCCTAGACAGGATTACAAGACCAGAAACTTGTTACGGACGTCTTCGAAAAGGGGTACCCAACCAAAGGACCAAGAAAGGACGTCTCTGATTGGTCAACCAATTGGGCAATTTCAATCCACCATAGCCGTCAAACATAGATCGAGCTTTTGATAAATTTTTATTTTTACCAAAACTATTTTTATTACTATACTGCTTGTTTATAATATTTAAGATTAATTTTTTTATAAACATTTTATTTTTTATTCTCTTAGAAAAGTTTTAAAGTTTATGCTATTTTTTGCAATTTTTTTTCATATTTTTCATAGTATTTTTTGATTTTTTATACAAATTACAGATGTTACCATGGCAATCTACTTAAGGGGAAGGCAGTCAACACTATCTTATTTTTACCCGTCAGGTCTTATACGATTTACCTACGTTTCATGTGAAATCAGCTATAAACCCAGAGATAGACAATCTACCACTAACTCGCCGTTATCTACACCGCTGACACACAAACCACGCAATGTGATACTGCACACAGAGACGGGACAATTTACAAAAAGGACACACACCCACACCTCAAACCCCACGCAGACACATCCCCGCACATAAACTATAGAAACGTAAATCTTAATTTGAAATTTTAAAAAAATGAAGTTATATACACAGACATGACCAACTAATAAAACAAAAGGTTTCTTCTGTGTATTATGCAACAGATTTTTTGTAACTAAAAATCACCGCGGTATCTCAGTTGGCAAAGTGCTCGCTCCATAACTGGTAGGTAGGTCGTGGGTTCGAACCCCGGCCAGGTCTAACCCAAGATTTGAAAGTGGGTAGTGACTGTTCTTTCGCCAAGCACTCGGCATTACGAAATGAAAGTCACGGTTCTTTCAGATGGGAACTTAAAATAAACGAGGTCCCGTGTCACGGTGGGATTGGCACGATAAAGAACCCTGGTGTGTAATGCCATCAGCAAAAAAATTCTGCACTTTCGCCTATTGCTGGTGCCGTCTCGATATAAGTGAAATATTCTTGACTTGGACGTTAAACACCATTACTCAACTCAACTCTTGTAACTAAAAGAGGTATGGTAGGTTTGATGGGATTTTATCCTAAAAGGACCGTTTTGGTTTTTGAAAAGTAAAAGTTTAAATTTTATTTCTCTTAGATTAAAAAGCATCAATATTTTGTGTGAATTTTCAGATTTGGCTCCTACAAAGGTCTATTTTACTGGCTTTTTTCTTAGTAAGTCCATCTTTGTGCTCTGTTATCCTAAAATATTAAAAATGAGGGGGGTGTCCCGTCTTGGATTATGTCAAACATACTGTTTGTCTTTTTTAAGTTTCTTCTTATTTAATTAATGCCATGACAAGTACATCTTATCCAGTTACTTCCATTTTGATAATTATTTTCAAAGTGTTCTTCTCGGAAGACCAACTTTAACGTTATTGTTTATAAAAATATTTAAAAAACGCAAAATTTACGAGATTTGTAAAAAAATTGCTCCTCTTAGCAGAAAATGGTCAATTTAAAAAAAAAAAAAAAAAAAATTAAAACTGGCTACAGTACATATAACTGAAGCTATATTTCAACATCGCTGAAAATAACTGCTATGGTTAGCTCAGTTCGTAGCTAGGACGCTTTGTAACCTGTACGCAATGGATTCAAATTCCAACAGGATATTTTTTTAAATTTTTATCTTTATAAAATAATATTTTTTTTTACAAATTAGAATGCGTTTTAAAAAGATTATTTTCTTCTTACTTACAAACTTCTTACTAGCAGAGCAGGCCAGGTAATATATTTTATACAATTAATCTACTCATATCACCCGTGACTTCTTTGTGAATCGAGATGCTAGTCATTGCTCTACAAATGTAATTAAATTTTTATTGTATTAAGTTGAAAAATTAAGATTATGGATGTTAAGGTTTGTTTAATATCCTCGGCTCTTCAAGGAAAAACAAGTTTACAAAAACGAAGCGTTTGTTGTTCATAGACTTGGTCTTTATTTTAGAGATGTTTAAAAATACACCGTTACATTGTTACGTCATTCATCTGTTCAAGCAGGGGGCAATGTAAAAAGCGCCTATCAAACCCGCCATACCTCTTTGCATGTCCCCGTATCAAACATGCAAAGCATCTGTGAAAATCGCCCCTTATAGGTTACCAGTTACCACCTCGATTTAAGTCAAAAACTCTTGACTTTGAAATAATGTATTACTCCATTACAATATTTTTACGACTTGGTCATACAGATTAATTACGTATCAAGCCCAGTTACTATAATATAGTATATTATAAACCATATTTAAAACGAAAATTCGAATTGTCAAACATTTATAACTTTTCATTTTTTAATGGGTGTTACAATATTTATTGATGAAAAATAGTCATTTCTCCACTGATTTGTACCAACTTTTGGATTTCTGAAGTTCACGCACGTGCGTATTAGCGCATACATGTAGGTAGTTACGCTCTCAATCTATTTATTACATCATACATGTATGTATATCCACGGACCTTTTTCGCAGTTTAAATTGCCTGGTACGGTCGGGACCGTGCCAAGGCTATAACTGCAAATAGCCTTGGCCATACCATACCAGGTCTAAATTCACAAAATTTTCAAATGTTTACAGTGACATTTTAGTACAGTTGTCATGTGCTGTTTTTGAATGCATTATTTTAATAGAAATTTAAAAGGCGTTGCCATGTGCTGTTTTTGAATGCATTATATTAATAGAAATTCAAAAACAGCACATGACACATTTTATACTGAACAATAACATACGCTATTGAACCAAGGTTTAATCCCTGACACAAATTGTATCGCTGCCTTGCAGTAGCGGATAACACAAAGTAAAAAAGCTATGATAGTTAGCAATCTAACCAAACTAACATGGCGAAGCAACTTCAACATCCGTACTTTTATTTCTCTGGAAGAAATGTCTGTCACAAACTATCTACAAGCTAGAACCAAAATTAGGATAGGACACTCATAAAAACGGTATGGACGTTACCAAAACATTCCAATATTTCTTAATTTTACTATGTATGGACAAATTATAGGTCAGCAATTATGTTCGAGCTTGAACAAAAAATGGGATTGAAATCAATTCTAAAAAACAGTACGGACGTTATCGAAAACATCCCACTTTATTACACGATCTCTAATTGGTCAATCTTACACATGCCAAACATCAAATCCTAGTTGGGATAACGAAACAGAAACTTGTTACGGACGTCATCGAAAAGGGGTTCATAACCAAAGGACCCAGAAATGACGTCACGGATTGGTCAATCAAAGATACTATCTGTCATTCATAGATCACCACTGCGGTAGCTCAGTTGGTAGAGTGCTCGCTCCGTAAGTGGGAGATCGACAGCCTCATCGCCAGCGTACTCAAGACACCAGACAAGCAGCCTTCACGACAACAACCTGTGGCCTCACCAGATCCACCCACGCAGCAACCTCAACCCGCCAGACATCAAAAGAAGAAGCCTCGAAAAGGCAACAAGCACCAGTTTACACATTGGGAATAAATCCTACATGTAGGTGTTAAACTAATCCAACGAACGTGAACGTGGTCGGGGCCGTCCAGGACTATGACTGCGAATAGCTGACCATAGCAGGTCAAAATTACCAAAAAAAATCATACAAATTCCCCTCATTGGCCAAAAATGACTAGCACATTTAATATAATTATATGATATGAAACCAAAAACACTTTCACGCAAACACAGCCGGGCACGCACACAGGCACACACACACACAGAGGCACACGCACACACACACACAGGCACACACACACAGAGGCACACGCACACACACACACACACACACAGAGGCACACGCACACACACACACAGGCACACACACACACAGAGGCACACGCACACACACACACACAGGCACACACACACGCACAGGCACACGCACACACAAACAGATTAAGTATGACATATTAATAGTGACAATAATTTTACATGCAAAAGCTCAAAGATTTAAACATCTTATGACAGTTGGTTGCGGTGCATACGAATAATGTAACCGTGTCAATCATTAACAGCCAAATGATGAATTATGGGTAATGATTTATACACGAATGAGTTCAGGGGTTGGTTGTTGAAGCTTGATTAGTTTTATCAACTGACTAGTTAAAATTTGAATTTTGCATAATTTTAATATGTCGTGAAATTAAACTTGAAAATTCAAAACATGGTTAGAATTTCACCAAACTTGTTATAAAAACATCAATTTGATGATGTTGTGTTGATTTATATTGATGTTTTTAATTTGTGTTAATCACTGATTAAACTAATCAAGCTTCGAACAACTGGTCTCAGAGATTTACAACCTCAAAGGAAAGAGGATGGTTGGTCGGTAGTTTTACATCATATCATCAATTTTGCATCTATGTTCCACTCCTGATGTACAGTATACTACATAGCTTGCTCCCTTTGGTACTGAGGGCGCGGTGGCCTAATGGATAAGACGTCAGTCTTCAAATCCAGGGTCTCTCACCGCTGTGAGTTCGAGTCCCGCTCGAACCACATGTGGGAAAGTGAATTTTCCTTACCGTTGGCCTTTACTGATTCACCTGGTATCAGTATAATGGACGGGGGGAGTGGTACGCTTGTCTGCGGCGTACTGACTCTGTGAGCTAGCACGGTAAAATTGCCCAGAGTGCGCGCTAGTGCAAGGCAGACCATACAACACACTAGCACTTCACATGCATACACAAAATTGTTCATAGATTAATCTATAGAGATTTATTAAATAGTTCTCGTCGCGAATAGCTGAAAAATTGCTGATGCGACGTTAAGCAACATTCAACCAACCAACCAATGCTTTGGTACTAGTCTACTGATTGATTGTTAGTTAGAAAATTAAATAAATATGCATATGTTTTCTATAAACATTTTGTTGATGGTATCTTTAGTATAGCCTTGTTTGGAGGTCGTATGGTGCTTGATAAAATAACCAGAATAATAGGTTTCCAAATCTGAACATTTTAGTAGGGTTAACCTAATTTCAAAACTCGAGCAAACCATTAAGGTTGTTGTCCGACACTTATCAAGAATCGAATATTTTTCTGGACACCGAGTTTTCAATATCCGGGATGGCCCATGGAAGAAGTTTTTTTTAAATCATGGACAATCTTATCTTAATCCGTTTTGTTCAAAGTTATAGCTACAACACATACGTTTGTGTATTTCATTAACACCTGTTTACTTGAGGGGCTTCGGTGACCAAGTGGATGGATCACAGTATCTCCTACCACCTAGGTTCGAATCCCTCTCAGGACAGTTGATAATTCGCTTGCCAAAGGTAGGTGGGTTTTTCTAGGCATTCTTGTCCCCCCCCCCCCAACCATTCCTGAACAGATCAACTTGATAAAAGTGATAGAATCTTGTTGGGGAGTAAAACTTCATCATTCCGCTACTTTTCCGTTCTCTATGACATCATATTAATATTCCTATTCCGTTTTTGTCTAAGTGTATGTAATAGCTGATGTTCTCGCTAGGTGAGAATGATGCTTTAACGTTGTTTTTCCACAATTACACACTAGTACTGTTGTATAGTAAGTTAGATGACCAAGAACTTGACAAGCAGTTTAGCTCAATGCTCTTTGTAATCAATCAAACACATTTAACCAGAAACTCCCCATCATCAACTGAAACATCGTAAACCAAGCTCATCAGTTGTGTCCAAGCTGGATTTTAATGGGCTAGGTCATTGAAGTTGAAAACGCACATGTTGTGGCATTACAAAGTGTACAAAACGTAATAACTTTAAATAAATAAATAAATAAATAAATAATATAATAAATAAATAAATAAATAAATAAATAAATAAATAAATAAATAAATAAATATTTTTATAGTTTATTTGCTGTATTCAGTATTTCATTGTTGGATGCAAGTAGTTTTCGTCATAGGCATAAGCATACGTTTCCTCTGCAGGTTGGGGTGGTAAGGACCTCTTTTGTGTCACTTTGTTGTTTGGAGTTGGAACGAAGCCTGAATCATATACCCCGGATGAACGACCACGGATCGATTTGTTCTTCTTGCCGCCTACAAAATTACAATTTTATACTCTGTAAATGCAACAAAATACAGGTAGATGCATACAGGAACAGTATAATTTCAAACAGAAGACATTAAGTGTTAAATCAGCCAGTCAGGAGGTGTTAACACTTCCGGAGCATCCGACCTCACTTCCTTGATGGAAGATCATGTGTCACTTTCATTTTTTCTTTTCTTTTTGTGATTTAGAAATGGATTGGTATTTTTGTTTTTGATCTTGACCATTAACAATGAACACAAAACAATTTATACATATCATATAAATTACCTACTTAAAAATATGTATAGAATATAAAAACAATATAAAAATATTTTAGCGGATACAATTTTTTAGCGAAAATGCTGATTTGGAGACACGAACGTAGACAAGTATCTGCGTCCATTAAATCTTGTAAAATCACTAAAATTAGAAAACAATTAATATTAATATATTAATAAAAAACATAGTGCATACTTGATTCTTGCTATCCCTAAAAATGCAAATAATAAGTATTCGTGTGTCTACGACGGAGCCGTCTTATCGAACAACATAGCTGATTATTCAACTTAATTAACTTTATAAAACAAAGGGATGTGTAGCAACTCTTAATGAAGTCCAAATGCCTAACGAAGTCCGAACTTCATTAGGTGTTGGCAATTTCAACGACTCATGAAGTCCAAAACGTGAGGCTCCAAACTTGTAGTCTTCTTGACATTACAGAATAAAATTATTCTCAATAATAACGGCATCGGTGGAGTGATGGCCAACTCAAATTTTTCTCTCACTTAAATCGTGACGGTAAGTTTTGGAATTGTTAAAGCAGCTAAGGTGTCTGAGGTTTTGCAAGCAAGTTGATTATCTTTCTTAAACAACTTGTTTGATAAACCAGAGGCGGAAAACAAGTTTGACTTTGAAACAAATAGGATATGTTTGCTAGTATATTACCATTAACAGTACCAAACTGGATACTAACCGTCGTCAGATACTATATCTAAATATGGCGAGTCTTCAAATATAGCTGAAGCATAAGTACCACTGTGTCTGAAATCAGATAAAATGTGTGTATTACTGGTAATAACATTGTTACTAGGAACAAACCAACACAAAAAAGGTCTAACCCCAAAATTTGTAGGACCCTATAAATAGGATATATCAATAGACACGATTTAATCAACACTAAAATGTTGTTTTGCCTTTGCTGTCTTTAATATTAACGGTCAAATGCTAAACCAATATATCTAGTTGCAACAAATCAAATTTGAAGTATGAACCTGGCTAAAGACATAATTATCTCCCTTTTTACAATCAAAATGAAAAATGTTCTGTTTTATCGCAACAAAATAAACACTTAAAAATAAAGACCATTGTACGAATGTTACTGCAGGACAACTTGTATTAATATCCAAATAAAATATCGCGAATGCCATTACGCACATTAGTATTTTCCAAACTTAACCATCTCTGGGTTTATATTATTACAATTAATTATTGAGCAAGATTATGCAAGATATAAAAATCAAGAAAGAAGGACCATAGTAAAACCTACACCCCCTCAGTCTGGTAAATACATAAAATATGTATACTTACCTTCCCTTTCTCTCCTTTATAGATAAACCTGTTTATATAAAAATGCAAACTTTGATTGACTAAAACCAAGAATATTGCATAAATAGGTTTATCAAGTACCTCAAAAAGCTTTGAGGTCGTCATGACAATATCTTTTATACGTATGATGTCTCTGTGTCCAAAATTACCCTGGATATAATTCCATGTTTCTTCTCAATTTGATTCACATGATACGCGTGTAGCTAGCTAGTCAGTAGGTGTATGCTCACTTTTCCGGAGCACCTGGCCTCACTTCCCTGGTACAAATCACTGCTATTATTTGCCAGTTATCAAACTTAGCTTTTAGGATTGTGATTTTAACATTGACAGGTATGTGGCTGATACAACAATGTGTTATTCATATAACTAGTTACAACCAGAATAAAATGTAGACATATTGAAAATGTTTTCATAAAACTTTTACGTGGAATACACATTAGCGGTAGGAAACTTTCGCGGTTTTGGTCTTCTAAACTATTTGGTGGCAAGAAATGTTCACGGTAGGGAAAGTGAAGCAAGGGAAATAAATTTTCAATGAGAAGATATATTCGCGGTAGAAGAGTCACCATGACAATCGTGAATAATTTTTCCTCGCAAATGTTTATTCTTATCTTATCAACAGTCAGAACCATCATCAAAAGCACGAAGAGTCGAAACTATACAACCAATCGATAAACTACCAACTGTTAGACTTGTCCTTGAAAAAACACACATTAAACAATTATTGCCGTTTAACATTTTGTTAAACAAAATAATCGTCGTTCTCAAATGCTTTGAGGATGAGTTGTTCTAGTCTATGATGTCATGGTAATTATGTGAAGATTTATATATAAATTTAAAATGATCACCTTGATAGTTCCTTTCAAATGCCACGGTAGGATCTTCTCGTCTCCTGGAATATAAAATGAAATGTTAATATACAAAAACACACACAATAGTCTCTCTCTCTCTCTCTCTCTCTCTCTCTCTCTCTTCCATAATTAAAAACCTTTTCAGCTACCAATCCAAAATATATTTTCTCAATGTATCGAAAGCTTTACCATATCTCAATCTAAAACAATACCATCTCCCGATCCAAACAACAATACCAACCCAATCTAAAACATGCTATTCAAAGGGTGTTTTTGTTGCTACCAGTGTGTTTGCTTTTTTCCACATCACTGTTTTGTGAAATCCGCTGTTTGCTCTTACAGATAACGGCCAAATACATTTGCTTTCAGCTCTATTTACTAGAGAAAAAATACCCAAAAATGATCACACGCAGACAGAAACGCACACCCACGTACAAAAACGCAGTCCAAACTTACCTTACGCTAAATCTTGATGAAAGCCTACCTACAAAACCAAACAACTTTGATTTAAAAACTTAAAGTTCCGATTTAAACAAAGAAAATTCGATAGTTTATAGAAGCAATATAAAATTACAACTTTTTTTTACCAGCAAATTCAGCTGTGATATACACAATAATCATTCTTTATTTCTACGGAAACCGCGGCCGATTGGTGCCAGGGTAAAAAATTATTTTAATAACTGGTCGACGCCACTTATTTTATTTGGCGGTCGTCACTTAAGTATCAGCTTCCCTGATACCGACTGGGGTCTGTATAAGCTACCCTGATACCGACTGGGTTAGGTTAAATAACAATAGTTTTTCATTCAATAGTCAAAATCAACGTATACAACTTTATTATCTTAAAGTTTATACTTAAAAACTTGAAAGTTTAAGACACGGCTAACAAAAAGGGACCAGCTTTTGCCGAGTGATCCAGATAGAGCTAGTGATATTAAAAAAAACTGTCGAGAGATAGGTCTGTCTAATATGTGAGGAATCGAGAAGAGCGACATATTTGCCACTTATTCATGAACATAATGTAAACTATCCACGGGCCTGTACTGTATTCCGTTGGACCCAAATGCTGATGATGAACATTGGTATGGGTTGTGGATGGATGCTTGGGTGGGTGAAATGTCCCCTGATTGTTTATACTTACTGAAGGACTTTCCAACTTGCTGTTTATTCTTTGTAACGCATTTATAGATTATAAACGTAGCAATAACTACCACAATCCACACGGCACACGTTACCAAGACAACCGGTATATACGAAGATAACTCCTCTGACTGACATTTAAATCCAGTACCTGAAAACAAACAACAAAAACAATTAAAATGTACTTGATATGTATTTTTATCGTCAGCCGAGAAATTTGCGAGGGGATATATGTAGTAATGCATTCCGTCCGTCCGTCCGTCCAACAGTGTATCTGTACGTCCGCACCAGTTATCCAATAATATCAATCAGATATTGACAAAACTTTAAAGTTGCAGTTGTGCATATTGTTTTCCTGTTCCGGTTCAATGAATTTTCTAGAGTTATGGCCCTTTGAATGATTACAAATACCTCTCGAAGGGAATCTTGCTTTCACTGAAAGCTCTTGTTCAAAATGTAACCATATCGAAAGAACAATTAGTAGTCGATTGGAAATAATTATGTTTTACATCCCAGTGAAGATGCATTCACCGCAAACCAAAGGCTTTCAGTTCTTGGATGATGGCGGATGTAACCGGAATACCCGGAGAAAATCACCGGACTACGAACTGGCTAACTAAGATTAGTCCGACTAATCAGCCCACTAAACCCCCATTTTAATTTTTTGACTTTTTGGAGGACAAACCTCCAAAAAGTCAAAAAATTAAAATGGGGGTTTAGTGGGCTGATTAGTCGGACTAAACTAAGATATACTCCGAAAGGGGTTAGGATCTAGGTGGTTAGAAGCGCTGCTATATGTAAACGCAGAGCACCATTGCTCCAATCCACTATTACAAAGTTCACAAAAACGTCTATAACTATGTACCAAAGTATACGACAACTAAAACTACGACAAACATAAGTTAAACGCATCCCTTTTGCGAAGTAAGGTATAATGACAGTAAATTATGTATCTTAAATGACACTTTATCACAAACCCATTGAATCTTACTATAGGGATACATTACATTTTCTTTCCATGTGATATAAAGGTCCGTATCGCACATGTGCAATACAATATTCCGTATCACCATAGTAACCGAAACTACTTTTAGGGAAATTCCCTTTTCCGACAACAATAATATGACGTCATTGATTGGTTATAATTAGAAACCGATCATTGACAGATTAAACCAAAGAAAGCTTTTCATTTAGTTTGGTAGGGTATGTGATAAATACAAAACCACACATATGTGGTTTTCTGACGTAGCTGATCGCACGAGTTTATTATGCGGACGCAAACATTACACTCGTGCGCAGAGCACACTCGTGTAATGTATCCGTCCGCACAATAAACTCGTGCGATCAGCTACGTAGTATTACAATAGGAAAGTCAAATACAAACAAACCAGCCATGTCGTAATCAAAATCTAAAAAAAGCAAAGTTAAAAATTGAAAGCTTGCAAAAAAATGTTAAATCCAGGAAATTCCATCAGAGAAGTGAGGTCGGGTACTGACACATATGTCAAAATCCCGTTTTTGACGTGTAATAGATTAAAATTATATTAAAAATATTGAATGCTTCAAGCCATGCTTTGTTATCCCTGAAAACGGAAACCTCATTGTTCATGTTGTTGCCATTTCTGAACATGTTTTATTCTACTGTAATTTGATGTCAAACTAAATTGGTAAAAACTAGCAAAACATGGGAGACATTTTCTCCAAAACTCTGCTCTGTCATGCATTTATAGTATAGAAGTGAATTTTCACTGTATGCATGTCCATTTCATTTATTTTTTCATTAAAAAAGAAACGTATTTTCATTTCTGCTCATTTAATAAATAGAGCTTAAAAAGAGAAAGAAAAGAAAAGAAAAACACAATTCAAACAATAATACAGTCGTGAGAAGTTAAATATACATGTAGCAACGATTTGGCGTAGGGATTCAAATGACGTCAAAGAGAGTCACCCATTAATGCAAAAATAACAGAAAAGATCTAACCAATCAAAATCTTCGAGACAAAGCAGAATTCAATAATTAATGGATATGATATAGTACTTACTGCCAGCAGTTTCACCATCAATTACACTCAGTGTAAAACTTGAATTACTTTTCATTTCGACGCCATTGACCTGGTTTGTCGCCACGCATTCGTACTCAGCTTCATTAAGTTTGGTAGCGTTTCTGATATAAAATCGTTTAAATGATCTGACATCTACGCTATTTTTGTACCATTTGATACTCGGTTCCGGATATCCGTCGGATTCACATGTTAAGGTGTAGTTATCCCCTAGCTTTATCTCATTGGTTAATGGGCTCTTGTGTATCACGGGAGTACTCGGTGAATCTGAAAAAACATAAAACATTTTAACTCCATTGCACTTTTATTTATTTGTGATTTTGGAGGTGTGGAAGCAGATTTCTATAAAAAGTGAATCGAGAGTCTACCAATTCCAAAAGGGTCCTTTAGCATTTTACCTTTATATTTTACATTTAAGCTTCACTAAAACTTATTCATAACATATTTATCCCACAAAACAGTATAACCGGCTATATAATCCATCTTTTTTTTCTTTTTTCATTAAGTTTATTTTTGCTCAAAACTTCTGCCAAATCACATGTGTTTTACAAAGAAGTATAGCTAATTGCTATGCAATGTGCGATAACACAATCCACGATGAACGTGCCCTGGAACGTGCTATAAAGAAACAAAATATATACATGGACACGGATCAATTAAACTACTGCTTCTAAAATGTTCATCTTGATGAGAACGACTGTAAAAAACACATTTAGTTGTCCACACATTTATTCTAAAAAACTTACATAACTACACACGATGTAAATAACTAACAAATACCGCTATAGCTAGCACTCGCACTACGTCGCCAATTGGCCATTCAATTATATTTACTTACGGAACACGGCTACATGTAGTTGCCCATATAATGATGTTTACTTACGGAACACGGCTAGTTGTCCATATAATGATGTTGACTTACGGAACATCACTAGTTGCCCATCAAATGATGTTGACTTACGGAACACCCCTAGTTGCCCATTCAATTATGTTTACTTACAGAACACGGCAAGTTGCCCATATAATGATGTTTACTTACGGAACACGGCTAGTTGCCCATATAATGATGTTTACTTACGGAACACGGCTAGTTGTCCATATAATGATGTTGACTTACGGAACATCACTAGTTGCCCATCAAATGATGTTGACTTACGGAACACCCCTAGTTGCCCATTCAATTATGTTTACTTACAGAACACGGCTAGTTGCCCATATAATGATGTTTACTTACGGAACACGGCTAGTTGCCCATATAATGATGTTTACTTACGGAACACGGCTAGTTGCCTATATAATGATGTTTACTTACGGAACACGGCTAGTTGCCCATATAATGGTGTTTACTTACGGAACACGGCTAGTTGTCCATATAATGATGTTTACTTACGGAACACGGCTAGTTGTCCATATAATGATGTTAACTCGTCCGGTTGAACTAGTTCCTGTTCTACTCTACATATAACAGTAGACAGATGATCCTCCCTAGTGGCTATCCACCGTAGTTCATCAATTTTATATGTATAACAGTTTTGTGGAGAACTGGTACTTTTGGTACTCTGTAGTATGGTTGGTATAGTAGAATCCCTCCTGTATCTTAACCATGTGATCGAACCCGCTGGTTTACCAACATCAGACTCACAAGTAAACACCACTTCCTCGTTCTCTCTAACCACACTTGTTTCTAACATTATCTGTGGATCACTGGGAAAACCTTAACAATTAGTCAGAAAATAATTAAAACATCTTGCATGTAATGTTGATTATGGCGCTATAAATCACCGCTTTAAGCAACATTAACAATTGACATCACATGCTAATAAATAAACGCATTAAATGGACCGGAAGACATATTCAAATAAAAAAGATTGGGCTAATTCTGATTTAGGAGCCAGTCAAGATTGTTTCACTTATATCGAGGCGGTCAGTTCTGGAATGGTAGAGGAAACCGACCTTCCCAAAAAAAACCCATCTACATGTACCTTCGGCAAGGGAACTGACAAACTTTCTCATACTAGGATCTGTTCGAATGGTATTTGAACCTGGCAGAGAGGCGCAGTGATGTATAAGCGTCCCCTTTAAAAATTGTGAAGAGGAATAGAGAGAGTATTCAAACTCGTACAAACCTTCATCATGATAACCAGTACCTTTACTTTGTCTGTATTTTATTTAATAAATCGAATGGTACGTTGATCTACTCGTCTTAAATTTAATCAGACTGCTAACTATATTTGTCCTCCTCAACACCGTGATTGTTTCAATTTTTCAAAGAAAAAAGTAAAAAAATAACAACCAAAATAAAGAAAGTATTAAAATAAATAAATAAATAAATAAATAAATAAATAATGAATAATGAATAATGAATGAATGAATATATAAATAAAACCTACTTTTGACTTGAAATATTGTGTCTGTAATAATTGTTCTTTCTATGTTGTCTGAATCTCTGTATTTAGCTCGACACCGGAAGTCACCTTCCAGATCACACTGCACATTATCTATTATTACGGTAAAGGTAAGGGTGGATCTACCAATCAAGTCAGACCGGAAGCTATATCCTTCGGGAATGTAGGCGTTACTTATTAGACTTCCGCTTCCGTTAAAATGTGTACCACCTATAGCTACGAAGTTCGGCGAAGTGAATGTTGGCCCCCGTAACCATTCCATATTTGTAAATATTTCGCCAGGAAGATGCGTGTAAGTACATGTTAATTCTGCAATATGATTGTGAATTCCTGACGAATATCTAGGCACAGTGACATTGGCCGATTCTACAAGAAAAATAAGAAAAAAATTAAAATTAAATCTTGAAAATGGGGTTCGTTAGTCTACCACGTGGTACCCCATAACGTTTCTTCGGGACAATTATTTCCATTGGAGATGGAATCGTTTTCCCGTTTAACAAAACTAGACATGAAATTTAGAATGTAAATTCACCAAAAATCGAAAACCCAAGCAGTGATAAATCAATAAACCTAGCCACACGAGTAAGTAATTAAGGTTATTAACAATGATAAAAAAACATATTACTAATTTTGTCCTAAACATAGTCGAAAATATACAAACTTGACATGGTGACTTTGGAGTCCAAAGTATCAAGCCTGATAAATGCATTTTAGATTTATTTATTTATTGAATAGGGTTTTACTTCCCAGTCAAGAAAATTTTACTTATATCGAGAGGCCACCAGCTATAAATGAAGTGGAACATATTTGACCTTTCTAGTGCGATCAGGGCAATGTGCTGGGAGCGTTCTTTTACGTGCCATGGGCCATCGGTTTTAAGCTCTCTTTCGAAGGACCCCATGAATTTTATTTCTAAATGTCGAGTGTTTAGTGATAGAACAGTCATTACTTTTTAAGAACCATTGATATAAGTGAAATATTCTCGACTGGGACGTAAAATCCATTTCAATCAATCAATCAATCAATTAATCAATAATTCAAGCATTCATCAACAAATCAAGTCTGGGTAATATAAAGTAAACGCAGGTAAAGAACACAAAATTGCCTACTGGCGTAATCCGTGTCACATCCTGACCGAAAAAGAATCACTATCAAAATTCTATGACGAAAACTACCGTCGTATACAAAAAAGTATTTAATTGACGAAATAACGGTTTCTGTCAGAATTTATTTTGATAATTGACATGATAATCAGTTAGAGTTTGAAGTTTTCTATAGAAGAAACTCTATAACATGTCAATTCAACTGAACTATCCAATTCTTTCAGTGCGTAAAACTGAATCATATGACTGGCTTTTAGATTTATATTAATTATTTTACTCCATACTTCATTTGGTATTAAAGTTTTCTTAATTAAAGCAAAATGTGACTTTCCTCATAAAGTCTTTAAATATCTAACGAAAATTTGAAACTGTATTCTTTACATGTGACAGTAAACTCTTACGGCTGACGGAAACCAAAAAGCAAGTATACAGGTTGAACACCGTGAATTATATTATAGAAACTTACCTGTTAATAAAATCAAAAAGTTAACTAGAAATAAAACTTGAAACATAATTTAGTTCCTATCTTTCTTAATGACAGCTGTACTAATTAATGGCGATTACTGGACATATGACCATAAATGTCCGGAGTATTGTATCTATTACTTCCTGGACGGACGGAAATGACCACAAGTTTTCGCCCATCAACATACACATGTACTAATGTTATATAGAGCACTTACATCATTAAGCTACAGTACAGACCTGTCGAAAAATAAACACCGAGCTAACGAAAAAGGAGTCGACGTTCGGTTGACGAGTGACCTAGATATGGATAGTTAGTGATCAAGAGATAGATTGCAGCTACCAAAAGCTGTCGAGATACAACAAACAAGGGACCAGGATTAATTAGCTGTCTATTTACCACCAATAATAATTCGCTTAATGTTAAATTTTCGACAGGTCTGTACTGTAGTTAGTGACATTGCACTATGAGTCAATATTTTTCTTCATCATAATGATAATGTAACATATTTAATAAGGATATTATACTAGTAACAACTTGGTACACACCAAAAAAGTGACCAGCATTCAGTTTCACAATCAATCCACAAGTGATATTTTCCTTAACTTAAATCTGACAAAATTGAAATCTCAAAGATGTTGTTGTTTTTCAAGATTTCGAGGAAGTTAATTGGTTGGTTTGGTTGAATGTTGCTTAACGTCGCATCAGCAATTTTTCAGCTATTCGCGACGAGAACTATTTAATTAATCTCTATGGATTAATCTATGAACAATTTTGTGTATGCATGTGAAGTGCGAGTGTGTTGTATGGTCTGCCTTGTACCAGCGCGCACTCAGGGCGACTTTACCGTGCTAGCTCACAGAGTCAATACACCGCAGACAAGCGTACCACTCCCCCAGTCCATTATACTGATACCAGGTGAATCAGTAAAGGCCAACGGCAAGGAAAATTCACTTTGCCACATGTGGTCCGAGCGGGACTCGAACTCACAGCGGTGAGAGACCCTGGATTTGAAGACTGACGTCTTGTCCATTAGGCCACCGCGCCCTCCTCGAGGAAGTTAAGGTAGTATTTAAAAAATCGCATGAAACCAATACTATAAGCCTACATGTTGTCTTGATTATTTGTTTGGTTTTTTTCTAAAGTTTGTAACAGCAACAGTAATCAAGATGATGTATATTATCTAACGTCTTAGCAAAATCAGGTTCGGCATGTGATTAAATCTTTAACCACTATAGGTAACAGTGCCAAGATGAAGGCTGAACCAAAGTTATCTTGTAGTTAAAGGCTAATGCCTTAACCACTAGGCAACCGTAGATAAGGGACAAAGGATGGCTATTGCTTACAATAGGCACCAACCGCACGATACCAAAGATAGAGTAAGAAAGTTGAAAGTCAGAAAACGTGTAAGAATTGAGAAAGCGCCCTGGAAGAGCGAGTGGTCTATTACCCATCAAGGACACAGTAAACCACACCACCTTCCCGTTTGATGTTAGATATTACTCCGACATCTTGCACTTTACACACACACACACACACACACACACACTCACGCACGCGCGCGCGCGCGTATTGAGAATTTTTCTTTTCATCTAACAGATGGTGGTGACAATTATATTACATGCATGAGTTCAGAGATTTAAACATCTGAGGATGATTGCAATAAATTGGTTGTGGTGCATACGGATAACGATACCGTGACAACCAGTAACAGCCAAATTACGAATTACTGATAGATTTATACACGAATGAGATCAGAGATATATACAACCCTCTTAGGTTGGTCGATAATTTCACATCACATTACCTACCACATGATGTTGTGTGTAACTCCTGGTCAACTTTACACAGACTTGTTAAACTAAAATTGGCAACTGACATGTACACTTGTATCTTGACAATTAATAAAAGCCAACAACAATGGTACAATGGTCCTCTTTTCATTAACCGAGTCGAACCCTAAACCATAGAGGTCTTGTGATTAAAAGATAACCACTAGGCAATCGTAGCCCGAGGGAATTGAACCCTGAACCATAGGCACCTTGCGGTAAAAGGCTAATGCCTTAAACCACTAGGCAACCGTAGTCCAGGGGCAGATGATGGCTATTGCATGCAATAGAACACCAACTGTACAATACAAGAGAAAGAAATCAGAAAGCTAAAAGCCAGAAATATAAGAATTGAGAGAGAGTCCCTGTAGTATTGGATTACATCCAAAATAGAAATATGCGGACACGTTTAGGAATTTTAGGTAACATTATGACACGAAAAGAGTTTTTTATAAACATACAGGTTAGTTCTTCTTGGTAAATCTGTAATATAAAGAGGAACTATTTTCAAATAAGGTAAATATGAGGTCAAATATGCCGAAATCAAATAGTACTAAAACACCTTTTTTTCGAAAAAAACCTGTCAAGCAGTGTTTAGTAAATTTTGAATTGTCAAATAAATTATGAAAATAAAATTGCAAATACCATATCGAGTTTGAAAGAGTATTGTATTTTTAAATTTTGTATTTTAATGCAAATTGTTTCGCCATTCAAATAAATTTGCTCCAGGCCAGGATGTTTGTACGAGTTTAATGTAATGTCAAATTTGATGAAAATCATTCTCGTCTAATTTAAAGTAAGGAATCATTGAACTGACAACAGCAACGTACACTATGTGTTATGATGTGTGATAATAGTACCGATTGCAATTGGACTCCTAGGACAGTTTTAAGACACCGACCAGTGACAGATTGAGACCCTATTTCTCAAACTAGGGGCTTGCAAAGTCTAATTTACTTGTGTGTCAAAATACATCGTAAGATCTTTACATGTCGGCGGCTTTGTATATATGGGAATCATTTTTACAAATTGTTCACTATGTATTTTTTAATTTTGACTTTTGAAGCAAAGAACAAATCCCATTCATTTTTGATACACTAGTAATCTATATTTGGGAAAAGTGTGACCAAAAGGAGCGACTGCCGGATCCTTCAACCTGTCTACCTATATGTGTAAAAAAGAAGTCAAAGGGAACTAACAATTAAATATTGTGTCCTTGATTTCTAAATACGTCACATTGTAGCTGATATGGAACAATTTTATTTCCCCTGTTGAATATCAATATTTGTAAATATGGGAATTTTAGTCGAATAGAACCGCGCTGCTTTAACAGTATTTTTCACATCAGGAATATGTATGTATAACACCAATCTCACTTTAGTATGGGCTATGAATATGCAAACATACCCTATGAAAAATAATTATAGATCTGTCATGCGATATTTTCGAATCTTTATAAAATACCAAAATCTCCAGAGACATTCCTCGAAATAAGTCTTACGAGTAAGCTCCCCTTTTTCTCCCGTTTCGTGTTTACAAATAAAAAATACATGTAATTTAATAAATATACCATATATCGTCTTTCGTATTTCAACCGTTTTATTTTTTCAGAGGTCATCAATATATTTAACGAACCGGATAACTATCAGCACTGTTTTGATCTTTTTGTTATCATACTACCATGCTATTGATGTCTCTCAAAATCGGATCTTTGATAACAAAGATTCATTCATTCAGCCGGCAAGTTAGTCAAACCTTACAAATTTTAAAACAGAAATTGAAGAAACTAACAAATAATTTTTAGACCATAGGAACAAACTTGTTCAGGGTTTAATTAAAAAGACTTCTTTACGATTTCATAATTTCATTAGTGTCAGTCGGGTGAGGTATGGTACAGATGAGGAACATTTCCAACCAAGGCGCAGGGTATGATGCATTCATGACAGATCTATGGAAAATTTTATGCTTGCTCACTTACTGAAACACGTATAAATATTTCGTTACATGTAAACGGTATTTCCCCGGTTTTTTTTTAGTTGTTTAGCGAGCTACAATAAAATCCATTCAGTCAAAACATTGACATGAACGAGGTCCGGTTTGGGTTTCTCCGCCAGCTTTCATACTGTTTATATAATTATATATTTAAGGTTCAAGTAATGAAATGTTTTAACTTTAATGACGAATTCGTCAAAATAAAAACTTTCTTTTTCTTTCGGTGAATAAACTCTCTCTCTCTCTCTCTCTCTCTCTCTCTCTCTCTCTCTCTCTCTGTCTGTGTGTGTGTGTGATATAAAGATACTGTAATACACCATATAACCTTACCAAAGATAAACGTTTTGATGTTGCATTAACAATAACATTGTAAAATCGGTTTGTACTTTAACTATTTTATATAATGTTGACAATAACCGCCTGAACCAATGCATCAAGTATATAAAGATGCAGGATGCAGCTATAGAGATGAACGAGAAATCAAAACCATTGAGCTTTAAAACAAGTATAGGTAAACAACAATGACCTGTCCGCTTGACCTTTCATTGGAAATTCAGGAAGACCCACTCAATACATAGGTTGTGTTAGGATTCCGAAGGTAATACATATGTACATTGTCCATGATTAGTGTTCACATCATATAGACGAAATATACATAATTAATTCCTATGTATGTCCATAATGCAGGTCAATTCTGTTTGCCTATACATTTTAGCTCACCTGGCCAAAGGCCATGTGAGCTTATGGCATGGCGAGGCGTGCGTGCGTGCGTGCGTGCGTGCGTGCGTGCGTGCGTGCGTGCGTGCGTCAGTAAACTTTAATCTTCTTCTCCGAAACTACTGGGCCAAATGAAACTAAATTTGCCATGGAAGGTCCTTGACAGAGTCTAACTATAGTTTGTTCAAATTATGACGATCGAATATCCAAGATGGCCGCTGTTACTAAAAATAGACAAAACCTAAAAAAAATCTTCTTCTCTTGAACCACTCATTGGAGGCAAAAACTGATGTGATATTTGGATTCTACATAGTCTTAACCTTTAAGTTTGTTCATTTCATGAAATTTGGTTTAAAAATAGGTTACGCGTTTTTGCGTTTAAATTTGCAAAAATCGTAAAATATTTTTAAATTGTTATAACTTGACTATATGACCAGATAATGACATGGGGTTTTCAGTTTTGACATATTCTTGTAATTACCTTCAAAACGGTGTCAAGGTCAATTATGCAGGTCATGACCTAATTTTTTACCTTTCTAATATTATTTATTATCTCGAAAACTATAAACTTTTTATATAGGCATGTATATTAGAATATTGTTGGTATTGATGTAATGATTATTTTGATATATAGATTCAGGTCATTGTTGCAAAGGTCAAGGTCACAGATGCGAAAGAAAACTGAAATGGTTCATTATCTTGAAAACCATTAACTTTTTGTATAGGCATGTATTTTAGAATGTTGTAGGTATAGATACAACGATCATTTTGATGTATAGAAAAAGGTCATGGGTCCAAAGGTCAAGTCACAGTAGCAAAACAATACCAAAAAGGTTAATTATCTTGAAAACTATAAACTTTTTGTATAGGCATGTATATTGGAATGTTGTTGGTTTTGATGTAACGATCATTTTGATATATAGATTAAGGTCATTGGTTCAAAGGTCAAGGTCACAGATGCGTAAGAATACTGAAATGGTTAATTATCTTGTAAACTTTGAACTTTTTGTATAAGCATGTATATTAGAATGTTGTAGATATTGATAAAACGATCATTTTGATGTATAGAAAAAGGTCATGGGTCCAAAGGTCAAGGTCACAGTAGCAAAACAATACCAAAATCGTTAATTATCTTGAAAACTATAAACTTTTTGTATAGACATGTATATTGGAATGTGTTGGTTTTGATGTAACGATCATTTTGATATATAGATTAAGGTCATTGGTTCAAAGGTCAAGGTCACAGATGCGTAAGAATACTGAAATGGTTAATTATCTTGTAAACTTTGAACTTTTTGTATAAGCATGTATATTAGAATGTTGTAGTATTGATACAACGATCATTTTGATGTATAGAAAAAGGTCATGGGTCCAAAGGTCAAGGTCACAGTAGCAAAACAATACCAAAATCGTTAATTATCTTGAAAACTATAAACTTTTTGTATAGACATGTATATTGGAATGTTGTTGGTTTTGATGTAACGATCATTTTGATATATAAATTTAGGTCATTGGTTTAAAGGTCAAGGTCACAGATGCGAAAGAAAACTGAAATGGTTCATTATCTTGAAAACCATTAACTTTTTGTATAGGCATGTATATTTGAATGTTGTAGGTATTGATACAACGATCATTTTGATGTATAGAAAAAGGTCATGGGTCCAAAGGTCAAGGTCACAGTAGCAAATCAATACCAAAATCGTTAATTATCTTGAAAACTATAAACTTTTTGTATAGGCATGTATATTGGAATGTTCTTAGTTTTGATGTAACAATCATTTTGATATATAGATTTAGGTCATTGGTTTAAAGGTCAAGGTCACAGATGCGAAAGAATACTGAAATGGTTCATTATCTTGAAAACTATTAACTTTTTGTATAGGCATGTATATTAGAATGTTGTAGGTATTGATACAACGATCATTTTGATGTATAGAAAAAGGTCATGGATCCAAAGGTCAAGGTCACATTAGCAAAACAATACCAAAATCGTTAATTATCTCGAAAACTATAAACTTTTTATATAGACATTTATATTAGAATATTGTAGGTATTAATACAACGATCTTGTTGATGTATAGAAAAAGGTCATGGGTCCAAAGGTCAAGGTCACGGTTGCAAAACAATACCAAAAAGATTCATTATCTCGAAAACTATGAACTTTTTGTATAGGCATGTATACTAGAATATTGTTGGTATTGATGCAATCATCATTTTGATATATAGATTATGGTCATTGGTTCGAAGGTCAAGGTCACAGATGCGAGTAGCAAGTTTCATAAATATCTAAATATCCACATCAGAGTTATTGCTCCTTAAATGTAGTATTTATTGTGTTTTTGTGCTGTTAACGGCCCAGGTGAGCGGTACAGGCCCTATTGGGCCTCTTGTTATTATTTGTTACAGTTTACAATTGGACTTTCAGCTACATTTACATTCGCTAAATATATTATTTGCATTTTTCATGTTAATGATATAATTGTATTTATTCGATATTTGTAGTTAATAAAAATATTTTTAAAACAAGAGTAAAGTGTCAATATAACACATATGCCCCTGCTTCATTTATTAGAGATTGATTGAATTGGGTTTACTCTCCCACTCAATTGCTTAAAAATTTTATGGTCCCGTGATCTTGACGACCTCGATTTGGTACATGACACATCCTCTTTCCATACTGTATATCTCTGATACCTCTTTTTATGTAAAAACCACTGTATTAACTCAGTGGGTAGAGTACTCTTATCGTAAATTGGAAATTATGGGCTCAATCCCCGGCCGGGTCTGACCCAAGACTTGAAAGTGGGTAGTGACTATTCTTTCGCCAAGTACTCGGCATTTCAGAATGAAAGTCAGACTTCTTGAAGGTGTGAACTGAAAATAAACGAGGTCCCGTGTAAAGGTAAGCTTGGCGCGATAAAGAACCATTCTGTATAATGCCATTAGCCCGACGCACATGTTTTGCCTATAGCTGGCGACCTCTCGATATAAGTGAAATTTTCTTGACTGGCATCGGTTTCACAATCATTCCTAAGCTTGATTTACCTTCTCTTAAATTTAGGAAATTTTGGTAATCTCTTTTTGGAACTACTGATGAATATTATTTACAAAAACTAATGCAAAGGTTTAAATCTAGAAGTGATCTTAAAGCTGACACCTTAAATGCATGAATATCTTGAAAATTAATAAAATTATAAAGATTTGTAGTTTTGCAAAATTTAAGTTAAGGAAAATCACTACAGCTTTATTATCGGCAGCTCCAAGCTTCGACTCCTTTCCGTTAGCCCAGTCTTAAACTTTCGATTTGTCTGTCTCGCACATATGTTTCGGAGCTCAACTGCACACAGGCACAAGAAATTCGTGAAGGAATACGCTATGACATTAACAAATGAATGGTCAGGTGTTGGCAGATGTGTGAATATTTTGGTAACTGCTAGGGTTTTGATCAATCAAACATTTCAAATGAATGGATGACAACGTCGTAAAATCATTTTGACACTGGGAACATGCAGATGCCATGACAACCCGATATTAGAATAATTAAATAAATAAATAATATCTGGAGATGCCATTATTTAATAATTTATTTATTGCGTATTGAATTGAATATTTTGAGATGTAACTAATAAGAAAAACTGTCTGGTTTGAAAATGAAAGTCTGCAGAAGAATTCATCTTCTCATTCCAATTAAAGGCGCAAGTTTACAATCCAGATGCATTTTGATGGCCGTACACTACCATCACGTTTGGTAGAAAATAGTTCAGCTTGCCCCATGTGTCCTCTCTAATATTGTATCTATATCTGTCCTTAATGCATGTGTAGTCACCATAGCAGCCACTGTAAATATGTCTTCGCCTTTGCTCAAAATAGTAAATACATAATTTTTATTGGATGTGAAGAAAGGAGATGAGACGTCCTGGTTTTTTGGATTAAATCGGATGAAATGTCCTTGTGCTGAAACGATATACAATGTATAATATAGTTATTCTATACAACAACTTTAGAACAACAGCACTCAACAGGAAGATGTCCAACGACCTTGACCTCTCCAGTTTTTGGGAGTAACATCTGGATGTAAAAACACATCCCTTGTCCCCAAGAACACCTCCAAATATATGGACACAGTTATCATAAACTACACACCCCGCGGATACGACACTGTGAATTAAATGTCCAAAAATCCTACAGTCCTTTTGCTCTCCGAAAATAACAACTGAATGGTTATTGTGGTAACCGAATTCCTAAATGGATAATATGATACTTCCGGTTATATCCTTGAAACCAGAATATAACCATGTAGGATATGATTGATATGAAGAAATAAATAGGGCTATACATCTAAAACGTAATCTTTACGACCAAGTATGTTCATGGGAAAACGATACAAATACCGACAAGAAGGGTGGATGAAGATATTACACGATATCATCATATCAGAACAAAGAAACCCTTATGTTCCTTTAAACTATGCTCGCTTTCTTTTTACCACAGATGTATTTATTTATTTATTTTTTTTTGACATTTATGATTAATTTTGTTTGTTGAGCTTGCAGAACATAACTGCAACAGAAAGATAAGAGTTATGCCATATTCTGATGTTTCACCTCCCCACCCCAGCCAACACACATACACGGCGAATTTGTATTCTACAGACATTGATACTCATTTCAAAATCTAAAGGTCCAAATAAATTCTGACACCAAGAGTAACTCAGTTATGTTGATTTAAATCATTAATTAAGATTAAGACGTAAATTGCCTATGTATATAAATTACTGACTAACATTCTGATTCTCTATTTGAAT
Organism: Anadara kagoshimensis; assembly: GCA_021292105.1. NCBI lineage: Eukaryota > Metazoa > Mollusca > Bivalvia > Arcoida > Arcidae > Anadara > Anadara kagoshimensis. The sequence goes on from CM037872.1 coordinate 14,102,577, forward strand.
CAAAACAGCATTGGTAATAGTTAGATGTACGTAAACCAATTCATTAGTAAAAAGTCTCTAAAACAACGGGTAAAATGCGTGTCATATGTATAGTTACAACATCATTTCTGATGACCTTATGTTCCTTTAATGCTAGTCCTACAGACCAGGATCAACAAAGACGAAATGTAGACATAATCGGAAGTGACTTAAGAGCAATGGGTATGTTATATATGATATTTTACACTTGTGTTCAGAGAAAATATCAATTATCATGAAACACTTTTAAATTGGAATGGTTTTACTTAAGAAATGACGGTTGTGAAACAAATGAAATCATAAGAACACTACATAATTGTTTGATTACATCCAAAATTGGGGCCCATTACTATGCGCGTAATTAGCATAGTCAATGTCAATATATTTTGTTTAAATTGGTTCCGTACTGTAATAAAATGATTAATCAGTCGCTGTTAAGATTTAAAATTATTTACCTCTAAAAAAATTCATATGTGCATGTAGAAAACATTTTTGCATGTTTTAAGACCACTTCTTACCATTCAGATTCCCTTAATCTTCACCTAGACACCATTCACAACAACGAAAATTACGGGGTTTATAACAGAAGCCTTTCACTTGTTACTTTGTTATTGTAAAACATTATTATTCATGCCATGGTAGTGATTATAAGAAATGTATTCTTGTTAACATATTACGGTTATTATACAAAATATAGATACTTTAAATAATTTTAAAAATAAATTGATTGTTACTAAAACAGTTACAAACAATATGATAAAATACTTGAATAAATTGTCGGGATTTAGTTAAAGGGGAGTAATTCTTATCGATAATTAGAAACCCGTTTTTCGAAGCTATCCTAAGACTAAAATATGTCCTAGCCTAGTCATAAGAAATGTTTTCGTCCTAAGTCAGTTTGACGATGATGTCACATTTTGAGACAAGTCCTAAATATAATTGTTAACTTAAGACGTATATAGGTGTCCAAAGACCATTTTAGGACAGTCCTAGGTAATTTGATAGTCTAAACAAATCAAAGTAACAGGCGTTTATTAACATCAACGACAACGAAATTCAAACATACGTCGAAATATAGTATGACGAGACAGGTATAATCTATCAGATTATTTAGATAACATAATCCTAGGATCTTAAGACATAATTCAAGATACACAACTCACCTGTCGAAAGTTTAACAAATAGCTAGCAGAATAGTTCCAAATCGACAGCTCTTTGTTAGCTAACAGAATTGTTCCAAATCGACAGATCTTTGTTAACTAACTGAATAGTTCCAAATCGACAGCTCTTTGTTAACTAACTGAATAATTCGAAATCGCGGCCAGCTCTTCGTTAGCTAACAGAATAGTTCCAAATCGACAGATCTTTGTTAGCTAACAGAATAGTTCCAAATCGACACCTCTTCGTTATATAACAGAATAGTTCCAAATCGACAGCTCTTTGTTAGCTAACAGAATAGTTCCAAATCGACAGATCTTCGTTAGCTAACAGAATAGTTCAAATCGACAGATCTTCGTTAGCTAACAGAATAGTTCAAAATCGACAGATCTTCGTTAGCTAACAGAATAGTTCCAAATCGACAGATCTTCGTTAGCTAACAGAATAGTTCCAAATCGACAGATCTTCGTTAGCTAACAGAATTGTTCCAAATCGACAGCTCTTCGTTAGCTAACAGAATAGTTCCAAATCGACAGATCTTCGTTAGCTAACAGAATAGTTCCAAATCGACAGCTCTTCGTTAGCTAACAGAATAGTTCCAAATCGACAGATCTTCGTTAGCTAACAGAATAGTTCCAAATCGACAGCTCTTCGTTAGCTAACAGAATAGTTCCAAATCGACAGATCTTCGTTAGCTAACAGAATTGTTCCAAATCGACAGCTCTTTGTTAGCTAACAGAAAAGTTCCAAATCGACAGATCTTTGTTAGCTAACAGAATTGTACCAAATCGACAGATCTTTGTTAGCTAACAGAATAGTTCCAAATCGACACCTCTTCGTTAGCTAACAGAATAGTTCCAAATCGACAGATCTTTGTTAGCTAACAGAATTGTACCAAATCGACAGATCTTTGTTAGCTAACAGAATAGTTCCAAATCGACAGATCTTTGTTAGCTAACAGAATTGTACCAAATCGACAGATCTTTGTTAGCTAACAGAATAGTTCCAAATCGACACCTCTTCGTTATATAACAGAATAGTTCCAAATCGACAGCTCTTTGTTAGCTAACTGAATAGTTCCAAATCGGCAGCTCTTCGTTAGCTAACAGAATAGTTCCAAATCGACAGCTCTTTGTTAGCTAACAGAATAGTTCCAAATCGACAGCTCTTCGTTAGCTAACAGAATTGTTCCAAATCGACAGCTCTTCGTTATATAACAGAATAGTTCCAAATCGACAGATCTTTGTTAGCTAACTGAATAATTCGAAATCGCCAGCTCTTCGTTAGCTAACAGAATTGTTCCAAATCGAGAGCTTTTTGTTAACTAACAGAATAGTTCCAAATCGACAGATCTTTGTTAGCTAACTGAATAGTTCCAAATCGACAGCTCTTCGTTAGCTAACAGAATAGTTCCAAATCGACAGATCTTTGTTAGCTAACAGAATTGTACCAAATCGACAGATCTTTGTTAGCTAACAGAATAGTTCCAAATCGACAGATCTTTGTTAGCTAACAGAATTGTACCAAATCGACAGATCTTTGTTAGCTAACAGAATAGTTCCAAATCGACACCTCTTCGTTATATAACAGAATAGTTCCAAATCGACAGCTCTTTGTTAGCTAACTGAATAGTTCCAAATCGGCAGCTCTTCGTTAGCTAACAGAATAGTTCCAAATCGACAGCTCTTTGTTAGCTAACAGAATAGTTCCAAATCGACAGCTCTTCGTTAGCTAACAGAATAGTTCCAAATCGACAGATCTTCGTTAGCTAACAGAATAGTTCCAAATCGACAGCTCTTCGTTAGCTAACAGAATAGTTCCAAATCGACAGATCTTCGTTAGCTAACAGAATAGTTCCAAATCGACAGCTCTTCGTTAGCTAACAGAATAGTTCCAAATCGACAGATCTTCGTTAGCTAACAGAATTGTTCCAAATCGACAGCTCTTTGTTAGCTAACAGAAAAGTTCCAAATCGACAGATCTTCGTTAGCTAACAGAATAGTTCCAAATCGACAGATCTTCGTTAGCTAACAGAATAGTTCAAAATCGACAGATCTTCGTTAGCTAACAGAATAGTTCAAATCGACAGATCTTCGTTAGCTAACAGAATAGTTCCAAATCGACAGCTCTTTGTTAGCTAACAGAATAGTTCCAAATCGACAGATCTTCGTTAGCTAACAGAATAGTTCCAAATCGACAGCTCTTTGTTAGCTAACAGAATAGTTCCAAATCGACAGATCTTTGTTAGCTAACAGAATTGTTCCAAATCAACAGCTCTTTGTTAGCTAACAGAATAGTTCCAAATCGACAGCTCTTTGTTAGCTAACAGAATAGTTCCAAATCGACAGATCTTTGTTAGCTAACAGAATTGTTCCAAATCAACAGCTCTTTGTTAGCTAACAGAATTGTTCCAAATCGACAGCTCTTTGTTAGCTAACAGAATAGTTCCAAATCGACAGATCTTTGTTAGCTAACAGAATAGTTCCAAATCAACAGCTCTTTGTTAGCTAACTGAATAGTTCCAAATCGACAGCTCTTCGTTAGCTAACAGAATAGTTCAAATCGACAGATCTTCGTTAGCTAACAGAATAGTTCCAAATCGACAGCTCTTTGTTAGCTAACAGAATAGTTCCAAATCGACAGATCTTCGTTAGCTAACAGAATAGTTCCAAATCGACAGCTCTTCGTTAGCTAACAGAATTGTTCCAAATCGACAGCTCTTTGTTAACTAACAGAATAGTTCCAAATCGACAGATCTTTGTTAGCTAACTGAATAATTCGAAATCGCCAGCTCTTCGTTAGCTAACAGAATTGTTCCAAATCGAGAGCTTTTTGTTAACTAACAGAATAGTTCCAAATCGACAGATCTTTGTTAGCTAACTGAATAGTTCCAAATCGACAGCTCTTCGTTAGCTAACAGAATAGTTCCAAATCGACAGATCTTTGTTAGCTAACAGAATTGTACCAAATCGACAGATCTTTGTTAGCTAACAGAATAGTTCCAAATCGACAGATCTTTGTTAGCTAACAGAATTGTACCAAATCGACAGATCTTTGTTAGCTAACAGAATAGTTCCAAATCGACACCTCTTCGTTATATAACAGAATAGTTCCAAATCGACAGCTCTTTGTTAGCTAACTGAATAGTTCCAAATCGGCAGCTCTTCGTTAGCTAACAGAATAGTTCCAAATCGACAGCTCTTCGTTAGCTAACAGAATTGTTCCAAATCGACAGCTCTTTGTTAGCTAACAGAATAGTTCCAAATCGACAGCTCTTTGTTAGCTAACAGAATAGTTCCAAATCGACAGCTCTTCGTTAGCTAACAGAATTGTTCCAAATCGACAGCTCTTCGTTATATAACAGAATAGTTCCAAATCGACAGATCTTTGTTAGCTAACTGAATAATTCGAAATCGCCAGCTCTTCGTTAGCTAACAGAATTGTTCCAAATCGAGAGCTTTTTGTTAACTAACAGAATAGTTCCAAATCGACAGATCTTTGTTAGCTAACTGAATAGTTCCAAATCGACAGCTCTTCGTTAGCTAACAGAATAGTTCCAAATCGACAGATCTTTGTTAGCTAACAGAATTGTACCAAATCGACAGATCTTTGTTAGCTAACAGAATAGTTCCAAATCGACAGATCTTTGTTAGCTAACAGAATTGTACCAAATCGACAGATCTTTGTTAGCTAACAGAATAGTTCCAAATCGACACCTCTTCGTTATATAACAGAATAGTTCCAAATCGACAGCTCTTTGTTAGCTAACTGAATAGTTCCAAATCGGCAGCTCTTCGTTAGCTAACAGAATAGTTCCAAATCGACAGATCTTCGTTAGCTAACAGAATAGTTCCAAATCGACAGCTCTTCGTTAGCTAACAGAATAGTTCCAAATCGACAGATCTTTGTTAGCTAACAGAATTGTACCAAATCGACAGATCTTTGTTAGCTAACAGAATAGTTCCAAATCGACAGATCTTTGTTAGCTAACAGAATTGTACCAAATCGACAGATCTTTGTTAGCTAACAGAATAGTTCCAAATCGACACCTCTTCGTTATATAACAGAATAGTTCCAAATCGACAGCTCTTTGTTAGCTAACAGAATAGTTCCAAATCGACAGATCTTTGTTAGCTAACAGAATAGTTCCAAATCGACAGCTCTTTGTTAGCTAACAGAATAGTTCCAAATCGACAGCTCTTCGTTAGCTAACAGAATTGTTCCAAATCGACAGCTCTTCGTTATATAACAGAATAGTTCCAAATCGACAGATCTTTGTTAGCTAACTGAATAATTCGAAATCGCCAGCTCTTCGTTATATAACAGAATTGTTCCAAATCGAGAGCTTTTTGTTAGCTAACTGAATAGTTCCAAATCGACACCTCTTCGTTAGCTAACAGAATAGTTCCAAATCGACAGCTCTTCGTTAGCTAACAGAATAGTTCCAAATCGACAGATCTTCGTTAGCTAACAGAATAGTTCCAAATCGACAGCTCTTCGTTAGCTAACAGAATAGTTCCAAATCGACAGCTCTTTGTTAGCTAACAGAATAGTTCCAAATCGACAGCTCTTCGTTAGCTAACAGAATAGTTCCAAATCGACAGATCTTTGTTGGCTAACAGAATAGTTCCAAATCGACAGATCTTCGTTAGCTAACAGAATAGTTCCAAATCGACAGATCTTCGTTAGCTAACAGAATTGTTCTAAATCGACAGATCTTCGTTAGCTAACAGAATTGTTCCAAATCGACAGATCTTCGTTAGCTACCAGAATTGTTCCAAATCGACAGCTCTTTGTAAGCTAACAGAATTGTTCCAAATCGACAGCTCTTTGTTAGCTAACAGAATAGTTCCAAATCGACAGCTCTTCGTTAGCTAACAGAATAGTTCCAAATCGACAGCTCTTCGTTAGCTAACAGAATAGTTCCAAATCGACAGCTCTTTGTTAGCTAACAGAATAGTTCCAAATCGACAGATCTTCGTTAGCTAACAGAATAGTTCCAAATCGACAGCTCTTCGTTAGCTAACAGAATAGTTCCAAATCGACAGCTCTTTGTTAGCTAACAGAATAGTTCCAAATCGACAGATCTTCGTTAGCTAACAGAATAGTTCCAAATCGACAGATCTTCGTTAGCTAACAGAATAGTTCCAAATCGACAGCTCTTTGTTAGCTAACAGAATAGTTCCAAATCGACAGATCTTCGTTAGCTAACAGAATAGTTCCAAATCGACAGCTCTTCGTTAGCTAACAGAATAGTTCCAAATCGACAGCTCTTTGTTAGCTAACAGAATAGTTCCAAATCGACAGATCTTCGTTAGCTAACAGAATAGTTCCAAATCGACAGCTCTTCGTTAGCTAACAGAATAGTTCCAAATCGACAGCTCTTTGTTAGCTAACAGAATAGTTCCAAATCGACAGATCTTCGTTAGCTAACAGAATAGTTCCAAATCGACAGATCTTCGTTAGCTAACAGAATAGTTCCAAATCGACAGCTCTTTGTTAGCTAACAGAATAGTTCCAAATCGACAGATCTTCGTTAGCTAACAGAATAGTTCCAAATCGACAGATCTTCGTTAGCTAACAGAATAGTTCCAAATCGACAGATCTTCGTTAGCTAACAGAATAGTTCCAAATCGACAGATCTTCGTTAGCTAACAGAATAGTTCCAAATCGACAGCTCTTCGTTAGCTAACAGAATAGTTCCAAATCGACAGCTCTTTGTTAGCTAACAGAATAGTTCCAAATCGACAGATCTTCGTTAGCTAACAGAATAGTTCCAAATCGACAGCTCTTTGTTAGCTAACAGAATAGTTCCAAATCGGCAGCTCTTCGTTAGATAACAGAATAGTTCCAAATCGACAGCTCTTTGTTAGCTAACAGAATAGTTCCAAATCGACAGCTCTTTGTTAGCTAACAGAATAGTTCCAAATCGACAGCTCTTTGTTAGCTAACAGAATATTTCCAAATCGACAGATCTTTGTTAGCTAACAGAATAGTTCCAAATCGATAGCGCTTTGTTATATAACAGAATAGTTCCAAATCGACAGCTCTTTGTTAGCTACCAGAATAGTTCCAAATCGACAGATCTTCGTTAGCTAACAGAATAGTTCCAAATCGACAGATCTTCGTTAGCTAACAGAATAGTTCCAAATCGATAGCGCTTTGTTATATAACAGAATAGTTCCAAATCGACAGCTCTTGTTAGCTAACAGAATAGTTCCAAATCAACAGCTCTTGTTAGCTAACTGAAGAGTTCCAAATCGACAGCTCTTTGTTAGCTAACAGAATAGTTCCAAATCGACAGCTCTTTGTTAGCTAACAGAATAGTTCAAATCGACAGATCTCGTTAGCTAACAGAATAGTTCCAAATCGACAGATCTTCGTTAGCTAACAGAATAGTTCCAAATCGACAGCTCTTGTTAGCTAACAGAATAGTTCCAAATCGACAGCTCTTTGTTAGCTAACAGAATATTCAAATCGACAGATCTTCGTTAGCTAACAGAATAGTTCCAAATCGACAGCTCTTTGTTAGCTAACAGAATGTTCCAAATCGACAGCTCTTCGTTAGCTAACAGAATTGTTCCAAATCGACAGCTCTTTGTTAGCTAACAGAATGTTCCAAATCGACAGCTCTTTCGTTAGCTAACAGAATAGTTCCAAATCGACAGCTCTTTGTTAGCTAACAGAATAGTTCCAAATCGACAGCTCTTTGTTAGCTAACAGAATAGTTCCAAATCGATAGCGCTTGTTATATAACAGAATAGTTCCAAATCGACAGCTCTTGTTAGCTACAGAATAGTTCCAAATCGACAGATCTTCGTTAGCTAACAGAATAGTTCCAAATCGACAGATCTTCGTTAGCTAACAGAATAGTTCCAAATCGATAGCTCTTGTTATAACAGAATAGTTCCAAATCGACAGCTCTTTGTTAGCTAACAGAATAGTTCCAAATCGACAGCTCTTGTTAGCTAACTGAATAGTTCCAAATCGACAGCTCTTCGTTAGCTAACAGAATTGTTCCAAATCGACAGATCTTGTTAGCTAACAGAATAGTTCCAAATCGACAGATCTTCGTTAGCTAACAGAATAGTTCCAAATCGACAGCTCTTTGTTAGCTAACAGAATAGTTCCAAATCGACAGCTCTTTGTTAGCTAACAGAAAGTTCCAAATCGACAGCTCTTGTTAGCTAACAGAATAGTTCCAAATCGACAGCTCTTGTTAGCTAACTGAATAGTTCCAAATCGACAGCTCTTCGTTAGCTAACAGAATAGTTCCAAATCGACAGCTCTTTGTTAGCTAACAGAATAGTTCCAAATCGACAGCTCTTGTTAGCTAACAGAAATAGTTCCAAATCGACAGCTCTTTAGCTAACAGAATAGTTCCAAATCAACAGCTCTTGTTAGCTAACTGAATAGTTCCAAATCGACAGATCTTCGTTAGCTAACAGAATAGTTCCAAATCGACAGATCTTCGTTAGCTAACAGAATAGTTCCAAATCGACAGATCTTCGTTAGCTAACAGAATAGTTCCAAATCGATAGCGCTTTGTTATATAACAGAATAGTTCCAAATCGACAGCTCTTTGTTAGCTAACAGAATAGTTCCAAATCAACAGCTCTTTGTTAGCTAACTGAATAGTTCCAAATCGACAGCTCTTTGTTAGCTAACAGAATAGTTCCAAATCGACAGCTCTTTGTTAGCTAACAGAATAGTTCCAAATCAACAGCTCTTTGTTAGCTAACTGAATAGTTCCAAATCGACAGCTCTTTGTTAGCTAACAGAATTGTTCCAAATCGACAGCTCTTTGTTAGCTAACAGAATAGTTCCAAATCGACAGATCTTCGTTAGCTAACAGAATAGTTCCAAATCGACAGCTCTTTGTTAGCTAACAGAATAGTTCCAAATCGACAGCTCTTTGTTAGCTAACAGAATAGTTCCAAATCGACAGCTCTTTGTTAGCTAACAGAATAGTTCCAAATCGACAGATCTTCGTTAGCTTACAGAATAGTTCCAAATCGACAGATCTTCGTTAGCTAACAGAATTGTTCCAAATCGAGAGCTTTTTGTTAGCTAACAGAATAGTTCCAAATCAACAGCTCTTTGTTAGCTAACTGAATAGTTCCAAATCGACAGCTCTTTGTTAGCTAACAGAATAGTTCCAAATCGACAGCTCTTTGTTTGCGAACAGAATAGTTCCAAATCGACAGATCTTCGTTAGCTAACAGAATTGTACCAAATCGACAGCTCTTTGTTAGCTAACAGAATAGTTCCAAATCGACAGATCTTCGTTAGCTAACAGAATAGTTCCAAATCGACAGATCTTCGTTAGCTAACAGAATTGTACCAAATCGACAGATCTTCGTTAGCTAACAGAATAGTTCCAAATCGACAGCTCTTTGTTAGCTAACAGAATAGTTCCAAATCGACAGATCTTTGTTAGCTAACAGAATAGTTCCAAATCAACAGCTCTTTGTTAGCTAACTGAATAGTTCCAAATCGACAGCTCTTCGTTAGCTAACAGAATAGTTCAAATCGACAGATCTTCGTTAGCTAACAGAATAGTTCCAAATCGACAGCTCTTTGTTAGCTAACAGAATAGTTCCAAATCGACAGATCTTCGTTAGCTAACAGAATAGTTCCAAATCGACAGCTCTTCGTTAGCTAACAGAATTGTTCCAAATCGACAGCTCTTTGTTAACTAACAGAATAGTTCCAAATCGACAGATCTTTGTTAGCTAACTGAATAATTCGAAATCGCCAGCTCTTCGTTAGCTAACAGAATTGTTCCAAATCGAGAGCTTTTTGTTAACTAACAGAATAGTTCCAAATCGACAGATCTTTGTTAGCTAACTGAATAGTTCCAAATCGACAGCTCTTCGTTAGCTAACAGAATAGTTCCAAATCGACAGATCTTTGTTAGCTAACAGAATTGTACCAAATCGACAGATCTTTGTTAGCTAACAGAATAGTTCCAAATCGACAGATCTTTGTTAGCTAACAGAATTGTACCAAATCGACAGATCTTTGTTAGCTAACAGAATAGTTCCAAATCGACACTCTTCGTTATATAACAGAATAGTTCCAAATCGACAGCTCTTTGTTAGCTAACTGAATAGTTCCAAATCGCAGCTCTTCGTTAGCTAACAGAATAGTTCCAAATCGACAGCTCTTCGTTAGCTAACAGAATTGTTCCAAATCGACAGCTCTTTGTTAGCTAACAGAATAGTTCCAAATCGACAGCTCTTGTTAGCTAACAGAATAGTTCCAAATCGACAGCTCTTCGTTAGCTAACAGAATGTTCCAAATCGACAGCTCTTCGTTATATAACAGAATAGTTCCAAATCGACAGATCATTGTTAGCTAACTGAATAATTCGAAATCGCCAGCTCTTCGTTAGCTAACAGAATTGTTCCAAATCGAGAGCTTTTGTTAACTAACAGAATAGTTCCAAATCGACAGATCTTTGTTAGCTAACTGAATAGTTCCAAATCGACAGCTCTTCGTTAGCTAACAGAATAGTTCCAAATCGACAGATCTTTGTTAGCTAACAGAATTGTACCAAATCGACAGATCTTTGTTAGCTAACAGAATAGTTCCAAATCGACAGATCTTTGTTAGCTAACAGAATTGTACCAAATCGACAGATCTTTGTTAGCTAACAGAATAGTTCCAAATCGACACCTCTTCGTTATATAACAGAATAGTTCCAAATCGACAGCTCTTTGTTAGCTAACTGAATAGTTCCAAATCGGCAGCTCTTCGTTAGCTAACAGAATAGTTCCAAATCGACAGCTCTTTGTTAGCTAACAGAATAGTTCCAAATCGACAGCTCTTCGTTAGCTAACAGAATTGTTCCAAATCGACAGCTCTTCGTTATATAACAGAATAGTTCCAAATCGACAGATCTTTGTTAGCTAACTGAATAATTCGAAATCGCCAGCTCTTCGTTATATAACAGAATTGTTCCAAATCGAGAGCTTTTTGTTAGCTAACTGAATAGTTCCAAATCGACACCTCTTCGTTAGCTAACAGAATAGTTCCAAATCGACAGCTCTTCGTTAGCTAACAGAATAGTTCCAAATCGACAGCTCTTCGTTAGCTAACAGAATAGTTCCAAATCGACAGCTCTTTGTTAGCTAACAGAATAGTTCCAAATCGACAGATCTTCGTTAGCTAACAGAATAGTTCCAAATCGACAGATCTTCGTTAGCTAACAGAATAGTTCCAAATCGACAGCTCTTTGTTAGCTAACAGAATAGTTCCAAATCGACAGATCTTCGTTAGCTAACAGAATAGTTCCAAATCGACAGCTCTTCGTTAGCTAACAGAATAGTTCCAAATCGACAGCTCTTTGTTAGCTAACAGAATAGTTCCAAATCGACAGATCTTCGTTAGCTAACAGAATAGTTCCAAATCGACAGCTCTTCGTTAGCTAACAGAATAGTTCCAAATCGACAGCTCTTTGTTAGCTAACAGAATAGTTCCAAATCGACAGATCTTCGTTAGCTAACAGAATAGTTCCAAATCGACAGATCTTCGTTAGCTAACAGAATAGTTCCAAATCGACAGCTCTTTGTTAGCTAACAGAATAGTTCCAAATCGACAGATCTTCGTTAGCTAACAGAATAGTTCCAAATCGACAGATCTCTTGTTAGCTAACAGAATAGTTCCAAATCGACAGATCTTCGTTAGCTAACAGAATAGTTCCAAATCGACAGATCTTCGTTAGCTAACAGAATAGTTCCAAATCGACAGCTCTTCGTTAGCTAACAGAATAGTTCCAAATCGACAGCTCTTTGTTAGCTAACAGAATAGTTCCAAATCGACAGATCTTCGTTAGCTAACAGAATAGTTCCAAATCGACAGCTCTTGTTAGCTAACAGAATAGTTCCAATCGCAGCTCTTCGTTAGATAACAGAATAGTTCCAAATCGACAGCTCTTTGTTAGCTAACAGAATAGTTCCAAATCGACAGCTCTTTGTTAGCTAACAGAATAGTTCCAAATCGACAGCTCTTTGTTAGCTAACAGAATAGTTCCAAATCGACAGCTCTTTGTTAGCTAACAGAATAGTTCCAAATCGATAGCGCTTTGTTATAACAGAATAGTTCCAAATCGACAGCTCTTTGTTAGCTACCAGAATAGTTCCAAATCGACAGATCTTCGTTAGCTAACAGAATAGTTCCAAATCGACAGATCTTCGTTAGCTAACAGAATAGTTCCAAATCGATAGCGCTTTGTTATATAACAGAATAGTTCCAAATCGACAGCTCTTTGTTAGCTAACAGAATAGTTCCAAATCAACAGCTCTTTGTTAGCTAACAGAATAGTTCCAAATCGACAGCTCTTTGTTAGCTAACAGAATTGTTCCAAATCGACAGCTCTTTGTTAGCTAACAGAATAGTTCAAATCGACAGATCTTCGTTAGCTACAGAATAGTTCCAAATCGACTCTTTGTTAGCTAACAGAATAGTTCCAAATCGACAGCTCTTTGTTAGCTAACAGAAAGTTTCCAAATCGACAGCTCTTTGTTAGCTAACAGAATAGTTCCAAATCAACAGCTCTTTTTAGCTAACTGAATAGTTCCAAATCGACAGCTCTTTGTTATAACAGAATAGTTCCAAATCGACAGCTCTTTGTTAGCTAACAGAAAGTTCCAAATCGACAGATCTTTGTTAGCTAACAGAATAGTTCCAAATCGACAGTCTTGTTAGCTAACTGAATGTTCCAAATCGACAGCTTTTGTTAGCTACAGAATAGTTCCAAATCGACAGATCTTCGTTAGCTAACAGAATAGTTCCAAATCGACAGATCTTCGTTAGCTAACAGAATAGTTCCAAATCGATAGCGCTTGTTATAACAGAATAGTTCCAAATCGACAGCTTTTGTTAGCTAACAGAATAGTTCCAAATCAACAGCTTTCGTTAGCTAACTGAATAGTTCCAAATCGACAGCTCTTGTTAGCTAACAGAATAGTTCCAAATCGACAGCTCTTTGTTAGCTAACAGAATAGTTCCAAATCGACAGCTTGTTAGCTAACAGAATTGTTCCAAATCGACAGCTCTTGTTAGCTAACAGAATAGTCCAAATCGACAGCTTCGTTAGCTAACAGAATAGTTCCAAATCGACAGCTCTTTGTTAGCTAACAGAATAGTTCCAAATCGACAGCTCTTGTTAGCTAACAGAATAGTTCCAAATCGACAGCTCTTTGTTAGCTAACAGAATAGTTCCAAATCGACAGCTTCGTTAGCTACAGAATAGTTCCAAATCGACATCTTCGTTAGCTAACAGAATGTTCCAAATCGAGAGCTTTTGTTAGCTAACAGAATAGTTCCAAATCGACAGCTCTTGTTAGCTAACAGAATAGTTCCAAATCGACAGCTCTTTGTTAGCTAACAGAATAGTCCAAATCGACAGCTCTTGTTGCTAACAGAATAGTTCCAAATCGACAGATCTCGTTAGCTAACAGAATTGTCCAAATCGACAGCTCTTGTTAGCTAACAGAATAGTTCCAAATCGACATCTTCGTTAGCTAACAGAATAGTTCCAAATCGACAGATCTTGTTAGCTAACAGAATTTCCAAATCAACAGCTCTTCGTTAGCTAACAGAATAGTTCCAAATCGACAGCTCTTCGTTAGCTAACAGAATAGTTCCAAATCGACAGCTCTTCGTTAGCTAACAGAATAGTTCCAAATCGACAGCTCTTGTTAGCTAACAGAATAGTTCCAAATCGAAGCTCGTTAGCTAACAGAATAGTTCCAAATCGCAGCTCTTTGTTAGCTAACAGAATAGTTCCAAATCGACAGCTCTTTGTTAGCTAACAGAATAGTTCCAAATCGACAGCTCTTTGTTAGCTAACAGAATAGTTCCAAATCGACAGATCTTTGTTAGCTAACAGAATAGTTCCAAATCGATAGCGCTTTGTTATATAACAGAATAGTTCCAAATCGACAGCTTTGTTATATACAAATAGTTCCAAATCGACAGCTCTTTGTTAGCTACAGAATGTTCCAAATCGACAGATTTCGTTAGCTAACAGAATTGTACCAAATCGACAGATCTTCGTTAGCTAACACAATTGTTCCAAATCGACAGATCTTCGTTAGCTAATAGAATGTCCAAATCACAGATCTTTGTAGCAAACAGAATAGTTCCAAATCGACAGATCTTCGTTAGCTACAGAATAGATCCAAATCGACAGATCTTTGTTAGCTAACAGACTAGTTCCAAATCGATAGCGCTTTGTTATATAACAGAATAGTTCCAAATCGACAGATCTTTGTTTGCGAACAGAATAGTTCCAAATCGATAGCGCTTTGTTATATAACAGAATAGTTCCAAATCAACAGCTCTTGTTAGCTAACAGAATAGTTCCAAATCGACAGATCTTGCTTAGCGAACGGAATAGTTCCAAATCGACAGATCTTCGTTAGCTAACAGAATAGTTCCAAATCGACAGATCTTTCGTTAGCTAACAGAATGTTCAAATCGACAGCTCTTGTTAGTAACAGAATAGTTCCAAATCGACAGATTTCGTTAGCTAACAGAATAGTTCCAAATCGACAGATTTGTTAGCTAACAGAATAGTTCCAAATCGACAGATCTTTGTTAGCTAACAGAATAGTTCCAAATCGACAGATTTGTTAGCTAACAGAATGTTCCAAATCGACAGATTTGTTAGCTAACAGAATAGTTCCAAATCGACAGCTCTTCGTTGCTAACAGAATAGTTCCAAATCGACAGATCTTCGTTAGTAACAGAATAGTTCCAAATCGACAGATCTTCGTTAGCTAACAGAATAGTTCCAAATCGACAGATCTTCGTTAGCTAACAGAATAGTTCAAATCGACAGATCTTCGTTAGGTAACAGAATAGTTCCAAATCGACAGATCTTCGTTAGCTAACAGAATAGTTCCAAATCGACAGATCTTCGTTAGCTAACAGAATAGTTCCAAATCGACAGATCTTCGTTAGCTAACAGAATTGTTCCAAATCGACAGATCTTCGTTAGCTAACAGAATAGTTCCAAATCGACAGATCTTCGTTAGCTAACAGAATAGTTCCAAATCGACAGCTCTTCGTTAGCTAACAGAATAGTTCCAAATCGACAGCTCTTCGTTAGCTATAACTCGACAGCTTTATGGCAACCAACTGTTCTTAAATTTTAGACACTAGCTATCCATATCTCGGCCACAGAGATTACTCATGTGGCAGGTGTAGCTAGCTAGGAGAAAAACGGGGCCTAAATTGGGAAGGAAAATAAATTTCAAACACGTTTGTAAATAATTTCATTCCGTTCTTGTTTAAAACGGTGAAAAATTATTCATATACGACGTCAATCCATGTGTAAATCATGTAGGACTCTGTGATGGCTGCGATGATTTTCGTCTCCAACATCAAACTGAAATCAGTTAGGTCTTCACAGACGTGAAATTTACATAGCATCATATCCGAATAGTGTTGAAATCTCGCTATCACAGGTTTAAACACAACAGAAGCATTTACTCGCTCGGCTGAGGCTGTCCCGTCCTGCAATAATGATTTCTCTCGCAGTGTAGTTCACAACACCCGCTTTAGTGGATTGTACGCCAATACATTGTGTTTGTACAATTTGTTTTTAATTGAAGGCTGTGATTTAGAATTGGTAAATTTGTTCTTATTACAATCATTATGTCTACAGTCCACGGATTATGTTTTGACACAAATGGAATGTTGTTCTATGGTTCTTGCCTTGAAATTTTCACCCTAGAACGTTTAACAGAATTGTTTTATTTTATATCAAAAACAAACATACTAATCCGTGTCCGAATCACAACCCACAAGCAAAGTAAAAACTTTGGAACTGACAAGTTAGGTTAGACACTTGAACTTCCACCAGGGAAGTGAGGCCGAGTGCTCCGGAATGGTAAGCACCTCCTGTTTAGCTAGCTACACCCGCCACGTGTGTAATCAAAATTGCGTGAAAGAAACATGGAACTATGGGACGTCAAATATATCCAGGGCAATCCTGGACACAGAGATATCAAACTTATCAACAATACTGTGATGACGGCCATAAAACTTTTTAAGGGCCTTGATAAGCCTAGGCTTGCAATATCCCCGAGTCAACAATTTATTGGGAAGCAGCTTACTTCGTTGTACAAAGTCCCCGTAGTGGGAACAAGCTCTACCATAGCGTATAAATTGGGAAACAAATACACCTAAGCAGGAGAAGCAGGCATATTGCTGCATAAAAAAGAAAGTTGACAATAAAAAAAATGAAGTCATCACGTTTGTCATAAAGATTCAAATGTAGCCTTTCGTGTGCGTCATAATTCAGGTATAAGTCTAAATATGAAGCAGAACTTGAGGAATCAGTCGTGTCTTTTATTTAAGCTCACTAGGTTAGATGACATTTACATAGTCTCCAAATTTAGGATTGTTAAGAGACAGAACGTCATCTATATATCTGTGTGTTGAGTTGAATGATTTGGCATCAGTCTTCTCTCCAGATTTAACAAGGTTCTGCCTAAATTCTGCAAATTATATAAACCTAAGCTAAACGGAGACAAAACGCATGATTAAGACTCTTTAATGAACAATTAACGTAATTATCTCTCTTTAGTAATTGTAATATCATAATAACGTTACTAAGGTAAATGCTAGCGAAATGTAGTTTTATATATATATTGCATCCTGTAACTAGATTTGGTTCCATATGAAAAACGGAGTGTTCAATGACTAGGTATCCTAAGAAAATTATATTAGGGTATAACACTTGTCAACCAATGTAACTTCAGAAAATTGAATAAAGTAAACACGTGTTGCTTTTTATCGTCTAACTGTAATATGTTGTGTCCTGTTTTTGATGTCAATTCAAGTAACACATTGTAAATGCCTAATGTCAATTTCAGAGTTATCAGACAAACTGGCTTTACAGGGAACAAAGTTAACAGAACGAATAGCAGAATTCGAAAAGAACTACATACAGCGTATAACGGCGTTAGAAACAAGGTTTGAAATATATACAAATGCATTGGAAAATAACAATGATTTAGAAGTAACAGCAGAAATGATGAAAATAGTTATGACATTGCAGGAGAAAATACAAAATATCGAAACGGAGAATACGGAAACACGGCAAACTGTAGGGGGCATCCAAGGAGAAATTACTGAATTAAATCAAATGGTTAGAAAACACAATGAGAAAATACAAAATGTATCCGATGACACGCGTGAACTTGGACATGAAGTTGAAATGAAAATACAACAAAAAGAGCATGACGTTGAGGCGAAAATACAACAACTTGGCCATAATCTTACATCTGCTGATAATGTGCTTATGTCAGAATTAAACCATCGAATAAATGCTCTAGAAAATATTACAGACCTTACCAAAGGAAGGCAAAATGGTTAGTATTTTAATTATAAAGTTTATAATTCCATCATGGTACAAAGTAATTATATGCAACTGGTAAAACATTGAAATTTGTAACAGTCAACGCAACCAAGACTCGTGAACACACGGCAATAGAAAAAATAATGATAAAACAGTTAAAAAAGACAAACAAAATGTTAATATGTCACTCGGAGACGTGTTTGCACTGATGAATATTAAACTCCCTGGCAAGGTGTAAAACAAATATTGAAAAAATCTTTTTTGTTTATAAAATGCTATCTTGTTTCCTGGAGACGCAGTCTTCCATACCATATACCATAAAATATATTGATGACTAAAAAGTGAAACACTAGACAGTTACCAGACAGTTAGAAATTTTGTCATACTGCTTTATGTTAAATGAATGACCAGTACACCACAAAAACATATATGATGACTTAAGTATCAAATAATTTCGAAACTAAAACAAACAGTTGGCTTTAATGTCGAGATGGGTACTTATAAATGTACTTTTTGGTTGGCCTGATTTTGATAAATATGCATTTTAGCATTTACAAATTAATTAAAACTACATTTATACAGGGTTTTAAATTAGCATTACCAGGGGGCCAGTACCCCATAGTTCCTAAAAGCAAGTCCGCGTCTCCTTAAATCTTACAAATTTTAGGTATTTATTATTATTAGCAATTTTCTACAGTGTGCTCAAAATAGTCCTGCATACATATGGCAGTGTTCATTCTAGAAAGGGGTCATTGATTCTTTATTTTGCCAATTGAGCTCATTTTTAAAGCCCTAGTGGGCCATATTTAACATTAGATGCGGCCATATTATAGTTGTTATTGTGTTTTAGAGGATTTTGTTTTGAATGACCCTATCTGAAAAATCCTATCTAGAATGGACAATGAAAATGGTTATCGTTGTTGTTTAGAAGGTTTGCCAGTTCTCTTAGCAATGGGCAGTGATTTACCCCAGTTTCCTCCATCAACTTCAATTTACGGCGGGTACCAAACATTAAACTACAATTTAAACTGTTAAATTCTTACCGATTTTGATAAAAAAAATCGTCATTAATTATTTAAATTTGCCCTCATATAAAGCGATAAAATACTACAAATAGTATTTAAAACTCACAGTAAAGTAAAATCAATATTTTGTTATTTTACGGCCTCGAGTGGATTCCATTTTGTGATGATTTTTTCACCTTGTCCTTGCGTGAAATTTTGTTTGATGAATCAATGCACTGGCCGGGTTGGCTATGCTGCCGTATTTTGGACATCCGATTGGATTTAATGATTAGATGGTGTCTAGTGGTTTGATTAGCAAACATATGGAATCTTTGTAACCCCGTAACCCGGCAAAAAATGAAGTCGGTTTTGAAAAAGTTCCGATTTCCTTCTTTATTATCATTGTAACCTTTGTAACCGTTGTAACCGTGTAACCTGGCAGATTTTTGAAAATTTGAAAAAATTATCTGTAACTGAGTGTAACTATTTAACCAAAGAGTTACCTTTGTAACCCCGTAACCCGGCAAATAAATGAAGTCGGTTTTAAAAAAGTTCCGATTTCCTTCTTTATTATCATTGTAACCTTTGTAACCGTTGTAACCGTGTAACCTGGCAGATTTTTGAAAATTTGAAAAAATTATCTGTGACTGAGTGTAACTCTATGTAACCAAAGAGTTACCTTTGTAACCCCGTAACCCGGCAAATAAATGAAGTCGGTTTTGAAAAAGTTCCGATTTCCTTCTTTATTATCATTATAACCTTTGTAACCGTTGTAACCGTGTAACCTGGCAGATTTTTGAAAATTTGAAAAAATTATCTGTAACTGAGTGTAACTCTATGTAACCAAAGAGTTACCTTTGTAACCCCGTAACCCGGCAAAAAAATGAAGTCGGTTTTGAAACAAGAAGACATTTGTAACCATGTTACTGTATGTAGCCACTATATAGTCGCGGTTACAAATGCTGATACTGCGTTTTTTGCACACATAATTGGACATATATGAGCTACATACCTAATATAATTAAAATTGGTCAAATAATTGTATTTCTAAATTATTGTCTGGAAAACAATTTGTCTACAGACGGACGGATGGACATACCCCCACCCAACTTCGTATACGGGAGTTTAATAAGGTAATCTTTTTTATACAGATGGTATATATTTTTTTATTGGTTTGATATAATTTTTTCCAGAAGGTGCAATGTACATACGATGGGGAAGAAAAGTGTGTCCTAACGGAACAGAACTGGTATATTCAGGTAATTATATATACATTAGATAGATGTCTATAGTTTTATTATAATATCATTAAGTTGTGGCTGGTTGAATATAGCTTTACATCGCATGAGGTTTTTCAGTGACAAATATTGTGAATATCACTCCTGATTAACATTTTTTTATAATTATAGTTGAAATCAGATACACTGAAGCAAGCTGCTTACAAATAAATTGTTTACACAAAATACAAGTTTTTGTTTACCATTCTAGGATATGCTGGTGGTAATCATTACACACACAGTGGTGGAGCGGCGGAGTATGTTTGTCTTCCGCCTGATCCCGAGTTTGGTGTACAACAAAACGTCGGCTCTTACGGCTACGTATACGGAGCTGAATACGAAACTAATTATTTTGGTGCCAGCACTCATGACCAAGATGTACCATGTGCAGTGTGTCGGAGTTTGACGAGTACAAGTATGGTCATGATTCCTGCTAAAAGTAGCTGTTATCCTAACTGGAAGCGGGAATATCACGGTCGTTTAGCTTCCGGTTATAGTGACCACAGTTCGGCTTCACAGTACGTTTGTGTGGATGCAAACCCGGAGGTAAATATTAGTAATAATAGTGATAAATTATACTATATATGAGCATACATGGTTCCATAC
This sequence comes from Anadara kagoshimensis, assembly GCA_021292105.1. NCBI lineage: Eukaryota > Metazoa > Mollusca > Bivalvia > Arcoida > Arcidae > Anadara > Anadara kagoshimensis. The sequence goes on from CM037872.1 coordinate 14,123,018, forward strand.
TTAGGTCTCTGTGGGGTCTTGGTGGTCAAGTGGGCTTATTCAAAGAGCCTCACATTACCTGTGTTCGAATCTCACTTGGAACAGATATTAGTGTGAGATGTTTTGTAAGTTCGCTTGCCGAAAGTTGGTAGTTTATTAGGACAATCCGGTTTCCCTCACTATTCCTGAACTGTCCGCTTCGATATAAGTGACAAATTTTTGACTTGGGTCTAACATTCCATTATTCACTCTATTTCCGGGTTTTCATTCAGAACGGAATAGATCGTGGTAGGATTTCACCAAAATCTCATAAGTAGTTTATTAACAAATTGTCACCTTAAATGGCCATCTGATTGTGAAATCGTTAATCACAATGCATTTGATATTGTAACCTTATATGAACTTAGAAGCCTCGGTTTCATTTGGATAGCCTCTGTTTTGTGTCGAACTGGAAACTATTGAGATCACTGTGTCACCTTATGACCTTAGATGCCTCTGTTTGGTCTATGTAGCCTCTGTTTCATTTGTGTATAGCCTCTGTTTCGTTTCGAACTAGAAAGTACTCAGATAACTGTGTCACTTAATGACCTTATGTAAACTTCTAGCCTCGTTAAAAACAGCTCACTGTATGTCTAGATTGATTTTGAGTCAGTCTACTGATAAGTATTTGACCTCATGAGTAGAAGTGAACACGTTTCAGATTATGTGTTGCCGTTACTTGCATATCATTTGCCAAAGAACGGAAATTTTGTTGAACTTCGATCTGTGGCGATCCAAAAGAAAACCAGACGTTTTGATTGACAATTGTCATCTTGATTCGAAGACCATTCTGAATTTTTTATTGCAATAGTGACATGCATTTACTATTGACCAACTGATATAAGAAAGGGAAATTTTACACAAAATAAACCACATGCACTTTATTCGAAACAAAACAGAGGTTAACTAAATGAAACCGAGGCTTCTCAGTGCATTTAATAAATTAAAGTTCAAGATTTCCCCATTTCACCATTAAAACTATGACTGTTAAAGGTAACAAGTTTTATTTTAAAATCGGCTGGAAATTTTGAAGAAATCCTGTGACGATCTAAAAGAGGGATTGTTTGATTGATAAAACACAAAATAAATGTTACGAACGTTATGTTCCTCACACACTGTATCGATTAAGTTTGCTTTTAAATGATTTTGTTCGAATAAAGTTTGAAATGAAATAAAACCGACGTGTCAATATTTGTATCTATATAGGTTCTTTGAAATGGCACCTTAAAGCACTGACGATGTATTTGAAGAAAACATTAATTTTTGTTTTATTCTTTTTACGACGTAAATTATGTTTCTGATCATGTGTTTTATAAATATTGCTGGTGATATATATATTATATATATATATATATATATATATATATATATATATATATATATATATATATATATATATACCGATCATTTGAGTATTGAGTAACCCGTATTATCATTTTAACATTTCCATTATTATTGTTACAGGTTGTGATTGGTGGAAGCGCAGACAATAATGGAAAATTATTTTACCCCGTCAGGGCTGAATGTGGTGCATTAAAGTGTCCACCGTACCAGAGTGATAAAGAGATGTTATGTGTGGTTTGTACACGTTAGACTTAAACAATGTAAGGTATTCTGTAATTTACATCAAACTATGTATTGTCTCCCTCAGTGCCATATAATATCTATTAAATGTCGCTGTCTCCATCGTTCATTGTGTTGTTTATTACTTCATGTGTCCTGGTGGTTCCTTTCACACAATTTTGATTACATACGTGGCGGGTGTAGCTAGCTAAACAGAAGGTGCTTACCCTTTCGGAGCACCGGGCGTCACTTTCCTGGTGGATGTTCACGTTTCTAAACAAAATTATCAGTTTCAAAGTTTTTACTTTGCTTCTAGATTGTGATTCGGACATGGATTAGTATGTTTGTTTATGATTACTTCTACATATCGTCACCGAGTCCTCCATTCTGCCCAAATGTTGCTGAAGTTTTTCGAATTCCTTGCCATTCAGTTTAATTGTTTGGCAGTTGGATGTCGGTATAATTTGACCGTTTCACTGCAAGTCTCGGTGGTCGTTGTATTTGCTGTAGCAAAATTAAATAAGAGGTAAATTAATAGAGTGCCCTGAAAATATATTAACCACAAATAGCAATTAGTGAAAGGACTCTAATCTCATACACGTTAACTGTGATGTATTTATCATAACATTCTTTTCATTCTGTCTTTTCTACTGTTGTTAATAGAAATACATGTAGTAGCCGATTTCCAGTTAACCGCTGCATTTAAATAGTTGAATTGATGTAGACTTTAACGTTGTAAAATCCTGTAATAGTGTTTTCTTTGTATGGTATCCTACAAAATCGGCTATATTAATTATGGATAATATTGATAATTTGATAGATATCACGTGGTAAATTTTATACAAATAGACTTGTAATAAATTGAATAATGTTAATCTTCGGGTTGAGATTGTAAATTAGTTGGATACTTCGGATTAAGAGTTACCTCGCTTATACCAGAGGCGCGTTGAGTTGAGTAATGGTGTTTAACGTCCCAGTCAAAGAATATTACACTTATATCGAGACGTCGCCAGCTATAGGCGAAGGTGCAAAAAGTTTGCCTGTACGTTGCGCTTATGGCATTATACTGCAGGGTTCTTTATCGTGTCACGCCTACCGTGAAACGGGGCATCGTTTATTTTAAGGTCCCATCCGAAAGAACCGTGTCTTTCATTTCGTAATGCCAATTGCTTGGCTAAAGAACTTTCAAGTCTTGGTTCAGGCCCGGTCTGGGTTTGAACCCACAACCTCCCACTTACAGCGAGCACTCGTCCGTGTTGTATACAATGTACATCTTCTGTAATATTGATGGGGTTTCCACTTTTCATTGTACTTATTACTAAAATGCCTTGGACAAGTCTAATACGAAATAACAGTTGTGCATTATTAATTAGGGTTGTTTTCAGATGATAACTCGCACAATATTGAACAGTCATCCATGAAACAAGTTCTGTATACTTATTACTTAAGTACATATTGGACAAGTTCGATGTATGACAAAATCCGTGCACAATTATTTAGGATACTGCAATTTGATTTGTAGCTGGTTTGCAGTTGATAACTGCTGTAATATTGATCGGATTTTTGGATGAAACTTGGTCAGTATACCTATCACCATTGTACCTTTGTCAAGTTTGATGCGTAAAGAAATGTGTACATAATTAATGTATAAACTGCAATCTAATTGGTCTATAGTTTCCTGATAGCTCCTTTATTTTGACATGTGTGTATATTGTATGAAGTCAAAACATGACCCAAAGTGGAAAACAATAGACGAACAATTCAAAACATTATGATAGCGAAATATTATCCAGCTTCTATATCATATATGGATTTCTCTTTATTAATCAGGCATCCTCATATACTAAAAAAATTGGGTGAAAGTTGTTTTTTTTTTCAGGACTGCCTCCCTTAGAAAACATGCTATATGTATTAAACTTTATGTGTTCACTACATTGAACACCTTCAATAAGCCTTATACTTGCGTTGGTTCATCACAATGTTCTGCACTGTGACGTTAGTATAATCAAATCTACCCCGATATGACCATGACTGTAGTTTGCATTATGTATTTTGTACGAGTGTGCAATCAGAACGTTTTAGGTGCTATTGGTCGTCTAGACGTCAGTTGCAGATTAAAAAACCAACACTTAATAACATTTTATAAATCTTTTATTCAATCTTTGCGATGTTTTCCCCTACTCCCAACACATACTTCTTATAAATATAATTTACATTAAATGCAAAATTAGAAAAAAAAAATGCACTTTAAACAAATTTGTCGTATTAAAACACAAAAACAAAAATCTATTCAACTGACAATTACAGAAATATGTACTACGGTACTATTAAACTACAAATAAATCTAGCTGAAGGGAAACTGCTAAACAAAACAATGCGTCGCTATGGTAACTATGCCATGTGGGCTGTGTCGTGTTAATGGTGAAGAAAATGATTATATGTACCATTTTCATATTCTATAAAACTCTTTTTGAGACCAAACTGATTAAGCCATAATTACGATTCATCAAGGGGCGACACTCATTTTTGTGAATGTTTATACGTGTGACGTCACTGATTGGCTGTTCCTGCGACTGGTACGCATGTTATTAGCGGCATTATTCTAAATTTCAGTCAGGATTAAAAAGAAGAAATAAGATTTTTAAAAAATCCAAATGTAAATATAACCATAGAACAATATAATGATCTAGAAATGACGTTTAAAGTGACATAACTTCTGTGCCATGCAAAACAAACTAGCTAACCATAACGTGCTAGTGCAATTTAGACAACGGAAGTTATGTCACTATAAACGTGATTTTAGCTAGACATTGTTAACAACGAAATTCGCCGATATAACGAATGTGGAACAGTAAGTTACATTATTATAATAAATTGATATGTAGCTGACGTTTTATCCAATATCTAGTAAGCGACGAATATCTTGATAAGAAACACGGAAATATGAAAATGGTAAATGTAATCATTTCCTAAAGATTTTGAGACTAAATTAAAATACCTAAACCAAAAACATAAAAGAAGTGAAATAAATTCCTCATTGGACTTGTGAAATAAACTATAAAAACCGTTACAAATATAATGGAATACAGTAATTCCATCTCCTTCAGGATGTATCGTGACTAGATAAGAGACATTTACTTGTGTTGTCTCCCTTTCGGCATACATTCGGTCTAATTACTAGTAAAAGGCTATTTGTATGTGATATATTCATTTTGGGATAATTTAACTATCACACAAATATTGTTTTTAAGAGAAATGTCAAGTGAATGTAAATAAACAACACAATTTGGAAAGCATACTCTACAGTCGAAAGTTTAACACATAACTACCAAAAACGGGTGTCGGCAAAGCTGCTGACTGGCCGAGTGGCCGAAAAGCTGAGATGAGCTGTCGAGATATCGCCAACGAGCTGCATAGACGAGCTCTCGTTTCGCCACTAATCCATTAGTTCAGTGTTAAACATTGGTGAAATTTCGACAGGTCTCACCTCTTTTTAGAAGCTTACTTAATTTGTGAGCCTAGTGTTAAACTTTAGGCAGGTCTATACCGTAGTCTAGAAGCTTACCAAGACACAGAATTCGGATTGTTAGATCAATCATGGTTTTTTATGTACACGGATTTCTATTTATGAAATCAACATGACCAGCATGAAGAATGATAATACACAAAAGTATAAAACAGAAAATATAGGTAATAACAATGCTTTGTGTGAACAGGGAGAAATAACAGTAATCTAAATACAGTAAACATAGTAATTTTGGCGGGTACGAATTTTAGTGATTATCATGATTTCGGTAAAATCATGTGAACTTGAATGTTCTTTTATCTCATTGGTCATCCTGTACGTCACGATCGTATTGAATTTGGCGATGGAATTAAATAAACGTTACTGTATCTTCGTGAAAGTCGCTAAAATAGGTACGCCGCTAAAACTAATATGTTTACAGTATACAGCAGAAAATCTATCCAGGTTCATGCTCAAGATTATAAGAACTAAAACCATAAAACCAAGGACAAAATGTGACAACATTAGGAACTAGTAGAACTGTTGATTACCGTAGGTACCTGGATCCAACTTCACAATCATTTCGTGACTAAGATTTTCCTTAACTGACAATATTTGGCAATCTTATTCGGAACAATGATTATACATTTTTGACAAAATTAAGTATAAAAATTGTTAGGTTGAAACACCTAAAATTCCTAAATATCTCGACAAATAACAAAATTATCAAAATTTCAAATCTGCCAGATTTAAGTTAGTTAATTATAAGAAATGATTGTTAAACTGGAGCCTTACAGTGTTATGTAAGAGCTCCGTGGTTATCACAGTTCCACAGGCGTTCATGTCCACCATCAAGGTTTTGGGGGTAAGGAAATGTTTTGAAACAAAGAATTTCAAGGTAAAGTGTTTACAAGACTTATGAGACATTTAATATAGAGATCACCCTGAGAATTTTCATCATTTTTGTACAAAATTGATATAAACCATATATACAATTATAATATATACATACATATCTAATACAGACACTGAAATTGCACATACTGTTGGAATTGGAACGAAAATAAAAATGAAATATTTGAATGAAATCAGAGGAATGCATTCTAATGTTAATAATTAATAGGTTTTTTAAATGATTTACAATAAACTTCAATCATTTCTTATCGACTTTTGAATTGTATGTGCCAAAATTAGATTCAAATTGGTAAGCTCTAGACAACAAAACAATTTTAACCCCCCCCACCCTAAAAACCCCAAAAGCATCAATAGATTTGTTTAGAGTCCCCGTCCTTGTTGTCAAGATCCATTCAGAATCGTTGTCCGTTTTTCATATAGCCTTTGAGGGACTTGGACAGTCCTGTTTTTATGACATTTTTTCAAACTACAGCTTTCCCAAATTCCTATATAAAGTATGTACATTATTTTAAGCCCACAAGCCCGATGAATCATGTATTTAAAATGTCCGGTAACCTCTGACTATATTTTCATTTTACTTTGTATCCTATTCCATATTCACATATCATCTTTATTCAAAGCACTTTTTTCGTATCCACAACTACATGCAATTAACCTTTTAAAATTCATATCATATATTCGTTTACTCCTTGAAGCATCCGTATCACATGCGCATTCATATCATATATATAATGTACTCTTTGAAGCATCCGAATCACATGTACCATTATCCATATCACATGTATCATCTTAACCATATCACACGATCATTTACTCCGGTTGAAGCAACCATATCACATATATACGTCCATATCACAGGTATCATTTACACTTTGAAGCACCCGTAAAAATGTATCTATATACATACATTCACTTCTAACATTTACACATATTTTTCTCAGTGGTTCATTTATACTAACCACACACATGTACACACACATGTTGATTTCATTTTCTCAGTACTTTGTACATCACATATACACATAAATAAATGTAAACAGCCTTATGAGATTTTTTTACAAAATGAAACGTAACATCTTTTTGTTTCTGGAAGTAGTGCGACAGAAATGGATCATGTAAAAATACCTTTTTTTCAAAACTATCTTTTGTATATTTGTATAATAGCATTGGTCTATTTTTAATTATTGGGAAAACCTAAAACAGGCATGCATTCAAAAGTATATTACACGGCAATATGGGTGATAAGCATTTGATGCAACAGTTTGGTCTGGACCATGATGGTTTTAGATTTCTCCAAGGAACACCACTCTAGTAAAATAACTTTTACGCTTTATAAACTAAAATTTTATATATATATATTGCTGTATGTTAGTTTTTCTATCTTCATCAAATGAAAATTTCCAAAATACAGCGACCCCCACTCGATTTATTGTCTCTATTTGTTCATTCCAACCCTGGCGTAACAAAGGAGTTTGGCGATAAATCCAGGAAAAGTTATTCAGAAAAACAAAATATAGACTCTGGAACATGACATCAAAATACATTGGAAATAGACTAAGTGTCAAAGTTATTGGGGAAGGGGACAAAATAACGAGTTTAAACTGTACAATGTAATAGTCCAAATCTATCACACTATTTTCAGAACATCGAGATGGTATGAGATTCTAATACTTATTTAATCCTATAAAAATAACTTTGTTTCACTCCCAGAAGAAGATCGTTCACTGTCTGTACACCTATTTAATTTACACGTATTGTCACATTTAGTGATGTCACTACAGTCATGGTGATGATGGTGACGAGGGAGTACTGACACAGTAGCCGGGTACTTATATCTCTCGTAATAGTCTGTTCTTCTTCTCAGTAAGTACATAGCAAATATAATCAGTGCCAGTAAAACACAAACCCCGGCCACTGGTACTGCTATGTATATGGGGTTTATCATTTTATTATTCTCCGTATGATTTTCGTATGAATTTGGACATTTTGAAGATTCCTTTTCTGGTAAACTTATTTCCTCAATCTCTAATTTTGTTTCTGTAACTTTGTTTTCTGAAAAATAAAAAGATAGAAAATATTAAACTATATGTCATAATGGCCTGTCGAAAGTTTCACACTGACCTATTAGTTCCCAATCGGCATCGGCTGTTCATCTTGGCCCTTCATATGGCTTTATCGCCACAGCTTTTTGACAACTTATACCTATCTCTCAGCAGCTTTTCAATAGGTTACTCGGCAGCCCAGCTTCGATCCCTTTTTTAATTTAGTTAAACTTTGGTTTTTACTGTTTATGTCATTATTGGCTTATTTTACTCGGAACAGTGTTATTATTCTCTCAGTAATGTAATTGTGTAATGAATCCAGATAATCGTTTTAAAAGGGAAATTTACTAATCTTTCCCTCTTTTCAAAATTCCCCACTAAATTTTCCAAAAGCAACAGTGAAAAACCTGGTTTTCCTTACCCATCAAATTTCCGATATTGCTTTGCATTGAGGGTCTTACCTATTGCCAACATGCCATATTGCAGTTTGATAGATTTCAGGACTTCAATTTCCCCTTTACAGACAGAAGGTAGTTTTTTAAATGTAGCAAAATCATGGTCTCTAATTACACGCGTTTCTGTTTGTCTAAAACTATTGTGTTCGTTTCACAACATCAATGTATGGATTTTGATTAAACTTGTCACAATTGAAAACCAAAATGAGGCAATCATTGGCGTACCATATATCTAGGTGAACGACCAAGGTCACAGGGCCAAATATGATTCCGTAGTATTTTCAGAGATGTAAATGGAAACAATTGCCAAGTGGTTATAGCATACATACCAGACTTTGCTGGAGACGTTGGTACAATTTCTTTATTACAAAGATCCTTTCTGCAGCAATGTAAGGCCAAAGCCCATTTAGGGAACTTAGTAGATCTAAGATTGTCACAGTTGATGGGGTTAGGTTTGTTTATACATCCTCTGGTAATGTCTCCGCCATTGTTCTCACTGTAACACCAATATTTAGCAATACATGTTGTCTTCCCTTCAGTCTGACAATCCAAGGTTGTACAAGCACATTCTAAACCTAAACAAAATAAAAACAATAACACGATTTTGAGTTAACGATTAAAAGTTTCACCTAAAAATAATGGGTCATAAGTTACAAAATACTAATGCCTTTTGTGAAAATTGGGTACGAAAAGTACTGAAGTAGGGATCGTTTTGCTTCGTACTCTAAGCAATGAGAGACCATCAAGTTATAAATTGTGGGAGCTAATGTAATGTTTAACTCAGAGATTTTAAAACAATAATAGCTTGTTATTATAGTTGGAAAGCTGAATATAAGGGTTTTTAACCATATAAGGTAATAATTTAAAATCTAATTAATAATCATGGAAAAACATTTTGATTTATTATGGCTTAAAATTCTCTCTCATGCAAGCTGATCGTTTTCACCCTGCTGTTATTGAAACATAGTAAGTTTCCAAAACCCATTATTAAGTGGGCATACTCCTCAGCATCAGGTGAACCAGCGTGGAGCCTAACATAGTTCACATAAATACATTATTTAACAACAATTGTGAGTACACTAGACAAAGTCTGAAGTGTATTACACGAACACAGCCACGCCCACCTCACCTCGCCACGCCCATCTCATCTTTATACCTTTATTTAAACTTGACTAAGATTATAGTATTCTTTAATCTATTTTAACTCACCGGGAGATTAAAAGTTTGTATTACACGTCTCAATTTTCACACATTTTAAATAACAACAGCATAAAAAGAACATTTAACATGGCCTTTCTTCTACCATGAACGAACACAGCAGAAGGGGGCGTTACTCTGGATCATCTTAAGTAAACATTGAGTTGACTATCGCTTACTTGTAGTAGAGTAACTGAAAATTAAAACAATGTTCTGAAACGCTTAACCAGAATAAAAACGTGACAAATCTAAGTGTTCCAGTATGTAATCTAGAACTGGGACCAGTTGGACCATTAAGGTCCAGATCTTTAGTAAACAGGGGCCACGTTTTCACATACTGGTCTGTTGTTGTTGAATAAATCACTGGTGTAGCCTGAAACTCATGCAACTATGATGTCAATGATTTGTGTCATTCATCTGCGAAAACTGTTAGACAAAAAGGAAAGCAAACCAATGTTTTAACAGAAACATACCAGTCCAAGTCCCCCCCCCCCCCCCAAAAAAAAAAAAAAAAAAAAAAAAAATTGTCAAAAAAGTAAAATACGAGAAAATGAGACCGGGTGCTTTGGAAGTTTAAGCATATCTTGTTGCTCAGATTGTTTGGGTTTGTATCATTATGTGTGTGTGCGTGTGATATCGTAAGAGCTCCTTGTAGATTAAACAATGGTTCCATCTGGTGACACAAGTACAACCCGATGGTAAACTAATATGATCTATTGTCGCAATTTCATTGTCTGCGACACTGTTGTTTGAGCTTTACCACAGATGTTAAAGTAAGGATGATGTACAGTAAAACTTCGATTCAGAATTTGGGCGTTATAAAGAATTTTAGCAACAAAAAAAAACGATGGAGATTTGTAAAAAAAAAAAACAAACATGTAGAAGAAATTAATTTTAATTCACTGTACTTATTTACTATTTCACAATATAAAACATTAATCAAACAGTCGGCAGATGTCCTATGTCATATTTCTGTTTTCAAAATCGCGATGTTTTCTTTTTAATAAAATGATATGGTTATAATTTAAATAGGGAGAGACATAATTATTTATAAAAAAAATAATTTGGTTATTTATCCTTTATACTTGCTAAATGGCATTGACCTTCACATTCCTTCAGACTAGACGAGATGTAAACGAGACATGGACGAGACATGCATCTTTTAGTTGTGATGCTTCCTTTGTACTTAAAACTTAAAAGACAATTCAAACTTTGGTTTTATTTGTTGTTTTAATAAAATCAGTGACGTCGACAATTATCAAATATAAAAAATAAAAATAATTCAACCTTGAAAAATTAACTTGAGAAGTTAAGCAATCCGTTTATTTTGATTAATTGCCGAGGAAAACTATGAAACGCGCCGTTGTCGTAAAATAAACCTTCAAATGTCAGCAATCTCTGAGTTTTTTGTATCAAATTAATTACAAAAAGGTGACAGATCACTTAAAGAGACAAAAAGATACTTGTTACACCTGAATGATTTCTGACATATACTTAATTAAGCTACAATGGTAACTACATTCAGTACAGACCTGTCCAATGTTAAACACTCAGCTAACGTAGCAATGCCGAATCGACTGCTTATCTTCGGCTCTCATAAGATATAACTCACTATAACTTTTCAACAGCCGCTATCTACCTTGCTGCAGTTTTTCGGCCACTACTTATCCATATATCGGCCACGTAGCCAGTGTTAGCAGCTGAGCATCGACGCTTTTTCGTTAGCTTAGTATTAAACTTTCGACGGGTCTTTACTGTAATATATGTCAAGATTTCATAGAGGATAGAGATGTACCATCTTAAAATGAAAAAAAAATCTGTGACACTAAAAGCTAATTTGATAGTACACTTGAACTTTTTAATTTGATAATTAAGTCCCAATTAAAAGCTGGACCAGAGTTTGTCTTAAAACAATAATCCGACATTTTTCGGAAATGACAAAATTAATATTCATCCTGACGTACATTCATTAAATATAAGACATTTGGATACTATAAAAGGTTGCGCACTATTGTTTTATTGGCCATGGCGATGAGGGGGGAGACCTAAGTTAGTCTTCTCTTAAGCTTCAAAATCGCCGCGTGCGCTAAAATGTCCCAGCAGAGCGTATTAGACATGTTAATATCCTGTATAACGTCTTTTAATTCATCATGAAACAAAATACTGTAGACTAGATTATCTAATTGTAATGATTATGTCTTACCAAGGACAATTAAAGCTGTTTGTCAGGCTAGCCTGGTTATGTTTTATATACCTTGGTACGGGAGAACAATAAATTAATACTTAATTAAAAGGTTCATTAGCCTAATTGTTGGGCCAACAACGATGACCAACAATTTAATTTACCCCAAGGTATTAAATTGGCAACTTGTATGTTTATGTTTTGAAAAAGCCATGTTGAACCTTTAAGTGGCAACGATACTGTGATGTATTTTGGAAGAATTAATGTATGTGGGAGGTTGGGATAAGAAAAACGGACGGTTCTGGCCAAGACTTGAAAATAATTATAACTCCCCAAGCATGTCATTCACGGGTTCCTTCGAAAGACCTTAAACTCAATTATCCTTTGTCTTGGTAGGCGTAACAGGCTAAAGAACTTTCTGGGCGCACTGCAAATGACAAAATTTCTGCAACTTTACCTATAGCTGGTGACGGCCCGATAAAAGGGAAATAACCTCTCTCTCTCTCTCTCTCTCTCTCTCTCTAACACCCACATACTGTATATTTCCATCATGTTAACATTACCATTCCGCACATTAACAAACATATTGCTGTTGTATTTTTTACACACGTTAGATAAGGAGTATGTTGTATTTATCGTCGTGTTAAGCTGTTGTTTTATGATACATCATACAAGTTAAACCAGCCTTAACTTTCCACTTGTGAGATAATAACAGCAAAAAACAAACCTAACTTACCAAAGAAAACAGATACATCTTGTTTGCTATGTTTGCATCTATATGCATAACGCTCTCTCTCTCTCTCTCTCTCTCTCTCTCTCTCTCTGAACAAATTGTCTAATTATACCACAAAGTACTACATCTAGCAACACAGACCCCAGACTCACCCCAATAATATTACCCGATCCATAAAGGCTTCAAATTGTCTACATGTTTCAAATCAATCATAAAGATCTGTGAAAAATGCTGATGTAAAGTCTATTGTAATTAAATCTTAATAACTCGCGTTCATATGGTCCCTTTGTTTTTAAGTTACGTGGCCTGCCAGTTGCAGTTGTACAATGTGAGAAAACACCTCAAAACCGTGACGACGAACCAGAGGCTGTGGTTTGATTAGATTGTCAATTATTTAATTATTTATGTAGGAAACATGGCTACTTGTAGATAGAAGACTTCCTTTATATAATGTAAAACAGAATACACAATTAAATTAATTTTTACTCAAGCATATTATAGCATTGTACAGTCTGATATATATATGGCGCGGAAAGGTCACCACTTCCGGTTTACCCGCAGCACTTTAACATTGAACGTAAGATCTACAGGCTAAGTAAATTCAAAATAGGCTCACGTTACGACCCTTTTGCTAAGATAACAAAGTTCTTTCTTAATATCAATGTGTTTTGATTATAAACCACATCTAAATAAATTTGTCATTCCATCTAGACCTTAAAATTTATATTGGAAAGTTTCCATCATGAATTCAATGAATAACAACATAAAATAAGGCTCCATTGTCTTGGCCCGCATTGTTTTGTGTAATAACACATGCGTAAGAATCGTTCAATATCCAGGGAAAACTATAGAAATATTTCTTTAATAAAATGTTGCTTTTATTTCATATGTCAGAAGACGTCAACTAGAGAATCATATTATGTCATATTTTGTAACGGTTTGTCCAAACATATTGTGTAATACGCAAAACGGTTTAATGAAATCAATAAACACAAACCCGGAAATCGATAACAAGCCCTCCATCTCTGAAATTACATGGCCGAGTAATACTTAGTTGTAGAAAGTTATGCCAATCCAATTTTACTAAGAGCGTTTTATGGTAACCCTTTTTCTGCTTTTTATACATGAAATCATTTTAATCTGTAACTTATTCAATACAAACAGTTTGCTATCTTGTTTAACAAGCAATATTATTGTTATATACGATTGTTCTGTGCCAACACTACTTTTATACTAAAATAACATTATATGGACTTTAATATACAACTACAAACACCAGAAAAACTGTATATAAAGACCAGTATTGGGACCTCGGAAATATGGACTTAAAAACAGATGACCTTTATAAAACTGTATATAAAGACCAGTATTAGGACCTCGGAAATATGAACTTAAAAACAGATGACCTTTATATAACTGTATATAAAGACCAGTATTGGGAACTCGGAAATATGGACTTCAAAAACAGATGACTTTATAAAACTGTATATAAAGACCAGTATTGGGACCTCGGAAATATGGACTTCACAAACAGATGACCTTTATAAAACTGTATATAAAGACCTGTATTGGGACCTCGGAAAACAGATGACCTTTATATATAGAAAGACTCTACATGCAATACATAAAGAGTTGAGTTGAATAATGGTGTTTAACGATCAAGTTAAGAATATATCACTTATATCGAGACGTCGACAGCTAAAGGCGAATGTGCAGAAAGTTTTATAAAGTAAAGAAAGCTTAATGGACAAGTTGTCTTTGTATAGAGTTGGTCACTACAACTGACTCTCTCTCTCTCTCTCTCTCTCTCTCTCTCTCTCTCTCTCTCTCGTATCAATGTTTTTAATGTAATTTGTTTGTCTCATTTTAAAGTTGATATATAGATTTCGATATATAACACATCTAAATGTGTACACGCGTGCATACTTTTATCAGATGAAAACAAAGCTATCCACTTTCTTCCCCTCTTTTAAGATTTCTGTTTTTACGTACTCCAACATATATCTGTTACAGGAAGACAGGTTCTCATCTCATATATTTAATACTATTCGACTTGGCTGACAGTTTTATTGTAACGTTAGATTACAGTTGTAACAACGTACTCACAAGGCGCCTTATACAAGTTAGATTCATTTGGATTGTACCAAAAAACAAGTCCATTTCTCCTTTCGAAAATTTTAAGTATTTTTGAGTCATTGTCACAGCAGTTACATGTAAGTTCACTATTATAATAATTATAATTATTAAAGTTCACAACTATAATAAGCGCGTTCCCGTCTTGCTTATTTATCTAAATAGAAATCAGTGCACATAAAACAAAAATACATTATACATATATAACAGTTGTAATTAAAATACTGTAAATGAACACCTCGTGTTGATTACTTTGGTAGTGCCAGCTGACGAGGAAGACGAGATTACTGATCTACAACTAACTGTTTGTATTAACATAAACGTTTGTTTTATGTGATGTGATGTACTGTGAAAACTAACAAACTCAAATATTTGTAATCTTTTACTACAGCAGTGAAAATAACGGGGATAACAATACAGACATGTCCAAAGTTTAACAGTCAGCTAACGAGTTGAGATGAGTAATGGTGTTAAACGTAACAGTCATGAATATTTCACTTATATCGAGACGTCGACGGCTATAGGCAAATGTGTATAAATTCACAAAACTAACATTTTAAGCAATCTATCAATATAGGAAATCATTAGACTTGTACTATCCCTTATTTGATTGGAATGGTTTATCTAATTGGTTATCGAGAAATCTTTACTAAGAATACAGAGAGGGCCAGGTATATAATTATACAGAAACATTTTTAGAGCACCTGTCCTCACTTCCCTGGTGGTTCGTTCGTTCGTGTCTTTAACTTAATGTGTTGGTTTTAAAGTTTTTTACTTTGCTTTTTGATTGTGCTTTGGATAGGGATAGGTATATTTGCTTTTGATTATTTACAACTAATATTTCAAAATGTTTCCGAACCTTATATATATATATATATAATATATATATATATATATATATATATATATATATATATATATTATAATATATAATTTAAGTCCCTAAATACAGTAGCTTTTAGCATTGTTACGCCACATAGCGGTGTTGCCGCATAAACGCGCCCAACACGTCTATGCGGGGAATTCCAACGCATAAAGAGGTCGGCCACGTTTATGCGGTGGCGTTCAACGCATAAAGATGTGTTGCTTATATGCGGCGGAAAGGTGCCTTTTTGACGCATAAAGAGGGCTAAATTCAACGAATCTATCTCGACAAAAACGGTGGTGGTGATATTGATGATGACGTGGTGGTGGCAATCCCATACCACTCCCCACCGTAATTAATCAACTAAGTTTCAGCTCAATCTGATGTGCGGTTTTCTTTCAAATGCACGGAAACCAAATTACAATCTCCCTGAGGGAGGGGAGATAATACTATAATGATCATCATATCATCGTCATACGAAAGCTTGTTCGTGCCACTTTGTAATCTGATTTTTCTTTCAAATCGTAGGTACGATTTTTAAAATCTTACATATGAATTAAAAAATCGTACCTATGAATTTTAAAAGTCGTAGATCTATATACGATTTTTAAAAATCGTACGTACGAATAAAAAATCGTATATACGATTTGAGAAAAAAATCAGATTACAAAGTAGCACAAACAAGCTTTCGTATCGTCACGATGATAATGATGATGGTGTTTTTTTTTTTTTTAATTTTTTTTTTTTATTTTAGTGAAGGTGGTAATGATGATGAAGGTGTAGGTGGTAATAGAGAAGGATATTATCGTATCGTGCTTTGAATGTTTTCTTTATGCGGCGGAAAGTAGCTTTTTTGCCGCATAAAAGCATTCTCTTTATGCGTTGAAATTCCCCGCATAGACGTGTTGGAACACGTTTATGCGGCAACACCGCTATGTGGCGTAACATAGCATACATGTATCTCTTTTTTTTTTAAATAAATCTAGCTTAACTAATTAAATTAGGATTTGAATGTCTAATGACTAACGTACACTAGGTTATTGTTTTATGACTTAATGTACAAGACACGTCAAGACGATTTGAGATTTTGTTGTCGTGATAGCCTGTGTGATAAAAGGTAGGGTTGTACAGCATGGTAATTCTTCTATTGCGTGCATTGTTTTAAGCAATATAACATGCAGTGTATTCATTTGAGAAATAAATGTTTCAGACGTTTAGTATTGGGATTTCTTATTATTGAAGAACGACGTTAAATGCGTTGCTTGGTAACCAAACAAGCGTAAGTTTGGACAGTTGACTTACACATTATTTTGAAAATTATGCAATTAAGCTGCATGTACTCAATGTATGCCAAATATGTCACGTGCTAATTATCGATTTTTTTCAAAACTTAGCTGTTCTCACCTGCCTGTTTTCAATAAAAAAAAATAAAAAATAAATAAATAAATAAATAAATAAATAAATAAATTCGTGTATACAGTTAGTAGATAATGATACTGTTTAACTTCGACCTTGTAAGTAACAAGATCTTTGTATTTTAATTTATAATCCTTTGTTATTGACAGGTCTCGACAAAAACGGGGTAACAAAGGACGGGTATCATTTTACTCATTCTCTGTTCCTGCCAATCAAACAATATTTTTTGCAAAAAAATTAATCATGTGTTATTTGATGTTGGTTGTCGTCTATACGACATGGACGAGACATTACAAGTTTGATAGGTCTGTGAACACCTGTATCTAAGTATAGCGTTACTGGGACTGGATGGCGACATTAGTTCTAACTTCCATGTTCACTATATAATTCACCAACGGAAATGCTTTTATCTTTGTATCCAATTATCTAAAATAGTCCCACTACAATGTGTTCTTGGACAAATTGAAATTGATTTACTAAAACAAACACAACTACGTCTGTATTTACTGACGCTGGATAATTATAACAGCGTGAAACATTTTAAACCTGGATAATTTTATAAAATAATACACAAGTATTGCATGATGCATGTTCAAATCACAATCCCAAAACCAAAACAAAAATATTGAAAGCTGGCGAAATAAGCTGAAATTCATTGCAGCAACTCCCAATGAAGTCCAACGACTTCATTAGCCGTTGGACTTCATTAGGAGTTGTTACATACCATTCTTAGATTTCTTATAGTGCATGTCATTCGTGCAATGAATTTTTTTCAGTCTAATTTTTTACTAGACGTATTTATAGATTTTTTGTTTTGTTTTTACTTAAAATAAATAAACTTTTGGTTGCATGCATGTTGTTTTCTAATCATAACTTTGGAGGGAACTAGTCTCAAAACCACACTTTACAAATAAAATTAAATAAATAAATAAAAATCAGTAAACACATTTTAAATCAATTAAACACTGAAATTACAATAAAAGAAACTTTAGATGACATAAACATTGTGCGTATGTGGTAATAAAGCCCAATCAAGCTTTAAAGCCGATGTTATACGATGTATTAATCGTCGATATTTCTTCACTACATAGCTTATTTACACAAGTTACCAAACTGAGGGTATAAGGTCGGACGATAGACATTTTAATATGTGTAATACTGTTCATAAAAAACTCGTGAAATCCGTCTGAAGAATTTTAATTCTGAAATTTATGTGCTGAAACACACACATACGGTAGCATAGGTACGCGTTCATCATTGTTTTTTATCCTATCCCCAGATCATAAATCCCTCTGTACATACAGACAGGCACTAACAGCAGGTGCCCGTTTGTTATAAAACTTAATCTTATAAACTTTCTGTTTTATTAATTCGGTCATTATAATTCCCTTTGTTTTAAACTGACTGGTGACAAACAGAATCCAGACCCTAGTTTCACAATCTGGCAAAATCTGAAATCTGAATAATTTTGTTGGTTTCCAAGATAATCAAAAATTTAAGGTGTCAATTTCAAGACCACTCGAAGTTTATTGCATCTATGATCTAATTTTGAACTTTTTTATCTGTAGTATCACAAGGTATTGCTAAAAAAGGTCATATTTAAGTTGGGAAAATCTTAGTAAAGAACGATTGTGAAACTGGGGCCAGATTTCAGTTGAAGTTCGGACCCTTAACCCTGATCCGATAGTCAGATTGGTTTAGGCTTTGCTCCAGATTGTTATTGAATATGTTCTTATTTCGTTTGATTAATAAAAGTTGTTTTTTCTTCTTTGTGTTAATACAAACACAAACATACCAGTCCATGTCCAAAGCACAATCTTAAAAAGCAATGTAAAAACAATGAAGACTTGCAAAACACCAAGAAGCTGAGGTCGGGTGTTCCGGAAGGGTAAGCAGTAAATTAAAGCATAACAATATTTTCCATTCCATTATTCGTATTTATCAACGAAAAACCAATACAATACAGTAAATAAAATAAACAAAAAAAAGAAAGAAAAATGGGAATAAAGAAATTTGTCATATACAATGACATGTGAGAAATTATTGCAATCACGTATGCTCTTTGTTCTCTCTCTCTCTCTCTCTCTCTCTCTCTCTCTCTCTCTCTCTCTCTCTCTCTCTCTGGGAAGCAAGACCCGACAAGCAAAAGAATACTCAAGTGTTAGTTTTGTGATGTTTTTCCTAAATTTAGATGTTTTTTCTTAATTTTGATAAATTTACATTAGTTTACAGTAAACTTATCATTTGTGTTAATTTAAATTCCTAAAATCTGTAAGTAAACTTAAACCCTTTAAGTCTAAAGGATTTGTGAGTTTACAGTTGATCTTAGTAATGACTCCGATACACTTGTAACGTGTATAATAACTTTAATGAAAAAGTTTTCAGAAACAATAAATAAAAGTGTGTGAGGATGGAGGATATCTGGGCAACAATAAGTAAATATGGCATGTTGTTTGTCTAAAAGGAACATAACGTTTGATAAACGAGTTGAAGTAGACATTTTTATGATTCACGTCAAATGGCCATGTATAACTGTACAGGTGGTAAAATTAACTAGATAAACCCTACTGAAATAAAAGTTTTTTTCTTTAAAAAAGAGAAAAGTACAGAAATGGGAAGTAATAATTTACCGAATAAAATACATTAAACCTTTGTCCTTAACTTTGCGTCCTAAATATGGATCACTTGTTTATTTATTTATTATTATTATTATTATTATTATTAAATTTCAATCTGGCTTCAATTGTACCATAGTCTCAGAGTATGTGTCATATACCATTTTTTGAATGTATTTTATGATTAAATTTTTTAAAAAAGGTATATAACATATGCATTGTTTCAGAAAAAGTTCCCGCAGCGTTTGACAATGCGGGTCAGCTTTTTTGCCTCTTTGGACCTGATTTGACTGAGAAATTTAAGACAATGAATACAATCATCCAATAATGGACATATGTTGAAAATCTCGACCGCATCGATATCACATTGTCGAAAGAATTCAATTTAGAAAGTGACATGCTTTCGCAAAGTCTAGAGCAAAAACAAACACATCGGTTCAGGTTCAAATCACAATCCCAACCTTAAGTTAAACGTTTGACAACTGGTAAATTCAGCTTCACCAAAGAAGTGAGACTGGGTGCTCTAGAAGGACAAGAACCTCATGGAAACTATCTTTTCAAGTTAAACTTTGTAACTAAATGATATAGTTAATTTCCAGGATAAATGCCAATTTCTAAATGTTAAACTAAAAGTCTAACTTCATCTAGTTTTATCCAAAAAAAAATTGTCAGAAGATTGCTAAAATTTGATAAAAATTAAATTAAAGAATATGTTACATTGGTGTTAGGTAATGATTGTTAAACTGTTGCTATAGGGACAGACTTATCTCTAAATAAGTGTAAATAGAACACAAATATACACTTGATTGTACTTTATGGTCTATAGAATGTACTAGTAGGCATTCTGTACATAAATTGTACTTTTTCACGCTAAAATGCACTTGTATGACTTTATTAGGAATGTCAACATCATTGTTATAATTACCACGCCATTATGAAATAGTACATATGTGTGTGTATTAACGTAAAAACGTCGGTATTTAGTAAGGACACGGAACACTGCCTTCATAACTTATAATAAATGTGTATTTGATATTTCTAGACAAAAATAAACTGACAAATTGACCTCTTACTGAAATATCATAAACTTAATATTTTGAGATGTTTCAAACTTATAAATCTAACTGGCTCTTGCATAAGGCATAAATTGTATATAAATAGGATAAAATAGTCTTGATATCTTCATAGATAGACCACAGTTTGAATTTGAAACTTAAGTTCGGCTTTATCAGTTTGTTTTCTCAAATTTGCTTTAACACCCCTGAGGGTAATAATGTAATAAAATTGTATGTTTTACCTTTTTAACTTATTTTTAGTTTCATATACTCTTTTTATCTTTAAATGTCATTTAAGTGTCAGTATGTATGTGCACGCTACAGTTTTAACTCCGGGAATGTGGGAATAACATTAGGACAGCAATTTTAACTTAATGTGATATGAAAAGTGAATGTAAAGTTAGAATTATCGTCACATTAAAACCAAACACAAACATACCGGTCCATGTTCAAATCACAACACCAAAACCAAATCAGATTCAAATAAAAACAAACGTGCCAATCCATTTCAAAATCACTGTCCAAAATCCAAAGTAAAGACTGACAAATAAAGTTAAACACGTGATAGTCCATCAGAGAATGGCGACCAGGTGCACCGGAAGAGTAAGCGCCTCTGTCTAGCTAGCTACATCCGCCACGTTTGAAAATGAAAGGTACATTGGACTATGGAATGTCAAATATATCCAGGGCAGAGTACTCAGTCACAGGCACATTACTCCGAGAAAATTACCCCCTACCTTCGACAAGCGAACTATCAAACTTTCTAACACTAGTATGTGCATCGAGCGGTGTTCGATCCTAAAAAGGCGGTTAGAGACGTTATGACCCATAAGCCCTCACTTTAGACTACTAGGTCACTTAGACTACTATATAAACAGTAAAAGATGGAACAGAACACCATTAATTCTAAAATATCCACTTGAAGCTGGGAGATTACTTTCATATATGGTCATAACACATCTTATATTCCTCAATAAACAGAAATCACATATAGCCGACTTAGAGTTTTAATGAAGAGTTCTCTGATCTCATAGATTGACTGAAGGCACTTGATGATTTAGGAATATTACTTGTATCTGTAACGGCGATTTATTGGTATAGGCTTAATTCAAGCTTTCTGAGCAGACGACATACTGTCTAAAAACTTAAAACCAGAACAAAAGGGCAAGGAACGTTATTCTTCCACACAGAACTTATCTTCAGAATCTTAAAATGAGAATATAACCAATCTATACAGCTTCTATTCTGGCTGTCGTGTCGGACATTAATATTTTGTCTGTAGCGGCGCCTTGTTTTAAAACATTGGTACATGAGCGGCCTAAACTCAGGATTAACCTCTGTATGTTACTGTGTTATAATGAAAACATTCCCAACCATTAGACATTTATTTAAATCACTATAGTCTTTCTGGCAGTTTTTGAAAGTCCCATTAGCAAAACCAGTTGGTTAGCCAGAATGTGTATTTTGTGTTTAAGGCTATATTTTTGAAATTTGTATTAAATGATATACTCCAAAAGCGGTTATTGTTATTATTGGAAGCAGTTAAAGTAAAGAATATATTGTTTTATCGATATTTTTTTTATCTTAATAACATTTTTTAATTTTCACAAACAATTTGGTTGAGCAAACCAAGCTTTCCACTAAATGGTCTATTTTTTAAAATGAATGTTTATTCAAATTACTGTTGTCTTTCAGACATACAAACAAGAATTACCAACATGAACTCGATCAGAGAAATACCAAGTTAGCCGGAGACGACCGCCGGCCGGTCGTGTCTCAGTTTACTGATGCCACACAGAGATGCCAACGTTTGTTACGTTGATGCTTTCAAAATGTCTCAGTATTCACACCTCATATCAGGACAATAGTTACTTGTTGATCTGTGTATCTCCGTGACCATCTCATAATGGACACAAAACATATAAAGTTCACAAGATAACATCAACCTTAATACATCGTCAACAGCACGCATTTAAATCCCAACCACACACCGTTCAGTACAAACCTGTCCAAGATTTAACACCAAGGTAACGAATTAGTGCCGACTCCACCTCTCGTTACTTATTCTTATCGACCGACGACGTTTAAGACACTCGACAACGGAGCTTCAGCTACTTTTCGTTGTTTTCAGCGTTAAACTTCCGACAGGTCTGCACTGAATTTCAGATCATAGACCAAACACCGTATTTAAGATTTCATACTCGCCTTGGAAATGTAAAACTTGCAATTGATGAGAGAAACGAGAAGTGTTTCACTGCAGGACTGAAGAAGAAGAAATCGATTCCTTGAAATAGATCAAGGTATACACGGAAAGGACCTTTTTACAATTTTTGCGGACATCGTGTCTCGTGTTTTCACACCTATTGAACTTAAAGTTTCATTTAGGACCGCGTTTCTAGGAGACTAATGTAATTTCACGTTCTTGTATAATATCCAAAATAACTAAAAGTGGCAATTCCAATAGGTTTCAATAAATTAATGCCAGTTGGTTTTCAGCAGCAGTTGAATCTGATATGGGATCGTGTTCGGTACTATAAATCAGCAAAGCCTTATCACTATGCTATACTACTGTCTACAGACCTGTCCAAAGTTTAACTCATGGGTAACAAAGAGAAGTCTAAAATCGACTGAGATATGGATAGATAGTGGCCGAAAAGCTGCCCAATGATATATTATATAACTGTCGAAAAGCTATCGAGAAATAGTTAACGAGATGGCGAGATGAGTTGTCGATTTGACACTAGTTCGTTAACTTAGTGTTAAACTTTCGACAGGCCTGTACTGTACAGAACAAACCAGTCAAATCTGTCTTGCTGTAAACGGAATTCAATTAATTATTTGTCGTTTATAACAAGCAACACACGCTAACTTTTAACAAGACTAACTGATAAAAATCAGTATTTTTTGTTGCGGGGTTTCTTTTTTCTTTGGTGCAAAAAACTTCATATATATAATCTGTGTGTGGAAAGTCAGTCAGTGTATTTTTTAACTCGCTTATTAAAGTATTCAACTCCCGTTTCATTAACCAGCATTTCACAATTTCTTATAGATATATGTATTTCAATTCAAAACACACACACACACACACACTCTCACTCTCTCTCTCTCTCTCTCTCTCTCTCTCTTACACACAAATTAAAGACACTTCATCATATAAGCATTTCTTTCTCTGTTTTCGTAAGTACTTAAGTTGTGATACTCCAGACCAGGGATCCAGCAGTACTAACTTAGCACCGTCAAAATTACTGACTCAATGATTTCCAAATGTTCTCAGCCTGAAGTCGACCGTCAGACACTTACTGGAGAAATATACCAGGGCCTACTTAATCTAATAATCAAACAGTACAGATCTTGTAACTAAATTATATGTATAAGTTCCACATCCTGATATGCCAATTCAGTGTATATCTAAGTCCAACTCTTGAGATGGAGACGAGTTTTAAAACCCTCCTAATGAACTCGCCACGGGAGTTAGTTCCATATCGTTTCTACATAGAGAGGATATTTTGCAGTGTAATCTGGGTATATGTATAAACAAAGATGTTTTATGTGAGAATCGCCATGGGAATTGTATCTTGTCTGATTTCAGTCTATATTACATATTTTCTAGTAAAATTTTAAGTACACAAATCTTAAAAATCGATTTGGCGATGTTCTGGATGTAATTCTTACATTATATACAAAATATTGTATACATAACCTTTCAACGGCTGCTGGAATTACCACCATAAACCCAACTCGATACCAGTGCTAGTACGTCACGTCAGCTCAATGGCTTAATCTGCTCTCTCTTGAAAGAGAGAGAGAGAGAGAGAGAGAGAGAGAGAGAGAGAGTTATTTGTATTATTCCGACATGCCGTGAATTGTCATTATATTTTTAAACACACTTCAACATAGATAAGTAGTTTTTTTTATGCTATATGCATGCAATATGTTTATACACACTAAACAAGTAAAGAAAACACACGGAAAGTAGTGTATTCCCCGGTGTGAATTTAGCAGTCTGGGGTCATTTAGCACTAACAAGACTGCCGTGAAGAAAATCATGTTACTCCACACGACTTCTCTTACGTATTCTGCAGTAATGATGGGATAATAAGCGTTTATCCACATTCTCTTGTACTGCACTTACCTCGCAGACCGACTGACTCTACCACTAAACACCAGTAATCAACTGCTTCATTTATGATCATTATCCCCTTCTAATATCTTTATTTTTGTAACTTTTGTCGTTTTTAGAAATTCTTCAAGATCATAAGTGCACGCAAGATTAAAAGATTATGATAAAATATTAACGTACATGTAAATTACATTTATATGTCTACAGGATATCAATCAATCCGCGATTTTTTGACACGGGGGGTAAACTAGGCAAGGTTTACCGGAAGTGTAGGCATTGCTACAAAGAGGGGTTTGGATATGGCCGATTGCAACATCCTGAATCAATATATATATATATGGTATATAACGTAATTTATTGGTATAAAGTGACCTAATCACGACGCGACCCACGTCATTAATACTTTCACAGACTGTGTGCTTTACTCTTGGAACAGTACAGGCGGATCCTTAAGCGGCCAAGTGATTTCAAGCACGTGTTTCCGGATCATAGCGCCTCTTATCCGCGGCCATTCGGGCAGATCTTAGTATGAAAAAGTTTGTCAGTTCACTTGCCGAAGGTGGACGGTTTTCTCCGGGTACTCCTGTTTCCTCCACCATCCCTACACTGACCGTATCGATAAATATAAGTGAAAAAAAATCTTGACAGGGGCCTAAAATCACCTTGTTCTATTCAACTCGAAGACAGTACACGTGAACTCGTTTCATGGAAAATGATTTATAACTGTTGATAATGATTTTTGAATTTGATAAATCAATACATGAGTTATCAAGTCATTGTTACAAACAGCACATACAATGTAGGATATAAAATGTTGTATATCTTCATTGTTATTCATTTTAACGTCCTTGTAAATATGTTAAAAAGTTTTCTTATCTCGATAGTAATTGTCACTGGTAAAATATTACTTCTTTATGACAAAAATGCCGCCAACGTTGACCGAATAAATAACAATGATCGGCATATCAATTAAAGAGCCATAGCTATAATATATCATATAGAGATATATGTATTGGTTTGTTAATGAATACATAAAGAATGTATATAACATCTCAAATAACCTAATCAATACCAGTGAAGAGGGATATACCTAATTGACACTGAAGAAATAAAAAACAAATATACTGATCAAACCATCATCCAAAAAGCAAAATAATTACTAGTAAGTCACATGCCAATGTCACCTTCTACTAGTGAAGTGAGACCAGGTGCTCGGAGATAGCACCACCTGTTTAGCAATCAGAAAGCAATTTCTAATGTCTGTTGATCCAACTAGTATATATATATATATATATATATATATATATTATATATATATATATATATATATATATATATATACGGTTTTTAAATTAAGATTTTTATATTTCTCATTTCAGGTCAATTTCATAGCAGATTGCAAAACCATTGTGTCAACCATACTTGTATCAAGTTTATTAAGTCTTTGGTTTGGAAATATCAGAAACAATAAGCTAACCTTGCTTCATTAAGTGGTAGTGCGGGAAAACAACGACCAACAAACATTAACTGTGTATAAAAACCCTTTCAGATGTTCGATGGAGATAAGTATCAAGAATGTGATAGATTTACATTGAACTATTGGCCTCTTGAGAACAAACAGTATATAAATACAAATTATTATAATAACCTGACTTTTTCAGTATGTAAAGGTGGGTCACATGACCTTTACAGACGGAGGGTGGACATAAAGTGGACAGTTTGATCAGATAGCGGTTAAGATGGCGGGTTATGCCTTCCCCGTCATGATGTTAATTTGTGGATTGTTGACATCTAACGAAGAGAGACTTGTATATCTGTGTTAATTCGCTGGAGGGAGGTTTAATACCAGATATATAAGTCATCGTTTGATCCTTGTGTAGATAAGGCAGATTGTTTTACATATATATGTATTGTTTAATCTCCTACCATACAAAAATTAAAACTGGAATATTATTAACCACTAGCAGTCACCAAAAATAACTTGTGTTTACTCATGCAGATAATATACATAAAACAAAGGGTTTAGTAATAATAATAATTATTATTATGTTATTAGCATCGTCGTTGCCATCATCATCATCATCGTCTTGCATTAAAATAATTCAAATGCATGAGAGAGTTGCATTTCACGTGGGAAAGGTGTTTATGTATGATATATTGGCATGTTCAACTGCTTCAGGGAGTTTACGCATAAAGTCAGCAACATCGAAATAAAAGTAAATAAACAAAGCTAGGGAAAATACTGGGCAAACTGAAAAAATATAAAGAGAACAATAGAATGAGAAATGATGAACAAGGTACTTAAGCTAAAGCTCGCTGTGGACTAAAATATTAGACCTGGGTTAGATCAGAGGTGCCTCCCCTTCCGGATCCAGAGCACCGGGTCTCACTTTCCTGTTGGAAATTCACGTTCAACTTAATTTGTCAGATTTCATAGTTTTTATGGTTTGTCGTTGTGATTTGAACATGAACCGGTATATATGGGTTTGTTTATCTTCTCGCACAACAGGGGTGATAGAATTTACAGAATCTACCGTCAACGACACGCCGATATTTCTTGTAAATTTAAGTTGAACTTCGTGGTTCTTTAACTTGTCGCCATATTTTGTACATTAATTTTCCATTTTCATATAATAAATATCCAATTTCAAGCCTGTACTTATAATATTTTTTATTTTGTTAAACATTTCTTCTGTAATAAATTAATTCTTTACGATAATGGCGATGTGGTTAATTTTTAATAATCTGGGTGGATTAAGCGCTTGACAGAATTTAATGATGTAGAAAAACAAACTTTTCTTTCTTTACTTGTTACTTGAAGCGGCTGTGCACAGCGGTAGATATAAATTTATGAAGCGTTATACTGATCTGGTAAGCACCAGGTCGGGTCGGAGTTTATCGGGGTAGAATATCGATTGCTTTTGACTGGTACGAGAAAATTCTAGATTTTTGATGAGATTCAAAAAGGTGTTGAATTTTACACTGCACATTATTTGTACTTGTTATGGAACATGCTCCAGTTTAATTTCCCGAAGTAACATAATATATATTGCCAAATTGTGCTATCCCTTACGTCTAGTTCAACACAAGCTTTGGGGCATCAAGTGGTAAATAACAACGTATTTAATTGATAACATCTTTTGTTTTAATTAAATTTTCAATAAAAATCATACTTCTAATGTATATCTAATTCTACATCTTTACTAAACTATGAAGAGTACTATTCTTAATCCTGTATCGTCTGACGGCCACAATTAAATTAAATTTATGTCGTCTGCAAGATGACGTAATTAATTACTTCGAATTTTTACCAGACAACAAACGAAGCGAACACAAAAATTTCCGTTTTTTTGTTTAAAATTACTAATTATCAAAAGAACTGACATTTTTAAAGTTTAAAGAGCATGTCACCTGTTTTGCAAACCAATCATAAGGAAAAAAATTGATCACACTTGAAATTTAATATGGACAATTTGTTAGATCAAACCAATGGCGTTTATGATGTTGTCACATTTCTATGATCAATCAATGCTTTAAATTTAATGGCATAATAATGTCTGCGGAACTTTTACATATAATTATTTTAATATAACAGAAATAAAGTGTACATAATTCGACACGTGTATCCCAACTTATTCTTGTCATTAAAATAAAAAAAGAGAAAGAAAAAACACTAACCAACCTAGCTAATTCTTGAAATGAAATGTAAAATCGCTGTAAAAATATCAAATGATTATTGGTAGGTAATATTATGATATTTTTATCTTTAAGAATTAAAATTTCAAATTACTTTTAAAACTTGTGAGGTCTTGACAGACAACAAAAAATTTAAATCTACCATAATGTCTTAATGAACGTTTCCTACATAATGACGCTGCGATATTTTGTCAAATTGTGTACTACCTAAAACATTATATTCACATAAATTTGTTATCAAACCGGCACATTTATAAAAATTATCCAACCCTTTTTATGATCAGTAGTATACGTCACGGGGTATGGCGTCTATACGATTGTATACGATTGATTGTAAATTTCATTTCTGGGCCAATTGGCATAATAAGCTAATCTCATTATTTTTAGAATCCGCCGAGACCCAAGATTCTTATCAGAAAACCCTATTTTTGTCGAATCTTTACAAAGCGGTAGATTTTAGGCTGTTTATCGTGCATGTCAAAATATTTTACAAGTTTTAAGATCTTAACAGAGACAATTTTCTCTCAATTTGTGAAGTTATTTCACCGTGGCAAATAAGGATTGACACGAAATGGCTGCTTTGAGCACATGGTTTTAAAGAAAAAACTGGTAAATTACGGTCGTTTTAAGGCATATGAATAATAACCAGCGATTTGTTATCAGCATTGTACATCAGTCTCTGTTCACTTGTGAGTGTAAAGATATGTGTGTTTGTTTTATATTGTCACGGAAGGAAAGACTAAAGAAAAAAACGGCTTGTAAATTGAAGGGTAGAAAATTAGAGATTGTTTGATTAATTATTTGACAAGTAAAAAGACACTCACTCTTCTGACCCCAAATTTTAAATGGTAGGTTAAATTGCTGTGATTTTTTGTCTGAAAAATCCCGTTTTTCCCGGTGAACTAATAATTTTGAGTTTAGTTTTACCCGTATGTACCCGGGTTTACTGGCTGATATCAATACATGCGAGGTCATTCCGGATTGTTAAGAGCTAGCTGTGTAAACAAAGACGTATACACTGAAATATAAATGTGGTTTAATTTGTGTTACTCCTAACTGACATGAACCATTTTATTTCAGAAAAGTTTTTCACATGTAACACTCAGTATGAAATCCATATAAAACACGACTGTGTCATATACCATTTTTTAATTCAATCATAAAATACATAAAAAAATGTATATGACAGCTGAATACTTTGAGCTTTATTGTCGATACACGTACAAAAGTTCATCCACAACTCTGATAAATGGCGCAATTTGAAATTAATGACAATTTTTTGTTTGAATTTGTGATCTCATTAACGGTAGTAAGACCTAACGATGTTATTCAGACGTTCCATCACAGCAACCGTTCAAACATCACAAAGGCAAAAGCCCCCATGGCATGGAATCTGCAGATGATGTTATGGTGTATGTGTTGCAACATTGTGTGGCAGTTGGTTGTTTTTTAACTCCTGTCGAAAAAAACAATACAAGGGAAAAGCTAGATATTTGCATTTTATGTTATAATGTAAAATAATGTTGCAAACATCTGAATTTCCTTGTTGGAGCCGAAAGCCATGGACTGACTTTGAACCAAACTGTAGCTACATCTGTACAAATTGTGTATTTGCCCTTTAATTATGTACTCATCAATTCCGTAATTGACATAATGAGGATAACAATTAACTTAATCAACTCCCACAGACTAGTTACATAAAATGATTCAGCTCGTTTGATAAATTCAATATTACATGAATAATTATCATGTAGATTTTTTGTTTTTTGTGTAATCATAGAAATTTTCATTTTGTTCCTACATTCAAAATTGGCAATGCAAAACAAAAGATGTCACTAGCATATTATAATTTTAAAGGCATGGAGTTTTACTGTTATTAGGGTACAGACAGATATATGTTTGCATTTGATTTAATGACATTTTGTTAAGGACATGTAAGACAATAAAACTAATTAAATCCAGTAGATACATACATTTGTACGTAAGTAATAATTAATTGCAATGTCTTGATTTAATTACAAACCATAAAAAACGGAAATCGAAAAAAATATGTTCATTCTCATAAAGTAAATATTGTCGTTAAGCATTTCCGCATTTTCTGCATGAGTAAAACAACAATCGAGACCAGCGTATTCAAGGGCACCTGTCAACCGGAAGTTACAAAAAATGACCATGACTAGTAATTATGATCGTCGTTAATAGGTGTCAATACACATAAATGGCGGTTTATTGGATGTTATAGTTTTGTTTTTCCTCAATATATTTGTCTTTGTTTGTATCTTAAGTAGCTAGTCTAACAACAACACATGTTTATAATTAATTTTCTGCGTAGTAATATTTCATCGCGTATAAATACATAAAGATTTATTACCGCTTCCTTTTCCTTCCATCCAGATGGCTTTTTAAGTCACGTGACTTTTTGATATCATAATATGTCACAATTCGCAAGGTTGTTTAGATACTTTTACAGAAAAAATAAAATAATTTGTTACAATTAACAACTTAACGCACGTGCATTATAATGACGTAACTTTTACATGTAAACATTTTGACATCACAAGAATGATGAAAAATATACTGATCTGTCGAAAGTTTAACACTGAGGCAGCAAAAAGGAGTTGTATCTCGGCTGTATAGAGGAGGCATTGCCGGAAGATAACTGCTGCTGCCGAAAAGCTACCGAGGTGTAAGCAACGAGTGGCGAGATGAACTGTCGATTCGATACCATGAGCTGTGCGACTGATGAGCTGAATAGGAAATTTTGTACCCAAGTTACCGGTAAAACTTATTTGTCGAAACAAACCCAGAATGTGCTAAAATTACTGAATTCTCGATGAATAAATTTTTATAACGTATCTACTACATTCATCTTTTAAAATAATGAGAGAAGTCCAATGACAATTATGACTGTATGATTGATTGCTAGGTGAAATAGATTGTCCTTGCTGGAGACAACGAACTTGTAAATAACTCACGAATTTCTACTGGCTTATTAGATATACATTGAATTAATTCTCACATTGACAAAATAGTAAAAGAATATTCAGTCTTATGTTTTTTTTTCCAATTTGTTACATAAATTGTGATTGTGACACCAGAGTCCATCTATCAACATAGGTCGTACAAAATGTTCAGTTTAGGCCTATACGAGAGGTCTTCTCATGTGCTACAAAGCAATGTGGGCAATTGTTGTGTCTCTGAGACCACAGGTCAATCTGAGCGATTATAACAGTTCAACAGGAGCTATTGTAACGTTTTAATTTGTTTGCACTCTCTCATTAACGCTAGTACTTCTGATGTTTATTAAAATTCATCAACAGTTCTTATGGTCTAGCCAATGTTTTACTAAATAGGTTTACATTAAAGTGTTTTTCACAATATATGGAAAACGTTAAGTTATTTTCTACGTTCATTTTGATCTTGTTAACTTAAATCATTGAAGAATGTACAATAAAACTTCTTGTATGGTATATACTCCGTTTTAACATAAATATCGAAATCAAATATTCAAAACGCTCAACAAATTTTAAACATTGTAAACTTGTACAAATGTTTTCATTTGTTGTTTCACGGTTTATCCTAATGAGTATAAGTGTACCCAATCAAACCCAAACATACTGGTACATGTCTAAATCACAGTCCAAAAACCAAAGCAAAAACTGGTCAATTAAGCGAAACATGCAGATTTCCAGCAGGGAAGTGAGACCGGGTGCTCCGGAAAGGTAAGCACTTATCCGCTAGCTAGCAACACCTGTCCCGTGTAAAATTAAAATTGAGAATTAAAAGAGCATAGTTCTGTAGGGCATCTTAAATATCCAGGATAATTTTGGATACAGAGACATCATACGTATCAACAATATTGTGTCCACGGCCATACAACGTTTTCGGAGCCTCTGTAAGCCTATATGCTTGTTATATATCTGATTCAACAATTTATTTGTAAGCAGCTTGCTTGTTGTACAAGTTTCTGTAGTGGGAATATGTTCTACCATACTGTTATCTATACATTATGTGACTTTTAATGTAACGAAGTCCATTCCTTAATCCGAAACGTTTGACGCAAGAACTTACTCAAATATCATAAGATAAAATAACAATATTTATTGCTAGTAGATTTTTTTAAAATAACTTTGGTGCAGCTTAGTTTACAATTTGTAACTTGAAAATTAATTCGGTAAACAGGTTGATTTGACAAAAATATCAATTGTAGTTTTCTTAAAATACACATTTTGTAATCAGGTAATTTGTTCGGTAAACAGTTTGAATTGATAATAATCTTAAGACTTTAATCCACGTCTGTAGACACATAAATCTTTAATCCGTTAGATCAGGAGATTATCATGGAGCCAAGATAATGTTTATAAATAAACCAAAAACAACATCTTCTAATTTTTGATTTATTAATTCGAGAAGGGAAGAATTCCAGATAAAAATTGAATTATCTATTTTTATTTTTACAACTTCATTGAATATCGCCCCGACTTGATTATTCTAAAACACAACTCCACTGAATATCGCCCTGACTAGATTATTCTAAAACACAAATTTATTGAATATCGCCCTGGCTAGATTATTCTAAAACACAACTGTATTAAATATCGCCCTGGCTAGATTATTCTAAAACACAAATTTATTGAATATCGCCCTGGCTAGATTATTCTAAAACACAACTGTATTGAATATCGCCCTGGCTAGATTATTCTAAAACACAAATTTATTGAATATCGCCCTGGCTAGATTATTCTAAAACACAAATTTATTGAATATCGCCCTGACTAGATTATTCTAAAACACAACTTTATTGAATATCACCCTGACTAGATTATTCTAAAACACAACTTTATTGAATATCGCCCTGACTAGATTATTCTAAAACACAACTTTATTGAATATCGCCCTGACTAGATTATTCTAAAACACAACTTTATTGAATATCGCCCTGACTAGATTATTCTAAAACACAAATTTATTGAATATCGCCCTGACTAGATTATTCTAAAACACAACTTTATTGAATATCGCCCTGACTAGATTATTCTAAAACACAACTTTATTGAATATCACCCTGACTAGATTATTCTAAAACACAACTTTATTGAATATCGCCCTGACTAGATTATTCTAAAACACAACTTTATTGAATATCGCCCTGACTAGATTATTCTAAAACACAACTTTATTGAATATCGCCCTGACTAGATTATTCTAAAACACAAATTTATTGAATATCGCCCTGACTAGATTATTCTAAAACACAACTTTATTGAATATCGCCCTGGCTAGATTATTCTAAAACACAACTTTATTGAATATCGCCCTGACTAGATTATTCTAAAACACAACTCCACTGAATATCGCCCTGACTAGATTATTCTAAAACACAAATTTATTGAATATCGCCCTGACTAGATTATTCAAAACACAACTTTATTGAATATCGCCCTGACTAGATTATTCTAAAACACAAATTTATTGAATATCGCCCTGGCTAGATTATTCTAAAACACAACTTTATTGAATATCGCCCTGACTAGATTATTCTAAAACACAAATTTATTGAATATCGCCCTGGCTAGATTATTCTAAAACACAAATTTATTGAATATCGCCCTGGCTAGATTATTCTAAAACACAACTTTATTGAATATCGCCCTGACTAGATTATTCTAAAACACAACTTTATTGAATATCGCCCTGACTAGATTATTCTAAAACATAACTTTATTGAATATCGCCCTGGCTAGATTATTCTAAAACACAACTTTATTGAATATCGCCCTGACTAGATTATTCTAAAACACAACTTTATTGAATATCGCCCTGACTAGATTATTCTAAAACACAACTTTATTGAATATCACCCTGACTAGATTATTCTAAAACACAACTTTATTGAATATCGCCCTGACTAGATTATTCTAAAACACAACTTTATTGAATATCGCCCTGACTAGATTATTCTAAAACACAACTTTATTGAATATCGCCCTGACTAGATTATTCTAAAACACAACTTTATTGAATATCGCCCTGACTAGATTATTCTAAAACACAACTTTATTGAATATCGCCCTGACTAGATTATTCTAAAACACAACTTTATTGAATATCACCCTGACTAGATTATTCTAAATCACAACTTTATTGAATATCACCCTGACTAGATTGTTCTAAAACACAACTTTATTGAATATCACCCTGACTAAATTGTTCTAAAACACAACTTTATCGAATATCGCCCTGACTAAATTGAGCAAAAACACAACTTCATTGAATATCACCCTGACTAGATTATTCTAAAACACAACTTTATTGAATATCACCCTGACTAGATTATTCTAAAACACAACTTTATTGAATATCACCCTGACTAAATTGTTCTAAAACACAACTTTATCGAATATCGCCCTGACTAGATTATTCTAAAACACAACTTTATTGAATATCGCCCTGACTAGATTATTCTAAAACACAACTTTATTGAATATCGCCCTGACTAGATTATTCTAAAACACAACTTTATTGAATATCACCCTGACTAGATTATTCTAAAACACAACTTTATTGAATATCGCCCTGACTAGATTATTCTAAAACACAACTTTATTGAATATCGCCCTGGCTAGATTATTCTAAAACACAAATTTATTGAATATCGCCCTGGCTAGATTATTCTAAAACACAACTTTATTGAATATCGCCCTGACTAGATTATTCTAAAACACAAATTTATTGAATATCGCCCTGGCTAGATTATTCTAAAACACAACTTTATTGAATATCGCCCTGACTAGATTATTCTAAAACACAACTTTATTGAATATCGCCCTGGCTAGATTATTCTAAAACACAACTTTATTGAATATCGCCCTGACTAGATTATTCTAAAACACAACTTTATTGAATATCGCCCTGACTAGATTATTCTAAAACACAACTTTATTGAATATCGCCCTGACTAGATTATTCTAAAACACAACTTTATTGAATATCGCCCTGGCTAGATTATTCTAAAACACAACTTTATTGAATATCGCCCTGACTAGATTATTCTAAAACACAACTTTATTGAATATCGCCCTGACTAGATTATTCTAAAACACAACTTTATTGAATATCGCCCTGGCTAGATTATTCTAAAACACAACTTTATTGAATATCGCCCTGACTAGATTATTCTAAAACACAACTCCATTGAATATCGCCCTGTCTAGATTATTCTAAAACACAACTCCATTGAATATCGCCCTGTCTAGATTATTCTAAAACACAACTCCATTGAATATCGCCCTGTCTATATTGAGCAAAAACACAACTTCATTGAATATCGCCCTGACTAAATTGAGCAAAAAATCGGAGAAATATGTTACTAAATGTGTTACTAGATTGATCAATAACTGTCCGACATGACTGTGATGCTATAAAAGCTGTATTCATCCTAACCGCTGTGTTCCAACAATTTATGCAAGTTAATTTAATTATTTCTTTTTCTATGTAGTTACATAAAATAAAATTACTTGTTTGGTTCAAAGGATTATTATGTGAAAATTATCACCACAGTTGATAATTGCATGAAAGCTATGGCGTCAGACAGAATATGAAAACTATTCATTGACTAGCGACTTGATGCGTTATTAATACAGCGTAGAAGGGGGAGAATGTTACAGTGTAAATATTGGTCTACTGGGCAATTACAACATCTTGGAGATAACAGTAAATACTGTGATGTAAAATGGTGGGATCTTGTAGTGTTGGTTTACTTTTTCTTGTCAATAACCAAAAACCAAACTTGAGATAATTATAATACATGAACAAGAGAAGACGTTTAATAATAATAAATTATATAAAATATTGTTCAGGAAAAGTAAATTGTTGAGAAATACAGTGCGTACCTGTTGAAAGTTTAACATGAGCTAAATAAAAGGAATCAAACTTGACTGCCGAGTGACCAAGATAGGGATAGCTAGTGGTCGAACAGCTGTATATTTCTCGGGCCTCCTCTGCTTGTACACGTAAGGAGTATGGTCAAAAACATACACCTGAACCCCCTCTCCCCTGCCTTGTTTTGTCATTTACCCGCTGTTCTTCAAAAGTACGGAATTCTACAGTCGATTGTCGAGTAAGCATGTGTAACGTAATTGGTTGTAGTTTGTATTTGGTTGTAGTATTTTACTGTCACTGAGTAAACCACATCATTGCAGCTCATTAGGAATTGTCATAAAGTCATTATTTTTCCCTGTATCATTCATTATTATATGATATATAGACAGTATACATTAAATATGAATATTTTAATGTGGAATGTAGAGTTATGAGTTGTTTTTATCATTGTGAATAATATATGTATGCAAATTGAAATATGCAGATATATATAACATTATTATAACACAGGGAAAGGTATTCTAATTCAACGTAACGTTATTTAGATTGTATAAAAGTCTGATGTGAAACAAAACAGCATATGGCATCAAATGAGTTTTCCTTTATACTTGGGTGTAAAATGTGCATTATCAACACACAAAGATCAATATTTATATAAAATTTATGATAACAAGCTATCTTAATGCAATTTCACGTCATTTGATGATATTTATATGAATTAAATAACAGTTACTGCACTGGAAATTGATCTACCGAATTGACAAGACAAAACGCTTCGTTAGAAAATCTGGCGGCAAACTGCACGTTTATAAACGAGGTTGATGTCAATTTCAGTACGTAATTGTCAGTTTCATTTAATTATTGTCAAACACTGATAAACACTAAATTGATGAAGAATGGAAAATGATCCGAGCTGATCAAAAACAAATACGATATTTATACACCGTCTTCATTTCCAATTAATATTGTACACAGATATTACAGTAAATAAATACATCAAACTGAGAAATGTAATTAAACATCGGAATTTTATTGTTTCTGTGAAAAATTGAAAAAATAAATTGCTTTTATAAGGAATTTTATTTATTGCATAAACCATATATTATTTTTATTTTGTATTTCTTTTTTTCATTTTATATTCTCCGCCTAATGGATTTATTAGTACACACATCAGGTTTGTAGTAAGACCTTTATTTTTCACATTGACCTTAATATAACGTATTTACTTACCTATTATCTTTACGTAAAAAGTTTTGTCCCCTTTCATCTTATAAATTAATAATCTAATGTTTTAATGGAATGTCATTTCAAGTTTGATAATGAATGAAATCGTGTATATTTCAAGGTATGAACGTAAACGCTTTGAATACAACTAAATTGTAAATTTCAAGGTATTTGACATAACATTCTGATTACATTTATTCTTAAGTACAGAAGCTGAATTATTGATGAATCCATTAAGCTTTGAAAATAACGCTATCACGACTATTTTATGTGACAGAAATTTGTTTTTAAACCCAGCAATTGTTGTTGTTGTTATTGTTTGTGTTGAGGATGTGTATCTGTTGTTTGTGGTTATGTTGTTGGTGATGGTTTGGTTTTTACTGTTATTGTTGTTGTTTTGGTGGAAGGTTGGTGATTCTTGTGTTGTTGCTGTACGTTTTTATGGTTTTTCAGACAAAACAAGTGTTGTTGTTTTTAGTTAAGATGGTGGATTTTTATGTTTCTGTTTTCTGATTGTTATTTTGGAGGTATTTTAGACAGGAGAAATGCTTTTTTTTGCTGCACCTTTGGTCATTGTATACACATTGCCATGATTTTCATGACATATTTGTTCAATTCAATTCATCATAATTTTTTCAAATGGGTTAGTCAACCTTGGATAAGATTCCAGAAAATAATTTTGATACGTTTTATATATATTTTTAAATCTATTATTCAACAAACCTTTTGATAACAATATTTTTTGTTGAAAATTAAGATACTTTGAATTTTCGATTGTTTTTCTAAACTATTGAACCTACAGAATTTTTTGTATTACTAAAAATTGTTTTATTGCCAAAGACTGTTCAACAAACCATTTGATTTCAATAATTTTGTGGAAATTGAGATATTATGTATTGATTTTTTGTTTTTGTTGAACTGTTCAACAAATGATTTGATCTGAATATTTTTGTTGGAAATTCAAGATGTTTTAACACAAGAAACACATGTGGTTTAGTTTTCTTTGAACTGTTCAACAAGTCATTTTATCTCAATGTTTTTGTTGGAAATTGAGATATTTTTAACCGAAGTTTTAATATAAAATTTACCTGTTCAACAAACCATTCATTTTCAATATTTTTGTTGAGAATTGAGGATTTTTGTACAGTAATGGGTCGGGTATTATTGATTGTTCTGATTCCCCATAAGTACAGAAAACTCGACCAGTTTTATACGTAGTGACCAATATATGTAAACATAGAACAAAATCTCAGATAAAAGCTTGATAGTCCGTCTAACAACAAGTTTATCCTCCTAGGTAGGAATGTATCAGCCTTAGTCAACATCAGATATTTTCTTTTGTAAATCTAACATGCCAGAAATTCTACAATCACTGCTTGTTTATATGTTCAGTAATAAATTTCCTGTCACTTCAACTTGATAACATCTTGAGAATACCCAGATATAGTTGATTTTTTTACATAAAATAACTTATTTTATCATATTATACCAACATTTCACAGTTCAAAACTTAGAGATAGTATTTTTATTGCACCGACTTTACAAATATTGTTATTAGTAAATCTATCATTGCACGT
Source organism: Anadara kagoshimensis (assembly GCA_021292105.1). NCBI lineage: Eukaryota > Metazoa > Mollusca > Bivalvia > Arcoida > Arcidae > Anadara > Anadara kagoshimensis. The sequence goes on from CM037872.1 coordinate 14,162,210, forward strand.
GTGTTACAGGTATGTGTTATAACACTAACTCTGACGGTAAACCCAGTTTAGTGTGCCCCTGATGGATTTGTGAAGATTATGTTACTTATGAATATTGCAGGTACAATCGGACAGTTATCAACAAAGGCTAATGAAATCGTAATATTTCCTTGACACAGATATTTTACAGATAATTGAAGCACTACTTGATCTAAAACAACACATAAACACGAGTTATAATTGAAAATGTAGTCCTATGCTAAAAATAATTACTATGTTTATATTTTATACTATTATATTCATATTTTTCTCTTAGCACAGTAGCCGAAGACTAGCTGCTTAAGGTTTCAATAAAAATTGCAGGTACATTCGTACATGTACAACAATGCCGGATTCGTAAATTTCTTTGACACGGACATTTTACAGATAATTTTATTTCCATAATTTATACTTTTATATTTACATTGATATTTATATTTACATTTCTCTCTCAGCACAGTACCAGAAGAGTCACTGTTTAAGATTTTTCAAATAAGGGTTATATACTTTTTACTTATGTCACGGAGTAAATTGTATATCAATTTGTCACCCCGGTATCAATGGAGTAATTCCATAATATACAATTTATTGCAAGAAGTCATTTCTTTTTAAAGGACTATGTAAACCCAATAAAGTCTATAAAGCCCATTGAGAGATCCGTCAAATCGGATAATAATGATGAACAAAATGAACAGCGATTTACAAGTAACATTGTGTCTAAAACTAACGTTAAACAAACAGCTCGTTGTATTAAATATTGGTGTCTATGACCTCAGGTATTCAACTTGTCCCTATCTTAAGACATTGATACTTAAGTCAATCTTTAAAAAATTTCAATAGGAAATTAAAATGTTTGTAAAATAAAAGAAATCACTCACCTGATATTAAAATAATTAGATGATTCCAATGAAATAATAAAAATAAGACTCTAAGCCACACATCCATGGCTAGAGATATGTAATATACTCCAACGGTAAGTAACTCCTAGTGTGATAGTCTACTGTATAATAGCCAGAATACTACTGGTATAAAACAAGCGTGTGTCAGCCTAGTAGAACGGGAACTATATGTTATGCATGTACGCTCAGCTGACTCGCTCGCTGTGACAGAGTATACCGTCTTCGTTAACCCAAACCCCGGCCCTCATAATCAGATAAGCGATCCCTCTTGTCTTATTGGTCATATTTTTTAACAGTCAACCAGTATAATTAAATGCTCGGTAAATGCTCGGCGCTCATACATATCTCTTTAAACTAATTGGAGACATGTAAACATGGCTAGCGATCGTACAAATCATGATAAAACCTAAGTTGTTGGAGTTTGTTCGAAAAACGATGAAATCTACAACTGTACAATACAGACATATTGGTTTCCCTAGAAACAAAATCGACAACTAGAAGAAAAAGTATATCAAATATTTACTACACTTTATGAAATCAATGCTTTTGATTTCTTTAGTAAGCTGTCTATTTTAATGGCAATATTTATCTTCCAGAATGTATTAAATTAAGGCTATTACAAAGAATTTTATCTCCCTACAGCGCAATACACATTTTTATGAAGTTTACAGATTTTATAAATTCTGAAACTATAATGCAATGTCATATTTTGGTTTTACATAAAAAGGGACCTTGGTGGCCGAGTGGTCTAAAGCGGGCTTACGGATCACAGCGCCTCTCATGCATTGCATCGGCTCGAATCCCATTTGAGGCAGATCTTAAGTGCGGAAATTTGTCATTTCGCTTGCCAAAAGTCAGTGGTTTTCTCTGGGTACTCCGGTTTCCTCCACCATCAATTAACTGACCACGTCGGTCGACATGAGAAAAAGTGAAAAAGAATCTTGACGGAGCGTGAATCTCCTTATAAAAGTATAGCACGTGTAAGCTCTGTTTTCTGGTCACTTTTTGGTTTTCCTTCACTTTAGTATTAAATAGTCTTTCTGATACCAGTAGCTTATAATACTGTATTTATGAACTTCTGATTATACACCTTTAACACGATCAAGTGTGACACCTTATCTACCAGTAGTGGGTTAAAATTTATACACTAAAGATAACCCTTGACTCCATCTAATCATGAAATGTCTTCACTTAAACTATTGTATGATAATTTTAAAAAGAAACAGAATAGAAATAATAGTGATTTCAAGAAGTTATCGTAATTAATACTAGTCTAATGTAATGAACCAATGATGGCGGACATACTGAACAAGTAATAAATTGACATCATTTACGCTATTGAAGTAATGTTTCAGGATAATAAAATGGAATTTGATTTTGTATTAAAAATTGTAATAGTGATAATTTATGAAGCTATTTATCCAAGTATTTATGATCAGCTTATAATTACTTTGTTTTACTGTTAAAATATTTATTTATTTATTTATTTATTTATTTTGAGTCTAGTCAATTCCAAAGTTCCTTTTCGGCAAACCAAAGGGGGTCTTCAAGTTAAATTTTGAATTTATTCAGAAATACATGTTAAAGCTTTTCCGATCAAGATTAAAATTCCATTTGAGGGTTGAAATAGAAGTCCTTTCAAACAAAGCACACTAAAAGCATGGAAAACAATAACAAAAGAATGCAAAACGATCAGAACTGCGGCGAAGAGTTTCTTAATGCTTAACAACAAACGGTATACAATTATTTATTCAACTAATGGAGAGTAGCATTTGCTAAATGCTTATTTGAAACTATTTCAGTCACACGAAGAGCTGCAAAATTGCTGAAACAACCTATATTTTATTGTACTACGGTCGCTAGGACAAATGTTTCTGGGTGACATAAGGCCAGTTATTATTTTTGTTAATTCGCGTGTTTATAAAAGAAAATGCTTGTCATGTTTTCGTTATACCTATTGTCCAGTAAGTTTAGTTTATTCCTCAATGTATTTTCACGTCTGCTTAGAAATAAATTGCTGACTAGCGGATATTGGAAGTCTAGGCTTATCAAGGACTTCATTATGGTCACAATATTGTTGATAAATATGGTGTCTCTGTATCCAAAATTATCCTGGATATATTTGATGTCCCAAAGTTCAATGTCACTTTCATTCCTAATTTTCACAAGTAAACAGGAAGTTAAGTGTTTACCCTTTCCGGAGTACCAGGAAGTTTCAGTGTTTTAGCTCATTTGGCAGTTTTACACTTTGATTATTGGATTGTTATTTGGACATGGAGCGGTATGTCTGTGTTGGATTGACATTTAACAATACATTTTATAGAATGTATATCATTGTTACCTGTTGATATTTATCTCCGTATTGCCCACTGTCCACATAGGAACTACAGAATATATTGCATTGTTACCTGTTGATATTTATCTCCGTATTGCCCACTGTCCACATTGGAACTACAGAATGTATTGCATTGTTACCTGTTGATATTTATCTCCGTATTGCCCACTGTCCACATTGGAACTACAGAATGTATTGCATTGTTACCTGTTGATATTTATCTCCGTATTGCCCACTGTCCACATATGAACTACAGAATGTATTGCATTGTTACCTGTTGATATTTATCTCCGTATTGCCCACTGTCCACATTGGAACTACAGAATGTATTGCATTGTTACCTGTTGATATTTATCTCCGTATTGCCCACTGTCCACATAGGAACTACAGAATGTATTGCATTGTTACCTGTTGATATTTATCTCCGTATAGCCCACTGTCCACATAGGAACTACAGAATGTATTGCATTGTTACCTGTTGATATTTATCTCCGTATTGCCCACTGTCCACATAGGAACTACAGAATATATTGCATTGTTACCTGTTGATATTTATCTCCGTATTGCCCACTGTCCACATAGGATTACAGAATATATTGCATTGTTACCTGTTGATATTTATCTCCGTATTGCCCACTGTCCACATAGGAACTACAGAATGTATATCATTGTTACCTGTTGATATTTATCTCCGTATTACCCACTGTCCACATAGGAACTATAGAATGTATATCATTGTTACCTGTTGATATTTATCTCCGTATTGCCCACTGTCCACATAGGAACTACAGAATGTATATCATTGTTACCTGTTGATATTTATCTCCGTATTGCCCACTGTCCACATAGGAACTACAGAATGTATATCATTGTTACCTGTTGATATTTATCTCCGTATTGCCCACTGTCCACATAGGAACTACAGAATGTATATCATTGTTACCTGTTGATATTTATCTCCGTATTGCCCACTGTCCACATAGGAACTACAGAATGTATATCATTGTTACCTGTTGATATTTATCTCCGTATTGCCCACTGTCCACATAGGAACTACAGAATGTATTGCATTGTTACCTGTTGATATTTATCTCCGTATTGCCCACTGTCCACATAGGAACTACAGAATATATTGCATTGTTACCTGTTGATATTTATCTCCGTATTGCCCACTGTCCACATAGGAACTACAGAATATATTGCATTGTTACCTGTTGATATTTATCTCCGTATTGCCCACTGTCCACATAGGAACTACAGAATATATTGCATTGTTACCTGTTGATATTTATCTCCGTATTGCCCACTGTCCACATAGGAACTACAGAATGTATATCATTGTTACCTGTTGATATTTATCTCCGTATTGCCCACTGTCCACATAGGAACTACAGAATGTATATCATTGTTACCTGTTGATATTTATCTCCGTATTGCCCACTGTCCACATAGGAACTACAGAATGTATTGCATTGTTACCTGTTGATATTTATCTCCGTATTGCCCACTGTCCACATAGGAACTACAGAATATATTGCATTGTTACCTGTTGATATTTATCTCCGTATTGCCCACTGTCCACATAGGAACTACAGAATGTATATCATTGTTACCTGTTGATATTTATCTCCGTATTGCCCACTGTCCACATAGGAACTACAGAATGTATATCATTGTTACCTGTTGATATTTATCTCCGTATTGCCCACTGTCCACATAGGAACTACAGAATATATTGCATTGTTACCTGTTGATATTTATCTCCGTATTACCCACTGTCCACATAGGAACTACAGAATGTATATCATTGTTACCTGTTGATATTTATCTCCGTATTGCCCACTGTCCACATAGGAACTACAGAATGTATTGCATTGTTACCTGTTGATATTTATCTCCGTATTGCCCACTGTCCACATAGGAACTACAGAATATATATCATTGTTACCTGTTGATATTTATCTCCGTATTGCCCACTGTCCACATAGGAACTACAGAATATATATCATTGTTACCTGTTGATATTTATCTCCGTATTGCCCACTGTCCACATAGGAACTACAGAATGTATTGCATTGTTACCTGTTGATATTTATCTCCGTATTGCCCACTGTCCACATAGGAACTACAGAATATATATCATTGTTACCTGTTGATATTTATCTCCGTATTGCCCACTGTCCACATAGGAACTACAGAATATATTGCATTGTTACCTGTTGATATTTATCTCCGTATTGCCCACTGTCCACATAGGAACTACAGAATATATTGCATTGTTACCTGTTGATATTTATCTCCGTATTGCCCACTGTCCACATAGGAACTACAGAATGTATTGCATTGTTACCTGTTGATATTTATCTCCGTATTACCCACTGTCCACATAGGAACTACAGAATGTATTGCATTGTTACCTGTTGATATTTATCTCCGTATTACCCACTGTCCACATAGGAACTACAGAATGTATATCATTGTTACCTGTTGATATTTATCTCCGTATTGCCCACTGTCCACATAGGAACTACAGAATATATATCATTGTTACCTGTTGATATTTATCTCCGTATTGCCCACTGTCCACATAGGAACTACAGAATATATTGCATTGTTACCTGTTGATATTTATCTCCGTATTGCCCACTGTCCACATAGGAACTACAGAATATATTGCATTGTTACCTGTTGATATTTATCTCCGTATTGCCCACTGTCCACATAGGAACTACAGAATGTATTGCATTGTTACCTGTTGATATTTATCTCCGTATTACCCACTGTCCACATAGGAACTACAGAATGTATTGCATTGTTACCTGTTGATATTTATCTCCGTATTGCCCACTGTCCACATAGGAACTACAGAATATATATCATTGTTACCTGTTGATATTTATCTCCGTATTGCCCACTGTCCACATAGGAACTACAGAATATATTGCATTGTTACCTGTTGATATTTATCTCCGTATTGCCCACTGTCCACATAGGAACTACAGAATATATTGCATTGTTACCTGTTGATATTTATCTCCGTATTGCCCACTGTCCACATAGGAACTACAGAATATATTGCATTGTTACCTGTTGATATTTATCTCCGTATTGCCCACTGTCCACATAGGAACTACAGAATGTATTGCATTGTTACCTGTTGATATTTATCTCCGTATTGCCCACTGTCCACATAGGAACTACAGAATGTATTGCATTGTTACCTGTTGATATTTATCTCCGTATTGCCCACTGTCCACATAGGAACTACAGAATGTATTGCATTGTTACCTGTTGATATTTATCTCCGTATTGCCCACTGTCCACATAGGAACTACAGAATGTATATCATTGTTACCTGTTGATATTTATCTCCGTATTGCCCACTGTCCACATAGGAACTACAGAATGTATTGCATTGTTACCTGTTGATATTTATCTCCGTATTACCCACTGTCCACATAGGAACTACAGAATGTATATCATTGTTACCTGTTGATATTTATCTCCGTATTGCCCACTGTCCACATAGGAACTACAGAATATATATCATTGTTACCTGTTGATATTTATCTCCGTATTGCCCACTGTCCACATAGGAACTACAGAATATATTGCATTGTTACCTGTTGATATTTATCTCCGTATTGCCCACTGTCCACATAGGAACTACAGAATATATTGCATTGTTACCTGTTGATATTTATCTCCGTATTGCCCACTGTCCACATAGGAACTACAGAATGTATTGCATTGTTACCTGTTGATATTTATCTCCGTATTACCCACTGTCCACATAGGAACTACAGAATGTATTGCATTGTTACCTGTTGATATTTATCTCCGTATTGCCCACTGTCCACATAGGAACTACAGAATATATATCATTGTTACCTGTTGATATTTATCTCCGTATTGCCCACTGTCCACATAGGAACTATAGAATGTATATCATTGTTACCTGTTGATATTTATCTCCGTATTGCCCACTGTCCACATAGGAACTACAGAATATATTGCATTGTTACCTGTTGATATTTATCTCCGTATTGCCCACTGTCCACATAGGAACTACAGAATGTATTGCATTGTTACCTGTTGATATTTATCTCCGTATTACCCACTGTCCACATAGGAACTACAGAATGTATTGCATTGTTACCTGTTGATATTTATCTCCGTATTGCCCACTGTCCACATAGGAACTACAGAATGTATTGCATTGTTACCTGTTGATATTTATCTCCGTATTACCCACTGTCCACATAGGAACTACAGAATGTATATCATTGTTACCTGTTGATATTTATCTCCGTATTGCCCACTGTCCACATAGGAACTACAGAATATATTGCATTGTTACCTGTTGATATTTATCTCCGTATTGCCCACTGTCCACATAGGAACTACAGAATGTATTGCATTGTTACCTGTTGATATTTATCTCCGTATTACCCACTGTCCACATAGGAACTACAGAATGTATTGCATTGTTACCTGTTGATATTTATCTCCGTATTACCCACTGTCCACATAGGAACTACAGAATGTATATCATTGTTACCTGTTGATATTTATCTCCGTATTGCCCACTGTCCACATAGGAACTACAGAATGTATTGCATTGTTACCTGTTGATATTTATCTCCGTATTGCCCACTGTCCACATAGGAACTACAGAATATATTGCATTGTTACCTGTTGATATTTATCTCCGTATTGCCCACTGTCCACATAGGAACTACAGAATGTATATCATTGTTACCTGTTGATATTTATCTCCGTATTGCCCACTGTCCACATAGGAACTACAGAATATATATCATTGTTACCTGTTGATATTTATCTCCGTATTGCCCACTGTCCACATAGGAACTACAGAATATATTGCATTGTTACCTGTTGATATTTATCTCCGTATTGCCCACTGTCCACATAGGAACTACAGAATATATTGCATTGTTACCTGTTGATATTTATCTCCGTATTGCCCACTGTCCACATAGGAACTACAGAATGTATTGCATTGTTACCTGTTGATATTTATCTCCGTATTACCCACTGTCCACATAGGAACTACAGAATGTATTGCATTGTTACCTGTTGATATTTATCTCCGTATTGCCCACTGTCCACATAGGAACTACAGAATATATATCATTGTTACCTGTTGATATTTATCTCCGTATTGCCCACTGTCCACATAGGAACTACAGAATATATTGCATTGTTACCTGTTGATATTTATCTCCGTATTGCCCACTGTCCACATAGGAACTACAGAATATATTGCATTGTTACCTGTTGATATTTATCTCCGTATTGCCCACTGTCCACATAGGAACTACAGAATATATTGCATTGTTACCTGTTGATATTTATCTCCGTATTGCCCACTGTCCACATAGGAACTACAGAATGTATTGCATTGTTACCTGTTGATATTTATCTCCGTATTGCCCACTGTCCACATAGGAACTACAGAATGTATTGCATTGTTACCTGTTGATATTTATCTCCGTATTGCCACTGTCCACATAGGAACTACAGAATATATATCATTGTTACCTGTTGATATTTATCTCCGTATTGCCCACTGTCCACATAGGAACTACAGAATGTATTGCATTGTTACCTGTTGATATTTATCTCCGTATTACCCACTGTCCACATAGGAACTACAGAATGTATTGCATTGTTACCTGTTGATATTTATCTCCGTATTACCCACTGTCCACATAGGAACTACAGAATGTATATCATTGTTACCTGTTGATATTTATCTCCGTATTGCCCACTGTCCACATAGGAACTACAGAATATTATCATTGTTACCTGTTGATATTTATCTCCGTATTGCCCACTGTCCACATAGGAACTATAGAATGTATATCATTGTTACCTGTTGATATTTATCTCCGTATTGCCCACTGTCCACATAGGAACTACAGAATGTATTGCAGTGTTACCTGTTGATATTTATCTCCGTATTGCCCACTGTCCACATAGGAACTACAGAATATATTGCATTGTTACCTGTTGATATTTATCTCCGTATTGCCCACTGTCCACATAGGAACTACAGAAATATTGCATTGTTACCTGTTGATATTTATCTCCGTATTGCCCACTGTCCACATAGGAACTACAGAATGTATTGCATTGTTACCTGTTGATATTTATCTCCGTATTGCCCACTGTCCACATAGGAACTACAGAATGTATTGCATTGTTACCTGTTGATATTTATCTCCGTATTGCCCACTGTCCACATAGGAACTACAGAATATATATCATTGTTACCTGTTGATATTTATCTCCGTATTGCCCACTGTCCACATAGGAACTACAGAATATATTGCATTGTTACCTGTTGATATTTATCTCCGTATTGCCCACTGTCCACATAGGAACTACAGAATATATTGCATTGTTACCTGTTGATATTTATCTCCGTATTGCCCACTGTCCACATAGGAACTACAGAATGTATTGCATTGTTACCTGTTGATATTTATCTCCGTATTGCCCACTGTCCACATAGGAACTACAGAATGTATTGCATTGTTACCTGTTGATATTTATCTCCGTATTGCCCACTGTCCACATAGGAACTACAGAATATATTGCATTGTTACCTGTTGATATTTATCTCCGTATTGCCCACTGTCCACATAGGAACTACAGAATATATATCATTGTTACCTGTTGATATTTATCTCCGTATTGCCCACTGTCCACATAGGAACTACAGAATATATTGCATTGTTACCTGTTGATATTTATCTCCGTATTGCCCACTGTCCACATAGGAACTACAGAATGTATTGCATTGTTACCTGTTGATATTTATCTCCGTATTGCCCACTGTCCACATAGGAACTACAGAATGTATTGCATTGTTACCTGTTGATATTTATCTCCGTATTGCCCACTGTCCACATAGGAACTACAGAATATATATCATTGTTACCTGTTGATATTTATCTCCGTATTGCCCACTGTCCACATAGGAACTACAGAATATATTGCATTGTTACCTGTTGATATTTATCTCCGTATTGCCCACTGTCCACATAGGACTACAGAATATATTGCATTGTTACCTGTTGATATTTATCTCCGTATTGCCCACTGTCCACATAGGAACTACAGAATGTATTGCATTGTTACCTGTTGATATTTATCTCCGTATTGCCCACTGTCCACATTGGAACTACAGAATGTATTGCATTGTTACCTGTTGATATTTATCTCCGTATTGCCCACTGTCCACATAGGAACTACAGAATGTATTGCATTGTTACCTGTTGATATTTATCTCCGTATTGCCCACTGTCCACATTGGAACTACAGAATGTATTGCATTGTTACCTGTTGATATTTATCTCCGTATTGCCCACTGTCCACATAGGAACTACAGAATGTATTGCATTGTTACCTGTTGATATTTATCTCCGTATTGCCCACTGTCCACATAGGAACTACAGAATGTATTGCATTGTTACCTGTTGATATTTATCTCCGTATTGCCCACTGTCCACATAGGAACTACAGAATATATTGCATTGTTACCTGTTGATATTTATCTCCGTATTGCCCACTGTCCACATAGGAACTACAGAATATATTGCATTGTTACCTGTTGATATTTATCTCCGTATTGCCCACTGTCCACATAGGAACTACAGAATGTATATCATTGTTACCTGTTGATATTTATCTCCGTATTGCCCACTGTCCACATAGGAACTACAGAATATATATCATTGTTACCTGTTGATATTTATCTCCGTATTGCCCACTGTCCACATAGGAACTACAGAATATATTGCATTGTTACCTGTTGATATTTATCTCCGTATTGCCCACTGTCCACATAGGAACTACAGAATGTATTGCATTGTTACCTGTTGATATTTATCTCCGTATTGCCCACTGTCCACATAGGAACTACAGAATGTATTGCATTGTTACCTGTTGATATTTATCTCCGTATTGCCCACTGTCCACATAGGAACTACAGAATATATATCATTGTTACCTGTTGATATTTATCTCCGTATTGCCCACTGTCCACATAGGAACTACAGAATATATTGCATTGTTACCTGTTGATATTTATCTCCGTATTGCCCACTGTCCACATAGGAACTACAGAATATATTGCATTGTTACCTGTTGATATTTATCTCCGTATTGCCCACTGTCCACATAGGAACTACAGAATGTATTGCATTGTTACCTGTTGATATTTATCTCGTATTGCCCACTGTCCACATTGGAACTACAGAATGTATTGCATTGTTACCTGTTGATATTTATCTCCGTATTGCCCACTGTCCACATAGGAACTACAGAATGTATTGCATTGTTACCTGTTGATATTTATCTCCGTATTGCCCACTGTCCACATAGGAACTACAGAATGTATATCATTGTTACCTGTTGATATTTATCTCCGTATTGCCCACTGTCCACATTGGAACTATAGAATGTATATCATTGTTACCTGTTGATATTTATCTCCGTATTGCCCACTGTCCACATAGGAACTACAGAATATATTGCATTGTTACCTGTTGATATTTATCTCCGTATTGCCCACTGTCCACATAGGAACTACAGAATATATTGCATTGTTACCTGTTGATATTTATCTCCGTATTGCCCACTGTCCACATAGGAACTACAGAATATATTGCATTGTTACCTGTTGATATTTATCTCCGTATTGCCCACTGTCCACATAGGAACTACAGAATATATTGCATTGTTACCTGTTGATATTTATCTCCGTATTGCCCACTGTCCACATAGGAACTACAGAATATATATCATTGTTACCTGTTGATATTTATCTCCGTATTGCCCACTGTCCACATAGGAACTACAGAATATATTGCATTGTTACCTGTTGATATTTATCTCCGTATTGCCCACTGTCCACATAGGAACTACAGAATGTATATCATTGTTACCTGTTGATATTTATCTCCGTATTGCCCACTGTCCACATAGGAACTACAGAATATATTGCATTGTTACCTGTTGATATTTATCTCCGTATTGCCCACTGTCCACATAGGAACTACAGAATGTATATCATTGTTACCTGTTGATATTTATCTCCGTATTGCCCACTGTCCACATTGGAACTACAGAATATATTGCATTGTTACCTGTTGATATTTATCTCCGTATTGCCCACTGTCCACATAGGAACTACAGAATATATTGTAGTGTTACCTGTTGATATTTATCTCCGTATTGCCCACTGTCCACATAGGAACTACAGAATATATTGTAGTGTTACCTGTTGATATTTATCTCCGTATTGCCCACTGTCCACATAGGAACTATAGAATGTATTGCATTGTTACCTGTTGATATTTATCTCCGTATTGCCCACTGTCCACATAGGAACTACAGAATATATTGCATTGTTACCTGTTGATATTTATCTCCGTATTACCCACTGTCCACATAGGAACTACAGAATGTATTGCATTGTTACCTGTTGATATTTATCTCCGTATTGCCCACTGTCCACATAGGAACTACAGAATATATTGCATTGTTACCTGTTGATATTTATCTCCGTATTGCCCACTGTCCACATAGGAACTACAGAATGTATATCATTGTTACCTGTTGATATTTATCTCCGTATTACCCACTGTCCACATAGGAACTATAGAATGTATTGCATTGTTACCTGTTGATATTTATCTCCGTATTGCCCACTGTCCACATAGGAACTATAGAATGTATTGCATTGTTACCTGTTGATATTTATCTCCGTATTGCCCACTGTCCACATAGGAACTACAGAATGTATATCATTGTTACCTGTTGATATTTATCTCCGTATTGCCCACTGTCCACATAGGAACTACAGAATATATTGCATTGTTACCTGTTGATATTTATCTCCGTATTGCCCACTGTCCACATAGGAACTACAGAATATATTGCATTGTTACCTGTTGATATTTATCTCCGTATTGCCCACTGTCCACATAGGAACTACAGAATATATTGCATTGTTACCTGTTGATATTTATCTCGTATTGCCCACTGTCCACATAGGAACTACAGAATATATATCATTGTTACCTGTTGATATTTATCTCCGTATTGCCCACTGTCCACATAGGAACTACAGAATATATATCATTGTTACCTGTTGATATTTATCTCCGTATTGCCCACTGTCCACATAGGAACTACAGAATATATATCATTGTTACCTGTTGATATTTATCTCCGTATTACCCACTGTCCACATAGGAACTACAGAATGTATTGCATTGTTACCTGTTGATATTTATCTCCGTATTGCCCACTGTCCACATAGGAACTACAGAATATATTGCATTGTTACCTGTTGATATTTATCTCCGTATTGCCCACTGTCCACATAGGAACTACAGAATATATTGCATTGTTACCTGTTGATATTTATCTCCGTATTGCCCACTGTCCACATAGGAACTACAGAATATATTGCATTGTTACCTGTTGATATTTATCTCCGTATTGCCCACTGTCCACATAGGAACTACAGAATGTATATCATTGTTACCTGTTGATATTTATCTCCGTATTGCCCACTGTCCACATAGGAACTACAGAATATATTGCATTGTTACCTGTTGATATTTATCTCCGTATTGCCCACTGTCCACATAGGAACTACAGAATGTATTGCATTGTTACCTGTTGATATTTATCTCCGTATTGCCCACTGTCCACATAGGAACTACAGAATGTATATCATTGTTACCTGTTGATATTTATCTCCGTATTGCCCACTGTCCACATAGGAACTACAGAATGTATTGCATTGTTACCTGTTGATATTTATCTCCGTATTACCCACTGTCCACATAGGAACTACAGAATATATCATTGTTACCTGTTGATATTTATCTCCGTATTGCCCACTGTCCACATAGGAACTACAGAATGTATATCATTGTTACCTGTTGATATTTATCTCCGTATTGCCCACTGTCCACATAGGAACTACAGAATGTATTGCATTGTTACCTGTTGATATTTATCTCCGTATTGCCCACTGTCCACATAGGAACTACAGAATATATTGCATTGTTACCTGTTGATATTTATCTCCGTATTGCCCACTGTCCACATAGGAACTATAGAATGTATATCATTGTTACCTGTTGATATTTATCTCCGTATTGCCCACTGTCCACATAGGAACTACAGAATGTATTGCATTGTTACCTGTTGATATTTATCTCCGTATTGCCCACTGTCCACATAGGAACTACAGAATGTATTGCATTGTTACCTGTTGATATTTATCTCCGTATTGCCCACTGTCCACATAGGAACTATAGAATGTATATCATTGTTACCTGTTGATATTTATCTCCGTATTGCCCACTGTCCACATAGGAACTACAGAATGTATTGCATTGTTACCTGTTGATATTTATCTCCGTATTGCCCACTGTCCACATAGGAACTACAGAATGTATTGCATTGTTACCTGTTGATATTTATCTCCGTATTGCCCACTGTCCACATAGGAACTACAGAATGTATATCATTGTTACCTGTTGATATTTATCTCCGTATTGCCCACTGTCCACATAGGAACTACAGAATATATATCATTGTTACCTGTTGATATTTATCTCCGTATTACCCACTGTCCACATAGGAACTACAGAATATATTGCATTGTTACCTGTTGATATTTATCTCCGTATTGCCCACTGTCCACATAGGAACTACAGAATGTATTGCATTGTTACCTGTTGATATTTATCTCCGTATTGCCCACTGTCCACATAGGAACTACAGAATGTATTGCATTGTTACCTGTTGATATTTATCTCCGTATTGCCCACTGTCCACATAGGAACTACAGAATATATTGCATTGTTACCTGTTGATATTTATCTCCGTATTGCCCACTGTCCACATAGGAACTATAGAATGTATATCATTGTTACCTGTTGATATTTATCTCCGTATTGCCCACTGTCCACATAGGAACTACAGAATGTATTGCATTGTTACCTGTTGATATTTATCTCCGTATTGCCCACTGTCCACATAGGAACTATAGAATGTATATCATTGTTACCTGTTGATATTTATCTCCGTATTGCCCACTGTCCACATAGGAACTACAGAATGTATATCATTGTTACCTGTTGATATTTATCTCCGTATTGCCCACTGTCCACATAGGAACTACAGAATGTATATCATTGTTACCTGTTGATATTTATCTCCGTATTGCCCACTGTCCACATAGGAACTACAGAATGTATTGCATTGTTACCTGTTGATATTTATCTCCGTATTGCCCACTGTCCACATAGGAACTACAGAATATATTGCATTGTTACCTGTTGATATTTATCTCCGTATTGCCCACTGTCCACATAGGAACTACAGAATGTATTGCATTGTTACCTGTTGATATTTATCTCCGTATTGCCCACTGTCCACATAGGAACTACAGATATATTGCATTGTTACCTGTTGATATTTATCTCCGTATTGCCCACTGTCCACATAGGAACTACAGAATGTATTGCATTGTTACCTGTTGATATTTATCTCCGTATTGCCCACTGTCCACATAGGAACTACAGAATATATTGCATTGTTACCTGTTGATATTTATCTCCGTATTGCCCACTGTCCACATAGGAACTACAGAATGTATTGCATTGTTACCTGTTGATATTTATCTCCGTATTGCCCACTGTCCACATAGGAACTACAGAATATATTGCATTGTTACCTGTTGATATTTATCTCCGTATTGCCCACTGTCCACATAGGAACTACAGAATGTATTGCATTGTTACCTGTTGATATTTATCTCCGTATTGCCCACTGTCCACATAGGAACTACAGAATGTATTGCATTGTTACCTGTTGATATTTATCTCCGTATTGCCCACTGTCCACATAGGAACTACAGAATGTATTGCATTGTTACCTGTTGATATTTATCTCCGTATTGCCCACTGTCCACATAGGAACTACAGAATATATATCATTGTTACCTGTTGATATTTATCTCCGTATTGCCCACTGTCCACATAGGAACTACAGAATGTATATCATTGTTACCTGTTGATATTTATCTCCGTATTGCCCACTGTCCACATAGGAACTACTTTCTGTATATACTATTATAAGTTAAATATGTAGAAGTATTAGAAACTTTGAGTATATGTCATTGCGACTGCCATGCACGTAGTTGACGTCACTCAGAGATGGTATTCTTCTGTAAAAAGGTATTGTTTACTGTCAATGGATTCATTTATTGAAAAATGTATTTGACACATTAACTTAAGTTGCCAGTTTTTAAAGTTTTTACTGTGTTATGGGGTTATGTAAAATAACATAATAGCCGAATCTATATCAACCACAAACATATTGATCCATGTTCAAATCACAATCTAAAAAGTCAACCCCAGCACACAAACATACTGATCTATGTTCAAATCACAATCTAAAAAGTCAACCCCAGCACACAAACATACTGATCTATGTTCAAATCACAATCTCAAAAGTCAACCCCAGCACACAAACATACTGATCTATGTTCAAATCACAATCTTAAAAGTCAACCCCAGCACACAAACATACTGATCTATGTTCAAATCACAATCTCAAAAGTCAACCCCAGCACACAAACATACTGATCTATGTTCAAATCACAATCTTAAAAGTCAACCCCAGCACACAAACACACTGATCTATGTTCAAATCACAATCTTAAAAGTCAACCCCAGCACACAAACACACTGATCTATGTTCAAATCACAATCTCAAAAGTCAACCCCAGCACACAAACATACTGATCTATGTTCAAATCACAATCTAAAAAGTCAACCCCAGCACACACACATACTGATCCATGTCCAAATCACAATCTAAAAAGTCAACCCCAGCACACAAACATACTGATCCATGTCAAAATCACAATCTCAAAAGTCAACCACAAACACACAAACATACTGATCCATGTTCAAATCACAATCTAAAAAGCAAAGAAAAAACTTTGAAAAATGTAAAACTAAGTTGAACAACAGGAGTTCTACCAGGTAAAGGGAGGTCGGGTGCTCCGGAAGGAAACGATCTTTTCTGTAATGATTTTATGAATGGATTGGTTATTATAATGGGCGACAAATAATTACATTTGAATTCCTACGTCATATTGATGCTATTGTTGGTCCTTCGGATATTTTCTCCACCCATTGAAAGAATCTTGGTCCAAGCACTATACTGATGAGGAATTGTATTCTGAAACGACCGTCTGGTGCTGTAAAATTTACACTGGTATAATATGTAATAACTTGCTGTTGCTATATTGTTCTTTAAATTGTTGTAAAAAATCTATAAATTGAATCAAAAGACATGGAAATTGTTGTTTTTGTTATGGTATTATGAAAGAATTGGACATCTTCCACACATCACCATATTTTCCTACGTCTAATTTCCAAAGTAACAAGAAAAATAAATTTCATTTCTATATTAACTCATCAATATAAGCAGGAGAAGCAAGTGATTGCTGCATAGAAAAATAAAGTTGAAAGTCTAAAAGTATCACGTTTGTTATATAGTTTCAGTTGATGTCATAACTGAAGTATAAGTACAAGTACGAAGCAGATCTTGAAGAATCAGTCGTATCTTTATTTCAACCTCATCGGGATAGATTAGATTCACATAGTCTCAAGATTTAGGATTATGTAAAGATAGATAATATTTGACACCCCATAATTCCATGTTAATTCATTCTCAATTTTGATTACACACATGACAGGTGTAGCTAGCTAAACAGGGGTTGCTTACTTTTCCGGAGCAAACGACCTCACCTCCCTGATGAATATTAACTAAATTTGACAATTTCATGTTTTTATTTTGGATTGCGTGTATATATGCAATTGCCAGAATATGCAATATTTATTTCAAATTGTTGACAATATACATACACTCCTAGTTTGATTAAAATGTTTACACGCATTTGCCGATAAGAATATGCCATAACAAACAAAACAGAGAAAAAGTAATGAGTATATGTCATATCTAAACTGCTGATTTTAAAACATTAACTACATTAAACAGGCACTGCATATAATATTGTATATATGTATAAAAAGTTGAATGACTTTGCAACAGGATTTTTCCCAGATTAAACAAGGTTCAGCATCAATTCTGCTGCAAACGAACGAACAAAGACACAAAAATATGCAAAATTGTGTCCGTTGCAATGTCAATTCTTTGTTGGAAATAAAAAACAAACATACTAATTCATGTCCGAATCACAATCCAGATGCAAATGTTAAACTTTGAAACTAACAATTAGGTCAAACACGCGAACTTTCGCCAGCGAGACCGGGTGTTCTAAAAGAGTAAACACTTCCTGTTTAGCTAGCTACACCCGCAAAGCTTGTAATCAAAATTGAGAGAAAGGAACATGGCACTTTGGGACGTCAGGGTAAGGAATCAAACTTATGTGATGACGACCACAAAACTTTTTGAGGAACCTGACAAACCTAGGCTTGCAATATCCTTGGGTCAACATTTTTTTTGTAAGCAGCTTGCTTCGTTTTATAAAGTGCCCGTAGTGGGAATAAGCTCTATCATAGTGTATTAATTGTAATACAAATACACCTTAAGCAGAAGCAGGTATATTGCTGCATAGAAAAGGAAAGTTGACAATAGAAAAATTGAAGTCATCACATTTGTCATACAGTTTTAAATGTAGCCTGTTACGCCGTGTTATGTAATAAATGCTAAGTAATGTAATATCCACCTTGTAGTGTAATAATTTCTTTCATGTAATGTAATAACATCTTGTTGTGTAATAAAAACGATGTGTAATGTAATAAAACAAGATTTCGCTTTATGTAATAAATTTTTTGTGTAATGTAAAAATGTAATCGGGCGAATTAAGAGTAAAAGGGTACAACTCGTAGTTTGATGGACATACAGTATTGCATTATTTTTCAACATCATCTCCTTCAATAATTATATACACTTTGCAAACGATGTTTAAGGGTTTCAATGCAACTTTTAAAAAAATCCTTTTTTACCGTTCAAAAGGACCTCCGCTGAATGTATCACGTCATCATCTGACTGAAAGTGGTTATCGGAAATGGTCGATTTTAGGTTTTGAAATAGACGGAAGTTTGATTAAGCGCTATCTTGAAGAAGATAAGAAAATGAAAAAACTTGTATAACTCAAATTGATATGTTTATTATATGTAGGCAGGATTTTCAGTTCCAGTAGGAGCAAATAAAACATCTTACTAATACTTAATTTTTAGTTATGTTTGAATCATAAGAAATGGGGTCAAACATTTAGAGTTGCACGCGACAAAGTTCAGTGTTTGGTACCGGTTCTGATCAATTTTAAGAACTTGGTATCCACCGGTCAAAAACTTTCTAATTGCAAGATCCTCTATTAGCTATATATCATTCTGTAACTAACTTGTCAGTCATAACAATACCATTTAGACCATTTATGGGGCTGTAATAATGGTATACCTTCCAGGAAGGGAGTCATCCTCAAGGCTCTGTCTGCGCCTATAAAAAGACGTTTTTCCAGAGTGTTGCTATCTTCTCAATATGGATATGCCTATTTGATCATTGCTCTTTTACTGATTCTGCCCATTTTGATAAAGTCACCTTGTTTACATTAAACTGCAAACCTCGTGGATATGAACTGAACAAATGATACCGGTCTTCCGATACACGACTTGGAAAGTCATGGAATTGTAGAGCTGAAAAAGACAACGGTGACAACAGCTTTCAAAACATGACGCAGCATATCAACCCCCCCCCCCCCCCCCATTGTAATAGAAAATTACTTGATAGATATGTACCTGGAAATAACTAAAGCAAACAGGAACACGTGACAAAAATGAATCGCCAAAAAATATACCAGTCCCAGCCCTAACTACAATCCCAAAAACAAAGAAAAAACTATCAAATTAATTTAACCATAACATTGGAGAGTAGTAAGACCGGGTGTTCTAGACGGGTTTGTACCTTTTCTCTAGTTACCTACATCCGCAGTGTGTGAAATAAATAATTGAGAATGAAACTATAGGATGTCAATATCCACGGTGAAATAAATAATTGAGAATGAAACTATAGGATGTCAATATCCACGGTGAAATAAATAATTGAGAATGAAACTATAGGATGTCAATATCCACGGTGAAATAAATAATTGAGAATGAAACTATAGGATGTCAATATCCACGGTGAAATAAATAATTGAGAATGAAACTATAGGATGTCAATATCCACGGTAAATTGGAATACGGAGTATATAAACATATATTGCTATATTTATTGTGATCATACAACCATAATGCACTACAGTACAAAGAAGCAAGTTACAGGACATTGTATGAACGATCAAAACACAGACGGAATTCCCGGGAACGGAGTGGGAATCAGGATAGACCTACCCCTATAGGGTTGACCCGACAATGATTCCCTTCAGCATCATCAATAAGAATCTACTTTTTTGAAAGAAATCCGATCGACACACAAAAGGGACCAAGTCGGAATCAGAATCCGTCGCTTCTTTTAAGGATGAACCTGCCATTGATTCCCCTCATCATCAATCAAGAGCTTCTTTTTTAAAGAAGTCCGATCGACACACAAAACAGACCAAATCTGGAATCATGATCCATCGACTTTTTATAGGGTAAACACTTCATTGATTCCCTCCAACGCTATCGGTCAAAAACTACTATATTTGTCCCTTGAATAATCAGCAGAGTCTCTTTAAACATTTAATTACATTTTACCAGTTTTAATTTAACAGAACTAGACGGTCGTTTCGGAATACAATTCCTCATCAGTAAATGATAAAATATATCATTATTTTTTCTTCATTAAGTTTCCTCATCAGTAGTTTTTGGACCAAATTGTTTTAAACTGTTGAAAAATACCCAAAGGACCATATATGTTTTACCAAATTTAGATACGGAAATACTTTCCCGGAGGGAGTATACCTTAGTTTTTTTAGGATTTTCAAATTTTAACTAGCAGCAAATTTAGACAATGTTTTCTGACAATAATACACAATTATTGGCTTCTGAGTTTGTGATATCCTCGGGGCAACAACCACGCCAGCAGAGATACCGCCTCAGTGTTTTAAATTACATATTATACCAGTTTTAATTTTACAGCACTGGACGGCCGTTTCGGAATACAATTTCTCATCAGTAAATTATAAAATATATAATTATTCAACTTCAGGAAGTTGTGTATTGACAATTTTATGGAGTTTTGGAATAAAATCATCAGGGTGACTGTTTATGTATCAAGAGGAAACAATAAATAGGATTTAACTGTTTTATGGTTTATAGATTGATCATTTCTGATCGATTTGTGATCTGTGTATACGGAACTTAGACCCATTGTATTATGACATATTAGATACGTACACGGAGTAATATAGTCTTTGTTGATAAGAAAAAGAAGTACTTTTATTGGGAATATTTTAATCTTACAGTATGAAGAGCAGCAGTCACGTGGTGTAATGTCTTAAGGTGTAAATTATCTGTTGATATATGTATTGGTAGATACAAATCATATTCCTAAGTACATAAAACAGAGTATAAGTAGATAGATCCTAGAGTCCATTAACTTACAAGTACTGAAGCTGGACACAGCGTCGCCACCAACATAATACCAACATAGGTCTTAATCATTAAAAACGTCATCATCGCTGATGGACCGACTGATGTGAAGCTAGAGGAGTCCATCTTAATAAATATGAACCCTCTTGAGGATTCTAGAACAGACATTTACGATAACTTGTGATCATGGCACTCTAAAAGAAACATCTCTAATTGTTTATGAAGAAGAAGTTGAAATTTTAAGTAGTTTGGATTATACATAATTAACGTAAAACAAACAAAGACATCTTTGTGTTAATTATCCCTGCTACTCTAACTAAACCGATAGTAAAGTGGAAACAATCTACTTTTATTTTCTCAGCATGTCCGTTCATACAGTAAAGACTCGTTATAATGCCCCTCAAAACAGTCGATTATAGCAGTGAACATTTATCCTTACCCTTAAAGTTTAATCTAATATTTTGTGTGCATCAGGATTTTTAACTGATCAACTGAAATAATATTTCAACTCCGGTTTTTTTCCTGTTAATATTTTCTAAAAGTAACTCATATACTAAATTTTATCATATAACTAAGTTTTCGCTTTCAACAAATTAAATTGATTTTCGTGACTATAAAATGGGGTAGTACATGGTTTTGAGATCCAGTGAAAACAAAACTAACGCTTGAATATCATCAACTACTTTGACGTCATTATAGTCGCGCAATGATTAGGAAATTGCTTCAAACTGATTGATTCAAGTGTTTTGGGTTTATAATGTTTAACTCATACCAGTGCAATCTGGATAAGCGAAAAACCATCAGTGATTTCTTATAATTTTACTCAAACATCAAATATTTGCAATATTAAAAATGATAATAAGAATGGTTAGTATCAACAGTTTATACTCAAACTGTCGTCATGTATACCAAGGCTCACTGAATACAAATTATGCCAATGAAGTAAAAAGCTGCTGATGACAATATTGACCACGTGGCCAATATGTGGACTTTAAAAGAGTGTTGTAGAAAAGAAAAGTTAATAAAAGAGACTTGACGCAGACTACCTCTATACAATACCATTTCGAAATTACATATATTACCAGTGTTAACTTTAAGCTCTAGACAGCCGTTTCGGAATACAAATTTTCATCAGTAGTGCTTGGACCAAAATTGTGAAACCATTTTTTGCAAGAGGTTAAAAAATATCCAAAGGACCAACATATATTTAACCAAATTTAGCTAAGAAAAATATTTGTGACTGAAACCCATATCCTTGACAACAAACAGTCAATACAGCCAAGAACACGAAATACAAAAGTTATAATAAAAGAAACAGACAAAACAAGACAACAAAGGATTGGTTGATCAAATTAACGTCAAAAATTGTTCACTAAATCGAGACGTCACTACTATAGAAGGGGCGATATATATTAAGTACTTTGAAATTCGCTGAGGACTATGTGCAGGCGAGATTCTTTAGCATACAATACCTACATTATCATGGGACATCGATTTAAGGGTTCTTTACTAAATATTGAGTGCTTTGAGAAAGATCATTACAAGCCGGAGTCGAACCGCCGCCTCCCACATTCGAAGCAAGCATTCTGTCTATTGAGACATGGTATTTTACGGCTTAGGACAAGTTTAAAATCATTTAAAACCATACATATGGAAAAAAATTAATTGGACTTAGATCACAGTTGATTTGATTTATTTATTAAAGTAATCATCAAATTCAAACCAGCGTTTTATGGCATTTGAATTCATCACAATATTGTTTAAAAGTATGATGTATCCTAAATTATCATTGATATACATGTATTTGATCACGAATGTTCCTTTTATTGTCAATTTTGATGTCACACGTACTTGGCGGATGTAGCTAGCTATGCAGGGTGCGCTTACCCTACCAGAGCATTCAGTCTCACTCTTCTAATGGAAGTTAACGTGTTTAGCGTAAATTGCAATTTGTTTTTGCTTTGCTCTTAGAATTGTAATTTGGAAATGGACTGACATGGTTGTTTTTGATTTTCCAATAGAAACCGTACTGTATACATATGCCGATTAAACCAACTAAGCTTTGTACATACAAGGATGTTTGTTTTAGAGGAGACATATTTCTGATTTCCATAGCAATCACAAAACTGTCATATACTCATTATTCAAGTTATCTAAACTTAAAAATTAAAAAGTATTGAGTAAGATAAAGCCTTCTGTTTACTACACAATACAGTTACATAGAGACATGATTACTCGATACGGCAGGATACTCGGGATTGGATGTTCAACAAATCCATTAATAATTATAACAGCAGTGTTTGATAACAAAGCTATCCAGACTACAACACGCTTTTTACTGGATATTCTGACAATTATTGAAGACATATAGGTGATGTGAAATGACAGAAAAAATATTGCTGAAACGCTGTAGAAGCCTGCGAGGCGTCATATGAGTGAAGCAGATAGCCACGGATAAATCTCCCGGGATTTTCCAATAAACGCCGGCAACAAAACTGATATTGATATTTGAATTATATGGAGTCAACAATCTTGAAATCAAAACGTTACGCCAATATAGCAAATATTTTGTCTCTTTTTTCTGCTATAATTTTCAATCAAAACTTGGTTTATATAGCTTATGACTTATTTTTTCTATGGTTTTATATAAATACGTTGTCTACAAGTCTAATATAACTGTCAGCTTTAGTTTTTAAATTCCACTTCAATACCAAAATGCTTTTGATTTTTTTGTGAAAGCCCTGATTAGGTAATAATACAACTATATACAATGTTAATAAACTACTGTAAGTCACTTTATACTCTGATTAGCGCATTCTTGTTTTAGCAGTTTTACTTTATAGAAGGAATGCATGCACACAATTTTATTTTAGCTCACCAGCGTTTTGTATACGCACCGGCCCATTGTACTTAATTTTAGCGCAGACGGAACCGTCAGACAGCATACAACGCTAAAATAAATTTACCGCCAAAATTTCTCAGTTTACAGAACTGAAGCGTTTGCCAATACCCATCGCTTCAATGGTTGGAAGAGAAATCCCGGTGTAACCAAAGGAAGTTTCAGACTCAATCCCGAGTAGAGTCACATAAACTATTACTAATACTAAAAGTATGGATAAAATACGTTGAAAACTGAATGACAATTGTCCAAACTCTTATTTACACATTTGACAGTACAGGACTGCGCTGGTCTCTCGACAACTTTTCAGCAACTGAACCCAATCTCTTTGAAGCTTTCCGGCCACTAGTTAGGGGATAACTGTCTTGTAATTTTCGATTTGCAGACGTATATCGGTGGTTATATATACTGTCGCAAATTAGTTTTATTGGCGACGCTGACCTGCAAATCGAAAATTACAAGACAGTTATCCCTATTCTAATTAAAAACATACTTTAAAGGATCTAGTAAGCATTTTCTGAAAACGATACTATAAATAACTCGGGGATTTTCCTAATCCATTGGAACTGGTTGAGACAGATCACACGAACCATTTCCCGCATTTATTGGATTTCTCTGACTTTTAAATCTGATTCTATGAAAAAGTAAAGTGCCTTCCGGGTGAGACACGATCACTACATTGATGACGTCATAATCATTTTACGCAAGAACGTCAACAAAATTTGATGACGTCATTTTCCGAAGACACGGATGGTGGCATGATCTGATGCAAATATTTGTTTACAAATTGAGTTTTGGCGTCTGAGTAAAAGAATCCTACACCACTAACAGTGTAATATTTTCAATGACAGGAAAATATTCATCCTCGATTGATATATCTCTGTCATACCCTGTGTAAGTTTCCATTAATCCATCAAGATGGTTCGGTACCGAATGCGCACGTGCAAGTACCCGAAAAATTTGAAGCAGTATATTGTGGTTTTACTGTCGGAATTTGCGACAGTATATCGGTGGTTATACTGTCGCAAATTTTTGACGTCAGCCAATGAAAACGAGCGTTACATACAGAATGAATTAGAATTACCAATATATGCTGGTCATTTGACAGCCGAGTTTCTATTTCTTTTATTAGATCAGTCGTGGATTTTCGACAGGTCTGCACAGTAAATCATAAAATTATTAACCTCAAATACCGTAGAAACTCGAATTACACCTACTACAGGTACTCTGTACTACGAAACAAGCTGTTTCCCAGGCCTAGCCTTATCAAGTTGCCAGAAAAGTTTTATTACTGCCACCACAATATTAATATTGCACATGTATGTATATCTTGGATATATTTGACGTCAAATAGGTTTATTTTCCTTTCATTCTGACTTTTGAACACGCACGTTACGGGTGTAGCTAGCTTAAAGGGGAGTCCGCGGTAGTTCCTACCGACCTAAAATGATTAATGGCTTTCTGTCTGATGACAAGAGGGTGAAGCTAATAATAGCAACACATTGTGTTTGTAAACATTAAGCACATGGGTACACAGACCAGTATAAAGGGGTATTCAGGTACAGAGCAAGTACTGTGAATGGTCTTTTTGATGGCATTAAAAAAAAACCAATGAAAATAAAAAACTTTTGAAGCAAAATAAAAATAAGTTTTCAAGTTCAATTTATTTTATTTGCACTAATTGAAGTGATTTATATCCATAAAATAAATAAAACATGTTACCTATTTAATGAGAAGTTTTGCCTTCTAGCTGTGGATTGTATACATTGGAATTTTTTAAGATAAATAGATAAATAAATAAATGATTTGCATGTAAGTCCAAACTGTTTTATTTTTATCATTTCAAATGTTAAGTTTATTATCAGAAAATGTCACATTTTTAAGTTCAACTTGATATAATGCATATTTTCTAGCATCATTTTGATAAAAAATGTTTAACAGAATATTTACTTCTACCAGAGTATTAATAATTATATTCTGATTTTCTCAATTGCTTCTACCCTACATTTTTGCTGAATTCACTATTCAGAAACAGATGTATCACTTTACAACCTTTAATTTGTTGGTAATATAACAATTAAGAGGATAAAGAATGTCATTTCTGTTTTTACTCCAACTGTTTATTTCAATACCAATGGTAATCTTTTAGAAATTCATTTCTCCAGGTAAAATCACTTTCTAAACTTTGTAAATGACAGTAAGGATGATTTATGTCCTCATGGTATGGGTAACACCAGCTGACTAGGTCAACATCCATTTTAGGCGGGAAACTATTGAATTGTCCAGTGTGTATTTGTAAAGTTTATTTGTCATTTATTTAAAAAATAGCAGATTATATAGACTTTAGAAACGGAAGATAAGAAAGGAAACTAACTTATTCAATAAGTTATGTAATTTTTAATCTACTATTTGTTGTTTAATTCAGTGTCAGGATTGGATTTTAATCATTTAGAAATTAAAATTGTGTGAATGAACAGAATTTTATATGTTCTACAAGATATAGATTTGTGAAGTTTAATGCCTAACCATAATCCAGTGATAATATAAGAATGTTTAGGGATGATGTAGATGACAAAAACAATATTAAAGAGGTCAAGTTATTGTATACTCAGACAGTGGAACTTTGTCACAAATAGTCATTAGAAACGCATGTTTTTATGGTGCTAAGGCACTGGACAGTCTAAAAACAGGTAATTTGAATGTGTGATGACCAGGAATTTGTATTGAAAAATCACATCTTAATCAACTTCTAACTTAATTGTGCAAAACACAAACCATTGTTGATATCACTGCAAGGATAAAAACGTTTTACTATCATAAATTATATAAATAATAACCATAAATGGATCTATACATAAAATTTGGATTTCTCATTGGTGAGTTGTTGTTTATATACATATATTTGTATTATAAATTAAGTGTATTGACTCTGTTTCTAGTCAAACATAATTTAATCAGTTATTGTCTAGAAAGCACATGGTGTTGTTTTGGTCACATGGCCTAGTTGAAAGTTCACATATCCCATATATGGAACGAGTTTATTTGAATCGTCTCCTGCTTCAAATATTTACAGTGTGATTACATTTTAATTACAAAATTTTCAAAAGTAATTTTTTGTCATGATGTGCAACACATTCAGATGAGTTTGCATGCCAAAAATTGAAACTATGAAAAATTTTTGACAATAGTTACTGAAAAAAATCTTGCCCTGTCATGAAAGGTGCAAGAAACTGAGACATTTTCAAATTAGGCTCCTCCCATTTCCTTTTATACTGCTGGCCCGGCTTTAACGGGAAGTGCTACCATTCCGGAGCACCCGTTCTCACTGCACTAGTTGAAATTCACGTGTTCAACTGATCTGAATGTAACAGTTTTCAAAGTTTTACATTGCTTTTTGCATTGTCATCGGAACATGGACCGGTATAATTGGTTTTTGCCATAAATACATTTGGCGAATTACAGAATAAATTACCTTTTTCAATTCGAAAATAAATTTAATGAATAAAAATTTAATACATCTTAAAATTTACGTCGAGATGAACAGGTTTCTGTTTGTTTCGGGTTCAATTAAACTAGAAAGGTGTTTAAACCGTCCTGTCTAACTGTCCAAATACTGGTGGCCATGTGAGTATGTACATATTGTACAGTAAGGATTTGTCGTAAGTTTAACACTGTGCTTACGAAAAGGACTCGAAACTCGGCTTTCGAGTGGCTGAGTTATGGACAGCTAGTGGCATTGGCCTCTAACATAGAGATAGCAGCTGACGAAAAATTTTCGGGATTTAGGTAACAAGGGACTGAAATTAGCTTTTGATTCGACACGAATTCATTAGTCTAACGTTAAACTTTCGGCAGGTCTTTACTGTACATAACGGATTTTGAGGACAATTACAACAAGGCATTTTACATCATGATTTTAACCTTACATGTACCCCTGTCATATCTAGATACATTTTGTGAGTTTTCCATTAAATTTTAATCATATGTAAATACGACTATGATATGTTAGTTAGGTTGGTGTTAGACACATATAACATCAGTGACAATTTCAGTGTCCTACTGACTTAGGCCACTATGGTAGTGCGGTTGATAAAGCGTGCACTGCTCATACGTGAGGTCGGGGTTCGAACCTTGAGCAGGTCATCAGACCAAGAATTGCTTCAATGAAAAAAGAAGCGACTGTTCTATTGCCAAGCATTTACATATTTGAAGTAACATGTCCTTCGGAAAAGAACTTAAACTGATACCCCGTGTCACACCACATGCCTTGCAAAGTTAAGTATTTCCGTCACTGTACCTATAGCATCTCGATATAAGTGATTTTTTCTTGACTGGGACGTGAAACTTTATTTAATCAATCAATCCTTCTGTTTGTGACAGCGCTATAACATAAGTTAACCTCTCTCTGGGAGTGAATACATTAGTTCAAGATGTAGTCCGCTTTACAATTACTTTGTATTAACAAATTATAAAAAGTGGTGTATTTAGAGAGGCATGTATGCCCCAGGTGGTGTATTTAGAGAGGGGTGTATGCCCCAGTTAATGTCATTGACAATGTATTTTTGTGGGTTTTTTTTTAGAATTTAGACACTATATATGAAAAAAAATTCTTCAATGCAGCTCAGATTTGCCTTTGAATGATGATGCCCACTTCTTAAATTAACATGATTTTTTAAACGAGTACATCTATCTTTCATGGATAATTTAGTACATTAATCATAAAATGTTGTAAAAATTACAGCTAACAACGCCCTCTGACGGAAAAACACATCAAATGTAATGTACAGACCCGTCAAAAGTTTTAACACTAAGCTCACGAAATCAATGCCGACTCCGTAGCTCGTATTGCCCCCTCGTTAGCTACATCGCGATAGTTTGTCGGCAGTTGCTAAATGTCTTTCGGTAGTTTCAGTCACTATTTATCATATGCAACCGAGCTTGGACATTGAGCTTGAACACCGTTTAGTTACGTAGTAAACTTTCAACAGTTCTGTAATTCAACTTCTTTCACAAAATAATATGATAATACTGACCGTTAAAGCCAAACAAAAATTCATCTTATTTTTAAATTGTGACAGTTGGCTAAATTAAATCTTTTCTAAGACGGAAGTACTTTATACATAACACATTAATGATGTGGCATACTTCTCGCAAAATTCGTGGGAAGTGCTTACTAAATGAACAAAAAAATCACAAAATTCGTGGAAAGTGCTTATTAATTGAACAGAAAAATCACAAAATTCGTGGGAGGTGCTTACTATAGCTAAATGGACAAAAATAGCAAAATTTTTGGGAGGTGCTTGTCAAATAAACGCAAAACCACAAAATTCGTGGAGAGTGCTTGTCAAATAAACGCAAAACCACAAAATTCGTGGAGAGTGCTTGTCAAATAAACGCAAAACCACAAAATTCGTGGAGAGTGCTTGTCAAATAAACGCAAAACCACAAAATTCGTGGAGAGTGCTTGTCAAATAAACGCAAAACCACAAAATTCGTGAGAAGTGTTTGTTAAAAGAGCAAAAATTCACAAAATTTGTGGGAAGTGCTTGCAAATTGGACACAAAACACGTGATTTATCGACGGACTCGATATAAAATCATTTATTTCTAATCAGTAACACATAAAATCCACAAACCAAATGTCATGATTTTAGACATTTTAGCGTGTATGAATTTTAGTGCAAATTAAAATTTAGGTAAAGTCACGAAGATTTGAATTAATATAAATCTCATTACGGATCACCTCAGTGCGCCATTATAGGTGTTTAATTTGGAAGGCGAACTGACTCATCGTCGAGAAAATCGCTAAAATTAGCACAGAGCTAAAATAAATACGTTTGAAGTATATAGCCTATAACAGTTGGGGTTTAATAGCTAACACCACTAAAACCAGGCTTGTTAGGCAGTAGGTATATTGGGCAGTTTGGATAGAATTATTTGTTTAAAAAAACTTCTGTGAAATGGCGGTAGAAACATTCGGGTATTTCACTTCAAAGGATAGACAAACTCAAAAAGTTGTCTAACATAGATTTTTTTGGAAAAAGTTTTAAAGGATTAGAAACGAGTTAATTGACTCAAACTATATCAGATCTGTATAACTAATAGGTTACTATGAATTTTATGTCCAATGTATTTTGAGTGTATTTTAAGCTAAGACATTCTTATCTTTAAAAAAGCTTGAGTCGGATAAAAAGACTAAAATATCAAAATAACAATAATAGTATGTTTGTCGTAAAAACGGTGGCAGTGATGACGTAACAGTCAGACATAACATAGTGCCACCCTCTTTTCCTCTATTAATGGTAAAACTTTGTTAGGTCTATTTTGATCTGGACCCCCGGTGTCCTCAAACAGTTAATATCATTTCTGACAGCACGTATTAATTAACTTTAATTTCGGCAAAAAATTATCATTAAAAAAACTTAAAATGGCGCCGATGTTAAGGCGGGGGGAATCAGGACGAAGAAATCTTGTATGGATATTATTATAGTTAACAAAGAAGAATATCCTTATTATGTCGACCACATAAAATCTGTCAGCCAAGGATGTATATATAACGGAAATATATATATAATGTAAGGCATGTTATAAAATATAGCACTCAAATTACACCAAAAACTGTGTGGCGACGAGTGTAGCATTAGTTTGGCAGCAAACAATTTTAATAAAGTGGAAACAATGATGTTTTATGCCTCAGTTTATATTCTTACGCTTATATCTAAGTGTTCAATTCTAGGATGGTGGAGGAAACCGGGTTGTCCGGAGAGTTGCAAACATTCTAAATATTTCATTTTTAACGATCAGTTATATGCTGTATTCATAAAAACATGACAACGAGAATGTCAATGATCGAGTGGTCTAAAGCGCGCTCATACGGTGCCTAAACACCACCGAGGTTCGATCTACTTAAATAGATCCTACTGTCGCAAAACTTTGTCAATTCGCATGCCGAAGGTAGGTGGTTTTCTCGGGATACTTCGGTTTCCTTCGCCATCCCAGAAATGACCGCCTTGAATCTTGACTGATGCGTAAAACTCCACTCTACTTCACTATTCTTTATTTTACAGCGTGACATCTAACAGAAGCTACCATAATACAACAGTTCCTCTAATAATATGTCACTTATAATTTGATTTTTAAGG
Organism: Anadara kagoshimensis; assembly: GCA_021292105.1. NCBI lineage: Eukaryota > Metazoa > Mollusca > Bivalvia > Arcoida > Arcidae > Anadara > Anadara kagoshimensis. The sequence continues at coordinate 14,194,170 of CM037872.1, forward strand.
AGATAAGTTAAACACACAGTGTTCTCCCGGCTTTCTCATTTCAACATTGACTTAAAACTAATTACGCTAGATAAGTTTGAAAGAACTGCACCGGGGCCAACTTAGGACATCCCTGATGTTAGATTAAAGATAAAGTTTCAAAGTTAAGTAGATAAAAGAAAAAGAAGTTAGAGAAACTTTGTATGTCTTCTATAGTACAGTCCTGTTCAAAGTTTAACATTAAGCTGACGAATTAGTGCCCAATTGGAAGCTCATTTCTGTCCGTTAACGTTGGCTTTATTTTTTCAGCTGCCATCTATCTCTCGGCAGCTTTTCGGTCACTAGCTATCCATATCTTGGCCACTCGGACAGCCGAATATCGACTCTTACGATAGATCAGTGTTAAACTTTGGACAGGTCTGTATTGTTCATGCGTAACCTGGAATCATTGAACTACGTAATCCAATATCTTTAAAACAATTTTAGTGTTTACACATCAAGGCTGTGGATTTAATTAACTTAATTGGAAATACCAAACAACCGTACTTCTGTTAGATTTGACTGGATAATGGACAATATTCTACCATGTTCTGAGAGCTCTTTACGACATTACAGCATATCGGGGGGAAAACTTCTAGTTGCACACCATTAGATGTTATTGTTTCTGCTCGGTTTCGGACTTTTGACTGGGAATTAAGCTCAATCCACTCGCTATTCATTCAGCATCTTAGATTTTTAACTACAGTTTTCCTGAATTTAAATTTTAACAAATTTTGGCAATCTTTTTATAGCTAAGAATAAACATTTTTAACAGAACTAAATATAAACTTTAAAAGTTTGAAATGATTTTAAAAATGACTCCTTAAATTGCAGAATATCTTTATCAAAGACACATCAGGAGTGAGACGGAATCGCCACATCATAAAATTTTAACGATGTCATCGGGAGTGAGATGGAATCGCCGTATCATAAAATGGCAACGACGTCATCGGAAGTGATATGGAATCGCCAAATCAAAACATGGCAACGACGTCATCGGGAGTGAGATGGAATCAATAAATCAAAATATGGCAACGACGTCACTGGGAGTGAGATGGAATCGCCGTATCATAAAATGGCAACGACGTCATCGGTAGTGACATAGAATCGCCAAATCAAACTATGGCAACGACGTCATCGGGAGTGAGATGGAATCGCCGTGTCATAAAATGGCAACGACTCATCGGTAGTGACATGGAATCGCAAAATCAAAATATGGCAACGACGTCATTGGGAGTGAGATGGAATCGCCGTATCATAAAATGGCAACGACGTTATCGGGGGTGAGATGGAATCGCCTAATCAAACTATGGCAACGACGTTATCGGGAGTGAGATGGAATCGCCTAATCAAACTATGGCAACGACGTTATCGGGAGTGAGATGGAATCGCTTAATCAAACTATGGCAACGGCGTCATCGGTAATGATATGGAATCGCCTAATCAAACTGTGGCATTGACATCATGGAACAACATGAAACAGTTGTACGTTATTGCTTTGTTCTGAAGAAAAACAAATTCATGTTATAATAAACAATAATTTAATTTTCAAATTATTCTAACTAATTTTAACTAATTTAAAATTCCAAATAACAGATTCAATTTCACACTTTAGACATGAATTTGAAAACCCTTAAAAAGATGTATCCAGTTAACATTTTACTTAACATTTATCCAGTCTCACCCTTCACATCGTGATTGATAATTGACGGTTTATTCATTTTTAACATCAACTTCACAACATATTTGAAATTGTTCAAAATTCTAATTTTCACTAATCAAGCTTCGAATATTTGGTCTCAGTAGTTTATCAGTCTTTCATTTACTCTTTTTCAGAGAAATATATGTCATACTCTATTACTACCAATTTAAACTTGAATCCCGATATGTTTTTAGTGATAAATATAGATAACAACATATCATTCCGGTGGAAACTGAACATAATATGTCAAAATAAAACTCAACAGAAATGGCAATTTTTAAATGTTACCAAATTTAGGCATTCATGGTTAAAAATGTTAAAACGAAAAGCCTAATACTATATCAAAGATTAAGTGTCTGCATTTGAAAACTTCAGATAAATTCCCTGTATGTTGATCTTGGTTTCGCGAGGATGTTAATATTGGAGACATGCTTTATGAGATACCCCGTATTTCTTGCTTTGTTGCGTATAAAAGACAAGAAACAACTCAAACCAAAGTTTGTGGCCGCTTATTTCTCAAAACTTCCAATTGTCTGAGATTAAAAACCACCTTTACACCCTGTGTAGTTTATTTTACCGATTACCAAAGTGACCATCGAATAATCGAACGCTAAACTTTTTTTACTTAAAATTCAGATAGACAAAGTTTGATTTGCCCTAACATTTTGAGCAACACGGAGTTACTTACTAAATCCGAAAAAAGGTAACTTTGCAAGTTTCAATAAGATTTTTTACTTCAAAAGAAAGTTGTCTTAACATAAAAAAAACCAGAGCAAAAAAACTTTAATAACAGATTAAAATCTTTTTACATTAATAAAGTACCAAGTTAAATTCCTTTGACAACCAAATTGTTGATAAGTATGACGTCACTGTATTCATATTTACCCTGGAAATATTTTACGTCCCAAAGTTCCTTGTTCTTTTCATACTCAATTTTGATTTCACAAGTGCTTGCGCTTCCGGAGCACCCAACCTCACCTCCCTGGTGGAAGTTCACTTAAACTTAATATGTCAGGTTCTGAAGTTTTTACTGTACTGTTTGTAATTGTAATTTGGACATGGGCCTATGTTATGTTTGTCCGAGTACTTTTAACATTTTTCTGTTACGCAAAATACACTAAAGTTTCCCTCCATAAAGGATTCTTTAACTTTTAAACAGCATGTGACATTTCTTGAAAACGTCATTTAAATTCCTAAGGTTACATATATTTGATTGAATTGTGTTTGAAATATGGACCTTCTTGAACTGCCCGTTGGGTTCCTATGACTTTAAAAAAATCACGTAGTTATATGTACCAAAATATATGCAGTAACCCACACGAAACAGTTACATTGTCTTCTGACAATCTTTGAGTTGAAATAAAACCCAACAGTTACGTTGTCCTTTAGTCATTCTCATGTAGTATTGTTTCTTCGCCGCCATTAGTCCGAAAAACGCATTCGCCTCTTATTCTGAGTGGACTTAAGTCATGGTGTTTAACACCCCAATTATATCGATACAGTTCAGGAATAGCTGAAGAAACCGGAGTGCCAGGAGGAAAACCTCCAACCTTCGGTGAGCGAACTGACAAACTTTCACTGGGATCTGTCCGAGTAGGATTTGAAGCGATGAGAGGTGCTGCGATACGTAAGTCAGTGCTTTATACCAATCTACAACTGACGTCCAACGACAAGTGGCGGAGTAGACCAATCTACAAGCGAGGTCCCACGTCAAGTAACGGAGTAGACCAATCTACAACTGAGGTCCCACGTCAAGTAGCGGAGTAGACCAATCTACAAGCGAAGTCGAAGGTCTAGTAGCGGAGTAGATAAATCTACAACTGAGGTCCCACGTCAAGTATCGAAGTAGATCAATCTACAAGCAAGGTCCCACGTCAAGTATCGGAGTACACCAATCTATAAGCGAGGTCCCACGTCAAGTATCGGAGTAGACCAATCTACAAGCGAGATCCCACGTCAAGTAGCGAAGTAGACCAATCTACAAGCAAGGTCCAAGGTCAAGTACAGGAGTAAACCAATCTACAACTGAGGTCCCACGTCAAGTAGCGAAGTAGATCAATCTACAACTGAGGTCCCACGTCAAGTATCGGAGTAGACCAATCTACAAGCGAGGTTCCACGTCAAGTAGCGGAGTAGACTAATCTACAGCAAGGTCGAAGGTCAAGTTCCGGAGTAGACCAATCTACAAGCGAGGTCCCACGTTAAGTAACGAAGTAGACCAATCTACAAGCGAGGTCCCACGTCAAGTAGCGGAGTAGAACATTCTACAAGCGAGGTCCCACGTCAAGTATCGGAGTACACCAATCTATAAGCGAGGTTCCACGTCAAGTAGCGGAGTAGAACATTCTACAAGCGAGGTCCCACGTTAAGTAACGAAGTAGATCAATCTACAAGCGAGGTCCCACGTCAAGTAGCGGATTAGACCAATCTACAAGCGAGATCCCACGTCAAGTAGCGGAGTAGACCAATCTACAAGCGAGGTCCCACGTCAAGTAGCGGAGTAAACCAATCTACAAACGAGGTCCCACGTCAAGTAGCGGAGTCTCACAAACCTAAGGTATATTATTTGAAAATAATGAGTTAAAATTAATTCATTTAACTACATTGTATATATACATGTAATAGAATTCAAAACAAAATATCGTAACAAAAGATCAGAACATTTTGACACCTGTGTCTGCTGTTGGCGACCGGATATCGTAAAATACATGTCCTTTCTTGAATGCAAACAAACAGGTTGATGTCTAATTTGCATAATTACCTGTGCATCACGAGACAAATTGAATATTTGGCTTAATAATTTGAATAAACATAGTTGTGATTAGGACTTACAACTTACCGGAAGTATCTCTCATTTAAATATCTAATGATGAATCATAATAATATGCGTTGTTTTGATACCTGTGGGTATAGACGCCATCTTGATTTTTCAGATGCCAATGGAAATTTATTCAAATGATATTTTTATCTTTTAATAATCAGTGTTTAGATACAATTGACTATGGCCAATGTCTCAAAATGAAATAAACCATACGACTGTAGTACTCAAGGCAATGGTGTCACTGGCTTGACGCTTTGGTCGAATAGTTCGAATATCTACATAATGCATAATAACTCGTATCATCATTTAATGACCTTTCATCATCAGTACCATTAGCAAAAAAAAAACTAAAAAAAGACTGAGAAAATTCATGACACACGTTTATAATATTTATAATTGAAAACTTGACAACGGCCTCACGTCCCGGGTGGAAGTTCACGTATTGTTTTTGTGATTTCGACATGGACGAGTAATTTTTGTTTTTTATTATTTCCCTTGCCAAGTGTGAACCAACACTTGGAGCGTGTGGTGACTGGTCTTTCAAAAAACATTAACATTTAGCTGTAAGTAAAAAGTGGTTAAAACTGGGTCTAACTATGCAAGTGTCAAACAGTAGAAATATAGCCACATTTGAATGCATTCTTTAAATTCCCCGTTGTATTATGTCCTGTTGCGTGTTGCACATGCCACTTTTTTATATGCATTATTTAGATAAAAAATTTCAAAACATGACAGTTCTATTTACTGTTTATTGATATTTTAAATGAAATGTGCTTTATACACCTGTTAAACGGACGTGACTTTAATTATCTTCAATAGAAAACTCTATACCAAACAATATTTGGCATAACTTAAATAGTAAAAAGTAAAAACAATCTAAATAAATAACAAAATAAAACTGTATACAGGAAAGACAATAAACATCTGGAAATATGCATAAAAATTCATTTAATATACTTAGTATTCAATTATCATATATTTTGTAGAAAATACGTATAGTTGTACCTGCCTGCTTTGATACAGCTAAAGAGACGTCATCCATATCACTGACTGTATTTGCCCAGTCGGAAAAGCCGTATCACCGGTCTGATATCGATACCAGACCAGCTATTTGGAAAAATAAATCTTTCACTATACAAAGTATATCATTTAGAAAAACCGTTGACGGTATCAGGTTCGTCTGATGAAGAATATTTGGAGTAATGTCTGTTTCGTCTAATTGGTGTCAAGTTGAATTTTTTGTCATATTTAGGACAAAGGTCTGTAATGCATTATTGTTTCTAAATGGTGAAATTATAAGTATATGATAAACAAAATAAAGCATTAGGGGAAATCCATATTGTATACCATATCAGACCTCGACCAATACCAGACCTCGTGCTAAAGCCTGATATCAGTGGTCTCGGTAAGATGGATATTCTAATGTAAAAGTTTCAGAAAGGCTCGTAACAACTGAGAGATAAATAAAGTTTAATATACATCCAGGAATAACTCTATTTACAAAGACTAGTATTCTTTGTTCCAAGTCATAACCGTGTTATCCCTACATAACCACCCCCTTCTCCATATAGGCTTTTTTACCGAAACATGTTAATCTTGACCATTTCCTTTCCCTATAGTGCTTTGTGTGTAAAATATATGATTTATATTATATATTTATTTTCAATATTACTTTTTCACAACCGATATTTAGATCACAATGGACTTTTGTGAGTTAATTATTGATAATGAATTGAAATATGAAGCGCGAATGTCAACACATAATTTCCTCGGAGATCTGTCTATTCGCGCCGGATTGTCTGGATATAAAGTATATCCGTCTTGAAGTGATCATATTTTCACGGCGGTACAGTCTGCAACTATTAACTCATCCTATAAAAACACTGAGGAAAAAAGGAAAATATGATACAAATTTAATTGCTGATATTACATACATCTCACAAAGGAATAAATAAAAGCATCTAAACAAATTATTTAGGAATTCTAGCAATTTATGGTTATATTCTTTTGTTTTATTTGTAAATTTTGACAACTATATCGGCGCCATATTTACAAAATAAAAGATACAATGATTCATAGAAGTTAATTATTTATTTTTTGCATTTTGACAGTTTAATGTATTTTCATTTTCTTTTTAGATTTTTTCGCCCATTTGTTATAAAGAATAAATCAAATTTATCAATTTCATTTAGTTTTTTGTTAAATTTTTTGTGCAATAATTCACAAAATATTTCAAGCTTATTAAAGTTATTAACACAAAATTAGATCATCCTACATCTAAATACTTTGTATCAGAGATCAGTTTTGAAAACAATAGCCAAAGCTACCAAGATCACGGTATACCAAACACACGGAATATAAACTGCTGGTTATAAAGCTACTAAGATCACGGTATACCAAACACACGAAATATAAACTGCTGGTAATAAAGCTACCAAGAACATGGCATACCAAACACACGGAATATAAACTGCTGGTTATAAAGTTACCAACATCACGGCATACCAAACACACCAAATATAAACTGCTGGTTATAAAGCTACCAAGATAACGGTATACCAAACACAAGAAATATAAACTGCTGGTTATAAAGCTACCAAGATCACGGTATACCAAACACACCAAATATAAACTGCTGGTTATAAAGCTACCAAGATCACGGTATACCAAACACACGGAATATAAACTGCTGGTTATAAAGCTACTAAGATCACGGTATATCAAACACACGAAATATAAACTGCTGGTTATAAAGCTACCAAGATCATGGCATAACAAACACACGAAATACAATGTATAAACTGCTGGTTATAAAGCTACCAAGATAACGGTATACCAAACACACCAAATATAAACTGCTGGTTATAAAGCTACCAAGATAACGGTATACCAAACACACGGAATATAAACTGCTGGTTATAAAGCTACTAAGATCACGGTATACCAAACACACCAAATATAAACTGCTGGTTATAAAGCTACTAAGATCACGGTATACCAAACACACCAAATATAAACTGCTGGTTATAAAGCTACTAAGATCACGGTATACCAAACACACGAAATATAAACTGCTGGTTATAAAGCTACCAAGATCACGGTATACCAAACACACGGAATATAAACTGCTGGTTATAAAGCTACTAAGATCACGGTATACCAAACACACGAAATATAAACTCGCATTTTGAGACTGCTAGTTATAAAGCCATACCAAACACACCAAATAAAAACTTCTGGTTATAAAGCTACCAAGATCACAGTATACCAAACACACCAAATATAAACTGCTGTTTATAAAGCTACCAAGATAACGGTATACCAAACACACCAAATATAAACTTCTGGTTATAAAGCTACCAAGATCACAGTATACCAAACACACGAAATATAAACAGCTGGTTATAAAGCTACCAAGATAACGGTATACCAAACACACCAAATATAAACTGCTGGTTATAAAGCTACCAAGATCACAGTATACCAAACACACGAAATATAAACAGCTGGTTATAAAGCTACCAAGATAACGGTATACCAAACACACGAAATATAAACTGCTGGTTATAAAGCTACCAAGATAACGGTATACCAAACACACCAAATATAAACTGCTGGTTATAAAGCTACCAAGATAACGGTATACCAAACACACGGAATATAAACTGCTGGTAATAAAGCTACCAAGAACATGGCATACCAAACACACGGAATATAAACTGCTGGTTATAAAGTTACCAACATCACGGCATACCAAACACACCAAATATAAACTGCTGGTTATAAAGCTACCAAGATAACGGTATACCAAACACAAGAAATATAAACTGCTGGTTATAAAGCTACCAAGATCACGGTATACCAAACACACCAAATATAAACTGCTGGTTATAAAGCTACCAAGATCACGGTATACCAAACACACGGAATATAAACTGCTGGTTATAAAGCTACTAAGATCACGGTATATCAAACACACGAAATATAAACTGCTGGTTATAAAGCTACCAAGATCATGGCATAACAAACACACGAAATACAATGTATAAACTGCTGGTTATAAAGCTACCAAGATAACGGTATACCAAACACACCAAATATAAACTGCTGGTTATAAAGCTACCAAGATAACGGTATACCAAACACACGGAATATAAACTGCTGGTTATAAAGCTACTAAGATCACGGTATACCAAACACACCAAATATAAACTGCTGGTTATAAAGCTACTAAGATCACGGTATACCAAACACACCAAATATAAACTGCTGGTTATAAAGCTACTAAGATCACGGTATACCAAACACACCAAATATAAACTGCTGGTTATAAAGCTACTAAGATCACGGTATACCAAACACACGAAATATAAACTGCTGGTTATAAAGCTACCAAGATCACGGTATACCAAACACACGGAATATAAACTGCTGGTTATAAAGCTACTAAGATCACGGTATATCAAACACACGAAATATAAACTGCTGGTTATAAAGCTACTAAGATCACGGTATACCAAACACACGAAATATAAACTGCTGGTTATACAGCCACCAAGATAACGGTATACCAAACAAACCAAATATAACCTGCTGGTTATAAATCTACTAAGATCACGGTATACCAAACACACCAAATATAAACTGCTGGTTATACAGCCACCAAGATAACGGTATACGAAACACACGAAATATAAACTGCTGGTTATACAGCTACTAAGATCACGGTATACCAAACACACCAAATATAAACTCGCATTTTGAGACTGCTGGTTATAAAGCCATATCAAACACACGATATATAGACTTCTGGTCATAAAGCTACCAAGATCACGGCATACCAAACACACGAAATATAAACACGCATTTTGAGACTGGAGATAATAAAGCTACTAAGATCATGGCATACCAAACACACGAAATATAAACACGCATTTTGAGACTGCTGGTTTTAAAGCCATACCAAACACACGAAATATAAACTCGCATTTTAAGACTGCTGGTTATAAAGCCATACCAAACACACGAAATATAAACTTCTCGTTATAAAGCTACCAAGATCACGGCATAACAAACACACGAAATATAAACTCGCATTTTGAGACTGGAGATTATAAAGTAACCAAGATCACGGTATACCAAACACACGAAATATAAACTCGCATTTTGAGACTGGAGATTATAAAGTAACCAAGATCACGGTATACCAAACACACGAAATATAAACACGCATTTTGAGACTGGAGATAATAAAGTAACCAAGATCATGGCATACCAAACACACGAAATATAAACACGCATTTTGAGATTGCTGATTATAAAGCCATACCAAACACACGAAATATAAACTTCTGGTTATAAAGCTACCATGATCACGGCATACCAATCACACGAAATATAAACACGCATTTTGAGACTGGAGATTATAAAGCTACCAAGATCATGGTATACCAAACACACGAAATATAAACTCGCATTTTGAGACTGCTAGTTATAAAGCCATACCAAACACACCAAATAAAAACTTCTGGTTATAAAGCTACCAAGATCACAGTATACCAAACACACCAAATATAAACTGCTGTTTATAAAGCTACCAAGATAACGGTATACCAAACACACCAAATATAAACTTCTGGTTATAAAGCTACCAAGATCACAGTATACCAAACACACAAAATATAAACAGCTGGTTATAAAGCTACCAAGATAACGGTATACCAAACACACCAAATATAAACTGCTGGTTATAAAGCTACCAAGATAACGGTATACCAAACACACCAAATATAAACTTCTGGTTACAAAGCTACCAAGATCACAGTATACCAAACACACGAAATATAAACAGCTGGTTATAAAGCTACCAAGATAACGGTATACCAAACACACGAAATATAAACTGCTGGTTATAAAGCTACCAAGATAACGGTATACCAAACACACCAAATATAAACTGCTGGTTATAAAGCTACCAAGATAACGGTATACCAAACACACCAAATATAAACTTCTGGTTATAAAGCTACCAAGATCACAGTATACCAAACACACGAAATATAAACAGCTGGTTATAAAGCTACCAAGATAACGGTATACCAAACACACGAAATATAAACTGCTGGTTATAAAGCTACCAAGATAACGGTATACCAAACACACCAAATATAAACTGCTGGTTATAAAGCTACCAAGATAACGGTATACCAAACACACGGAATATAAACTGCTGGTTATAAAGCTACCAAGATAACGGTATACCAAACACACGGAATATAAACTGCTGGTTATAAAGCTACCAAGATAACGGTATACCAAACACACGAAATATAAACTGCTGGTTATAAAGCTACCAAGATAACGGTATACCAAACACACCAAATATAAACTGCTGGTTATAAAGCTACCAAGATCACAGTATACCAAACACACGAAATATAAACTGCTGGTTATAAAGCTACTAAGATCATGGCATACCAAACACACCAAATATAAACACGCATTTTGAGACTGGAGATTATAAAGCTACCAAGATCATGGCATACCAAACACACGAAATATAAACTCGCATTTTGAGACTGCTGGTTATAAAGCCATACCAAACACATAAATATAAACCTCTGGTTATAAAGCTACCAAGATCACGGCATAACAAACACATGAAATATAAAATTCTCGTTATAAAGCTACCAAGATCACGGCATACCAATCACACGAAATATAAACACGCATTTTGAGACTGGAGATTATAAAGCTACCAAGATCATGGTATACCAAACACACGAAATATAAACTCGCATTTTGAGACTGCTAGTTATAAAGCCATACCAAACACACCAAATATAAACTTCTGGTTATAAAGCTACCAAGATCATGGCATACCAAACACACGAAATATAAACTTCTGGTTATAAAGCTACCAAGATCATGGCATACCAAACACACGAAATATAAACTTCTGGTTATAAAGCTACCAAGATCATGGCATACCAAACACACCAAATATAAACTTCTGGTTATAAAGCTACCAAGATCATGGCATACCAAACACACGAAATATAAACTTCTGTTTATAAAGCTACCAAGATCACGGTATACCAACCACACGAAATATAAAATTCTCGTTATAAAGCTACCAAGATCACGGCATACCAATCACACGAAATATAAACACGCATTTTGAGACTGGAGATTATAAAGCTACCAAGATCATGGTATACCAAACACACGAAATATAAACTCGCATTTTGAGACTGCTAGTTATAAAGCCATACCAAACACACCAAATATAAACTTCTGGTTATAAAGCTACCAAGATCATGGCATACCAAACACACGAAATATAAACTTCTGGTTATAAAGCTACCAAGATCATGGCATACCAAACACACCAAATATAAACTTCTGGTTATAAAGCTACCAAGATCATGGCATACCAAACACACGAAATATAAACTTCTGGTTATAAAGCTACCAAGATCACGGCATACCAAACACACCAAATATAAACTGCTGGTTATAAAGCTACCAATATAACGGTATACCAAACACACCAAATATAAACTTCTGGTTATAAAGCTACCAAGATCACAGTATACCAAACACACCAAATATAAACACGCATTTTGAGACTGGAGATTATAAAGCTACCAAGATCATGGCATACCAAACACACCAAATATAAACACGCATTTTGAGACTGGAGATTATAAAGCTACAAGATCACGGCATACCAAACACACCAAATATAAACTGCTGGTTATAAAGCCATACCAAACACACGAAATATAAACTTCTGGTTATAAAGCTACCAAGATCACGGCATACCAAACACACCAAATATAAACTGCTGGTTATAAAGCTACCAATATAACGGTATACCAAACACAACAAATATAAACTTCTGGTTATAAAGCTACCAAGATCACAGTATACCAAACACACCAAATATAAACACGCATTTTGAGACTGGAGATTATAAAGCTACCAAGATCATGGCATACCAAACACACCAAATATAAACACGCATTTTGAGACTGGAGATTATAAAGCTACCAAGATCATGGCATACCAAACACACGAAATATAAACTCGCATTTTGAGACTGGAGATTATAAAGCCATACCAAACACACGAAATATAAACTGCTGGTTATAAAGCTACCAAGATCACGGCATACCAAACACACCAAATATAAACTGCTGGTTATAAAGCCTTTTGATTGTGACCTTATAAAACACTGCAAACATTTCAATTATGACCTTATAAAACACTGGAAACATTTCTAATGTCACCTTATAAAACACTGCAAACATTTCAAATGTCACCTTATAAAACACTGCAAACATTTCAAATGTCACCTTATAAAACACTGCAAACATTTCAAATGTCACCTTATAAAACACTGGAAACATTTCGAATGTCACCTTTTAAAACACTGCAAACATTTCAAATGTCACCTTATAAAACACTGCAAACATTTCGAATGTCACCTTATAAAACACTTTCAATTGTGACCTTATAAAACACTGCAAACATTCGAATGTCACCTTATAAAAACACTGGAAACATTTCAATTGTGACCTTATAAAAACACTGGAAACATTTCGATTGTGACTTTATAAAAGTACTGGAAACATTTCAATTGTGACCCTATAAAAGTACTGGAAACATTTCGATTGTGACTTTATAAAAGTACTGGAAACATTTCCATGGTGACTTTATAAAAGTACTGGAAACATTTAGATTGTGACCTTATAAAAGCACTTGAATTATCTCAATTGTGACCTTATAAAAGTACATTTCGAATGTCACCCTATAAAACACTAGAAACATTAAAACTGTGACTTTATGAAGGCACTGGAAACTTTTGAATTGTGACTTACAAAAGTACTGGAAACATTCCCATGGTGACCTTATAAAGGCATTTCGATTGTGATTTTTTAAAAGTACAGGAAACATTCCCATGGTGACCTTATAAAAGTATTGGAAACATTCCCATGGTGATCTTATAAAAGTACTGGAAACATTCCTATGGTGACCTTATAAAAGTACTTAAAACATTCCCATGGTGACCTTATAAAAGTACTGGAAACATTCCCATGGTGACCTTATAAAAGTACTGGAAACATTCCCATGGTGACCTTATAAAAGTACTGGAAACATTCCCATGGCGACCTTATAAAAGTACTGGAAACATTCCCATGGCGACCTTATAAAATTATTGGAAAAATTTCCATGGTGACCTTATAAAAGTACTGGAAACATTCCCATGGTGATCTTATAAAAGTACTGGAAACATTCCCATGGCGACCTTATAAAAGCATTTCGATTGTGACCCTATAAAAGTACTTGAAACATTCCAAAGGTGACCTTATAAAAGTACTGGAAACATTCCCATGGTGACCTTATAAAGTATTGGAAACATTACCATGGTGACCTTATAAAAGTACTGGAAACATTTCCATGGCGACCTTATAAAAGTACTGGAAACATTCCCATGGCGACCTTATAAAAGTATTAGAAACATCTCCATGGCGACCTTATAAAAGTACTGGAAACATCCGCATGGCGACCTTATAAAAGTACTGGAACCATTCCCATGGCGACATTATAAAAGTACTGGAAACATTCCCATGGTGACCTTATAAAAGTATTGGAAACATTTCCATGGTGATCTTACAAAAGTACTGGAAACATTTGAATTGTGACTTTTTAAAGCACTGACAACATTTCGATTGTGAACTTGTAAAAGTACTGGGCAGATTATAAAAGCACTCGTTTGGATTATTGAATTATTGTTGGTTCCACAGTTTGGATTTTCCAGGTAGATTAATGATATTACTGTAAAGTCCAAGTCTATGTGTGTTTAATCAGTTTACACAGTGTTTATAACAATTAGCTGTTTAATACTACTTCCACAGTACGTAATAAACAATTTTATCAGTACTTGTTTTTGGCATTTTCAGTCTGTGAATTCTTAACTTTATTAAATGTGATTTAAACAAGAGTGCAATATTCGGTAAAATTGGCTTTTTTATGAGCAGTTATTAAATACAAATTATGTATCGACATATTTTTATAATTTGTGTTTTAAGATTTTAAATCCATTGATACCTAACTGGCAGACGACATGTCTACTTTATCCGCAGTCTCTGAAATTACTTTTACCTCCCTCTGACAGCTTGTCTACAGCATCCGTAGTCCTCGTTCTTTATTTTAAACACCCCCTGGTTTATTTTAGTGATCTGTTCGCTGTAGATCAAGATCGTGTGGTTGCAGTATAAAAATTATATTACATTGTACTGGCTCGAATTAATTTGATAATACATCTATGAACGAAATTAAGATTTGGTATTTTATATGAGTTACCAATGGATTTTCAATTAATCATATGTCTAGTCAGAGATAAATGTCCTGTGTGGAGTGGAGTAATGGCGTTTTACGCCCAGGCCAATATTAAATATTCTTTCATTTATATCGAGGTAGTCAGTTCTGTGATGGTGAAGGAAATCCGAAGGTGGACGGGAAAATCTCTGATCTTCGACAAACCAACTTACAAACATTCTCACACTAGCATGTACCCCAAGTGGGACTCGGAACCAAGGCAGTGAGAGTCCATATGTTCCATAAGCACGCGTTTCCAACAACTTTGAAGTTGTATAATTGTTTGATATCAACTTATCGTGTCCATGTAGGATTTGTAATTTCTGTTACATAGATAGAATGGCAGTTGCAATGAGTGCACTCTTGCACCAATACATACTCTTAGAAGTTATTTTGGACGCAAAAAAAAAACAAATCAAATGTTTTTGCATCATGAGTTTAGATTGTTAATTCAATTGAAATTCTAACCTAATATCATGTCAGTCACCATAGAGTCTTCAGTAAGGCTCAGATATTAACATTTAAACTAGTGGTTATTATCTTGGTGTTTTCTATTTGCCTTTTCAGTGTGGGATCAGATTTACTCTATATCAAACTTTGTAAAATTGACGTTTTACCAGTTAACGGCGGTGATAATCTAAACATGCAATCGTAACCGTACAACTAACACAAATTACCACTGACACGCAATAACACAATCACGTTTTATACTTATTTGTCTTATTCTGATGCAATCATCCCAAAATTAATAATAATAATAATAATAATGATAATAATAATAATAATAATAATCTGTCATATTATTTGTTTTTCACTTATTAGCTCATCTTGATTGCTATGTGATGATTTAGCGGTTGATGTCACTGTGCTTTATTAGACTGTAAATGTTTGATATCCTTCATTATCAGAAACTGTTTTCTTAGGTTAAAAACGTAATCTAGGACAGTCTATCAATTCTGTCAGAACCACGAGTTAGCTATAGCGACCGATAAAATGAAAATCCCAAAAAAATCAGGAGACGAAACTTTTTTCTTGGCATAATTTGTTGTTAAAAAGTCCTGTTTTTTATCAAATTAATTCAGAATCTGTTTATTCAAATATTGATATTTTCAGCTTTCAAAAAGAGCACCTAATTCGGTGATTTTACAGGGGTGTGTTCCTGGAAGGTGACATTAATGTGCTAGAGACACAACATGTATGCTGGAAAATTTAAACACTAAAGTATGCAAGATGATAATACCACATTTTTATGTAAATTTTGTCTTCTGCTACTTGCGAACTTTGACTCTTTCAATTTAATTTAAATTAAAAATTTAACCTCAAACAATTCATAAACACATTTCTATGATTAAGATTTGAACTAAATGTCTACGATTTGACATAGCACTGCATAAATTTGACACTAATGAATTCTGTTTTGTAAATTAATATTAAACCTTTGTTTAATTAACACGACGTTCATTTTTATGACGGGACGATTGACGCCAAAGATTACATCAATGTCTTAATGTAATTAACAGATAATTAATATATAGGGTTTCCAATTTCCAAAGACAATCACTGCCGTGTGGGCGGATTCTGCCGAAAGTTTTCTACTAGAGGGACACAGAAAAAAGACGATTATTTATTGCCTTTACTTTCTGCTGTATCATAGCTAAACATTGAAACAACAGATATCTGAAAATGAGGAAATAAAGACAAGTAGGAGTAGAACCGTCTCTTGAGAGACTTAGATTTGACCTTTTGACATTGAGACTTAGATTTGACCTTGTGACATTGACCTTTGACCTTCACATCTAGATGTGTTACGTGACACATCGTTTGTGTAAGTTTGACCACAATCCACTCATAGATGTAACATTATGGAGCGAACACAATTTAACACGGACAGACATTGGTGATTCCTATATACCTCACTCAAGGTATAACAAGAAACCAAAATAAGGCTTGTCACGCTGGTATTCATATATGCATATAACAATGTAGACTTAATAATTAAGATGTTGAAACATTAATTTGTTTAAAACAACTAAATGTAGTGAAGTGGAGTAGACATCAACACTCATAGTAACCACCTTCAATGCCACAGTATGCAAACATGTAATACGTCAATTGTGATATTATTATTGGGGGAATTCGCAGCCAATTAATCGTCAAAAAACAACAAAGAATGGTTCCAATGAAACCAGTCTATGCTTTAGGGTGAAAAATTCAGTAAGGTGAGCGAGTAAAAAACCAAACTGCAAAAATAGCAGAAATCTCCGGTAGGTGAAAAATTGTAAACCTGAGGTGGACTTTTCTTAATACCGGTATAATCCATCTTCATCTCAATTTGACCTTTCGTAAGTAAGCGGTCGCGGAGAATTTGCGTTTTTACATGTCAAGCTAACATTATTTGTGACATTGGAGTTCCAATGAATTTGACAAGTCTATCATTAGTTATGATATTTTGCATACGGTATTTTTACTATGCATAAAAACGCCAGATTTGTGCTATTAAAAAATTAATTATTGTCTTTTAGAAAACAATTAAACAAATAATTTTGGGATTCAAAAGTCAGTAGACCATGTCTGACAACCCATCCTGTTTTAAATATCGCCTCTGTCACGCTCTCTCCTCATCTAAAATTCAACATTTATACACAATATGCAAATTTATGTAAATCTGAGTAGTTATCCTTCTAACATGCCATGTCAAACCCTGTCACGGTGACAGTTGGAGGTCCTAAGATATATGTATCTAGGAAATAAATGAAATGAATTTTCACGATATGTATATTTTGAGTCCGGAGAGAGGGGACAACAATCAACGGTAGTCACCTTTTTACTAAACATTTTTCTCTCAACAACAAAATTAATTGTAATGAAGCCAATGCTCTCTCTCTCTCTCTCTCTCTCTTGCTCTAGTATAAAGTCGTTGAACAGTTACCAATAGGGATAGCCAAACAAATCATTTATACTGTCATATTATAATTTTTTGAATATTTCATTCAGAAAATTTGAAAAAAATAAGATGACAATACTACTCTAAAAAGAGAATTAGAACACCACTCAAAACAAAATGCCAAATACGACCTGTGATGTGTTCAATACAACTGATTGAGAAATAGTGGTATAATTGGATAAGAAGTGTCAGAGGAAAAGTGAAAATGCTGGTAAATAAACTTGCTGTACATATCCTTTATTTATCATAGCATTTTGCTATTTATAGTAATGGCGGCCATCTTAGGGTATTCCTCACCAAATACTTCAACCTTTCCCAGCAATTCCAGAGTAGGGTTTCAAAGAATCAGCTGAATATAGCACCACTATAGAAATGAAATTAATTTTTCTTTTTGTTATGAAAATATGAAAGAATTGTACAATTTACACACGTAACACGCACGCATGCAAAATGTCCAATGCTTTCATATTTCCATAACAAAAAGAAAAATTAATTTTATTTCTATAATAACCAAAAAATAATGTTTTTGAAAAACATGAGAACTTGGCACCATTTTTTACCGTATGAATCCATTGTTAAAGTAGGAAACCTTTCAAACCCGGATCGTAACAATGGTTATTTTATTCAAACTTTAATCTGTACCACACCAAATTTGGTTCAGACTGACCCAATAGTTTAAGATTTTAAGATTTCAAAAAAACCGGCAAAACATGACGTCTTTACTATTTTATAAAAAGTTGATTGTTCTGACGAACATGCACATATAAATACGTTGTATATTAACTAAATTTCCGGTTTGCTATGGTTGCGATTCGTTTTTCTTTCTAGCTGTCAGAAGAAAGGTCTCTTAATATGTTAATTATAAACTTCAACATCTAAACGTTCTATGTGAATATTTCTTCAACTGCAACGGAAGAGAATTAAATACCTGCAAAGTGTAAATATCGAAAATTATATCAGAAATTAGAATTTTTTGGTTTTATTAAAAAATAATGCATTTTAAGGCATACCGAATCTGCGAGCTAATGCGCGCATAGATAAAGGCCTTGAAATGTTTGGTTTCAAATCACAATAGTTCAATTTCTTCACAGTTTATATCTTAATTTCATTTCTTTTCATTTAAAATATTTAAAAACTAATGTGCTGAATCGTTACAGATTTATCCAAGGCACACGTATATGTATTTATTTGTCATGCTTCATTGTCTGATGGTTACCCTGGAGAAAAGTACGGTAAGTAGGAAAATTACAGTATCTTTTTTTGTGTAATTTTGCGAGTAACTAGACGCG
The DNA here is from genome assembly GCA_021292105.1 of Anadara kagoshimensis. Taxonomy (NCBI): domain Eukaryota; kingdom Metazoa; phylum Mollusca; class Bivalvia; order Arcoida; family Arcidae; genus Anadara; species Anadara kagoshimensis. Next base: position 14,213,330 of record CM037872.1, read on the forward strand.
AGAACGACTTTGGCGAATGCTTCATACTGAATTTTCCGCGATTAATTAAAAAGTAGTTAAAATCTAAATGATTGTAAGTTCTGAATTAGTTCTTACATTTAAAAAATTGTATTCATTTGAGAAATTGTTAAACATCCCTCGTATCTTGTTCAGAATGACGTGTTTTCAGTACGATTTTGTATAGAATTCACACGGGGAAATTACAGGAATATCTGTGAAAAAGTATCGCTTCTAAAGTTCAGAAATGTTCCAAAAGTCTGTCACATAACACATGTACAATCCATTTTCTGAAATTCACACATTAACTTTTTACAAGGTTGTACAAACATGACTGACAAATGTACATGTTACTTATATAAATTACCTGTATCAGTGATGAAACAATGAAAAAAAATACTTCTCACAAAATGGCTTTATCAACAGTAATGTTTATACTTTTAAGTCAAAAATTGAATTTCATTGGAGGGACGTAAATGGAAATCCTTTCAAAAATACAACAATTAAGCATTGCATTCTGTCCAAATATATGGTTACCAGAAATTACTGAAAACGTAAAAGGATTCTAGTCATGTGCAAGTTTTGATTTTTGGTGAAATATTGCATTTGCGTTCAAAATTGTCAAGTGTTACTATTGAATGCATTATTTCATTAAAAATAGTAGCACTTGGAACTAGTACAAACATCACGGTCATCATTTAGAGGATGACAGGAGTTCTTTTATTTCTAATAGTAACCTCTCTCTCTCTCTCTCTCTCTCTCTCTCTCTCTCTCTCTCTCTCAATCCGTTGTGTGAATGTGTAATAATTTGTCATGTTTCCTACGAACCACCTGTTCAAGCTTGTAGAAATTGATATTTGGGATAAGTTTATTTTTTCTTTTACAAAAAATAATGATATTATAAAAATATGGTCACGGAAACTAATAATTAAAAACCGTTATACCGTTAAACAGGTGGGTTGTTTCTTTGACACCTGTGGTTCACAGGTGAGGTACATTCGCACATATCTGCGTAAAAACACTACGAAATTTAATTAAATAAGTATGAAATAAATACATAATTCCATTTTAGAACTGACATACATTTGTACACACTTGTACATATGACCTTATGTGTCGTTAGGTTGAAACAAAATAAGAATTGCCAAATTTTACCTTAATCAAATCCAGAAGCTGACATGTAAACCTTATTAATATTGTTGTCACGTGAAACAGCCAGATCTGGACGGATAATCATGGACCGTGTTTGTTTTTTCTGGACTCTATAGGAGGGTCTAAATAGTGTCATGTAAGGCATACAAGTCTGTAAGCTAATGATAAAAGGATCACTTTGGTAAAATAACATTAGTTCAACTACTTCATTCATCAAACTTACACGGTCAGTCTTCATTTGATTTTGACAATCTTTGGACAACTTCCTTAAAGACCGCCGCAATATACGAGGCACCTGCTTTTAAAGGTCAATAAAATTGAACCCCATTTGCTTTTTATTCGTGTTATTTGAATCTGTATATAAGGGGCACCTGTCCATAAAGGTCACTTTTACTGTTTCCCTGAGGTGGCCTTTATAGACAGGTTTGATTGTAGTCATATTAACTAATCGATACCATTTTGGCATAATTGTACGTTTTGCATTATTTAAGATGACTTTCAAGTGTCGCCAATAGGAAATGTGTTGTCTTCTCTTTGTCGCCATCATAGATTAAACATGGTTATATACCGTTAGTGTCGCTGCTGTATTTTTTACTGTTTAACACTAATGCCATTTTAGTTCCTTTGTTGAGGGTCTTTGTTTTAATTATACCTCCAGAAAATTTCGTGAAATTTTATTGGATAAGAGCAAAACCAAACCAATGTCACAGGAAGTCTGAACATATGCCATTATATAAATTGTTGAATATTTCATTCAGAAAAATCAAAATATTGTAATATGACACATAGAACTTGAGAAAAGAAATCGCTCGTTGGGCAGGGTGACATAGTTTGACAACATCTGGCAACGGTTGTTATTGAAAAATGTCTTGTATGCAAATTGTACCATAGTACGGTTCTACCTTTTGACAAGAATGTTTGCTTCTGGATTAAATCAATGATCTATATATTAACATTGATAATTGTTTTTGCTTTAGGACCAGATCATAAAGTTTCAAACTAAAGATGTCTAGTTTTGCAGCTACTAGCTATAGAACTTGGGGGTTTTGAGTAATTCTGTTTAAAGTTTATTAGCAATACCATTTTGTAATACGCAAATCTGAAACAACCAGACAAACTACAGTGAAACTAATACAACAACAAGATGTTAAATTCAATTGGCTTCACGCTGAATACAGCAACCCCTAATTCATGCCAAAATCATTGGACTTTCATATTTAGTGGGTGAAGCGAGCATTGTTGTTATAGGAGGGATGGATGAGCTTGAATCCACACACACAAAGTAGCTACAAATAATTAACTATCATTGTTATAAGTTTTAACTAGGTTTTTCTTTGCATTGTTCCATTTTTTTACCGCCGATAAGTTTTAACCGTCGCATAGTGAAAACAACAATATTGCGATTAGAATCGGAGTTAGCGGTTATTAATCACAATCTGGAAAGAATTTGTTTGTAAAAAATAAATAATTGATACGTGTGTGACGAAAAGAGCAGTCATAAACCGTGTGAACGGGAAAAGGTTGAAAAATTACAATAAATTCATGTAATGTAGATTACACCTTTTCTTTCATATTCGACGCTATATAAGATATATGAGGCGACACGAAACATCTTAACGACAAAAACACCGATAATTGAGTCATCAATTTCGGTTTGAGTTTGAAAATTAGCACTTTTAGTATTTTAATTCGTAATACAAATTTCTTTGATCTTAAAATCACGTCTAAATTTGTCACTCTTTCTGCCTGATCGCTTCATTTCACAATGGGTACAAATCAGGGTGTTATTTATTTATTTATTTATTTATTTATTTATTTATTTATTTGATTCGGCTATAGAATACGTTTTCGTCTTCGTTGAAAAAAAATGAAACATAAAATGACACGTTTTATCATGATTCATATAGACGGATTTCACAAAACGATTTGTCGTAAAATCATGTGTCCAAATACTCTCTCTCTCTCTCTCTCTCTCTCTATATATATATATATATATGTGTGTGTGTGTGTGTGTGTGTGTGTGTGTGTGTGTGAACCAATCACCACCATGACTAAAAAGCTTAGATATTTGGGATGGGATGAGTAGTTCATGTTGACCCCATCTGATACCCCTAAAATTGTATAGAAGTAGATATGCATTGGTAATTATTTAGAATTAGACGTTTTAAAGTATATTTAACTGCCATCAGATACATACACCTTCACACTGTAATTAAAGGTAAGGTGATCAATCGTTCATACAGTTTTTATAAACAATTATATATCATTTTAACACAGGTATGTAAAATGACCTTTTATCAAAGTAACGTTGATTGTCCTCTGGTAAGTTTTAAGTGCTTGACATATGACTGACTACCAACCAATTATCCATTTGGTGACATTTCTGCAATTTCTGACTTCCCATCTCGATTGATTTATTGATTGAATTAATTGATTGATTGATTGAGAATATTGACTTAAATCTAGACGTCACCAGCTATTGATGAAGTGTCAGAATTTTTTTCTTTGCAGTGCGCTCAGGACAGATTCTAATGCCGAGTGCTTGGGGAAAGAACAGTCACTACCTATTTTTCAAATATTGGCCAGGCCCGGCCATGGATCGAACCGACGATCTCCCATGCTCTACCTAGTAGTACACAGAGAGAGAGAGAGAGAGAGAGTTATTACTATATAGTCCATCATCACTTCATCACTTGTGAGGGGGATAATAACATTTTATTAAAATAATTGTCAAATTTGTTGAAGTAGAATATATTTGAAAGCATAGCAAGCATGTATTAATATAAAGTAATATGTACTTCTAATAATGATATAAGAGTGATGTGACGCCAGAAAAAAAGGCAATATATCTGTATTAAATCGGTGATTAATCATAAAATTATTGAAATATGTCGCTATAGTTGGTGGTTTAAAATGAGGAAATAACCCCTACGTTGAGAAATTATGTGTGTAGACGTATGTGTAGATGGCTATCAAACCAATATCACGGTGTGCAGGATCCCGTTTTGGCGTCATTTGTTACATAACAATAAAAACAAACAATCCATGTCCAAATCACAATACCTAAGCAAAATAAAGACTATGAAACTGGTTAACTAAGGTAAACACGCGAACTCCCACCATGGAAGTGAGGCCGGTTGCTCCGGAAGTGTAAACACCTCCTGTCTAGCTAGCTACTCCCTCAACATAGGGGATCAAAATAAAGAATGCAAGGAATATGGAACTATGGGATGCCAAATATATAACCAGGGTAATTTTGGATACAGGGACATCATACTTATCAACAATATTGTAATGACAACCATAAAACTTTTTGAGGTAAACTTGCAATGCCCCTGGGTCAAGAATTTATTTGTAAGCAGCTTGCTTCGTTGTATAAAGTTCCCGTAGTAGGAACAAGCTCTATCATAGCGTACTAATTATACCATAAGCAGAAGAAGCAGACCTGTATGCACTGATTCATGGAAAAACAAAGTCGCCATGTTTGTCATTCTACACTATTCAGCTTCAAATGCAGTCTTTCATGGGCATCATAATTGAAATATAATTCTAAATATGAGGCAGAACTTGAAGAATAAGTTGTATCTTTTATTTCAAGATGACTAGGATAGATGGCATCCACATGACTTAATCGCCGTCCTTTTGAACGATTTCACTGGCGGAACAAATGCTTGGTTTTGGCGAAACTTGCGATCTTCAAATAACATTATATTCAATCCCAACAGTTTTAAAATGTATTGACATTGATGCAGTATATAATTGCTGTTTGAGTTCCAATGGTAGATAAAATAAAATCTGTACGAAAGAGAAGTTAAAACTTAAATGACTTAAAAACTATCGCGCGCAATGTATCATTGTCAAAGTCAATGTGTGTAGACATTGTGATGGCCTTGTGTTTGAATTTATAATTTTGTTTTATCAACTTCTTTCAAACATAAACAAAACGTTAGGATCATGTTAAGGATAATTGCTTGATCGATATCTCTCAATGAGTAGGACTTCAATAGGAAAGGCAAATTTAAAAAACACAAAATCTATAATCAGAGGTGGACAAAGATCAATGTTTAAACATTCTACAATAGTCAGAGCTTTCAGGAGGAACACCCACATCCATGAGGACATGTTTAGGAATAAATTAATGATAAAACGCGAGTATAGCGTGAGCAATAACAGTTAAATAAGTTATTTTAAGTTTTTTTTTTGAAATTTCAAACTTTTCAATCATTTCTACGCTATCATTATCATTATCATTATCTGGCGTCAACATTATTACTATTTATAGCGCGGTATTTACCAGTCCTACCTAAGGCAGTACCTGGCCAGGACATAAAGTACAGCCATGTAGACTCTCAACTCCACGTTCTCTTTATATCGGCAGCTTTCAATTTCTCATCAGCTCTTTGGTTACTATATAGTTTCAATATGTCGGAAATTCGGCACACGAGTTTTTACTCCTTTTCGTTGGCTCAGTGCTTTACTGTCGGTCTGGGTATTATCATGTATCACTGCTATCCAAGGTGGAGTCTAGCCAGTACATAGCGTGTCTGACGAAGAAATCTTGTCGTATTTAGCACCACTATCCAAATTGGTAACTGACGATGAAGACATAGCGCGGTATCCTACCATGTATGGCCTTCGTTGATACAACGTTTACATATGATAGTCAAATCTGTATTAAATAAAGTTTAATTTATTGCTTCAAAAGTCACTAAAGGTACCAGGTGCATACTTAACGAAGTACATAAATGATTCAACCTCAGTTCTAACCAGTAAAACTCGAGAAAAAAATTTGCTGATAATTAATTTGGTGCAATTATTATTGGAAAAATTGATAATATATAAGGAAGAGAGCAGTGAGCAGGTGATTACAAAGCAGAGATGGAACTTAATTGAATGAGTCCTGAGGAAAAAACACCAAAGAATGTAGACCTCTACTAGATATCTGAAGGTTGACAAAAAGATGAAGTCAAAGACCAATTGGCATTTGACAGTTCATTGATTGATTGATTTCAAGTATTGTTTAGACCTGGTTGGGGTTCGAACCCAGACCTTCAACATACGGGGCCAGTATTCCACCAACAGGTATATTGCACAATGCAGGAGGAAATGGTTTTTGTAAAGCATGCCTTGGAAAAGATAGCACAGAACAGCTAGAGTAGAGGATGTTTGTTGCCACCTTATATATAAACCTGGCTTCAGTTTTACGCTTCCTTAACTTTGTAAACTTGAAACTGGCAATACTGAAATCTTAATAATTTCCTTGTTTTATAAAACATTAGGGAGTTTTAAGATCTCGTTTTGGAGATTAGTTCAAGTTTATAATATATATACGTTTTCTAGTTTCGTAAAAAAAGTATTTTAAGTTCCATAAAAGATTGTCAAAATTAGTTGATTTAAGTTGAGTAAAATTTTAGTTAAGGAATGCATGTGAAGGCCAAGAGGTAAAATTAGTCACAAGATCAGGTTAACAATATTTTGATGATTTAAAATAACAAAGTATTATATTTTTGAAGTCACAAGACTCTAGTGGACTTCACTTAATTTCTTTCTTTTCGACCTATATATATATATACATGTATTGTAAACTACCTACATTAACTTCATATATAATTGTAAATGTTCAAAATGTGAGGGCGTTTTAATTTTCATATCTGACATTAATTCATCAATTTGTGTTTAGTTATTAATTCAAACAATTCTATATAGTCACATCATGTATACAATAAACCACAGAGGGGAGGAGGTCTAAAATGTGATCTGATTAGTAATCGTAATATCCAAAATTTTATAAAATGATAAACTTCAAAACAAAACTAATGATAAACACTCAAATCATAATATCTAAACCTTATTAAAATTATAATGGAATAGAGCAAACTAAAATGTTCAAGTATCAAAATATTAAGTAGATTTACTTGTGAACGATATAAGTAAAAATAAATGAATAATTAGTATTTTTGTCATGAAATAATTTATAAAATAAAAAAATAATAAACAAACAAATAAATTATATATCATGAATGCCGTTTTACTACTCAGTAAATGTCTACTAGTGGTGTGGCTAGTAGTATTATGGCAGGGTTATCTCAATCATTTACTTACCAAACGACAAAATAGAACAAGAGGCCCAATAGGGCCTGTACCGCTCACCTGGGCCGTAAACAGCACAAAGAACACAATAAATACTACATTTATGGAGCAATAACTGATGTGGATATTTAGATATTTATGAAACTTGCAACTCGCATCTGTGACCTTGACTTTCGAACCAATGACCTTAATCTATATTAAAATGATCACTGCATCAATACCAACAATATTCTAATATACATGCCTATACAAAAAGTTTATAGTTTTCGAGATAATTAACGATTTTGGTATTGTTTTGAAATCGCGACCTTGACCTTTGGACCCATGACCTTTTTCTATACATCAAAATGATCATTGTATCAATACCTACAACAATCTAATATACATGCTTATACAAAAAGTTAATAGTTTTCAGGATAATAAACCATTTCAGTATTCTTTCGCATCTGTGACCTTGATCTTTGAACCAATGACCTTAATCTATATATCAAAATGATCGTTACATCAATACAAATACTATTCCAATATACATGCTATACAAAAAGTTTATAGTTTTCAATATATTTAAGCATTTTGGTATTGATTTGCTACTGTGACCTTGACCTTTGAACCCATGACCTTTTTCTATACATCAAAATGATCGTTGTATCAATACCTACAACATTCTAATATACAAGCCTATACAAAAAGTTAAAAGTTTTCAAGATAATGAACCATTTCAGTATTCTTTCACATCTGTGACCTTGACCTTTGAACCAATGACCTTAATCTATATATCAAAATAATCGTTACATCAATACCAACAATATTCTAATATACATGCTTATATAAAAAGTTTACAGTTTTTGAGATAATAAATAATATAAGAAAGGTAAAAAATTAGGTTATGACCTTCATAATTGACCTTGACACCATTTTGAAGGTAATTACAAGAATATGTCAAAACTGAAAACCCCATGTCATTATCTGGTCATATAGTCAAGTTATAACAATTAAAAAATATTTTACGATTTTTGCAAAATTAAACGCAAACACGCGTAACCTATTTTAAACCAAATTTCATGAAATGAACAAACTTAAAGGTTAAGACTATGTAGAATCTAAATATCACATCAGTTTTTGCCTCCAATGAGTGGTTCAAGAGAAGAAGATTTTTTAGGTTTTGTCTATTTTTTAGTAACAGCCGCCATCTTGGATATTCGATCGCCATGATTTGATCAAACTATAGTTAGACTCTGTCAAGGACCTTCCCTGGCAAATTTGGTTTCAGTTGGCCCAGTAGTTTCGGAGGAGAAGATTCAAGTTTACTGACGCACGCACGCACGCCTTGCCATGCCATAAGCTCACATGGCCTTTGGCCAGGTGAGCTAAAAATGCTTAAGTTATGCAATATGTTGTTGGTCGCGTGGAATACGTATGAAGTACAAGTCACAATATTGTTTTCCGCGTAAAATTTTAACAAAGGTCTAGGTTTCTGTAATTTTAACTTCAATTGTTGCCAACTATTGCCACCATGCATGACCGTGACCTTCAAGCAATTACTTTGGTTCAAGGTCATGACACATGTTTGTACCTATAAAATTCCTCCAAAGCAACTATCAGCTATGGCCGAATAGAAAACTCTCTGCCTCCTTGGCCTTTTCAGATATGCCCTTAGTTCTTTGCAATATAACTGTTTTTCTATTTGTAGTAACATGATCCTTGATTAACGTTGTTTTGAGTGTAACAGTCAACCACAAAGGTTGTCAGGAGTTTATTTTATATTAACTTGTATGTTCAAGTCCATTTTGGAATGTGCCAAATTTAATTTTTGTTAAATATTTTGCATTCAAATTATGATGTTTCAATCAGATGTCAATTCTTATTTAAACACACACACACACACACACACACTATAATACCAGTCTGTCTATGAAGAAACCTAAAGTTTTAAGATTTATAACTTTTCAGGACAATAAGGATCCTGCAATATGATATAGGAAATATGAATGAAACAACATTCATTGTACATACTAGAACATATATTAGATGATTCATTCAAATATAACATATTCACATCAGTTCTTTGATCATGTGTTGATTATACAGTACTAATATTGATACAAATAGCTGTAATAAATAAATAAATATCTGATTCTTCTGTAGAATTGTCACTAGGAACAACATTACTATAACCTTTGTTTTCCAATATATATTTAGATATAATAACCATCTATGTTACGAAATATACACAGGCTACGTTTTGCTCTCTCAATATATCCTATGAAAATAAAACAATATAAAACACCATTATGTAATAGTGTTTTGAACCCTTATTTTGTCAAATGGTCCCATCGTTAGGGCTTAGTGGGCCATATTAAACATTACATGAATGCAGAACTATTGATGCAATGGTGTTCAAGAGGAAAGCTTTTGAAAATGGCCCCTGATGAAAAATCCAATATTGAACACTGATATAAAGAGGAGAGAAAGTCAGCGAGGTCACATACTCAGGCGAAATGGAGCAAACATATTACACTGTAACCTAAGATTCCTATATGATGACTTCAACCTTCAATATGTAAAACACAATTCCTGAAATTTGTTTCGCTAAAATCCATCAAAAATTTGTATGACAGGGAACAGACACGAAAGTGTTACACACTGACAGACAACACAAAAACATGCTCAATTCTAGATTAGCGGAGGAAACCGAGTTCCTTGAGAAAAACTTTTGACAACTTTCATAGAAGGTTTAAATTGAAAGGTTTCAACGGATCCCATAAACAATTCGATTCTTAAAAGAACTGGAAACCAATCAAACCAATCAAATTTCTAATCCGAAAAAAATGGCCACATTTCAGGGATGGTGGAGTACCCAGACAATTACACACTTTCTCACACTAGGATCTGTCCAGGGTAGGATTTTAACCTAGGTGATAGGAGACACTGTGTGATCTGTGAGTATAGAAAATATATGACTATACAAAAGTATAATATAAGATGTTACACAATCATTTGAAAAACAAATCAGAAATATTATTTTTACATTTTTTATTAAAAATATTTTGTAACATAAAAATAAATATCACAATTCTTTTTATTACAATCTGAAGATTTTTCACATTTTAGAATTAATCCCAGCATTATTGATTCAAAATATACAGATTTAAATCAATTCATTATGTGATGATACCTGCAAATCAGTTTACGTCAAACAACAATTAACTACAACAAAAATAAATTACCCCGGTATAATGAACATATGGCAAACATTTCACTATGAGGACAAAAATAATATTTAACATAAACTACAGATTTCATTATTGTGACAAAAATTACATTAAAACAATATATGACAAATATTTCATGAGGAAAAATAAATCATACTAAACATTTCACTATGTGGAGATATGATTTTCACTTTGAGAACATTTAATCTACTAAGTAAATAGCCATAGCCAGTTAAACTAAAATGAGTAAAATGTCGTATCTGGGGGTGATTGTCTCCTATATTGCTACTCTAAATTCTAAAAATTGTTATCATTTTATTGCTCATAAAGTAGATTTTTTAAAAAGAGAGAATAAATATATGTTTACAGCAGAATACAAGAACTTCTTGACTCTATTAAAAATATTGTTTTCTTTTAGTATAGGGTCTTAAATTGTGGCTGATGATGTCTGGTAGATGACATAGGTATTAAAATTTGCCAACAATTGGGTCTAAAGTCAAATAGTCTGCTGGATGGTCAAAGGTCAATCAATTGGTAGACAAAATGTGAAGTGAAATATATCTTCATCTTACTCCACACTGCACACACTTTTTTACAACAAAAATAAATTAAAAAATGAAATGTGAGGTATAACCATACATAATATCAATTTAACATATTTGGTTCAGACATTAACAGACCTTGTTCTGAACCATGTATATTAGAAGTTAAGTTGACGAGTAATTGCTTGAAAACTAAAGCAAAAATGTGCAAATGCAAAAGGATAAAAGATTTGATTTGGTAAATAAATGGATACATGTTATTGTTTTACAAAGAAAATGTTACTCAACATAATGATCTGAAATAGGACAAAAACAGTGATTTGAACAATATTGTCAGTGTTACAGTGACAGCCAGACAGTGTGACTCTATAGACTTAGATCTGGTATAGTTCATATCTATAAATGTCATACAAATGCAACAAAATATGCAAAAATTACCACAGCTCTGTTAATTGCTTAAAAATAGATACCTGCAAAGACATTGAGACGGCAATGGTAATGAAAGCTTCATAACATAAAGTCTAATAAATCTAATCTAATGAAAAAACTGTTTTTAGTTAAAATTACTATAATTTGTATTTTTCTGGAAAATAATTCAATAACATAACACACATCTAAATATTCATGTTCTCTAGAATAATTAATACATGACTAGAGATGTTCTGTTGATTTTCTCAACTGAAATACTGCAAAAAAAATAACTAAAAAAAATAATATCAACATTGAAAAATATACACACAAGATATTCTATATGCAATTTCATAATTTTTTTGTGGGAATTTTATCCAAAATCTCCTGTATAAAAGTTTGAGAATGTTTGGTGGTAAATTTGCCCTGAAATCAACCCAAAACATCCAATGAATAGTGACTATTGAGACATATGATCTTAATTGTTTGTATATTTCAATACCTGGAAGTATACCCTGTAATAAGGAACTGTCTTATATGCTGTTTATTCAAATCAAACACAGACAGACTGGTCCATATCCAAATCACAATCCCAAAAGTCAAACACAGACATACTGGTCCATATCCAAATCACAATCCCAAACGTAAAATCTTAAAAATTAAGTTTAAACACTTGAACTTACACTTAATTTGTAAAAAAAAAAAACAACATTAGTACCTAGATAAAAATAACTTTATTTGCAAGTTTTCATAGTTTTTATGTCCATGTGATTTGCCAATTTTTGCTTTACTTTTGGGATTGTGGTATAGATATGGACTGGTATGATTGTGGTTGATAAATGGGCAGATCCAAATGGCAACAGCACTTTGAGCTTGATTCAGTTTTTTCCTTTTCAGTTCATATGAAACATGTATTAAATAAAACTGAATTGTCATGACTACATCTTATGCGTAACCCTGAGATGTATAGATTAGTGTGTTAAATCGCTGTAACACAATGTCCAAGCTTGCTTGGTCAGACAAATGTTCAAAATTGTAACGTTTCAGGCCATACTAAATGTTACAACATGAAAAATTTGATTCAAATTTATTTATCTGTTTCAGAAAATGTATCAGGACTGACTAAACATAATCATTTTGACTAAGCTTACTTGACCAGACAAATGTCCAAAATTAAAACACTAGAGGTCATATCCAAGTTTAAACAACACCAAATTTGATTCAAATATATTAGGAGACATCCTTCGGACAAATCATCACAACAAATTTTTGTGGCAGAAAACAGGAGAATCAAGGTTGTTGTTGGTTTTTTTATTTTTTTTATAAGGAGGAACATTAAAATTCAGCTATCGACCAATCTGGCGGTAAAAGTATGCGATGTGACTAGTGTCTCGTCTTATGATGGTGTGTCAAATAAACAATACATCACAAAGTCAAACATTACAGAATTATACATTTTACAAAGAGTAACAAGCATGCAGAAGATTTGACGCCACACACTTCATCACAGACTACAAAGTCAAAAAATCACATCAGCCGCTCAAAAAACTGAAACGTCTGATGACAAAAAAATCTAACAAATTGAATAATTCCTTCACTTTTCTTTACCTTTGATGGTATATAGTTAACCATTCTTCTATCCATTAATGTGACATACTTAACTAATTAATATTCATGACAGAAACTGCTATGTCATTGATATATAAGTCCTAAAAAACTTTACTATTTATTTAGAACCGCTGTCTGCTTTTCACTAATTAATCAAAATGAAAATCTCTATCCTTTATGATTTGTTATCTATAAAAACCTCTTATTCTTTTCATTTTTATTTCCCCGTTGAAAATCAATTAGAAATAGGATATAAATCATTTATGCCATTAAATATATATTTTGTCAAGGTTAATTATAGGAGTTTCATTAACAATTATTGTCAAATTTAACCAAGATGATCATTCGTTGTTGTTTAACGTCGCATTAGCAACTTTTCAGCCATTTGCTATGAGATTAAGTTTATTAATCTAACAACAGGCCTGTGTATGTCTGAGATATGCTAGAGTATTTTATAGTCTGCCTGGTACTAGTGTGTACTAAGGGTGACTCTGAGGTCCTAGCTCACATATGCTACAGTCTAGCATACCACTCCCCCACTAACTAATCAATACTCTGTCCTATCAATATGAAAAAGCTTCTTTATTTTTTAAATTTTAAAGTTTTATGTATGATACAGTCAGGGTTTGAGCCCATGCTTTCAATCACAAGGTGTATGCTCTAACCACTAGGTCAGCGAGGTGGTCTAACTGAGATGAGAAACAACTTAGAGAAAGAAAGATGCAGATAGTGTAACATACCTGGACGTAATTGTAGATGTTTTTATTGTGGTAATATTTGAGATACCTAGAGTCTCTGTATTTTAGTCATTCTGTAACAAGCTACATGTAATACACATTTTATTGTGTTGTCTCTGATTACACAGGTATTATATTTACTCGGAGTTTATCATCTAAAACAAAAATACTCTTATTAAAACATGCCAGCATAATTTTGTTTCTAAACCTCTAAGCTTGAACCTCAACTGATTTTATTGATGCTTTAAACGCTTATATAAACTGATGAATTACAGGTCAAGTTTGAATTTAATTGTATAATGTATTGACAGCCTTATAAAATTGTGAGTTCTAAAATCTTGTTTATAAGAAAATGAGTTACTACCTAACAATAACATCTTAATCAAGTTGTTTTGATATCTTTTTTATTACTTTTTCTTCAATAACAAACATGTCAACATTTTTATAATAGTTTTTTAATATAAAGGAAATAATCAAGTTGACAGAGGATAAAACAAATAATAAACAATAATAACAAGCATTCTGAGAGTATTGCAAAACAATACATAGTCCCCTACCGGTCGCATATTTCACTAATCCCAAAGTTTTAGGTAAAATGTACATTATTATATGGTACATAAATTATACGTGTTGTTCAAGATGAAAGCAAAACTTGATCATAGTAAAATCAAAAACCAGCAATGAAGTTCTCAAAAATTCATTATCTGCAAGCATGTAGCAAAAAGTGCAAAAAAAATGAAATTTCATTGAATTTTCAAAGTTCAAAGGGCCATAACTCCCATAAAAACTAGTGGAATGAAACGAAACGTAAACTTGATCTGTAACTCGTCATGGTTGACCTGCATACCAAAAAACAATTCATTAACTGCAAGCTTGTTGAAAAAAAGAGCAGAAAACTGAAATTTCAGTGAATTTTCAAAGTTCAAAGGGCCATAACTCCCGTAAAAATTAGCAGATGGAAACCAAACATAAACTTGATCTGTAACTCATTATGGTAGAGTCATATACCAAACATTAGTTCCATTTCTGCAAGCGTGTAGAAAAAAAGTGCGGAAAACTAAAATTTGTGTGAATTTTCAAAGATCAAAGGGCCATAACTCCAGTAAAAATTAGCAGATGGAAACGAAATGTAAACTTGATCTGTAACTCATCATGGTAGACTCACATACCAAATATCAGTTCATTATCTAAAAGCATTTAGAAAAAAAGTGCGGAAAACTGAAATTTCAGTTAATTTTCAAAGTTCAAAGGGCCATAACTCCGGTAAAAATTAGCAGATGGAAACGAAACGTTAACTTGATCTGTAACTCATCATGGTAGACTCACATACCAAAAATCAGTTCATTATCTAAAAGCATTTAGAAAAAAAGTGCGGAAAACTGAAATTTCAGTTAATTTTCAAAGTTCAAAGGGCCATAACTCCGGTAAAAATTAGCAGATGGAAACGAAACGTAAACTTGATCTGTAACTCATCATGGTAGACTCACATACCAAAAATCAGTTCATTATCTAAAAGCATTTAGAAAAAAAGTGCGGAAAACTAAAATTTCAGTAAATTTTCAAAGTTCAAAAGGCCATAACTCCCTTAAAATTAGCGGACCACAATGAAACGCTAACTTGATCTGCAACTCACCATGGTAGACTCACATACCAGAAATCAGTTCATTATCTACAAGAGTTTAGAAAAAAAGTGTGGAAAACTGAGGTGTGACAGACGGACGGACAGACGGACGGACAGACGGACGGACGGACAGACGGACAGACAGACAGAGTGCAAACCTAAAGTCCCCTTCGGCTTTCGCCGGTAGGGGACTAAAAAAAGACCCGAGGTAAGTAATTACTGATATTTGCATTTTCTTTAACTTTGATAGAGAAAACACACACACACACACACACACACACATATATATATATATATATATATATTTTAATTATTTTTTTTCATTCATCAACATAAACATCAATTATACACACCAATCTATGGATTTAGATTGATAATTATTTTCCAGCTATGTAACAATTATCTGTCATTCTTTACTTCTGATGACATTATCGGCACTCCCAGGTATACATCATCAAAAATATAAAAATTAACAATTTATTTAAAGTTCAGAATGATTTATGAAGAAGAAGTCAACTTAAAATTATTAATGTAACCACATACTGCACAATAAACACTCGTATTATAGACATATATCTTTAGCAGACAGACCAACAGCTTAGGGATTTTGATTTATAAAACAAAACAAAAATTTTGATGAAATAATTACTTTCTATTTAATAAATTAAAATGCAAAATTAAATTTACTTTTTCTGTTTATTTAAAGTATTTAAAATAAGCAAATAAGAAAGTTTTGAAAAATGTTTGACAAACCAAAAAACATCAAATGTAAACGTAAACATGGTAAATGTAAACAAAACATTTACACATTTGTTTCGATTCTCAAATATTTTTGGACTGCCTTAGTGACACAGTGGAGGAGCATCTACCTTGAGAACGGGAGGTTCTGGGATTGTACCCTGGCATGGACATACATGTATGAACCTTTAAAATCTAAGATATTACTGACATTTAGTATTAAGAAGACATAGTATACACTAGTTCACCATAGTTTGTAGTAAGTCTGTATCAAAATAATGAGCATGATCTGTAAATATATCTAAAACTATCTTTTTTGTCTAAATGATAGAAAATATACAAAAATGTAATAAGACTTGGTGGTGTCATGATAATAATGTATGTTGAGAATAACATGAAATTATTCTTAATAATCATTTTATCCCAACAGAAAAATAATTTTATATGAAATATATATTATAATTATTTATGTGAAAGGCATATTTTAATTACTTATGTGAAAAAAATAGTTTAAACCTATAATCTATTAACATCATCTATTATCAGTGTTACCAGATGACATAGGATTTGATTGTCTGGCAGAATGTCTTTCTGATTGGTTGTCTCCATGACGACTAGAACCACGCCTTCTTGTCTGATTGTAATCATTACCTCTATAATGACTATTACTTTCTCTATATTCATTATTTCTGTAATTATTACCTGAACCTTCTCTACTTGAATATCCTCTGTTTCCTTTATCTTCAGGAAATCTATAATTATAGTCTTTTCTATAATTCCTTTGACCTTGACCTTTATAATAACCTTCACCTTGATAATGGTCATGGCCTTGGTGTTTTCTTGTTTTTCTGAAGCTATTTACATCTGTCCATTCTCCTCCCTCAGATGTTGGTGATCCTTTATTTGGACTTTCTGGCTTAGTTGACTTGCTTCCAGAAGACTGATTTGTTGTTGTCATGGAAACATTACTTTGTTCCAGTAACTGAACCTGCTCAGAACGTTTAGATTTATTGGGTGTTTGTAACACAATTTGTTGAGAAGCATAACTAAACTGTCCATCTTTTTCTAATGGCGGTGATTTCAGTTTTGGTTCACTTGTTGTTCCTCTGTCTTTTTCTACTTGAAATGTTTTGTTACCAGACCAGAGTTTTTCAGGACGAGATTTGGGATCACTGTAGCTTCGATGATATTCAGAACTAAATTGTCTATTCTTGAAATCTGAATGAAAACTGACATTTCCTTGACTTTCACGTGATTGGTAGGTTCTGTGACCTCGACCATGACCTCTATAAGAATGGCTACCTCTATTACCACCACTATGTTGTGAATGTCTATAATTACCACCATGGTCCTGATTGTAATTCAGACTTCTCCTGGAATTACCTTGTCTGGAATGACCTTGTCTGTCACTTCTATTATAATGAGTTTTTTTGTCACCATGCATATTTACTTTTCCTTTTTCATGGGAAACTTGTGAACCATCAAAATTCTTCGCAAGACGGGGACTGTCACACATAGGTCCCAAACATTTGCTACAAACATCTGCATATGATGATTTCTTCCCACTAATTTGCCCTTGTTCACTAAATCCACTTTCTGCACTGTTTGATGATTCTGATCCAGTTAAGAAAAAAGACACTTTTGGATTTTTAATACTTAACCTATTACCATTGCTCTCTTCCTTCAATAAAGGCTGATCTGCAGTTACTTCAATTTTTGTACCATCTAAATTGGACCCAAATGAAAAATTTTGTGACACTTCTTTAGGAGATGAATTGTAATTTGTTTTGATAGTTGATGTATCTTGTTGTGCATTTCCAGGAACTGTCACAGGTGAATGATGTGAACCAGGTGAAGGTGTGACCCTTGCTGGTCCAGGAATCATCCCTGGTGAGTATGGTGAATGAGGAGAAGATGTGTTCCTTGTTAATCCTTCTGTTGATGAAGTGAAACTAGACATTGATGAACTCGAATATAAGGAGAGAGGTGTTCCAGGGATGGGTTTAGGCTGTGGAATAATGGAAAATATAGCAGGTGCAGAAGGCTTTCTTCCTGCTACAACACCGGCCCAAGCACCTGTATTAGCAGTAGCTGTAAATAAATAAATAAATAAATAAATAAATAAAATACTCTATTATTATTTTTCAAATTAGAAAGCTGTCAGATAGATAATGCCTATGTTTTATGTATTATAATGGATAATAATTTATCTATATACCTATTGCAATATATTGCAGAATTGCTCAACTGTATTGACCACAAATTACACTGGTGTTTCTTAATGGGAATCGTACTGTCATAAATAAAATCCTTGAGTAGTTTAAGGTCTTTGTTGAGTTTCTAAAATCAGCTGAGTTCTTGCTCATGCAGTGTTCAATCAAGGATTTCTCAGAAGTAAGTGGCCATTTTGAAAAAAATTCACTAAAATACATCAAAATTTTTGCATTCAGGTAACGTTAAATATGGTCCATCAAGGCTTTAACGATGGTAGTCAATTAACAAAATAAGGGATCAATGGCCCCATGGCCCCTTATAGATTAAAAACTGCATATCACACATTTTCAAAATATTTTAATATTTTATAAGAAAAACTTAAACATACAGTAAAATTAGCTCATATCATACAGACCTTTTCCTTCCGGAATTGTAACAGCATTTAAAAATGGATTCCTGCTACTCCAAATTCCTTGAAGTTGTGGTGAACTCTGGCTGTAGTGTAAAGATTTACCACTAGATGTCTCTGATACACGATGTACAACTAATTCTGTATCATCAGATTGGACAATTTGTTGCAAGGTCAAGGTCAACAGCTTCTGACTGGATGTTGTACCACTTGCTACAACTTTATGTTGATATCTCAAAACTTTAGGTTTTCTGACTGTGTTCTACAATAAAGCAAATTTTGTGATTGAGGATCCTCCACAAGTATGTACTTTATTGTGACTAGCTCTTATGTTCAAAAGGAAAATGAGCAAGCCAACTTGAATAAATGATGTGCAAATCTCCTATTAACATGATTACTGTTGATGCTTTGAACCAAGTTTCATAATGTAGTTTTGGAGAATAAACAGGACAAGAAGTGACATCCAGGCAGATAAAAGGACAGAAGATAATTAAAAGTTGATTTCTAAAACTACAATCAGTAGAACATGAGACATATCTACAGATTTGACAATAATCTTTTGTATGACAGTCCTGTTATATTGATTAATATTTGAATTTTCTTCAATAAAATTAAAAGTAGAAATTTCTTTATATCAATTTGGAAATTCATACCTAAAGATAGTTTTAAGAAGATTTAAAATGAATCTGAAACAAGTGATCATGATAAAACAGGAAAAAATTTTAATTTACTTATGAGAATTTTATACCATGAAGTAAAATGTTAACAATTAAATTGTTGACTTGGGAATATTGCAACTCTAGGCTTATATAGACCCTCAAAACGTTTTATGGTCGTCATCACAGTATTGTTGGTAAATATCCAATCTTATCCTGGATGCATTTGATGTCCCATAGTTCCATGATCCTATCATTCTCAATTTTGATTTTACACATGGTGGGTGTAGCTAGCTTTAAACATGTTACCCTTTCAGAGCAGTCAGACTCACTTCAAAATTCACTGGTGAAAGTTCATATGTTTAACTTCATGCTTTTAGATTATGATTTGTTTGGTCTGATATGTTTGTTTTTGATTGATGATTAAAAACATGTGAATAGTATACAGCAGAATTCAAGCATTAAGTATTGGTAATATTATTATGAAAACTTACTTCAAAATGAACAAGGCATTCCACTAAGTGATCTGGAAGTATTCCAGTACACCATTTTTCCATGATGAAAGGTGGCTGAAATTACAAACAACAAAATACATTATATTTACAATCAAAATGGTTTTCCTTTGTATGAAGCCTTTGAGGCAGATTAACTTCATACTTTTATAAGTCAGAGAGCCATGCAGCATAATTCCATGACTTTTAGGTACGTTAACAAATGAAGACATAATAAATCCTTGAGCACTGTGTATTGCAGAACAGATCCTATCAGGGAACTGTGTCAAATGTGAACAGGGGGATCTCAAGGAACAAAAACTCTATTGTGAAGGATTGTATATCATGTATATATAAGGAATGACATTATATGTATATTCTTTAGACTGGTATGAAGCAGGAATAACAAACTGCAGGACCAACAAACAATGATTCTTCTTTTTAGACAGATTGTTAATAATTTCATTTTTCAAGTATCTGGATAAAACATTATAAAAATTGAAGTGTCCATTATTTAAAGTATCCAATAAAATAGAGATGCTATCATGCTAGGAGCCAATACAGAACACACATATTGTATGTGGCCGGTATGTATGTATGGCTATGCACACCTCTAGTCCAGATGATGGACTTGTATTGCTATGGACATCTCCAAGGTGATATGACTAAATTCATAAATGTACATGTGATAACTTAAATGTTCCGTATGTCCGACAGGTAAATGTGACATCTCTGATACAAGTAAACGGGTTAATATCACTTTAGAGGTAAACTTACGTGTGATAACTTAAATGTTCCGTATGTCTGACAGGTAAATGTGACATCTCTGATACAAGTAAACGGGTTAATATAACTTTAGAGGTAAACTTACGTGTGATAACTTAAATGTTCCGTATGTCCGACAGGTAAATGTGACATCTCTGATACAGGTAAACGGGTTAATATCACTTTAGAGGTAAACTTACGTGTGATAACTTAAACGTTCTGTATGTCCGACAGGTAAATGTGACATCTCTGATACAAGTAAACGGGTTAATATCACTTTAGAGGTAAACTTACGTGTGATAACTTAAATGTTCCGTATGTCCGACAGGTAAATGTGACATCTCTGATACAAGTAAACGGGTTAATATCAATTTAGAGGTAAACTTATGTGTGATAACTTAAATGTTCCATATGTCTGACAGGTAAATGTGACATCTCTGATACAAGTAAACGGGTTAATATCACTTTAGAGGTAAATTTACGTGTGATAAATTAAATGTTCCATATGTCTGACAGGTAAATGTGACATCTCTGATACAATTTAACGGGTTAATATCAATTTAGAGGTAAACTTACGTGTGATAACTTAAATGTTCCATATGTCTGACAGGTAAATGTGACATCTCTGATACAAGTAAACGGGTTAATATCACTTTAGAGGTAAACTTACATGTGATAAATTAAATGTTCCATATGTCTGACAGGTAAATGTGACATCTCTGTTACAGGTAAACGGGTTAATATCACTTTAGAGGTAAACTTACGTGTGATAACTTAAATGTTCCGTATGTCCGACAGGTAAATGTGACATCTCTTATACAGGTAAGCAGGTTAATATCACTTTAGAGGTAAACTTACGTGTGATAACTTAAATGTCCCGTATGTCCGACAGGTAAATGTGACATCTCTGATACAGGTAAACGGGTTAATATCAATTTAGAGGTAAACTTACATGTGATAATTTAAATGTCCCGTATGTCCGACAGGTAAATGTGACATCTCTGATACAGGTAAACGGGTTAATATCACTTTAGAGGTAAACTTACGTGTGATAACTTAAATGTTCCATATGTCCGACAGGTAAATGTAACATCTCTGATACAGGTAAACGGGTTAATATCACTTTAGAGGTAAACTTACATGTGATAACTTAAATGTTCCGTATGTCTGACAGGTAAATGTAACATCTCTGATACAGGTAAACGGGTTAATATCACTTTAGAGGTAAACTTACGTGTGATAACTTAAATGTTCCATATGACCGACAGGTAAATGTAACATCTCTGATACAGGTAAACGGGTTAATATCACTTTAGAGGTAAACTTACGTGTGATAACTTAAATGTTCCGTATGTCCGACAGGTAAATGTGACATCTCTGTTACAGGTAAACAGGTTAATATCACTTTAGAGGTAAACTTACATGTGATAACTTAAATGTCCCGTATGTCCGACAGGTAAATGTGACATCTCTGATACAGGTAAACGGGTTAATATCACTTTCTTCTTCATCATCAATTTCCAGGTACATTTTCCATTTATGTTCCTACAAAATAGAGACATCAGATTGATTGATTGATTGATTGATTGATTGATTGATTGATTGATTGATTGATTGGGATTTTATCTTCCAGTTGAGATTATTTCACTTATATCAAGACATCACCAATTATTGGTGAAGTGGCAAAAATTTTTATCTTTGCAGTGCGCTCAAGGCAATGTGAAGGGAGTAGTCTAGAGGGTTTTTTAAAGTTCCACGACTGCCATGACATTGGGCATCAGTTTTTAAGGTCTTTTCTGAAGAACCTCGTGACTTTCATTTCTAAATGCTGAGTGCTTAGAAAAAGAACAGACACTACCTATTTTCAAGTCTTGGTAAGACCCCTGCTAGAGCTTGAACCCACGATCTCCCAGTGAACACTCTATCAACTGAGCTACCATATTAGTGGTCTAAAGACATTAGATATTACAGTTAAACATACCTACATGGTAGACATTAAAACATTATAAATCCCATTACACTTTCATAGTTCAATTCTCATTTGTTAAAAGCATTATGATTTCTCAGATTTCTTCTGCTACATTTGCATGAACAGATTGGCTCTAAGTGACATCATATTATTATGGATGACGTATGGAGGCATTTGAATTCCTACGCCATAGCATATCTATATTTTCTACTTGCTACAGCTATATTGTTGTTTAAATTGTTGATTTGTTGTTGAAAAATTCTAAAAATTGAATTATAAGAAATGAAATTTATTTTTCATTTTGTTATGGAAGTATGAAAGAATTGGACAATTTGCACATGTAAAACTATGTGCTACGTGAATTACTCAGTGTGCAAAATGTCCAATTCTTTAATACTTCCATAACAAAAAGAAAAACTGATTTCATTCCTATGACATTAGACAGTAAACCCTCGCTTGCCATTTATTTTCACTATAAACCTGCTACAACAGTAACATTCACTGACTTAACATACATATATATAGATACATGATTTTTGTCCAGTTCTTTTTTATTGTTGTTGTATAGGATAGCATTTCATGTTTATAAACAACTGCTTTATGTACAATAGATGACTTCTTAGCTTATAATGTCATTTGTTTTAACATGTTAAGCTCCTCAAACTATCTATGACATTTTAATTGATAAAATCGGTAAAATATTCATTGAACTGTTGAAGTATGGTAATTTGGTATGCTGATAGTACAAGCTTGCGTGATTTATCATGGTTTTCAACTTAAAATATTGAAAGTATTGCCTACATTTACATTTATTATACAAAAGTACAAATTATTTCCAAAGATTGTTACATACAAATTTATTGATTGATTATTGATGAATTAAATGAGGTTTTATGTTCAAGTCAAAAAATGTATCATATAATATCAAGACATCACCAGCTACAGGTGAAGCGGCAGAAATTTTTACCTTTGCAGTCACTTAGGGCAATGTGCAGGGAGATTTCTTTAATGTGCAATGCCTGCCATGACACGAGGTATAGATTTTTAAGGTCTCTTCTGGAGGAACCATAACTTTCATTTCTTAAGACAGAGTGCTTGGGGACAGAACAGTCACTAACTATTTTTAGGTCTTTGTCAGATCCCAGCCAGGGTTCAAACCAACGACCTGCTACATACAGAACGAGTAAAAATACATTGACAACGAGGACTTTTTTTGTACAATATAACTTTGTTAATAAATATTCTACATTAAAATAAGTATAACCATTGGAAATAATTAACAGAACGTATAAACTAGACAAAAAAATTATTCATTCATTATAGAATTCTAGAATTAACATTTAAAATGCATTAAAATATTTAAGAAAAATCATGGACTTGGTAGGATGGGGATGGGGTTTATGTTGTGGCAAGGGAATAATATTAATAGAAATAGTAATATCACAGTACAAACTTCAGTTCATGTCACCTCCAGCCACAGTCAATGATTTCCTATATGCCACAAATGCTATAAACCGTACAGGTTGTAGGTCATGCCACTGCCAGGCACAGTAAGCAGTATTTAGTCAATTTTTTCCTATATGCCACAAATACTATACACCACACAGACTGCAGGTCATGCCACCGCCAGGCACAGTTAGCAGTATTTAGTCAATTTTTTCCTATATGCCACAAATACTATAAACTGTACAGGCTGCAGGTCATGCCACCGCCAGGCACAGTAAGCAGTTTTTAGTTAATTTTTTCCTATATGCCGCAAATACTATACACCGCACAGACTGCAGGTTATGCCACCCCCAGGCACAGTTAGCAGTATTTAGTCAATTTTTTCCTATATGCCACAAATACTATAAACTGTACAGGCTGCAGGTCATGCCACCGCCAGGCACAGTAAGCAGTATTTAGTCAATTCTTTCCTATATGCCACAAATACTATAAACTGTACAGGCTGCAGGTCATGCCACCGCCAGGCACAGTTAGCAGTATTTAGTCAATTTTTTCCTATATGTCACAAATACTATTAACAGTACAGGCTGCAGATCATGCCACCGCCAGGCAGGGTTACAGTACTTAACACAGCAGGAAGACAAGTCATATGTTAGTTGTCATAGAGTATCAAATGTAATTCTAAATGAAGTAGGGATCTTAGCTGGGAATATGTATCAGACATGATCAACCATGTCACGTCAATACGTGTTTAAATTTACAATGTAAATACTAACTTCTTAAAGGCTCCTTGTGTTTGAATTGATCAGTTATTCTAAAACACAGATGCTGAAAGTTAATTTTGAGAGTACCAAAACCAGGATTTATGTCTACGGGAAAGTCACAAGTAATATTTCAAAATTCAGAATATTTTAAAAATTTCATACCTTGGATATTTTAACATATAAAATGTGATAATGAAAAATGACAAAAACGATAAATTTAAAAATATAAGTTTAAATTTATTAAGCTTAAAATCAATGAAGGAATTCAGTGGAGTAATGGAGTCTTATGCCCCAGTCAAGATTCTTTCATTTATATCAAGGTGGTCAGGAAAGTTGAGTGTCTGAGGGGAATGCTGACAGAACCGACTGCTTCTAACCAGTTTTTATGATATTTAGTTTTGAAGAAAAAACCTAAGTTGATTGATGTTAATATCTAATGATGATTGCAGTGTGTATTTCATTTAATGTATTTTAAAGGAATTTCCAGGAACCAAAACAAATACTTGTCCAAATTTTCTAAAACAAGCAGCGTGTGTTTTATCTTACATATAAGTTTCTCCATCATAACACCACAGGACATGTAATACATTAGATTATACTTTGAATATTTTAATAACTATTTTAAGAATATCATAAAAAGCCATGGTATGTTGATAAGCATTTCATTTCCTCGTTACTAAGTAAGCCTTTATACTGTAGAGATGTCCGACAGTTTATGCCTTAACAGACTCTATTTATATACATTTTCATAAAAGCCGAGCAAATTAAAATGGAAATGAGGATAATTACGGGAGAATGTTTTGCGATATTAAGTGGTATATGTAGCTAGAACGTTGATGACATCTGGGTAATACTACTATTATGTAGGATTTATAAACTCATTAAGATAAAGGACTCATATAACATTTGATTTCTGATGATAGTAATACTTATGTAATATACGTTTTTCATGTTGATAAACAAACTTAGCTTTTAAGTCTTTCTGATGGAAAATCAGTAGAAAGTTAGTTTTTGGCACCAAAAATCTGCATTTATTGTGAAATCAGCTTCATTGATGTAGAAAAGTTAAAAGGAAGAATGGATTACAGTTAAATAAGCAGTTTTGATAAAGGCATATTTTTCTATGATTACATATATAATAAATATAGGTCGCGATGTCCTCGTATTCAGACAACAATTACAGATCTCTATTTTACAGAGACACAGAACCTGGACCAAGTTTGTTGTAGAATGACTAAATATCTATATGTATTTCACATGTTTTAGAGAAGTCACACTAACAAAGAAACATCTATCACTGAAAATTGCAAAGAATTTTGAAAAGTTTGAAGACATTAATTTTTTTTGTAACAACCTTGCATCAAGCTTCAATTAAAAACCTAAAAGCTTTCAGCATGCTGTGAACCTGATTCTGCCACATTTTCTAAAATTAAACAATGTCAAGTTTCATCAAAATCCTTCATACCATTTAAATGTTATGGAGTAGACAGGTTTATGTTAACATATGTATGGACAGACAGACAGACAACACTATAACATGATACACTTGTACATGTCAGCAGATAAATATCAGACCTCAAACTAGATCTTACATAAGAAACCTTTTTTTTATTTTTATTTAAAGAACCAGTATACAAAAATTAAGAATATTGTATGGAATACTTATTTTCCTTTCAAAGTATTTGTAACCCAAAATCAATCCAAATCAAGTTCTTGTTAGTAGCAAATGTTCTATCCAGTGTCATCCTAAACCTTCAACAAGATCTAACTAGAACCGTCTATTGAGAGCCAAATACCCCATCCCCAACATCTACAAGGGTTAAATGTTTTCCCACGTCCTTGACCTTTCCGATATGACCCTGGTTCAAGGTCATGACACACCTTTGGACCATGAAAATTATTCATGAGAAGATTTATGACAATCATTCAAAGCAATTATGAGATATGGCCTGACACAATTTTACACGGACACACAGACAGACAGACATGGTGATTCCTATATATCCCCCTCAAACTGGAGGGGGTTGATTAAGGTATAAAAATTGACATCTGAAAACCCCATTTAAAAAACAGACAGACAGACATATAGTCATATGAAAATTAAAACTTGAGAAAATAGTGGGCATATCATAAATACAATGTGTTAGTATATAATTAAGAAAAATAAAGATTTTACAGTTTTAAGTTTTATTTTCTAACATTTTACATATATTTTATTGAGAAGAAAAAGTGAATCAAGAACAGCTTCTATGTCATCCAAATACCTACAAATATTTCTGTAAATATAAGGGTAAATTCCTTGACCAAGTTTAGACTATATCTAGCTAGGATCAACTGTCATAAATGCCTTGTGTTTAAAGAGTTCACTATGATGTACAGTGACGGAATATCAACTAAATCTAGCAATGCAGCAAGAGAACAAGAACACATCTGCAGCAGTGTAGAAGATAAGAGGTATTCAAAATAATGAAACATTCCTTTATCACCTCAAAAATCTCCAACAATGTTCTAAAATATTCCACCAAACAATTAACTGTCTACCTCATTCTAGATAGTACCTCACACAATAGGCGTTGAGAAGACTATCACAGCTCTTGCTCTGTAAGATAGAGTCAGGGTTACATACCATTACCTAGACCGGTACCTGTGATAACATGCTGTATGATTATGACACTTGTATCTAGATGAAGGAAGACTTGGACCTTTGTCAATATTTTCTGTGTGAGATATCTGGAATAGCTGTGGAATGAGGTACTAAGTACTATCACGGTACTTACAAAGTCATTAATACATATTATAGAGATGTGATCAGTCCATCAATCTGATAGGTTATGTAATGTGTTAACACTTTGTTGTTATAACTCATATATTTGTGGGTATATTTATATCATACAGTATACAATAAAAACTCTGCCTCTGTCATACAGAAATGTGATGATGTTTATATACACTATAAGGGTCTCTTACAGACAATTACATATCTATCAATATAACAGAGAAGCTACCATGGACATTTAGTAATAATCAAGAGCTTCTAAAAAATAGTGTAGCTCATCCTAACACCTAGTCCATCATACCTTAACATCTAGTCTATCACACCCTAACACCTAGTCCACCACACCCTAACACCTAGTCCACCACACCCTAACACCTAGTCCATCATACCTTAACATCTAGTCTATCACACCCTAACATCTAGTCCACCACACCCTAACACCTAGTCCATCACACTCTAACACTTAGTCCACCACACCCTAACACCTAGTCCATCACACTCTAACACCTAGTTCATCACATCCTAACACCTAGTCCACCACACCCTAACACCTAGTCCATCATACCTTAACATCTAGTCTATCACACCCTAACATCTAGTCCACCACACCCTAACACCTAGTCCACCACATCCTAACACCTAGTCCACCACACCCTAAAACTTGGTCCACCACATCCTAACACCTAGTCCACCACACCCTAACACCTAGTCCACCACACCCTAACACCTAGTCCATCATACCTTAACATCTAGTCTATCACACCCTAACATCTAGTCCACCACACCCTAACACCTAGTCCATCACACTCTAACACCTAGTCCACCACACCCTAACACCTACTCTACCACACCCAACACCTAGTCCACCACACCCTAACACCTAGTCCACCACACCCAACACCTAGTCCACCACACCCTAACACCTAGTCCACCACACCCTAACACCTAGTCCATCATACCTTAACATCTAGTCTATCACACCCTAACATCTAGTCCACCACACCCTAACACCTAGTCCATCACACTCTAACACCTAGTCCACCACACCCTAACATCTAGTCCACCACATCCTAACACCTAGTTCACCACACCCTAACATCTAGTCCACCACATCCTAACACCTAGTCCATCACACTCTAACACCTAGTTCACCACACCCTAACATCTAGTCCACCACATCCTAACACCTAGTCCATCACACTCTAACATCTAGTCCACCACACCCTAACGCCCCTAACACCTAGTCTATCACATCCTAACACCTAGTCCATCACACCCTAACACCTAGTCCACCACACCCTAACACCTAGTCTATCACATCCTAACACCTAGTCTATCACACCCTAACACCTAGTCTACCACACCCAACACCTAGTCCATCATACCTTAACATCTAGTCTATCACACCCTAACATCTAGTCCACCACACCCTAACACCTAGTCCACCACACCCTAACACCCCTAACACCTAGTCCACCACACCCTAACACTTAGTCCATCATACCTTAACATCTAGTCTATCACATCCTAACACCTAGTCTATCACACCCAAACACCTAGTCCATCACACCCTAACACCTAGTCCACCACACCCTAACACTTAGTCCATCACACTTAAACACCTAGTCCACCACACCCTAACACCTAGTCCATCACACTTAAACACTTAGTCCATTAACCTTTACATCTAGTCCATCACACCCTAATAATTAGTCCATCATACCTTAACATCTAGTCCACCACATCCTAACACCTAGTCCATCATACCTTAACATCTAGTCTATCACATCCTAACACCTAGTCTATCACATCCTAACACCTAGTCTATCACACCCTAACACCTAGTCTACCACACCCAACACCTAGTCCACCACACCCTAAAACTTGGTCCACCACATCCTAACACTTAGTCCACCACACCCTAACACCTAGTCCACCACACCCTAACACCTAGTCCATCACACCCAACACTTAGTCCACCATACCTTAACACCTAGTCCACCACACCCTAACACCTAGTCCATCATACCTTAACATCTAGTCCACCACACCCTAACACCTAGTCTACCACACCCAACACCTAGTCCACCACACCCTAACACTTAGTCCACCACACCCTAACACCTAGTCTACCACATCCTAACATCTAGTCTACCACACCCAACACCTAGTCCACCACAACCTAAAACTTGGTCCACCACATCCTTACACCTAGTCCACCACACCCTAACACTTAGTCCATCATACCTGAACATCTAGTCCATGTAACGAGACCTAGGTCTTCTACATCAAATTTGGTTTCCAAATAACCCAGTTTTAAGTTTACAGACACATATATACACACATAATGATAGATGCTCTGATTTGGCCTTTGACCAGGTGAGCTAAAAATTCTTATAAAATAAAAATATGACCATATTATAACAACTTTTTGGTATCTAATCACTATCAATAACCCTAATACTTTTTATACAAATGGACTCATCAGTATCATTTCATCACCATATTATAATATTTAAAACGTGATCAAGATATACATTAAATGTACTTAAAATATATCAAGATTTCAGAATTTTTTCTGTCAGAAACTGATAGAAGCAACAATTCCCTTCATATTTGAAGATATTAACTGTTGTGAAATCACTGAAATGTATACAGATAACTGATCTGGAAGCAAAAAGTAACAATATAAAGCAGTGTTGTCAAATAAAGTATTGTATATCAATTTTTATTATCATCTATTAACTTTCACAATTATCCCCCATTATCTAACCAAAACCACTGTGTGACTATTAACTATCACGACATTGGTTGGAAGCTGAATATTCATTAGATATAATTCTAACAGGACCTGTGTTTTCCTTCATATGAAACATGAAGAAAGCAAACCACGGTATAACAAATGATATACCCATCGCTGTTCCGTTTTAATGACATACTTCCTTGCTTATCTTATGTGTCACGAACAATAGTTGTGACGTAAATTTCATTCATTAAACAATTTATTTCAATGGAGGTAATCTCAACAGCTGAATTCTTTCAATGAACCTCTTTGCAAATAAAATGTAAACTGTACTTCCAGTTTGACGTATTTATTTGAACTCCCTTCACATTCTAAAATATATTACTTGGTGGCTGGCACCTGGTGATATATTCTTCTACATATTCTATGAAATACCATGGGTAAATGTTGATCATTTCTTAAATAATACCATTTTATGTCTTCAAGAAACATGCAAAAGTTAATGCACACAAATAAAAGTAAAAAATTGTTGTTTTATTTTCTTACATAACATAACTCAATTTGTTAGTTTGTTTTTTAAAGATCAGTACTATGTCAGAAAACAGACATTCCGTAATTATGAAAGATGTATATTTTGATTCATTCAAATGTCAAATAAGATTAAAAAATGGGCCAGGGTTAACCATATGATAGACAGTATTTTTGTGGGACAAAAATTATCATTTTGGGGCCATTTATGGTACAAGGGCCCTTCTAGGTTGAACAATGTAAGTGTCCACGTTAGTTTGTATTCTGAACCATTTCTGGAACTTCCATCAATTACCCAATTTTTACACTACAGGTCACTACATGGACAATAATTTTGTATTCCCTGTTAACATTTCAGATAATTCTTTTTTAGTCTTTCACAGTTTTTATTTGATCCATGTATGTGTCTTTTACATAAATTCAATCATGTCATATCTACATGTTTATACAATACTTAAATATGTTGATTAAAATCTGGACCTAGTTGTTTGAAGCTTGATTAGCAGAAATTGAAAATGTAAATAAAATCAATATACATGTACCATTATCTAATTGATAATTTTATTACAACAGGGTTTGTACAGACATTTGGACTCTAAATTTGAGGACTTTTTAGGGTCTTTTCAGGGTCTTATTTGCAAACTTAAGGCCTAAACAGGGGGACAATTTTAGCAAAAAATATTGGTGCAAAGGCAGTTAAATCAATAAAACAATTACTTACGTGTCTATAGTAACGACACTTGAAGTGGATAAGGTTGAAGTTGGGCATTCAGGAGGGACAGGTACCTTTAAATTGCTCATTTCAATGCTACTTATTAATTTATTTATTTATTTAAATCAGTCTATTTGCAACCAATTAATATTGAACTACAGACACCCAACTGGCCAAATTCAAAGGGCTTTTTAAGGCCTTCAGGACAAATTCAAGGAATTTTTAGGGTTTGACTTGTTTTTAGAGTCTTTTTAGGGCAAACCTTAAAATTTAAGGACTTTTACAGGCCTGTACGAACCCTGTACAATGTGCTTTAGTTTGATGGAATTTTCATTCATTTTTCAACATTTAAACACCAAGTTCACAATATATCTGAAATTATGCAAATTCAAATTGATCAGGCTTTGAACAACTGACCCCTGGGAATATTTGTATGTTGTATCTGAATTTACACTAATATGTAAGACTAGTTGAATTCTATTTATTGCTGATCACTCGATGACGTGCATGTGTATGTAGAACATAGAGAAGGCAAAAAACTGATAAACTGAAGTAATTTTTGTAGCAATTTGCAACTGATGATGCAAATATTACATTCATTATGCATAAATTTAGTAAATTATAAATATTGCTACTTTATTTTATTATTTCTTACCTCAGGTGATGACCCCAGTCTCAGGTGATGTCCAATTATAAAAGTCAAATTCAGTGTTTTATAATTAGGTAAGTCTGATGTCTCTTTGATAGGTGATGCCTACAATAAAACAAATATTTGAATCATACAAAGTGGGTAGAAAAAACAACTTTATATGTAAAACATTGAGAGTTGTCTGCTGCAGCTATATTATTGATGAAATTATCATTTAATCACCCCTCTCAATGTTATATAGATTTATGCAACATGATGCATACATGTTAAAATATGTAAAATATGGTTAAAATACTGTGCATGATTTCACATGCAACACATAATTTTGTTACAACCAAAATAAATATTATTATTTTCATTTTGACATGATTAACATATGTTTTGACATAAATGGGAACAGTGTTGACAGAACACTAAGTCACATTGAATGAGATTAAACTCTAACTGTTAAAAGCAAAAATAAAAGACAAACAGTCAACAGGGTAATTTTCATATGTCTATTATTAATTAAAACCAACAACTTCTCCTCTCCGATACAGAGAGTATAAAACACTAGTGAAAGGGAGTTAAGTCTAACAGAAATACAGCACCAACAAGAAATCCATGAGCTACTGCTTACTTAGTATACCCCCGCGCTTTTAATGTATGTTAGAATACAAACAAAATGTAAGTAGATGTCTGACAGACTTGAAATTAGTACCTGCTGCATGGGACCTCATACTGAACTGGCATACAAAGTTTCAAGTGACTGTGATCAGTAAGTAGTCGCTAAGAAATCTGTTATGAAATTTTTCAACCATTGACCACAAATGTTGAAAAATAAACTCAGGACACATGAAGTAGATGTCAGGCAGATTCATTTAAGCTTATGACATATGCATTTAGTTTTTACATAAATATTTATTCCTAGTTCCAAAAAAAAGCTTGCCAAAACTTGTTAAAATTAAGTTAAGAAAAATCTTAGTTAAGGAATGATTGTGAAACCAAAATCAGAACAAGAGGCCCATGGGCCTTAACGCTCACCTGTGACCTTTGAACCCATGAGCTTCATTCAAATATCAAAATGATAATTCGGCCAATATTCTAATATACATCCCTATACAAAAAGTTTATAGTTTTTGAGATAAATAATCATCTCAGTACTTGTTTGTATCTGTGATCTTGACATTTGAACCCATGCTCTTCATTCATCTATCAAAATGACCACTGTGCCCGTACTAACAATATTCTAATATACATGCCTATACAAAAAGTTAATAGTTTTTAAGATAATTAACCATTTAGGTATTCATTCGCATCTGTGACCTTGACCTTTAAACCCATGAGCTTCATTCATATATCAAAATGATCATTAGGATAATACCTAAATAGTCTAATATACATGCCTATACAAAAAGTTCATAGTTTTTGAGATAAATAATCATTTCAGATCTTGTTCACATCTGTGACCTTGACCTTTGAACCCATAACCTTCATTCATATATCAAAATGGTTGTTAGGCTAATACCTACAATATTCTAATATACATGCATATCCAAAAAGTTAACAGTTTTCAAGATAAATAACCATTCAGGTATTCATTCACATCTGTGACCTTGACCTTTGAACCTATGACCTTCATTCATATATCAAAATGATCGTTAGGATAATACCTAAAATATTCTAATATACATGCATATCCAAAAAGTTAACAGTTTTCAAGATAAATAACCATTCAGGTATTCATTCACATCTGTGACCTTGACCTTTGAACCTATGACCTTCATTCATATATCAAAATGATCGTTAGGATAATACCTAAAATATTCTAATATACATGCATATCCAAAAAGTTAACAGTTTTCAAGATAAATAACCATTCAGGTATTCATTCACATCTGTGACCTTGACCTTTGAACCTATGACCTTCATTCATATATCAAAATGATCGTTAGGATAATACCTAAAATATTCTAATATACATGCCTATACAAAAAGTTAATAGTTTTCAAGATATATTGACAAATACATAATTTTTAGCAATTTCCCCACTCAGCACCTTACCATTTCCCCATTTTGAGCCCCATGGCTACCATTTGTGCAAATCTGAAACTAGATGACCTAAGGATGTTATATATGAAATAAATAAGGTATATGTCTTGTAGATTCAGAGGAGAAGATTTTTAAAGTTTTTCACTATTTCCCCCCTTATGGGGCCCCAAGGGGACATAACTCCTTCATTTGTGCAAATCTGAGAGGGCTTCACCCAGGCATGATGGTTACCAAGTTTCATTAAATTTGGCCCAGTGGTTTTGGAGGAGAAGATTAAAATGTAAAAAGTTTACGCACGACGGACGACGGACGACGGACGACGCACGACGCACGACGGACGAAGATGGATAGCAATAGCTCATCTGAGCTTTCAGCTCAGGTGAGCTAAAAATGGTACAATTTCCTGTTATCTTGAACATATACAATACATAAAACATTACTCAACAGGTACAAAACTTCTTTAAATATTAAGTTCAAAGGAATCAATTACTACTTCCAGCATTATACTGCATATTCTTTTAATCTAGAACTGTTGTAAGTAAATATCTTGATCAATATTTAAAACAACACTATTGATGATTTTTATACATAAACATAGCTGGCAATACTATGTATCTCTGTTGATTGAAATATGGCATTACTTGCCAGTCCAAATATACCACATCAAAATCCCAAGTTATTCTGAATTTCTTTTTTATTATTTATTTTTTTTATTACCAGCATAATTTTAAATGATTCTAGGTAACATGTTTGTGGCAGAAAAGGGTTCAAATCCTGGCTGGAATTGATCAAAACTTGGAAATAGGTATTGACTTTTATTTTGTCACACACTCAGCATTTACAATTGAAAGCCATGGGTCTATCCCGAAGACACCTTAAAAACCAATATCTGGTTTCATGGTAAGAGTGGTAGGTGTGGTATGCTAAAGAACCCTCTCTGTATAATGCCCTGAGTGCACTGTAAAGGTCAAAATGTCTGGTAATCTACCTATAGCTGGTGACAGAAATTTAGATGAAATATTAAAAAAACTGGGCCGTAAAAACCTGAATCGACCAATCATAAAAAAGTGTTTATTTTGTACATTTCATTGCTAAGCCAATTATCAAATATACTGTTAAATTCCCCAAGTATAATAACAGCTTAATGTAGAAATGTTGCCACTGAACACTGTTATATATAGAGTGGCACTGTAAAGAGAGCTAACTATGATTTCAGAATTTGATGCCTCAATATCAAATTGATTTTTTTTAAATGTTATCACTGATGAAAAATCTTGAATGTTTAAATCAACCCTCGTTTAGTGACACTGCTAAAATGTAATGTTTCTTAATAGTTTCTTACCTTTGATAATGGTGGAAAATTCATAAGTCTGTAATTATGAGCTTTTAATAATTCAATTTCCGTCTAAAAAATAATTAAAATAAATAAAGATATTTTAACAAGATAAGAGGTACATGATTTTCTGTTTAACAAATTACAGATTATAAAATGTCAACATCGTCTAGATGCCATGTAGATATCAAGATTTTAATGTCATTTTTATCAGAAGCCCATTTTACAATCCAACCTGCCTTAAAGGTCACTTCTATATGAGGGTCACTTACTTATAAATGCCAGTAGAATTTTATCCCAATTGTTCTTTTTTCATATTATTTGAACCTGTATATAAAGGTTCCCTATATATGCAGGGCTCAAAAAAATTTAACAGCTTGAAACTGCCGGATAATCAGGTGTTGTTTACTAGACACCAAGTAGTTTTAATTCTAGGTGGTTGTTTTTTTTTCAAAAATATTTTTCCTAAGTTTACACAAAACAATTTGCTCATTGAAAAAACTATCCCAGATTTGTATAACAACAGTAATATTTACATATCCCATTGTGTAAATCTATGGAATCAGAATCAGATCTCAGTTTCAGTCTTTCCTTATTTAAAATTTCTCTTCACATAAATCTAGAAAAATCTTTAAAATTTTGTTATTTTTCATGATATATAGAAAGTGAAGTGAGCTTAAGCTTATAACATGTATTCTAATTTTGTTGAAAATTTGTATTTTGAGTTCTATAAAAGATTGCTAAAATTAGCTAAACTTGAGTTAAAGAAAATCTTAGTTAAGAAATAATTGTTAAACCTGGGACTGTAATTTATTTCTAATGAGGGCATTGGTCAAACTTTCCTCAGCATGTACACATACATGTTAACGGTAAGTACCAGTAGTTTAATGGAGCTACCATTTTACTATGATAACCATGTTATATAATAACTTACAGTGATATCTCTAATATGTCCAACAGAAAAAATTCCCATAGCTTTTAGATCCTCTGGAGTTAGAAGTAACAGCCTTTTACCAGTAATGTTATTGTGGTAAAATATATCAGCATACTGAGCCAAATCATCTGTATGTCCTAAAATATAACCAAATCAAAAATAATGTTAATTTATTTTGTCAACCAGCAAAGAAATTTCTCACATAATGATGGGTTAACTTGTCAGGGTACATGGAACTAAGTTTGTAATTTGCCTGGATGAATAAATGCGACATTTAGCAGCAAATGGGAAGTAAATTGTACTTCATGGGAGTCTTGTTAAATAAACAAACATTGTAACAAAGTTTTGCAAGTTACGCAGAATACAAAATAGAAGTTAAAGAGGCCAAACTAGTGCTGCTTTGAAGGGTGAAATAACACTGGGGGCAGGGAAAAGGGAGTACAGCAAACAAACATATATTTAATGCATACACCAGAAACACTGATGGTGATTCAGAATGACATATTCTGCTACCAAATATTAATGAAAATTGTCAGAGATTCCAGTCTGATACAGATGTAATAATTTTTGACATCCAGTCAGAAGTGATCAGTGTTGGGGACTTTAGTGATAGTAAAATACTTACCATTGTTTAACTGCTGAATCCACTGATACTGAAATTATACAAATATTAGAAGTTAGAAATCAACAAGAGGCCCATGACAATTTGCATGTTAAGTACTCTCGCCTGGTAAATAATGTCTGGTTGAAATTTCATTATGCACAAATGTGATTCTGATATCAAAAAACATAAATGTGAAGTTTTTGTCATGTTTTCATTACTTATTGTGCATGATGTGAGTATTTAAATTACATTCAAAGGGAGGTAACTTTTACCAATCAACAATGAATGATGTCAGGGTGACTAACAATCAAGTTAACATTATCATATCTTTCAGATTCTTTAAAAATAGCATTTATATTTGAATGCTTAAATACTTTAAATACTGTGGCCATGAATGAAGATATAAGTCATGCAAACTAGAGTTTCCTGCTCTGATGCTATTTTGGACTAAGATAATATCTGTCTTATGATTTTCCATAATTTTATTCGCAATGATTTTAACACTTTGGAAAACGGAGGAAAACTATGATCTCTATTTGCGTAACCATCTTATCTCATCTTTACTGCAATCAAAAGCAGATCTCAACCTTGTATCAGACACTCTTGTAGCATTAAAAACTAAACAAAATTTTTACAACCAAATAAAACTTACAACATCAACTTCTCTCCAGGTGTTAACATCATAAGAATCTAGATGCTGAAATAAAACAAACAATAAATAAACAAATAAACTAATATTAGGTTACAAATACACAAATATACATTTTTCAAATTTATTTGCTGATGGTGCAGATGCTATATATTTGAAGTTTCAAGCTTCTGGGCATTTTCAGCTTGAAATGATGGATTTTTTTAAAATTTTTAGAACACTGGACATTTTTCACTGGTATTCAGAAATCATAGGATTTCAGTTTATCAAGGTTATAAACAAATTTTTAAATTTAGGAACCTGATAGATCTGCTCACTTTAGATTAGATTCTTGTTTTTACAGGGTCTGGTTTGCACTGTATATTTTACATGTACTTTCTGGAAAAATTAAACACAAACATATGGTTCATTTTCAAATCACAATCCTAAAAGCAAAAAAAAAAATTAAGTTTAACATATGAAATTCCAAAGAAGAAAAGCAGAGTGCTTGTTACATCCCAACGTGTGAAATCAAAATTGAGAATGAAAGGACCATGGAAGTCAAATAAATCCATTATAGTTTAGGTTCAGAGATGTCATACTAATCAACAATGTTGTGATGACGTCCATAAAACAATATGTGATTAAATTAAACTTACAACAACTTTGAACTGTTGTTCCAAACTTCTTTCTCTCTCTTTTAACTTCAGTTCTCGTTCTATTAATTCCTTTTCTTTAACAGATATATCTCTCTCTGCCCGTTTTAGTCTTTCCAATGTCGCTTGAATTTCTTTTCTGTTAAATAAGAATTAAAAAATTTACATTTTTACTGGTTTTGAAACATTAAATTAAGATATAAATTACAGGTTTTTTTTAAAATACTTGTTATTAGAATGTCTATATTTCTGCTGTTGTTCAAAATTAATATTTCTGAAATTGAATACTGTCGATATATGTAAATATATGAATTCCTCATTGCTTCTTTTTCAGTTAAATTTTGTCAGTGATTTAACAAAGATTGGCAAAAATTGACAGATACTTATACAAGAAATTATTGGAGAAACACATTTATAAATGTTAAAATATTCCATTGTGGATAAGCGTGGTTGCCCACAAAGTTATTGAGTTTTTTTATATGTCAAACTAAGTTAATATTAGTGACTCACTTCCATACTTCTCTGTGCTCTAAGAAAGAATTTGTCTGATCAGATAAAAAATCTGAAAAAAATATAAAACATCATTTTGAAATTTATACATTGGTAAATTGTATAAAGCATTAAACAACATGATTTTCTGTATTTAAGATTATTTGCATGTGACATATTGATTAAGCAATACATGTATATTTTTCTACATTCACAGTAATACTCAAGTCAACTTGTTTGTTCATTCTAGCCTGTTTGTCAAATAAGAGTACATCCAACCATCTTACAAAGTACATGTACTCACTCTAGTATCTCTAATGAACAGTCAACAGAGCTGAAATTACATGTTATCTTTCATTACATTTTGAAGCCTTGGTGGCTGAGTTGTGTAAAAAAAACATGGTTACAAATCACTGCCCCAGTTCAAACCCAACTCAGGACAGATTCAAGTGTGAGAAAAATTGTCAGTTTGCTTGCCAAAGCATGGTGGCTTTCTCTGGGTACTCTGTTTTCCTCCATTGTTCCAAAACTGACTACCTCTATATAAGTGAAAGAAGTTTGACTGGGGGCATAAAACAATAAAGCATTAATCCAATCATTGCATTTATCACAAATCTTAAACCTCTTTACATGTATCTTGGAAGAGTTTTCTTGTTTTGTGAAAACACAAATAGTTTTAATGTAGCCTAAATGAGTAGTAATAACTGATCATTTGTAACCTGGATTAAGTTATGCATTGCATTGGCAAAAAGTCTATAAATTTAGGGTTCATTTAACATAATCATAATGGTCAACAACATTCACACAATGTTATCCATAAATCATTGTTAATTTTTTGTTGCATTGTTTGTTTGGTTGTATAATGTTTACTATTCAAGGTTATTAAAATTTAACACTTACCATCCTTGATCATAGAGTGAAATCGTGTCAGAATGTCCCGGAAACCTGGACGTTGTTTGGGTTCTGTATCCCAGCATTCCTTCATCAACTTGGCAAAACATGGTGGACAACTACTAGGTATTGTAAGGCGCTGAAAATTAATATAAACTATCACTAATTATGTCAAATGTCAATCTGTATTAAAACTTGAGAAGTATTCTATGAATATTCAATGTTCTAAATCCAAGATAACTGCCACATGGACATCAACAAACACTTAAGTCCCCTCTGATTTCACCAGTACTGACTGGAACAAATAAAGCACTCTGGTTGGCTAAAATCAGGTATTTTAACAGATCAAATTTTAAAACCTTGTATTACCTACTTTTCATGCTTGCATAATTTTGGGAGAAGTGGGAAGCTTCTGTTATTGTGTCTGCCACAATCACCACAATGGCAAATCTGGTTATTTATTTTTTGTCAAAATCATTCTGTATGTATAAGCTTTAAGTATCCACCATAGATCCTGTCTAAAGCAAACCCATTACAATGTTTTGTAATAATAATTTGTAATTTATAGTTTCATGGTTGGTTTTTGAAAATTTTAAATCAAAATTATAGTTAGACCAGATTAATAAAGAGACACAAATATCTAGTTTCATTATACTGTTATACCTGATTTTTCCACTGCAGTAAGAAACATTATTGATCCTTTTCCATGAGAATGACTGATAAAGATAAATATTTAAATATTAAGTCATTAATACCTCTTCTCTTTCCACCACTAACCAGGCCACCTGGAAACCTTCTATACCTTTAAATGGAACCTCATGAGTCAAAAGCTCCCATAATACCTTTAAATAAAACACATGATTATAACATAGAGGAAATTCAAGTGTTTTCTTTTTAGTAATATTTATGTGTGTACTGCATGCTTCCCTGATTTCATGTATACAAAGAGTTTCTGCTGGTTGTAAGTTTTTGCACAAGTTGAGAATAGTGTAGCTATTTAACATGTTTAAGTGAAAAGAGCACCGCTGAGCGGGGAATATACACCTGTTAATGTCTATAATGTTAGCAGAAATAATAAGAGGTTAAATACTATTGGAAACGTCAATTATTGGTGATAGTCAAGATCATATATTTGACTAATTAAATATACAATTATAGCAAGAACTGTCAGAAAACAGTTCTTGTATTTTCTACATAAAGACCCATATTGGCACTTCTGTAAAATTTCATGCAGATTTTAAATTACAATTTTGCAGAAAGTTGAAACTCAACAATGGCATAAGAATATTGGTTTTTTCTCCCATACTGGACGAGAAATCCCATTGTTTTTAACAGGAAAAAATATTTCTGTCTTTACCTAGGGTAATGACGAGTTACACATACAATGATGTCACAATATGACATTGGTTGTGGTGGTAACGATTGAGATTGTAACATTATTGGTTTCTAATGTAAACAATGTGCTTTTTGTGTAGTTTTAGTCAAATTTAAAAGGCTTTAAAAAAGGAATATATTGGATATGGGAGACAAACAATCAACCTGTGTTTTGTAGTGGAGATGCAGAAATCTCAACCTTCTGGATGAGATACTTTTTTCAGACCTCAGTAAGCCTGGAAAGTAAAGAATTTCATCCCTCAGATTGAAATATCTATATCTCTGTTACAAAGCAGAGCAGGGGTAGATTCTTTTAATCTTAATTCACGGATCAATAGCTATCATCTGGTCTAAATATTGTATGTAGGACTTTAGTATAAAACTTACAACACCATAGGACCATGTGTCACATTTTTCTGATACTGGCTGACTTTGAATCACCTGCAATAAAAAAACAATAAATGAAACAGTCGCAGACCAAGAATATTATTTGAGGACATACTTTTTTGGATACATTATGGATCTGTTCATCCAATAACCATTTAGAGCAATAAGGTTTTTGATTCTTGTTGAATTATGGTCATTATTTTCCCCTTTGAATACCTCTATTGAAACTAGTCCTGAAGAAAACATTTCATATATTAACACAGCTTATAGGTTTTGTCATTGGGACATGTCCCTATGCATCTAAATCTGGTATTTGATTGGTTCATATTGGTTTACATCTGTGCAAAGTTTGACTAAAATTCATTTATAGACCTGGAAGATATGTAGCAGCACTATATTGGGACAGATGCCCAAACAAATGGGCCCACAGTCAGGCGAGGACAAAGGTCATATCTATATACCCATCCCCTTCTCATTTGCTGGAGAGGGGGTATAAAGTATAAATATATATTATCTATATCTACACTGTACAATATCATACCTCGGGTGCCATCCAAGGAAATGTACCAGCCAGGGACATCTTTGTTGTACTACCCATAAACCGGGAGGCTCCAAAATCGCAAATCTAGAAAAATAATACACAAACTTACAGTTCATATATCATGTACATGTACTACCTTACAATAAGAACAAACAACAACATAATATCATATATCTTAAAATAGAAAAGTAGAAAGGAAGTGTTTTGACATTTGTTTTATAAAAAATAAATAAAATGTTTTGAATACTTTACATGGCTCCAGACTAAAAACTTGTCTTCAAATTAGAACATTTAAAAATTTGAAAATGTTCAAATATAAGCAAATACCCAAGAGGCCAATGGACCTCATCCCAGGCAATAAATGACAGACGGCAGATAAAAGTACATTTGAATCTTTTACTCTAAGCATTGATTAGTGAATCTTAATAATCAATAACAGACACTCAACAGAATTGTTAAATATTTGGGGTAATTTTAACAAAGACAATTAATCATGAGTTATTCAGATCAACTTTACAATGAGCTATAAGATAAGACATACCTTACAAATCCAATCATGAGATATCACAACTGAAAATAGAAAATAAACATTACCATGTGTATAAACAGTAAAACCTTGTTATAATGTCCCTCATTAACTTTGTCCCCTCCAATATTTCCTTACTATTTTAAAGCCGTAAACTCAATTTCTTTTATATTTTTCATGATAATTCTACTTTGATTTACCTCCTAACCCCTTTATAATGCCATAAACAGTGGCCATGAATCAGGGTTTTACTGTAAAAAGATTCTACTTCTCCTAAGAGGGATAATTTGTCAAGTATTTGTATATATTGATTATAATATATTAGTACATTAGTACTTTGATATAGTTTATAGAGGTCCCTTGTCGTTCTTCACAGCCTACATTTGGGCTAATTAATTTCTTGTTCCAAAAGACATGATAGAGCTATAACTAAATATTTAAGATCCAGGAATTGTACAATAGTCTTTTTTTTTGGTTTTATATTATCTATTGTGACCCTCTACAGTTTGTCCACTGGATGTCCAAAATCCAAAGCCAAGATTTGTTCAAATTAAAAACAACTTGCCATAAGGATACTAGGTATGAAGTGTCTAAGGTCTAACACTTTTTGTCAAAAATTTTTTTTTAAAGATTTCCACTATTCCCCTTTTATGGGTCTCAAGGGGAGATAACCCTAACTGTGGTAATCTGAAAACCCTTCATTTCAATTTTGACTTTGTAGTTTTGTAAGAAAAGATTTAAAAATGAACAGACAAGCTATATACATATTATATACACAGTGTGTATGTACAACCCTGAGTATCAGGTCTCGTCCTTTTTTCATAGCCGTATCACTACGAGTCGTGCTTGCACGACGAGTAGTGATACAGCAACGAAAAAAGGACGAGACCTGATACTCAGGGTTGTACATACACACTGTATATATAATATGTTTATCTAACATTTCCAATTAGGTTATCTAAAATAATAAAAAAAAACAATACTTTATGTGAAAAAAAATACATTTTACCACAGAAAACCACTGAACTATGTTATGACATTTGTTCTACATTCTCCCTAATGACGTCACAATGAGAAAGTGCACGTGCACTTTACCGCCAATGTTGTATCACCACAGATTTGTGATACAAGATTCTGTATCATGCGTGTTCGATAAAACTTGTATTTCTTCAAATCAGATAGAAAAACTAGTCTAGTGTTAGATAAAACTTTCACCTGTGGAATATACAATAAAATTTATGACAATGTAAAGATAAAACAAATCTCACCATTCTTTGATTTTAAATCTCTGTGTATGATTTTCATCGGAGCTTCAGAATGGAGATAATTGATACCTGTAAATGAAAATTAGATCTAAAATATTCACAAATTTTATTATACTGAAAGTTCTGACTTCACCATTATTTTATGTTTCCATTTCTGGTAGCCAACATTGCCAATGGCTTTTAATTTCTAAGAAATTCTTTCTAAAAATTACATATTTTAGCAAATTTGTGGGGGAAAATACTGTAAAAGGGACTATTTATTCACAAAATTTGGAAATTTGTCTATTTATAAATCTAAATTCGTGGAATTTAAATTTGTAGATATTACAAATACATGTATGTGTGCTGACCAGTACGGTAAATCAATAAGTTTTTGTGTCAGTTTGCAAAATGTAACATTTCCAGTTATTCATATACAATGTACTTCTATTTGGTGTCATCAGATGACAGTTGGTGTAAATGCAAGTAAATTATACATTGTGTTAAAATTAAATATTCAAAAAGTTTTATTTTCACGTCTTGTTTCTGTCATGATTTTTCAAAAAAAAATCTCAACTTGTGTAGATTTTGTAAACTTCTAGACATTTTTAGATAAGTTGTCTTCCTTTTGTAAATTGTAATAATAATGATAAACCAAATCATAACAATGAATGAGCGTAGTTCATATATGCCCTTATATCAAGGTGGTTAGTTCTAAGATTGTAGAGGAAACCAGAGTACCTGGAGAAAACCATCAAAATTTTGTAAATAAACTGATCACCTTTCTCACTCTAAATTCTGCCTGAGTGGAATTCTAACCTAAGTAGTGAGAGGCACTGTGATCCGTTACCAAGCAGCTTAGACCATTCAGACACAAATGTACCAGGAAATAAGAAGTATGGTATAATGAC
The DNA here is from genome assembly GCA_021292105.1 of Anadara kagoshimensis. NCBI lineage: Eukaryota > Metazoa > Mollusca > Bivalvia > Arcoida > Arcidae > Anadara > Anadara kagoshimensis. The sequence continues at coordinate 14,258,106 of CM037872.1, forward strand.
ATACCTTGAGCGATCTCTGTAGCCCACTGTAGTATTTGTTTAAAGTCTAACTGATTCTCTGGTTTCTGTAGATAACTGTACAATGATCCATTCACAGCATATTCTATATATCAATGAAAAATATAAACAATTTTATAACACATGTAATATTTCACATCAAAATAATACATGTATAAGTTTTCAGTGCTCTCGCTGGGTCGTTTCAGGGTTTTGGTTTTTTCACATTCATTTTGCCAATTTTCACAATTTTGGAAATTTCAGCTATAAAAAAACTAATAAATTTGGAGATTTCTTTTTTCACAATTTTTTATGATCATGATGCTAATTTTCACAATTGCAAGCCCACCAGCCCAATTCACATACGGTTAGAAGACCCTTGGTTTTAGAGGTTTTTGGCAAGTTACATAGCCCATGATCATATACCTTTCAAAAATTTATGTTCCCCTAGTCGCAGTATATTCGTAAATCTGTTCTCATGTAAAATGATTATGATGTCATCAATTAAGCATATGCAAGTGATTGTGACGTTGAGAAATTGTTGGTTGACTTCGGAACTTTTCTCAACTTATTAAGTCCTCCCAACGATTAATCCAGAGCAGGTATGACTACGCTGGGAATTCAGTGTGTAGCCTGTCTCAACCCTAGGGTGAGACAAGGAAATCCCACATGGGTAAAAACAAGGGATTTCCATGTCACAGGTGTGAGAAATCTCTATCATATTTAACAATCTTTCAGAGGCATGCCACACTCATCAAAATTCTGTATAAAACTTTATTATATAACTAATCAATTCCATATATATGATTGTTTACAATGGTTGCATGTGACCATTTGATCTAATATGATATACCACAAATTTCTGAAGAATACTGAATATATCAAATTCTGTGTACATTATCTATTTTTGTTGAGGTTCTTACGTAAAATGATTATGACTAAAAAAGTCCATAATGGTATAGTATAAAGTTACAAACCTGTTACAAGACAGTAATTAGATTCTTGGTCCACTGCTTCATAATGATATAGTATAAAGTTACAAACCTGTTACAAGACAGTAATTCGGTTCTTGGTCCACTGCTCCATAATGGTATAGTATAAAGTTACAAACCTGTTACAAGACAGTAATTGGGTTCTTGGTCCACTGCTTCATAATGATATAGTATAAAGTTACAAACCTGTTACAAAACAGTAATTCGGTTCTTGGTCCACTGCTCCATAATGGTATAGTATAAAGTTACAAACCTGTTACAAGACAGTAATTGGGTTCTTGGTCCACTGCTCCATAATGGTATAGTATAAAGTTACAAACCTGTTACAAGACAGTAATTGGGTTCTTGGTCCACTGCTTCATAATGATATAGTATAAAGTTACAAACCTGTTACAAAACAGTAATTCGGTTCTTGGTCCACTGCTCCATAATGGTATAGTATAAAGTTACAAACCTGTTACAAGACAGTAATTGGGTTCTTGGTCCACTGCTTCATAATGATATAGTATAAAGTTACAAACCTGTTACAAAACAGTAATTCGGTTCTTGGTCCACTGCTCCATAATGGTATAGTATAAAGTTACAAACCTGTTACAAGACAGTAATTGGGTTCTTGGTCCACTGCTCCATAATGGTATAGTATAAAGTTACAAACCTGTTACAAGACAGTAATTGGGTTCTTGGTCCACTGCTCCATAATGGTATAGTATAAAGTTACAAACCTGTTACAAGACAGTAATTGGGTTCTTGGTCCACTGCTTCATAATGGTATAGTATAAAGTTACAAACCTGTTACAAGACAGTAATTGGGTTCTTGGTCCACTGCTCCATAATGGTATAGTATAAAGTTACAAACCTGTTACAAGACAGTAATTGGGTTCTTGGTCCACTGCTCCATAATGGTATAGTATAAAGTTACAAACCTGTTACAAGACAGTAATTCGGTTCTTGGTCCACTGCTCCATAATGGTATAGTATAAAGTTACAAACCTGTTACAAGACAGTAATTAGGTTCTTGGTCCACTGCTCCATAAAACTGTATAACATTTCTGTGACTTAGTATACTCAGTACTTCAGCCTATCAAATAACAAATAATGCCCCTTATTAATGTTAGATTTCAGACTCAACATCAACATTTCTAAAGTCATTTCAATTGGACTTTGACATGATATCTACAATAGCAATGTGAAATCTGTGCTATTATATGGGTCAGAATGCTGGAGACTTACCCAGACTGATTTTCAGAAATTGGCCGTATTTTATAACACCTGCCTCAGAAAGATATGCAAGATCTACTGGCCAAGAAAAATAAGTAACGAGAGGCTACATGAAATCTGTGCCCAGAAGAATATCAGAGCAGAAATAAAACAACACAGATGGCGGTGGATTGGACATGTGATGAGACAAGACAACAACAGTACCACCAGAGTCTCACTAAAATGGACAGCAGATGGGAAGAGGACGCGGGGAAGACCAAAGGAAACATGGAGGAGGACAGTAGAGAAAGAGCTGAAAGAGATGGGGATGGGGTGGAAGGAAGCGGGAAAAAAAGCAAAGGACAGACAGTTGTGGTGACAGCTGGTGGTGGCCTTATGTGCACATACGCACGAAGAGGACTAAGTAAGTAAGGGGCATGATATAGTTATGTCATGATACAATATATGTTGTGATACATTGCTCACATTATGATACAAGATATGTATCATGCAATATATGTTTCAAATAGAAATTAAACAATAAATCTCAAGTCATTAACATGCAAATATACAACAGGGTTCATACAGACATTTGGACTTCAAATTTAAGGACTTTTTAGGGTCTTATTTGCAAATTCAAGGCCAAATAAGATGGACAATTTTAGCAAAAAAAATATTAGTGAAAAGGCAATTAAATCAATTAAACGTGTCCATAGGAACAACACTTGAAGTGAAAGTTGAAGTTCAGCATTCAATTGGATCAGGTTCCTTAAAATTGCACATTTCAATGTAACATCAATTAATTATTTATTTATATCAGTCTATTTGCAACCACTTAATGTCGAAATAAAGACACCCAACTGGCTGAATTCAGGGGCTTTTTAGGGCCTTCAGGATAAATTCAAGGGCTTTTTAGGGTCAGACTTGTTTTTAGGGTCTTTTTAGGGCAAACCTCAAAATTTAAGGGCTTTTCCAGGCCTGTACGAACCCTGTACAATGATAATTGCACACAAACTTTGTTCGGTCCGACGTTTTTTCGAATCCACACTCTGTCACATGAAATTGCATCTGAAACATGGCTGAAGATGAAATATTATATTGCACTAGTTCTCTTATACAAGAACTAGTGTAACATTTATGTATTGTGATGCAGAAATGATATGTTTATATGCAACACTAGTAGGAAGTAAATGAAATTTATTTTGCTATATAAACTGGATTTATTTCTTTTTTAAACTAAAATAGTATGTGCCAATACAGTATTGTTCCACTTCTAATATTAAATTGATAATTATGTAATGAGACAGTACAAATTATACTTGTGTAGTACTTTTATTGTTTTATATAATAAATACAATGTATACTAGCACTACTTCCAGTCAAATCTAAACAGTTTACCTCTTTCTCTAACAGCAATATTTTCTTTACAGCTACTATCATGTTCATAGACTTCCATAGTGCTCTGTAAACACTTCCAAATGTTCCACCACCACATCTCTCATAAAACTCCAGATCATCAAACTCTACTTCACAAAAACCACCTGCCATCTTATCTGGTAGTTCTGTTACTACATATTAAACTGTAATATAAAAATTCAATAAAGCTGTAGAAAAAATGTTTAAAGAATATAAATATACCAACAAGATTTTTAAACCAGGGATTCTGAATTGGTGAAGCATTTTCTAAAGATGATGTTTATTTTTTTTCATTGTAAAACTGGATAATAAAGTTATTAGCTTCCAAGGTGGCTGTTTGAGTTTAGCTGACATGATAGATGTGGCCAACATAACTAGTGGTATGGTCATTAATAATAGCCATGGACAAAAAAACTCAACTAGCAACACATTTTTCAGTTTGTATTACATGCATGCTTTTGAATAATTTTTATTTTCATGGGGCAATCTGCAAAAACTGGCAAATGACAGACAAAAGTGGAAAGACTTTGTTGCTGCCCCACACGCCAGAGGGTGTAATGGGCAGTAAGTAAGTAAGTAATTACTAAAGTAAGTAACTGTATCCTGTAAAACAGATCAAAGTTTCATATTCATTATTTAACCAAGATTTATATGATTTTAGTATAAGATGACAGTTGTTGGCTGTTGTCTGGAATAAATGTTATTCAGTTACACACTTCTGTGTTCTTTTTTAAATAATGATTGTTAAGATGAATCAGACCAGGGAGATTTTTTAGGAAATGTGTATCTAATGTACTCTCATTTATTGTCAAACTTGTTTTCCAATTCCATATTGAGCCATCTTGGGTACTGGTCTTATTCAACTCTTTTTCATGTGAACTTTTTTATTTCCACTTACTTGGTGTTCTCATTTTCTTGATGTATTGTTTTAGAAATTTTATTATTTTAAGTATGTCCTTTAACATTGTTAAGCAATCCTCAATGAAATAGATTTTAGATGAAATAATCTTGTGTGTATTTACACATCTTTAAAGGGGTTAACTTTAGTAATATAAATGATGTGTTGACATTTCTATGTGTGATAAATTAAATGAAATGGTTATTGCCCTGTACGGGTCAATAACCAGTGTTATTACCACATATATAGAGGATCTTGCATGAGTGTTTATGTAATATTGAATTTATTAAACGAGTTGAATAATTTTTTATGCAACGAGCCTTGGCGAGTTGCATAAAACATTATTCAACGAGTTTAATAAATTCAATATTGCATAAACACGAATGCAAGATTCTATTTATTATATAATCCCATAAAAACGGGTTTTTCGTAGATTTAAAACTTATCTTCTCATTAAGGTATAAGAAAACAGCTGATTGACAGACACACATCAAGTTCACATAACTACGTACATGCGGCAAAAGTAATCCTACTGAAATATTAAAAGTAAACAATAGTCTGTCTTCAGGATACAAAAACAAAACAAACATTTTCAATTTAAATAATTAATGTATCTTTTTTAGAAGGAAAGTACAACTGAATTAGAATCAACAAACAGTGTCAAATGAAACAAACAACTGTGAACTAGGCCAATTGTGTGACGTCACTCTGGAATGACTTTTATGCTTTTATGACGTCACACTCATTCAATACGATTTTTATTGTATGACCGTATTACATGGATCATTGAGTAGATTATATAATAAATATTTTTTCATACATGGGCTATAAAACGTTAATAATGGCTTAAATAAAACAGTCCAGTGATAATTAAAGGAAATATACAAAAAAAAAAGTCATATTGGGTCACATTTACAACATTTTGATCAAAAATGTAAATACAGGTTTCTTTTTTTGTGACCAATTTATTAAGAAAATAAACATTAATTTTGTTAATTTTCAATTTAAAAAAATTCTGTTTAAAGTCATTTAAAAAACCAATAGTTTAATGCTTCAATTCAAATTTGTCAACAATCAAATCAGACTATATTTACTACGAAGTATGCGCAGTATGAAGCTGACCGTATGTGCTTACATACGGGGCTTTCGTAGAAAAAATATGTGGTAATAACACATTTGTTATTTCCCCGTACAGGTCAATAACATAGGCCTAAATAAAACACTCTTTGTTCATGATAATTAAGAGTGGAGAGTGAAGTTACAATGTTTTATGATCCAGTCAATTTTATTTTCAGGCGGTCAGTTCTGGGATGCTGGAGGAAACCCGAGTGCACAGAGAAAACTACCAACCTTTGGCAAGTGAACTGACAAGGTTTCTCAGACTAGGAATTTGTAGTAAGATTCAAACCTAAGTGGTAAAAGGCACTGTGATCTGCAATAATTCAGAGGGCTCTGTGATCTGCAATAGTTCAGAGGCCTTCCCCATTATTGACAGTGTCTAAAAGCATATTATCTGGCTTATCTCACTCGTGTCCTATATTAAATGACATTGCACAAATTACGCAGAAAACTTCCCATTTATCTCTAAGGGTGCATGTCCCCAGACCACGGTACAATTTTGCAATCCCCTCCCCCAACACCCACGTACAACATGATACCGTGGATTCCCACGTGTCCGTTGACCCGTTCATCATGCAAACATATGAATGAAAGACTATAAAACTTTCTAAATTCTGTCAAATTAAATTGTATAAAATTAGGAATATAGTCGGCTTACAGATTAACCATTCCAGCTGACCAGCAATAGCCTGTTGCTGTTAGGTAAGCTCGTTGGACCCAATGTAATCTTGGTGTAAAAATACTTCGTTGCTATGTACACAAACTGCAACTTACAATCGTTTCCTTAATTCAGATTTTTTAACCCGAATCTCGAATAAAAGTGCTGCGGCGTTATTCTCAACAATATGTGGTCAAACACAAGTTCCGGCTTTCCAAAAAGCTTACCTCAACAAATGCTAATTGTCATTTATTTACTGATGACCCATCGGAGTCAATAGATTTTGTAATGACATTAGAAAAAAGATAGTCGGAATATTCATTAAATTCAAATGTCATAGTTCGCTCACGATTAACTAGATCTAATGATTAATTAATTTCTCTGATAATCATGTGTCACAGTCCTGTTATATTGCGGCAGTATGAGGTACCGCGTTACTTTTTATTCAGCGTTTTGTGAAATCACCAATTTGTTTAATTTTGATATATTAATGACACTAAAATTAATTCAGTTTTGAGCAGCCAGTGTAGGTAGAAAAATAGTGAGAACTCCTAGACGGCTACACTGGGATGTGGATGTAAACTACCACGACCAAAATGTCGCGTAGACTGAGATATGACATGACGGACAAATACCGGGCAGATACCTGGAGTAAACAGGTAAAGGTTTGATTGTAAAGTTGTCAAAGAAAGGAAATTACCAGTGTGTGGAAATTGGAGCGGAACCACGCTAATTCTAGTACCAGGAACAGTAATGAGTAAGGTCATCATAGGAAGGATAACATCAGGAGTTAACAGACTGACGGACTAAAGATCAGTTCATGAATGCGCCGTGGTTTACTCATATTTTTTTTAAATTAAAAGTCTGACTAAAATTCTGACTTTTTGTATGGAAATTATACTTAAATCAAACACTTAACGATAAAAAAGTGGCAACCTTGCACAATAAAAATGTACCGCTACCTAAGTGGCAACCTTGCACAATAAAAATGTACCGCTACCTAAGTGGCAACCTTGCACAATAAAAATGTACCGCTACCTAAGTGGCAACCTTGCACAATAAAAATGTACCACTACCTAAGTGGCAACCTTGCACAATAAAAATGTACCGCTACCTAAGTGGCAACCTTGCACAATATTTAAAATGTACCGCTACCTAAGTGGCAACCTTGCGCAATAAAAATGTACCGCTACCTAAGTGGCAACCTTGCACAATAAAAATGTACCGCTACCTAAGTGGCAACCTTGCACAATAAAAATGTACCGCTACCTAAGTGGCAACCTTGCACAATAAAAATGTACCGCTACCTAAGTGGCAACCTTGCACAATATTTAAAATGTACCGCTACCTAAGTGGCAACCTTGCGCAATAAAAATGTACCGCTACCTAAGTGGCAACCTTGCACAATAAAAATGTACCGCTACCTAAGTGGCAACCTTGCACAATAAAAATGTACCGCTACCTAAGTGGCAACCTTGCACAATATTTAAAATGTACCGCTACCTAAGTGGCAACCTTGCACAATATTTAAAATGTACCGCTACCTAAGTGGCAACCTTGCACAATAAAAATGTACCGCTACCTAAGTGGCAACCTTGCACAATAAAAATGTACCGCTACCTAAGTGGCAACCTTGCACAATATTTAAAATGTACCGCTACCTAAGTGGCAACCTTGCACAATAAAAATGTACCGCTACCTAAGTGGCAACCTTGCACAATATTTAAAATGTACCGCTACCTAAGTGGCAACCTTGCACAATATTTAAAATGTACCGCTACCTAAGTGGCAACCTTGCGCAATAAAAATGTACCGCTACCTAAGTGGCAACCTTGCACAATAAAAATGTACCGGTACCTAAGTGGCAACCTTGCACAATAAAAATGTACCGCTACCTAAGTGGCAACCTTGCACAATAAAAATGTACCGCTACCTAAGTGGCAACCTTGCACAATATTTAAAATGTACCGCTACCTAAGTGGCAACCTTGCACAATATTTAAAATGTACCGCTACCTAAGTGGAAACCTTGCGCAATAAAAATGTACCGCTACCTAAGTGGCAACCTTGCACAATAAAAATGTACCGGTACCTAAGTGGCAACCTTGCACAATAAAAATGTACCGCTACCTAAGTGGCAACCTTGCACAATAAAAATGTACCGCTACCTAAGTGGCAACCTTGCACAATAAAAATGTACCGCTACCTAAGTGGCAACCTTGCACAATAAAAATGTACCGGTACCTAAGTGGCAACCTTGCACAATAAAAATGTACCGGTACCTAAGTGGCAACCTTGCACAATAAAAATGTACCGCTACCTAAGTGGCAACCTTGCACAATAAAAAAGTACCGGTACCTAAGTGGCAACCTTGCACAATAAAAATGTACCGCTACCTAAGTGGCAACCTTGCACAATAAAAATGTACCGCTACCTAAGTGGCAACCTTGCACAATAAAAATGTACCGCTACCTAAGTGGCAACCTTGCACAATAAAAATGTACCGCTACCTAAGTGGCAACCTTGCACAATAAAAATGTACCGCTACCTAAGTGGCAACCTTGCACAATAAAAATGTACCGCTACCTAAGTGGCAACCTTGCACAATAAAAAAGTACCGGTACCTAAGTGGCAACCTTGCACAATAAAAAAGTACCGCTACCTAAGTGGCAACCTTGCACAATAAAAATGTACCGCTACCTAAGTGGCAACCTTGCACAATAAAAATGTACCGGTACCTAAGTGGCAACCTTGCACAATAAAAATGTACCGCTACCTAAGTGGCAACCTTGCACAATAAAAAAGTACCGGTACCTAAGTGGCAACCTTGCACAATAAAAATGTACCGCTACCTAAGTGGCAACCTTGCACAATAAAAATGTACCGCTACCTAAGTGGCAACCTTGCACAATAAAAAAGTACCGGTACCTAAGTGGCAACCTTGCACAATAAAAATGTACCGCTACCTAAGTGGCAACCTTGCACAATAAAAATGTACCGCTACCTAAGTGGCAACCTTGCACAATAAAAATGTACCGCTACCTAAGTGGCAACCTTGCGCAATAAAGTGTACCGATCTGGACAAATAAATAAATTTGATTGGTCACCCATACGTAGCATGCAAATGCTGCACATGAACTAATAGCAAATTTACACATGTTAGTGTAAATGAACTATCCACTTACTTCACTTAATTTAGAGACCTCTGCGGCAGCTCAGTTGGCAGAGGGCTCGCTCCGTAAGTGGAAGGCCGTAGTTTCGAATCCCGACCAGATCTGACCCAAGACTTAGAAATCAGGGTAGTGACTGTTCTTTCGCCAAGCACTCGGCGGCATAACGAAATGAAAGTCGTGGTTCTTTCGGATGAGAACATAAAATAACGGAGGTCCCGTTCACGGAAGGCGTGGAACGATAAAGAACTCGCGGCTGTAAAATGCCGCCATCAGCGCAACACACAGGCAAAATTCCCGCACTTCGCTTATAGCTGGCAACATCGCGATATAAGTGAAATATTCTTGACTGGGACGTTAAACACCATAACTCAACTCACTTAATTGAGCGCAAGGTCATAAAGAGAATGATAAAGGGTGTGGCATAGTGTTAATCTTTAGCATAGGATTGTGAAGTATGGGTTCAATCCCCAATCAGGTCTGCACGTGGTGTTATTGAGCAAACCATGATTTTATCCGACATTGACTTAACCCATTGACTATATGAAAAATGACACACACATGCCCACAATCATACAACCCGTGAACACACACACACACACACACACACACACACACACACACACACACAAACTCGACATGCACTTAAAATACACATGTACACACCCTGACATAATGCAAACATAAACGTTGTGGTGCTTAACACTCACATACACACACGCGCGCGCACGTTATATTTTTCTTATAACAGCTTAAGTATGGCATATTAATGGTGACAATGAATTTTACTTGCTGAGTTGAGAGATTTAAACATCTTATTATGGCTGGTTGCGAGGCACCGTGACAACCAGTAACACCCAAACGATAAAAATATACACGATTGAGTTTAGAAATTTATAACATTTGAGGACGTTGGTAGTTTTACATCACAACAATTTCTCATCTATGTTCCGTGTGGCGGGTCTACTTTGCATACATCAAACTAGACTGTAGACTTGTATCTTGATAACAAGTTAAAACCCACAACAATAGCCACTAGGCAACTGTAGTCCAGGGGAATTGAACCCTGAACCAAAGACACCTTGTGGTGAAAGGCTAATGCCTTAACCACTAGGCAACCATGCTTAGGGAAAATGAACCCTGAACAATTAGCATCTTGTGATAAAAGGCCAATGCCTTAATCACTAGGCAACCTAGCCCAGGGGCAGATGATGGCTATTGCATGCAATAGAACACCAACTGTACAATACAAGAGAAAGAAATCAGAAAGCTTAAAGTTAGAAATAAGAATTGAGAGAGCGCCCCGTTAAGGGCGAGTGGTCGAATATCCATCACGGAAATACTCAACCACCTTCCCGTTTGACATCAGAGATTCCTCCGACACTCTACACTATTCTGTTAGGAACAGCGTGGGAAGTATTGCTGGTCATTTTGGAACAAAGTTGTGTTATATAAAGAAACCTGATTTAACATCGTTGTAGTGTCGTATAATATTTCATTTAAAATTTACTTTGTAAATACATGTTTTATTATATGTTTAATGTAGATATAAAGATAAAAAATTATATCATTTTTGTGTTAATTAATTTCATCACATTGTTGTCGGCTTAGTGAAATATCAGATAAAATACAATTAAATTTATTCTTAATTTAACCATACCACATAACTCTTCTATTACCACAAAATATGTTAAAGAATCATGAACACAGTTCCAGGTGGAAAACATGCACGACTTGCTTATACGATTAATTACCTGTAAAACTTGACCCAGAGAAATACGGACAATTAAAGAATGTGAGTTTTGTTATCTTAAAAATAAATACCCAGCTACTCGTCTTGAATGTGAAAAACGATACAAGATTGTACTTGAACCTACCCTACCCCCCCCCCCCCCCCGGTTTGTGGTAACGAATGTGTGCGTATTGAAGCTTGAAGGTTTGAATATTTGGTATCAAATGATGCAGAATTGAATATACACTTGGATTTTGAATATCTTAAAAATAAATACCCAGCTACTCGTTTTGAATGTTACGTAGATATGAAAATTGTTGGGACTATATTCGTCGTACAAGAAAATGTGCGGAGTTTTGTGGAAGTAGTGATCCATTTCTAAATTCCATAAGTAGGCAGTAACCAGCAGCTTCTCTGACAAATACCTGCCTACTAGTAGCTACTCTTGTCTAACGAGTAACTGGCTACTAGTAGCCACTTTTATCTCACAAGTAACTGCCAACTAGCAGCTAATTTTATCCCTCAAGTAACTGCCTACTAGTAGCCACTTTTATCCCACAAGTAACTGCCTACTAGTAGCCACTTTTATCCCACAAGTAACTGGCTACTTGTGGCTTCTTTTATCCCATAAGTAACTGGCTACTAGTAGCCACTTTTATCCCTCAAGTTACTGGCTACTAGTAGCTACTTTTATCTCACAAGTAACTGCCTACTAGTAGCCACTTTTATATCACAAGTAACTGCCTACTAGTAGCCACTTTTATCTCACAAGTAACTGCCTACTAGTAGCTACTTTTATCTCACAAGTAACTGCCTACTAGTAGCCACTTTTATATCATAAGTCACTGGCTACTAGTAGCCACTTTTATCCCACAAGTAACTGCCTACTAGTAGCTACTTTTATCTCACAAGTAACTGCCTACTAGTAGCCACTTTTATCTCACAAGTAACTGCCTACTAGTAGCCACTTTTATCCCACAAGTAACTGCCTATTATTAGCTACTTTTATCCCACAAGTAACTGCCTACTAGTAGCTACTTTTATCTCACAAGTAACTGCCTATTATTAGCTACTTTTATCCCACAAGTAACTGCCTATTATTAGCTACTTTTATCCCACAAGTAACTGCCTACTAGTAGCTACTTTTATCTCACAAGTAACTGCCTATTATTAGCTACTTTTATCCCACAAGTAACTGCCTATTATTAGCTACTTTTATCCCACAAGTAACTGCCTACTAGTAGCTACTTTTATCTCACAAGTAACTGCCTACTAGTAGCTACTTTTATCTCACAAGTAACTGCCTATTATTAGCTACTTTTATCCCACAAGTAACTGCCTATTATTAGCTACTTTTATCCCACAAGTAACTGCCTACTAGTAGCCACTTTTATCCCACAAGTAACTGCCTATTAGTAGCTACTTTTATCTCACAAGTAACTGCCTATTAGTAGCTACTTTTATCTCACAAGTAACTGCCTACTAGTAGCTACTTTTATCTCACAAGTAACTGCCTATTAGTAGCTACTTTTATCTCACAAGTAACTGCCTATTATTAGCTACTTTTATCTCACAAGTAACTGCCTATTAGTAGCTACTTTTATTCTCACAAGTAACTGCCTATTAGTAGCTACTTTTTATCTCACAAGTAACTGCCTATTAGTAGCTACTTTTATCCACAAGTAACTGACTATTAGTAGCTACTTTTATCTCACAAGTAACTGCCTACTAGTAGCTACTTTTATCTCACAAGTAACTGCCTATTATTAGCTACTTTTATCCCACAAGTAACTGCCTATTATTAGCTACTTTTATCCCACAAGTAACTGCCTACTAGTAGCTACTTTTATCTCACAAGTAACTGCCTATTAGTAGCTACTTTTATCTCACAAGTAACTGCCTATTAGTAGCTACTTTTATCTCACAAGTAACTGCCTACTAGTAGCTACTTTTATCTCACAAGTAACTGCCTACTAGTAGCTACTTTTATCTCACAAGTAACTGCCTATTATTAGCTACTTTTATCTCACAAGTAACTGCCTATTAGTAGCTACTTTTATCTCACAAGTAACTGCCTATTAGTAGCTACTTTTATCTCACAAGTAACTGCCTATTAGTAGCTACTTTTATCCCACAAGTAACTGCCTACTAGTAGCTACTTTTATCTCACAAGTAACTGCCTATTAGTAGCTACTTTTATCCCTCAAGTAACTGCCTACTAGTAGCTACTTTTATCTCACAAGTAACTGCCTATTAGTAGCTACTTTTGACCCAGAGAAAGGCAAACAATTAAAGAACGGATTTAAAAAAAACTCAGAGCATGAACACACACACACACACACACACACACATTGACATACACCGTGAAGACACGCACACACACTCTTATCTCGATATACACCTTGGACACACACACACACATCAACTTACCTTGACATATACTTTGCACACATACATACACAGACACACACGCACAATTCGTGCACACACAGACAGTGAAATGCACCTACAACACACACGGACACACATGCACACACTGACATATATACTTAACGTATACATAAACGTTGTGATGCTTAACACTGACACACACACACACACACACACACACACACACACTTACCTCGACATACACCTTGGACACACGCACATCATCTTACCTCGGCATACACTTTGCACGCAGACTCGCACAATCCGTGTACACACACACACAGTGAAATGCACCTACAACACACAATGACACACATGCACACACTGGCATACTTAACTGTACATAAACGTTGTGGTACTTAACACTGACACACACATATATACACACACTTACCTCGACATACACCTTGGATACACGCACTTCAGCTTACCCCGACATACACTTTGCACACATACACAAACACGCGTGCACACACAATCCATTCACACACACAAAATCCATGCACACACATGCCGTGACATGCACATAAAACACACGCGCACACAATGACATACTTAATGCAAACATAAATGTTGTGGTGCTTAACACCGACACACACACACATACACTGGCACGCGCGTGCACATGTTATGTTTTTCTTATAACAGATTAATGGTGACAATGATTTTACATGCTGAGTTTAGAGATTTAAATGGTTGAGAGGCATCGTGACAACTAGTAACACCCAAACGATGAATTATTGATAAAGAGTGTTCAGAGATTTACAACATCTGAGGATGGTTGGTTGCGGTGTATATAAATAACGGTACCGTGTCAACCGAAAACAATCATATTGATGAATTATTGATAAAGATTTATACAGGAATGAGTTCAGAGATTTACAACCTGAAAGGAAACAGATGATGAATGGTCGGTAGTTTTACATCACATCAATTTCTCAAATATGTTCCGTATGGTGCGCAACTCCTGATCTAGTTTGCATACATCATTTTAAATTAATTAAATTGGCAACGGACATGTAAACTTGTATCTTGACAACGAGTAAAACCCACGACAATAGTACAATGGCCCTTCTCATTAATCAAGTTGAACCCCGAACCATAGGTCCTTGTGATTAAAAGCTAATGCTCCTAGCCACTAGACAACTGTAGCACAGGGAAATTGAACCCTGGACCATAGGCAACTTGTGATAAAAGGCTCATGCCTTAACCACTAGGCAACCGTAGCCCAGGGGCAGATGATGGCTATTGCATGCAGCAGAACATCAACTGTACAATACAACAGAAAGAAATCAGAAAGCTAAAAGCCAGAAATATAAGAATTGAGAGAGCGCCCCGTTAAGGCCGAGTGGTCGAATATCCATCACGGAAATACTCAACCACCTTCCAGTTTGACATCGGAAACTGCTCCGACATCTACACTATCCTGTTAGGAACAGCGCGGGAAGTATTGCTGGTCATCTTCGAACAAAGTTGTGTTATATAAAGAAACCTGATTTAACTTCGTTGTGGTGTCGTATAATAATTTATTTGAAATTTACTTTGTAAATGCGTGTTTTATTATACGTTTAATGTAGATATAAAGATAAAATATAATATATTTTTGTGTTAATTGATTTCATCACATGTTGTCCACTTATTGAAATATCAGATAAAATACAATTAAATTTTTTCTTAATTTAACCATACCACATAACTCTTCTCTTACAAAAAATGTTAAAGAATGGTGAACACAGTTCCAGGTGGAAAACGTGCACGATTTACTTCTACGATTAATTACATGTACCTGTAAAACTTGACCCAGAGAAATACGGACAATTAAACAACGTGAGTTTTGTATATCTTTAAAAAATAAATACCCAAGCTACTCGTCTTGAATGTGAAAAACGATTAAAACAATGTGTACTTGAACCTACCAAATGTGTAAGTATATATATTGAAGCTTGAATGTTTGAATATTTGGTATCAAATGACGCAGAATTGAATATACTTCATTATGATAAACTCGAATTTTGAATATCTTAAAAATAAATACCCAGCGACTTTTCTTGAATGCGAAAATTGAGAAAAATTGTACTTGAACCCAACACCCCCACCCCCGGTTTTTTAAACGAATGTGAGCGTTTTGAAGCTTGTATGTTTGAATAATTGGACTCAGATGATGCAGAATTTAATATGTTTTATAATGATATACTTGAATTTTGAATATCTTAAAAATAAATACCCAGCTACTCGTTTTGAATGTTACGTAGATATGAAAATTGTTGGGACTATATTCGTCGTACAAGAAAATGTTCGGAAATATAGTGATCTATCTCTAAATTCCATAAGTAGGTAGTAATCAGCAGCTTCTACAACAAATAACTGCCTACTAATAGCTACTTTTATCCCACATGTAACTGGCTACTAACTAACTTTTCTTGTACAAGTAGCCAGTTACTAGTAGCTAAATTTTCTTATACAAATAGCCAGTTACTAGTAGCTAACTTTTCTTTTACAAGTAGCCAGTTACTAGTAGCTAACTTTTCTTATACAAGTAGCCAGTTACCCGGTACTTGTAGCTAACTTTTCGTATACAAGTAGCCAGTTACTAGTAGCTAACTTTTCTTAAACAAGTAACCAGTTACTAGTAGCTAACTTTTCTTTTACCAGTAGCCAGTTACTAGTAGCTAACTTTTGTTTTACCAGTAGTCAGTTACTAGTAGCTAACTTTTCTTATACCAGTAGCCAGTTACTAGTAGCTAACTTTTCTTATACCAGTAGCCAGTTACTAGTAGCTAACTTTTCTTTTACCAGTAGCCAGTTACTAGTAGCTAACTTTTCTTTTACCAGTAGTCAGTTACTAGTAGCTAACTTTTCTTATACCAGTAGCCAGTTACTAGTAGCTAACTTTTCTTATACAAGTAACCAGTTACTAGTAGCTAACTTTTCTTTGACCAGTAGCCAGTTACTAGTAGCTAACTTTTCTTCTACAAGTAGCCAGTTACTAGTAGCTAACTTTTCTTATACCAGTAGCCAGTTACTAGTAGCTAACTTTTCTTATACAAGTAACCAGTTACTAGTAGCTAACTTTTCTTTTACCAGTAGCCAGTTACTAGTAGCTAACTTTTCTTCTACAAGTAGCCAGTTACTAGAAGCTAACTTTACCTATCTTCTTAAAAGTACAAAAATAAGAGTATTCTCAAAATCTTAATTTACAATAATCGTATTTAAGCTTAACTGACAATTTAGCCACACAAAGCATGCGTTGTTTAAGTTTGAGTAACTGGTACTTGAACTTCAAACTTACGTTTATGACGTTCTCCCCGCTAATTTTAGGGCCTCGGTGGTCGAGTGGTCTAAGGCGTGTTTACGGGTCACAGGGCCTCTACAGCGGCGTGTTTACGGGTCACAGGGCCTCTACAGCGGCGTGTTTACGCAGGGCTTCTAACAACCTAGGTTCGAATCCCACTAAGGTCAGAACCTATACTAGTGTAAGAAAGTTTGTTAGTTGGCTTGTCGAAGGTCGGTTGTTTTCCTCTGCCATCCATGGCCACCTATAAATATTATAAAAAATCTTGACTATGGGGTGAAACTCCATTACGCCATTCACTCCGCTAGTTCTAAATAGTGTAGACAATGATGTTACCTGCAGTCTGGTGACAGTGAACCTACTCTTTGAACAACCTCATTTGCATATTCAACTCCCGAGCCAGACCAAAGGCATTGTGTTTTTAAACACAAGTGCTACCTTTTAAGGCTTAGTTCCCTTATCAATTTTGACCTCCCATTATTTCTGTTAAAAGTATAATTTGACACTATGTTAAGCGTTTATTTTATTGATAATTAGCCCGCATACGCCAATGCAATGCATGCGTGCAATAACTCGAGATGGCTTTGTCATGTGCTACTTTTAAATTTTTATAAAATAACGCATTCAAAAGTAGCACTACATTTGAATGCGTTATTTGATAAAAATTCAAAAGTAACACATGACAGCTTTTAAAATATTCTTTTCAAGTCTTTTTGATATGGCCGTATTACCAAAAATGCAAAACTGTTCTATAGATCTGAAAAAAATTACGACTTTGTTTCAGACCAATCAACAAAAGTGCAACGTGTTTTATCCACAAACAGCGTACGTTTTGTCCATGCGTAAACAGATTGGTTATTAGAATCTATTTTCGTATTTAAAAGGTCACGGTAGACCATTTTCGTTTAATTAGTTATAATTTGACCATTTTACACATGTAAAAGTTTTCAGTAAACTATGAGATCCCAAATTCTAGACCTATTATTGCCTTCCTTTTTATGAAAAGCTGAATAGAGTAATACTAACGAAAGATCCCAGTGATAATTACCGATTGATGATGGGAATGCATGAGCAGGACAGGCTTCTAATCTTTAAACGGTTGAGATTTCCTAAAATTATATACTTCCTTATTGTGTGTGTAAAGTTTAATAGGGTGATACTGAAGAAAGATCCGACTCATCCAAACCACCTCAATTTCATAATGTAAAAAAATCGCAATATTTAAAACATATTAGATTTTGTCTCCTTTAGGCATACAAGATGCTTCTAGAATTATAAATCACCTGCATTAAGCGTTTGATAGCCTAACTCTTGATACAGTGACTTTTTTTAGATGCGGTGGACTATTAACTCGACACCTAATAGAATCTACCGTGTTATAAGGCATAGAAAGGGACTTCATTAAGCGTAAGGTTTTTATGGTCTCAATTTAGATTTCACACATGGCGTGTGTCGATTGCTACACAGGCTCGATGTGCTTATCCTTCCGGAGCACCAGGCCACACTTCCTTGGCGGAAGGTCATGTGTTTAATTTAACTCAATATCCGTTTTCAAAGTTTTTACTTTTTTGTTTTTTTTTTTTGGGGGGGGGGGGTGTGATTTGGACATAAAGAAGTTAAATATGAGCCAGTGGTCAGCATGCTTTTTTCGAGTTTATGGAGCTTTACTAAGTATGTGAAGCTGCTTGTTGACATTGTTCCTCATTCAAAGTCCCATTGATGGAATGGCTACACGTGGAATGGTTTTCTGTAAGTAAGTCATCTTAGAACCAAAATCTATTTGGTCCATTAAAAACTAAAAATAACATTACAAAGTGTATGTAGGGCATGTAATATTTGAAATATAAACAGGGCTAACAAGTACACGATAGTCAGATGTAGTCTGCTTCGTTCACTCCGCATTACCAAAGTGTTCGGCAATTTGCCAAATACGAGCATCCCTAGTAACATAGAGATACAGAGCCTGTTGTATTTACGTAGATCTATAACTAAATATAACTCCAACCGTGTGATGTTTTGTTTACATTTTTTCTTTGACAAGAATCTGACTTGATTCCAAAGAACAAATTCTTAATACTGCCATGACGTAAAATCTTCTACGTTCTAACTCTGGTCTTAACAGAAATCCCGCCAAAATACTACCTAGCTATGATGATCTCATATCTTTGAGGTGTAAAGATGCTGCACAATTAGACAAAGGGGAGACATACCTGACTCATAACGGCGTATTTAGAAGTTGATAACAAAACATTTCATAGCTTGGAACTTATTACTGTGGTTTAAATACCTGAAGTTTGGTGAGTTTGTTTCCGTTATTTTAAAATTTGTTTGATTGTATCTTGTCCATGTTCATATTTATTTATTTATTTATTTATTTATTATTTATTATTATTCATTTATTTAATGTTTGCAAATACGTTCAAGACATTTTTCATCAACTTTAGAGTGTATATTGATATAACATGTTTATCAGCATTGCAGTTCAAATCCTTTGAGGTTGTGAGATTTGAAAGAAAAAAATTGCAATGTCAAGGTCAGTTATTTTACTAATTTGTACTTCCAAACACCCCAAATTAAGTCAGTTAGATAATGTATCAGGACAATGTTTGAGACAAAGGTTACAGAAGGATATATCTATATAAGACTATTACCCTATGGGTTTTTTTCATCGATCAATCAGTTATGTTGTTAAGGGGAGGTATCTTTTAGACCCCTGCAGTTATCTCGTCTATGTATTTTATTACTCTAACGCTGGGTCGAGTTGTGCTATACGTTTTCTATTTTGGTATTTTGATTGGTATACGCATTACAAAATTCCTTGTTTTAATCATATCCTGGCTAGTTTCCATGGTTTATACATGTGGCTGGTTATCAATTGAGTTATGAGGAAATACATCTGGTTAATACACAATAATAGGAAATAAACCTCCAATGTAAGCAGAACACACCACTACCCTATAACGTTCTGCTGGCAGTGCATTCCTTTATAGACTGTGTATTTAACTGGATTAACAGGAGGCTTATTGTGTGCCAATTTTGAATTTTCATGAAATACCATAATTTAAGCTAATAACAAGTTATTACTGAAATGGGATGCCGTTTCAAAAGTGCGCCCTTGGAAACGAACCCCAACTTCGAAATCCTTGCAGGATATCCCCAACCATGGACTTGATCAAATGACGAAATACCCCATGACATACCTACTTCAACCAAAGGTGGTTTCTGTGAAATTTCATAAAGATGTATTTAATAATTTTCGAGAAAAGTAGCGGACAATATGTTGGCGGAATACTTAGGATAAACACTATATGTCCCCACTTCGTTGGGGAGGGGGGGGGGCATTAAAATTAAAGTAACACATGGCGGTTCTGACATTTGTCTCCAATGTATGATGACCGATATAAACCATCAAGTGTTTCTGTTATTGTCAAGTTTCTATTGTCAGTTTTCATATTAGTCGAACCTACCTTAAAGGCCACCTCTATATAAGGACCACTTGAGTTTAAAAACCAGTTAAATGTTATCCCAACCGATCTTTATTCATGTTATTTCAACCTCTATATAAGGGCTATCTGCCCACAAAAGCCACTTGGTTTGCCTTTATAGACAGGTTTGACTGTAATTTAGAAAGTTGACAAGTGTAACTTTTTTTATTGTCACATTCCTTTATGGACATTCGTCATTGTCAGGTTTCTACGGTCAGTTTTCATATACTAGGATATCCAATGTTATTTTTAACATTTTAGAAAGCTGACAACATTCTTTACAAAACTCTTACAGGTTTCATATTAGAAAGGAATGTGACAATGAGAAAAGTAACAATAATGTTCTAAATAGTAAGAACGTTAGAGAAATGTGAAAACTAACAATAGAAACTCGACAATGACAAAACACACTTCTCTTCAACAAGAAATGTAACATGACGGCGGATCGTACCAACGTGACCTTGGTTACAAGTTACTAATTGATTTCACTGGAAATGTAAGATGAATTAAAATGATAAAGGATATTCAGTTTGCGTATTAGGTATAGCGTCCCACAAAATGACTTCACGCGCTAAAATACCATTCAACGAAATTAACAAAAATTGCCAAAACATTTTTCTTTGCCGTATTATTATTAGCTGCTTACAAATAAATTGCTGACTCATGAATACTGCAATCACAGGCTGATCAAAGTCCTCAATTTTTACGGCCGTCATCACTATATTTAGTGTCCTATCAAAAATTATCTTCCCGGAGCACCAGACCTCACTTCCCTGGTCTTGGTTTACGTGTTTAACCGCTTTTGACAGTTTTCAAAGTTTTCACCTTGCTTTTAAGTTGTTACTTGAAGATGGTTGTGTTTGATTTCTATTTTGTATTGTACATTTTCAATTACTGATTCTATGTTTAACCCTGAGTAGATTTATTAAAAAATACAGAAAAGTTAAATGAGTCAAAACGAATTAAAATACGAAAAAATATATACCGCAGTGTTTCAGACATGCAGTTATTTCTGTCTATTTTCAGATACATTCGTTATTGTCTCATTTCGCTGGTATTGCTGGCAGAGAAAACTAAAGGTATGTAACGTCAAGGTGTGGGAGCAGAATCACACTCTTGTACACGCCTTAACGGTGTCAGATGTAATAACGGTTGATTATGACGATTTTTGATTACCGTGTAAATCAGCGGTACCCTCTGACATCTCTCTTAGTAAACCCGTCACTATATGTTCAGTACATACCTGTAGAAATGTTTACACTTTACTAACTAATGTCAAATAGAACACTCATCTCGGTTCCTCGCGTTGGTTATATTTCAGTAGCGTTTCAGCAGCTGCTTTCTATCTCTTGGTAGTTTTCGGACACTATCTATCCATGTGACGCCCACTCGACAGCCACACTTTGACACTTTTTCGTTCTTTAGACAAACCTGTACTGTATCTAGAAGTGGATCACAATCGCGTGTGTATATAGATCTATACACGGATCACACAACAATCACGAGGTATAGTGTTTATATTACATTATGTTAACATGTTGCTTAGTCACTCCTACTATGTTAACAACTCGCCTGCTTTTTTTTTTTTTTTTTTTGTCCCTATGCAATGTACCTTAATACGAATCAGTTACTTATCCCGTTGTTTGAACAAGTACATCATTTGTAATTAAGCATTTGGTGCCAAAAAAACATTCAAATAATATGGTGACTGTTGTTCTCGATTGAAATTTTAAAATAAATTAACAATATGTAGCTCCAGTCCTTTATATTAAAAAAAATAATGTGCAAGACCAAGAGAATTCAAATTCGGTGTGTTGTCCATTCTATTGTCAGATGCAGGGATACAACTGAAATACCAGTCAACGTTCTATTATTATATTGTATCTATCGCAAATTCATAACTCTCCTAAATTGAGGGTAAAACCAACTGTTTAACCAAGCTGAAGATACCATTTAAACTTTCATCCTTTATATCTTCTGTAAAAATTTGAGCTGGGTCTTGGTACTTGGGCTCACATACCTTCAAGGAAAATGTGCATATCTATCAATGGTACATACGTTTTATCATTCGAGTTGGCTCATCGCTATTAGACTGAGAGCGAAACGAAATCTTTTTTCGCTTGATTTTACTGCTTTTTATGTATATACAGTTTGTCAATATTGGGAGATGTTTGTATATTGTACAATTGACAGAATGGCAAATGACATATTGGATTAATTAGATTGAAGATATAAAAAAAAGTATGTGCAAGCACAGGATTATTGGTTTATATGCACGCTACGTCACTGTTAAGTCAAACTGGATATTGATAATACATCCCCCTAAATTGTGTTTAGTAAACAGAAAAAATAACAATCCATAAAGCCAAGCGAATGAAAACTCGCGAATTTGTCTGTTCCCATATATATGTATCACTTTAACACGCAAGTACGCAGTTGTTGTTATCAAAGAGCTTTCTACCCTTAAGAAGTCAAATTAAGATTTTTTAAAACCTCTTAATTTATTTTCTGGAATTTTATGCTCACCGGGTTTCATTAAAATCCAAGTGTCAAAAAGGTATCCCAATATAATATCAATATTAATTAATTAATAGACATATAGGATGTAAAAGAACATATACATGTAGACTTGGAACAAGCTTTACCGCATAGAACATATACATGTAGACTTGGAACAAGCTATACCGCAAAGAACATATACATGTAGACTTAGAACAAGCTATACCGCAAAGAACATATACATGTAGACTTGGAACAAGCTATACCGCAAAGAACATATACATGTAGACTTGGAACAAGCTATACCGCAAAGAACATATACATGTAGACTTGGAACAAGCTATACCGCAAAGAACATATACATGTAGACTTAGAACAAGCTATACCGCATAGAACATATACATGTAGACTTAGAACAAGCTATACCGCAAAGAACATATACATGTAGACTTGGAACAAGCTATACCGCATAGAACGTATACATGTAGACTTAGAACAAGCTATACCGCAAAGAACATATACATGTAGACTTGGAACAAGCTATACCGCAAAGAACATATACATGTAGACTTGGAACAAGCTATACCGCATGAACATATACATGTAGACTTGGAACAAGCTATACCGCAAAGAACATATACATGTAGACTTGGAACAAGCTATACCGCAAAGAACATATACATGTAGACTTGGAACAAGCTATACCGCATAGAACATATACATGTAGACTTGGAACAAGCTATACCGCATAGAACATATACATGTAGACTTAGAACAAGCTATACCGCAAAGAACATATACATGTAGACTTGGAACAAGCTATACCGCAAAGAACATATACATGTAGACTTGGAACAAGCTATACCGCAAAGAACATATACATGTAGACTTGGAACAAGCTATACCGCAAAGAACATATACATGTAGACTTGGAACAAGCTATACCGCAAAGAACATATACATGTAGACTTAGAACAAGCTATACCGCAAAGAACATATACATGTAGACTTGGAACAAGCTATACCGCAAAGAACATATACATGTAGACTTGGAACAAGCTATACCGCAAAGAACATATACATGTAGACTTGGAACAAGCTATACCGCAAAGAACATATACATGTAGACTTGGAACAAGCTATACCGCAAAGAACATATACATGTAGACTTAAAACAAGCTATACCGCAAAGAACATATACATGTAGACTTGGAACAAGCTATACCGCAAAGAACATATACATGTAGACTTGGAACAAGCTATACCGCAAAGAACATATACATGTAGACTTGGAACAAGCTATACCGCATAAGAACATATACATGTAGACTTGGAACAAGCTATACCGCAAAGAACATATACATGTAGACTTAGAACAAGCTATACCGCAAAGAACATATACATGTAGACTTGGAACAAGCTATACCGCAAAGAACATATACATGTAGACTTGGAACAAGCTATACCGCAAAGAACATATACATGTAGACTTGGAACAAGCTATACCGCAAAGAACATATACATGTAGACTTGGAACAAGCTATACCGCATAGAAAAAAATCTGAATAATTTTACATGATTCTTTTCCGCCTAATATAATGTATTCAAAATAAACTGTTTTTTGTTTATGATAAACAACAATGAATGGTTACTAGTATGTTTGCCAACATTTTGTTGTTACGTTGATGTTGCGTGGGATGCGGTTTATTGACATAACAACTGTTTACAAACTATCTATTTTTAGCAAAGGCATCTCTTTACTTTTTACAATTTGATTGATTGTATTTACAACAAATATTAATAATAAATAACTAGTTTTATACTAGAGAAACTCATTCATATTAATGGTGTTCCTTTACTGACATACTGACATATTGATGTGTTAGACAGTCTTATTGCATACACATAATGTCCATGGTTTTCAGACTGTATTAGGCTGTAAAATAAGGTTGTAAAGATGTAGTGGGGGTCAAAAAGGTTTCTGTTGTAGAATATTGTAGAAGTAATTGTAGATTCAATTAATCATGTTTGTAATGCTGTAGTTTTGGGTGTAATATGGTTTCTTTTGTAATGCTGTAGTTTGGGTGCAATATGGTTTCTGTTGTAATGCTGTAGTTTGGGTGCAATATGGTTTCTGTTGTAATGCTGTAGTTTGGGTGTAATATGGTTTTGTTGTAATGCTGTAGTTTTGGGTGTATGGTTTCTGTTGTAATGCTGTAGTTTTGGGTGCAATATGGTTCTGTTGTAATGCTGTAGTTTTGGGTGCAATATGGTTTCTGTTGTAATGCTGTAGTTTTGGGTGCAATATGGTTTCTGTTGTAATGCTGTAGTTTGGGGTGTAATATGGTTTCTGTTGTAATGCTGTAGTTTTGGGTGTATATGTTTTGTTGTAATGCTGTAGTTTGGGGTGTAATATGGTTTCTATTGTAATGCTGTAGTTTGGGGTGTAATATGGTTTCTGTTGTAATGCTGTAGTTTTGGGTGTAATATGGTTTCTATTGTAATGCTGTAGTTTGGGGTGTAATATGGTTTCTGTTGTAATGCTGTAGTTTTGGATGTAATATGGTTTCTGTTGTAATGCTGTAGTTTGGGGTGTAATATGGTTTCTGTTGTAATGCTGTAGTTTTGGGTGTAATATGGTTTCTGTTGTAATGCTGTAGTTTGGGGTGTAATATGGTTTCTATTCTCGTTGCGCTTTAGATCATTAATTAATGAACCAGACAAGACGGGTAGATTCAAGAGCACCACGAGAGGTGTTTGCATTACGATACATATACCACTGTTGATAAGAACATTACGCGATACTCCGACCACTTGTCCTCATAATACTTTGTCATGAAGCAATGGCAAATGTATATATTCTGTGGGTTTTTTTAGTCTTGGTCAACTATATAATGAATTACAGTAAAATTTTGTTAACTTGTTTACTTGTAGGACACTGAATGATTCTGGAGACAATTTAAATTTGTTGTAGTATATAACCACTTGAACAAGAACATGATAAGTAAAACAGCTAATTAACAGGTGAGTACCAACGGTGGGTAATCACGTGGCTGGTGGTGATCGCGCTAACATAGAAACGAACTCGTGGAAATTGATTTGATAGCGCATGATTCGAAAATGTTCCCTAAAACAGACGTCAATTAAGTTTTCTGGCCAATTACAAACACGGTGATTGTAAGAAAGTTATATTCTAATCGTTGTTGATATGTATTGTTAAATGTTTATTCAATAATTGAATTATATTTCAATAATTTACAAACTACAATTATTTTTTATTCAATAATTGAATTATATTTCAATAATTTACAAACTACAATGTGATTGGACAGAGGGAAATGAAACTAGGTCTTGCTTTGAAAGAGTAACCAATTCTGTCGCGCTCTCATTTGCGACATTTATTTCAAAGGTCAAGGTCACAGATGGAAAAGAATGCTGATTGGTAAATACCTTGTTAAATCTGGAGAGAAGACCGTCGCCAAATCATTCAACTCAACATTCAGATATATAGATGACGTTCTGTCTCTTAACAATCCTAAATTTGAAGACTATGTAAATGTCATCTATCCTAGTGAGCACGACTGATTCCTCAAGTTCTGCTTCATATTTTCATATTTAGACTTATACCTGAATTATGACGCACACGAAAGGCTACATTTGAAACTTTATGACAAACGTGATGACTTCAATTTTTCTATTGTCAACTTTCCTTTTTTTATGCAGCAATATACCTGCTTCTCCTGTTTATGGTGTATTTGTTTCCCAATTAAAACGCTATGGTAGAGCTTGTTCCCAATACGGGGACTTTGTACAACGAAGTGGGCTGCTTGCAAATAAATTGTTGACTCGGGTATATTGCGGGCCTAGGCTTATCAAGGCCCTCAGGGGTTTTGTGGCCGTCGTCGCAGTATTGTTGATCAGTTTGATGTCTCTGTGTCCAGGATTGCCCTGGATATATTTGACGTCTAATAGTTCCATGTTCTTTCACACAATTTTGATTACACACGTGGCGGGTGTAGCTAGCTAAACAGGGAGTGCTTACCCATCCGCAACACCCGGCCTCACTTCCATGGTGGAAGTTCACGTGTCTAACCTTACTTGTCAGTTCCAAAGTTTTTACTTTGCTTCTGGATTGTGATTCGGACATGGATTAGTATGTTTGTATTTGATTATATAGAAACTATAAACATTTTGTAAAGACATTACATTGTAGGTATTGATACAACATTTTGATATATAGATGAAGGTAATGTGTTCAGAGGTCATAGATACAAAAGAATACTGAACTAAATAGTTAATTACCTGGAAAAGCTTTAAATTTGGACCATTTGTAAAGATTTTGAGATTGATTTTCAGTTTTGTGGGTTTTTAAAATAAATCTGCTAGTCATTATTTATCAGGTGAGCGCATCAGACCCAATCGGTCTCTTGTTTTTGGATCATAGCATTTTTACAGGATCTCAATCAGATCGTAATTAATGTACAATATATTTATTAGAAGAAGAATTTTAGGTGTAGCAGTTGAACTTATCGTACTGAAGCCAAAAATACGTTGCTTTAAGGTCGATTTCTCCAACAATTTTACAGTTTTAAATATGGTCATAATATAACATATATCATTACTCTTGCAATATTTTCATATTCAACTTTACCTTGGAAGCGAGCTACTTTTATTTTGGCAAAATCAACACCATTCACTTATTTTTCCTGCACACTTTAAATTTTAATGACTATCTTACAACATGTGATTTACACATATGTTCCTGATAATGACAATGATAAACCGATCAGCTGCTCTGATTGTAAACGATGTCGCTATCAAAAGAGCTTCCTATAAATTAGAACATGTTTGAAGCCTTTGTCAAAGTAAAAAAAAAAACATTAACCTTTTATATACACGATATAACGGAATTGGAGTTGTGTCCAAATTATAAAACAGCTGTTATTTCAGAGATCCTGTTAAATTGTTGTCTGTTATATTTTCAGATAAAGACATGCTTGATCAGGAGGAAGAAGATGGATTGACTTATTCTTTAGATGATATCCAGAAACTTCTTCAATGTTCTATATGCTTAGACAGATACAAACAACCTAAGTTACTACCATGTCAACATACATTTTGTCAAGAACCTTGTCTAGAAGGCCTTGTTCGTGGATATGCATTAAATTTAAAGTGTCCGGAATGTAGGGCTGAACATAGACTTCCATATAATGGTGTTGCTGGATTTCCCAATAATCTTACTATAAAAAGTTTTCTCGATTTAAGGAGAAAAAGAACGCGTAATGACAGCGGTGACGAAAGAGGTGGTGGGGCAGGCGCTGCATCAGCGGACTGTAGACAAATCGAACAACCCGTTCCTTCCACCGCGGCCGCCTCACGCTCAGGATGTGCAATTTGTACCAGAGAAACTTTTCTGGCGAAATGTTCACATTGTACACAAGTTTTATGTGAACCCTGTACTAAGTCACACATTGAACAAGTTAGAAATGATGTGTTACGTTTGGTTAGTCAATTACGACGTGGAATCCCACGTGTTTCTAATTCCCTGAGTGTTATTGACGACAAGTCTGAACAGTTAAAACAGCGAGCAGAGGTAGCTAAAGCAGACGTGACTGAAGTGATTGAACGGTTTATAATGGAGTTGAGAAGCCGTCAGAGACTACTCCATAACGAAGTAGATATGTTTTTACTCGGAGAAATACGGTCATTAACTGCTCACAAGGGAAATCTCGAAGCTGAAATCGCAAGCATATCTAACTTTTGTCAGACTGTCGAATCAACCTTTACCCAGCCTGACTCGGATGTGTCCAGTGACACTGTTGTGGCAAATAGAGAACAGTGTGTGCAATATATGGAAAGAATCAGACGATACGAAGAAGGTTCCTTCTCACTGCCTACAGAAAGGTGCCTGAGATTTCTTATGGAAGAAAATCGGCTTTCTGACGTTATTTCGAATTTTGGTGAAATTTCATCTGTTGCTAATGATGAAATAACAACGACACAAGACAACACGCCAACTGAGGAGTTCACTCCGGTGTCATCACATGAATCTACGCCTGATACTAACACCTCGAGATTACAATCAGAAACAACATCTTCACCATCACCTTGGAGAAATATAGCATCCTCGTATTTGAGAGACGAAAGCGGACTTTCGACATCATCTTATCAAACTCCTTCCTCCCCACGGTCAGTACGATCTTGGAACACTGAATACAGTTTTCCAAGAAGAAGTCTTCCATCTGCAGTCAGTGATGTTGTTACAACGCCTAGACGATCACTTCAGGAAAGACGTCGACAGCATTACTCTGATAGCAGAATTGCAGCTTTAATTGGAGGTCGGGTTTTCCTTAATGATCCTCAGTCACCTACTGCAAGTCGAAGGCGAACTGATCTCCCCCGCTCCTTTTCAATTCCAGAAGAACCATATCATTCGGACAGTGTACTGTCCCTTTCCCGGAACCGTACGTACAGTCCTGGCGATAGCTTCGGTGAAAATGATGACGAAACTCCTACACAAACAGGGGATGTTGCAAGAAATCGATCATCCGTTCGGTTTAATTTATCTGACGACGAGGAGGAGGAGACAGATTCCACTGACTCTGAGGGTGTATTACGGGAGGTAGCAAATTTTGAGGAAAATGAAAGTACTCGTATTGCTAATTCTGTCAATAATTATCCGAGCAAAGGTCGTTCTCTGATCAGGTTTGGTAAAAGGGGAAATGACACAATGGAATTCACGTGGCCGAGAGGTATTGCAATCACTAGAGAGGACAATATACTTATTGCTGACAGTAGCAACCATCGCGTTCAAATCTTTGATCAAACTGGTCATTTTTTAAGATCGTTTGGATCGTATGGACAGAGTGAAGGAGAATTTGATTGTTTAGCAGGAATATCTGTCAATAGTTTTGGACAGATAATAATTGTAGATCGTTATAATCACAGAATACAGGTCTTTGATCATCACGGACACTTTGTGTTAGCATTCGGGGAAGAAGGCTGTGACCATGGACAGTTGTTATATCCGTGGGGTGTTGCCTGTGATAGAATGGGCTTTATATATGTATGTGATAAAGAAAATCATCGCATCCAAGTGTTTCAAACCAATGGTAATTTTGTGAGAGCTTTTGGATCTCCGGGTATTGGTCCGGGCCAGTTCGAAAATCCTCATTATCTAGGCGTTAGTCATGATAGTAAAGTATACGTTACTGACAGTAATAATCACAGAATTCAGGTGTTCAGTATATATGGTGATTATTTGTTTAGTTTCGGATCAGAAGGGTCAATGCAAGGACAATTAAGATACCCAAAGGGTATTGCCATTGATCCACAAGGATTTGTGATAGTGGCTGATAGTGGTAATAACCGCGTTCAGGTTTTCCATGGAGATGGGCGATTCCATTGTATGTTTGGTGCTTATGGTAGTGAAAACGGACAATTTAAAGGTTTAGAAGGTGTTGCTCTTCTGTCGAACGGTAATATCGTAGTAAGTGATAGAGAGAACCATCGTATTCAGATTTTTTAGTATTTTTTCAATCATGGAATTATAGGATCAAGAGCCGCCATATTAAAACGTATTAATATTGATCTATCGGCTTATCACAGGTTTTTATTTTGGTCATTAAGGATTTGGCTATTGGCTACTATTATCAAATATTATAATGTTAACACAATATCGAGCACTAATTTTTGCCGTATCGACATATCAGAAACGTCATTATGTAAAAATTATAATCACACCGAATCATAGTCTTAGTACTTTTGCCGATCTTTTTCAACTTATGTATTTTTAATCAGTTTTTGTCTTTCTATCATCTATGAATATCGCTTCTGAAGTATCATTGTCGTCTTACAAAAGGAATATCAGAGACCGTTATTGATTACTACCTGGCGCACAAGAAATTAACCTCGGAGATTTAGGTGATATTTTTACTGTCATAGCTAAAGAAATGTTTATCCGTTATGACATAAAAATTAACACAATAGTTTCAGTCATATTTATCTAACATTAGACTAGTTTTTCTGTCTGATTTTTGGCAAAATACAAGTTTTATCGAACACGCATGATACAGAATCTTTTATCACATATCCATTTAATCTTACTATAGCAATACACTGTTTTTTCCAGCTATGTGATATGGAAGTCTGTATCACACGCGTGTGTGATACAACATTCCGTATCACCATAGTAGCCGGAACTCCTTTTAGGGGAAATCCCTTTTCCGACAACAATAATATGACGTCATTATGTGATACGTAATGACAAAACTAATATGACGTCAATATGTGATACATACGTCATGTTAAGTTGGGAGAATTTACTCGAGTTGGGAGAATCGCGGACGATGTTAAATAATTTTGTAAAATCAATGTTTGTTTTTTAATTTTTTCCAGTGTTTACGATGGTATTAGTAAAATGTTAACCAATGATGCGTAAACGAAGAGTTATCTGTTGTATTTAATTACTCCTTTAGCAGTTTTTCCAGTCAGGTATCAGATTTTTCGAATCAGATCAAAAATCAATATGAAATACTGAGTTGATTGTGAATTCTTTGACAGATTAAGCCAAAGAAAGCTTTTCATTTAGTTTGGTAGGGTATGTGATAAATACAAAACCACACATAAGTGGTTTTCTGACGTAGCTTGATCGCACTCGTTTATTGTGCGAACGCATACATTACACTCGTGCGCAGAGCGCACTCGTGTAATGTATCCGTCCGCACAATAAACTCGTGCGATCAGCTACGTCAGAAAACCACATATGAGTGGTTTTGCGTATGTATCTCCACACTGTGGTGATACAACATTGGCGGTAAAGTACACGTGCACTTTCTCATTATGACGTCATTTGGGAATCTCCGATTTATCAAATGTAAATAATGACGTCATTACTACAGAACATATGTCATAACATAGTTCAGTGGTTTTCTATGGTAAAATGTATTTTTTTTCATATAAAGAATTGTGTTTTATCATTTTAAATAACCTGATTGGAAATGTTAGATAAAAATATCATATACACAGTGTGTATGTACAACCCTTCGTATAATGAGGGTTGTACATACACACTGTGTATATAATATGTATGTATCACGTTACAAGCAGATGCATTTAAGCGGCATACAAAACTCTATACTGAGGGATTGCAAACTTAAAATTAGTCTCACAATAACGTTCAGCCATTTTGTGTTGTAAGGAGGAAATGCCAAAACAGTATCATCACAAAGTATACATTATTATTTGTTTATTCGTTTAGTTCTTCCAGGAAATTTGTTTTGAAATGTAAAATTGATCATAGTTGAATTTTTTTCTTAGTTTTTTTTTTAGTTTAAGAAAATGCATGATAAATTTTATTACATAGGAAAATCGATTCACGCATTTAGAAGTTATGTAATGAATTTTACATATTTGTTTTAAGAAATCAGATTGTAAAACATAATATCACGAGTAAAACTTAGAAATTAAATCTATTTTTATTATATGTAAATATGCAATGTTTGATCCCCGAAAAAAATGTGACACCGCAATTAGACCCATAAGTATTATAGGTTAAATACTCACAAAAATTAAACTCATTAAATATTTTACTAGTGGTGGTCTAATATCTGGTGCTGCAAAATTAAAATAGGTTTAGTAATGTTATATAATTACCGGTTTATATATCGTATAGGTTTAGTAATGTTATATAATTACCGGTTTATATATCGTATAGGTTTAGTAATGTTATACAATTACCGGTTTATATATCGTATAGGTTTAGTAATGTTATATAATTACCGGTTTATATATCGTATAGGTTTAGTAATGTTATATAATTACCGGTTTATATATCGTATAGGTTTAGTAATGTTATATAATTACCGGTTTATATATCGTATAGGTTTAGTAATGTTATATAATTACCGGTTTATATATCGTATAGGTTTAGTAATGTTATATAATTACCGGTTTATATATCGGTTTTTTTTCACATTGTTCCTTAATCAATGTATATTCGAACTGTTTCAAGTTTACCGTCTGTTTTGCTAATATTAGAACAGATGACCACAGTTTGTTTGAATATAAATGGATATATACTTTTCACAGTCGGTACACACAAAATATATGTTGGTTGGGGAAAAGGACTTAACAGTTACATATTATGCTGTATAATTTTACAGCACTAGACGGCCGTTTCGGAATACAATTCCTCATCGGTAGTGTTTGGACCAAAATTATGAAACCAAAATTATTTTGAAGATGGTGAAAAGCTACCCAAAGGACCAAAATATATTTTACCAAATTAAGCTAAGGAAATACTTTGCATGAGGGAGTATACCTTAGTGTTTGAGAAATTTCTTTTAACTTGCAGGAAATTTAGACAATTAAAGTATATATCTGACAATAATACGAAATTGTTGCCTACGTATACTGAGTTGGAGTAGGAATAAAAATTATGGAAATATTATGAAAATTAACCCCTAGTTTAACATACTTTACGTTAAAACGTGTTATAGTAGTCTCCAATGGTTTAAAAACTACTATCTCTGTCGACTTTTTTCAGACGCTTTAGACACCATTTGCGACATTTTTACCAGTATGTTCTATCACATAAAAGATTTAGATCTGGCAATATCCCATCTTAATAGCCATCGTTTTCAGAATTGAAGAGATAGTAGAAGTCTGAAGTGGTACAGGTTAATTATGCCATACATTTATCAGCTTATTAGTATATGAACTGTTATACTGAAAATACACTGGAGTTTAATTAAATAAAGCTTTACTTAAACTATACAGATGAAATAAATTTGAAAATCTTGAAAATTCAGAGGGAGCAGAACCCGCAAGGAACATTTTAATGGTAAAATATTCAACCTAAAAGTACAGTAGTAGAGAGTTAAATTTCACCAGGAGGCAAAGTATCAATTAAAACAACATATGTATAGAGTTTAATTTAAAACCTTTCAACCTTTTTAAATTAAATATGATGTTAGTCTTTGTCTAAGAGACTTGTATATTACCTTAAATTGCTCTTCACAAATAGGTTGTAAATGTTAAGAAAACCAATATCAGTAACCTTGACCTAATGATCTGAAAATCTAACGAGCGAGATCCTGACATTAGCAACCTCTTAACCAAGTTTCATTAAAAAGTACCAAATCACAATTCCAAAAGCAAATGCATTTCAATCAAAGTTTTCTATTTAGAATATCATTGACCGTAACTATTAATCTTTAACAATTAGCCACAAACATGCAGATCCGTGTTCAAATCACAATCCCGCTTTAAACAACTGACAAATGATATCATACAGGTGAACTTCCACCTGAAGGGGAAGAATCTGTTTCTAGCTAGGTACACATGTGAAATTGAAAATGAAAGGAACACGGGATTATAAAATGTCAAGTAGATCCAGACACATTATTCTCATCAACAGTATTGTGATAACGACCATAAGTCCTTTTCAGGGCCCTGATAAGCCCACGCTTTTAATATGTCAACAATTTACTTCTAAGCAGCTTTGTTACAACGCATTTGGTAACAAAAACGCATTTGGTAACAAAAATTTTAACATCTTCTAGAAATAGAATACACAGCATCAGTATATCAGTCGGAGTTGTTGATATGACAAATAGTTGATATCTGATGAGATATCACCAAAAACAAAAAGATATCCAAATTTCCCGAAAACGCATTTGGTAACAAAAGTATGTTGAACCTGAAACGCATTTGGTAACAAAAATTTAAACAACTTCTAGAAATAGAATACACGGTATCTGAGTGTCAGTCGGAGTTGTAGATATGACAAATAGTAGATATCTGATGAGATATCACCAAAATGTAACAGATATCCTACTTTTCCCTAAAACGCATTTGGTAACAAAAGTATGTTGAACCTGAAACGCATTTGGTAACAAAAATTTAAACAACTTCTAGAAACAGAATACACGGTTTCTGAGTGTCAGTCGGAGTTGTAGATATGACAAATAGTAGATATCTGATGAGATATCACCAAAATGTAACAGATATCCTACTTTTCCCTAAAACGCATTTGGTAACAAAAGTATGTTGAACCTGAAACGCATTTGGTAACAAAAATTTAAACAACTTCTAGAAATAGAATACACGGTATCTGAGTGTCAGTCGGAGTTGTAGATATGACAAATAGTAGATATCTGATGAGATATCACCAAAATGTAACAGATATCCTACTTTTCCCTAAAACGCATTTGGTAACAAAAGTATGTTGAACCTGAAACGCATTTGGTAACAAAAATTTAAACAACTTCTAGAAACAGAATACACGGTTTCTGAGTGTCAGTCGGAGTTGTAGATATGACAAATAGTAGATATCTGATGAGATATCACCAAAATGTAACAGATATCCTACTTTTCCCTAAAACGCATTTGGTAACAAAAGTATGTTGAACCTGAAACGCATTTGGTAACAAAAATTTAAACAACTTCTAGAAACAGAATACACGGTTTCTGAGTGTCAGTCGGAGTTGTAGATATGACAAATAGTAGATATCTGATGAGATATCACCAAAATGTAACAGATATCCTACTTTTCCCTAAAACGCATTTGGTAACAAAAGTATGTTGAACCTGAAACGCATTTGGTAACAAAAATGTAAACAACTTCTAGAAACAGAATACATGTACACGGTTTCTGAGTGTCAGTCAGAGTTGTAGATATGACAAATAGTAGATATCTGATGAGATATCACCAAAATGTAACAGATATCCTACTTTTCCCTAAAACGCATTTGGTAACAAAAGTATGTTGAACCTGAAACGCATTTGGTAACAAAATTTAAACAACTTCTAGAAAGAATACACGGTTTCTGAGTGTCAGTCGGAGTTGTAGATATGACAAATAGTAGATATCTGATGAGATATCACCAAAATGTAACAGATATCCTACTTTTCCCTAAAACGCATTTGGTAACAAAAGTATGTTGAACCTGAAACGCATTTGGTAACAAAAATTTAAACAACTTCTAGAAACAGAATACACGGTTTCTGAGTGTCAGTCGGAGTTGTAGATATGACAAATAGTAGATATCTGATGAGATATCACCAAAATGTAACAGATATCCTACTTTTCCCTAAAACGCATTTGGTAACAAAAGTATGTTGAACCTGAAACGCATTTGGTAACAAAATTTAAACAACTTCTAGAAACAGAATACACGGTTTCTGAGTGTCAGTCGGATTTGTTGATATGACAAATAGTAGATATCTGATGAGATATCACCAAAAACAAAAAGATATCCAAATTTTCCCGAAAACGCATTTGGTAACAAAAGTATGTTGAACCTGAAACGCATTTGGTAACAAAAATTTAAACAACTTCTAGAAACAGAATACACGGTTTCTGAGTGTCAGTCGGAGTTGTAGATATGACAAATAGTAGATATCTGATGAGATATCATAAAAAAGAGATATCCAAATTTTCCCGAAAACGCATTTGGTAACAAAAGTATGTTCAACGTGAAACGCATTTGGTAACAAAATTGAAACAACTTCTAGAAATAGAATACACGGTATCTGAGTGTCAGTCGGAGTTGTAGATATGACAAATAGTAGATATCTGATGAGATATCACCAAAAACAAAGAGATATCCAAAT
Source organism: Anadara kagoshimensis (assembly GCA_021292105.1). Lineage (NCBI taxonomy): Eukaryota > Metazoa > Mollusca > Bivalvia > Arcoida > Arcidae > Anadara > Anadara kagoshimensis. Next base: position 14,294,607 of record CM037872.1, read on the forward strand.
TTTTTCCGAAAACGCATTTGGTAACAAAAGTATGTTCAACGTAAAACGCATTTGGTAACAAAATTGAAACAACTTCTAGAAACAGAATACACGGTATCTGAGTGTCAGTCGGAGTTGTAGATATGACAAATAGTTGATATCTGATGAGATATCATCAAAAACAAAGAGATATCCATCTATTCCCGACTTTAATCTTTAATCCTGACTCCATTATAGGAAACATCAAAATTGAAATTAAAAAAAAAACATTTCAAAATCTTTACATATAGACAAGACATAACAATTTAAGGCTTAAATTGCAAGGTAGGTCATGACATTGACCTTTGATCTTAGGTATATCTTCTTGCAAGCCTAGGAAAAAAGTCTTATGACGTCATCACAGTATTGTTGATAAGTTTGATGTCTCTGTGTTCAGAATTGCCAGGGATATTTTGACATCTCATAGTTCCATGTTCCCACACAATTTTGATTACAAAAGTGGCGGATGTAGCTAGCTAAACAGGAGGTGCTTACCCTTGCGAAGCACCCAACCTCACTTCCCTGGTGGAAGTTCACGTGTCTAACCTGACTTGTAAGTTCCAAAGTTTTTACTTTGCTTCTGGATTGTGATTTGGACATGGACGAATATGTTTGTTATTGATTCTTTGAAATATTACCAATTATAAGCTAAAATAGAAACAAAAGCACACATACCAAGCAAAGCCATTACCTTGACCCAGTTTTGAAGATATAGCAAGATTAAGCTTATTTCATAAATACTGTCTTGACCATGACCTTGGCTTTATGTAGAAAAACAGTGCTTTAAAACATCAAAATTAAATCTATATTGAAGCAATTAAAAATAGTTGAAATGGTAGTAAAAGATCTAAGATTAGGCCATGGCATTGACATCTTACTTCGACCCATTTTGAGGGTCATTTCAACAGAAAGTAAAAATTGAAAACCTGATGCAAACTGTCATAATTGGAAGCCATTTTACGAAATTCACACAAAGACGAGGTACCCATTTTTCTACCGAGGTTGATGCAACATGATATTTTACCATTATCGGTTACGAAGAGAAAATGTTTTTGCTCCTTAGACGACCTTGTCCTAGTTATGGTAACCGTGGCAATACCACGAATAAATCTGAACTACACCAGCCTATATATACTTCAGAGCGAATATCATTGATATCTGATCAGTTGTTTCTGAAGAGAAATCAAAATTGGTTGTCTAAGATGTTATTCCGATTAAATGATTAACGAAAACATATTAAGTCATTTGTACATTTCATTTGTATGTTGCAAAAACGTGCTTTTGTGTTATTTCCCTGTTGTACTGTCAAAAGTATTGAAATGTTCCCACTCACGCGGTATCGACTACAGTACGTCTGTTGACGTTTTCGAGAGATCGTTCTCTCAATTGGGTTTCCAACCATTCATTTAAGCCCTAATATGAGGTTCCTTGGGTTGTAAGTGTACGTCGCTTGCGCCGGACGTTTGGGTCACATAGTGGAGTATTGTTTCAAGTAAAACAAGTTAGTTTTGTCCGGGTCAGAACGTCGATGGGAATTACGCATGGTTGAGATTACGTGAAACAGGAAATAAATGGTTCGAAATCCGAAATATTGGTTGGCGCCAATAAAATGTTCTCATGAATATTTTTTTTATTTTTCAAACCTTGTGCTCCAATGATTTAATTCATATTTGATTTACTAGTATAAGTGTACATTACAAGTTCGTAAATTCCACTAGGTTTTGTTGCTTCTCATTGTTTATTAGAGTTTTGTTATTTGTCGATAATTCGTACCATCATTTTGTGTTTTGTGAATGTTCCATGCAACATTTAAGCAATTAAGTGGCATTTGCTCTCAAAAATTATAATTGTCCAGTATTTTTATGGCTTCTTGTTTAATTTGATTTTAGTGTGTAGATTATATCAGGAAGGTGCATGTGATAGTTTAAATCAAAACCATTTTGATTGACGGCAAATATGTCTGTAAATAATACAAAAAATAAGTGAAGTTATAAATGACATACATGTATAAATAAGAAATGACATTACACATACGAAAATGAATAATAAGCAAAATAATTATGGTCAGTGTGTGTGTGTGTGTGTGTGTGTGTGTGTGTGTTTGTGTGTGTGTTTTGTTTTTTAACATTCTTTCAAAACATGACTATAACGTGTACATAATGTACAAATTATAATTTTATAAGATTATTTTTGTTATAACCGGTTAGATAACATAATCATAACGTGTATCTTGAACTAGTAAGGGCTAACACATCTTTACTCATCACTATAATAATAATAATGATAATATTACAAACACCATTCCAATTCTTAACAAAAGTTTAACCATTACTGATTAAACATTTTACTCAGCTTATCTGAATAAAAGCTTAAAAAATTATGTAAATAGCCCGTCAACCAGGACCGTACTTAAACAAAATTGACATTCCCTTTTCTTAAACTTGATTTGCAAAACATCACTGCGATCTTTTTTTGTAGTCTTACAGAAAAGTTAGCTTTTCCAATAATATTGGGAAAATACAATGTATATGACAACTAATTCCAGCTCGTATATAACTGCCTACACGATATGCATAGAAAAACTGGACACAGAACAGCATAAAAAGAAACAAAACATGTAGATTTTGTTAAAAATGTTTCCAAACTTCCGATTCAGAGAATGTTTTGACAGTACGACAGGGAAATAACACAAAAGCGCGTATTGTTTTTTTGTATTTATTTTTTTTTATTTTTTGCAACATACAAATGAAATGTACAAATGACTTCAATAAGTTTTCGTTAATCATTTAATCGGAATAACATCTTTGACACCCAATTTTGACTTCTCTTCTAAAACAACTGAACAGATATCATTTAATTTGTTCTGAAGTATATATAGGCTGGTGTAGTTCAGATTTATTCGTTGTATTGCCACGGTTACCATAACTAGGACAAGGTCGTCTAAGGAGCAAAACATTTTCTCTCCGTAACCGATAATGGAAAAATATCATGTTGCATTAACCTCTGAAGGTTTTACCCTTTAGAAATATTCGGTAGAAAAATGGGTACCTCGTCTTAGTGTGAATTTCGTAAAATGGCTTCCAATTATGACAGTTTGCATCAGGTTTTCAATTTTTACTTTCTGTTGAAATGACCCTCAAAATGGGTCGAAGTAAGATGTCAATGCCATGGCCTAATCCTGGATCTTTTACTACCATTTCAACTATTTTTAATTGCTTCAATATAGATTTAATTTTGATGTTTTAAAGCACTGTTTTTCTACATAAAGCCAAGGTCATGGTCAAGACAGTATTTATGAAATAAGCTTAATCTTGCTATATCTTCAAAACTGGGTCAAGGTAATGGCTTTGCTTGGTATGTGTGCTTTTGTTTCTATTTTAGCTTATAATTGGGAATATTTCAAAGAATCAAAATCAAACATACTCATCCATGTCCAAATCACATCAGACATCAAACTTATCAACAATACTGTGATGACATCATAAGACTTTTTGAGGGCCTTTATAAGCCTAGGCTTGCAAGAAGATATACCTAAGATCAAAGGTCAATGTCATGACCTACCTTGCCATTTAAGCCTTAAATTGTTATGTCTTGTCTATATGTAAAGATTTTGAAATGTTTTTTTTAATTTCAATTTTGATGTTTCCTATAATGGAGTCAGGATTAAAGGTTAAAGTCGGGAAAAGTTGGATATCTCTTTGTTTTTGATGATATACCTAAGATCAAAGGTCAATGTCATGACCTACCTTGCCATTTAAGCCTTAAATTGTTATGTCTTGTCTATATGTTAAGATTTTGAAATGTTTTTTTTTTAATTTCAATTTTGATGTTTCCTATAATGGAGTCAGGATTAAAGGTTAAAGTCGGGAAAAGTTGGATATCTCTTTGTTTTTGATGATATACCTAAGATCAAAGGTCAATGTCATGACCTACCTTGCCATTTAAGCCTTAAATTGTTATGTCTTGTCTATATGTAAAGATTTTGAAATGTTTTGTTTTTATATTTCAATTTTGATGTTTCCTATATTGGAGTCAGGATTAAAGGTTAAAGTCGGGAAAAGTTTGATATCTCATTGTTTTTGATGATATCTCATCAGATATCAACTATTTCTCATATCTACAACTCCGACTGACACTCAGGTACCGTGTATTCTATTTCTAGAAGTTGTTTCAATTTTGTTACCAAATGCGTTTTACGTTGAACATACTTTTGTTACCAAATGCGTTTTCGGGAAAATTTGGATATCTCTTTGTTTTTGGTGATATCTCATCAGATATTTACTATTTGCCATATCTACAACTCCGACTGACACTCAGATACCGTGTATGCTATTTCTAGAAGTTGTTTAAATTTTTGTTACCAAATGCGTTTCAGGTTCAACATACTTTTGTTACCAAATGCGTTTTAGGGAAAAGTAGGATATCTGTTACATTTTGGTGATATCTCATCAGATATCTACTATTTGTCATATCTATAACTCCGACTGACACTCAGAAACCGTGTATTCTGTTTCTAGAAGTTGTTTAAATTTTTGTTACCAAATGCGTTTCAGGTTCAACATACTTTTGTTACCAAATGCGTTTTAGGGAAAAGTAGGATATCTGTTACATTTTGGTGATATCTCATCAGATATCTACTATTTGTCATATCTACAACTCCGACTGACACTCAGAAACCGTGTATTCTGTTTCTAGAAGTTGTTTAAATTTTTGACCAAATGCGTTTCAGGTTCAACATACTTTTGTTACCAAATGCGTTTTAGGGAAAAGTAGGATATCTGTTACATTTTGGTGATATCTCATCAGATATCTACTATTTGTCATATCTACAACTCCGACTGACACTCAGAACCCGTGTATTCGTATTCTGTTTCTAGAAGTTGTTTAAATTTTTGTTACCAAATGCGTTTCAGATTCAACATACTTTTGTTACCAAATGCGTTTTCGGGAAAATTTGGATATCTTTTTGTTTTTAGTGATATCTCATCAGATATCTACTATTTGTCATATCAACAACTCCGACTGACACTCAGAAACCGTGTATTCTGTTTCTAGAAGTTGTTTAAATTTTTGTTACCAAATGCGTTTCAGGTTCAACATACTTTTGTTACCAAATGCGTTTTCGGGAAAATTTGGATATCTCTTTGTTTTTGGTGAAATCTCATCAGATATTTACTATTTGTCATATCTACAACTCCGACTGACACTCAGATACCGTGTATGCTATTTCTAGAAGTTGTTTAAATTTTTGTTACCAAATGCGTTTTACGTTGAACATACTTTTGTTACCAAATGCGTTTTCGGGAAAATTTGGATATCTCTTTGTTTTTGGTGATATCTCATCAGATATCTACTATTTGCCATATCAACAACTCCGACTGACACTCAGATACCGTGTATGCTATTTCTAGAAGTTGTTTAAATTTTTGTTACCAAATGCGTTTCAGGTTCAACATACTTTTGTTACCAAATGCGTTTTAGGGAAAAGTAGGATATCTGTTACATTTTGGTGATATCTCATCAGATATCTACTATTTGTCATATCTACAACTCCGACTGACACTCAGAAACCGTGTATTCTGTTTCTAGAAGTTGTTTAAATTTTTGTTACCAAATGCGTTTTACGTTGAACATACTTTTGTTACCAAATGCGTTTTCGGGAAAATTTGGATATCTCTTTGTTTTTGGTGAAATCTCATCAGATATTTACTATTTGTCATATCTACAACTCCGACTGACACTCAGAAACCGTGTATTCTGTTTCTAGAAGTTGTTTAAATTTTTGTTACCAAATGCGTTTCAGGTTCAACATACTTTTGTTACCAAATGCGTTTTAGGGAAAAGTAGGATATCTGTTACATTTTGGTGATATCTCATCAGATATCTACTATTTGTCATATCTACAACTCCGACTGACACTCAGAAACCGTGTATTCGTATTCTGTTTCTAGAAGTTGTTTAAATTTTTGTTACCAAATGCGTTTCAGATTCAACATACTTTTGTTACCAAATGCGTTTTCGGGAAAATTTGGATATCTTTTTGTTTTTAGTGATATCTCATCAGATATCTACTATTTGTCATATCAACAACTCCGACTGACACTCAGAAACCGTGTATTCTGTTTCTAGAAGTTGTTTAAATTTTTGTTACCAAATGCGTTTCAGGTTCAACATACTTTTGTTACCAAATGCGTTTTAGGGAAAAGTAGGATATCTGTTACATTTTGGTGATATCTCATCAGATATCTACTATTTGTCATATCTACAACTCCGACTGACACTCAGAAACCGTGTATTCTGTTTCTAGAAGTTGTTTAAATTTTTGTTACCAAATGCGTTTTACGTTGAACATACTTTTGTTACCAAATGCGTTTTCGGGAAAATTTGGATATCTCTTTGTTTTTGGTGAAATCTCATCAGATATTTACTATTTGTCATATCTACAACTCCGACTGACACTCAGATACCGTGTATGCTATTTCTAGAAGTTGTTTAAATTTTTGTTACCAAATGCGTTTTACGTTGAACATACTTTTGTTACCAAATGCGTTTTCGGGAAAATTTTGATATCTCTTTGTTTTTGGTGATATCTCATCAGATATCTACTATTTGTCATATCAACAACTCCGACTGACACTCAGATACCGTGTATGCTATTTCTAGAAGTTGTTTAAATTTTTGTTACCAAATGCGTTTCAGGTTCAACATACTTTTGTTACCAAATGCGTTTTAGGGAAAAGTAGGATATCTGTTACATTTTGGTGATATCTCATCAGATATCTACTATTTGTCATATCTACAACTCCGACTGACACTCAGAAACCGTGTATTCTGTTTCTAGAAGTTGTTTAAATTTTTGTTACCAAATGCGTTTCAGGTTCAACATACTTTTGTTACCAAATGCGTTTTAGGGAAAAGTAGGATATCTGTTACATTTTGGTGATATCTCATCAGATATCTACTATTTGTCATATCTACAACTCCGACTGACACTCAGAAACCGTGTATTCTGTTTCTAGAAGTTGTTTAAATTTTTGTTACCAAATGCGTTTCAGGTTCAACATACTTTTGTTAGCAAATGCGTTTTAGGGAAAAGTAGGATATCTGTTACATTTTGGTGATATCTCATCAGATATCTACTATTTGTCATATCTACAACTCCGACTGACACTCAGAAACCGTGTATTCTGTTTCTAGAAGTTGTTTAAATTTTTGTTACCAAATGCGTTTCAGGTTCAACATACTTTTGTTACCAAATGCGTTTTAGGGAAAAGTAGGATATCTGTTACATTTTGGTGATATCTCATCAGATATCTACTATTTGTCATATCTACAACTCCGACTGACACTCAGAAACCGTGTATTCTGTTTCTAGAAGTTGTTTAAATTTTTGTTACCAATGCGTTTCAGGTTCAACATACTTTTGTTACCAAATGCGTTTTAGGGAAAAGTAGGATATCTGTTACATTTTGGTGATATCTCATCAGATATCTACTATTTGTCATATCTACAACTCCGACTGACACTCAGAAACCGTGTATTCTGTTTCTAGAAGTTGTTTAAATTTTTGTTACCAAATGCGTTTCAGGTTCAACATACTTTTGTTACAAAATGCGTTTTAGGGAAAAGTAGGATATCTGTTACATTTTGGTGATATCTCATCAGATATCTACTATTTGTCATATCTACAACTCCGACTGACACTCAGAAACCGTGTATTCTGTTTCTAGAAGTTGTTTAAATTTTTGTTACCAAATGCGTTTCAGGTTCAACATACTTTTGTTACCAAATGCGTTTTCGGGAAAATTTGGATATCTTTTTGCTTTTGGTGATATCTCATCAGATATCAACTATTTGTCATATCAACAACTCCGACTGATATACTGATGCTGTGTATTCTATTTTTAGAAGACTTTAATTTTTTTGTTACCAAATGCGTTTTTGTTACCAAATGCGTTGTAACACAGCTTCCTTTGTTGAATAAAGTTCCCGTAGAGGTGGGGACAAACTCTACCATAGCGTATTAACTGTGAAAAAAGTACAAACAGAAAAAGCAAGGTTATTGTTGCATAGAAAAGGAAAGTCTATAATAGAAAGTTTGAAGTCGTTGAACCGGTGATATAATTGAAGTCACATAGATTAATGTTTCATGAATTCTCAATTTTGATTCCACACGTGATGTGTATACTAGTAGTTCGCAAAGATGGGGTCATAACCTTCCGGAGCACAAAGTCTCACTTTCCTTGTAGAAGTTCACGTGTTTAACTAAATTTGCCGGTTTTTAAAGTTTCTACTCTACTATTGTTTTATTAAACATTAGCAGGTATGTTTGTTGTCAGTAATTTTTCCCAGGTCAGTAATTTTAAATCCATGTTCCATTCATTAAACTATATCGTCTCTTCTAATGTTTAAAAAATATTAATAGCCGAGATATTGTGAATAAAATATATTTTAATTGTAGTTCTGATTTTTCAGTTGATTTGTAAGCCAATCCAGACCTTCATAAAGTCCGTTACCACTAATTTCACATGTCGCTTGAATATACCAGGGGTTATTTCTGAAAGAATGTAATCCCAGTTTATCTGTGATCTCGGCAGTTTCACTGCATTTGGTAAATCTTTAAATAAAAAGAAGACACAGAACAAAACGAAAACAAATACACCAAATGAAGAGTTTATTCAGATAGTGTAATATTTCTGTAACAAGAAAACAAGTGTTAATTACCATTCTTATGTCGTCCCCCAGATTTTTAAGTCATATCTTTATCACAATGGGAAAGTGTCGTAACTGAAAATTTTAATAGGTTAGAAAAGTAAGACACTGGTCATTAACTTGAGCTTGGTCTTATTTTGAAGGGCATAAAGTGTAATCATGCTGTACACTTAGTTATCTATTTGTAAAATTCAAAACTTTTATTTTTTACAATAAAGGGTCTATTGTGCACTTCAGCTTTTCATAATGTAAACGCGTTTCATTTTGCAATAATCCAATTCTACTGAAAAACTTGAGTGTCTGCAAAGATGGCAAATTAATAAATCTATCGACTCCGCATTTTCCCCATTGTAAGACATATGTTTATGCCATGGCAGGACCTTTTCTCATCCATGTACATGGTTAAACAAATATTAATGATACCTATGCTAATCAACATCAAGCATTAAGGTCAAACATATTTTACTCTGTTTTAAGGCCAGAATGCTTTGCTAATATGAAATTTAATCTTCGAGATTAGATGGAAAATTCGTAATCCTTGCTAAACTCTTACATATTAAATTAACTCACATTACCATTTTACCTACTATATTACTGTGGTAATACATAATGTATTTTCAAACGTATAACTTGTACTTTGAACGAGTTAAATGGACTCCAATATAAAAAAAATAAATATTGCACTTTGCGTCACCATCGTTGGACCTATTTCTACTCTCCCTGTTTATTTTATAAACATGTGTTTTATGTTCCCTTCTTCTAAAGTTGTTGTCATGACACCAACTGTACAGCCGTAAATCAGCCATCAAACACTGAATACAACTCGTGGAAAAGGATGCAGTGTGTCAGAAGAGGTGGGGTCAAAAACTTGTTCCTGTTATATTTCTGTTTCTCACATCTATAGAAAAGTCAATAATCTGAGTTTAAAGCATTTCTGGTTATACTTTTATTGTCTTTACATAAAATTAAAGTACAGTAATTTGAAAGCTGTTTTGAATCATAACAAATATACCGATCAATGTTTAATCCATAAGTAAAAACTTAATTTAATGCAAACTTTCACAGAGGAGTGAGACCGGGTGTTCCAAAAGGGAAAACATCTAAATTTAAGCTAGCTAAAAACCATTACATGTGAAATCAAAATTTGGAATGAAAAGAACATAGAAATATGCGTCGAATATATCTAGGACAATCTTGAATGCAGACGTCATACTTATCAACAATATTTTGATGACAACCATACAACTTTTTGAAGGTTTGTAATATCCCGCGGCTAACCATTGTAATCAGCTATCTTCGTTGTATAAAGATTCCGTAGTGGGAACAAGCTCTACCTTAGCGAAACAAATATACTATAAGCAGGAGAGACAGGAACTAGTAGTCTCTCAATCAAGGAACATTAAGAGATAGAACGCAATGTATTTAACAATGCTCTGCATAAATTCTGCTTCATACGAATAAAGAAACAAATTAACAAACAATGATGCACAGTTTGTGTTCATCGGTATACCGATTGTTTGTTTGAAAACTTTGTTATCAAACACAACAAATATGTTGTCTACGAATAACTAACATTTTGTTGATATCTTCAGTATATTTTGTTGGCAGACCGTATGGTGCTTAACTAAATAACCGGAATGCATGTTGAGTACTACACGTTATTTCTTGACCTTACGGTGTAAAAGATAAAATCCCTGTATTAGTATTTTAAATAAAGTAAAACTTAAGTCGGAACCTTGTTCTCACTTTTTATTTTTTTTAAATACGAATAAAATAATGAAATACTCTTGATCTCATTATCATTACCATACTTAGTGAATAATTTTGTTTATTAGATCGGTAAAGAATCATTTCAACTGGGGGCAAATATGGTGTGTTATTGCTCAACTGACGATTTATTTGTATTTCAATTACAGACATTCAAGCCCCAAGCTATATTTTACACATGTATCAACCAAGAAAGGTTCACAATATCATTTAATTTTCCCTAGTTGTTCTCAAAATGATTGTTTAATTACTAGGTTAAATTAAACAATTCCTATCATACTCTGTGTACTAGTATATATGTTACATGTGTTACACGACGATACATTTTCTTTATGAAATAAATCAGTAAATAAATATGGTTCTTTCATTTATAACAACTGTTATATATAGTGTATACATTAAAATGATCAATATACACGGCTTTAAAAAGTTATAGTTTTCACATAATTACCAGCCCAAATGCATCTGTGACCTTGACATTTGAACCCATGACCTTGATCTATATATCTAATTGATCGTTTTTATACCTAATATCCTATACATGCCTAAAATAAAAAAGTTCATAACTTATAAAAGCCTAATTTACAACTACAATGTATTTTTCCTTAAAAGTCACTTGGCATTCCCCAACTGGGTGCCCCATGGACAAAATTTGTACAACTTTCAAAGAAAATGCAATAAGGATTCTGAAAATGAAATACAAATGCATCTTATATCCGACACTTATACCTTTTTTCGAAAGCTTATTAGTTTAACATGATCCTACTAAGCTTTCGTACTTTTAGTAAAAAGTTTATTTCTACATCTGGCATTAACCTTTGGATTGTAAAAAATTCCAAAGAATTATTTGAACATTTTGCTCCTATACCATGTATACTAATACTATTAACTCGTGATGAAATAAGTACCTCTTGCTCGTCTTCTCCCTATATTTATGGACCAGCTGGACATGTGATAACTGGTGATCTCAATATAATCGAGAACACTAAATTAAGATATTTACTTTCAAAAGGTCCTAAATATAGAGAAGCTCAGCCTTTTACTTGGGGACAGAATTTCAGACTTGTAATCCCGGGATTCTGTTGAAGATTACGCCAGACGTTGGGCTAAATTAGAAGATGTTGAGCTTGATACCTTATCCGACTGGATAAAGGTTGTGAGATCTTTCGTTAAAACTAGGATTGCCAATCTTAAAGGGTCTATGAGTACTAAACCGTCTTCAGTACTCAAGAATTCAGAAATCAAGGCAATTCTAACAGACATACACAACAAATATGTTGTTGTCCCAGCTGATAAGGCTCCAAACAACATTATTCTCGTTTGTAAGAGATCTTATTAAGGACCTTGGTTTAGATAGTATATCAAATAAGCCTGCTGACACACGGCATGATTTCAATTTTTGATTTAAAAAAATATTTGATATTTTTTAAGTTTATTAAAAAAACATAGGCTATATTTTTCCAATCGGTCAAAATTCATCCGAGGCAGGTTGACAAAATCTTACAACTCAATTTTCATTGATCTATATTTCAATAAATATTTATTGGATTTATATAGTAATTTTATATAATATCCGGCATGACCTAAATTTTGAAAATATGTTTTTGATTTTAAAAAATATTTAAAAATTTTTTAAGTTATTAAAAAAATACGGGCTACACTTTTTCCAATCGGTCAAAATCCATGCTAGGTAGGACGAGTGAGCTTTGAACATTGATCGATATCTCTCCACATAATTATGCTTGCCTATTAAAATTTACAACAAATACGCTGTGGATATACATCTTTAATAACACCAACGGATAGTTGTTTTCTTTTTATAGCAGATTGTTTGTGACAGTTTATTGTTCTATAATTGCGATATATAGACATTTATTGAAATATAGATCATTAAAAATTGGGTTGTAAGATTTTGCCAGCCCGCCTACACATTCTATACCCCTTCTCTGAATACAATTTCTAATCAGTAGTACTTGGACCAAAATTAAGAAGCCAAAACTGTTTTCAAGATGTTGAAAAGATACAATGAAAGGGTTCAAACTCTGTGGAGATTCAACCTTTGTCACAATACCTGTACCGACGTATTCTGAAGTGAACCGTGTGTGGTCGATGGACACGTTTGGATTTCCCGAATATACATGTTAGATACCAGTGGCGTAGCGTGCATATAAGCCAATAATCCTGTGCTTGCACATAATGTTTTGATAAAAAAATTAAAAATGAATTCAGTCTGTCATACAAACATGAAAATACAAAATATTGCAAAACTAAAACAATGATTTTTTCCTAACTTAAACAGAAAATTTCGTCTCGCTTCTGGTCTAGTAGCCATTGTGTTCGTCTCTGAATTCGGATGATAAGCCGTGTGCATTTTCCTGAAATGCATGTGAGCCCAGATACCTAGATCCAGCTCAAATAACTATTGAAGATATGAGGAATGAAAGCATTAAACTTCAACTGTTCATGGCATCTTCACCTTGGGTAAACAACTTCAGTTTCCAAATTAGGGGAATTAAACTTTAACCCGAGGCTTTATATAATTCCGAACATAATGAAATAGAATGTTAGAATGTGGACTGGTTAATCGAGCTGTGGAAATCACAGTCACCCATCAAGGTGTAGACCACGCTCGATGTTGCTCAACTTCTTGTTAAGCGGGACATTCATTATTGGTTAACACATAATCCATAGACTCAATCTTTGATCAATAGAGCTGTTGCTTCACATATTACATCAGAGAGCAAGATTGATTGATTGAATGAGATTTTACGGCCAAGTGAAGAATATTTCACTTAAAATATCGAAATGTCACCAGCTGTAGGTGAATCGACAGAAATTGTTATCTTTGCAGTGCGCTTAGGGTAATGAGCAATTAAAGCTCTTTAACGTTGCAACACCCACTGTGAGATGGACATCAGTTTTAATGTCTCGATCGAAGGACCCGTGACAAAAAACCAAATTCTAATCCTTTTTAACAATGTAAATATTGATTTAGAATGCAGAAACATACAATGACCACTGCGGTAGCTCAGTTGATAGAGTGCTCGCTCCGTAAATGGGAGGTCGTGGGTCCGATCCCCGGCCGGGTCTGACCCAAGACTTGAAAGTGGGTAGTGACTGTTCTTTCGCCAAGCACTCGGCATTACGAAACGAAAGTCACGGTTCTTTCGGATGGGAACTTTAAATAAAAGAGGTCCCGTGTCACGGTGGGCTTGGCACGCTAAAGAACCCTGCTGTATAGTACAGCGCAACACACAGGCAAAATTTCTGCACTTTCGCCTATACCTAGCGACATCTCGATATAAGTGAAATATTCTTGACTGAGACGTTAAACACCATTACTCAACTCAACTCTTCCATTTTTTCAAAAATTTCCCGGGGGTGGATGGAGCATGCCCCTGTAACAACTTAGCAAGGACGCGACTACGGCGCGTTTAGTGGATATGGCACCAGGCTTGCACATTCATTCCACTGTATACAATGTAATATAACAAATGATTGTTCAAGTATTTTTCCGTCAATAAAAACGAGTTCAAGTGTAAATCAAAATTGATTTGAATACAATTTTTTCATAAATATTAAAACTTATCATTTTTGCATTTAAATGATTCGAATGTACTTTTTCTATAGTGTTTAATAGCAAGCTTGCAAAATTCCTAAACAATAAAACCTATTGTATAGTGATGGTGACAGCTGAAGTGTTTTTCTACGATTTTTTCACACTCCATCTATATCAGTCTATCAGTCGATACGTTAGTAGTTAGAATAAAATGGTTGATCAGGAGTACATTTACCAGTCATTAAAACACAAAAAGTATTGAAAAGGTTAAATTGGGTTGCTTATTCCTTGTCAAGGTTTTTTTCAATTATATCGAGGTGGTATGTTTTTGAAGAGTGGAGAAAACCAGAGCTTTTGGCAAGCGAACTGGCAAACTGTCTCACACTAGGATCTGTCACAATTTAAGTATTGAAAAATAACCAGACAAAACAAGATAATAAGACAAACACATATGGAGACATGTCAAAAACAAAACTGTACAAGTTATTATTTTTCTGCTTAAAAAATTTGTACAAGTTATAACTTGTATGGCAAAAATTCTACAAGTTATAACTTGTATGATCGCAGAGTTCAAGTTATAACTTGTATGATAATTTTGTACATGTTATAACTTGTACAAAATCATAACATGTACACGACATATATATATATTGTTTATGAATTTTATGAATTGTTTATGTTTATTGAATTATGACGCACACGAAAGGCTACATTTAAAACTTTATGACAAACGTGATGACTTCAATTTTTCTATTGTCAACTTTCCTTTTTTTTATGCAGCAATATACCTGCTTCTCCTGCTTATGGTGTATTTGTTTCCCAATTAATACGCTATGGTAGAGCTTGTTCCCACTACGGGGACTTTGTACAACAAAGTAGGCTGCTTGCAAATAAATTGTTGACTCAGATGCAAGCCTAGGCTTATCAAGGCCCTCAAAATGTTTTATGGCCGTCATCACAGTATTGTTGATAAGTTTGATGTCTGTGTTTGCCCTGGATATATTTGACGTCTCATAGTTCCATGTTCCTTTCACACAATTTTGATTTAACACGTGACGGGTGTAGCTAGCTAAACAGGAGGTGCTTACCCTTCCGGAGCACCCGGTCTCACTTCCCTTGTGGAAGTTCACGTGTCTAACCTAACTTGTCAGTTCCAAAGTTTTTACTGTGCTTCTGGATTGTGATTCGGACATGGATTAGTATGTTTGTTTTTGATTAAATACATCCTTTGCCTTCGAAAATATTGGTTTCTATCAAATCATTCTAACATTAATCTAGCGTTTTAAGATTTTGTATTAAATCCTTCGGAGTTAAGTGTATGTACATCACAAATATGAACCTTGTCTCTTGGTTTTGGATCAAGGCCATTATAAACCCGACACGTTCTTGGACCACTTAATTCATTTTAATTTCATGAAACCCGGCTAAAGGAACAATGACTTGCAGGCCGGTCCATACACCGTCATAATTCAAGGTCATTACATACAAGATTGTGTGAAATTTCACTGAAGTAGCATTGAACTTCAAAAATGCATTTGCACAGGGAACCTTGTGCCTCATGAATGATCACATCATGTTCAGACGGGTCTGTCCCTTGCACAGTTGGGAGTACAAGGAAACCATGCCCATAGGGGCACACTGTTCAAGTAGCCTGCCCGTTTGGTTCACAGCTCCTATCACTGTAGGCTCGAATCCCACTTGCGGGGATTTATTTGTCCTTTTTTCTTCCAATGTTTATTATCAGTATGGTTGGTTTGACTGTTGCAATGTACAGTTTGTTGTTCTGCAACAAGTTCTATTAGCTTTTAGTCAATATATTCTTACACGATAACATTGAACATTCTGGGTCCAGTTGTCCGAAGTTCGAATGAATATCGAAAACTTGAAAAGTGATTAAGAAATAATATGTTTCAGTTTGACAGCATATCGAATGAATATCGAAAACTTGAAAAGTGAATAAGAAATAATATGTTTCAGTTTGACAGCATATCGAATGAATAGCGAAAATTTGAAAAGTGAATAAGAAATAATATGTTTCAGTTTGACAGCATTCTATTCACTTTTGGTCTCTTCGAAACAAAAATTATTATAATATATTTGAGAGTATTCAAGAAAGAATTTTGACTAATAACTTTGATCTGGTCCCAATATGTATGCTGTGGCGATTGTCCTCCTTTTTGAGTGTTTTATTTTTAACTTTGTTTTGATTGTATTCCACTAGTATTTAGTTGCAATCAGAAAATCTCGCAAGCCAGCAGTATTTGGTCTCATTGCTATGATGTACATCTTCTTTCAAGTGGGCCTTGGATAGCCAAGTGGTCTAACGTGCGCTTACGGAGCACAGCGCCTTCCACCGCCTAGGTTTGTATCCTACTTAGGACAGGTACTATTTTGTCAGTTCGTTTCCCAAGTTCGGTTAAATTCCCCGGACACTAACTGACCGCATCCATCGATTTAAGTGAGAAAAATATTGACTGGGCGTAAAACTCGTATACTCAACTCTTCCATTTAAATCAATACTGACAATCTGTTTCATTTTTTCAGCTACAACTGTATATAAATTAACCTCCATTTGGGGGGTATTGACTGAATCATTTTTGTCTTGTAGGGTAGAAGACTTGTTTCAAAATACTGTGTTCGCCGGTGTCGCAAAACGTGATTTATATTTGACTGACGACAAAATTTAACAATCGCTGATTTCTACAGATGTTTTAAAACTTTCTTTTATCTTATTGCCAATTTCCGGATACTGGCATCAGCACAAGTAACAAAAGGTACTAAAATCTTTAGGTGTTTGTTGTTACCTTATGACAACATCAAGAACACCATTATTTGTGACCATCCTTGCTTGCCTCATGTATACTGTAGCAAATTCTTTGCAACTGGTTGGAAAGATAATGGGGCAAAATTAGTTAATTTCATATAGATTTATTCTGGTAAGTCGAACTTGATAAATAAACAACTATCTTAACCATATATGCAGACTTCCGCCAAGCTTTTGTGACAATATGAGTAGGGATATATCTGTTGGTAAAAATACTAAAAGAACTACTACTTTAATCCTGCCAATGTTACTTAAAACAATATTACTTTATTATATCAGATGAAGACATCATCATACATTGTATTGTCTAAAGTCTATATAAACTACAAAAACCCAGATTTATAATCATAATAGATAGAGCTCTTATGTAAAAACCATTGACAGGTGACCAAAAATAATAATTTACATTTACAAAACTTGTGTAAACAACCAAACAAAACACAGCTGACAACTACAGATCAACTCTTGACATATGGAATGATATTATTTCATGTACAACATGTCACCAACTGTAAGCAATATTTTTATCCTACTCCAGGAAATTATAATTTCGTGACAAAATATTTCTGGCAGGAATATTACACGGCCTTTTCCATACAATATTATCCCTGGATATTAAACTGTCTTCTTATAACTGAAAACAGGGTACATTGCTGACCTGAGGACATGCCCAATATATCTTTCAGTAGTCTAAAAAAAAAAGTTTTCAGAAGTTAAAGGACACCTCTGCATTTCCCCAATCAGCCAACTGCTAAGATAAGCATTTACAAATTTTAAAAAAGCTTCATGAATTGATAGCATATATGAAGTTTAAGGCTTCTTAACGTTTTACATTGTACCAACAAGTTGTTTACATCTTTACAATTTAAGGTCATTGTGACCTTGGATAAACATTGCGGTAAACCTGTTTGGCTAAAGCCAAATGCGCTAAAAGATGGAAAACATTCACACATATGCTTCCTACATCAAAGTACCTCAGTTGTGAACAATTCCAAACACATTCTTAGAAATGTGAAAAGTGAAAAACATACAACAGAAAAATGACAGTAACCCCTTATCATACTGTTAACAGTAACCCAGTAACTCATACTGTTAACAGTAACCCAGTTGTATCATATAAACAATACAATGCTTCCTACCAGCAAGGAAAAAACAGATCAGTATAGTCACAATTTATAATTTAATAAAAATTCTGTCAAAATTGAATTAACAGAATAAAACATGATCTTCATCTGTACCTACTAAAGGTACAACCAATACCAAAATTCTGTATCTGCTTTAAAAAGGTCATCAGACAGTGAAACTACCCATCTCTTTAGTGTTGATAGTAAAGTCCTATAAAATGTTTTACAAAATTACAGCTCTGGTACGTTCCATTTCAGAATAAAGCAACAGCTACTAGTTAAACACGAGTGTGGAAAAGTAAAGAGTGTCATTGGTGAATTCAGAAAAATATGCTTATCAATTACCATTATACACAAGATTCTGCCCCAAGCCAAGGGGACACATCTTGGCAAAATAACATAAGTATACAGGATCTTGAACAAATCATATACAGTTAAAATATTAAATAAAGTTAGATTTAAATCTGAAAGATTTTCATAGAAAGTTTTAATAGAAATGTTATTGTTTAGTTCAGCAGTTGGGCTGACAGTATTACTGAGATGATGCATTTATTTTATTTTTGTAAAAATTTCATCCATTTGGTAACACTTAAGGAATTTTATAAATGTAATATGATCATGATAATTAGTTGATGAATATCATTTTTTGTTTTTTAGCTGATTTGAAAGCCAATCAAGACCTTCATAAAGTCCATCTCCACTTGTTGCACAGGTAGACTGAATATACCAGTTTCTATTTCGTAAATTATGTAATCCCAGTTTATCTGTGATCTCGGCAGCATTCATTGCATTTGGTAAATCCTATAATATATAAAAATATACAAACATTATACAAATATCAGCAGTAATTTAGTTGGTAATCTCTTTTCAATCATCACTACAATATCTCAGTTTGAGTTAGTAATGTTCTCACAGTCACTATCACTACAATATCTCAGTTTGAGTTAGTAATGTTCTCACAGTCACTATCACTAAAATATCTCAGTTTTAGTTAGTAATGTTCTCATAGTCACTATCACTAAAATATCCCAGTTTTAGTTAGTAATGTTCTCACAGTCACTATCACTACAATATCTCAGTTTGAGTTAGTAATGTTCTCACAGTCACTATCACTAAAATATCTCAGTTTTAGTTAGTAATGTTCTCATAGTCACTATCACTAAAATATCCCAGTTTTAGTTAGTAATGTTCTCACGGTCACTATCACTAAAATATCTCAGTTTGAGTTAGTAATGTTCTCATAGTCACTATCACTACACTATCTCGGTTTGAGTTAGTAATGTTCTCACGGTCACTATCACTAAAATATCCCAGTTTTAGTTAGTAATGTTCTCACGGTCACTATCACTAAAATATCTCAGTTTGAGTTAGTAATGTTCTCACGGTCACTATCACTAAAATATCCCAGTTTTAGTTAGTAATGTTCTCACGGTCACTATCACTAAAATATCTCAGTTTGAGTTAGTAATGTTCTCATAGTCACTATCACTACACTATCTCGGTTTGAGTTAGTAATGTTCTCACGGTCACTATCACTAAAATATCCCAGTTTTAGTTAGTAATGTTCTCATAGTCACTATCACTAAAATATCCCAGTTTTAGTTAGTAATGTTCTCATTGTCACTATCACTACACTATCTCGGTTTAAGATGTTCTCACAGCAACTATCACTACAATATCTCAGTTTGAGTTGGTAACGTTTTCATAGTCACTATAACTATCTTAGTTATCTTAGTAATGTTCTCACAGTCACTATCATTACAATACCCCAGTTTCACAGTGAGAAGTTTTAGAAGAGAAGATTTTTTAAAGAAATTGCTAAATATAGCATATAATTTGCATGTTCTGATAACAAATAGCCAATGGAAAATGCTTGGATAAACATTAATGCTGAAAGGTTTACAAAATATTTAAACATGCACACGTTTGACAGTAAACGAAACAAAGCCGTTTACACAAATGAATGTATGTAAAATTTATACATCATTGGTTATCGTGCCTGTTCTCGAGTACCATTTAACACAACAGATTTTTAACTTTGTTTTCCCTGACACATCATCAATTATTTCAAATTATTCCCAAATTTCAGACCTTTGTTTTTTTTTAAAGCCATTTTCCACATAATCAATCAGTAATATCACAAATCAATAATGAACAATAAAATAAATTTTAAATGTTTTATTTGACAATGTATGAAAAGTAGATAGAAACAGAACAATTTACTTTATACTTCATTAAATGTAGTCCAACATCGTGGTCAAAGGTTACGTTTAACTGTTTACTTATGTTGTAAATGTTTACAGGGTGTGTAAACCTTTCAGCCTTAATAAACATAATATATCAATCCAACTTGAACTACAATGGCTGATAAATAGAGGATCTTACATCAGTGTTCATGTAATAATGAATTTATTAGAGTTGAATATTAAATTTTTATGGAAAAAGCCTTGGCTAGGATGGACAGAAGCACCATAATGTTATCCCTTTATGCAGTTCTTTTGTTGTACATGATTAGGAAGCTTCTGTGTATAAATTATCAATTTACCTGTTTGTTGGCAAATACTAATAAAACAGCTTCTCTTAATTCATCCTCATTCAGCATTCTAGCCAATTCTTCTCTTGCCTCGCCAACTCTTTCTCTATCATTACTGTCCACCACAAATATCAAACCTGAAATCGTTCAAATAGCTGTTATACTGTTAAATGGAATGGTTTATTGAATAATAACAGTAAAAACATAATGGCTGATTGGTTCATTGTTTATTGATTACCCTGGATATGTTGCAGTCAAAATGTTTCAGTAATTTATAGATGACATTTGTACCTTGACATGCTGACATGAGGTAATCAGAATCAGAGGTTCAAAATTATGTTTTGTGATAAAAGGTCTGGGACTTTTTGTCTTTATTTTTGGCAGGTTCTACATTATTAACCTCGAGAGCTCATATACACACTGAAATGTTTGTGTGGAATAATGTTGTTTATACATACAAAATTGATTTATAAAAGATTTTTTTTCACTCAATTGTATACAAAGGCAGAATAATCTGAAATGGGTCCTGGTAAAATAAAAGCGAGTCTATCAGACTTAACAGTTAAACTAAAAAGGGTCCCGATGTAAAATAATAAAATAAAAAGTTCTGGACCTCCTGTAGAATTAATTTATCTCAAACAAACTGTTTAGCAACATGTGATGGCAGTAAATGTCCACCATTTTCTCACACACATACTTTGACATGTTACTGTCATGATTGAGAAAGACATCTTTAGCAGCAACACTGAACTTGTCTATAGTTTTTTCTATCAAAAACAAAGAAATTTGAAACTGAACAAGCAAATTCAGTGAATAAGGATCCCCGCCAGCAAGTTCTTTTTTGTTGTTGTTGTTGATGCTTTGCACTAAGATGGCAACAAGCTGCCAATGCAAACAAAAACAAATGCCAATACAAGTAAATTATACATAAACAGCAAAACAAGACAAGACAAAGAGGTCCATGGACCTTGAATAGCTCACCTGCGAATATTGGAAGTGAAATTGTAATGATGTCGGGCCTCATTTTCAATGTAAGTTACTCATTATTAGCACAGTGAGAATGAATAGCATGAGCTTGAAACGTATTTTAAAATGACTGTGTACCTACATAATTCCAAAATACAATGCTACTCAAAAGTTTATAGTTTTCCTAATAATACACCATTTTGTATTGTAATGTATCTGTGACATTGATCTTGGAACCAATGACCTTAAAATATATATCACAATAACTGCAGTGTCAATGACTACAATATTCAAATATTATACATGTACATGCCTGTATAAAAAGCTTATGATTTTCAAGCACTGTAAGTATTTTAGTATTGTAATTTATCCATGACCTTGACCTCTGACCCAATAACCTTGAACCATATTTCAAAATGACTCCTATGCAAATATTCAAATATACAGTATACCTCATAATTATTGAGAATTTTTTTCAAAATGATATTTTTGCAATTATTCAATAATTAAAAGGTGTCTCCAAATTAGGGCTGGTTGTACAAGGGCTATTTCTTAATTCAAATGTGTTTGTTTAAATAAAATTTGCAAAGGGGAATAATTCTTTAATTCAGCAAAATAGAGATATGGCTGCTGTGCAATAAACTTCACCTAAATGAGCTCCATCATCTACATGTACCTATCAAGTTTTATGTTGATACCTATTATGCTCAAGACAAAACACACATACGCAAGAGACAGTCGAACAAAGCTACAACTGTATGCTCTCCCTTTAGGGAACACAAAAATATCATCTCTCATTCATCAACCAATAACATTGCAGTTTACCTTGAGTGTTTTGGAAATAATGTCTCCACAAAGGCCTAATTTTATCCTGGCCGCCGACATCCCACACAGTAAAACTTATATTCTTGTATTCAACAGTTTCTACATTAAATCCTTCAAACAAAAAATGAAAGCTTATATATTATACAGTAAAACCGCGATTCATCGCCACTATTTGTTTAGTCAAATTTTGGCGTTATAAAGGGGTTTGGCAATAAATCGAGGGAGGCTCATAAAGAAATACATAAACAAATGGATTTTGGGACTTCAAAATAGTGTGGCGATAACCGAGGTGGCAAAGTTATCGAGGGGCATTATAACGAGGTTTTACTGTATAGTAAAAAAAAACCTTGAAAATGTCAAACTCAATATTCAAAACTATTAAATGCAATGTGAAATGAAGCTTCAATCAGACATACGGTACATCACAAACATGGCAGCATCTCATTCAATTAATCAACTAAAGATTTGTATGCGACTTAAAATACTGTGTGTTTACCCTATTTCATAGAAAGCAAAGACGCAAATATTTAATAGATTTTCAATAGGACGGGTACAAATCAATATTTCTTTTACTTATATAAGCTGTTACTAAAACTCCCAGTTTCAACTTATTCCCTGCTTTATGTATCATTTTATGCAACAAAATATAACTTGTGTGCCAAAACTGCCATTTTGTTAAATTTTTTAGCATTGTTATAATATGTTTTGGTGTATTAAAGGGATGCCAAGTGCCATTGAAAATCTGAAATATTTGCATTTTTCCTTTCTCTGCAGCAAACGGACAATAGTGTGGACAGTACGGCAATTTAAAAGCAGTCATTTACAATATGCGAGATATTAATTTTGTAAACCTTGCAGTCTGTATTGAGTCAACGAGTTTAGGTAAATGTCAATTAAAAGTCAATTCCTCTAATGTAGTCTGGTGTTCAAGGTTGTCTCGACCTAATTTTGGGGTCCTCAATTCTTGTCAATTATTTGTAATTTCCAGATACAGTAACAGTCTAGGCATTCAACAGTCTGACCTCCAACTAATTGCAACAGAATATAGTTTGTTATTGATATAACCCTTTATACATAAAGCATTTATGGTAAAAATTCTAAAAAAAAATCTAATAAGGAGAAAGCGGTTTTGAGGGGAAAAAAGAGATAACAGTTGGGGTTTTAGGCTCATTATCATATGTTTTTTGTTATTTGAACAAATTGTAAAACAAAAACACTGGAATTAATCATTGATAATTGTTCTCTAACAGACAGTTAAATGATCGGTCCATTTTATTTTAGTTGCAATTTATTTTTAGTCTGCAACAACTGCATCTAGTAATGAAGAACTATTAACAGCATACTACTGGAGTCATGCTGTAAATTATATTTTTTCACCCGAGATACACTTATTTTATCATTTTTGTGCATATCAAAATATATCGGGAGGTTAATTGAGCTTTTCTCATCTTTTCACCCTTTCCTTATAACCATTCTGTATAAAGTCACTCAACAAAATATTTTATTACATTCCATACATTGAAATTGTTTGAATTTATATAGTGAAAAATAACACCTTTCTTGAAAACAATCAAATAAAGTATTTTCTTTGAGGTTTGACCTTATTTTTTCATATAAAATATATATAGAATGACTGGACTGTAAGAGAGATTAAGATTTAAAACTACAACAATGATGTCAGTTATGAAACCATTATTCTTTTGACCTAAATGAGAACAATGTTTAACTTCTAACCTAAAATTGCAGGAAACAATTCCGATGTTTATATATTTTTTGTCAACAACTCATTTTAATTCTGTAATATGTCTTATAATAGGGCATACTCGTTTTTGCTTTTTTTTCCCCTAGCGAGAATAAGCACATTTTTAGATGCCAACTTTTTGTTTGCAAATTGAGCGACATATACCTTAGAGAATGTCTGTGCAATGTCTATGACAAGACTTGGGTCTGCGAGTGTGATTAAGTAACAAGTTAACATGTACATACCTATAGTTGGAATTGTTGTCACTATTTCTCCTAACTTCAATTTATATAATATTGTTGTTTTACCAGCAGCATCAAGTCCAACCATAAGAATTCTCATTTCCTTTTTGCCAAACATAGCAAACAGTTTTGCGAATGCACTTCCCATCTTTTAAAATAAATATCTGAAAGTACAATAACAGTATGTACTTATATATAACTTGCATGGCCTGAAATCCCTTCACATGAAACACGAGGTAGAAAGCCAACCGTGGTAAAACAATAAAGTCATGGTTGTTCAGTTTTAATGACTCACCTTGTGACATCATGCTAAAATGGTATGTCAGTATGTGTCGCAAACAATGGCTGCGACATAATTTTCATTCATAAAATCATATATCTAGCATTAGATTAGTTTTTCTGTCTGATTTAGCGAAATACAAGTTTTATTGAACATGCATGATACAGAATCTTGTATCAACACACACTGTGGTGATACAAGATTTGCGGTAAAGTACACATGCACTTTCTCATTCTGACGTCATTTCGGAATCTCCGATTTGTCAGATGTAAATAATGATGTCATATGTCATAACATAGTTCAGTGTTTTTCTGTGGTAAAATATATTTTTTTATAAAGTGTTGTTTTTCATTAGTTTGAATAACCTAGTTGGAAATATTAGATAAAATATCATATACACAGACTGTGTATAATATGTATTTATTTCAATAGAGGCGATATGATACCAGTGTAACTAACTGTACTATCCATATTATGTACATATGTATATACTGTTATATTTAAGATAGTTAATATTTAGTTATATATTTAATCTTTAATGTAGAGGAATTAAATAAGGGTGATGTTTATTTCAATGCTTTTGGTAAGTCATGTTAACACTGAAACATTCACCATTTACCTGTCATTTATCATAGAATAATAAAATGCTTTACAAGCTTGTCATATGTTCTTCTGTATATCAAGTTAATGAACAACCTGTGTATTATTCTACAATAAAACAGGTCTGTCGATTATTTTTTAAATTTATACCAATATATACATATCCACATAAGTAATGTGATCTGTACAATATTCTCAATTGCTGTTGTAAACTTTATGCATTTTCCTGTCAGCGTCTGTGTGCCAATAAACCATATACACAATGGTCACACTTTGTATATTTAGGATTTGGCAATATTTATTGTACAGCCACTTCACTCCAGTTTTGACACAGATTGCGATATAATAATTTACAGCTTCATTCCCATCTTTAACTTGTCTACTCTTTCAAACTCCTTTTTGTCCACTGTAAGTACATCTGTACTTGGGCGATTACAATTAGTCCCTATATACTGAACCATCAGGATACACTTGTCTACAATAATTGATATGTTGATACTTGTTTATATGACTATAAGAGTCCATTTTGAACTTGTCTATGTAAGATAGGGAAATCTTGAAAATGGGTTGAGCATTTAGTCAGTAGAGGCTTGCCATCACATTAATGAGCAGATAAG
The DNA here is from genome assembly GCA_021292105.1 of Anadara kagoshimensis. NCBI lineage: Eukaryota > Metazoa > Mollusca > Bivalvia > Arcoida > Arcidae > Anadara > Anadara kagoshimensis. The sequence goes on from CM037872.1 coordinate 14,320,415, forward strand.
GAAGAAATCGTGATGTCAAGTAATTTTTGGAGGTTTGTGACAATTTTCAATAAAATTTAAAAGCACATTGTACTAACGAGTTGTGATGCAGAACTGGGTTTGGGATATGAGTTGCCAGACTTTGATTTCCAGAAATATTATGACAGATATCTACCACAAAATAAACCATCAAACAGTTACACTAACAGTAGAACATATGCAACAGTTAGCAGCATATGTATTCCACTGTTCTATTTTGAACACTGTTGGTTAAACAGCCATGACTGATTAAAAACAATTTTCCCACCTCACATGATGTTACTACATTACTTGAAATAAGCTTTAATCTCTCAATATACAAAAGATCAACACAGTAATTCTGCAACATGTGCAAAGTGGATAAATCAGATAAAAGCCAAACTTTGACCTTTTCCCACTAAAATCCAGGCAATGTTAACAATTGCAGTTCTTAAAATGTATATACGTATCTTTCAAAAATAGTCGCAGTTTCAGAAAATACAACTCAAAGAGACCAATAGGATTTTCAAGAGCCTTTCAAAGACCTTTTAAAATTGTGAGTGGATGGAAGGTATCTTATTTTTGGCAGGAACTGTGAAGGAAAATTTAAAAATCTAAGATGAAATCATCATAATTTTGAGAAACATCTTTATTTCTTGACTGTTTATAACTTGATATCAGACGTAACATAAATTTACATACATTATATATTTCAGATAAGTTAGAGCATTAACATCAAGAATCATATAAATACTGTAAAGGGGGAAATATTCGCGTGGGTAAAATTTTCCCTTATTTCGCGCTGATTAAAATATCGCGAAAATTTTACCCTCGCGAAAATTTCTGCAATACAGCATTGAAATTCAATACTATTATCGTCGACCGTCCTAAAATCGAGAGCATCCTAAGATTCGAGGCCTTTTTTCGTTTCAGTTATTATACGCAGTCTCTGCAGTGACGATTTCATGCATTAAAGACCAAATTTAGATATTTACTGTGAAACTATCCAGAAAAATCAGTTGTCTATTTTTCAGCTCTCAAATTCTATTTGCGTTAGCAAATTTAGTTCGTTTTCTATTAGAGTCTCAAATCACGGACGGTCGAGGATACTTTTGATTAATTTTGGTCACATTTCGGATCAACAAATTTTCGTACTTTCTCGGAAGAGAGGGTAATTAAAGGGACATAACTAAATTACAAAAAATAACATGATTTTTTTTTTATTTTATTTGATAATCAGACTTTATAAAGTAAACAAATAACACTTTAGAAATAATCTAAAAATAAAGAATATTGAATGCAATTTTAATCTTTTAGATCATATTTAGTGTTATTTACATACGTAAGACTTTTACCATAGTCATTGACGCATGAAATCAAATGCTTACTGTTAGTATTATGTACATCGTAACACCTACACTAATAAGACCATATTCAAAATCAGTCGTGCATGAAAACAAGTTAAGAGTTATCAATACCGGCATTATTATTTACATGATTGAATGGTCGGGAATGATATTTTATTTGCATGGGTGAACACTTTTATGTAGTGTTGAAAGGGAGACAACTTGCGGTATCAAATGTAATTTTACTTTCGGTTGCTGCGCTAAAATTACACCCACGCGAAATGTCCGATTTGAAAAATCGCGAAATTTTCACCCCGCGAATATAATCCCCTTTACAGTATAACACTTACTTTCTTGCCTGCTGTATAGTTAAACTACAAGCATATATTTATCTAAAGAAACACTTTATAACTCATCAAACTAAACTGATGCAGTAAATGTGCAAAAAGCAAAAATGTCTGAAATTCCAAATGCATGCGATTATTTCATTTTCATAGAAGCGGTATAGGGTATTTCATAAAAATCTAAAACAAATGAAATTGCATGATATCAAATAAATTCTCTCTTGCTTGAACAAACAAAAATCATTTTGACTTGGAGATCAAGTGTACATTTTTCTATCCACTTCACAGGCACCATTGAAGTCACAATACAAAATAGACCACTTTTATTTTAAATTTAGTATGCCCAAAAAAAAAAAGAAAAAAGATTACACATTTAAAAATTGAAGCAACTAACTTATATTTGATTTGAAAGCATAATTACAAAAGATATAAAAAAAGTATTCCTTTGAACTACTATATCAAGTTCAAATTTACTTTTTAATTGATGAACAACTAATGAAATACACACAAATATATAACAAAATGCATCATGAATTCATAAAAAATTTTTGAACAAAAGAAATGAGCTGAACTATGAGATATCTTTTTTTTAAACTTTTATTTTTTGTTCATTATAACATAACATTTTCTCCCAAATATTACCAAATGGTGACGTTTAAGCAATTTCACAATATCGTGGAATGTAACAAATTACTAACAATTATATAAATAACTTATTTATACATTGTTCCTGATAATCAAACCTCAGTATATTCGTCAACATTGAATCAACACAATTTTTTGTTAGCCAATCTTTAAGCATAAATGGTGAAAAAATCTGGTCCAAGGAAACTGTAAAGTAATAGAAGTCTAATAAGATTTTACTCTTACAAAAGAAAGTACAAAATGTAAATTGGACATTATCCTATGTAATGTTATAACTTAACTCCTACCTTTCTTCCACTTTGACCATTTAGATTTTTTCAGTGTGAGAGTGCTAAATTATAATTATTAAGACTGTCTGTCTGTCACCAATAGTATACATGTATGTGTGCTTTATTACAAACTTAAGTTGATATCTTTTCTTATAATTCTTTTCTATATGTATGTCAGACTCAATGACTTTAAAATCATGTTTTATTCATTACACTATATAGACTCTTCCACTTTTTTAAAATGTTTATAAGCACAGATATTGTTAATAGTTTCAATTGTAGTTATTTCTGATTTTTCAGCTGATTGGAAAGCCAATCAAGACCTTCATAAAGTCCATCTCCACTTGTTGCACATGTTGCCTGAATATACCAGTTTCTATTTCGTAAACTATGTAATCCCAGTTTATCTGTGATCTCGGCAGCATTCATTGCATTTGGTAAATCCTAGAATAGACAAGTAGATGTATATATAAGAAATAGAAAACAAATAAAAAGTTAATTCAAAGAATATGATTCACACAGAAGGGTCATACTTTTGTTACTTCATTTTCATTCTCATGTTTATCATCTCCTTCACATTTACTGTTTAATGTGTGGTTTCCTTTATTGAATTAAAATCTGTTTGGTCTTTATTTCAGTTACACTTGGATTTTATAATCACTCGACAAGTTGAGCACGAATGATGATTAATATGGCTTTAGCCATCACTAGTTATGTGTAGATTAGCAGTAATTAAACCTATGTTTTTTCTGTTTGTTTAATCGTTTTGTTTGTGTAGTTAATAGTTAAGGACAAGTAAAAATAAAATTTTATCAAAACACATTTTTATTACTTTATGAAGTTAATATCACTTTCATTGACTGAAAAAATTTGGTTCATAACGACCACCATTGTCATTTAATTTTTATTCAGGGAACCTAAAAATTAGTTTGACTTATCTGAAAATTCTAAATATCCAAGTTTGAGATAATCAGACTTATTTTGGTTACATAAAAAGTAACTCATTCCAGGCTTTTAAAAAAGTTCCAATTATCTGGAAATTCTGGATATAATGTGTTAAAGATAACAAGATTGGAATGTATTTCTGTCATTTTTCACTAAACAATGTTCTATTTGGCTCAGTGGTTTATGCATAGACTTTCATTTTTTAAAACAAAATTTCAAATAAAATCCAAATATCAGATTTAGTCTACAATAATCAGTCTAAGTTAACACAGATTATGGCAAAACCTAACCCATCAACCACCCCAACCCCAGCGTTTTGTCATCAGATTCTGGCGATTCACAGAAATGATAAAAACCGTCCACTGAAAAAACAGAATCCCACCTCAAATAATGACTACTTTCACAAACAAATAATCTAATGCTATTTACATAAAAGATGGTGTCAAATTGATAATGCAAAAGTAATCAATCCATCTCTATCTGTTCAAGTAAACATTGAATATTAAATAATTATTGTCATTTTTACCTGTTTGTTAGCAAATACTAATAGAACAGCATCTCTTAATTCATCTTCACTAAGCATTCTATTCAATTCTTCTTTTGCCTCACAAACTCTTTCTCTATCATTACTGTCCACCACAAATATCAAACCTGAAACAATCCAGTTATAAAAGTAAGAGAATATTCAGATTGGTTATTTCATCATAGTTACATAATCAAATGTTGAGCAACACCATAAAGGCACCTTCCAAATCAAATATGTCTCCAATCAGCCTAGTACTTTCAGAGATTATTTTTCAAAACTAGGCTAAGACAGCACATTATTTGTATACAAGTCAACAAAAATGTACTGAATATTCAGAAAATATGTTTATTTAATATATGTTTCATACAAAAAAAAGTCAAATGAAATGACATTCAAAAATCTATCTAAGTGTTTTCAATGACTAGGTTCCATTTTTCTAAGACTTCCAAAAATCTTGCTTATTATTAATGCCTCGACACTTCCTTAAAATCCAATAATAACATATAAAAACATTATCAAGATACTCCCGTTTACAAACTGACAAAAAGGGAGGAACAGCTAATCATTTGACATCAACATATTTAATCTTAACAGATCTAGAATAAACCAGAACATTATTTTCTTGCTTTTAAATTTTGGACCTTGGGTAATACCAATGGCACAATGGCTGTGATTTTGATGTCATATTGACGTATTTACATTCATAATTTTTCATATGGATTGCAATGCACATTTCCAAACATAATGTAATATATGAGTGACAATTATTTAACACTCTGCAATTAGCCATATAGTGATAAAACTTAAAGCATTGTGATTGTCAGACTTTTTCAGGGGCATTAATTTAACATTACTATATGTTACAGGCACCAGTTAGTATGTAAGAGTTACTGCTCTTTAAATACAGTATAGTATGTGCAAGGTCTTTTTATATTTTCTTATTTAATTTCATACATTTTTATAAACAATGACCGATGCACAGGAGAGAATTCAAAATGCAAGTTTTCACTGAAGATATTAAAAAATCAAAATGTTTTCAAGACAAATTTTGAATTGAAAAGATACAATACAAATTGAAGACCTTTTCATTTTCTATGCAAACCATATATAATATATCTACAATCTATATACCATGTTTTCACTTGAAATCTACATTTTGCATTTTTCTGGGATTTTTTCTACTTAAAGTAAAAGCAACCAACTTAGATCCCAGACGAGATTGATATGCTCTTTTAATCTTATCTACCAGGGGGACTCTCACATCACATGGTTTCAATTGGCCCACTTCATTGTACTTCCAGAGTAGAAAAAAGGTTGACAGACATTGCAATGCATAAGCTTTTGGCTGGGCAGCAAAAGTGTAGTGGAGAATAATGGTGTTTGATGTCCCAGTTAAGAGTCATTAACTATATTGAAGCAATCAGTTCAGGAATGGATTGGAAGAAACTGGAGTTTCCAATAAAACAGGGTTTAGACCCCTCGGTCACCAAGACCCATGTACAGAATCTAAATATTACCGTAATCCTTCTATGTATTCAGACGAATTTTAATAATTTCATTTTCAAGTGTCCGGGAATTTAGAGGAAATATGAAAATTATACACTTGGGAAAATGGGGGTGTCCGAATATTTAGAGTTGTCCGATATTTAGGAGCCGATGTCTGATCGTAAGTATGTCCCGCTGCCCTCCCAGTAATGCAAGACACTATCAACGACGATACGCACATAAATATCACCTATGATATCAATTTTCAAATAAAGTTTATGTTGAAATTACCTTTTGTGTTGTTTATTCACAAAAAAGTCATTTTTGAAGTGTTTGTTGACCAATAATCATGATCCAATGTGTAATACACATCGAAGGATGCCATTTTTTGTAAGCAAATCGCGTGATTTTTGTCAGTAGTTCCCACCATTTGAGGTTCACCGTTACCACACTTTGGCTTCTGTCACTGTCTATGGTCAAAATTTTTATAATATTGATAATAGTCAAGAATATTTCTCAGTCAAGAAATTCCACATTTTGTACGATTAAATGATTAAGAAACAGGACATGTATGAATGGGGTTCGCCGTGATCAATATAGTTTTTCTTAAAAAACTGATGTTACCACTCACAGAACAAAATAGTTAACAAATACATTGTTTTAAATCACATTTCAAACAATTTTTATCTAAGAAAAAACCTTAAATACATCGTGATGTTTCTCTTCCCGTTTTTGGACAAATGAAAGTATCAGAGAATCAGGAATTCCCATAGTTGACATGCATTGAATCAGAAGGGATTCCACAAGTTTCTCATCCAATGAAATTCATTGATAACGTCACATCCTGAAAAAATGTCTTTGATGTACTTCTGGTCTTGTACGATGTTTCTTAGCCACAAGTTTTAATTTCAATCAACTTTCACTTTCAAAGAATATTAAAGCAATTAATACATTATGGCTTTATTGAGCTTACATTAAAAACGTAAATACACCGTGAAACACCTGTCCTCAAAGTTACAATCATGACTCCATCACGCAAATACACAACATCACGCAAATACACAACGCAACAAACACATAAAAATTACAAATTTTAATGTAAATTAACAAAAGAATAACATTTCTTCTTGTTTTTATTCAATATTAATTATAAGCAATATGTATTGCATGTTCCAGGTGAATTCCAGCAAAATCATGTCCGGATTTAGAGGCAAAAAATTGCCGTCCGAAATTAGAGGAAATTCGAAAATTATTGAAATTTCAAAATTGGGGTGTCCGAAAACATAGAGGGACTGAATACATAGAAGGATTACAGTACTATTTGATTCTGATCAACAGACAAGGAAAATAAAATTAAAAAAGATTTTTGAATTACTGTTTTGTGTCTATTGTGATGCTGCGTACAATCTGACATGCCAGACAGACCTCTGATTGGTTTCATTTAGGGCTGTGACGAGTACCCGGGTACCCGTTCACGGTTAGGGTAATGACTATACCCAGGTAACAAATTGTTTACCCCGATACCCGTTAAAACATGTATCATTGATGTAGATCTAAAATAAAATGTATATAAGTTCAATTAAACTCTTGACTTCCATTCAAAATGACACGACATGTCAGTAATCGTGAACATTGTTTATATACATTTGTGACACACAAGGTAAGTATCGGAACACCTCGAGGAACTACATTCAACCCAATAATACGAAATATGGTTCCGAACGGTGATACTGATACTCTGGTACTTTATACATGACCGAAAGAAAATCGGAAATTTGGAAATTACTTTATTCAATAACATTAACAAAACAATGAAAGTTATTGATTCTATTTAACCTTGCAAGACAAAACCTTTGAAGTGTAACTCGTATAAGCATTGTGTATGCGTAGTTAAGGTTTCATCAGAGAGAGGCAGGATTCATGATAGGTTACTGATAGTCTATAATAAACATGCAAGATGCCGATTTCTGCGGATTTATCTGCAATTTACTGCATTTATTTATGGTAAAATCATCTATATAGATTAATAATCATTTATTTAATACTTGTTTATTCTGGTTATTTATTCACGGTTTGTGAAATAGATTTTTAATTGAAATGTGTGGAAGATGAAAAGCATCGGGTACTCGGTACCGGTCGGATACAAGATTACAGGTACAGAATTCTCTACCCGTCACAGCCCTAGTTTCATTTAATGTTATGGGTGTTGAGGCTGTGTGAAGGCACATACATTGTGTTAATAATTCAAACTATTAAAACTAATAAGGAACCTTTCATCTTACCTTGAGTGTTTTGGAAATAGTGTCTCCACAGTGGCCTAATTTTATCCTGACCACCGACATCCCACACAGTAAAACTTATATTCTTGTATTCAACAGTTTCTACATTAAATCCTACAAAAAAAATACAAATAATCAAGAACATCATTCTGGCTAAGTTTGAATATGACTGGACTGAAACTATGGTCCCTAGGTATTAAATAGGGTTTACTACAATTTTACATTTATTAACAACATGAAATTATTAAGGGCATTTGTCATAGATCAGGAAATCAAGAACTCTACACATCAGTGCATTACATTCCTGTAAAATATTTGTCCAAATACAAATTTGAAATTTCATTACATATTTTATACCATTTTACTTCATCAGGGCTCCAAGTTTCACTAGCCTTCTGGCTACCATGTTTTATTTTTACTAGCCAAGGCCAAAATTTACTAGCCAGGGTTAAATATTTTGGTTGCCAAAACAAAAGTTCCCCATGATCATGCAATGATACAAAAAAGCTGAATTTTTAAAACTTTCAATTCAAATTGAAAGCATATTATAGTATATAACAAATAACTGTGAGCCAACTGGTGCCAATGGAAGTCACAAATGATGTGGCAGTGGGCATTTTTTGTTCATTATCGGCAACACATTTTGATTTTGGAATGGATGGTGTGCTGAAACCTAATAAGGACAATTTCCCCATGTTGTTTTCTATAGCAATGGGCAATCCTTTGTACGTTTGTATATTAGCAACAATTATCATAAGTTACAGGCGTTCGTGTGACGCATGACACAGAAACACAGACGGGTTCTTGTGTATATGAGCATGGGCTATAAACATACGGTATACAACACTAGTGACCGAGATGTACCAAATTACATTCTTTACATGATCATCTTTTGGCTAAAAACGATGTTTACATGATCATCTCCTGGTTATAAAATGATCTTTTCAGTACAAAAAAATAAATTTTCGGTCGCAGCCTCTATTTATTAATCGTCGTTTGGCGAGTGCATCAGAAATTTACTAGCCATGTCTGATTTTTAATCGCATATGCGAGTAATTTACTCGCTACTTGGAACCCTGTTCATGATGTGCACAATGTTTTACTGTGTTGTTTTACAACACTATGTCCCACCACCATGGTCTATGGATCTGTACATCTCAATAGTCAATATGACAAACATTTGGCTAGTTTCACAATATGTATCCCCAGTAACCATATGACAGTTACTTTGGACGGACCCAACTAATATTGATCCCTGTTAATATTTATACATACCAATAGTGGGGATAGTAGTTACTATTTCTCCTAATTTCAGTTTGTAGAGAATTGTTGTTTTACCAGCTGCATCTAATCCCACCATCAATATTCTCATTTCTTTTTTACCAAACAAACTCTTCAATAAACTTTGAAAAATATTACCCATATTGGTGAAGCAACTGTATACACTTTATACCTTTAATACTCTGCAATAAAAGATTAATATACAAATAAAAGTCTACTGAGATATCTGAACTTTTATAGGTACAAAACTAATAGGAAGCTCGAGATTCATAAGAACAGAATATCACAACGGTAATCTTCTTAACATGTTTACTATCTAAAGCTATGTCAGCTATGTTATATAAACATTTAATTCACTATAATAAGGGACCTTCTCAACCCAATGTAGCACCAATTGACCAGCTAGTAGGAGTGGAACGATACAGTAACAATCAATCATAAACGATGATAGAATTATGTTATGTTGATTCCAAATATTTCTTTGTTTGGTTCAACTTTAACACACACACAAAAAAAAAAAAAAAAAACAATCAAAAACAATCAATCAAAATGTGACAATCAACAACCAAATGACAACTGCAGATCAGGTAATAGATCATACAATGGTGCTTTCTTGATGTGTGAAAGTTTTTATACACGAAGCGATAGATACAAAAAGATTTTATGTAAGAATGACGTTGCACAAGTCGCACAAGTCATTATTTTCATAACATGGTTCAGAATTGAGATGTTGCAGCTTTAATGCTATTTAAAATACATTTTGTAACATTTAATAAAAAGTGTATTACTAATAAATTGTGATAAACCGCATGGTGAACAATGTATTGCAATATATATTATATTGTGGCACGTCTGTATCATCCTAGTCCTGCAAGCTGGCTAAAAAGATTCACACTTTAAAACACCAATCAGAATTTTCTTTTATAAAAAAACCAAGACAAATGATCATTCTTTTACTCATTTTTTAAAACAAACTTCAGTGCACTAGTCCCCTTTAGAAAAAAAAAAAGTTTTAAAGGACTGATTTCGTCCAGCATTCAAGTAGCTATTTCAAATTAATGAACATAAATCAATGTTACAGCATATGTTCGATGAAATCATTATCAACCATTTATGGTTTTACAACATTAACTTTTATACATACCAGACTCATTTTACTGGCAGTTGTCAATTGCTTGCTGCTTTAGTCCATCTGTATATAATGACCGAAATATTGAAAGTGAACGCGTATAAAAAAGTAATGCTGGAATGGCAATTTACATGCTATTCCCTCAAAATGGGGCTAGAAAATCAACTAATTCTTGGTACTGTCATCTTTTTTCTCTTGAACAAGCAAAAGTGACAAATTTGAAGCATTATGTAGAGATGCATTGGTATTAAACAACTAGATTTTATTTTCAACTTTCTTAAATTTAATCTACCGGTATACAAATTTCATATAAGAGATGCAAGCTATCTTGAATTTCAGAAGATGATGTTTACTATTTTAAAAGGTACTTGAGTGTACACAAGTGTATAAAAACGATTATAAACTAAAATATATTAAGGACAGATATCAAGGGCTGTCACTGATAGATTATATATCATCGATAAAAGCAAATGATACGATATATATATTTTTGAGTATCAATATCAACAAAAATGGCTGCCAGGTCTTTGCTAGGGTTGGAGTAGTCAATGACACTTGGATTAAACTATTAGTTGTAAATGTATTATAATTACAACCCATCATTTCAAAGTATCTCAAAAGCAACTGACATACAAAATAAGCGTGCATATAATATTAGAAACATTTAAAACACCAGACTTGCCAAATATAGCCGAGAAATAATCTGTGTACTAAAAAAAAAAAAAAAAAAAAATCCTATTTGAATCACATTTCTGATATTATCTTGTTTTATCGATATATTATTCAGTTGATATATCAAAATTCAAATTCTCATCAATGACAGCTCTACCGACATCATACTTATATGTTTATTAAACAATGTTACTTGCATCATGTATATGAAATTAACGGACGGAGGGACACTGATACCTAGGTTGAAAAACAAGATATTGCAATTTATTGTAATGTAAAAATAAATTTTATTACATTTATCTAAGTATCATATGTATACATGGTTTACATATAGTTCGTGATGTATATCGTATCATGAACGGCGCATCACAACAAACCATGATATAAATGATATCGCAGCATGTCTGTATCGTCCCAACCCTACCATTGGGTATTCTTTTCATTTGTTTAATGCCAAAAGCTGCTGATATGGGGGTTATTTCTGGTTCTTGGTTAAAACCAGCATACAGGAACAAAACCTTGGTAAATCTATGGGTTTGTAAGCTGGTAAACAGAACTGAGGCTAAGGTTAGACTTCAGTAGAACAGAACTTTCAGTTTTTTGTATTGGTTTACAATGGGGTTTGCCAGTGTACCACAGTTCTGTGGAAAAATTATTACCATTGGAGGTAAAAACACCTCAGGTCAGTTTCCTGTCAAAATTATGTTATTCCGGGAAATGTCAATGTAAAAGTTTTCCAGAGTGTTCCACACAAAACGTTAAGGGAGTATTCAGGAATGAGGATTAGCAGGGGCCCAGTAGCCAAAGGTTCCTAAAAAAAAAACAGTTGGACCCCATACGTTTTACACATTTTACCTATTTATTACTATTATAACTTCTTTTCTAAAGTGAACTGGGCCCTTAACTCAAAATAGTTAAGCTTCATCCCTGGTATTGATCACATAGTATGCTGACAAACTCCATTATCTGTAAAACTAAAACTAAAACTGCTATACAACACTGGAGTTACGACCGATTCATATTCAAGAATTGGTCGGTATCTTCCAATATAATATCCAATAAAATCGACGCTATGAATTGCTACTCTTCACTAGCAAATTTCAGTCTCGTAATAGCCAAATTTTCTATATATTAGTATTTATAAATGAGCATGAATGACAAATATATCTATAGTAGGCTGTGACCACCACCACGGTTACAAATACAAATAGTCGTTAAGACAGGGATTCTCTAGCCAAGAAAATATTGAACCGTCATAGTCAATTTACTTCCCTATAAAGTTAAAATAACACATTCTAAACATATCATTAATAAGATACATAAACATATATATTATTACTGAACATGATTTTCATGACAAACCGGAAGCTGTCATTACACACTTACGTACAGTTATATTCCCGTTTTCTATTTGATTTTCTACTGTAAATCTCTCCTAAATTCCAGATCTGTCGTAGTCTTTATCTTTGGTTTTTAATTCTCTGTCATAACGCTGAGAAAATCACAATGTGTTTGAGGTTTGAGCTAGTTTGACAACCTAGGTTACAAATGAGACAAATCAAAATGGCGGACGTGGAAGTGGATGCGTTGCACATGCCACGTCAATGTCCCGACAATAGGGGTATATATTGCTCAATACATACCATCCCCTTATAGTTCGTCTGCTAACGTGAATAAACATGGCCTAGTCCTGAACAAAAGATTCTGGAAAAATAATCACAAAAGAGACGTTAAAAGATATTTTCATAGACAGGCCTGTTTTGGATATCAATGTCATTAGATATGTTACAGTGAATTATAACTTGAATAATTTGATCATTTTTGAAAAATAAATTTTGTCGACATTTTACTTCGCTACAAAACAGTTTGTGTTGTAAGAAAATGAAGACAATATAGGCCATTTGCCAAAAACTGCGGCGTTGTGACCGCAGTGTCTCGGTGTCCAGGATTGCTCTGGATATATTTGACGTCCAATATTTCCATGTTCCTTTCACACAATTTTGATTTCACACTTGGCGGGCCGCCGGGTAGCTAAACAGGAGGTCACGGAAGTTACCTTTCCGCCGCGGGGAGCACCCGGCCTCACTTTCCTGGCGGAAGTTCAAGTCATGTGTCGGCTTACCTCATAACTTGCCAGTTCCAAAGTTTTCACTTTGCTTCTGCCATGATGGATTCAGTAGTATGTTTGTTTTAAAGTTGGTGATTACATCATGTACAGAAATCGAGGTCTGACCGTAAACCATTGATGCGTTTAAGACGATGGTCTCATCACCTGTATTAAAGGTCACCGGTCATCAAATTTATGAATTTTGTAATTTGCATTCCTATGGGTAGAGTTGTCAATATTGATGTGTCTTGTGGGTTTTCACACATTACAGTTACCTGTAATATACTAAAAACTTACCTGAACGAAGTTCTAATACTCGGTAATTTCCGACACCGCTCGTAACTTTCCGGCGGCCTAATTGATGACGTACATGGTGTTAAGCTGCTGAGGAAAGACACATTACCTATATATGTATCCATATGTAACATGTGGGTTTGTGTGCCATTTTGAAGGGTTTTAAAGTTTGATTTCAAGTCAAAATTATATATTTTGTGAAATTTTGATATAATAATACAACAATGAACGATAAAAAAATTTTTTTTCACAAATTTAAGAACAAATTAAAGCCAGATTTACACAAGTCCCTTATGCAGCTTTCTACAAATTGAGTGCACATGGAAAACGCAAGAATAAAGTCGTATTTTCCAACAAACTCGCAAAATATTGTCAAAACTTGATACAAAATATACTGACCTAATAGGAAAAAATATTTTTCATTCATCCATAAGTGAATTTAATTCTGTACACAGAGCAGTTTTTGAAGTTTTTAACAAAACAACTAATATAACCATGTCAAAATTATCCCTTCTGTACCTTCTTACTCGGAACAACTATAAATATTATAATAATGTCATAGTTGGAATATTCATGATGAAATATGAAAAAACCCGAACAACAATGACCTACCTGATCCTAAATACCCTGATGTAACTTTGAATAAGGCCCAATTGGTGTATAGGTCGAATTTTCCCAAAGTTTCTCTATGTACAGATGAACTGAATAACTTTTTTTGTCATTTAAAAATATAATTTGGTTAGGTCACTGCATTTAATATGCAATTTATTGATAGTTTAACGGAAACATTTTCAATTGAAAGAAATAAATGATAAAAACCATGTGCACTCAATTTATGGAAATACAGTAATTGCTTTGAATGTATTGGGGATATTTTTAATATACGAGAAAAGTCGGGGAAATAAGAGTGGTATAATCATTTCAGGCAATATTAATTATTATGAATGGATTCAGTCAAATAAAAAAAATCATAGATTTTAACAATTTTAATATTCAAAATTAATTTAATTCCGTAAGTCAGTCAGTTCACCAATTCACACAAATCGAGACTTGTATGTCTCTTATTCAAATCAACTAATCTAATTTAACATTTATTTTTTCAAACACATCTTTTCAGAATCCATCAAAAACAACAAATAACATTTACCGGATATATCATGAAGATTTATACACACGTGTCAATTAATGTTGCAAATTGTAAGGTAAACCCCGTTGATTACAGGTGATAGATGTCTACTTCTAAACAGGATGTTGCTTGCCAATGTAGCATATTGATAATCTCTTAATTACTGGTATGTGAGGGGATGTAAATCACACTTTAACCGATATTAATTTATTGTGAAAAAATTAAAGAAAGTTTCCCTCGAGTTTTGATTAGCCGTTAGTTAGTCGGGTATAATCCCACTGGTATCACATTTGATACGAGTTCTTTTCAGCTCATAAAAATTAGGCGTAATAAAATTATTATTATTAGTAAATAAAATTTTAAATATTGTTTTTTGAATTTATCATGGAAACACTGAAATTAAATCAAAAATGAAGATTTAACAAAATGGGATTGGAAATCTGACCAGTACTCTATCGAAAAAAAAATTAAACAATATTTGATAAAAAAATATTACGCACCGACATAAACTCCAATTTCCATTATTATTATTAAATTAAACTTACTGCGGATAGGGAAGCTATTGATTTTAATTAGAATTCGAAAATTGTTTACAAACGTTTTCATATTCAAGTAATACTGGGGTGAAATATTTGATTTCAGAGACAATAAGAAGTTATTTTTTAGACCTGTATTTTGATATTTTCGTTGTACAAAAATTCTACTCGAAAACGTGTTCTAATAATATATTGATTTTAACCTAAAATTAAAATAAAAATGGGACAATTTCTGAAACAAATATGAATTAAAATCAATTTGAGGTAAATTAATAACATAGCTGTACTAGAGAGAAGAAAAAAAAGCGACAGACTACAGAATCCGGTCAAAAGTGCTCGTAAATTATGTATGTTTTTAATATACATATTAATATTTAATTCACCGAAATAATAAATAAATAAATAAATAAATAAATAAATAAATAAATAATAAATAAATAAACAAATTCAAGAGAGAAGTTAAGATATTTAGAATGATATTAAATATTAGTGAAAATAAATATGAATAATATTTTAAATAAAAACACGAAAATGTGTATTCTTTTTATCAATTCGTTTTGATAGATAAAAATAAAAAGATAAATAAATTAATTAATAAATAAATAATGTAAAATTATGTTTTGTAATAGTATAAGTAATAGTATATCATACTAAGAGCACGTAGTTCTTATTTATTTATTTATTTATTTATTTATTTATTTATTTATTTATTTTATTTATTTATTTATTTATTTATTTATGTTTATTTTTTATGCTAAAGGAAATTGAAATATCCAATATTAAAAATAAATAAATAAAACATGAAAAGTTACTAATGATAAATCTGGGTAATAAATACAGATCACTCTACAAGCTTGAGTTACTAGATAACACCTTCTGCGTCACTTCCGGTTTTGGACCCTTTTACTACCAAAGGGAGATAACACCGTTTTTCAACAGTTTTAGGACTTTATTTTACGCTGTAACAAAAGACAGAAATTATTAAAAAATGTTATTTGTGGCTAAATCGACTTTTTATTATGTAATCTTTCGGAAAATAGTACTAAAAAAATTTCGGTTTTTGGTGACCGGTGACCTTTAAGTCACCTGTGCGATCGCCAGCCCGTTAAGTTACAATGGGAACTAGATATACCCGATTTTCAAATTTAAATTTCACCAATAACAATATTATTTTTTGAAAATGTCTGGTTCTCAGTAAAACATACATGCTGTCACGAATATTCAAATATAAAAATGATTAAAATATCTTGAAAAAAATCCATTCCACTTTTTGATTTAAAATATGGTGACATTTTACTTAATTTCCCTATGAAACTCATTAGAAAGTGCACAGCACTGTTTTTATAAACAGCTTTTTTCTTATTAAAGATATAGAAAAGTGAAAATGTCCAATTCAGTTATAAAAATCTTTGTGGTACCTTTAAAAAAATCCATTCCACTTTTAATTTGAAATTTAGGTGGTACAATATTTGTATCAATATTTCGGTCAGTGGATAAGGGCCAATATGATAGACTACCGGTATGTATATACTATGGATATGTATAGACTATCATGGTCAAATACTAGCCTACTGGATCTAATACAACATTGTGCCCTTTTCTATTTAAAATATAATTAAAGAATTAAATCAAGTTAGAAAAAATAGGAAGTAATGAAACGTGCACATTTTTATTTTCCATTTTATTATAATTCTTATTTATTTAACTAATAGAGTATGGGACGTTAAAATAACAAAAGTTCTGACAAAATATGCACATTTTTATTTATTATAATTCATTTAACTAATAATAATAATAATAATAATAATAATATCTATTTTATTCAAGTTTCAAAAGTAATCAATGCCATAAAACATTTAACCCTAAATAAAATACAACATGATTATTCCCAGCCATGTTATTATTATTAGGAAACAACATTAAGGATGACTTAGTTAAAATTAATATTTACATTTAAATAATTGTCTATTGAACGGATTTAAACTTTTAACTGCAGTGTTACTTTTACCCATGTCCAACTAAATTTTATGATCAAAATGTTTTAATTTATATGATCAAATGTTTTAATTTTTATGAGTAAATTTTTGTTGTATTTTTTTTTTACATGTTTTTTAATTATAGATACGATATGTAGTGTCTCGTAGGCCACATGTGGCCGGATATAAAAATTTTACAAGGTTTTTTATGTGTATGTGAATATTGAATTTTTATATGTGACACTTAAATAAAATAAATATTATTATTATTATTATTATTATTTAAAATTGTTTTAATTATACTCAAATAAACAAAACAGTGACGAAAAATAAATGTATAACTAATATTTATTAGATTTTCAAACGGTTCGTGATAAAATTATCATTCAAATACATCACATTTAATAATAATAATAATAATGATAATACCATGCAGTTACCACCTCTAATTTAAATAAAGCTGTGATGTTAATTGCCTGCCTGCCATGACACAAATAACATTATCTAGGTAAAGTGATGGGTTAGGTTCGATTTTGTTGATTGGGAAATTAATTGATTAATGAAACAAGGAGGTAAACCGTCACGCTTGAGCCCCTACTGTTCAATAGCTATAGGAACGTTATGTTCAGATTTTTTTAAGTTCTCATGAACGTTAGAATATTATATCGCATTTGACCATGTCTCGATCATGTCCTGATTGTTCAAATAAAAAGTAATATTATTGTATATTGATCATATTTATTGAACAATATTTGTGACTTGTGATAATTCTCTCTCTCTCTCTCTCTCTCTCTCCAAAACGTTACACGTGGCTTTGTCCTTACCAGTGCCAGGTTTATGTTGCATTCTTTTCACAGTTCAGGTCAATGAATAAAATAAAATAAAATGAAATAAAATAAAATAAAATATTGCAGTTAACTATTCAGCATTGGATTTGTCGGTTCAATTAGATAAATATCAAATCATCTAGTTATAAAAAATAAACATAAGAAAAATCATATTATTTATTTATTTTTTTTTTTATTATTTATTTATTTATAATCAAGCTAAAATGAAATGTTTTAAAAAACGAAGATTTATTATTTAAATCTCTGCTAGATTGCATTGTTGATGCTGAGAAAATATCTTATCAATTTTTATTTATTTATTTGTTTATTTATTTATTTATTTATTTATTTAGTATTTATGTAAAGCATTAATATAGCTAGAATAATATATTTAAAAACGCTGATTTAATTTTTATTTAAACTTGGAGTAAGCATATAAGACCCCGACAAAACGCATTAAAACAAATACTTGAAACATTTATAAAATTATGATTTCGTGCAAATGTTCAATAAGCTAGTACATATGCATGTTAAATTTTTTTCATCATTTCATTACGAGATGCATTCAGGTCATTAGTGTCTAAATACTGATTATAATCCGTCTGCGTTTAGCCAGAGACATATAAAACCCCGATTGCATTTTTGTTGACCTATAATCACTTATTGCTCTCCCAACAGGTCACGCTCGACTGAACTACCTTTATACCTGTAAAGTATATCACACCTGAGATGGTCGACTTCTAATGTAGGGGCAGATAACCCTTCAGATCGGGCCTCGATTTCTGCGTATGTTTCCGCCGCGGGGAGCACCCGGCCTCACTTTCCTGGCGGAAGTTCAAGTCATGTGTCGGCTTACCTCATAACTTGCCAGTTCCAAAGTTTTCACTTTGCTTCTGCCATGATGGATTCAGTAGTATGTTTGTTTTAAAGTTGGTGATTACATCATAGGTTCTAAATAAGCTAGACTGGACCAAATATCCTCCAAGTAGGCCTGTAGTTTAACCCTCTTACTCCGAGAGGGACATATGTGTCCTTTACCGGTTTACTCCGAGAGGGACATATATGTCCTTTACCGGCTTACTCCGAGAGGGACATATATGTCCTTTTTCATACATGTGATCTATATTGTAAACTCTAAATAAAAACCTAAAGATATAAACCTTTTTATTTTATATTGAGATACTACAATATGCAAGTGTTAATTCATTTTAGTTTCACAACAAACAATGACGTCATTACCGTTATAATGACGTCATCATTGGCCTTACTACGTTTTACACAGGCGTTCTAATGGAGGAAGACGGAGCGGGTGTTTTGCCCAGAATTATTGGGCCTTGGTTTCCTGTTTTCCATCCAAACAGATTCACCAGACCTTTGGCCCCTTTTAATCATGATTCGGGCCCAGTTAATGTCCAACCTAATTTACTTCCAGTGCAGTACTTTTTACAGTTATTGTCTACTGCAAACAGTCCTCTTTTTCCTCTGTTAGTAACAGAAACAAATAGATATGCGACACAGTCTAATGCACAGAGATGGGTGCCCGTAAATGAAGATGATATGAAAGCTTTTATAGGGTTGTATTTGGCAATGGGCATAGTTAGAAAGCCAACCATTAGGTCCTACTGGGAACACCCTGTATCAAATGAGCTTTTTGATACCCCATGCTTTCGTGAGGTAATGACAAGAGAACGTTTCGAAAAAATAATGCAATATCTCCATTGTAATGATAATACTACTGCACAACCGACAGGAACGCCTGCATATGATCCTCTACATAAAATTAAACCAGTGCTCGATTTGGTTAATGTATCGTTTGCAGAAAATTTTAGGTAGGTTATTCTGCAAGTTTCAAGTTTTTAAAAATCGTGGTATTCACAGTAAAATAAATGTAGCATTTTTTTTTGTGTCAAAGTTCAAATCAAGATCTAAAACATAATATAAAACCGCAAAGCAAATATTTGCGAAAAGGCGCACATACAGTAAAAAATCTTTCACAATGAAGTGAGACCAGTTGTTCCTGGGAGAAAACCACCTCCTGGGAAGATAGCTACAGCAATACTAGTAGCTGAATGTTTTGCGATATGCAGTTCTAAATCTAAAAGGTGCTAATTGCTCACTTATCAGTTTATAAAACATATATGCGGTCTCGTACATCAGACCATATCCTTGGAGAAATAAAAGCAGTTATAAAAATGTTTATGAAACACCTGCTCTCAATTCACATATTTTTTAATTGTTTTACCACACAAACTGTTTCTGTTTTTAGAGGTCTGATGTCCCATCATACTAGTAACTATTTTACGGTTTTAAATGAATAATCAATTATAAAGGATGTCTAAGTTTTTGCAAGCGATCGACCCACAGTTATATTCCTGGTATGGCTTTAAGATTTTACCTTTATGAGGTCACTATTATAAAATTTTGTTACATGTACCCGTAATGTTGAGACCTGTTTAAACGAGACTTTCACTTTGTATTGTTATAGAAATATTGATGCGTCTACAATTTCAATTTGCTTAGACATGAACACTTTTGACAAAAAAAATATTATTACTTCTTTACAATTGAGTTAAATATAATTTTTACTTTGCTTCTGGATTGTGATTCGGACATTAGTATGGGTTTTTTTTATTAGATAATATTTCTGATGATACATAATTAGAAAAAATACGAAAAACAAAATCCCGTGGCAAGTTTTTGGGGATTCGAACCCACACATAGCATCTCGTGATATCTTAGCAGTCCACATACTTTACTACCGAGCTACCAAAGATACTGTAAAGATACTGATGTCTTTATTGATCGACATGACACTTTAGAACGTACTTTTTTATATAGATAACAAGTAACTTTAACCAATATTTTATTAATGTAAATTTTGAAATGCATTAAATTTTCTTATGAGGCAATTCCTTATATTTTCCATAGACCTCATTTTAAAAAATACATGAGCGGATTTTACGACAATTACAGGTTAGATCAGCAAGTTGCAATTGACGAGAGAATTATCGGGTTTAAAGGCAGACACAAACTTAAACAATATTTGTCAAACAAGAAAAGGCATCGTTGGGGAGCAAAGATGTGGGTGTTGTCTGATTCTAACACTGGCTATACATACCAGGTATATATTTATTTCTGGAGAATAGTTGAAATTTAGAACGAACAAATCAGTGTGCTTAAATTAAATATTATACAATATACGATTAATTGAACAAAGTTTACAACCTATCACAATTTCAAACTTTTGTATACATTGTAAGTACCAAACCAACAAAATATAACCATGTATCACAGTGTGGGAACGGAAAATGAGTCAAACTGTACAGTTGTCGGTAGCTCTGTTAATCGAAGCGAGGAATGAAAACAGTGGAGTCAAACGTAAGAAAAAATATGTAAAATTACTGTTGTTATGAAGTGTTGTGAGATTTTTCATAGGTACATGGATCTCACTATGTTAATGCAATTTTTAATTATCCAACACATTTTGTGAAAAATCAAGCCTAAAACTTTAATTTGTTTGTTGAACATGATTGATCACAGCGGAATTGTCATGAATTGTCATGAATTCACGATTTATTCTCAATTTTCTCTATATTACTATTCTATTTAATACCATTCTGAAGACAGTTTGCAAGCTATGAATGTTAAAAAAAACTTGTTACTTATTACAAGACTTACAAGTTTTGAGAAAACTTCAAAACACGATTTTATTGGACTGTGTGGTTTTCTGTTTACTGTACAGGTAGCTCACAAGTATAGAAAGTATAAAAAACGCTTTCATTTAATAGAAATGCATGTATCACGATTAATTTCTTGAAAAAAACAAGGTTTGATTTTTATATTTGGGTTTCAGGGGTATAAAGTAGGGTTAATATCTAAAATGCGTGTTTCGGGCGTGACATTCATATTCTAAGGCAATCAACGATCTAAAATACATTAAGTCATAAAAAGGACATGGTCAGACAATACTGTTCTGTATAAATTAAGGCAAATATTGTTTATCATGAACAATATACAACTGAATACTATTATGACTCTAAAATAGTAAAAGGATATAGATATAATCTTAGAATTAGAGAATCACGCGTGGGTAACGCATTTTAAATCGTAGATCTATGGCATAAATTGTCTAAATATCATAAAGCACAGTTTATACGTTTTACTTTGCGTTTTGTCATCAAGATTAACCAAATCAATCATATCTTGTATTATCCCTGGTGAAATATTCTTCATATGGTTTGAAAAATCATCGTTAACCAGGACGTTTTTGGATCAAGATTGCGTTGTGGACACTGACCTTGGTTTTTCCAACCACCCATGAAACGAAGTAACTTTTCCTTAAACAATTTAGAACCAATGTGCCAGAACTGTCTAACTTCAGCTGAATATCTCATCACATGACTGTCCTTTGTAGAAAACCATTCGATTACCTCTAGAAACAGTAAATATGAAATGATTTTCATTGGAAAAGCATTTTGCATCAAAACTGAAGGCTATTAAATTTCAAGTAATAATCTTCATGCTCATACTCTCTAAGAATTGCAATTACTTTCGGTAGCATTTCTGATAGCGTTTGTAGAAGCGGTACATCTGCTGGTGTCATTTCATCCATTAAAGGAACGGTAAAAGATGACCCCATCTGGCATGCATTTGTACATGACATGTGAGGTTTCTGTGATATTTAATCTGTAACAGATAAATTCGGGAAGCTGTCGATTAGAAAATCTTCTTCGTCCATATTGTTGTCAGATGTATCATCATGTAGTGAATTCTGTGTAGGCGTAGAGTGTAACAAAAATTTCTTTGGTGTTTGGAATGGAGAATCGTTTGGGCGTTTTTAATTTTTTATTTTTTCAGTTAATTCGTTTGGTATAAGAATGTTGTTGTCTTTCTCGTATTCCCTTCGGATGATGTGGAAATTTTTAATTCGAATATCTCCTTGATTGAGGTCTGTGTTATTAACTTTCAGTTCCAAATGCTTGTGAAATATTATACAATGGTCGACAACCTCAGAAAAATTTAATTTTGCTTTTCTTTTGCAGTATAAACAATGAAACCGTTTCGGTGTTTTTTAACATCTGAAATTAAGAAAATGTTGCAATAGTATATATATATTATTGCAACATTTTCTTAATTTCAGATGTTATATATATATATATATATATATAATATATATATATATATATATATATATAAAAATGTTGCAAAAAATTAAAATAAACCAGAAATGTCGAAAGGAGACTATTACCCCCACCCACAGAAAAAATAAGAATAAGAATTTCAGCGGACACGATATTGTGACGGAAAAACTAAAATTTGACCTCATGACCTTGACCTTATGCAACACATCGTCTCATGTTGGTTTACATTTATGCTAAGTTTGATCAAAATCCATCGGTAGACGTGGAAGATATGGTGCAGTTACGATATTGTGGCAAAAAAACTAATATTTGACCTCATGACATTGACCTTTGACCTATGTACATAAATTTGGTACCCGACACATCAGCTCATGTTGTTTTACATCTGTGCCAAGTTTGGTCAAAATCTATTGATAGACATGGAGGATATGGAGCGGACACGATATTGAGACAGACAACCAGACGGATGGACGGACGGGCGGACAGACATGGTGATTTCTGTATACCCCCTGAACTTCGTTTGCGGGGGGTATAATAATGCATTCAACCTTGAATTATTATTTGTTGGAATTTTGAGCTACCTGTACAGAAAAATTACAGATATTTAGAGCTACCTGTACAGTATTTTTCGAGCTACCTGTACAGTAAACAATCTCCAAGGTGCAAAGAAAAATCTTATTTATAACAATAACCATTTAAAGGACGGTGATGTCATCTTAATATATGTGTAACTTTATATTAAAAGCTGTCTTAAGTATTGTTTGTTACACTAGAAAATTCATCACGCTAGAGAATTTACGCATTTTTTCGCTATAAGTCGATGTATTTTATCTCGCTGTCTCGTGTTCAAGTGCTATTATTGTCGAGTGTATAATGATATAAGTGACAACGAAATCTTAAAATGGTAAATAATTTTCATCGTCAAATTTCTATCCAGATCTTGCATTATATGCTTAATACAAGTTAAAAAGTAACCACCAACCGTTTCAGACATCTTGTTTTTATTTCGTCTCTCGCTTCAATTAACAGAGCTACCGAAAACTGTACAGTTTGACTCAACTTCCGTTCCCACACTGTGCATGTATAGAAAGTTTAGAATGTAATAACAATGTATAACACTTTTTATTCTTTGGATGAACTGTAGTGACACTGTTCTACACTTACATATGTATATATTCTTTCACGCACAAAAACACTGTAGTACATATGTGCAATAGTTATAGTCGAAATATATTTTATATTAAAAAAGCAATGATATATATGCAATATAAAATTTGTATGGACAATCATTGTTTGACAGATTGTTGGCACGCTATTTGATATGAAATTGATTTTTAAATTTTTAAATGTTCATTGTATAGGACCACTGATGACAAAATAAGTGGGATGTGAAGCCCCAACCCCCTAAAAACAAAACAAAAAACTACTTAAAGCAACACTTCTAGACACCATTTTTTCCATTATGCCCGGAACCCGTTCAGAGTCAAGAGGTATCGTGCCTTCTCTCTCTCTCTCTCTCTCTCTCTCTGTGTGTGTGTGTGTTCCATTGTTTCAGCTACAGCTTTATTTTTCATTATTCTAAAACAATATGACCAGGTTGAAAGAAAGACTATTAATATTTAACAGTGAACACCAGTGTAGATGTATATTATTGTAGTGTGTTAATTACTTAGATGACAAGTGCTATTAAAATACTATATGCTCTTTACCTTTATTCTTAGATGTATATATACAAAGGAAAACACACAACAGATGATGGAACATATGAAAACGGTCAAGGATACCATGTTGTTACAAAATTAATGCAGCCGCATTATCACAAGAACCACCATGTTACTACTGATAGATTTTTTTCAGGACCAAAATTATTCCACGATCTCTACCAACAGGGAACCTATGCCACAGGGACAACCCTTATAAATAGAAAAGGAATTCCCGAAGGACTTAAAAGACAAAGCCTCGCTAAAAATGAAATTTCCGTGCGGAGACAAGGGCCCTTAATAGCAATGTTATGGTGTGATCGGAAGCAAGTCCTTATACTTTCAACTGCTGGAACTACTAGGTATCTGATACAATGAAAAAACTAAGCAAAAAATATATTGTCATCGTTAGTTTCATTCTAATAGTAACATTCTACAAATAAGTAAACTTTCTGTACTTTCTGTTACATTATAAATCACCATAAAATTTTTATCAAATAAAAAAATAATAAATAAAATACAAAAAATAATAAAACACATGACAGTTTTAGATTACAAAATCAATAAGATGTTATCGTTTTATGATATTTTCCTAGGATGATCATGAAAAGGAACAGCAAAGGCAAAATTCGAATTGCACCTGGACTTGTGCATCAATACAACAAAAATATGGGAGGGGTGGATTTAGGCGACCAGCTTATTGGAACTTACGACCCAGATCTTCGAGGGCGAAAATTGTGGAGAAAGATCCTTTTTAATCTAATTGTAACTGCAACAGGTACGTATATTTATGATTTTGTAGTCCTGACTATAAAATTGCATCCGTATTTTTGAAGAGAGGTAAACTTTGTCGGTAAAAAAGCACGTGTATCAAAGTGAAATATAAAGCAAAGATATTTCTCATATTCATAACTCAAACCATGAATGTATTATTTACTTTTTCTATTCCAGTTAACGCATACATTTTGTATAGAAATAGTTTCATGGTGCAAGATAAGATGAATCATCTGCAATTTCAACAAGAAATATGTAAAGGCCTTATTGGGGATCATAGGAGAAAACACAATGTACCAAGACGTGAATATCCAGTTGCACTTCGTCGTCTGAATGAGAGACACTTCATAAATTATATTGCACAAAATAAGAGAAAGATTTGTGTTGGATGCAATTCAAAAGTGAGGACATGGTGTTGTGATTGCAAAGTTGGACTATGCATTGTTTGTTTTAGAATGTTTCACACAATGGTTGCTTTCCATCGTGATGAATGAAAATGTAATATAAATACGAATGTAAAATAAATATAAAAGAATAAAACATGTACTAAAACATTCAAAATATATGGATTTTTCTTTAAGCAATTTCCATAAATAAAGAAAAAAATCAGTCCGAGTATCTTTTCAAAATCATCCCATCTCTCTCTCTCTCTCTCTCTGTCACTCTCTCTCTCTGAAACAGATCGACAAAGTGAGCAGTTTAAAACAAAGAATCACTTGAATTCATTCATTAGCTGATCGGCAAAACAAGTGCTTTTTCATGACGTCATAAGTTGTCTCCGGAATTCACGTCATAAAACTGTGACGTCGCTTGTCACTTTGGTGCCGGATTTTCAAAATGCGTCGGAGTAAGAGGGTTAAAAATCACTTTTTATATGAAATTGTAATGATAGGCCGTTATAATTCTGAGTTCAAAACTGAGATGACTGTCACCTGCCCACCTCATTCAGTCAACATGTGGAAAAATTTGTCCCATTTTCTAATAAGCATACGCCGCCATATTAGATTAACGACGGTCAATGTTATTTAAAGAGACTATATATAGGCCAAATAGACAAAAATCTTTAGTTCGCCCTCTTCGATCCAATAAGCATCCATTGGATATTTTCCGACAGGTAAAATTTGCCTTGACACCGGTTAGAATACGTTTATATGTACTTTTCTAGACGTAGTATACAGTATAACCTGCTATAGAGTCCACCTCTGTATAAAAGTCCACCTGTCTATAGCAACCGGTTTGAAGTATCCCCAATGAATTTTACTATATAATGACCCTGTATATAAAGTCCACCTGTCTAATGTGAATAGAGTCCACCCTTAATTTTTAGTCCCAAATGACTTCTCAACCTGTCTATAAAGTCCACTATTTCAATCAACTTTTTTAAAGTTTTTTTTATATAATTTAAGTCTAATTTTATGTAAATTTTCTAACCAAGTAATAATTATATTCTTAATGCTTGAAGATTAGAAATATATAATTATTATAAGTCTTATATCATTGTTTACAATATAATAAGTAAAACTTTTGAGGGAAAAAATGTGAAGTCCCTATTCTCATGTCAATGACTGAAGCCATTAGATCAGAAGGCAGAAATAGTCTTTGTTATTTCAGGTAGTATTACCTATTGTTTTAATTAGTGACACCCTGCTTCCTAAGAAAACAAAGACCATTAGTCAAGTGTATACTAATAGATAAACTGTTACCATGTAATCAGTTGTACTCTCCATTAAGATTATAATGCACTTTTCAAATATCTTCTATAATAATTTTTTTCTCAAGCTATACCATAAAAATGATTTTAACAAAATTAAACAAAAGGGTATTAATAGGTATTATTTTAATTTATTTGTATACCAGTATCAACAATACACGTTTACTCATTAATAAGGTGACCCTCTATATAAAGTCCATCTGTCTATTAAGTCCACTATTAAGTCCACTTTTGCTCAGTCCCATGGGTGGTCTTTATACACAGGTTATACTGTATTTGTCTGGATTTCGAGGTTTCCACTAAACTTAAATTTACGAAGGGTAAACTCGATTTCCAACAGTATTTTCTTTTAAATATGAAAACAGTCGAAATAACCGAGTGTTTGAAATTGTTAACTTCAACCAACTTACGACTTATAATAATTTCCGAAAAGAGAAACGGAATCACAAGAGATGTTGTTCCGGATACAGTCAATCGAGTTCTTAAAATTAGATGAGGATGGGGTTAGTGTATTTGTAATTAAAGAACATTTTCTCAATATATCTTTGTCAGTAGCTATCTGCATATTCTTATCAAAATGCTCTTAAACAGACACTGTAACAACAAAATGCAAGCAACTCAAAAAAGTTCCCCGAGTTTTTTTAAAATTGATCTATTTGACAAATCTGACGTTTTCAATGAGGCACATTAGGGGATATTAAAAGTACAGTTCCAAGACGTCAATTCATGCAACAGAACCAAGATTTAATTATTTCCATTCTGGGAGGACATATTTGATTTAACGTCGGTTTCTCTTGACATCGGTGCAACAGAAGTTAAGTTGAGGTGCCATATGGGGAAATAACAATTACAAATGGATTGTTTTGGTATTCATATTTCCCCGGTCATTGAACTTTGGATCATGTGATGTAACGTCATAAATATTCATGAGCACAAAGGGAACTAATTTATTGGTATGAGTTAAAAGATTTAGCCTTTCATCAGTTCATCGTGAAAATATATAATAAGTATAAAGCTTTTTTTTACTGTTTTAAAACCAAAACTTGAGTCAATAACGGCAGTTTTCTGGACCCACAATACCTGAGACCAGCTGAGGTCATAACTTAAAAAAGTTAAAAGTTTATATAAAAAAACAAATTTATGTTATTCTGAGAAGCAAGAACTGCAATATATTTTTGTTTGTACTCAATTTTAATGAAACAGTCCGAGGCTAAAAGGCCACCCGCAAGGGAACCTAGTAAATGTTGGCCTTTTAGCGCAGACCTGTACCCCTTGAATTCAGTCAGGATCATGAATAACCCGAATAAAGACCGCGGATTGGTGGCGGGTTTGATACGAGCCTTTATATATGTTGTCCCCTGCTTAAACAGTCAGGTCACATTGTATGACGTAACGATGTATTTTAAACACCTGTATGAGGAAATCAGACCAGGTCTTTGAGCAACAAACACTTAATTTTCGAAAACTTGTTTTTCCTTGAAAAGCAGAAGATATTGGACAAACCGTATCGCATTTAATCTTGATTATTTTTCACTTTAGTGCCAGCGGTGTATCATGAACATCAATATACTCGTATGTACGGTTTTTAAAACTCGTAAAGATTGCGAATTGAAAATATTTTCAGAAATGTTCATCCGAGGAGATCAATTTAATAATAATTATCAAAGACAAGGTCCACCCCTTCATTTTTCATATTTTGACTCGGAACATAAGAGCACAAAAAGGGACTTCACCTATGACTAAGAAAAATGCTGGCCCTAGTAAAATTAACCTTGCCGGTATAAGCCAAAATCTGAAAAATCACATACAGTACTGTTACTTTTTTTTTATTGAAGTGCAAGAATATATAGACTTTTATTTTTAAGTTTTTCCCGCCGTACACCTCTTAACATAGGCGTAGGAGCAGGGGGGGGCCAGGCTCCCCGCAATATTTTTGTGAAATTTTGTATCATAGTTTGTGTTTATAGTGCAAGTGCTAAAAAAAAGAAAGAAAAAAAAAACAAGAGCTTTACCAGGAAATGTCCATCTGGTAACCGATCAATTATCAATTTCATCATTATACTTGTAAAAGGGCGTCTTGAAATTCACCCTTAGAAACGGCTCACAGCATCTCCAATGGCAGGGGCGGATCCAGGATTTTTTGAAAGGGGGGGGGGAGAATTACATGTGTATATCAATACTAGGTGCGAGCGCCGAAGGCTCGAGCATCCAGAGACGAGGGTTCAGAAATACAGAAATGGGTTGTTATATTACCATATGGGGGTCACATCAGTCAATAGCTCTCTTTCTCTCAGTGGCGGATTCAGCCGCGGAGGCGTAGGAGGGCATACCACCCCCCCCATTTATGTCGCTAATATTGCACCAGAATGCAGGATTTTTGCGCCATTTTTTCAAATAGGACCCCCCTAGAAGGTTCGAGCCTTCGGCTCTCACATTGTACGCCCCTATTCCGAAAATTATGGATCCGCCTATGTCTGCCTGTCTCTCTCTTTTTTTCATTGGACTTAATTATGTCATGCAGTTATTTGTACAATTTTAACTTATATATTTCACTGCTTTTCAGTCTCTCACTCAGAACGCTGCGAAAATTTCCGGGGTACCCCCATATCCATCTCCAATGAGAGGGTTGATTATGGAACTTGTGTCATACGGCCATTTTATATAATCTTGCCTTGATATCACAGTATTTTTACCTATCAAAACGCTGCAAAATACATTGAAAATACGTCTAGACAGGACTTAGTTTTGAAAATTTTCCGGGGAAGGTCCCCGGACCCCCACCTATGCGAGGGGTTTAGCACCCCTCTCATACTCTCCCCGCCTCGTGCCTGCGACACGACATAGACATAGCTTCGGTTTGCCCCCCCCCAGTATTAAAAACCCTCCTACGCCTATGCTAAAATTACCCGGCACAGTCTTCGAAATCAGGAGGGTATAAATAGAGACAAGATTCATACCGTGATGCCACATGACCGTGTATATAGTGCCCTTGCACTTGAAAGTGTAAATAATGATATCCTTTATGTTTTTGATCAATGTTTGTGTAAAAGTGAGAAAGGTTTTCTATTTAGTAAATTACAACTTTTAAAAATACTCCACTTTTGCTGCCGATAAAAAACTGAAATCAAGCCATTCGATCAGAACATTTCTGAGAAAAGTTTGTTTTTTTAAAAAAAAAAAATAAATAGATAAAAATCCATAGAATATAATTGTTTAATGGATGGGTGTGCAAAAGGACTGATATTTACCAAAAGAGAAGGCTTCAAGCCCTTAATTATTGAATCTGGTCCCAGTGCTCAGAACTGACAAGTGGAATCCGGAAATAAAGTGTCCAATTTGGAATTTATTGCTACTGAATTACTTCCTACACTCAACAAAAACGGTACATTATCCCTTTTAGTTGTATAAACTGTAGAGGAATGTTTGGACACTTTATTACAGAGTACACATGACATCACTTTTCCTTGAGGTCGATGTAAGCACTTTGTGCTTCTGAGACCCATTTGTTACTGTGTCTTCATCATATCACGCGTTGTTCATACAGCTGTTTTCTGCTATCACTTATTGTAAAACCTTTTCTAGAAACACCGAGTCCCTATTTGTTAGCTCTATTTCAGAGAAAGTATACATGCAAATATCATATAGATTTTCAGTGGGACGTGCACAAATGTATAATTGAATCACTTGCATAAAATGAGTGATTGCTAAAAATCCTTACAGTAAAATAATCCATGCATTATCCTCGACCGTCCGTGATTCGAGACTCTAACAGAAAACGAACTAAATTTGCTAACGCAACAAGAATTTGAGAGCTGAAAAATAGACAACTGATTTTTCTGGATAGTTTCACAGTAAATACCTAAATTTTGTCTTTAATGCATGAAATCGTCACTGCAGAGACGATACTCGCGTATAATAACTGAAAACAAAAATGGCCTCGAATCTTAGGACGCTCTCGATTTTAGGACGGTCGACGATATATCTCTCATAATGCACCAAAATATGTCTTCTACAACAAACTCCTTCAACAGTTGAAGTTTATGCCGTGTTGTGGTGCACACACGCTGGATAAAAAAATTAGATGTTTATTTAATTCTTTTTAAGTAAAAAACAACTGGTGGTGGATGTTTACAATGGTAAAAGTTTTGACAAAATGGCAGTGCCTTTCGTGTGACGTAATGATAACGGGAGAATTTACTATTTACATAGTTGTATAAGGGGTACAATGAAGGGTAGCACAAAGGTCGGAATGAGTATTAATTTACAAAATGGTTATTGTCCCATACACATGGCGACAACAAATGTGATATTACCACATATTTTATATTATATATATATATATATATATATATATGGTACACTGATATGGTATATAACGTTATAAATGACTTTAATAAAACAATTTAGTGATAATTGTATAAATAAAGGAAATATGTCATATTGGGTCAAATAATACATCATTTTTAGATCTGCCATTTTGTTCTCACCATACCGTCTTTTATCATTTAAGACACTGATTGTTTTGTAAGGCTTTTTTTACAAATCTCGCTAAATAAAATATTTCATCATTTCAAAATCAATGAAATTTGGCTTTAATTCTAAATTTGACTAATTAATCATAGTCAATCAATGTATGAAGTTGCATGCATATGGTTATATGGGTAAACAATACGTTGGCCTTTAATTTATGTCATTTTTTCAAAGTTGATAATATCGAAAGGCTTTTTCTCCTTTATTAATGTATTAAGTAAATT
Organism: Anadara kagoshimensis; assembly: GCA_021292105.1. Lineage (NCBI taxonomy): Eukaryota > Metazoa > Mollusca > Bivalvia > Arcoida > Arcidae > Anadara > Anadara kagoshimensis. The sequence goes on from CM037872.1 coordinate 14,352,279, forward strand.
TTTGAGCTGAAACTTGGTCAGTTGATTTATTGTGGAGGTAAATGGAAATGGGATTGGCAGCGACAGCCTGATTGTTTATCCAAGATAACACTGTTACTAAAATAGATTCTTCTTAAAATATACTTATTCACTCAATTGTTTCCACACATTTAAAAGAAATATATACATCTGCATAACATTAGCTCATAGAAATTACATCATTAGGTTTTTTTACTTAAGAGAATGTTTCTGCTGAGACTGAAAACCAAGCTATTATGCACCTTTAGAGTTTGAAAAAAAGAGTTGACTACCTGTTGATGCTAAAAGGGAAGCACTCTTCCAGAAGCAAAATAAGCAGTCTGATCATAAATCCAGAGAAAATAAGTCGCATGATATCAGTAATAGCATCATAAATCCAGAGAAAATAAGTCACATGGCATCAGTAATAGCATCATAAATCCAGAGAAAATAAGTCTCATGACATCAGTAATAGCATCATAAATCCAGAGAAAAAAGGTCTCATGACATCAGTAATAGCATCATAAATCCAGAGAAAATAAGTCTCATGACATCAGTAATAGCATCATAAATCCAGAGAAAATAAGTCTCATGACATCAGTAATAGCATCATAAATCCAGAGAAAATAACACCTGACATCAGTAATAGCATCATAAATCCAGAGAAAATAACACATGACATCAAAAATAGCAGCATAAAAATTATATTCCATAGTAACTAGCAATTAATTTACACATGTATCTTTTTATGCAGGATTCAAATGATCAAACCAGCTGTACAGTAAAACCATTTGCATGAACAGCTAGAAATTTGAATTGAATTATTTTAATTTCAGATAGATAAAGTTGGTTAAATTAAATCATGTATGTTGAAGATGGCTGCTAGTTCACCACAGCGACTTTTAAAGGTAGAAAGATTTTTGACTAATATAAACTGTATATCCTTTGTTATTGTTTTCATGATAAGTATGCAGTATAGATTACTACAGATTAAGATTTTGGTGAGGTTATTATAAACAATGCACACTACCACATGTACTACAGTGTTGAGGTTATTATAAACAATGCACACTACCACATGTACTACAGTGTTGAGGTTATTATAAACAATGCACACTACCACATGTACTACAGTGGTGAGGTTATTATAAACAATGCACACTACCACATGTACTACAGTTGTAAGGTTATTATAAACAATGCACACTACCACATGTACTACAGTGGTGAGGTTATTATAAACAATACACACTACCACATGTACTACAGTGTTGAGGTTATTATAAACAATGCACACTACCACATGTACTACAGTGGTGAGGTTATTATAAACAATGCACACTACCACATGTACTACAGTGTTGAGGTTATTATAAACAATGCACACTACCACATGTACTACAGTGGTGAGGTTATTATAAACAATGCACACTACCACATGTACTACAGTGGTGAGGTTATTATAAACAATGCACACTACCACATGTACTACAGTGGTGAGGTTATTATAAACAATGCACACTACCACATGTACTACAGTGTTGAGGTTATTATAAACAATGCACACTACCACATGTACTACAGTGGTGAGGTTATTATAAACAATGCACACTACCACATGTACTACAGTGGTGAGGTTATTATAAACAATGCACACTACCACATGTACTACAGTGGTGAGGTTATTATAAACAATACATACTACCACATGTACTACAGTGTTGAGGTTATTATAAACAATGCACACTACCACATGTACTACAGTGGTGAGGTTATTATAAACAATGCACACTACCACATGTACTACAGTGTTGAGGTTATTATAAACAATGCACCCACCATGTACTACAGTGGTGAGGTTATTATAAACAATGCACACCACCACATGTACTACAGTGGTGAGGTTATTATAAACAATGCACACTACCACATGTACTACAGTGGTGAGGTTATTATAAACAATGCATACACTACCACATGTACTACAGTGGTGAGGTTATTATAAACAATGCACACTACCACATGTACTACAGTGGTGAGGTTATTATAAACAATGCACACTACCACATGTACTACAGTGGTGAGGTTATTATAAACAATGCACACTACCACATGTACTACAGTGGAGGTTATTATAAACAATGCACACTACCACATGTACTACAGTGGTAAGGTTATTATACAATGCATACTACTACATGTACTACAGTGGTGAGGTTATTATAAACAATGCATACTACCACATGTACTACAGTGGTGAGGTTATTATAAACAATGCACACTACCACATGTACTACAGTGGTGAGGTTATTATAAACAATGCACACTACCACATGTACTACAGTGGTGAGGTTATTATAAACAATGCACACTACCACATGTACTACAGTGTTGAGGTTATTATAAACAATGCATACTACCACATGTACTACAGTGGTGAGGTTATTATAAACAATGCACACTACCACATGTACTACAGTGGTGAGGTTATTATAAACAATGCACACTACCACATGTACTACAGTGGTGAGGTTATTATAAACAATGCACTACCACATGTACTACAGTGGTGAGGTTATTATAAACAATGCACACTACCACATGTACTACAGTGGTGAGGTTATTATAAACAATGCACACTACCACATGTACTACAGTGTTGAGGTTATTATAAACAATGCATACTACCACATGTACTACAGTGGTGAGGTTATTATAAACAATGCACACTACCACATGTACTACAGTGGTGAGGTTATTATAAACAATGCACACTACCACATGTACTACAGTGGTAGGTTATTATAAACAATGCACACTACCACATGTACTACAGTGGTGAGGTTATTATAAACAATGCATACTACCACATGTACTACAGTGGTGAGGTTATTATAAACAATGCACACTACCACATGTACTACAGTGGTGAGGTTATTATAAACAATGCACACTACCACATGTACTACAGTGGTGAGGTTATTATAAACAATGCACACTACCACATGTACTACAGTGTTGAGGTTATTATAACAATGCACACTACCACATGTACTACAGTGGTAGGTTATTATAAACAATGCACACTACCACATGTACTACAGTGTTGAGGTTATTATAAACAATGCACACTACCACATGTACTACAGTGGTGAGGTTATTATAAACAATGCACTACCACACATGTACTACAGTGGTGAGGTTATTATAAACAATGCACACCACCACATGTACTACAGTGGTGAGGTTATTATAAACAATGCACACTACCACATGTACTACAGTGGTGAGGTTATTATAAACAATGCACACTACCACATGTACTACAGTGGTAAGGTTATTATAAACAATGCACACTACCACATGTACTACAGTGGTGAGGTTATTATAAACAATGCACTACCACATGTACTACAGTGGTGAGGTTATTATAAACAATGCATACTACCACATGTACTACAGTGGTAGGTTATTATAAACAATACACTACCACATGTACTACAGTGGTGAGGTTATTATAAACAATACACACTACCACATGTACTACAGTGGTGAGGTTATTATAAACAATGCATACTACCACATGTACTACAGTGGTGAGGTTATTATAAACAATGCACACTACTACATGTACTACAGTGGTGAGGTTATTATAAACAATACACACTACCACATGTACTACAGTGTTGAGGTTATTATAAACAATGCACACTACCACATGTACTACAGTGTGAGGTTATTATAAACAATACACACTACCACATGTACTACAGTGTTGAGGTTATTATAAACAATGCACACTACCACATGTACTACAGTGTGAGGTTATTATAAACAATGCACACTACCACATGTACTACAGTGGTGAGGTTATTATAAACAATGCACACTACCACATGTACTACAGTGGTGAGGTTATTATAAACAATGCACACTACCACATGTACTACAGTGGTAAGGTTATTATAAACAATGCACACTACTACATGTACTACAGTGGTGAGGTTATTATAAACAATGCACACTACTACATGTACTACAGTGGTGAGGTTATTATAAACAATGCACACCACCACATGTACTACAGTGGTAATGTTATTATAAACAATACACACTACTACATGTACTACAGTGGTGAGTTATTATAAACAATGCATACTACCACATGTACTACAGTGGTGAGGTTATTATAAACAATGCACACCACCATGTACTACAGTGGTGAGGTTATTATAAACAATACACACTACCACATGTACTACAGTGTTGAGGTTATTATAAACAATGCATACTACCACATGTACTACAGTGGTGAGGTTATTATAAACAATGCACACTACCACATGTACTACAGTGGTGAGGTTATTATAAACAATGCATACTACCACATGTACTACAGTGGTGAGGTTATTATAAACAATGCACACTACCACATGTACTACAGTGGTGAGGTTATTATAAACAATGCATACTACCACATGTACTACAGTGGTAGGTTATTATAAACAATACACACTACCACATGTACTACAGTGTTGAGGTTATTATAAACAATGCACACTACCACATGTACTACAGTGGTGAGGTTATTATAAACAATGCACACTACCACATGTACTACAGTGGTGAGGTTATTATAAACAATGCACACTACCACATGTACTACAGTGGTGAGGTTATTATAAACAATGCATACTACCACATGTACTACAGTGGTGAGGTTATTATAAACAATGCACACTACCACATGTACTACAGTGGTGAGGTTATTATAAACAATACACACTACCACATGTACTACAGTGGTGAGGTTATTATAAACAATGCACACTACCACATGTACTACAGTGGTGAGGTTATTATAAACAATGCACACTACCACATGTACTACAGTGGTGAGGTTATTATAAACAATGCACACTACCACATGTACTACAGTGTTGTGAGGTTATTATAAACAATGCACACTACCACATGTACTACAGTGGTGAGGTTATTATAAACAATGCACACTACCACATGTACTACAGTGGTGAGGTTATTATAAACAATGCATACTACCACATGTACTACAGTGGTGAGGTTATTATAAACAATGCACACTACCACATGTACTACAGTGGTGAGGTTATTATAAACAATGCATACTACCACATGTACTACAGTGGTAAGGTTATTATAAACAATACACACTACCACATGTACTACAGTGTTGAGGTTATTATAAACAATGCACACTACCACATGTACTACAGTGGTGAGGTTATTATAAACAATGCACACTACCACATGTACTACAGTGGTGAGGTTATTATAAACAATGCACACTACCACATGTACTACAGTGGTGAGGTTATTATAAACAATGCATACTACCACATGTACTACAGTGGTGAGGTTATTATAAACAATGCACACTACCACATGTACTACAGTGGTGAGGTTATTATAAACAATACACACTACCACATGTACTACAGTGGTGAGGTTATTATAAACAATGCACACTACCACATGTACTACAGTGGTGAGGTTATTATAAACAATGCACACCACCACCATGTACTACAGTGGTGAGGTTATTATAAACAATGCACACTACCACATGTACTACAGTGGTGAGGTTATTATAAACAATGCACACACCACATGTACTACAGTGGTGAGGTTATTATAAACAATGCACACCACCACATGTACTACAGTGGTGAGGTTATTATAAACAATGCATACTACCACATGTACTACAGTGGTGAGGTTATTATAAACAATGCACACTACCACATGTACTACAGTGGTAAGGTTATTATAAACAATGCACACTACCACATGTACTACAGTGGTAAGGTTATTATAAACAATGCACACTACCACATGTACTACAGTGGTGAGGTTATTATAAACAATGCACACTACCACATGTACTACAGTGGTAAGGTTATTATAAACAATGCACACCACCACATGTACTACAGTGGTGAGGTTATTATAAACAATGCATACTACCACATGTACTACAGTGGTGAGGTTATTATAAACAATACACACCACCACATGTACTACAGTGGTGAGGTTATTATAAACAATGCACACTACCACATGTACTACAGTGGTAAGGTTATTATAAACAATGCATACTACCACATGTACTACAGTGGTGAGGTTATTATAAACAATGCACACTACCACATGTACTACAGTGTTGAGGTTATTATAAACAATGCACACCACCACATGTACTACAGTGGTAAGGTTATTATAAACAATGCACACTACCACATGTACTACAGTGGTAAGGTTATTATAAACAATGCACACCACCACATGTACTACAGTGGTAAGGTTATTATAAACAATGCACACTACCACATGTACTACAGCTAGTCTACTTCAAAAGCATTCATGCCTTTCATTAGGTTATTATAAACAATGCACACTACCACATGTACTACAGCTAGTCTACTTCAAAAGCATTCATGCCTTTCATTTTGTATTTTTGAATGATGATACAATGCTGTCACTGATTTTGCTGAAAGTCTACCTTACCATAGAATAAGTGTACACTGGAAATAGTGAACCATGGAAAAGAAAATGAATAGAATATATCTGTTCTGTTGTAAGACATCAGACATGTAATGGATCTGTGGACATATAGATATGATGAATGAAATACTGCGGTATCCATTAACATGTCACAGGATATTTCTACATAACCTGTACAGCCTGGCACAATAATAGACTCTGTCCAAAGTAGCATAACTTTTGTCATATCAATGTTCATTGCAGTGATAATGTCCATTTGATAAATCCTGTAATACTGACCATTATTGGAACAGGTGACATATTCTTGTTGAATGACTTAGCTATGTACTATAGCTGGTTGTAACTGACCATTATTGGAACAGGTGACATATTCTTGTTGAATGACTTAGCTATGTACTATAGCTGGTTGTACATGTATTATTATTCTGCTATTTTCACATGTGTGTGGGAAAAGTGCCAGCCTACAGATCAATGTCTCTTACTCTTCAAACTAAGCTTCAGCCAGAATTTGTGGTATTCTGAAGGCATTATGGTTTCATCCACCATCCAAAAATGGCCACTTTGATATACCTTTAAGTGAAATGAGCATAATTCAAACACATTATTACTTGACATCTTTTAGATAATGAATTTGTTTTATTGTAGATCTTATGTCTCCATGGATACAGGTATGTAAAAAAATATATTATTAATTGAAAACTTCAAATGGACATAACTCAAAGAAAAATTGACAAACCAACTCGGGGTTAAGAATGTTTATGTTGCCGCTTATTGTGGATACTGTCTACCAAGTTTTGTAACCTTCTGATAATTAGTTTGGAAGATGAAAAGAAGATTAAAAAATGACTACAAGTCCAAGGAAACTTGGTTACTGGTAGCTGACTTGGGTTAATAATATACAGACCTCCCATCATTGTTACTGTCAACAAAGTTTTGTAATTTTGATAAATTATTTTAAAGAATTACTCTGGACAAGAAATTCCCTTTCAAAATGGCATAGTGCCTTAACTCAAAGGAAAATGTTAAATTTTCAATTTGATTAGAATATCTGCAAAATATTTCAAGGGACCCTGTTTAAATATTGTGCGTTTTTACTCCCACAACTAAAAGCAGTTGAAAGTCTGAATGTTCCTGTATGCTTAAGATGGAAGATTTGTCAAATATGCTTTTTAATGAAATTGTATATATTTTTCATATGTAGACAGAATGATAGATCTTTCCGTGAGAGAACTGGAGCGTTCAGGAAAATATTAAAGAAACATGCCGAATTGGGTAAGTATATTTATAAATATCATGTATAGGATTAGTTTTACACCCAGATAAACAAAACATCATTGGAACTGATAAAATACATTAAATCACTACACCAGTTATAAAACTTTTCTTTATCGTAAGTTTCAAACTTCTTAGTAGGGCCTCAGAGACAGAGTGCTCTAACACAATTACAGATCACAGCACCTCTCATCACATAGTTTTGAAGCCACTTGCCAAGGGTCTATGGCTTTATTTGGGCACTCCAGTGGCCTGTTCTCCACTAAAGAGCTGACCACTTGGATATAAGTGAAAAAAATCTTGAATGGGGCAAAAACTCCTTAAAAAAATAAAATAAAACAATAACAATTAATTAAATAAATATTAAAATGTTTGATGCAATAATGCAAACCAAGCAGTTTACTATGGAATCTTTATAATAATCCAAAGTGCATTACAATTAATGATTTGGACCAAATCAAAAACAAACATACCAGTCCATGTTCAAATCCAAAAAGTTGAAAACTGGTATTATTTACTATTTAGTTAACCTGAGCTTCTGTTGGTATGGGTGCTCCAGAAGGGTAAGCACCCTCTGTCTTGCTGGCTACATCCGTTTGACTAAACTCAGTATACATATTGAGTTATGGACTCTATATTCTTTAGAAACAAATTTATTTTAATGACAATACTTAACAAAAGGTCTTGGGTGATTTTCCCTAACAGCAGTCACCACATCAATAAACTGCTTTCATTCTATGTACATGTAGGTGAATTTAGCAAAGGCAGTTTTGTAAAATATATAATTATTGTAACAAAATGTGTTGATTTATGATAACCTTTTTAAAAAAAAATCATATCAAATATCAGTGAATATATTCCCTGTATTTATATTTGCTTTTTCTAGTAGACATTTACCACTGTGGTAGCTCAGTTGGTAGACTGCTTGCTCCATAAGTGGGAGGTTGTGGGTTTGAAACCCGATGAGATCTCACCCAAGACTTGAATGTGGGTAGTGACCAAGCACTTGGTATTACGAAATGAAAGTCACAGTTCTTTTGGATGGGAACTTAAAATAAACTAGGTCCCATGTCACAGTAGGCTTGGCACGACAAAGAACCCATCTGTATAATGCAATCAGTGCAACGTGTAGACAAAATTTCTGTACCTTCGCCTATAGCTGGTGACGTCTGGATATATGGTAAGTGAAATATTCTTGACTAGGACATTAAGCACCATTACTCTACTTAGGCTGATACTTAGGCATTAGGCTGAAATTTGACATTTTACTCACTATTAGTTCTGGTCCTATTATGTACATACAGAAATGATTTGAAATTTATGAATTACTGGGATATAACTGAGAAAAAAACAATTAATATATTTATACAACAATAATAAGACAACTAGCATTTGAGATTTCTAGATTTTCAGGGTCATTTTTGTCAGTTTATGAACCTAGCTCTTAATTTGTACATTGATTGATTCTGGTTTTGTAGTTTTTATATCAGCACCAAATAGAATACCATCAACTGAGCCTTTAGAAAATCAAAGTGGGGACAATGATGAAGGTAAGTCTGAACTGTTCATTACAATAAAGAACGATATTCATTATACCAGGTTATTTGTGTTATAGCTATGTTCTGATTTGTTTGTGAAGCTGGCTGACCTTCATCTACATTGGTTGACCTTGACTAACATTTAAGGTCACATTGACACTTTTGTAAAACCTTTAAACACCTTGTTATGAACCATGGAAGTTTGAAACCCATTAAGAACCAGCACAGCCAAGATTTAGCCAGCTCATTTATAGTGGTGTCATTACATGAAATAAACAGATAAAATTGTAGACCTTGATTTTAAAATGCTACAGGTGAGCAATTTAAGGTCCATGAACCTATGGCTATATTTCAGATCAGAGCAGGTTCACTTCAGAGCAGATCAGGTCTATATGGTAACTTTGTTATACTTCAGAGTTCAGTTGTTCAAAATCTTGGTTAGCTTAACCAAATGGTTTGTGAAAATACAAAGTATTAATAAAATTTTTAACATAAAACATACAATTTTGACTTTAACCGCTTCTATTTGATAATAATTTATGGCATGCATTAATAAATGTGAACAGAAATTTTAGAACTATTGCCTGACACACCCAATACAAATTTTAGTGAACCAACGGATTAAGCCAATAGAGCTTTGAACAACTGGTATCTAATTGGACCAGATGCTTATTTGTATATGTCATTACAGATCAAAGAGGATGGTGGTTTTCTATGTCAGACAGTACTTACTGTGCCCAGGATTATACAGACTGTGTTAAAGGTTATCAGGAATCACTTGATGTTATCAAGAAGGCATTTCAAGATCAGGTTAGGATGTTTTGTTTGTATTTATATATACTATAAGTACTGTATATCCAGAATCATTTACATGTAACTATTTTCACTATATAGTTTTGAGTTTGTTGAGATCAGATTATTGAAGTTGAAAACATTTATTATTAATTAATTAATTTATTTATTTATTAATTTATGCTTGTGGTCTTTATTTATTAATTTTTGAGCAGATACATGTAAAAATTACCGGTACACACAGCAAATATTTTACCTTTTTTTAGCTCACCTGAGCCGCAAGGTCACAGATGCGAAAGATTACCGAAATGGTTAATTATCTCGAAAACTATAAACTTTTTGTATAAACATGTATACTAGAATATTGTAGGTTTTGATTTCACAATCATTTTGATATAAAGATTAATGTCATGCGTTCAAAGGTCAAGGTCACAGATGCGAAAGAATACTGAAATGGTTAATTATCTCAAAAACTATAAACTTTTTGTATAGACATGTATATTACAATATTGTAGGAATTGATTTAACGATCATTTTGTTTTTACTTTTTTAGCTGTTATATAATGTATTGTAGCTAGACTATATATATATTATATGTAGCATTCTCGGGACAAGGTATGATTAATTTGCAAAAATCTTTGCATTTAATTCTGCCTTACTGCTGAAAATAAGGAGTTCTCTTTAATAAATGTTATTGACCATTGAACCTCTGCATAAGATATGTACTTAGCCTCAGGTGAGCGTTTAGGCCCATGGGCCTTTTGTTGTTTTAAGAAATGACATTCTGATCATGGTATTTCAAGGGGTAATGAAAGATAGTGTGGCTCGTGCCAAATTCGATGAAGGGCTTTGCCATACGCACCATACTATCTTTCATTACCACTTGAAATACCATGAGCAGAAATTTACAATTCTTTCTTTTAATAAATATTTTGTACCTTGGCGCTATTTTTTTCCATATCTGCTCATGTGATATAGGGTTTTTAGCCATGCGAGATCGGCGTATCTCACATGATCACGTGACCCCCTGTGCGGGACATGACATAATATTGTGGGAAAATTGATACACATCAAGGGTCATGACCCCTATTGTCTTTCAACGGGAATTGCATTACAATTGCCTCTGTATGTTTCATCAAAGAGAGATACAGTCATATTGTAAATATTTTATTATATAAATCATTATGATTTATGATTATGGCCGGTACATATAGCATTACCAATGTCTGTCCAGAAGTAAGTATGTATTTATGTATGTACATCCAGAATCTGTTTCTGTACTCTTACTTTTGTTTAAACTGAGGTATCAAAGTTATATTAACATGATATATACAGTATGAAAGAGGAAGTAGCACGTGCCCAATTAGTCATCAAGGTCAAGTTCAAAGTCAGAGGGAAAATTGCATTTTTTCATCTGTTTCTGCTTTTTAACTTTTGTATCAAAGGAGGTATCAAAGTATACACATATATTTACAGTATGGAAAGAGGATGTGTCACATACCAAACTGGGGTCATCAAGGTCAAGGTCACAGGACCATAAAAACTTTGAAAATTGCACTTTTTCATCCATTTCTACTCCTTAAATTTTGTATCGAAGGAGGTAATCAAAGTTATATTCACAAGATATATTCAATGTGAAAAAGAGGATGCACACATCAGTGAAAATCACAGAAATGAACCTTCTGGCAGGGGATCCTAATTCACTGATTTGCTTGTTAAGATATAGACTTTAAATATTTGTGACAGTTGAGATAGCTTTGAATTACCCAGCCCAGTAATTTTTTCATATTCAAATAAGTGTAGATCTCATAAGAAGAGTAACTAGGGATTATATGGAGGGGTACTGGGGGTCCTGTATATCACATGTAATTATAGTATTCAACATCTCTACTAACTAAAAAGGTTTATCATTTTGTGTATCAGAGAATATCTGCAAAGTTCATGTAGTATCTTTATCATCAATAGTTATAAACAAGTTTACAATTGTAGGGTCCATTTGATGGTGTGTTAGGATTTAGCCAGGGTGCCTCCATGTTGTCTTTAATTTGTGGATTAAAGGAACAAAATATAGGTAATTTAATAAGAGATTTATTTTTCAGTAACAGTAACAAGTGTAATGACATTTTTATTTGCCCATTTTAGTGTGTAAATTCTCATTACTTGAATTTTTATATGAATATATTTTATTTTAATTAAGAATGTGCCATTTTCAGTTACAACTCAATTGCATAAACTCAATTTTCTTCCTGTAATTTGTTTACAAACTTCATTGTAACACATAGTGACCTAAATAGTCTTATCTGATTAAAGTAAAAGGACTCTATCAAGATAAATTTGCTGGTAATACCCATGTATTTTCGCAGTGGTTTTATTTTCATTGGAATACACTGAACTGTGAAATAGCGAAAATAAATCACAGCGAAATAAAAGCATTATACAGTATATCAAATGTGTGTATCTCACTTTCTAGATCTTTTTTCCATACTTCACAGTATATCAGCAAAAAAAAAATTAATCTGGACATCTGAGAGTGTAGCCCATTTTAATTGAAGCTTTACAGATTTAACCATTGATGCTGTCTAGAAAATATCATGAAAAGGTTAATATCATAATTGGTCGGTTCACACATACTTTAACCACCATTGATATAATCCATAAAAAAGTTAATTGTCTTATTATTTTTACAATCAAAACAGCATATTTCTTTCCAGTTTTACATGAAACGTACCAGTACATATTTTGATTTAAAGAAGAGGTAAATAGGATCATTGTACAAGTAGGGATGAATTTTACAGTCGGACACATTACTGGCAGCTAGCATCAGATAGCATGGATGTAAATCTACTTGTTTACTAACAGAAGCATGTATTTATAATCTGATTTTGCAAACGGCTCCATATCTTTCACAACACATTTGCAGCTATGCTGTAGATCAGCTCTGAGTGCTATGTTTCATTTTGATTTATGTAAAGTATTGAATGGCTAATATTGAAGGTTTGTTGACTTCTCTTTTTGATTGCAGGTTCACTCATGTGTAACTGGCTCAGACTGGCAGACAGAAGGAAAGCATCACCTTATATGTCTAAAATATAATGCATCAATGTTATTCCTAATTGTCACCTGTGTAATTTGTGTTTATATTTTTTTCCCAGAGAATTTCCAGTTTGATTTTGTGATATTAGTTGCGGGATTTAAGAGTAGACAGAAGCCCCATACAGATCTGTACAACAGTATAATAACAATTCCATCTTTACATGTATTTGGTGACACAGATAAAGTTATAGAAAAAGGTTTGTACAGTAAATCCCTGTTATAATGCCTCTCAAAAACTTTGCCATCTTGTTTATTGGCAGACTATTTTGAAGTCCCAAACTCCCTTTTCTCCATGTTTCTCTTCATGTTTTTCTGTATAAGACTACCCCTCTATATCACCTTTAAAACCACAATTAATAGAGATTTAACTGTACTTGTTTGATAAATTGATCACTGTTTATTTCTTGTAGTCAAATCTTTTATTAAATCAAAACATCACAGACAAATTTACTTTTTTATGTTTCTCAGTAAGGAAGCCATTTGAAAGTTTTTTGAATTCTCGTTATCTTCATTAATTTAATCATATAATATTTAGAGGAATTGTAAGTAACCATCTTTAACAGATGATTTATCCCGGAAATCAATAGTAAGAAGGAGATAATCCAACTGAGCTACTCTACTTACTTACTACTAGAAGTCATTCAATCCCTGGAGCAGGGATTTGTTATACATTTCCATTAGTTTTCAATTTCTTAAAATTACAATTTTTTTATTTGAAGACAGTATTTCCCTATATATTGATGCAACCCAAATATAAGGAATCATTGAATAAGTTGTTCATCTAAGTGTTACCTTTATGTGACCTCATCCAGATTTATTTAATTTTAGCTCACCTGGCCAAATGCCATGTTATCTTTTGTCATAGCTCATCATGTATATGTATGTGCATGCTTGTGTGGGACATTATTACTATTCTGAAACAATCGCTGAAACTTGAGCATACAAGAGGCATTACAATTCTGATGTGATATATAATACTGTATACCCTAGTAAAGAGGCAACAACTCATTGTTTAGTTATTTAATCAAACTATAATCAGTAAACATTTACATGTTTTTTTTAAATTTCAGAAATGAGTGAAGACTTGCTACAGTATTTTAAAGATCCAAAAATATTACAACATAAAGGTGGACATTTTATCCCTGCTTCAGGTCCACAGAAAAATGGATATTTAGAATTTCTTGACAGCATGATGTCCAAAAAAAACATGAATTCAGAATAAATATTTTTTAATCATTACTGACTATTGAAGTTTGTTACAACGAAGGTTTTTGACTGATGACTTTTGTTCAGTATTTTCTTTATGTTAAACACAAAAAGCATTAATTGGCTGAAATGTTAAAAGATTCACATTGACAGTCTACTCAATCACATCAATGCATTTATCAGTCATTTGACTTGTTGGTATGTGGTCATGATGCCACAGCTTTATAGAAGTTTTTCACAAGTTTCTATGTTATATATTTATAACCCCCCCCCCCCCAAATTAAGTTAATAGAGATATAGGAATCACCCTGTCCTTCCCAATATAATGTCAGCTTAATATCTTCAATGTTTATGAATGGATTTTTATCAATATGAAACACTTATATTAGTCTACTGCCTTTAAAATTTTGACTTTTGATTGGTACTAAACATTTTGATATAACAGAGTCCATTTGTGTGTTATACAAAAGGACATCACACTTATTTTCCTACCAATGTCTTAAAACAGTTTATCTTAAATTTAAGTTTTATTAACTAAAGCAATGAATGTTTATTTTGCTGATACAAAATTTAAGCTCTGCTTAGTGGGTCAGACCAAGTTACTGACCCTTTTCACTACTATTTCTACAGCAGATTACATTATGAACAAATGATATTTATACCATTATGTCAGATAAAATTGTTGAATGTTTTATAAAATAAAAATAAATGTTATTAACTATTGGTTCTATATGGACATATACATACCAGACTATCGCTTCATTGCATGGCTGGTCCAGTGTACACTAACACATGCAGACCTACTTATTCGCCAAAGTATTTGCACAAAAACCACATGCAACCCTTTGTTGACTAAAATGTTTTCCTCTTCATACACGTGTGTCCTTGACATTTTATATTAAAAATAAGGTATGAGTATGAATAAGTACCCAGGATAATTGGGTGACAGAAAATATGGATTTGGTTGTTTTGTCTGGGAAATTGTGTGTAGAATTGCGGGTTTACATTCACTTTAATTAATTTCTAATAATTATATAACTGTTATAGTGATTTTAATGAACTTCTGATACTGCTTATATGATAGATTTTCATTAAATGGCTGAACAACTTTTTATGCTCCCGTCAAACATGGATTGTATTATGGTATAGCTTTGTCCGTCTGTCTGTCAATCTGTCCTGCCTGTGGGTTGAACTAGTCTCACAGTTTTCTACAGATTGCTTTAAAATTTTGCATGCATGGTTGCAATCATATGAAGATGTGCATATCGAAAATGAAGTTGCTTGGTGAAATTTTACAGGAGTTATGGACCTTTGAGTGCCAAAAAAGGACATAATGTAGAACATGCAAGAACTTTTCCATTTTTCATTTAATTCCTTTCAATAATTTTTTATAATTTGGTGTGGATTTACAACAAGTAACAATGTTTATGATATAAAACAGGTGGATTTCAACTTCCCACAAAATTGTAGATGTGGCTTATATAATTCCTGCTTTCGTTATAGACATTCACAGGTGTATATTGTCCCATTCAGCACTGCTCTTGTTCTTACCATGCAGCATGAAAACAAACCAGTCAGAAGTATATAACATGTTAAACACTTTTTTCATTCTGTGTGTTTTATTATGTTTTTCTTCTACACAATTGAGTAAGTGTTAAAAATGCTCAACAAGAAGATTGCCAGTGAAAACCTTCAAAACCGCTGTTTGCCACAGATTAACCATAAGTTAGACTGAACAAAATGGAGAATTAAATTAATTATATAGATGTAAGTAAATCACTTGCAATGTGAATAATGGCCAAGGTTAACGGTCAACTACAAACAAACTGATCCATGCCCCCCACCCCCCCAAAAAAAACCAATTCCTTGGCAAAGTAAAATAAAATTGAAAACTTGTAAATTAAGTAAAATGTAAACTTCTACCAGGGACATTATCACATGTGAGAATGAAAGGGAAACAAATCCCAGATAATTGTGGATATAGAGACATCATACACATGTACTTATCAACAATATTGTGATGGTCATAACACTCTTTAGAGTCTGATAAGCCTAAGCTTGCAATGTCCCTGTATCAACAATTTGTCAGCAGTTTGCCTAGTTCTATTAAGTTTCCATAATAGGAACAAGCTCTACTATAGCATTTTAACTGTGAAACAAATACACTATAAGTTGGGGAAGCAGGTATATTGTTATACAGAAAAAGAAAGTTGACAATAGAAGAAATAATGTGTGCCATATAGCTCCAAATGTAGTTTTTCCTGGGTGTTACAATTAAGGCACACATCTAATTTGAAGCAGAACTTGAAGAATCGGTCATATCTTATTTAAAGCTCACTGCTGTATTTCCAGAAATACTATCTAGTCGATGTATTTGCCCTCAAAGTTTAATTATCAGAAAAATTGAAATGAATTTGATGTTTATGTATTCAAAGTATCTGTATCCAAGCAATTTTTTAAAATTTTATTTGACAAGCAGTGCAACTATGTTATTTATTGAGAGAAAATGGCCTTTTTCAGTTCTCAGTAAATTCTCCAGATGAGCTATTAAAACGTTTTTCAACCAATGGGTTTCACTTGAATTGTCCTACTTAGATGACCCTTAAAATAATAACGTGAAAGAGGAGTACAATTATGAAATTACCTTCACAAGTGTGAAGATTTATAAATAAAAATAAAGTAGGAATTGATAATGTAACAATTTTAAAAATATTTGATGCATTTATTTTTATAAAAGTTGCGCAAAAATACACGTTCTGGGGAAAAATAGTCAAATGCTTTTTAGCTTACCTGAGCACAAAGTGCTCAAGTGAGCTATTGTGATCAGTCTTTGTCCGTCGTGCGACGTGCGTCGTCCGTCGCGCGTCAACTTTTCATTGTTAACACTCTAGAGGCCACAGTTTTTGTTATATCTCCATCAAACTTGTTCAGAACAATGTTCAGGTCAAAAGCTAAGTCAAATTCGTATATGGATCATGTTGGGTCAATAAGTAGGTCACTAGGTTAAATAAAAGAAAAGCCTTGTTAACACTCTAGAGTCCATATTTTTTGTCCAATCTTCATATAATTTGTCCAGAACGATGTTCATGACCAAAGCAAAGTCAAGTTTGTATATGGGTCATGTTGGGTCAATAAGTAGGTCACTAGGTTAAATCATAGAAAACCTTGTTAACACTCTAGAGTCCATATTTTTTTGTCCAATCTTCATATAATTTGTCCAGAACGATGTTCATGACCAAAGCAAGGTCAAGTTCGTATATGTATTATGTTTGGTCAATAAGTAGGTCACTAGGTCAAATCATAGAAAACCCTTATTAATACTCTACAGTCCATATTTTTTGTCCAATCTTCATATAATTTGTTCAGAACGATGTTCATGACCAAAGCAAGGTCAAGTTCTTATATGGGTCATGTTGGGTCAATAAGTAGGTCACTAGGACAAATCATAGAAAACCTTGCTAACACTTTCGAGTTCAAGACAAAAGCTAGGTCAAGTTCATATTAACTAATAATGAACTCTGTTAACCCCCCTATTCATGACATTATTGGGAAATGTGTAGTATTCAATTTATTCTCAGGTGAGGATTATATTACAATTTGTGAACCAGTGAAATGTTTTAAGACAATGTACGTATTTTTTAAACACGCAAAACATTTATTCCCATACAAGGATGTCTACAGTTTTTTTCGAGCGATCGACCCACAGTGTATTGCTTTAAAATTTACATGTATGGGGCCACTGCTATATAAAATAGTGTTTTCTGTCACTTAATCGGCGATACTATACCAGTTTCAATCCGTTATAAAAAGTGACTTTACAATGAATACTCCTAAATGTTTTATATCGAAAGTAAATTATTTTTGGCGATTTACGCATGCCCAGCAGCATTTTCAATTAGTTGTTTCACAATACAACCAAACTTACAACCATGACACTCTTCTGTTACATATTCCAGTATACAACAACAAGCACGTTGTTGAGACGACATGTTTAATACGAGGCTTTCACTTTGCTTTGTCTTGTTTTATATATTAATATCGATGCTAATACAACTTGCTTAGACATTAACTTTTGACGAAAAAAGTATTATTACTTATTCACTTACAATTGAGTTAAATATTAAGACAATGTTCTTTATAAACACAAAAATAAGGAAAGATAAAAAACAAAAAGCTTGGTAATTTCATAATTATACCCCTCTTTTATGCTTTTCAACCAAATGGTTTTCACTTGAATTTTCCTACTTATATTACCCTTAAGTACATGCGCGATATTTCTAAGTTGTTGATTGTGGCGTCATATATCGTCTTGTCTCTGTTCTAACAATAGTTTCTTAGAAACTAAATATGCCGTACCTGAAATTTCGATATTTTGGCCACTCCTTTTAGGAATCAGTGTTGTCCGAAACACCACATAACTTAACAATCAAATCAAATAATATTAAAAGTTGCTCAGTTCAATGTTTTTTTTATATGAGAGTGCGTTAACGCGAACGTATGATAAACTAATGGCTTGTATATATAGTTCGTTCACCAAAATGATGACAGTGTTTTTTTACATGAAGAGTTTAAACCACCAATGAAGCTAGTAATAATATATCGCCGAGTGTGTATAATCACGCCTGTTCACGCTTTATTGGTTAAAATTACTGTAATATTAAAAAGACTGGGTGTATACTTTGCCATAATATCGTGAACGACCTTTATCTCCATAGTAGCATTTGTCAGGAAAATTCAATTATAAACAATCCCTTAACTCCCCCATTTTACTAATTATTCCAACTATTAACCTTACACTCTCCCCATTTATGTAGTGACAACTACCGCGGAAAGCTTTTTTACTCTTTCATGCTTTAATTAGGTACTATCTTACAAACAATGAAATGGTATTTACGGTAGTATACATTTGCATTTACTAACTCTACGTGCTGAAACACATAAGAAATTGAAATACACTGTTAAACACTATTCTTATAATTCTGGTAATTTCAGAAAACAGATTTCTTGCAGTTTTCTTGCCAAAAGTCCTAAAAACCATCCAAAAATTCCTTAAATTGCCTCATTCACAACGTTCGACAACTTACGTTTTAAAGGTAGGTAATAGGTCGGGTAGCGGTAAAATATGATTTTGGGTACGTTTTTAAGTAGTTTGGCGATAAAACAACAAGCAATTAGTTTTCTCAATTTACCAAATATATAAGAATCATCATTAAACGTGTTTTATATTTTAGTGTGTTGCTTCATCGCTCAGAATTATAAGCAAGTGGTATTGTATTACATGGACACACAGTTTTATTGTTTGTATGAAAACACATGAATTATAGAAATCATTCCAGGTAGTTAAATACTGTCATGACTAAATACTTACTGTTAACAGTAATCACTGGTATGTACAGTTTATTAGTGTGCGATTACTTTAATCTGGTTGCATGTAAACAAACATTAGAGGATTATATAACAATTCGCGAACCAGTGAAATGTTTTAAGACAATGTACGTACTTTTCAAAAACGCAAAACATTCATTCCCATACAAGGATGTCTACAGTTTTTTTTTCGAGCGATCGACCAACAGAGTATTGCTTTAAAATTTTACATGAGGCCACTGCTATATAAAATAGTGTTTTCTGTCACCTAATCCGTGAAAATATATCAGTTTCAATCCGTTACGGTTATGAAAAGTGACTTTACAATGAATACTCGTAAATGCTTTAAATCGAAAGTAAATTATTTTTGGCGATTTACGCATGTCCGGCAGCATTTTCAATTCGTTGTTTCACATTACAACCAAACCTACAACCATGACATATACCAGTATACTACAACAAGCACGTTGTTGAGTCGGTATGATATTTTAGCAGTCCAATGCTTTTTTCTTTTCATATATTCTTTATTCACATAATTCAATTTTAATAAATCACAGGATTACAATTGTTATTAAAAGTTGCTTAACAAACAATCGGTATACCTATGAGTACAAACTATGCACCATTGCTTGTTATTTTGTTTCTTTGTTCTTACGAAGCAGAATTTATGCAGAACCTTATTAAATCTGGAGAGAAGACTGTCACCAAATCATTCAACTCAACATGCAGATATATAGATGACGTTTTGTCTCTTAACAATCCTAAATTTGGAGACTATGTAAATGTCATCTTTCCTAGTGGAAACGACTGATTCCTCAAGTTCTGCTTCATATTTAGACTTATACCTGAATTATGACGTACACGAAAGGCTACATTTGAAACTTTATGACAAACGTGATGACTTCAATTTTTCTATTGTCAACTTTCCTTTTTTATGCAGCAATATACCTGCTTCTCCTGCTTATGGTGTATTTGTTTCCCAATTAATACGCTATGGTAGAGCTTGTTCCCACTACGGGGACTTTGTACAACGAAGTAGGCTGCTTGCAAATAAATTGTTGACTCAGGGATATTGCAAGCCTAGGCTTATCAAAACCCTCAAAAAGTTTTATGGCCGTCATCACAGTATTGTTGATAAGTTTGATGTCTCTGTGTCCAGGATTGCCCTGGATATATTTGACGTCTCATAGTTCCATGTTTCATTCACACAATTTTGATTACACACGTGGTAGGTGTATCTAGCTAAACAGGAGGCGGTTGCCCTTCCGGAGCACCCGGCCTCACTTCCCTGGTGGAAGTTCACGTGTCTAACCTAACTTGTCAGTTCCAAAGTTTTTACTTTGCGTCTGGATTGTGTTTGTTTTTGATTATCATCACGGCAGTGATGTACATAGAAAACTGTAAAGAAATAGGAAAAGTGTTTCACCCTGTAGAAGTTCTGATCAAACATCAACACTTTCAGAAACGACACAGCTGTTTCTCACCACTGGTTTACACCTGAGACACAAAATGTTTAATCAATAAAAGAATTTTACCATAAATACCAGAACGTGCACGCTCATGTTCTGGTATGTAGAAATTATATCAGGTAAAGCGAAAACCGAGTCTTGTGTCGCAACCTGCTATTGAGCATGTGACAATAACATATGCTGCAGTAAATAATTTAGTAAACTTTACCAGTGGTTCCTGACAAGTGAAATGCTTCTGTGGTTATTGACATCCGACTTGTCCCATTTCTTTTAAAATGGAACCACCATAGCAGTGACATCACCAGAGTCCAGTTAAGTTCTACTGAAAACAACCATGATAACAGGGGCTATTATTTCCGACATTTGATGAATTAACATAAGGCATTTCGGCGTTTAGAGTATTGTGTGTACTCCTGTGTAAAATCGGTTGGCTGTCACACGGGTTTATTGGGAAAAATCCTTTCAAATACCAGTTCTTTCATTACGAACGACACGTAGTTCAAACTAATTAGTGGAAGACAAATAGAAGTTTTACTGTTTCTATCAATAAAGAGTTTCGTTGAGTTGAGTACTGGTGTCTAATGTCCCAGTCAAGAATATTTTACTTATATCACATAACTCTCCTGTTTATTGATGGAATAAAACGGTGTAATATTTTTCGTATTACACAGGTACCGATGTAATATCACTTGATTGTGACGTAATCAGTTATCACGCTTCTGATTTACGTAGTGGTCGTGCCTAATGACGTCATATGAAAACTGTGTCAGTCTGTTGTTTATTTTTAGACTTTTGAAGACTTTCCGATTCTTTGAAAAATAATTTTGATGCATTCGGAAAAATATTATGATTTAAACTTACATACAGATTATGTCTTTTTTTCTAGGTGATTAATTTATTTTTACTATAACTAAATAGAACTATATTCTTACTTGCGCAGTTAATTTGGATGTGATTTGTCTAACCTAGATAGAAATCGTCTGTTTCTATATGGCACCAAATAATACGTACATGTCATTATGCCTCGGTATTTTGAGTTATGTGATATATAGAATCTTAGACTCGTGAGGGTTTAATATGAAATTTATTAAACTCGTTCAATAATTAAATATGCCACTCGCCAAGGCTCGTGGCATATTTAATTATTAAACTCGTTTAATAAATTTCATATTAAACCCCCACTCGGCTAAGATCCTCTATATATCGAGACGTCGCCAGCTATTGGCGAAAGTGAAGAAATAGAAACTTGCCGCGGCTGTGTGTGCCGAGTCGGCTTGGAGAAAGAACAGTCACTACCCATTTTAAAGTCTTGGATCAGACACGGCCGGGGATCGAACCCACGACCTTCCACTTACGGAGCGACCACTCTACCAACTGAGCTACCGCAGTGCATGGTTTCTATCGTTAAAGAGGCCGAATAGAAATGTCCGGATCGTTATAAGTACCGCCCTCTTTCCAAACTAGTTTTTATTTAGACCCTCAATTTTGATGTTCATGACGATTTTTTAAATTTTTTTTGCTCTTTTACGATTGTGGTTGGCGCAGCAATCATTTTTTAATGCAGAGGGTGATACTTTTAAGTTTCTGTGTCATTTAAAACATTGAAAGAGAATACAAATTGCAAAATTAATATTAAACAATCACAATGAAATAATTTCTTTTCAACGATAGGGGGCGCTTAGTGGTAAATCCAATTTTAGGAATAAATTTAAAAGAAACAACACGTTGAACATGATAAATTGTCTTATTTTGCATTGACTTACATATCAACCTTAGTATTTTTTAAGGATTCGACTAGAGATTAAACCAATTTTTTGCATATGTATCTTTCGAGTGATGAGATGCTAGGTTAATTTGTATCAAAACAGATGAATTCGCAAAAAAAGAGATCTTGAAATTATAACAACCAGGACCCACTAAAGCATTGTATTTGATGCATAAAACCAACATGAGGAACAAATAACCGTACTTTTCTATGTATGTTGAAGTATTTTGTTTTAAGATATGGCAGACGGATAAATTATCATTAGTTGCAAGGACTAAATCTCGCAAGGAGTAGGAAAGTATGTAAATAACCCCGTAATTCTTCAGTTCAGTAGGGGGAGGGGTGCATGGCTTCCCAAATTTGGTCCAGTGACCGCCAATAATTGTACCATGTCAAATAATATATGCTCATAATAATTTTCGTACCATGCTACTAAATACTTATAGTAATGTCTTGTTTACCCCCAGTCAGAATTACATCTTTGACTGTTGTACATTGTGTAAACATCTGATGCTTACATTGTGATGACAAACATGCAACTCTGCTTGACTGCTTCTGACATTCTTATGTATGTCATATTGCATTTGGAGATTGTTTTCATAATCAAAGCAGATAAAGGGTGACATACCCAGTGTTTTCCTGTTTCCCACGTATCCGACACAAGTTATTTTTTATAGACCCCCAGAAATATTTCTGTGCATCCCATGGGACGCAAAAATTAAATCCATGCTGGGCTATAAATATTTTTCAGTCTGAACAGATCTATATCGGCAGTAATGTTTAAATGCTATTTATAGTTGACAAACGCTTGTTTGACTCAGATGGTCCTACTTTCATTTTAGTAAAGCGCAAGTATGAAGCATTTTTGTAACATTGTATTGTTGCCTCACAGCGGAAAACTTCTTCCTTCTTTGACAATCCTGTAATTAATAATCCTGGTGATCAGGATAGTGGTATGAAACTGAAGCGAATTTCCTGTTAGTCTTTCAGATGAGAATAAAAACCAAGATCCGGTTTCACACATACAATTTGATCAAACACCCAAAACTATAACGTCTGAAAAAGATGGATATGAATGGGACTTCCAGATCTTGGCTAAGGACCCCTGCATAATTGCCCTGATTATTGATAAATTAGTGACAGCACTCTTACTAATCACATGTACCGGTACTTTTAATTAACCAATCTAAGATTTGATATAATTGTCAGAAAAAGGATAGTTATTAGTAAATTGAAATTGAATTTGACACGAGAATTTGTGAACTTACATGATTAATACATTGATATAACTTTGTATTTCAGTAATTGATTACAATGGCGACGGCAATGCTACCTTCCCCACTTAGTCCTAATGATGCTGCTGCACAGTTAACAACATTTAAGTCATATGTTGCATTGATAGCTGATCCAACACCAGGTAGTAAGTAATAAGTTTTCTGTACTGTAACTTCAGGGATATAAGCTTCTATTGATAGATCAATTCATTATCTGAATTGGATTTTCAAAGCAAGTGCAGGGGTTCAAAACTGTGTTTTGTAATGGAAATTCCTGGACCTTTCCCTTTATATGTGGCAGTTCTCACATAAAGTTATGAAATTCAAATATAAACATTGAAAGGTCAATATGAATAATGTTATAATATAGAAAAGACAGTATTATCTTTGTAAAATGAACTTTATTAGTTTATATATCAAAAGTCCCAATGGTATGTCAGCAAGTCCCAGACTTTGACCTGGAGACTTTTGAACCCCTGAAAGGTGGTCAACATTTATGTGAAACAACATGTTTTTTCTTAAGTTGTGATAATAGTAAACTACATTGTATTGCTGGCAGAGTAAGATGATGACTATATCTCTTGAGTTGTCTCCTCTTGATGAGTTGAGATAGCTATGATTTCATCTTTAGCTGATAAGATCTGATTACATGCCTTTTTGAGTACTTTTAAAGTTTTAAAAAACAAATACTGTTTGTTGTTAAGATTGTGTGCTAAAAGCTTTAAGCCCAGAAATGTTATTTAAATTGTATATATTTAATTTTTAGTTCAGTGATAATGTAATATTACCAACATAATGAATGATCTATATACGTTGATCTGCTTCAGGACATTATAGTACCTACTCCATACATCATTATCTGCTTCAGGTCATTATAGTACCTACTCCATACATCATCATCTGCTTCAGGTCATTATTGTACCTACTGCATACATTATCATCTGCTTCAGGACATTATAGTACCTACTCCATACATCATCATCTGCTTTAGGTCATTATTGTACCTACTCCATACATCATCGTCTGCTTCAGGTCATTATAGTACCTACTCCATACATCATCATCTGCTTCAGGTCATTATAGTACCTACTCCATACATCATCATCTGCTTCAGGTCATTATTGTACCTACTGCATACATTATCATCTGCTTCAGGACATTATTGTACCTACTCCATACATCATCGTCTGCTTCAGGTCATTATAGTACTACTCCATACATCATCATCTGCTTCAGGTCATTATTGTACCTACTCCATACATCATCATCTGCTTCAGGTCATTATTGTACCTACTCCATACATTATCATCTGCTTCAGGTCATTATAGTACCTACTCCATACATCATCATCTGCTTCAGGACATTATACATGTAGTACCTACTCCATACATCATTGTCTGCTTCAGGTCATTATAGTACCTACTCCATACATCATCATCTGCTTCAGGACATTATAGTACCTACTCCATACATCATCATCTGCTTTAGGACATTATAGTACCTACTCCATACATCATCATCTGCTTCAGGTCATTATAGTACCTACTCCATACATCATCATCTGCTTCAGGTCATTATAGTACCTACTCCATACATCATCGTCTGCTTCAGGACATAATAATACTTACTCCATACATCATCATCTGCTTCAGGACACTATAGTACCTACTCCATACATCATCATCTGCTTCAGGACATTATAGTACCTACTCCATACATCATAATCTGCTTCAGGTCATGATAGTACCTATTCCATACATCATCATCTGCTTCAGGACATTATAGTACCTATTCCATACATCATCATCTGCTTCAGGACATTATAGTACCTATTCCATACATCATCATCTGCTTCAGGACATTATAGTACCTACTCCATACATTATCATCTGCTTCAGGACATTATAGTACCTACTCCATACATCATCGTCTGCTTCAGGTCATTATAGTACCTACTCCATACATCATCATCTGCTTCAGGACATTATAGTACCTACTCCATACATCATCGTCTGCTTCAGGACATAATAATATTTACTCCATACATCATCATCTGCTTCAGGACACTATAGTACCTACTCCATACATTATCATCTGCTTCAGGACATTATAGTACCTACTCCATACATCATCGTCTGCTTCAGGTCATTATAGTACCTACTCCATACATCATCATCTGCTTCAGGACATTATACTACCTACTCCATACATCATCATCTGCTTCAGGTCATTATTGTATCTACTCCATACATCATCATCTGCTTCAGGACATTATAGTACCTACTCCATACATCATCCTCTGCTTCAGGACATTATAGTACCTATTCCATACATCATCATCTGCTTCAGGACATTATAGTACCTATTCCATACATCATCATCTGCTTCAGGACATTATAGTACCTACTCCATACATTATCATCTGCTTCAGGACATTATAGTACCTACTCCATACATCATCGTCTGCTTCAGGTCATTATAGTACCTACTCCATACATCATCATCTGCTTCAGGACATTATTGTACCTACTCCATACATCATCATCTGCTTCAGGTCATTATTGTATCTACTCCATACATCATCCTCTGCTTCAGGACATTATAGTACCTACTCCATACATCATCCTCTGCTTCAGGACATTATAGTACCTACTCCATACATCATCGTCTGCTTCAGGACATTAAAGTACCTACTCCATACATCATCATCTGCTTCAGGACATTATAGTACCTACTCCATACATCATCATCTGCTTCAGGTCATTATAGTACCTACTCCATACATCATCGTCTGCTTCAGGACATTATACTACCTACTCCATACATCATCGTCTGCTTCAGGTCATTATTGTACCTACTCCATACATCATCGTCTGCTTCAGGTCATTATAGTACCTACTCCATACATCATCGTCTGCTTCAGGACATTATAGTACCTACTCCATACATCATCATCTGCTTCAGGACATTATAGTACCTACTCCATACATCATCATCTGCTTCAGGTCATTATAGTACCTATTCCATACATCATCATCTGCTTCAGGACTTTATAGTACCTACTCCATACATCATCATCTGCTTCAGGACATTATGGTACCTACTCCATACATCATCTGCTTCAGGTCATTATAGTACCTATTCCATATATCATCATCTGCTTCAGGACATTATAATACCTACTCCATACATCATCATCTGCTTCAGGACATTATAGTACCTACTCCATACATCATCATCTGCTTCAGGACATTATAGTACCTACTCCATACATCATCGTCTGCTTCAGGACATTATAGTACCTATTCCATACATCATCATCTGCTTCAGGACATTATAGTACCTACTCCATACATCATCGTCTGCTTCAGGACATTATAGTACCTATTCCATACATCATCTGCTTCAGGCGTTATAGTACCTATTCCATACATCATCATCTGCTTCAGGACATTATAGTACCTACTCCATACATCATCATCTGCTTCAGGTCATTATAGTACCTACTCCATACATCATCATCTGCTTCAGGACATTATAGTACCTACTCCATACATCATCATCTGCTTCAGGACATTATAGTACCTACTCCATACATCATCATCTGCTTCAGGACATTATAGTACCTACTCCATACATCATCATCTGCTTCAGGTCATTATAGTACCTATTCCATACATCATCATCTGCTTCAGGACATTATAGTACCTACTCCATACATCATCATCTGCTTCAGGTCATTATAGTACCTACTCCATACATCATCGTTTGCTTCAGGACATTATACTACCTACTCCATACATCATCGTCTGCTTCAGGTCATTATTGTACCTACTCCATACATCATCATCTGCTTCAGGTCATTATAGTACCTACTCCATACATCATGGTCTGCTTCAGGACATTATAGTACCTACTCCATACATCATCATCTGCTTCAGGACATTATAGTACCTACTCCATACATCATCATCTGCTTCAGGTCATTATAGTACCTATTCCATACATCATCATCTGCTTCAGGACTTTATAGTACCTACTCCATACATCATCATCTGCTTCAGGACATTATGGTACCTACTCCATACATCATCTGCTTCAGGTCATTATAGTACCTACTCCATACATCATCATCTGCTTCAGGACATTATAATACCTACTCCATACATCATCATCTGCTTCAGGACATTATAGTACCTACTCCATACATCATCATCTGCTTCAGGACATTATAGTACCTACTCCATACATCATCGTCTGCTTCAGGACATTATAGTACCTATTCCATACATCATCTGCTTCAGGACATTATAATACCTATTCCATACATCATCATCTGCTTCAGGACATTATAGTACCTACTCCATACATCACCGTCTGCTTTAGGTCATTATAGTACCTACTCCATACATCATCATCTGCTTCAGGACATTATAGTACCTATTCCATACATCATCATCTGCTTCAGGACATTATAGTACCTATTCCATACATCATCATCTGCTTCAGGACATTATAGTACCTACTCCATACATCATCATCAGCTTCAGGTCATTATAGTACCTATTTCATACATCATCATCTGCTTCAGGACATTATAGTACCTACTCCATACACCATCATCTGCTTCAGGACATTATAGTACCTACTCCATACATCATCATCTGCTTCAGGTCATTATAGTACCTATTCCATACATCATCATCTGCTTCAGGACATTATAGTACCTACTCCATACACCATCATCTGCTTCAGGACATTATAGTACCTACTCCATACATCATCATCTGCTTCAGGTCATTATAGTACCTATTCCATACATCATCATCTGCTTCAGGACATTATAGTACCTACTCCATACACCATCATCTGCTTCAGGACATTATAGTACCTACTCCATACATCATCATCTGCTTCAGGTCATTATAGTACCTATTCCATACATCATCATCTGCTTCAGGACATTATAGTACCTACTCCATACATCATCATCTGCTTCAGGTCATTATAGTACCTATTCTATACATCATCATCTGCTTCAGGACATTATAGTACCTACTCCATACACCATCATCTGCTTCAGGACATTATAGTACCTACTCCATACATCATCATCTGCTTCAGGTCATTATAGTACCTATTCCATACATCATCATCTGCTTCAGGACATTATAGTACCTACTCCATACACCATCATCTGCTTCAGGACATTATAGTACCTACTCCATACATCATCATCTGCTTCAGGTCATTAAAGTACCTATTCCATACATCATCATCTGCTTCAGGACATTATAGTACCTACTCCATACACCATCATCTGCTTCAGGACATTATAGTACCTACTCCATACATCATCATCTGCTTCAGGACATTATAGTACCTACTCCATACATCATCATCAGCTTCAGGACATTATAGTACCTACTCCATACACCATCATCTGCTTCAGGACATTATAGTACCTATTGCATACATCATCATCAGCTTCAGGACATTATAGTACCTACTCCATACATCATCATCAGCTTCAGGACATTATAGTACCTACTCCATACACCATCATCTGCTTCAGGACATTATAGTACCTATTCCATACATCATCATCTGCTTCAGGTCATTATAGTACCTATTCCATACATCATCATCTGCTTCAGGACATTATAGTACCTATTCCATACACCATCATCTGCTTCAGGACATTATAGTACCTACTCCATACATCATCGTCTGCTTCATGTCATTATAGTACCTACTCCATACATCATCATCTGCTTCAGGACATTATAGTACCTACTCCATACATCATCATCTGCTTCAGGACATTATAGTACCTACTCCATACATCATCATCTGCTTCAGGACATTATAGTACCTACTCCATACACCACCATCTGCTTCAGGACATTATAGTACCTACTCCATACATCATCATCAGATTAGAATTGTCATGTTGTAAATCCTAAAATAAATGTTGTATATCACTTTTCAAGTAAAAGATTGTTTATAAATATTTGTATGTGATTTAGTTGTAGAAAAGAAGTTGAAAGCAGCACAGGAACTGAGTGAGAATTTTGAGGTAAAAACATTTTAGTCAAATATAAAAATACATTTCACAAATGATCAGTGAAACATTCTGAACAAGTCACTGTTGTATGTCTAACTAAAAACCAAATTGTATTTGATAATGAGCAAACATTTAAAACTGCCAAAAAATATATATAAATGAAAAAAAGTATGAATACTTTAATATTGATAAAATAAATCATGGATGTGAAAAATTACTAAAATTAATAAATTTCACAGTGATTGTATTTTATCTACAAATTGATTTTGAAATCAAAGAGATTTAACTCATCATGTTTACATTCTTTTCTATTTTCATCTTTCAGAGTGTTGTATTATCTCCACAGTATCCACAGTTCCTAGCTGAAGCATTAAAAATATTTCTGAAGATTTTAGATGAGGGTGAACCACAGTTTATAGCTGAACAAAACCTGCAGGTTAGTTATACATGGTGTTGGTTACAAAGAAAAATTCTGACAATTACAGCTGTATGTACCATGGTGTATTACAATAATCCTTAATGGAAAACCTTACTTATAATGGAGAATAAATATAAGTTAATAAATCATTGCCTACCATTACTCCACTTGACTTGTAGTGATATGTCACTAATGGAGAATAAATATCAGTTAATAAAACATTGTCTACCACTACTCCACTTGTAGTGATATGTCACTGATGGAGAATAAATATCAGTAAATAAAACATTGTCTACCATTACTCCACTTCACTTGTAGTGATATGTCGCTGATGGAGAATAAATATCAGTTAATAAAACATTGTCTACCATTACTCCACTTGTAGTGATATGTCACTGATGGAGAATAAATATCAGTTAATAAAACATTGTCTACCATTACTCCACTTGTAGTGATATGTCACTGATGGAGAATAAATATAAGTTAATAAAACATTGTCTACCATTACTCCACTTGTAGTGATATGTCATGATGGAGAATAAATATCAGTTATAAAACATTGTCTACCATTACCACTTCACTTGTAGTGATATGTCACTGATGGAGAATAAATATCAGTTAATAAAACATTGTCTACACATACTTTCACTTGTAGTGATATGTCACTGATGGAGAATAAATATCAGTTAATAAAACATCTACCATTACTCCACTTGTAAGTGATATGTCCACTGATGGAGAATAAATATCAGTAATAAAACATTGTCTACCATTACTCACTTGACTTGTAGGATATGTCACTGATGGAGAATAAATATCAGTTAAAACATTGTCCTACCATTACTCCACTTGTAGTGATATGTCACTAGAAGAATAAATATCAGTTAATAAAACATTGTCTACCATTACTCACTTGTAGTGATATGTCACTAATGGAGAATAAATATCAGTTAATAAACATTGTCTACAACTACTCCACTTGTAGTGATATGTCACTAATGAGATAAAATCAGTTAATAAAACATTGTCTACCATTACTCCACTTGTAGTGATATGTCACTAATGAAGAATAAATATCAGTTAATAAAACATTGTCTACCATTACTCCACTTGTAGTGATATGTCACTGATGGAGAATAAATATCAGTTAATAAAACATTGTCTACCATTACTCCACTTCACTTGTAGTGATATGTCACTGATGGAGAATAAATATCAGTTAATAAAACATTGCCTACCATTACTCCACTTGTAGTGATATGTCACTGATGAAGAATAAATATCAGTTAATAAAACATTGTCTACCATTACTCCACTTCACTTGTAGTGATATGTCACTGATGGAGAATAAATATCAGTTAATAAAACATTGTCTACCATTACTCCACTTGACTTGTAGTGATATGTCACTGATGGAGAATAAATATCAGTTAATAAAACATTGTCTACCATTACTCCACTTGTAGTGATATGTCACTGATGGAGAATAAATATCAGTTAATAAAACATTGTCTACCATTACTCCACTTCACTTGTAGTGATATGTCACTGATGGAGAATAAATATCAGTTAATAAAACATTGTCTACCATTACTCCACTTCACTTGTAGTGATATGTCACTGATGGAGAATAAATATCAGTTAATAAAACATTGCCTACCATTACTCCACTTGTAGTGATATGTCACTGATGGAGAATAAATATCAGTTAATAAAACATTGCCTACCATTACTCCACTTCACTTGTAGTGATATGTCACTGATGGAGAATAAATATCAGTTAATAAAACATTGTCTACCATTACTTCACTTGTAGTGATATGTCACTAATGGAGAATAAATATCAGTTAATAAAACATTGTCTACCATTACTCCACTTGTAGTGATATGTCACTAATGAAGAATAAATATCAGTTAATAAAACATTGTCTACCATTACTCCACTGACTTGTAGTGATATGTCACTAATAGAGAATAAATATCAGTTAATAAAACATTGCCTACCATTACTCCACTTCACTTGTAGTGATATGTCACTGATGGAGAATAAATATCAGTTAATAAAACATTGTCTACCATTAATCCACTTCACTTGTAGTGATATGTCACTGATGGAGAATAAATATCAGTTAATAAAACATTGTCTACCATTACTCCACTTGTTTAGTGATATGTCACTGATGGAGAATAAATATCAGTTAATAAAACATTGTCTACCATTACTCCACTTCACTTGTAGTGATATGTCACTGATGGAGAATAAATATCAGTTAATAAAACATTGTCTACCATTACTCCACTTGTAGTGATATGTCACTGATGGAGAATAAATATCAGCTAATAAAACATTGTCTACCATTACTCCACTTGTAGCGATATGTCACTAATGGAGAATAAATATCAGTTAATAAAACATTGTCTACCACTAATCCACTTCACTTGTAGTGATATGTCACTGATGGAGAATAAATATAAGTTAATAAAACATTGTCTACCATTACTCCACTTCACTTGTAGTGATATGTCACTAATGGAGAATAAATATCAGTTAATAAAACATTGTCTACCATTACTCCACTTCACTTGTAGTGACATGTCACTAATGGAGAATAAATATCAGTTAATAAAACATTGTCTACCATTACTCCACTTGTATGATATGTCACTGATGGAGAATAAATATCAGTTAAATAAAACATTGTCTACCATACTCCACTTGTAGTGATATGTCACTGATGAAGAATAAATATCAGTTAATAAAAATTGTCTACCATTACTCCACTCACTTGTAGTGATATGTCACTGATGGACAATAAATATCAGTTATAAAACATGCCTACCATTACTCCACTTGTAGTGATATGTCACTGATGAAGAATAAATATCAGTTAATAAAACATTGTCTACCATTACTCCATTTCACTTGTAGTGATATGTCACTGATGGAGAATAAATATCAGTTAAAAAACATTGTCTACCATTACTCCACTGTAGTGATATGTCACTAATGAAGATAAAATATCAGTAATAAAACATTGTCTACCATTACTCCACTTGTAGTGATAGTCACTGATGGAGAATAAATATCAGTATAAAACATTGTCTACCATTACTCCACTCACTTGTAGTGATATGTCACTGATGGAGAATAAATATCAGTTAATAAAAACATTGTCTACCATTACCCACTTCACTTGTAGTTATATGTCACTGATGGAGAATAAAATATCAGTTAATAAAAAATTGTATACCATTACTCCACTTGTAGTGATATGTCACTGATGGAGAATAAATATCAGTAATAAAACATTGTTACCATTACTCCACTTGACTTGTAGTGATATGTCACTGATGGAGAATAAATATCAGTTAATAAAAACAAGGTCTACCATTACTCCACTTCACTTGTAGTGATATGTCACTGATGGAGAATAAATATCAGTTAATAAAACAATGTCTACATTACTCCACTTCACTTGTAGTGATATGTCACTGATGGAGAATAAATATCAGTTAATAAAACATTGTCTACCATTACTCCACTTCACTTGTAGTGATATGTCACTAATGGAGAATAAATATCAGTTAATAAAACATGCTACCATTACTCCACTTGTAGTGATATGTCACTGATGGAGAATAAATATCAGTTAATAAAAAACGTCTACCATTACTCCACTTCACTTGTAGTGATATGTCACTGATGGAGAATAATATCAGTTAATAAAACATTGCCTAACATTACTCCACTTGTAGTGATATGTCATAATGGAGAATAAATATCAGTTAATAAAACATGCCTACATTACTCCACTTGTAGTGATATGTCACTGATGAAGAATAAATATCAGTTAAAAAACATTGTCTACCACTAATCACTTCACTTGTAGTGATATGTCACTGATGGAGAATAAATATCAGTTAATAAAACATTGTCTACCATTACTTCCACTTGTAGTGATATGTCACTAATGGAGAATAAATATCAGTTAATAAAACATTGCCTACCATTACTCCACTTGTAGTGATATGTCACTGATGGAGAATAAATATCAGTTAATAAAACATTGTCTACCACTAATCCACTTCACTTGTAGTGATATGTCACTGATGGAGAATAAATATCAGTTAATAAAACATTGTCTACCATTACTCCACTTCACTTGTAGTTATATGTCACTGATGAAGAATAAATATCAGTGAATAAAACATTGTCTACCATTACTCCACTTGTAGTGATATGTCACTAATGGAGAATAAATATCAGTTAATAAAACATTGTCTACTATTACTCCACTTGTAGTGATATGTCACTGATGGAGAATAAATATCAGTTAATAAAACATTGTCTACCATTACTTCACTTCACTTGTAGTGATATGTCACTGATGGAGAATAAATATCAGTTAATAAAACATTGTCTACCATTACTCCACTTCACTTGTAGTGATATGTCACTAATGGAGAATAAATATCAGTTAATAAAACATTGTCTACCAATACTCCACTTCACTTGTAGCGATATGTCACTAATGAAGAATAAATATCAGTTAATAAAACATTGCTACCATTACTCACTTCACTTGTAGTGATTAGTCACTGATGGAGAATAAATATCAGTTATAAAACATTGTCTACCAGACTCCACTTCACTGTAGTGATATGTCACTAATGGAGAATAAATATCAGTTAATAAAACATTGTCTAACAATACTCCACTCACTTGTAGTGATATGTCACTGATGGAGAATAAAATCAGTTAATAAAACATGTCTACCATTACTCACTTCACTTGTAGTGATATGTCACTGATGGAGAATAAATATCAGTTAATAAAAACATTGTCTACCATTACTCCACTTACTTGTAGTTATATGTCACTGATGGAGAATAAATATCAGTTAATAAAACATTGTCTACCATACTTCACTTGTAGTGAATGTCACTGATGGAGAATAAATATCAGTTAATAAAACATTGTCTACCATTACTCCACTTCACTTGTAGTTATATGTCATGATGAAGAATAAATATCAGTTAATAAAACATTGTCTACCATTACTCCACTTGTAGTGATATGTCATAATGGAGAATAAATATCGTTAATAAAACATTGTCTACCATTACTTCACTTTAGTGATATGTCACTGATGGAGAATAAATATCAGTTAATAAAACATTGTCTACCATTACTCACTTGACTTGTAGTGATATGTCACTAATGAAGATAAATATCAGTTAATAAAAACATTGTCTACCATTACTCACTTCACTTGTAGCGATATGTCACTAATGAAGAATAAATATCAGTTAATAAAAACATTGCACTACATTACTCCACTTCACTTGTAGTGATATGTCACTGTGGAGAATAAATATCAGTTAATAAAACATTGTCTACCATTACTCCACTGTAGTGATATGTAACTAATGGAGAATAAATATCAGTTAATAAAACATTGCCTACCATTACTCCACTTGTAGTGATATGTCACTGATGGAGAATAAATATCAGTTAATAAAACATTGTCTACCATTACTCCACTTCACTTGTAGTGATATGTCACTAATGGAAAATAAATATCAGTTAATAAAACATTGTCTACCATTACTCCACTTGACTTGTAGTGATATGTCACTAATGGAGAATAAATATCAGTTAATAAAACATTGTCTACCATTACTCCACTTCACTTGTAGTATATGTCACTGATGGAGAATAAATATCAGTTAATAAAACATGTGTACCATTACTCCACTTGACTTGTAGTGATATGTAACTGATGGAGAATAAATTCAGTTAATAAAACATTGTCTACACCATTATCCACTTCACTGTAGTGATATGTCCTGATGGAGAAAAAATATCAGTTAATAAACATTGTCTACCATTACTCCACTTGACTTGTAGGATATGTCACTGATGGAGAATAAATATCACTTATTAAAAACATTGCCTACCATGACTCAACTTCACTTGTAGTGATATGTCACTGATGAGAATAAATATCAGTTAATAAAACATTGTCTACCATTACTCCACTTGACTTGTAGTGATATGTCACTGATGAGAATAAATATCAGTTAATAAAACATTGTCTACCATTACTCCACTTCACTTGTAGTGATATGTCACTAATGGAGAATAAATATCAGTTATAAAACATTGTCTACATTACTCCACTTGACTTGTAGTTATATGTCGCTGATGGAGAATAAAATATCAGTTAATAAAAACATTGTCTACCATTACTCCACTTCACTTGTAGTGAATGTCACTGATGGAGAAAATATCAGTTAATAAAACATTGCCTACCATACTCCACTTGTAGTGATATGTCACTGATGGAGAATAATATCAGTTAATAAAAACATTGTCTACCATTACTCACTTCACTTGTAGTGATATGTCACTGATGGAGAATAAAATCAGTTAATAAAACATTGTCTAACATTTACTCCACTTGTAGTGATATGTCACTGATGGAGAATAAATATCAGTTAATAAAACATTGTCTACCATTACTCCACTTCACTTGTAGTGATATGTCACTGATGGAGAATAAATATCAGTTAATAAAACATTGTCTACATTACTCCACTTGTAGTGATATGTCACTGATGGAGAATAAATATCAGTTAATAAAACATTGTCTACCATTACTCCACTTGACTTGTAGTGATATGTCACTAATGGAGAATAAATATCAGTTAATAAAACATTGCCTACCATTACTCCACTTGTAGTGATATGTCGCTGATGGAGAATTAATATCAGTTAATAAAACATTGTCTACCATTACTCCACTTGTAGTGATATGTCACTGATGGAGAATAAATATAAGTTAATAAAACATTGTCTACCATTACTCCACTTGTAGTGATATGTCGCTGATGGAGAATTAATATCAGTTAATAAAACATTGTCTACCATTACTCCACTTGTAGTGATATGTCACTGATGGAGAATAAATATCAGTTAATAAAACATTGTCTACCATTACTCCACTTGACTTGTAGTGATATGTCACTGATGGAGAATAAATATCAGTTAATAAAACATTGTCTACCAATATTCCACTTCACTTGTAGTGATATGTCGCTAATGGAGACTAAATATCACTTATTCAAACATTGTCTACCACTACTCCACTTGACTTGTAGTGATATGTCACTGATGGAGAATAAATATCAGTTAATAAAACATTGTCTACCATTACTCCACTTGTAGGATATGTCGCGATGGAGAATTAATATCAGTTAATAAAACATTGTCTACCATTACTCCACTTGTAGTGATATGCGCTGATGGAGAAATTAATATCAGTTAATAAAACATTGTCTACCATACCCACTTCACTTGTAGTGATATGTCACTGATGGAGAATAAATATCAGTTAATAAAACATTGTCTACCATTACTCCACTTGACTTGTAGTGATATGTCACTGATGGAGAATAAATATCAGTAATAAAACATTGTCTACCATTACTCCACTTGACTTGTAGTGATATGTCACTGATGGAGAATAAATATCAGTTAATAAACATTGTCTACCACTACTCCACTTGACTTGTAGTGATATGTCACTGATGGAGAATAAATATCAGTTAATAAAACATGTCTACCATTACTCCACTTGTAGGATATGTCGCTGATGAGAATAATATCAGTTAATAAAACATTGTCTACATTACTCCACTTGTAGTGATATGTCGCTGATGGAGAATTAATATCAGTTAATAAAACATTGTCTACCATTACTCCACTTGACTTGTAGTGATATGTCACTGATGGAGAATAAATATCAGTTAATAAAACATTGTCTACCATTACTCCACTTGTAGTGATATGTCGCTGATGGAGAATAAATATCAGTTAATAAAACATTGTCTACCATTACTCCACTTGTAGTGATATGTCGCTGATGGAGAATTAATATCAGTTAATAAAACATTGTCTTACCATTACCACTTCACTTGTAGTGATATGTCACTGATGGAGAATAAATATCAGTTAATAAAACATTGTCACACATTACCACTTCACTTGTAGTGATATGTCACTGATGAGAATAAATATCAGTTAATAAAACATGTCTACCATTACTCCACTTCACTTGTAGTGATATGTCACTAATGGAGAATAAATATCAGTTAATAAAACATTGTCTACCATTACTCCACTTCATGTAGTGATATGTCGCTAATGGAGACTAAATATCACTTATTAAAACATTGTCTACCACTACTCCACTTGACTTGTAGTGATATGTCACTGATGGAGAATAAATATCAGTTAATAAAACATTGTCTACCATTACTCCACTTGACTTGTAGTGATATGTCACTAAAGGAGAATAAATATCAGTAAATAAAACATTGTCTACCATTACTCCACTTGACTTGTAGTGATATGTCACTGATGGAGAATAAATATCACTTATTAAAACATTGTCTACAACTACTCCACTTGACTTGTAGTGATATGTCACTGATGGAGAATAAATATCAGTTAATAAAACATTGTCTACACCATTACTCCACTTCACTTGTAGTGATATGTCACTGATGGAGAATAAATATCAGTTAATAAAACATTGTCTACCATTACTCCACTTGTAGTGATATGTCACTGATGGAGAATAAATAAGTTAATAAAACATTGTTACCATTACTCCACTTCACTTGTTAGTGATATGTCACTGATGGAGAATAAATATCAGTTAATAAAACATTGTCTACCATTACTCCACTTGTAGTGATATGTCACTGATGGAGAATAAATATAAGTTAATAAAACATTGTCTACCATTACTCCACTTCACTTGTAGTGATATGTCACTGATGGAGAATAAATATCAGTTAATAAAACATTGTCTACACCATTACTCCACTTCACTTGTAGTGATATGTCACTGATGAAGAATAAATATCAGTTAATAAAACATTGTCTACCATTACTCCACTTCACTTGTAGTGATATGTCACTGATGGAGAATAAATATCAGTTAATAAAACATTGTCTACCATTACTCCACTTCACTTGTAGTGATATGTCACTAATGAAGAATAAATATAAGTTAATAAAACATTGTCTACCATTACTCCACTTGACTTGTAGTGATATGTCACTGATGGAGAATAAATATCAGTAAATAAAACATTGTCTACCACTACTCCACTTCACTTGTAGTGATATGTCACTGATGGAGAATAAATATCACTTATTAAAACATTGTCTACCACTACTCCACTTGACTTGTAGTGATATGTCACTGATGGAGAATAAATATCAGTTAATAAAACATTGTCTACCATTACTCCACTTGACTTGTAGTGATATGTCACTGATGGAGAATAAATATCAGTTAATAAGACATTGTCTACCATTACTCCACTTGACTTGTAGTGATATGTCACTGATGGAGAATAAATATCAGTTAATAAAACATTGTCTACCATTACTCCACTTGACTTGTAGTGATATGTCACTGATGGAGAATAAATATCAGTTAATAAAACATTGTCTACCATTACTCCACTTGACTTGTAGTGATATGTCACTGATGGAGAATAAATATCAGTTAATAAAACATTGTCTACCATTACTCCACTTGACTTGTAGTGATATGTCACTGATGGAGAATAAATATCAGTTAATAAGACATTGTCTACCATTACTCCACTTCACTTGTAGTGATATGTCACTGATGGAGAATAAATATCAGTTAATAAAACATTGTCTACCACTACTCCACTTCACTTGTAGTGATATGTCACTGATGGAGAATAAATATCAGTTAATAAAACATTGTCTACCACTACTCCACTTGACTTGTAGTGATATGTCACTGATGGAGAATAAATATCAGTTAATAAAACATTGTCTACCATTACTCCACTTGTAGTGATATGTCACTAATGGAGAATAAATATCAGTTAATAAAACATTGTCTACCATGACTCCACTTGACTTGTAGTGATATGTCACTAATAGAGAATAAATATCAGTTAATAAAACATTGTCTACCATTACTCCACTTGACTTGTAGTGATATGTCACTAATGGAGAATAAATATCAGTTAATAAAAAATTGTCTACCATTACTCCACTTCACTTGTAGTGATATGTCACTAATGGAGAATAAATATCAGTTAATAAAACATTGTCTACCACATCCACTTGACTTGTAGTGATATGTCACTGATGGAGAATAAATATCAGTTAATAAAACATTGTCTACCATTACTCCACTTGTAGTGATATGTCACTAATGGAGAATAAATATCAGTTAATAAAACATTGTCTACCATTACTCCACTTGACTTGTAGTGATATGTCACTAATGGAGAATAAATATCAGTTAATAAAACATTGTACCACTACTCCACTTGACTTGTAGTGATATGTCACTGATGGAGAATAAATATCAGTTAATAAAACATTGTCTACCATTACTCCACTTGTAGTGATATGTCACTGATGGAGAATAAATATCAGTTAATAAAACATTGTCTACCATTACTCCACTTGTAGTGATATGTCACTGATGGAGAATAAATATCAGTTAATAAAACATTGTCTACCATTACTCCTTGACTTGTAGTGATATGTCACTAATGGAGAATAAATATCAGTTAATAAAACATTGTCTACCATTACTCCACTTGACTTGTAGTGATATGTCACTGATGGAGAATAAATATCAGTTAAT
Source organism: Anadara kagoshimensis (assembly GCA_021292105.1). Lineage (NCBI taxonomy): Eukaryota > Metazoa > Mollusca > Bivalvia > Arcoida > Arcidae > Anadara > Anadara kagoshimensis. The sequence continues at coordinate 14,393,795 of CM037872.1, forward strand.
AAAACATTGTCTACCATTACTCCACTTGTAGTGATATGTCACTGATGGAGAATAAATATCAGTTAATAAAACATTGCCTACCATTACTCCACTTGTAGTGATATGTCACTGATGGAGAATAAATATCAGTTAATAAAACATTGTCTACCATTACTCCACTTGTAGTGATATGTCACTGATGGAGAATAAATATCAGTTAATAAAACATTGTCTACCATTACTCCACTTGACTTGTAGTGATATGTCACTGATTGTTGTCACCAGTTATCTCTAATGATTTTCAAATGCATCTTAAGAACAAACAGGATAAATTAAACTTAGTAAAAGCACATTGTGACAAAATGTTGGACTTCAGGTGTGTGTAACTGAAATATTTAATTGTCTGATAGTACTTACATTTCATTTTGATATTTTAGATATGTCATTTGATTTTGATTTTTTCATTATAGCAACTACGTAAACTACTGCTGGAAATTATCCATCGTATTCCGACAAATGAACATTTAAAGAAATATGTACAACAGGTTCTGTCCTTGATGTTCAAACTTCTCAAAGTAAGTATACTGTGTTTTGCAGTCATGTTATGATACAAATTTGGTGTTTTACTTCCCTCATCTTTGTTCATTGTTTAAGTTTTCTCTTGTTTTTGTTTATTAGATTGTCATTGTAAGTTGTATTTGGTTAACTATTAGTTATGTAATTTGCTATCTATATTTCCATTTCTGGTTGTCAAAATTGCCATTTCTACTAATTTCCAAGAAATTATGTCTATTTTAGCATATTTGTGAAAAAAATATTGAAAAGACTATATTATCACAAATTTTGGAATTTGGATACTAATAATTTTAAGTTTGTGAAAACTTATTTGTTTTACTGAAACACTACAGGAATAAATCCAAAGCCATTCTCTTAGCCAAACAACCTAGACCTATGGAATTCAAACTTCAAGCAAATACATGACCAACTCATCCATTAAAGTAGTATAACTTATGAATTACTTGTCTTTGTTATTTCAGTCTGAAAATGAAGAGAATGTTCTTGTTTGTTTACGGATCATTATTGAGCTACATAAACATTTCAGACCACAGATGAATGAAGAGGTATTATTATTGTTATCCCCCACATGCAAACTTTGTTTATGGGAATGTTGAAATCACTCTGTTGTCTCAATATTGTGCCTGCTCTATATTTTCCATGTCTATGGATGGAGTTTCATCAAACTTGACACAAATGTTAACGAACATGATATGATTTGTAAAAAAAGAAATTTAGGTGCATACCGGTATGTCCAGCAGCATGGTTACAAGGTCAAATATTAAAAATGACAACTTGCCAATTATTGGGGGTGTCTCTCATGAGACTTCTCTGCTATAGTTTTAAATTTTAGTTGTATTGGGATTTAGTGTCAGATAGTTTTATAAAACATGGAAAGTATTTCATTTTAAAACCCAAATTGTCTCATTGCTGTGTGTTCTGACACATAACCTTATGTTTAGATCACTCTTTGATATTGAATTTCTTCTCTTGAATAGCTGAAAAACTACGGATGTGAAAATAAATTCATGAATCAAACAGCCATCATTGAAATCCTGAATTTTTTACTGAAAGTTGTGAAAGAATATCACAAGCCGGCAACTATATTTAAAGATGTTCTTTGTAAATTTTCTCAAAATCATAGTTTCCAAAATTTTCTGGAAAATATTCTAAATTTTTTCGAAACCAAATGTTATCTCTATTTCTTCAAAAACAAATTTACAATTAAACATTATATTTTTGCACTTACATGAATATTTCTTCAAAACTTAAATTTACTTTTGTTGGTAGATTGTCTCTGGCATGAGTATGTATGTACAAATCAAGTCTACTATTTAAATTTCAGATTAAAGATTTCCTTCAGTTTGTAAAGAATATCTATAAAACAATTCCGAGTCATTTGTTTAAGATATTTGAGCCGAGGACACAGGTCAAGGTCAAGGACGTTACAGAGATCAATGTGGATGCATTACTCCAAGAAACGTTTACTGTAACAACAATTATGACAGATAAAAAGAATGCTGACAATCAAAGTATATCAGTAAGTATCTTACTGTCTGTCATTGAAAGATTTACCGAAGTAAGTTGTGAAAGTGATTAATTATCCTCTTAATGACTCGTGGCATATAAAACATTAACCAGGGACATCCAGTCACAATCTTTATGTTCTACCAGGGACACCCAGTCACAATCTTTTCTACTTCTCTTTATGTTCTACCAGGGACATCCAGTCACAATCTTTTCTGCTTCACTTTATGTTCTACCAGGGACACCCAGTCACAATCTTTTCTACTTCACTTTATGTTCTACCAGGGACATCCAGTCACAATCTTTTCTACTTCACTTTATGTTCTACCAGGAACATCCAGTCACAATCTTTATGTTCTACCAAAGACATCCAGTCACAATCTTTATGTTCTACCAGGGACATCCAGTCACAATCTTTTCTACTTCACTTTATGTTCTACCAGGGACATCCAGTCACAATCTTTATGTTCTACCAGGGACATCCAGTCACAATCTTTTCTACTTCACTTTATGTTCTACCAGGGACACCCAGTCAGAATCTTTTCTGCTTCACTTTATGTTCTACCAGGGACATCCAGTCACAATCTTTTCTACTTCACTTTATGTTCTACCAGGGACATCCAGTCACAATCTTTTCTACTTCACTTTATGTTCTACCAGGGACATCCAGTCACAATCTTTTCTGCTTCACTTTATGTTCTACCAGGGACACCCAGTCACAATCTTTTCTACTTCACTTTATGTTCTACCAGGGACATCCAGTCACAATCTTTTCTACTTCACTTTATGTTCTACCAGGGACATCCAGTCACAATCTTTATGTTCTACCAAAGACATCCAGTCACAATCTTTTCTACTTCACTTTATGTTCTACCAAGGACATCCAATCACAATCTTTTCTACTTCACTTTATGTTCTACCAGGGACATCCAGTCACAATCTTTATGTTCTACCAGGGACATCCAGTCACAATCTTTATGTTCTACCAGGGACATCCAGTCACAATCTTTTCTACTTCACTTTATGTTCTACCAGGGACACCCAGTCACAATCTTTTCTACTTCACTTTATGTTCTACCAGGGACATCCAGTCACAATCTTTTCTACTTCACTTTATGTTCTACCAGGGACATCCAGTCACAATCTTTATGTTCTACCAGGGACACCCAGTCACAATCTTTTCTACTTCACTTTATGTTCTACCAGGGACATCCAGTCACAATCTTTATGTTCTACCAAGGACATCCAGTCACAATCTTTTCTACTTCACTTTATGTTCTACCAGGGACATCCAGTCACAATCTTTATGTTCTACCAGGGACATCCAGTCACAATCTTTATGTTCTACCAGGGACATCCAGTCACAATCTTTATGTTCTACCAGGGACATCCAGTCACAATCTTTATGTTCTACCAGGGACATCCAGTCACAATCTTTATGTTCTACCAGGGACATCCAGTCACAATCTTTATGTTCTACCAGGGACATCCAGTCACATTCTTTATGTTCTACCAGGGACATCCAGTCACAATCTTTTCTACTTCACTTTATGTTCTACCAGGGACATCCAGTCACAATCTTTATGTTCTACCAGGGACATCCAGTCACAATCTTTTCTACTTCACTTTATGTTCTACCAGGGACATCCAGTCACAATCTTTATGTTCTACCAGGGACATCCAGTCACAATCTTTATGTTCTACCAGGGACATCCAGTCACAATCTTTATGTTCTACCAGGGACATCCAGTCACAATCTTTATGTTCTACCAGGGACATCCAGTCACAATCTTTATGTTCTACCAGGGACATCCAGTCACAATCTTTATGTTCTACCAGGGACATCCAGTCACAATCTTTTCTACTTCACTTTATGTTCTACCAGGGACATCCAGTCACAATCTTTATGTTCTACCAGGGACACCCAGTCACAATCTTTTCTACTTCACTTTATGTTCTACCAGGGACATCCAGTCACAATCTTTATGTTCTACCAGGGACATCCAGTCACAATCTTTATGTTCTACCAAGGACATCCAGTCACAATCTTTTCTACTTCACTTTATGTTCTACCAGGGACATCCAGTCACAATCTTTTCTACTTCACTTTATGTTCTACCAGGGACACCCAGTCACAATCTTTTCTACTTCACTTTATGTTCTACCAGGGACATCCAGTCACAATCTTTTCTACTTCACTTTATGTTCTACCAGGGACATCCAGTCACAATCTTTTCTACTTCACTTTATGTTCTACCAGGGACATCCAGTCACAATCTTTTCTACTTCACTTTATGTTCTACCAGGGACATCCAGTCACAATCTTTTCTACTTCACTTTATGTTCTACCAGGGACACCCAGTCACAATCTTTTCTACTTCACTTTATGTTCTACCAGGGACATCCAGTCACAATCTTTATGTTCTACCAGGGACATCCAGTCACAATCTTTTCTACTTCACTTTATGTTCTACCAGGGACACCCAGTCACAATCTTTTCTACTTCACTTTATGTTCTACCAGGGACATCCAGTCACAATCTTTATGTTCTACCAGGGACATCGAGTCACAATCTTTTCTACTTCACTTTATGTTCTACCAAGGACATCCAGTCACAATCCTTTCTACTTCACTTTATGTTCTACCAGGGACATCCAGTCACAATCTTTTCTACTTCACTTTATGTTCTACCAGGGACACCCAGTCACAATCTTTATGTTCTACCAGGGACATCCAGTCACAATCTTTATGTTCTACCAGGGACATCCAGTCACAATCTTTTCTACTTCACTTTATGTTCTACCAGGGACACCCAGTCACAATCTTTATGTTCTACCAGGGACATCCAGTCACAATCTTTATGTTCTACCAAGGACATCCAGTCACAATCTTTTCTACTTCACTTTATGTTCTACCAGAGACATCCAGTCACAATCTTTATGTTCTACCAGGGACATCCAGTCACAATCTTTATGTTCTACCAGGGACATCCAGTCACAATCTTTTCTACTTCACTTTATGTTCTACCAGGGACACCCAGTCACAATCTTTATGTTCTACCAGGGACATCCAGTCACAATCTTTATGTTCTACCAAGGACATCCAGTCACAATCTTTTCTACTTCACTTTATGTTCTACCAGGGACATCCAGTCACAATCTTTTCTACTTCACTTTATGTTCTACCAGGGACATCCAGTCACAATCTTTTCTACTTCACTTTATGTTCTACCAGGGACATCCAGTCACAATCTTTTCTACTTCACTTTATGTTCTACCAGGGACATCCAGTCACAATCTTTTCTACTTCACTTTATGTTCTACCAGGGACACCCAGTCACAATCTTTTCTACTTCACTTTATGTTCTTCCAATTTCCAAAATCCCATTATCTCTCATTACATCTTCGTCATGTTTATTTAACTGTGGAAATGATCTTAACTGTAAAACTTTCTTTCAGTTTCACTTTCTCTGAATTCAGCCTTAAAGACTGCAAGTATTCTTTTCTGGCTTTTTGTACCAGTGTAATTACTTATGATATATCAGCAAGAAAGCTAAGGTTTTCAGATTACCTAGTGGTCTTTAAATTTACACATTTGAAATTAGTAAATTGTTTTTGTTTGGTGTGGTTTTAACATTTGGCAGGTGTAGCTAGCAAGACAGGAGGTGCTCACCATTCTAGAGCAGCTGGTCTCACTTTCCAGGTGTTTACATGTTGAACTTAATATGTCAGTTTTCAAGCTTTGCTTTTTCTGTTTTGAACATAGAATGACATGTTTGTATTTGATCTCAACAATATTTTCCTGGTTGTCTTGCTTTTATTTGTAACTGCTACATCTTGGTGTCACATACTATCTAGGTTTCCACAAATTTAAAAACATTAGTAGCCGAATTTCCAAAATTTGTGAAAAATTTATTTTAAAGTTTAGCTTATTATGCACCCCTGTCCCTCATTGACTAAACAATAAACATAATTAAATTACATTAATGCTTTATTTACAGTACAATATCATACCTAGGGGTGTATTGTCTCTGAAGGTACTAGCAGAGTTACCAATCATCGTGGTTCTAATGTATCAGCTTTATAAACCTAATGTACATCAGGAAGTCGCAGAGTTTATACCACTGATAATGAATACAATAATACTACAGCCATTACCTGTACACAGGTAAGTCATACTACAGCCATTACCTGTACACAGGTAAGTCATACCACAACCATTACCTGTACACAGGTAAGTCATACCACAGCCATTACCTGTACACAGGTAACTCATACCACAGCCATTACCTGTACACAGGTAAGTCATACCACAGCCATTACCTGTACACAGGTATGTCATACCACAGCTATTACCTGTACACAGGTATGTCATACCACAGCCATTACCTGTACACAGGTAAGTCATACTACAGCCATTACCTGTACACAGGTAAGTCATACCACAGCCATTGCCTGTAAGTGTTGCTGTTTAAATATTTGATTATGCTCTATTTTTCAGAGTTTATGTCGGACTGTAGCAGCTTTGTTAGCTCAGTTGGTAGAGCACTCGTCTATAGTGTTGGATTTCCTGAATTTGATGCCTGGTCCAACCCTTCATTTTTTCACCTTCCTGTTACAAGACAAGTATAAGGTGTAAAAACTTGTGTCAATGTTAGAGTCAAGAATTAGTATGAGGTTTTCTATGTTAAGGTATTTGGTTTAAGTCTTTTGTTAGACTACATGCTTTTCTTATTACCCTTTCTTTATATATATTTTACAGGTCGAACCCATCCTTCAATAAAGAAGTATTTGTTGATTTTATAGCGGCTCAGATAAAGACATTATCATTTTTAGCCTACATCATTAGAATTTATCAGGTATGTCATCATAAAAGTAAATATATACCTTTATAGGAGCTTATAACACCTGTATTTTGTCAAAAGCAATGATTGCAGACAAAATCTGATTTACTAATGATGAAAAAATGAAGTAGCTTTAAATTCTTTTATCTTTTTTTTGTTTTCTTAAAATTCCCTTAAAAATAAGTTGGGTACAAATTTCAAAACCTTGTCAACCTGCTTTAGTATCTCCCACCTTTCAAAGCGTATATCAAATCAAAAGTTCAATCCGCCCATCCATGTCTCTTATTATCTGGAGTAATTTTCAAAAACTACCGTATAAAGCTTATATTTCGCTATATTTGTGATCCAGTGTATTACTGCGAAAATAAATCAGCATTTTGAGACATTCAGCAATGTTGTTCGAGAAGATGGCGAAAATATGGCACCACGAATACACTATCATCATCAAACCACAAAAATTTGGCACTATGAAAATAAAGCAATATACAGTATGAATGACAATTTTACAACTTGTAGACAATAGTAACAAGAAGTAAGTTTATTATTAACCTGAGTTGAATTGTCTGTAATCCCATACATAAGTGCTCTCGTAATTCATATGAGTCAACCTACTAAAAGGCAAATTAATTCCAATTACTAGATTTGGTTTTCTAAGTTTGAGATTGTTATGGTTTATAGTTTAAATAGTATTTTGACATTTTTGAAGTCCTGTACTACACAAAACAGAAATCAAGAGAAATCATATTGCCTGTTTTTTAAGGTATGTTACAATATTTAAAGCATATATGTATATTACAGGAACAAGTACAAGCACACTCACAGAACATGGTAAAAGGTCTTCTAGGATTACTATCACATTGTCCACAGGAAGTGGCACATTTACGGAAGGAACTACTTATTGCAGCTCGACATATTCTTGCTACTGATTTAAGAAATCGTGAGTTAAAATATTGTTTGTCTCTCAGCCAGTAAAGGTAAAACATACATGTTACTGTTCTAGTGTCCTCATCAGTAGTGTTGTGAATTCTTGTTTATAAATCAGTTGCTGAGTGGTCTAAAGTGTGCACTTACAGATCACAGTGCCCCTCACCACCTACAGTAGGTTCAAATCCCATTCTGTACAGATTAACGCAGAGAAAGTTTTCAGTTTTGCTTGCTGAAGGTTGTTGGTTTTCTTCAGGCACTCAGTGTCCTCCACCATTTCCTGAACTGGAACTGGCAGCCTCAATATAAGTGAAAAACTGGGGCATAAAACATCATTAAAAACCTTCATTATTTGTGCATTTTGTCCTGATACATACCAGAACCTCTTTTATTTTTTTCAGGACAGGTACATACGATAAGCTATATATTCATGTTAAATATTGTCACATTTTCCAGGACAAGGTGCTCTATATCAAGGCTTATTATCTGCAGATGTTGATTTGTTGTAAACAATTCACATTAGTATTTTACATTTAAAATTAAATTTATAACTTATAGCACTATTTTGAATTTTCAGAGTTTGTACACTGTATTGATAAGCTGTTTGATGAGAATGTGTTGATAGGAGTAGGTTGGACAACTCATGAATCTTTAAGGTAAACAATATAAAAATACTGCATATTTTAAGAAAAATTGTCTATATTTTCTTAGGATAAAAATTTTCAGTTAATGTCATTGTATATTTGTCTGCATAAAAGGAAAAGTTGTATCAGTGGGGACATCTTTATTTCTTTGTGAATTTTGTTTTCAAATTTGATGATAAGGAGATTTTTCCATTTGTTTGTATGTTTAAACTTGAACATTCATCAGATTTAGTGTCCAAACTTAAGCTGAAATTCACTCACTTTACAAAGTATTTATTTCAGCAGATCCTATAGATCTTGTTCATTAGTTCACTGTGTCATATAAACATCTTCATAGAAGCGTTATATATGTTTGAATTGTAGACCATTAGCATACAGCACCCTGGCTGATCTAGTTCACCATGTTAGACAAGCATTGCCTTTAACAGAACTATCCTTAGCTGTGAATTTATTTTCTAAGAATGTCCATGATGAATCTCTACCAAGCAGCATACAGACAATGTCCTGTAAATTGTTGTTAAATTTAGTGGAGTGTATCCGTGCCAAAAGTGAACAGGAAAACGGAAATGTAAGTGCATGTGTTGTGTAAATAAATATTGTGAGTTGAAACATGTAAATAAAATGTCAGCAAATTATTACAAATTCATCAAACCATATGGTGTTTATATTGCAACTTAAAGGTTACTGGTTACCAAAATGATTTGGTTTTCTTCTCCAAAAGGTTACATATTAAAGAGTTTATTTTTCAACAAATCATGATTTTAATTGAAATAGCCCTCTAACATAACACACTAAAACAGCAGCAGGAACAATTGTGGTCTTCTTTTGAAAGTTTGAACAAGCAAAAACAGAAATGACATAAATTGTGTTGCTTGACTTTTTAGGAAGCCTATTGAAATGTAATCTTAACAATGAAATGTGATATAATGTACCTTTGGTGAAAGGCTTACAGTAATGGTGATCACACAGAGAAGTATCTAAACCTAAATCATGTACATGTATATTATAAAAATATTTAAATGTAGTGTGTTTTATTTTTTTTCACAGGGAAGAGAACTTCTGATGAGAATGTTGGAAGTTTTTGTATTGAAGTTTAAAACTATAGCCAAGGTTCAACTACCACAGATTCTTCAAAAGTGGTGTGTATACTATTTCAGATTGCCTTTGAAAATCACAGAATTATATACATGTATAACATGTAAAACATTACGTTCCAATGTTCAAATGTTTGATGGACTAGTTATACAGACTAACTATCAATTCATGATAGAATATATGTCAATAATAATGAAAAACTTTCAAGCATTACAGTAAAACATTTTGAAAATCAGAAGAATTGTATTTAAAATCATAACATTAAAACACATCGGAAAAAATTGCTATTGTGCATAATTTTAAATCCATGCTAACATGTGAAATTTCTCTTTTGCATTAAAACTTAACAATAATTTTGTGTGTTGTAGTAAACAAGCACCAGGGGCAGGACAACAACAACAGCAGCAGCAGCAGCAATCATCAGCACAACAACTCCAGAGTGCTGCACAGGAGAAAGCTACAGAACTGAAGCCAGTTATAGAGCCAGTAAAACCATCATCTGTAGCTGATACACTTAAAGAAGACCTGAAACCGACATCAATGTCAGTGTCTGATGTTACCAAGGAAACCACTAAAGAGGAAAATAATAAGGTAACAATATAGCTCAGCAGTGTAACTATTGTATTTCCACAAATTGAGTGTATGTGGAAAATGCAAAAATAAAGTTGTATTTTCCAACAAAGTCACAAGAAAATGTCAAAACTTGATGCAAAATATACTCACCTTATATTAATAAGGAAAAAATATTTATCATTTATCCAAAAGTGAGTTTAATTCTGTACATAGAGCAATTTTTGTAGTTTTTAACAAAACAACAAATATAACTATGTAAAAATTATCCCTTCTGTACCTTCTTACTCTGAACAACTATCAATGTTATGTCATAATTGGAATAGTCATGATGATCACACCTTGAAAAAAACCCGAACAACCTGCCCCTAATACCCTGATGTAACTTTGAATAAGGCCCAATTGGTGTATAAAATTGATCAAATTTCCAAAACTTCTCCATGTACAGGAGAACTGAATAATGATGTTTTCATTTAAAAATATAATTTGGTTAGATCAGTGTGTTTTAAATTCATTTAATGATAGTTTAATGGAAACATTTTCGGTTGAGAAATAAATAATAAAAACCATGTGCACTCCATTTATGGATATACAGTACATGTATATGTATTTAGAAATATCGTGTAGAAGCTTAATAAGAAACTTTAGCCAATAGATTCACATAAGTTAGGAGCAAATTCAAATTAATCATTAGATTTTCATCCATGTTTCCCACTGGAAACTTGTCTGTCCCAATTTATTTGTCTAAATATTGAGAGTTATATTTGATGTTGTTTGGGTTTTGAAATAAAGAACGGCAAATGAGTAGCCACATCATGTCTTGACAAATTGCTGATGGTATATAAGCCTTAGTCTTAACTAAAAAAAATTAATATTTTTAAATTATTGTTGTTTCTCACTGTGTCTATACATTTACATGTATATTAAGTTTTACATCAAGTTTTTAAAAACTCTCTCTACCTTGCCATAGTGGTTTAGATGGGTAGACATGTTTTTATTATTTCCCATTCTTGTATTTTTTCCCACAGCCTCAGAACAGATTTGGTGTAACTCCGAGTCAGTACAACATCTATTCTGTTAATGACTGTCGAAGTTTGGTAAAGACATTGGTGTGTGGTGTAAAAACAATTACATGGGGCATTGTGTCATGTAAAGCTGCTGGTGTTGGTGAGTATTTCTAGTTTAATATAAAATATATTTAAGTATTATAATACTTTTGATATAAGGTAACTTGACCTTGAAATCACTTAAAATACATTAATTTCTGTATTAACATCCCATCTCCCAATTTCAGAATATTCAAATGAAAATATCCAAAGGGATCACATACCCACATATGGAAACTCTAAACCTTTTCCTGTACTAAAATGAAATTGTCAGAAATGTACTGCATGGTCCCATCCAATGATATCATGTTATATCCTCACTTCCGAGAATATCCCTAAAGTTATGAACATAATGATGGACTAATTGGTACTTACAACTATCATTTTTGTATTATAATTATATTGTTTTTACACTCCAGAAATATAACTTCACATCCACAGATTGTCAGAGATATTCCCTGATATAGTGATATCAAATACAACTGCTTTATGATAAATATGCTATATGTAATCTTATTATGGCAAGAAACAGGGCAAAGGTTTTAGGGTCTCTTCTGAAGGACCTTGTGGCTTTCATTTCTAAATGCTGGTTGCTTGGTGAAAAAACAGTCACTACCTATTTTCAAGTTTTGGTCAGAATCTCCAGCATATGAATTGAGTACTCTACTAACTGAGCTACTGTTGTGGTATTATGACAAAAGATTACTGTAGTGAATAAATCCCAAAGATTGTATAGTTCTCAGGAACCCAAGTATAGAATGTTAAAACCATTTTAATTGTGTATTTGTTTTATGTTTTCAGATGCAACAATTGTACAAAATAAACAATTTTTACCCAAAGAAGCTTTGGTCTATATACGATTAGTGAAGTACGCTTTACAAGCACTTGACATCTATACCATCAATGTATCATCTACTGGTCAAGCAGTCATCAGGCCAGCTGTGTAAGTATACTGTCAATGTATCATCTACTGGTCAAGAAGTCATCAGACCAGCTGTGTAAGTATACCATCAATGTATTATCTACTGGTCAAGCAGTCATCAGACCAGCTGTGTAAGTATACCATCAATGTATCATCTACTGGTCAAGCAGTCATCAGACCAGCTGTGTAAGTATACCATCAATGTATCATCTACTGGTCAAGCGGTCATCAGACCAGCTGTGTTAGTATACCATCAATGTATCATCTACTGGTCAAGCAGTCATCAGACCAGCTGTGTAAGTATACCATCAATGTATCATCTACTGGTCAAGTGGTCATCAGACCAGCTGTGTTAGTATACCATCAATGTATCATCTACTGGTCAAGCGGTCATCAGACCAGCTGTGTAAGTATACCATCAATGTATCATCTACTGGTCAAGCAGTCATCAGACCAGCTGTGTAAGTATACCATCAAGGTATCATCTACTGGTTAAGCAGTCATCAGACCAGCTGTGTAAGTATACCATCAATGTATCATCTACAGGTCAAGCGGTCATCAGACCAGCTGTGTAAGTATACCATCAATGTATCATCTACTGATCAAGCTGTCATTAGACCAGCTGTGTAAGTATACCATCAATGTATCATCTACTGGTCAAGCGGTCATCAGATCAGCTGTGTAAGTATACCATCAATGTATCATCTACTGGTCAAGCGGTCATCAGATCAGCTGTGTAAGTATACCATCAATGTATCATCTACTGGTCAAGCGGTCATCAGACCAGCTGTGTTAGTATACCATCAATGTATCTTCTACTGGTCAAGTGGTCATCAGATCAGCTGTGTAAGTATACCATCAATGTATCATCTACTGATCAAGTGGTCATCAGATCAGCTGTGTAAGTATACCATCACATCTACTGGTCAAGTGGTCATCAGATCAGCTGTGTAAGTATACCATCAATGTATCATCTACTGGTCAAGCAGTCATCAGACCAGCTGTGTAAGTATACCATCAATGTATCATCTACTGGTCAAGTGGTCATCAGATCAGCTGTGTAAGTATACCATCAATGTATCATCTACTGGTCCAGCAGTCATCAGACCAGCTGTGTAAGTATACCATCAATGTATCATCTACTGATCAAGCGGTCATCAGACCAGCTGTGTTAGTATACCATCAATGTATCTTCTACTGGTCAAGCGGTCATCAGACCAGCTGTGTAAGTACCATCAATGTATTGTCTACTGGTCAAGCTGTCATCAGACCAGCTGTGTAAGTATACCATCAATGTATCATCTACTGGTCCAGCGGTCATCAGACCAGCTGTGTTAGTATACCATCAATGTATCTTCTACTGGTCAAGCGGTCATCAGACCAGCTGTGTAAGTACCATCAATGTATCATCTACTGGTCAAGCTGTCATCAGACCAGCTGTGTAAGTACCATCAATGTATCATCTACTGGTCAAGCTGTCATCAGACCAGCTGTATTAGTATACCATCAATGTATCATCTACTGGTCAAGCAGTCATCCGACCAGCTGTGTAAGTACCATCAATGTATCATCTACAGGTCAAGCGGTCATCGGACCACCACTATACATATGGACTGTAAGCAAGCACCTTGAAGTCAACAAGAGAGCACACTGGTACAAGGCAGACCATAAAACACACTTGTGCAGCTCAAACATGAACCTGTTCTTACATTAATACTTAGAGATTAATAAACTTGCTCTCATAATGAGCAGCTAAAAAATGTTAAACACCATGACAACAAACCAACAATTTACATTATTTGGTTGTTGCAAATATAAACAAAAGAACAATAATAATGAACATGAGATCGCAATTAAATGATATAAAGGCACATGTAAGTTACAAATATACACCCAGAGCACCTAGCCTCACTTCTGTGGTGGAAGTTAACATATTGAATTTGCCAGATTACTAAGTTTTTACGAACAGGGAAGGACTACTTCCCTGGAAGTATTGGCGTAGGGCTTAAAAGCGATTCACCAAACAACTACTCTGACTTATCCGTTCGAGAAATGAAATAGTTCGTTAGATGCTTTAATGTCAAGATGTAATTAACGTGAAATTGTGTTGACTGCAAGGAGTATTTTAGTATCCAAGTAGTAAGAGAGGTCCTCGTTGGTAAAGGCCCATGTTAGTTTTTATTTTTGTATAATTTGCAAGTGTGTATCAGTGCAGCGCAATAATATTTTGTGTTTGGGATATCCCGACCTGGTTCATTAATATTCATTACGTGATACGTCACAAGGATTTTCCCGCTTTCATTTGGTATTAAAATTCCTTCCCGTCAGTTTGCCGGTAGCGAATGCATGACAAAAAAGTAGAAATCAAAGATTATTCCCAAAAAGTGATACGAAACTGAAAAAAAGAAGTTTATTTACAAGTTCATTGGCTATGTTGATAAATTATTTGTGACTCGTGTAGGCTATATCGATACCGTAGTTCGTATGCAAATTAGCCATGTGTTTGGGGGCATGCCTGCGTTTGACACCCAATGCCCAAGCTTATTATGTATTCACATAGTGTAGCGACTGACCATTTTAGTCCAGTACACCATTGTCCCTTTTAAAATGATCATGACACCCTGTACATTTCAGTTATCAGTTAAATATCAAAACGACATGCTTTATTCTCGAATCTCTGCTACATACTTCCGATCTTCCGCACACACTCCACTTCTCACGTGCCATATGTCTCCGAAGACAGATAATTTCATGATCAATGTTCATTTATTACATCTTGCTTTGGGATTGTTATTTGAACATAGATAACTACATGTATGTTTGTTTGATTCATATTTTTCCTGGTTATTTTCATATCGTTCCTAAGTCACTATTGAAAAACTAGAGAAATGGTGGATTGATCTGATTGATTGAATGAGGTTGTCTGCCTCAGTAAAGAATATTTCACTTATATCAAGGATGTCACATATTTTTTACATTTTAAGGGCTCAGGTCTAAATCCCTAAAATGGAGTTTTATGATGTGATTTTTTGCAAAATGAGCGTGTTGAAATTATATATGTAAATATATTTTATAGAGTACAGAGTGTTAGAACAAAAGAAGAAAAGGAAGTGTTGGAGCATTTTGCCGGTGTGGTATGTAATGTTGTATACTTATCGCCTCTCCAATATGTTGATATAATCCTTGTATATAACACTGTATCATGATGTACATGTATAAAGAACAGGATGATATAAGAAACCAATATATCCACTCTACTAGCCAAGTCCAACTATCACTTGAAAATGATAAGTAACTCTTCAGAGTCTTTGTAGACAAATATTTAAATTTACATGTAGCCGTGAAAGTCTTTTGAATGAGAGCTTTAAAGTGCTGGAGCAAATTTATATTCACAATCATTAGATATGTTATACATGTGGAATCAGCTGTATACATAAGTTCTCTTGATAGATGATTGATTTAGTATATTGTGAAAACATATTTTGATTATTGAGTTTTCTAATGAATTCTTGACATAAATATTGTCTTATTTTTGTTGTAGTTTACAATGATGCACCCACTGACATTTAAAGAAATTTTCTCAGTCACAGTTGAGGTAATTATTAAGTTTCCCAAAGGAAGAATAGAACATATAGTGTTTATTCGTTTCTTCAGTCAACATTTTGTCTGCCACGTTTCTTAAAAACTATAGTTCTTTATAAAACTTAACAGGAACAATCTTTACATGTAAATGAAGTCATTTAAACCTGTTCTTTGTAATCTTTGTTTGTGTAAATATATCTTGTGGTGGGACAGGATAGCTGAATGGGGGTTAAGAAGCCATTGAGAATTAAAATTCCTTTTATTATTTGTATATCTGTTCAATAAAAATTCCTATATTCTTCCTATTTTTGACCACCTAGAATTCCTATTTTCCTTTCTTTTTGAACCTGTTTTGCGCTTTATATCTTATAGAAGGAAAATGGATTGACCTAAGATAACCATGGACCCTTGGGAACAAAACTGACTCACTTAATCATACTAGAATCTGTCTGAAATTGGAATTTGAATCTAGATGTTGTGATCCATAAGTCCATTCTTTGTTTTTTTAGTTAGTTTTTTTTTTGAGAAATATTTCTTAATAGAATATTGATTATATTAAGACAACAGCTCATTGTTATAGAGAATCAGTATGGTACCCAGAAAATTTGTTCCCCAAAAATGTCTTGACTGTAAAATGATAGTAATAAATGAGGCATCTGATACAGTAGTCTTTTTAATTATATACTATTTATTTCATTAAGAAGTCTGAAAATATAACCAAGGGAAACAATGCAGGGATAATGTAAGCTTATCACTGTTAAAAAATATGTATTTTCAATACATTGTTTGTAAAAAGTAGTTTAAATTATGTACATACATTTATGGTATAATCAGACAATATATATCGTAATGTGTAAAGTTATCTACATTATTTATACTTTTTTTTACATGTGGTAAACTGTTTGTTAATCATTGTATTTATACATTACAGTACATGGTTGACAGAATACACAATAATTATGCCTTACAGGTAAGACCAGATTATATACAGGAAAAAAAAGTTGTTATAGTGTTAGTAGTGCTATTTTTAGTTCACCTATATGGCATGCAGAAGAGTCATACCCAGTCAAGTGATTATAACTGTCAGCATCTAATAGTTGTTTTTTAGCTCACCTGGCCAAAGGCCATGTGAGCTTTTGCCATCATTTGGCGTCCGTCGTCGTCGTCCGTCGTCCGTCCGTAAACTTTTCACATTTTGACTATCTCCTCTGACACCACTGGAGCAATTTTAACCAAACTTTACAGGAATGATGTATGGAAGGTCCTTTACTTAGATTGCCGAAATTTTTTTGATCCGCCAAAAAACATGGCTGCCAGCACAGAAGATAGTTTAACATTGGACCCTATGGGAAAAATGCATTTTTAACGATTTCCTCAGAAATGACTGAAGCAAATTTAACCAAACTTTACAGGAATGGTGTAAGGAAGGTCCTTTATTTGGATTGCCAAAATTTTTCTGATCCGTCAAAAAACATGGCCGCCAGCGCAGAAGATAGTTTAACATTGGACCCTATGGGAAAAGCATATATTTTCTATCTTCTTTGAAACCGCTGAGCTAATTTGAACCAAACTTTACAGGAATAATGTATGTAAGGTCATTTACTAAGATTGCCCAAATTTTTCTGATCCGCCAAAAAAAAATGGCCGCCAGGGCCAAATAAAGTTTAACATTGGGCCCTATGGGAAAACGCACATTTTGGCTATCTCCTCTGAAACGACTTAAGCGAATTCAATTAAACTTTACAGGAATGATGTATGTAAGGTCTTTTGCAAAGTTTGCCGAAATTTTTCTGATCCGCCGAAAAACATGGCTGCCAGCTGGGAACATAGTTTAACATTGGACCCTATGGGAAAACACATTTTTGCTATCTCCTCTGAAACTACTGAAGCAAACTTAACCAAACTTTAGAGAAATGATGTATTGGAGGTCCTTCACAAAGAATGCCAAAATTTTTCTGATCCGCCTAAAAACATGGCCGCCAGAGCAGAAGATAGTTTAACATTGGACCCTATGGGAAAAACGAATTTTTGGCTATCTCCTCAGAAATGACTGAAGCGAATTTAACCAAACTTTACAGGAATGATGTATAGAAGGTCCTTTACTTAGATTGCCAACATTTTTCTGATCCCCAAAAAACATGGCCGCCAACGCAGAAGATAGTTTAATATTGGACCCTATGGGAAAAGCATATATATGCTATCTCCTCTGAAGCTAGTGAAGCAAATTGAATCAAACTTTACAGGAATGATGTATAGAAGGTCCTTTACATAGATTGCCAAAATTTTTCTGATTGGCCAAAAAACATGGCTGCCAGTGCAAAAGATAGTTTAACATTGGACCCTATGGGAAAAAACGCATTTTTGACTATGTCCTCAGAAATGACTGAAGCAAATTTAACAAAACTTCACAGGAATGATGTATAGAAGGTCCTTTACTTAGATTGCCAAAATTTTTTGATCCGCAAAAAAACATGGCTGCCAGCGCCAGAGATAGTTAAACATTTGACCCTGTGGGAAAAATGCGTTTTTGACTGTCCTCAGAAATGACTGAAGCAAATTGAACCAAACTTTACAGGAATGATGTATAGAAGGTCCTTTACATAGGTTGCCAAAACTTTTCTGATCTGCCATAAAACATGGCTGCCAGCAGAGAACGTTGTTTCACATTGGACCCTATTGGAAAAGCATATATACAAATTTGCTTTAAAAGCATTTTAGTCAGGTGAGCGATACAGGCTTATCCTGAGCCTCTGGTTTATTTTCCAGATTTAATTAAACAATATAAATACTGTAAACCACTTTATATTGGCGCATACTTATTTTAACGATTGATGACTGGTAAACATATTAGCGCAGTTTAATTTTAGCGTAATCAATTCCAGTCTGAACTGTTTAATACCTCTTTATATTACCGTATTTTCTCGCCTAAAATCCACAACTTTTAGCCAAAAAATAAAATTTGAGAAGGGAATGCCAGGTTACAAGAAAATAATAAAAATAACTATGTAATTGTTTTAATTTGTTTGACTTTTACTGAGAG
This sequence comes from Anadara kagoshimensis, assembly GCA_021292105.1. NCBI lineage: Eukaryota > Metazoa > Mollusca > Bivalvia > Arcoida > Arcidae > Anadara > Anadara kagoshimensis. The sequence goes on from CM037872.1 coordinate 14,412,582, forward strand.
AAAATCTCCGTAACTGACCCAGGAAGTCACTTGACAGACAGGTGTCTGCAGGAAGCTTTCATCATAATTTGGCCCTCTCGTTGCTTAGACTTTTTACTGAAAAAATATTTAAATCAATAATAACCTATTTTGTTTTTATTCATTTAAATACCAACTGTTTTTTTTAATTATACAAATGTTTCAACACATTGTCGATGTATCCCCGATAACAGCCGCTTAGATCATTATAGAGGTCAATAATTAGGATTTATATTATGTTGCCGACAGTACAGAAAAATAAACAGTTTTCGCATAACGGGTCTAATTTGTTGTTATAATTGTTAATATTTTAATGATTGAAGCCAACTACTGGTAAATGAAAATCAATTACCTAAAAAGGAGACTTGTCAGATTGTACGTATCACTTACAACAGTACAATGGCCAGTAATTAACAGCTATGCCGGTGTTCCCTAATTTATCCGTTTGTCGGTGGTCAGTCTACCGGGTCAGGGTAATTAATCCCTAATTACTTATCATATGTTGGTATATTGATGGAAGCCTTCCAGTGTCATTCAGAACTATTATTATTTTAACACTGACTATATAATCATTTATCGTGTGTCCATACCCATTCATAGTCACAGCAGCGATGTACAGTACTGACCTTTATTTGTTGTAATTTTAGCGGCAGTTTTATTTTAGCGCTAACACTCTTATCGCCAATTGCGCTAAAATAAAACTGCCGCTAAAAAAACACGGTTTACAGTAAATTGGTCTATCAGCATTTTTCAGTTTATGAATTTGTGTTTATATTGCTTTTTACAGCTGGTAATTACAAACAGACAGGACAAGCTTATTTATAGAGCTGTCTTAGAACAGTAATACTCTATATACAATATTTGCAGTCGTCACATAACTAACAAAAATTCTCCATGTTGCCAAGAAATTGTTCAGTTAAAGTTAAACAGTTGGTTATATAGCAGTTGGGGTTGTCTGCTTACTTCTTACCCGGTTGTTTTTCTTACACATTGAAATTTACTATTTAAAAAAAAAGGCAAAACCCTACATGTAAACTAATTGTCTGTGCTATGTTGTATGTTGTTTCAGTTATCATATTTTTATTGTTTTGTATCCACAGATAGTAGCCAATTCTTTCCTGGCTAATCCAACTACATCAGCGACATTTGCTACCATATTGGTTGACTATCTACTGGCCAGGTTAGAGGAAATGGGATGTAAGTATATATACATATAAACCTGTATATAAAGACCAAATACAGTAAAACCTCCATTCATTACCACCTACAGTACTACCACTATTTGTTCAGTCAAATTTGGTGTTTTAAAGGGGTTTCACAATAAATCTTAGGAGGTTTTACAAAGAAAAGCATAGATGTACATGTAACTGATTTGGGACATAAATGTTTATCAAGATATTTTAGATTGTATGGAATTAACATTTTCAGTTATAAATTGACAATGACTTTGGCCTCTTTGTTTGATATTTACATTAAACAACAGGTGTGTGTGTGTGTGTGTTATAATCAGTCTTTTACTATTTGATTTTACTAGCCCATTAGAGTTGTATGCCTGGATAAAGGATATTCAAATTGATTATTTTCCTTCACTACTTAAAATTAATGAATCACTGTACTTTGTTAAAAAGGTTCAAGAAAAACACAAGAGATCAGTTGTATTTCCACTTGGGGACACACATCTGTATCTATGTCAATCTAGCTAACACAAGAGATCGGTTGTATTTCCACTTGGGGACACACATCTATATCTATGTCAATCTAACTAACACAAGAGATCAGTTGTATTTCCACTTGGGGACACACATCTATATCTATGTCAATCTAACTAACACAAGAGATCAGTTGTATTTCCACTTGGGGACACACATCTATATCTATGTCAATCTAACTAACACAAGAGATCAGTTGTATTTCCACTTGGGGACACACGTCTATATCTATGTCAATCTAACTAACACAAGAGATCAGTTGTATTTCCACTTGGGGTCACACATCTATATCTATGTCAATCTAACTAACACAAGAGATCAGTTGTATTTCCACTTGGGGACACACATCTATATCTATGTCAATCTAACTAACAAAAGAGATCAGTTGTATTTCCACTTGGGGACACACATTTATATCTATGTCAATCTAACTAACACAAGAGATCAGTTGTATTTCCACTTAGGGACACACATCTATATCTATGCCAATCTAACACAAGAGATCAGTTGTATTTCCACTTGGGGACACACATCTATATCTATGTCAATCTAACACACACAAGAGATCAGTTGTATTTCCACGTGGGGACACACATCTATATCTATGTCAATCTAACTAACACAAGAGATCAGTTGTATTTCCACTTGGGGACACACATCTATATCTATGTCAATCTAACTAACACAAGAGATCAGTTGTATTTCCACTTGGGGTCACACATCTATATCTATGTCAATCTAACTAACACAAGAGATCAGTTGTATTTCCACTTGGGGGCACACATCAATATCTATGTCAATCTAACTAACACAAGAGATCAGTTGTATTTCCACTTGGGGACACACATCTATATCTATGTCAATCTAACTAACAAATATCTTATTTTATATTTTAGCCAATATGGACAGGTCAAATTTGTACTTGAAGCTTTTCAAGCTAGTATTTGGTTCTGTGTCACTGTTTGCTGCAGAAAATGAACAAATGTTAAAAGTAAGTTTAAATTATTTTACCATTTAAAAAAAGAAAGAATGGATAAATTTAAGCCACTGGAACACACTGGATCGCATGATAAATTTAAGCCACTGGACACACTGGATCACATGTTAAATTTAAGCCACTTGATCACACATGATACTTTACACTGAAACACACTGGATCACATGATACTTTACACTGAAACACTGGATCACATGATACTTTACACCGAAACACACTGGATCACATTACACACTGGATCACATGATACTTTCCATTGAAACACTGGATCACATGATACTTTACACCGAAACACACTGGATCACATGATACTTTCCATTGAAACACTGGATCACATGATACTTTACACTGAAACACACTGGATCACATGATACTTTACACCGAAACACACTGGATCACATTACACACTGGATCACATGATACTTTCCATTGAAACACTGGATCACATGATACTTTACACTGAAACACACTGGATCACATGATACTTTACACCGAAACACACTGGATCACATTACACACTGGATCACATGATACTTTCCATTGAAACACTGGATCACATGATACTTTACACCGAAACACACTGGATCACATGATACTTTACACCGAAACACACTGGATCACATTACACACTGGATCACATGATACTTTCCATTGAAACACTGGATCACATGATACTTTACACCGAAACACACTGGATCACATGATACTTTACACCGAAACACACTGGATCACATTACACACTGGATCACATGATACTTTCCATTGAAACACTGGATCACATGATACTTTACACCGAAACACACTGGATCACATGATACTTTCCATTGGAACACACTGGATCACATGATACTTTCCATTGGAACATACTGGATCACATGATACTTTCCATTGGAACATACTGGATCACATGACACACTGGATAACATGATACTTACCACTGGAACATCATGTCATATACCATTGTGATGTATGTTTTTTTGTAATTAATGAATATTAAAGTACAGTCAAACCTGGTCATATTGTATAAGCTCCGTGATTCAAAATACTCTTCAATCAACATAATACAGTTGTTCATGCTTTTAACAGATACAGTCAAACCTCTATAAAGTCCACCTAAGGGAACCAGTAAAAGTGGCCTTTAAGGGCATGTGACCTTTATATATATGTTCAAATAAAATGAATAAAGAACAATTGGAATACAATTCTTCTGGCCTTTATAAAACAGGTGGGCTTTATATTGAGGTGGCCTTTAAGGCAGATTGGACTGTATTCAGCTTTAACAATGTTTTCATGACTTCTGGTAAAATTATTATGAAAGAAACTTTATGCTTCTTGTGATAAAGACAGTGAAATATGATAAATTTGAATTGAAGAATAGTTTTGTAAAATATTTCATTCTAATAAAATATTATGTTTGTTGTTATCTAGCCACACTTACATACCATTGTAAACAGATCTATGGAGCTGGCAATGAGTGCTAAGGAACCATATAATTATTTCCTTCTACTGAGAGCATTGTTTAGATCTATTGGTGGAGGAAGCCATGATTTGTTGTATCAAGAATTTCTACCGTTACTTCCTAATTTACTGCAAGGTAAGACTGGCTATAGAAGAAACGTGTCACTTCATTTGGTTTTCCATAAACGTTTTAAATACAATACTCTGCAGAGATTAAAGAGTACCTATAACAAAACATGTATATTTCATGTTTGTGTTAAATACCATTTCAGTATCACAATATCAAAAACCGCATAAAAATTTATGACAGAATAAAAAAGTTATAGAATTGAATCTAAGAATTAAGCCATCTCGGAATCGTTACAAGTGCAACAACCTATTTTGAGAGGTGTGACATCAATTGAGTAACAGTAGTAGTATCTAACATGGCAAACAATACTAATAATGTTGATTTAGCGAAGTATGATATGATGAACAGACCAAAAATTAACAACATTGATATGCACCTGTATATGTCTCATGATTCATCATTATTTTGGGAAGAAATAGACTACTGTGTATTATATTTCTGTGCATCTTTATTTCTGATTTACAAATTTATTATAATACACATAGATTGAAACTATTATGTTATTATTTTTTATCACTACAGTTTTGTTTTATGAATTCATCAATAATATTTTGATGACCGTTTTGTTCCCGAGTATGGCATTTAGTGACTGTTGTAGACAAGGAGTTTTTCCAGTTAGGTTGCCGTTAAGGTGCCTGCTGACCACATTTGGCAGATGACCTCTCTACAGAGATTGTTTATTTATTAAAACATTTGGGACCGACTCAGACTGACTGCTGTTGACAGATGACCACTCTACAGAGGTGGCTGCTACCCCAGGTTTTACTGTACAATAGGGTGTACTATGGTTACTTGATTACCATACTGTGTATCCTCAACAAGAGTGTTTACAGATCAACATTATCAACACAACAAATTATGTACCCCAAACAAAGTGTGTGGGAGGATAACAAAGTGTGTGGCAGGATAACAAAGTGTGTGGCAGGATAACAAAGTGTGTGGGAGGATATATACATGTAGTGTTTACAGATCGACATTATCAACACAACAAATTATGTACCCCAAACAAAGTGTGTGGGAGGATAACAAAGTGTGTGGGAGGATAACAAAATGTGTGGCAGGATAACAAAGTGTGTGGGAGGATATATACATGTAGTGTTTACAGATCAACATTATCAACACAACAAATTATGTACCCCAAACAAAGTGTGTGGGAGGATAACAAAGTGTGTGGGAGGATAACAAAGTGTGTGGGAGGATAACAAAGTGTGTGGCAGGATAACAAAGTGTGTGGGAGGATATATACATGTAGTGTTTACAGATCAACATTATCAACACAACAAATTATGTACCCAAAACAAAGTGTGTGGGAGGATAACAAAGTGTGTGGGAGGATAACAAAGTGTGTGGGAGGATAACAAAGTGTGTGACAGGATAACAAAGTGTGTGGGAGGATAACAAAGTGTGTGGGAGGATAACAAAGTGTGTGGGAGGATAACAAAGTGTGTGGCAGGATAACAAAGTGTGTGGGAGGATAACAAAGTGTGTGGGAGGATAACAAAGTGTGTGGCAGGATAACAAAGTGTGTGGCAGGATAACAAAGTGTGTGGCAGGATATATACATGTAGCGTTTACTCCATTTCTTCATTGTGTCTACCACTTTTCTTGAAAACACTAAACAAATCTTTAGGAAACTTAACTGGAACAATCCTTGGTTGGAATAGATACGTCATTGGTCATTTGTATTTTGATCATGCACATGGTTGAGAAAACATGGATTCCAAGTTTAGGTTCATTTAGGGAACACTTTTGAAATGTCATTTCATTTCAGTTAGGATTGTGTTGCACGATGTTTGCTGAACTAAGTAATGATAGTAATGTATTTACTTTAAAACATACATTTCCTTTGATTATTTATGGTTTTGTTGTTGCAGGTTTAAATAGTTTACAGAGTGGATTACACAGACAGCACATGAAGGATTTATTTGTAGAGCTTTGTTTGACAGTACCAGTCAGACTTAGTTCTCTCTTACCTTATCTACCCATGTTAATGGATCCTCTCGTGTCAGCTCTAAATGGCTCACAGACCTTAGTCAGTCAGGGACTACGTACACTTGAACTCTGTGTGGATAATTTACAACCAGATTTCTTGTATGATCATATACAACCAGTCAGAGCTGAACTTATGCAGGTATGTCTCAAAGGTAGAATTTGTAATGCTCAAAATCCATATGAGTAAAGAAGCATGAAGCCTGAGAGAACAGATCATTTTATTTACCATCATGTACCATTTGCTAGCTGTATTAATGGAAATCATCTTGAAGTTGTATTTGTCAGATACTGAGGTCTTCAACTTTGTTATATTTACATTTGTAAATAATAAACCAGAACTGATATGTTGATTGTACCTATGATGTTGCTACACTGAGATAGATACTGTATATTGCTTTATTTTCACGATGTCAAATTTTCGCGGATTGACGATGACTAGCGTATTCGCAATGTCATTTGCGTGTCTTATCTGATTCGAGGAAAATGAGTCTAGCAAGATTAATGGGCTAATAATACCAACGGAGGTTTAATTTTTGCGGGAATACACTGGACCGCAAATATAGCGAAAATAAAACCATAGCGAAATATTAGCATTATACAGTAATTATGTTGATATGATTGTACTTGTTCATTGTTTGGCAGGCATTATGGAGAACTTTGAGGAATCCGGTAGACAACATAGCACATGTCGCTTTCCGAGTTCTGGGAAAATTTGGTGGAGGTAATCGGAAAATGCTGCGAGAGCCACAGAAGGTAAAACATTATATGTTACACATGTAGAAATACACAGCTTGGTAAATTACACAGATTACTAAATTCTGTGTTCTTTTTTGCTTTATCACTCTTACAAACCAAGTTCTGATAGGGGATATTGGATTTAGATCACATCTACTCACTGTTCATAAGTATGTTTGTTATACTTCCTGTGTCAATGCTATAAGAACTTCATTCTAAATCAAATTTCACAAAACTTTATACAAAGATTTAGTATGGTAGTAGACAGTTTCATAATTTGCTGTCTATTATTATCCGAGTATTGATAACTGTTTACTATAAGACTATATTTCATTGTTGGTTTTGTAGCCGGTATGAAAGTTTACCACGATTTTACACAAAAACAAGTGTTTCAATCATTTGAAGCAGTTTTTAAACAAGCCCCTTTTTCTTATACCTAGAAATCACCAGTTAATGCTGGTCGCATGATAAGATTATCAGATCCTAGAAGTCATCTTCTTGTAAAATCTACATCTATATACAAGTACTATGTAGAACATATTGACTTGTTTAAATTGATTTGCCAGGTATCAAAGTTTTTACTTTACTTTTGGGATTGTGATTTGAACATGAACCAATGTATTTGTTTTTGATTTATTAATTTGTACTGTGGTTTTTTTCAGCTGAATTACAATGATAAAGAGACAGCAGGACCCTGTATTACAGTTTATTTCCAAGATTGTAAAACACCTGTATCCATGCCGGTAGAAAAGGTAATTGAGGATTTTCTATTATCATTCAAGAGAACATATGTAATTGAATTGTCAAGTAATTTACTTTAACCTCATTAGGTTCAATAAGTTGATAGCATCATCAATAAAGTAGGAGTTTAATAATGGTAGTTTATGCCCCAGTCAAGATTCTCTGACTGATATGGAGGAGGTGTTCTGGGATGGTACATAAAACTGGATTGCCCAGAGAAAACCACTGACCTTTGGTAAGTGATATGACAAACTTTCTTGCATTAGGGTCTGCTGATTTGGAATTGGAACCTAGACGATGAGAGGAACTGCTTTGTTGTTAGTAAATAGATAAGAATGTTTTGTTTACATATTACCTATAGCATTCCATTCACGAATTTATAATTGTTTTCACATGAACACAAATATAGTAGGTTAAATTATAAATAATATACAGTATAGAATACCTGATATGTGTAACACTTGTATATTTAATAGTTAAATACTTAAGCTAGCCAGGGTGCCAGGCTAAGCTAGCCAGGGTGCCAGGCTAAGCTAGCCAGGGTGCCAGGTTTGTAATGTTATTCATGCCTGACTTACATGTATGCCATTTACATAAAAACATAATAAAAACAGTGTATTGATATAAAGGATTTTCTATTCCTGCAGAAAAGCCAATCTTCATCCTGTTTGAAATTCCTTCTAATTCTGACAGGTGGAATATATAAAACTTTCTTCAAAATTTAATTATCAATCATCTTTATTTAATGGAATTGCTAATTATTGGTTGTTTCTACAATGTCTTGTACAATGGTTCTGTATTTAAAACAGATTTTATCTGATGTATTAAATAATTAATTATGACCAGTAACTGTGGGACAATTTTGGTTATCTGGATATTACAGTTAATTGTATACAATTTTCTGACAAGTTGGTTATACAATTAATTGGAATCTAGTCACATAATAAGTAACATTTAGATATCTATGTAAGTATAATTTGTGATTTTGTAGGCTATAGACGCAGCACTAACTGCTCTGAAGTGTAGTACTACAGATAATTATGTCAGAAGACAGGCCTGGGAACTTATCAAATGTTTCTTAGTATCTGTGATGAACTTAGAAGATGACAAACAGTCATTATCATACCTGTTCAGTCATCCCAGGTTAGTGATGGTATACATATAGTATATGTATGTCAATATTTCAGAAATATAATAATATCACCTATGTAGTCAATAATGAATTTGACTGGGATTACTACATTTACATTTTGTCTTTGTTTTCCTTCCATGACTTTGGATTTACGACCATGCCATAATGAGAAATATTTATATAAAGTCACTTTAATCTTTTAATTGGCAGAGAATTTTGGTAAATTTTACAAAAACTGTGCCATATTTTCAATTTTGGGCATTTGCAGTAAAATTGTATATACCAGTCTGCTATATATATACATGTGTATATGTTATCCATATACATGTTTATAATATTTCTCTTTTAGAGTACTTAAATTCCAATATCATGGTGAATGGTGACATAACCACCATATTTCGTATTTGTTACTTTATATGCATTTCAACCATTAAAGATTCATTTTATTTATCTTTGATTTCAGTTTTACAGAGAAGGAAATTCCCTTACAGACAGGTCCCCTGTACAAAAATCCAGACTCACACTCCAGGAAAATCCATGAACAGGCCCTTACTGGCATGTTTGGTAGGTATATTCAGTGATTTTGTTTACTTATAATTACTACCAAATAAAGGTAGTTCCCCCTAGGAAAAAATGACTAAAGTTTCCCAATTTGTCTACATAAATTCCCCAAAATAACAGTGATGCACTGAAAGATTAAATCGATTTGTCCTTAAACACAAAATATCAGAAAGTGCTACAATATATTTTCGTAAATGTAAATTATTTTTGCTATATTTGCAGTGAAGAAAAATCAATAAAATTTCCCCTAGCGAAAATTTCACTCGCATAGTTGCGATTTTTTGTCCATTTTACACTTCAATATGTTTTATCATTAAAATAGAATTCTATACACTTTTTTCTTTTTGTTGTGGAAGTATGAAAGAATTTGACGTTTTGCACACTGAATAATTGGCTACGCGAATAATGTTATGTGTGCAACTTGTCTAATTTTTTCATACTTTCATAACAAAAAGAAAAATTAATTATATTTCTTATAATTCAGTTTGAAGACATTTTTCAACAACAAATCAACCATTTAAACAACAATATTGCCATAGCAAGTACAAAATAGTAACACTATGTTGTATGAATTCAAATACCTGTGTACATCATCCATAATAATATGATGTCACTGAGAGCCAGTCCATTCATGCAAAGGTACATGTAACAGAAAAGATCTGACCAATCAAAATGCTTGAAACAAAGGAGAATTGAATTATGTTATGTGAATGTTATATAGATTTATTAAAAATATATATTAACAAAATGATCGATTCTTTACAGTGGCTGCTGCTATAAAAGAGCTACGACAGACTGCTCTGCCATTTATGGGTGGTATGGTTAGACAATACACAATGATATCTATATCACAACAGTGTGGTAAGTAGGCTTACTAAAGAACTATCTGATCATTAATATAACTCACCTGGATAAAGGGCCATTACACTTGTTTATTCTTCCCACAATCATTTGTGTTTGTATAGAAGAGAGAGAAATTCTACCACTCTCTGGAAGCAATATGCAGTTCATTTATTTGAAATATCTTTCACAATTCTCTGATGCTGCAAATGGAGAAGATTATTACCTTATCAAAATCAACATTTTAATGTATAAGTTTTAGATTTTATTAAAATCATTGACTAATTGTTTACATAAGATATACAAGCAGGGCTGTACAATTGCAAATAAGGTCATTCAGAAATTTATTTGTATAAAAATTGAAATTATACTACAAAGCCGTTAGTGAGGCCTTGGTGGCCAAGTGGTCTACAGCACACACTTATGGATCACATCACCTCTCACTGCCCAAGGTTTAATCCCCCTGACGCAGAGATCCTAATGTAAAGTTTGTCAGTTTAGCATGTTAAAGGTTGATGGTTATCTCCTGGTACTCCAGTTTTCTCCACCAGTTACAGAATTGACCACCTCAATATAAGTGAGAAAATCGTGACTTGGGCATAAAAAACATTACTCTACTCTACCCAAAGACATCAGGAACAAGTGCTGGGAAATTCCTGTGCATGGTTCATTCTTGTATTGTTAATGCTTGTGTATGTAATTATAGGTCCATTTCCTGTTGGAGATAAACAAAGTAAGTTACATGGTATGGACACACAGATACTCATAGATGCTCTAGCTGTTATAATGGGTCATGAGGAGAAAGAATTATGTAAGCCTGGAAACCTGGCACTAGTCCTGATTTTAGATACTGCCACTACTATACTTGGTTCTAAAGAAAGAGTAAGTTTTTTTTTGTACATGTAAATGTTATAAGTCTGGAAACCTGGCACTAGTCCTGATTTTAGATACTGCCACTACTATACTTGGTTCTAAAGAAAGAGTAAGTTTTTTTTGTAACCAGGATATAAATGTTACAAGTCTGAAAACCTGGCACTAGTCCTGATTTTAGATACTGCCACTACTATACTTGGTTCTAAAGAAAGAGTAAGTTTTTTTTTGTACATGTAAATGTTATAAGTCTGGAAACCTGGCACTAGTCCTGATTTTAGATACTGCCACTACTATACTTGGTTCTAAAGAAAGAGTAAGTTTTTTTTGTAACCAGGATATAAATGTTACAAGTCTGAAAACCTGGCACTAGTCCTGATTTTAGATACTGCCACTACTATACTTGGTTCTAAAGAAAGAGTAAGTTTTTTTTTGTACATGTAAATGTTATAAGTCTGGAAACCTGGCACTAGTCCTGATTTTAGATACTGCCACTACTATACTTGGTTCTAAAGAAAGAGTAAGTTTTTTTTGTAACCAGGATATACATGTAAATGTTATAAGTCTGGAAATCTGGCACTAGTCCTGATTTTAGATACTGCCACTACTATACTCGGTTCTAAAGAAAGAGTAAGTTTATTTTGTAATAAGACCCCAGTTTTACATTCATTTCTTAGCTAAGATTTTCCTTAACTTAAATCTGGCAAAATTTCAAATCTTTATAATTTTGTTGATTCAGGAATTTAAAATGTTATTTTTAAGATCACTTCTAGATGTAAACATTTGCATTTAGTTTTGACAAAAATATTCATCAGTAGTTCCAAAAATAGATAACCAAATTTGCAAAATTTAAGTTAAGGAAAATCTTAGTTAAGGAATGATTGTGAAACTGGGGCCAGGATATGAATGTCCTGGCACTAGTCCTGATTTTAGAAACTCCTGTCTATGTACTGTCATCTAAAGCCATATTGATTGAATTTTACATTCCAGTCAAGATTATTTCACTTTCATGTGTATGGATAGATGAAGTTTGAGTGTGATGCTGAGCAGTGATCATGGTTGTTTTTTTGTCTGTCACCTATCACTGACTGGTTTTGTAAAGTCTTATCTAAAGGACTTGACTTGAGATTTCTGAATCATGTTCCCTAAGGAAGTGGGGAGTGGATATTAGTTTCCCTTCTTATTGTTTTTCCTCATCTTGAAATATTTTGGTTGTGAGTAGGTTTCTTTTTTCATAAGAAGGGGTTATATATGTTGTTTAATCTGCAAGTCAAACTATAAAAGGCATACTTTCAATTAACTTTTCATAATGTTTACATGTACAGTGTGAATAAACATATTGAATATCTAAAATGCTGTTGCTTTGTTTGTTGGACATAGTAATGACACCCATTTTATTATCCTAAACACTTGAATAATTCTTGTTTAAATCTTTAGTTGATGTTTTCATTGTAGGCCTGTCGATGGCTTTGTTTTAACTAATTTATTGGTTATGTCTCTTGTTTCAGGCCTGTCAGTTACCGCTGTTTGACTACCTTGTGGACAGGATGTGTGCTTTATGTTATGACCGGGCCTGGTATGCTAAATGTGGAGGGTATGTAATAATGTAATAATATTAATGATTTTATGAAGGTTAAGTGTAGTTTTATACTGATAAAAAATTGTAAAATTTATATTTTTTTAAGCATGCTGATCCATGTATGTACATCTATCTTCTTTTTATGGAGATCTAGTGATGTTAAAAATGAGCCCAGTTTACCGAATATTACCTGTATCTCTTATGTAAGAAGATCATGCGTACAGAACCAAATTAATTATTTTTGGTGTCTTAAACAGTTTATAATGTAGATAGATGAAACATGAATTTGTTAAAATATGTTGTTTTGTACTAACACTGGTATGGCAGTAAAGATTGTCTTTCTACTTGTAGGTGTTTAGCAATAAAGTTCATGTATGAGCGGATGTCACTAAGATGGGTATTAGAACACCAGTTTTTGTTTCTGAAAGCATTATTATTTGTAATGATGGATTTAACAAAAGAGGTATGTATTTTTATCAGGTGAGTTATCTGGTGGCATTTGCCACTCTGTAGTTACAGAGATGTGATGTATCTATACAGGTGAGCTATCTGGTGGCATTTGTCACTCTGTAGTTACAGAGATATGATGTATCTATACAGGTGAGCTATCTGGTGGCATTTGCCACTCTTTAGTTACAGAGATGTGATGTATCTATACAGGTGGGCTATCTGGTGGCATTTGCCACTCTTTAGTTACAGAGATATGATGTATCTATACAGGTGAGCTATCTGGTGGCATTTGCCACTCTGTAGTTACAGAGATATGATGTATCTATACAGGTGAGCTATCTGGTGGCATTTGTTACAGATATGTGATGTATCTATACACGTTAGCTATCTGGTGGCATTTGCCACTCTGTAGTTACAGAGATATGATGTATCTATACAGGTAAGCTATCTGGTGGCATTTGCCACTCTGTAGTTACAGAGGTATGATGTATCTATACATATGATCTATCTGGTGGCATTTGCCACTCTGTAGTTACAGAGATGTGATGTATCTATACAGGTGAGCTATCTGGTGGCATTTGCCACTTTGTAGTTACAGAGATATGATGTATCTATACAGGTGAGCTATCTGGTGGCATTTGCCACTCTGTAGTTACAGAGATGTGATGTATCTATACAGGTGAGCTATCTGGTGGCATTTGTTACAGATATGTGATGTATCTATACAGGTGAGCTATCTGGTTGTATTTGCCACTCTGTAGTTACTAGGGGTGGGTATTGGGGAAAAAAGCATATTGCAATATATTGCAATATTTGAGAAAATATTGCAATACATATTGCAATATATTGCAAAGTTAATGAATGCGTAAAGGATAAACGAACCGGCATCCAAGTTTGGGTGATGGCGGCGAATGTGCGAAGTAAGATTACTTGTACCCCCAGCATATTTAACGTCTGCATTACAGACAGTGCATACTGCTATATTTTCATTAATAGTCCCCCCTATTTGCCTATATTTAAAATGTTCCCACACTTTTGCCTTTGTTCGTTTGTTTTTGACAAGTTTTACTTCGTCGTCTGACATTATCGGTTATAGCATGTATACATGTCTGTATCTCAGACACGCTTTATTTTGTATGTAGTTGACAAACACTTACGAGATAAAGATAATATTACAGTCTTTTGAGTGTTAATAACAAAATAATGACCGTAAAGCATAATCTACTGATTTTTTTAAAATTTCCGCGGTATACCGGTTTTTTTATTTTGCGTACCGGTATATTGTATCGACCCTGCCATACCGCAATATACCGGTATGCCGGTAATATCGCACACCCCTAGTAGTTACAGAGATGTGATGTATCTATAGACATGAGGTATACATATATATATTGACATTTTCCACACTCTAGTTACAGAGATGTGATGTATCTATAGACATGAGGTACACATATATATATTGACATTTTCCACACACTAGTTACAGAGATATGATGTATCTATAGACATGAGGTACACATATATATATTGACATTTTCCACACTCTAGTTACAGAGATATGATGTATCTATAGACATGAGGTACACATATATATATTGACATTTTCCACACTCTAGTTACAGAGATATGATGTATCTATAGACATGAGGTACACGTATCTATTGACATTTTCCACACACTAGTTTAGCCAAATAACAAACTTGGGTATTAAATTATTTCATGTACATAGTTAAGAATACGAAAAAATAGTTGTTTAGTCTTTTCTTTAATTGTTAGGTGTCAAGTGGAGCTGTTGATTTAGCTAAACATAACTTGGAGAACATGCTAGTTAAATGTGCTCAGACCATAGAACCAGGTAATGAAGAGCTTCTCTCAGCTCAGAAGAAATCGTTTCATGAAGTAACACATGAATTAGTACGGCAGATCACGTCACCCAACACGATCGTCAGGGAGCAGGTATGAAATATAGAATACACTGTAGAAAGAAATTAAGTTTTCTTATTGTTATGGAAAAATGAAAGAATTTGACATTTTGCACACTGCACAAATGATGTTTCAAAATGATGTGCAAAATTTCCAGTTCTTTCATGGTCGCATTACAAAAAGAATTCTTATAATTCAATATATATAATTTTTAAGCAGTTAACAATTCAAGCAACAGTAAAACCATAGCAAGTTAAAAAATATGTAAGCATCACTATGGCATAAGAATTTAAATGTCTTTGTGAATCATCCATTATGACAAAATGACATCATTAAGAGCCAAACCTTTCCTGCAAAAATAACAGAAAAAACTGACCAATCAAAATGCATAAAAAAAGGAGAATTAAATTATATGGAAAATAAAACAAAAGAAGAGGACCATCACTATATGCTGTAATATAAATTGCCTATTACATTGTACATCTAGATTTTAATAAACTCAATTTAACTGTGTAAGTAGCTGTAATAAAACTTAATAAATAAGTAATTTCCTATTTTACTGATGTGTATTGAAGGCTATGCATTCGTTAGAAGTACTGGCCAAGACGACCAATAAATCCATCACAGACATAATGGAACCACACAAAGAAGTACTACAAGATATGATACCACCAAAGAAACATTTACTACGACACCAACCAGCAAACGCTCAGATAGGACTAATGGTAATGTATCTGGTATTATTATCAAAATCTGCTAATATGTTTATTAGTCTTTTATGGGGAAATTATTGTGTTGGTGAAAATGATCTCATGAAAACAAAATAATCAAATCAATTACATTTGTAGTTTAATGTTTCACATTAGCAATTTTTCAAGTATTTTGAATAAGACATTTTTTTAGCTCACCTGACCGAAGGTCATGTGAGCTTATGGCATAGCGCAGCGTGTGTATGTGCGTGCGTGCGTGTGTGCGTGCGTGCGTGCATGTGTGCGTGCGTCGTTAACACCTATTTTCGACTTCTCCTCTGAAACTACTGGACAGTTTTTAATGAAACTTTGTCAGAAGTATATATGGGCCGGTGCAATTCAGATTTGTTCGTGGCGTTGCTATGGCTACCATAACTAGGTCAAGGTGACCTAGGGGTGCAAAAATCTTAAAAAATCTTCTTCTCCGAAAGTACTGATTGGAGAAAAAATCTGATGTGATATTTGGCTTCTCTAGTGTCTTAAGCCTATAGTTTGTTCATTTTGTGAAATTCAGATAAAAAATAGGTTACGCGTTTTTGTGTTTAATTTTGAAAAAATCGTAAAATAGCTTCAAATTGTTATAACTTGACTATTTGACCAGATAATGACATGGGGTTTTCAGTTTTGACATCTTCTTGTTAGTATCTTCAAAATGAGGTCAAGGTCAATTGTGAAGGTCGTGACCTAATTTTTTTTACCTCTGATTATAATTATTATCTCGAAAACTATAAACTTTTTGTATAGGCATGTATATTAGAATGTTGTAGGTATTGATACAACAATCATTTTGATGTATAGAAAAATGTCATGGGTTCAAAGGTCAAGGTCACAGATGTGAAACAATACCGAAATGGTTAATTATCTGGAAAACTATAAACTTTTTGTATAGGCTTGTATGTTAGAATGTTGTAGGTATTGATACAACGATTATTTTGATGTATAGAAAAAGGTCATGGGTTCAAAGGTCAAGGTCACAGATGCGAAAACAATACCAAAATAGTTGAATATCTTGAAAACTATTAACTTTTTGTATAGGCATGTATATTAGAATGTTGTAGGTATTGATACAACAATTATTTTGATGTATAGATAAAGGTTATTGGTTTAAAGGTCAAGGTCACATATGCGAAACAAATACCGAAATGTTTAATTATCTCGAAAACTATTAACTTTTTTATAGGCATGTATATTAGAATGTTGTAGGTATCGATACAACGATCATTTTGATGTATAGAAAAATGTCATGGGTTCAAAGGTCAAGGTCACAGATGAGAAACAATACTGAAATGGTTAATTATCTCGAAAACTATAAACATTTTGTATAGGCATGTATATTAGAATGTTGTAGGTATTGATACAACGATCATTTTGATGTATAGAAAAAGGTCATGGGTTCAAAGGTCAAGGTCACAGATGTGAAACAATACCGAAATAGTTAATTATCTTGAAAACTATGAACTTTTTGTATAGGCTTGTATATTAGAATGTTGTAGGTATTGATACAATGATCATTTTGATGTATAGAAAAAGGTCATGGGTTCAAAGGTCAAGGTCACAGATGCAAAACAATACTGAAATGGTTAATTATCTCGAAAACTATCAACTTTTTTTATAGGCATGTATATTAATATGTTGTAGGTATCGATACAATGATCATTTTGATGTATAGAAAAAGGTCATGGGTTCAAAGGTCAAGGTCACAGATGTGAAACAATACCGAAATGGTTAATTATCTGGAAAACTATAAACTTTTTGTATAGGCTTGTATGTTAGAATGTTGTAGGTATTGATACAACGATCATT
The DNA here is from genome assembly GCA_021292105.1 of Anadara kagoshimensis. Classification (NCBI taxonomy): domain Eukaryota; kingdom Metazoa; phylum Mollusca; class Bivalvia; order Arcoida; family Arcidae; genus Anadara; species Anadara kagoshimensis. The sequence continues at coordinate 14,430,269 of CM037872.1, forward strand.
TTGATGTATAGAAAAAGGTCATGGGTTCAAAGGTCAAGGTCACAGATGCGAAAACAATACCAAAATAGTTGAATATCTTGAAAACTATTAACTTTTTGTATAGGCATGTATATTAGAATGTTGTAGGTATTGATACAACAATTATTTTGATGTATAGATAAAGGTTATTGGTTTAAAGGTCAAGGTCACATATGCGAAACAAATACCGAAATGTTTAATTATCTCGAAAACTATAAACTTTTTTTATAGGCATGTATATTAGAATGTTGTAGGTATCGATACAACGATCATTTTGATGTATAGAAAAAGGTCATGGGTTCAAAGGTCAAGGTCACAGATGTGAAACAATACTGAAATGGTTAATTATCTTGAAAACTATTAACTTTTTGTATAGGCATGTATATTAGAATGTTGTAGGTATTGATACAATGGTTATCATGATTTAAAGAAAAAAACTATTGGGGTTTAGTATTTATGTTTTCTTTAAATCTATCAGCTAGCCATTAGTTATCAGGTGAGCGTATCAGGCCCATGGGCCTCTTGTTTGTAAATAAATATCAAGGAAAATTGATATAAGCACAAATTTATTTTGTGCTTGAGATTTGTACAGGTGTTTACGAGCAGCTTTGTAATAGTACACACATATCACATCCTGTAGATTGTAAGAACGAGTACTCTTGAACACAATGTTATTGTACAATGTATCATTGTAGACAACTCATTACTGAGTCAAATAGTACAGGTCTATGACGCTTGTAGTATGCCAGAGTCATACCCCTAGCAGTGAGATGGCCAATCCTTTAACCAACTCTGCCTTTATGGACCCAACTTAAAAAATTAAAAATTATATACATGTATCTTAATCCAAGATGCAATGGACTGCAATTTAGTATCTTAGATATTAGATTTCTGAACTTACAACTCATAAATACATGTTCATGTGTAAAGATCTTAAAATTTAATATATAGTATCAGTATTCGATGATTTTGCCATGATGTACATGTATTTGGAAAGATTTTCAGGTGTTGATGTTATTATCTGTGTTAATGTTTTAAGATATAACTATATTTTACTGTCATGTTGGGAATGGTGATATTTTCAACAAAGGTCTCTGTGACCAAGTTGTCTTAAATAAGTGCTTATGAATAGCCTACAAGCTTTCCAATATTTATTTTGTGTATTGGCACATTACAATATATGTAAGAGCTGTTGCCCTGAAAAACAATGATTTACATTTATGGAATTTGTTTGTCACAAAATCCAGATGGCAGATCTGCTGATAAAGGGTCGTCTAGGGTTGTTAGTCTCCTTTTGAGACAGCTCTAGTTTAACTTGATAGAGATTTGACTTGCTCCATGTATAAATTATTTAATTTTGTTTCAGGATGGAAACACATTTTGTACGACATTAGAACCCAGATTATTCACCATTGATTTAAATGTGCTGGAACATAATGTATTCTTTACAGAGGTAAGTAAACAGCTGTTTACAAATTATTACATATATACATGTATTATCAGAAATAATGTTAACAGGAACGACTTCAGAACTCTATCCTGTCCTGTATATATCTGCTGTTCTCACACCTGTGACAAGAAATCCAGCTACTAGATTTCCCTGTCTTGCCCTGGTTGAGACAGATCACACAAACCATCTCCTGCATTAATTGGATTTCTTTGACTTTTTAATCTAATACTATGAAAAATAGAGGGCATTCCAGATGAAAAAACAGAATTTCGACACTAAATTGATGACATCATAATCATTTTATGCAAGAATGTGAACAAAATTCCAAGACATCATTTTCAGAAGGCACTAATGGTGACATGAAAACTGAACATTTTATGCAAATGTTTGTTTACAAATCACATTTTTATGTTGCAAATGTGTGAGAAAATGAATCCTACACCATTAACAGTGCAAGACAGATATCTCAAACTTCTGTTAATAGAATGTACTCAAGGTACATGATTAGTGTTCACATAATGTAGACAAAATACAACCATGTAAACATAAATGCACTCATTCACAAAAAATATTTTAATTAAAGGTTAAGAGGACAGGTCAAAGTTGTTCACCTATAGGTGAAAATCCTCATAATCCTCCATTCCTTAAAAACAATGGGTCTCAACCCCTTCAGGGTCTTGGCACCATTATTTTTAAGAAATGAAGATTTATTTGGATGTGCACCTGTACATAAAGCATTAGGTACTTAGTCATAAGATGCCCTATTTTAAACATTGATGAATATATATGCCTTGTCTCCATGGCAGCATTTACTGTTGTCTTTGTTTCTTTACCTGTCCAGTAGTGGTCTGAATTTATGATAGCTATTAAAAACATTCATTATGATCACATTGTACTAATGTTTTAGTTACTAAGTCTGTGTGAAGCAGAAGACGCTGTACTATTAAAGCTGCCATGTTACAAATCTGTGACTGACTTAGTACCACTACGGAAAAGTGCATTACGTAAGTGTTCAATCTTGTATTTTATACCAGTTGTATTAACCACTAGTCAAAAAGACCAGTATTTTAAGGTGTCTTGACTTAAGTTTCAGACAATTTTTGGTTACCAAAAGGTCCTAAGACCACCAGTCTCGTCTTAAAGTGGCAGTTTATTGATAATAAAATAAAATCAAAAGCGTTTTTGGGTGATTAAAGATTGACAGGCGAAAAATTATTTATGACCAGAATTTCACAAAAGTGAATGCAACTATTACGATAATTTCTCAGACGATTTTATATTTCTTAATTTATATTGACTAATTTATTTATTTATTTATTTATTTATTTATTTATTTATTTATTTATTTATTTATTGTTTGTGTACAGGTGCTCTAGCAGCATGTCATTACATATCTAACAGAAGAGAGAAGATTTTCCAGGTTCTATATAAAGCACTAAATAGCAATAGCTCAGAGCTTCAGGAAGTAGCACATAACTGTATGAAAAAGGTAAATTATATTACTAAGGCCCACAGCTCCAGCTGCTAAATTGATAAAACTGATAAAACTATGGCCAGGATATAACTTTCTAATGCATAAATGACTTCTGATAAAACATGTTTTATTTATGACCTACGTGTAAGGAGAAGATGTGGGATGTGGGTGTGGGGTTATTGTCAATCTTAATTTAAAAAAAAGACAACCCATGTTTATTTTTTACTACTGTAAAACTTGAAATTTTATTGATAAGAGTTGAGTTGAGTAATGGTGTTTAACGCAGCATTCAAGAATATTTCGCGTATATCGAGGCATTGCCAGCTATAGGCGAAGGTGCAGAAATTTTGCCTCTGCCATGTGCTAATGGCATTATACAGTAGGGTTCGTTATCTTGCCAGGCCTTCTGTAACACAGGACCTGGTTTATTTTAAGTTCCAATCCAAAAGAACCATGACTTCCATTTTGTAATTCCGAGTCCTGGGCAATAGAACAGTCACTAGCCCAAGAGCTAGTGGGGTTTGAAATATGTGTCAATGGCCAAAAGCTTTGAAGGTTGTTTCTGATAGAAAAATGTCTGTAGTTTTCGAATTTGGGCGTCTTGTGAATGAACTCGTTTCCGATTTTTTTTCAGACGCGAGTTTTTACACTAGAATCGCATTTTTCAGCCGGTTTTTCGGTAATTTGATAATTCTGCATTATGGACGCGATATGGCCTTAAAATGTCTTATTACTGATGCGGTTATCAAGAATTATGATCATTGTTGACATTTAAGTTAAAAACTTCTTGATACATTTCAGATTTTTTTTTAAAATAACTATTTTAGGAAAAAAATAGACCAAAAATTTTGCGTTTTTAATATTTTGCCCTCTTTTATGTCTTATAAAAAAATAATAAAAGCATTTAAGTGAAATGTTTTACCATATTGTCACAGCCTAATGTGTTTTGCATTCAATAAAAGTAGCTGCATATCATTTGGTAGGAAATTGCGGCACCCACAGTGGAAAAACTTTCCCCTACCCCAAAAATTGCAAATTTCTCAAAAAATCGATCTTTACTACAAATTTTGCTATTAGTTGCCATACTGATTGTTATACCGTGTAAGCTTTAATACTTGGGTGACAACATTGAAGACCTCTAACTAAAAACTTCTTGTTAAGCATTCAATCTCAATTTTGTGGCCAATTTTAAACAACCGAGTTTTGCGTTTTTACTTAATCTTTATTCGTTAAAGTCTTGTAGCGCATTCAAAAAAAGCCTGATTATCAATATACTATTTTATTTAGAATCCCTGATGTTTGTGCTTTATTGTGCAAGTATAATGTATAACACAATCGTCACACAAACCCTTTCACCACAATTTATTCTTCCCCCTACCCCATATGCAATAAATAAGCGAGTTCGCGAGATATTGATTTTACACTTGTGCGTTCTCAGGCAGTGAGATTTTAAACACGGTAGAGTGTTATAACGTAAATTTGTACTTGAAACATATAGTAAATTACGCTGTTAGCTTGTTTATTCAATGCTTTGATTTTTTGTATTATTAAGCAATGATAGTGCCACGCCCTTTTGTATGACTCGGCAGATGGCGCTGCGCAAAGCGTTTGTGTTACGTTTTCTGTCATTGCAAATCACACGTGGTTGCAATTATAGATACTTTCATATGGTTGTTGTTTATGATAAGTAAGAAAAAACTATTCACCCCTTTTTTCTATTGTTTTGTTACCGTTTATATTTCGTGTGAACAAGTTGATTTTATTTAATATTTGTTTTTAAAAAGAATCCGTGTTCACAATAGAATCAATGAAGTTTTGACGCAGATAAGTAATCTGTTTGTTAATTCTATTTGATTCCGTGACTGAATTAAAATCACTGTAAATAATATTTTGCGATTTGTTTGTGATAACTCATTGTCATTTCAATTAGAAGTGTTGCAAAATGGCCAGCACACGGCTGGATACATCTAAGGGGAAACAGATATTACAGGGCGATAGCACAGATGAAACAAATCTTGTTTGTTGCCTTCATGTCGATAAACGTTTCCAAGATATAGAAATTAAACCTTTTGATGAAACAACATGGAGTAAAGTGGCAAAAGTTGCTGAATATCGTCTTTCGAAAACAAAATCCCACAAATATAAACAAATTTGTCAAGATCTTCCTCAAAACTTTGATCCTAAAACCAATGGTTATCACAGAATGTGTTACAAGAACTTCACTGCTGTCTCAAAAAAAGAACTAGAGTCTTTTTCCACTGTAGAAGTAGAAGAAGTTTCTTACACTTTAAGATCCCACACTGAACATTTATCGGACGAAACTTCCTCCTCCGGTATTTTTCTTCCCGTATGTTTGTTTTGTGGCCTCCTGACGAAGGGTAAGAAAAGGGAACAGTTAGGCAATTGTGAAAGTTTGGAAGCGGGAGAAAAAATAAAAAATGCTGCAATGGTTCTGGGTGATACAGATATGATTGCCAGAGTTTGTGATATAGATTTTGTTGCTAAAGAGGTTAAATATCACCATAGCTGCCGAAAACATTACTTAAATCTTTCTGAGAGGTGTATACCCGGGTCTGCTAAGACAGAATATGGCAACATTAGGCTAGGACACGAAAAAGCATTTAAATGGTTGACCGAATACATAAATAAAAACGTTATAGCACAAGGTCAAGCTGTAACAATTGCCTCCTTGTATGAATATTACACTACAATGCTGATGGACATTGGTCTTGATTGCTCCTCATATACCATCCAGACTTTAGAAGTAAAACTTCTAAATCACTTCAAAGATGATATTTGCATGAGTAAAATAGGTAAACGACAAGGCAAAATATTATATCCAAGCTTTCTAGATACAGATCAGATTATAGGTTTCCATAATACGTTTTTATTAAATTCCAAAGTCACTGAAGCTGCATACCAGTTGCGAAATACAATATTAGAAATGTCAAAGACATGTCCCCAATTACAGAACCCATTGACTGTAAATGAAATACAGAAAGGCCAAGCTAACCCCCCAGACATACTTATGCAGTTTTTTAAAACTCTATATACAGGGTCTTCAACAAAAGAACCTTCTGAAAGAATGAATAGATGCATCAGTTCAGCAGCAGATGATGCTTTGTTTGCTGTAACCAATGGCGAAATAAAGCCATCAAAACATTTATGTCTTGGACTGGGTTTTAAAAGTATGACTGGTAGTAGGAAAATTATTGAAGTACTAAATCATTTAGGGCACTCAATAAGTTACCATGTTGCGGAGACACTTGAAACTGAACTTGCAATGACAATATCAGACAGGAATCAGCTAACTCCTGATGGATTACTGAAAATTCCAAACTTGTCAACCGGAACGGCTTGGGATAATTATGATGAAAACACCGAGACTTTGTCTGGAAGCGGAACTTTGCACGACACAGTTGGAATATGTTACCAGAACACTCCCGACGAACATTCAATGGGGGACTCTCTAGGAATTCCACAAGTATCCACTACACAAACAAAGTCATTGAAACGTAAACGCTCTTTAGATATTGAGGACCCTATTTTAGAATCTTACAGAAAGCGTCCAAAAAAAAAAATTTCAATATCCCGTAAAAGCAATTTCGGACCCCTCTAATTTAAATGAGACCAGAAAAAGGGATTTAACATGGGTGATTTGTCACCATTTATTTTCTAATATACCCATGTGGTCAGGATGGAATTCTCTAATCACAGTAGATCATCTACCAGAGCAAGTGATAGGCTATATGGACAATATAAGTTTGCCACCGACCCGATTAGATGTGGTGTCGGAAACATTACGTCGATCGCAGATTGTGGCACGGGAATGTTCTGATAACACAGCAATTGTCCACTATGATCTTGCCATAGCTAAACCAGCGATGCAGATACAATCGGAAGAATCACCAAAGTACGACAATATTTTCATATGTTTTGGTCCTTTCCATATAATGTTGGCATATTTTGGCGCTCTTGGTCACTTAATTGAGGGCTCTGGCGGACCATATGTGCTAACCGAGACCAAAGTTCTGGCAGAAGGGTCTCTAAATGGGTTCATAAAAGGGAAGCATTATAACAGATGTCAGAGAATGCATACTATATTATCTCTTTCTTTCCGTATTCTCCATTTTCGGTCTTTTCTGGAAGAGCATGGTCAGATATCTGAATCTTTATACGAGCAGTTAGAACAATTCATTACAAATACTTCTTCAGAAGAAATGCAAAACGTTCTAGAGCAAGAAAATTTAAAATCTATTTTTGATATGTATGAAGCCTTTTCCAATGACACAAGAACTGGAAACCATGGATCAACAGCACAGTATTGGTTTATGTATATTGAATTAGTTGAACTTCTGTTACTTTTCAGTAGATCTTGTCGAACTAACGATCTACCTTTATTTACTTACTGCTTAGGAAAAATGTGTCCAGTATTTTTTGCAGCTAATAGACCAAACTATGCAAGATGGATGACACGCTATCACTTAAATTTACTTAACATTGATATAAGTCATCCACAAGCAAGAGCAATGCTTGAGAATGGTGGTTTGTCTATAAGACGCTCGAATAAATCATTTTCCAGAATTCCAGTGGACATGACACTTGAGCAGACAATCAATGCTGATGCTGCATCTCGTCTAACTGGCATTTCTGCATTCAGCCAGTCATATACGGCCAGGCGAAGATGGATGATTACACGAAGTGTCCGCAGTGCTATCGTTGGTGCTCTTCTCTCAAAAACTGGAATCCGGAAAAAGGGGGATGTGAATCAAGAGCTCAAGCCGTCGCGAATTCAGAGAGATAATAAAGATGTAAGTAGTTTGATCGACTGTATTAAAGCAACTAAGAATCCGTTTGATACAGAGATAAGAAATGAGGATCTCCTGTGCATATCAACTGGTAACAGAGTCAAAGATGATGTGAAAAATGAGATACTTAGTTGTGTAAAATATGGCGAGCAATCTTTTCACGACTTTAGAAATGGCTGTTTTGCAGATCCCTCTAGATTTGAAAAACCTATTACAAGAAACAAATTGCGCACTTTTGCATCTTTGGCACTTAAGGTTCGGGTTGAGGTGAAAGCAAAGAAAATCATACAGCTACAGTGTTCACGTGATCTATTTGGTAGGCTTTTGTTTTTGGCAACGACAACAGATATAAACTTGCAGAAAGTTTTTGAATATCCTCTCACTCCCGTGCCGCCAGCTCTTGCACAAATTGACGGGAATATGAATAAAACCGACAAATCAATACTTATGAAAATGTTAGAGAGCAAGGCTCATTCTGATCCTCCAGCTGCAAATCAAATTGATGCTTATGTCGTTGATGCCATGTTCCTTATACAGTTGCTGTCAAACCTACCAGATACTTTTGAAGGTGTAGCCAAAACCATTCTCAAGCTATTATGTAAACTGGCAAAAGAAATACACTTTGTTTGTGACACATATGTCCATCCATCCATCAAAGATATTGAAAGAGATATGCGAGGAGAGAGCAGTGGACCAGATATTGTAGTAATGGGCCCAAAACAAAAGCGACCTCATGATTTCCGTTCAGCTTTGAAATCTGCTAATTTCAAGAGGTCATTACTATCGTTTTTGCTACAAGAATGGAAGAATGATAACTATGCTGACATTCTTGCAGGCCATACATTATATTATGCAACAGAGGACCACTGCCATCAATTCTATTGCGAAAATGATGCAACAGTAGTGTGCAGTGAAGTGTCCAATCTTGCCTGTACCCACGAGGAGGCAGATACCAGGATCACCTTACATGTGCAATACATTGCCTCAAGGTCCGATTCTCCTAACGTAGTGGTTAGAGCAAATGACACGGATGTAATGGTTATTTTATTGTATCATTGTCACCAAATACATGCAAACATATGGATGGATTCAGGCACTGACGGCACCAATACTAGGCGATTTATTGATCTAACAAAACTGTCCAATGAAATTGGGATCGAAATGTGCCAAGTTCTTCCAGCTATCCATGCTTTCACTGGATGTGATTATACTGCAGCATTTCTTAGAAAAGGTAAAATTAGGCCTTATAATATCGTTGAAAAAAGTGCAACTTTCAGAAGCGTTTTCTCAAATATTGGAACAAATCAAAGAGTTAATGAAAGAGATATGAAGGTAATGGAATCTTTTGTCTGTGAAATGTATGGCAAAAAAAACATTAAAACAGTAAATGAGGCACGATTTGCCATTTTCAGAGAGAAATACGCTCCAACAAATCAAACTGACCCATTAGAAAAGCTCAAAGGAGCCGATCCGAGTTCACTACCTCCTTGTAAAAGTGTTCTTGTTCAGAAAATCCTCCGAACAGAATATGTTGCATATTTTTGGAAACATGCCAATTGCAGTTGTCCTACATTAAATACTCCACAAGAAAATGGATGGAAAAAAGAAAATAACAAGTATGCGATTCACTGGTTTGAAGGTGAACAGATTCCGAAAGATATAAGACTGAAGATGGACAGTACAACTTTTACAGAGGATGACATGGGAGAAGATGAGGATGTACGTGAATCCGACAGTAGTGATAGTGAAGACACTGATGATGAATGAAATTATAATTCTGAATGAATACGAGTTATTTTGAACCAGCCTGTCTAAGAGCACTAACACAGTATATCCCGTGAATTCGCATATCGTTAGCATATTGGGGTAGGGGAAGAATAAATCGTGGGTAATGGGTTAATGTGACGATTTTGTTACACATTATACTTGCACAATAAAGCACACACATCAGGGATTCTAAATAAAATAGTATATTGATAATCAGGCTTTTTTTGAATGCGCTACAAGACTTTAACGAATAAAGATTAAGTAAAAACGCAAAACTCGGTTGTTTAAAATTGGCCACAAAATTGAGATTGAATGCTTAACAAGAAGTTTTTAGTTAGAGGTCTTCAATGTTGTCACCCAAGTATTAAAGCTTACACGGTATAACAATCAGTATGGCAACTAATAGCAAAATTTGTAGTAAAGATCGATTTTTTGAGAAATTTGCAATTTTTGGGGTAGGGGAAAGTTTTTCCACTGTGGGTGCCGCAATTTCCTACCAAATGATATGCAGCTACTTTTATTGAATGCAAAACACATTAGGCTGTGACAATATGGTAAAACATTTCACTTAAATGCTTTTATTATTTTTTTATAAGACATAAAAGAGGGCAAAATATTAAAAACGCAAAATTTTTGGTCTATTTTTTTCCTAAAATAGTTATTTTAAAAAAAATCTGAAATGTATCAAGAAGTTTTTAACTTAAATGTCAACAATGATCATAATTCTTGATAACCGCATCAGTAATAAGACATTTTAAGGCCATATCGCGTCCATAATGCAGAATTATCAAATTACCGAAAAACCGGCTGAAAAATGCGATTCTAGTGTAAAAACTCGCGTCTGAAAAAAAATCGGAAACGAGTTCATTCACAAGACGCCCAAATTCGAAAACTACAGACATTTTTCTATCAGAAACAACCTTCAAAGCTTTTGGCCATTGACACATATTTCAAACCCCACTAGCTCTTGGGCTACACTATCCACTTTCAAGTCCATGACCTCCCACTTAATAAAAATAAAAAATAAAATTATTTCAAATAATAAAATTAAGTGTTGCATTGGCTGTCGCCTAACATTGAACTAAAATCAGTTAAATCAAACGTGGAAGGAATCATAACAAAACTAACTGACACAATAAGTATGACGTTTAAATGTTTGTTTTTATATTTCAGTTTATATCTGGTTGTCAGATAGACATGGAGGTTGTACACAGTGCCATACGTCCATTATTGTTGACTCTGGGTGATCACCGTAGTCTTAACGCTAATGTTATACAACGTCTATCATACATCACACAGCTCTTCCCTAACACATTCAATGAAAAATTGTGTGAACAGTTACTGGTAAGTTTTTATCTCCTTGTTATGTTGCATCAGTAGTTTTTCAGATATTCACAGCGGGACAGTATTTCATACAAATTAACTTAGTTCATGTGGTTGGTTGGATTTTCATGTGGTTGGTTAGATTTTCATGTTCATGTGGTTGGTTGGATTTTCATGTGGTTGGTTAGATTTTCATGTGGTTGGGGGTTTTGTGAAAGCATTTCTAATCAGCTTTGTACTATTGTGTCCTTATGACTAGAGTACTAGTACACTTGCCTTCAATGTCACAGTTAACTAATGTACTGAGTCAACTAGTATCTAGGACAATAATACAGGAAAAAATCATTTCTCACTAGTGGTGAGATCACAACCATGGAAGAACCCCAAGGTATAAGAGGCCTGGGTTTGATATTGAACACAGAGATGAGTGGATATATGTTTCTGCTATTTCTTCTTTGACATGAACGTGTATGCTATACATACCCTACCATCAAGTTCAAGGTTAAGACTACTAGATGATATTTATTATTCTTAATTTTCATCTTTTTTTCAGACACATTTAAAGAAATGGTTAGAAGTAGCAGCTATCAGTCAGAAGAGTGGACAGAACAAAGCTAATGGTCAAGTTGTATCACAGGTAATCTACGTATCCAAACAAATTATTATATATGTCAGTGTTTTGTGCTTATAAACAGATCTTGAAGTACATTAGGGAATACAATTATGCAATATACATGTATATGAAAGATGAATTGTTTTGTTATTTTGGTGTCAGGATTTCTTGATTTGGTACAGTTTCCAAGACACAAATAATTTGGAAAATTTGTGTTGTTTATGCCATTTTGTGAAATGCTTTAATTGGAAAATATGTAACAGAACTGTAAATGTTAGAATTTTGTACTGGATTTATTGAAATAGCGGAAAATTCATCAAAATAATGCAGAAAAATATGGATGGTGCTTGGGATATTTGAGCTTGCTCACTAAAGTTCTTTCATTCTTGTTCAGATTAATGTTAAAAATGTTGTCTTTGTAGGAGTTGAAGACTTGTGCAGCCATTATAAATATATTTCATATGATCCCAGCAGCTAGCAGTAAACTTATTGAGCCTCTTGTTGTTGTCACCCTTGGCGGAGAAAAGGCCTTATTTATGGAGGTAATCAAACATGAGAAGTTATATTTGGAGGAGAGAGAGAGAGAGAGAGATGGTTTACAAGATAGAAGTCAAAATTAAAATTTACATACACACAGTCACACACATGTACACAAGCTGATAGATATGTGTCTGTCAGAGAGATTGAAACTGACAAACATAACTGACACTGGGATCTGTCCCCAGTTGGACACTTCAGACACTTCAGACCACCTGACCACCAAGTCCACTTTTGTTGTACAGGAAGACAACTAACTATATACAGTCACACCCATCTTAAAGTCTACCTCTATATAAAGGTCACCTGCTTATAATAGCCAGTAAAATTTTATCCCAAGTGATCTTTATTTATGTTAATTGAACCTCTGGGTCACTTTAATTAATTCCCTTGGGTGGCCATTATAGACAGGTTTGACTGTATGTAATAGTGTTCAATTCTTTTTACAGGCTGGGAGTCCATTCAGGGAGCCATTGATGAAATTTTTATTGAGATATCCTGACAATTCTATTGAACAGTTTCTATCCGAGGCCCATCTTAAAGATCAGCAATGGACAAGGTTATTTGAGGTATATAGAATGTTTCATGTCTGTTTATATTTGAAGTATTAATGGATCAAGTTTAGAGTTAAATGTTGACATTTCAATACAGAAGATTTTAGTTCTTCAAATAGAAATGAACTGAATCAAATCTTTACAAAATACAATAAATTGAAACAATATGACTTAATAAACATATGTATATACTTACAATCCAAATCAAATTCTCTGTAATAAACTATTTGACGAGTGATTCAGTCTATCACAGTATAGGCCGAAAGCTTCATGTGTGACCTTTTGTTTTCTGACGCCAACGGCAATGTATGAATACATTGGTAACGGGACTACTTTACAAAGATGTAAACACAAATACACATGTCAAGTGTCACCCAGTTCTTTCCAGTCTGGATTTCTTACAAATTCATCATTTGATAATTGAAGTGTAAATATTAATATGAATTGTAAAAACACAGATAATTATTCAAAATAAAAACTTGACAGGTTTATCTGGTGTTGTCGTTGAAAAGGGGTGAGCAGAGCTAACCTTGTTTAATCCAATTAAAACCTGTTTGATATTCACAAGGAATTTCCACGAAAAACAAGAATGAATTATTCACATTTCAAAAAAATTGTAAGTTGTAAGCGACGGATTGTAAATATAAGCATTAAACTTTGTTTGTAATTGATCTATGATGGTTTTGATCGAATGGCTCTCGCGCTATTTGTCATAGAAGCGGTTTAAATTGGCGTGAGAGCCATTTGATCTGAACCATCATAGATCGATTACAAACAAAGTTTAATGCTTAAATAAACTAAAAGCAAAGATCAGCTGATTGTGGATTTATTTTTAGTCACCCAACAAGAAAAGCAAGAGTTATTTGACAGTGAGTCCGTCCTGTAGTACTATGTTTAGTTTACATGAGTCAAAAGGTCATGGTGACATGTAGAGATCATATATTGTCTCATTGTGTGCCATGCATCATTAACTTTTACACCTTTTCAACTTCTTTTTCACCATTTCACCTCATTGTGTCCCTTGTTTACCATTTCACCTCACTGTGTCCCTTGTTTACCATTTCGCCTCACTGTGTCCCTTGTTTACCATTTCACCTCACTGTGTCCCTTGTTTACCATTTCACCTCACTGTGTCCCTTGTTTACCATTTCACCTCACTGTGTCCCTTGTTTACCATTTCACCTCACTGTGTCCCTTGTTTACCATTTTACCACACTGTGTCCCTTGTTTACCATTTCACCTTACTGTGTCCCTTGTTTACCATTTCGCCTCACTGTGTCCCTTGTTTACCATTTTACCACACTGTGTCCCTTGTTTACCATTTCGCCTCACTGTGTCCCTTGTTTACCATTTTACCACACTGTGTCCCTTGTTTAATTTATGTATTTATATTTACAGTATGTGTTATCACACAAAGATGGTAAACCACTACGGGGAGTTCTAGAAAATAACCCAGCCAGGTTAATTAATATAGCCTTCAATCAGGTAAAATAACCCAGCCAGGTTAATTAATATAGCCTTCAATCAGGTAAAATAACCCAGCCAGGTTAATTAATATAGCCTTCAATCAGGTAAAATAATCCAGCCAGGTTAATTAATATAGCCTTCAATCAGGTAAAATAACCCAGCCAGGTTAATTAATATAGCCTTCAATCAGGTAAAATAACCCAGCCAGGTTAATTAATATAGCCTTCAATCAGGTAAAATATCCCAGCCACGTTAATTAATATAGCCTTCAATCAGGTAAAATAACCCAGCCAGGTTAATTAATGTAGCCTTCAATCAGGTAAAATAGCCAAGCCAGGTTAATTAATATAGCCTTCAATCAGGTAAAATAACCCAGTCAGGTTAATTAATATAGCCTTCAATCAGGTAAAATAACCCAGCCACTTTAATTAATATAGCCTTCAATCAGGTAAAATTACCCAGTCAGGTTAATTAATATAGCCTTCAATCAGGTAAAATAACCCAGCCAGGTTAATTAATATAGCCTTTAATCAGGTAAAATAACCCAGCCACTTTAATTAATATAGCCTTCAATCAAGTAAAATAACCCAGTCAGGCTATTTAATATAGCCTTCAATCAGGTAAAATAACCCAGCCACTTTAATGAGATACATATGGCGGGAACCAGTATCAGGACCGCTTAGTGTCTGCGGGGCAGTGAATTGCCACAGACTGTTCTCATTTCATTGTTGATTACGTCACTGATAACACCATTCAAAAGATGTATCTAGATCTTATAATTTTAATCTTAGATTATAGGATCTAAATAAATTTTTACTGTTTACGCATGAATTTTTAAGAAATATGCTTCCCGGAAAACCGAAGACATTGTGACGTAAATAGTGTTATCAGTGACGTAATCAACATCGAAATGTGATTAGTCTGTGGAAATTCACTGCCCCGCAGACACGAAGCGGTCTTGATACTGTTTCCCGCCAAATGTATCTCATTAATATAGCCTTCAATCAGGTAAAATAACCCAGTCGGCTATTTAATATAGCCTTCAATCAGGTAAAATAACCCAGTCAGGTTAATTAATATAGCCTTCAATCAGGTAAAATAACCCAGCCAGGTTAATTAATATAGCCTTCAATCAGGTAAAATATCCCAGCCACGTTAATTAATATAGCCTTCAATCAGGTAAAATATCCCAGCCACGTTAATTAATATAGCCTTCAATCAGGTAAAATAGCCAAGCCAGGTTAATTAATATAGCCTTCAATCAGGTAAAATAACCCAGTCAGGTTAAATAAAATAGCCTTCAATCAGGTAAAAAAGGTGGAAATTTTTGCTATTTTTTGCGAATTGGATAACATCTCGAATATTTCCACCTTGTGAATTAAGAAAAGACTTTGTTATCGATACAAGAATGGATGAAATAGCAAATTAAAATACCCCCCTTGCAAAATACCAACAATATGATTTCATGAAAATTTTCACTCACAAAAAAATCATGTTTTCAGTACTTGTTGCAGGTTATTAATTTAAAAAATAGCAATATAGCATTACATTCTTACAACATTTAAAAAATGGGGGTCAGACTGGAGGATAAAAACCTGTCCTTTCCACACTATAGACAAGTGCTCTACCAACATGGCTGCTTGGACCACTACAATCTTCTTCCCCTGTTATTCTTGAGTTTCCCATGATGGAATATCTCATCCAAATTCCCTTAGATAGATTTTTATATGGCAACAATTGCCAGTCCACCACTTCCGATGGTCACACTGGACACCAAACAGGAGAGAAAATGTGGGTTTGGACTTGAATTCAAACTCAAGACCTCCTGCATTATAAACGAGTGCTTTAACAACTCTACTCTTTTAAGCTACCGACACCACTACAGCTTATAAAAGAAAATTGAGTACCTTTCACACATTATTTTACCTGTATTTTTTACTTATTATTTCAGCCGTTAATTGTTGAAGGTTCCTTGGCATCGGCTACAGCACCCACACAAGAACTACAATATCAGATAATTAAACTAATCAGTATTCTAACAAGATATGAAGAGGATTGGTTATCACAACATACAAAGCTGGTAAGTTTACATATAGTGATTTTGTTTGGCTAACATTACTACCAAATACAGGTAGGTTACCCTAGAGAAAAATGACTTAAATTTCCAAATTTGACCATTAAAATTCTCAAACAGTGGAACACTAACATATTGATCTAGCTGTCCTTACCCTAAACACGTCAGTATTGTTGCAATATCTACAATGAGGATCCTAGCTATTGAAAATGGATCATAATGCAGTTTGTTATATTTTAGAGATCCAGTCTTCCCAATCTTAAAGGCTGAAAGTAGGTTTTGAAAAATTTACAAAATCACTCTAATGTAGCTTAGTGATTAAAATGTTAATACCCAGTCACATGACATCTTTCCTGTCTGGGTCTGAGGCTAGTACTTTTGCTATCAGTTTGCTTAAAAGAGGGAGGAAACAACTGAACAAATCCACTAATCACTGAGTGCCCTGGTTGAGGATCAAACCCAGCCATTTTTGGTGAAATGAGAGCTTTCTACCACAAGGCTAAAAGATCTGGACCAGAAGGTCTGCCAGTAAATTACTCTATTAACACTGCCACTTTAACTTAATTTACTATACAAAGCTCATTGAATGGGATATATCACATATCAGATACTGTATAAGTAGAGACATTAGCAGTAGGAAACTTGCTGTTTTGACCTTTAAGCCTCTATTTCCCCGGTAAGAAATTTTCATGGTTCTGACTTTTAGGAAAGTGTACTAAATGGCATAGGAAATTTTCGCTGAGAAGATAAACACATGTATTAGCACTTTAAGCATAAGTGAAAATCATGAATATTTTTTTCCACAGGAATGTTTCTTCTTTTACAGTATGCAGGAAGTATACAAGGTTTGAAATGAAATAAATATTTCATCATACATTTTATCATTTCAGAAGGAGCAGTTACTTAGTTTGTGGATCTCAGATACTTTCCAAGACAGACATAAAAAATTGGTAAGTTTTTTACATTTCAAATTGTGCCAAAATGGCATTAAACTTGTAATTAGCAATTAAGTGTAGATTTGAATGAGTACAGTGGAGAAATGGGGATTTTTTCATCGCAATCAGGATTCTTTCATATAAATATTTATTGAAGCATTTAGTTCTGGGAATTGAATTCAACAAATTACCCCATTTAAGATTCTTTCACTTAAGGATATGTTGAGGCAGTTAGTTCTGAGATGATGGAGAAAACTGTAGTAAATGTACCTGGAGAAAATCTTGAAAACCCGATCTTGTGCAAAGGAATTAACAGACTGGTGCATTAGAATCTGGGCACGTTTAACCCAGACCCCTCAGTGAGATGCACTGTGATCCGTCAGCCAGCTCTTTACACCACTCTGCCACTGAGGCCCTTCTTTGACAGAGAATGACAAGTATAAAACAGAGAATGACAAGTATAAACAGAGAATGAATTACATTTATAGTTTGATATATGTATATGTTTATTTGAATTTTAAGTTTCTGTATACACATGAATCTGTACATATGTTACAAACTGGATGATGGTTTTGGCTGACAGAAAGATAGGTCAACACAAATATAGTGGCGTGGAATAGTGTTATATATATATATCAACATAGGCATTACTCTATTATGTTTAACTGTATAATATTTGAAATGTTTTATTTGTTTTTAGGATGCAGTAGATTACATACATTGGAAAGAACCAGCTTTACTTGTAAAATGTTTGTTAAATTACTTCAAGTAAGTAAAGGTATTTGTATCAAAGTTAGATATACCTTGAATTCTCTGAAAAAAAGAAGAAATTTGGCAGCAATTTTAAAAGGCTTTGTGCATACCAGCTTTTTAACCAGGATTTAAAGAAATATGATTTCTTAGCATATACTTTGCTGATGCAAAATAATTGTTAAAACATTTTAATTGTCCTGTGCAAATGATCAGACTTGATCATATGACGATGGCCTGCATGACTTAAGCAATCACTTAGGGATCATTGGGGAGGCAGTGGTGGCATTGTCAGAGATGGTTTCCAGATGATAACTCCTGCAATATTGATTGGATCTCCATGAAACTGTTTCAGCACACTTATGATGCAGGTATCTCAGTCAAGTGTAATTCATGATAAAGTATAGTTGTTATCTATTCACCTCATTTAAATTTGATGCATAGTAAAATTACTGCATAATTGATGAAGCTCCTGCAGCATCATTTTTCTTACTGCATATTTTTGTAAATCTGTAAAAAATTGCTTACTGTAATTTGATTGTCCAGCAGTGTCCACATGATAACTCTATTAACATTGAACAGTGCAGTGCCAGGTGGCTTAAAAACATTTTGTTTAGAAATATATGAATAATTTGATGAATTAAATATTGATCTAAGTTTTACTTTGTAATTTTACAGATTTCACAATGATGATATAGAGCTGTTGTCTCACATACTGAAGTGTTTTACTTTGTAATTTTACAGATTTCACAATGATGATATAGAGCTGTTGTCTCACATACTGAAGTGTTTTACTTTGTAATTTTACAGATTTCACAATAATGATATAGAGCTGTTGTCTCACATACTGAAATGTTTTACTTTGTAATTTTATAGATTTCACAATGATGATATAGAGCTGTTGTCTCACATACTGAAGTGTTTTACTTTGTAATTTTACAGATTTCACAATGATGATATAGAGCTGTTGTCTCACATACTGAAGTGTTTTACTTTGTAATTTTACAGATTTCACAATGATGATATAGAGCTGTTGTCTCACATACTGAAGTGTTTTACTTTGTAATTTTACAGATTTCACAATAATGATATAGAGCTGTTGTCTCACATACTGAAATGTTTTACTTTGTAATTTTATAGATTTCACAATGATGATATAGAGCTGTTGTCTCACTTACTGAAGTGTTTTACGTTGTAATTTTACAGATTTTACAATGATGATATAGAGCTGTTGTCTCACATACTGAAGTGTTTTACTTTGTAATTTTACAGATTTCACAATGATGATATAGAGCTGTTGTCTCACATACTGAAATGTTTTACTTTGTAATTTTACAGATTTCACAATGATGATATAGAGGTGTTGTCTCACATACTGAAGTGTTTTACTTTGTAATTTTACAGATTTCACAATGATGATATAGAGCTGTTGTCTCACATACTGAAATGTTTTACTTTGTAATTTTACAGATTTCACAATGATGATATAGAGCTGGTGTCTCACATACTGAAGTGTTTTACTTTGTAATTTTACAGATTTCACAATGATGATATAGAGCTGTTGTTTCACATACTGAAGTGTTTTACAAATCGTTACATTGTACAGTTCCAGTTTGTTAAGGATTTCCTAGATAACACAGTAGCAGCTGTAAGTCAATTTATCATGTTTGTCTAACCCATGGTCGAATATTTTTGTCAGTCTATCAGCTTAGAACCTGAAGCTTCTGAATTCTCTAAAATTTTGTAAACTCTCTTATATTTTCTTATGTAAAACCTCGATTTTTGAATCGGTAAGAATCTCAGTCTAATTTTGGTAGACTATAATGATTGAGTATAGACATAGGTATTACCTCTCTGATATCATTGACTTCCATGTTTGTGTTTAATGTTGATGTTGCTATACATACTGTAACTATACCACTCTGTACAACTACATGTAATCTACACACTATCAATTATCAGACTCTGTCCACAGAATCCTGCAATCCCCACATCTGGACAGGTCCAAACACTTGCTATACATGCTGTTACTAGACACTATAACACTAGATCCATGTTCTGTCATGAGAGAGGATCTCCATGCTATCATTAATCAGGTTTTTATCAACTAAATCTTTAAAGATAAGAACAGATTATTATCAATTTAGGCTTCACTATTCTTCTCTATTCTTCAAAAATCCCAATGATGTAACAACATTTAAAATGATTTAATTAGTTATAGTCTCATCGTAGAAGATGATTATAAAATCTTAACAATTCAGAACAACAACATACATATACATATATACTTATATTTGTCTTCCTTATTATTTCAGACATATTCCATAGAGTGGAAAAGAAAAGCATTTTTCAAGTTTGAAGAGATATTCCACCTGGCATCATGGCAACAAGAAGATAAAGCAATGGTAAGGATTTTGAACCTTGAGAAACTGTGTTGCACAACAAATTATAATATGTTCATTGTTGCACAAGGTTTTAAGGAGATACATGTAGCTATAATTGGATAATTGGTAATTTGGGAAATTGTTACATACCGCTATAATTTTTAGCTCACCTGACCGAAAGGTCATGTGAGCTTATGGCATAGCGCAGCGTGTGTATGTGCGTGCGTGCATCGTTAACACCTATTTTCGACATCTCCTCTGAAACTACAAGATAGATTTCAATGAAACTTGGTGAGAAGGATATATGGGCCGGTGCAATCCAGATTTGTTCGTGGCGTTGCCATGGCTACCATAACTAGGTCAAGGTGACCTAGGGGTGCAAAAATCTTAAAAAATCTTCTTCTCTGAAAGTATTGATTGGAGAAAAAATCTGATGTGATATTTGGCTTTTCTAGGGTCTTAAGCCTATAGTTTGTTCATTTTGTGAAATTCGGACAAAAAATAGGTTACGCGTTTTTGCGTTTAATTTTGAAAAAATCATAAAATAGCTTCAAATTGGTATAACTTGACTATTTGACCAGATAATGACATGGGGTTTTCAGTTTTGACATCTTCTTGTTAGTATCTTCAAAATGAGGTCATGACCTAATTTTTTTTACCTCTGATTATAATTATTATTTGGAAAACCTAATTTTTAGCTCACCTGGCCAAAGGCCATGTGAGCTTATGGCATGGCATGGCGAGGCGTGCGTGCGTGCGTCCGTGCGTGCGTGCGTGCGTCAGTAAACTTGAATCTTCTCCTCTGAAACTACTGGGCCAACTGAAACCAAATTTGCCATGGAAGGTCCTTGACAGAGTCTAACTATAGTTTGTTCAAATCATGGCGATCAAATATCCAAGATGGCCGCTGTTACTAAAAATAGACAAAACCTAAAAAAATCTTCTTCTCTTGAACCACTCATTGGAGGCAAAAACTGATGTGATATTTGGATTCTACATAGTCTTAACCTATAAGTTTGTTCATTTCATGAAATTTGGTTTAAAAATAGGTTACGCATTTTTGTGTTTAATTTTGCAAAAATCGTAAAATTTTTTAAATTGTTATAACTTGACTATATGACCAGATAATGACATGGGGTTTTCAGTTTTGACATATTCTTGTAATTACCTTCAAAATGGTGTCAAGGTCAATAATGAAGGTCATGACCTAATTTTTTACCTTTCTAATATTATTTATTATCTCGAAAACTATAAACTTTTTGTATAGGCATGTATATTAGAATGTTGTAGGTATTGATACAACGATCATTTTGATGTATAGAGAAAGGTCATGGGTTCAAAGGTCAAGGTCACAGATGCGAATCAATACAGAAATGGTTAATTATCTCGAAAACTATAAACTTTTTGTATAGGCATGTATATTAGAATGTTGTAGGTATTGATACAACGATCATTTTGATGTATAGAAAAAGGTCATGGGTCCAAAGGTCAAGGTCACAGAAGCAAAACAATACCAAGATTGTCAATTATCTTGAAAACTATAAACTTTTTGTATAGGCATGTATATTGGAATGTTGTTGGTATTGATGTAACGATCATTTTGCTATATAGATTAAGGTCATTGGTTCAAAGGTCAAGGTCACAGATGCAAAAGAATACTGAAATGGTTCATTATCTTGAAAACTATGAACTTTTTGTATAAGCATGTATATTAGAATGTTGTAAGTATTGATACAATGATCATTTTGATGTATAGAAAAAGGTCATGGGTCCAAAGGTCAAGGTCACAGTAGCAAAACAATACCAAGATCGTTAATTATCTTGAAAACTATAAACTTTTTGTATAGACATGTATATTGGAATGTTGTTGGTATTGATGTAACGATCATTTTGATATATAGATTAAGGTCATTGGTTTAAAGGTCAAGGTCACGGATGCGAAACAATACTGAAACGGTTCATTATCTTGAAAACTATGATCTTTTTGTGTAAGCATGTATATTAGAATGTTGTAGGTATTGATACGACGATCATTTTGATGTATAGAAAAAGGTCATGGGTCCAAAGGTCAAGGTCACAGTAGCAAAACAATAACAAGATCGTTAATTATCTTGAAAACTATAAACTTTTTGTATAGGCATGTATATTGGAATGTTGTTGGTATTGATGTAACGATCATTTTGATATATAGATTAAGGTCATTGGTTCAAAGGTCAAGGTCAAAGATGCAAAAGAATACTAAAATGGTTCATTATCTTGAAAACTATGAACTTTTTGTATAAGCATGTATATAAGAATGTTGTAGGTATTGATACAACGATCATTTTGATGTATAGAAAAAGGTCATGGGTCCAAAGGTCAAGGTCATGGTTGCAAAACAATACCAAAAATGGTTCATTATCTCGAAAACTATGAACTTTTTGTATGTATATTAGAATATTGTTGGTATTGATACAATGATCATTTTAATATATAGATTATGGTCATTGGTTTAAAGGTCAAGGTCAGAGATGCGAGTAGCAAGTTTCATAAATATCTTAATATCCACATCAGAGTTATTGCTCCCTAAATGTAGTATTTATTGTGTTTTTGTGCTGTTAACAGCCCAGGTGAGCGGTACAGGTCCTATTGGGCCTCTTGTTTTACCTCTGATTATAATTATTATTTGGAAAACCATAAACTTTTTGTATAGGCATGTATATTAGAATGTTGTAGGTATTGATACAACGATCATTTTGATGTAAAGAAAAAGGTCATGGGTTCAAAGGTCAAGGTCACAGATGTGAAACAATATCGAAATGGTTAATTATCTCGAAAACTATAAACTTTTTGTATAGGCATATATATTAGAATGTTGTAGGTATTGATGCAACAATCATTTTGATGTATAGAAAAAGGTCATGGGTTCAAAGGTCAAGGTCACAGATGCAAAACAATACTGAAATGGTTAATTATCTTGAAAACTATAAACTTTTTGTATAGGCATGCATATTAGAATGTTGTAGGTATTGATACAACAATCATTTTGATGTATAGAAAAAGGTCATTGGGGTTTCAATATTTATGTTTTCTTTAAATCTATCAGCTAGCCATTAGTTATCAGGTGAGCGTATCAGGCCCATGGGCCTCTTGTTTTTTTAATGTTCAAAGTTTTATAATTAAGAATTTCTTTCAGTACTTTGATTCTTTGTAGATTTTATATCGTTGTGTAATTCTGTGTAGTTTATTTGGTATGAGTATTTACAGTATACTTGTATCTCGTTCAAGATCTTTTGAATTTTTATAACTAAGGTAAAGTTTAAACAGAGGATATATGTATGAGTAGAGAATCACTGTATGTATATAATCATGCCAGCTCACATTTTGTTTGTAACAATTATCCTAATATTAAAATAGACTTGCTGTATACTGTGTCATCAGATTTTCTCTTTTCTAGAGTTTAAATATGTTTGACATGGGATCATTTTGTACTTTTATTTATTTGGTAGATTTTGCAGCACATTTTGATACCATGTTTTCAACATGCGTTTGAGAGTGGAGATGGAGAGAAGCTGATAGGAGGTCCACCAGCCCCTGATTACGATTATAAAGAAAATATCATCAGTGTATTTATCACTAAGATAATAGACCCAGAAAACCCTTTTGGTACCTCTGACGCTGTGAGGATATTATTGTTACAGTTATCATCATTACTAGTAGAACAAGCCTCATCACATATCCATGATGCTGCTAACAAGTGAGTACATTATAAATCCTCAAAGACATTGTCATGCTGGAGTATGTGTATGTATTTGTCATTAGCTAATTGGAACCAAATATTATGTGGAAGGTACTTGGATGATAAATACGCAAAACCAGACATATGGGAAAAAGTAAAAAACAAACATTGATTTTACAAAATTATTTAACATCGTCCGCGATTCTCTCAACTCGAGTAAATTCTCCCAACTTAACATGACGTATATATCACATATTGACGTCATATTATTGTTGTCATTACATATCACATAATGACGTCATGTTATTGTTGTCGGAAAAGGGAATTCCCCTAAAAGGAGTTCTGGCTACTATGGTGATACGGAAAGTTGTATTGCACATGTGCGATACGGACCTTTGTATCACATGGCAAGGAAATGTAATGTATCGCTATAGTAAGATTTAATGGGTATGTGATAAAATTACACATGTATCTGGCATGTTTCTGATGCACTAATTCCATAATAGCTACACTTGCTATATACCAGAGACAGGCTCAGGACAGGCTGTGCTGTAAGTATCATTTTATAATCTTATGTGTGTATTATTGTGGTATGTATTGGTAACTCTTGTTGTTATTCAGCTGTATATTTTTATTCTTGTGCTCCTGTCTTATGTTCAGGGGTTATATTATTCACTAATGCACTGGTCCAGACCAGTAAAAATCCTGTTAGGTCTGAATGTTTTCTTTCATTAAAAACGCCATGGACCAGTGACTTGATAAAAATTACAGATTTTGTTGTGGCTTACAAGGCAAGTATTGTACTGTTTGATTTTTGGTATATTTACAGAAAACAAGGTAATAAACTCAGAAGATTGATGACTTTTGCCTGGCCTTGTTTGTTATCTAAGAATTGTGTTGATCCAGCCACCAAGTATCACGGACATCTGTTACTGTCCCATATCATAGCTAAGTTTGCTATCCACAAGAGAATTGTTTTACAGGTATGGGCTCTAATTATTTAACCTTCATCTAACTCTGATTTAAGATTGCTGGTACAGTTATTTAGATATTGTATTTGTGAGAGTTGTCTGACAAACTTTTCACCAAGAGGGATTGAAACTAGGACAGTGACTATAAGTATTATAGACTGCTCACCCACCCAGATCCTGTGTGTATGTATAAGAGAGATAAATACAGTGTTTACTTAAAGAATGAACTTTAATTGTAATTGTTTTTTGGCATTTTATGTAAATTTTACTTTTAACCCTACATTGTACTATATTTATATGATCTAAGGGAGGTAATATACCTTGTCTATCATATTACAGGTGATTTGTCTCCCTTATATCAATACATATAATAATTGTGGTACAAGTGGTTACATGTATATATGTATGTAAAACTGTCCTATTGTTATCCATCAGGTGAGCCAATGGGCACCAACCCTGGCACTTGCTTTCCCCTTAGTTAAGGTCCCATACAATAAATAGTTGTTTGCTGTTTGCCAATAAATCAGTAACTTTAAAGTTCATTGCATATAGTAACAATTCCATCTACTGTATATTTTTATTAAATTTATAATTTTATTTTAGGAACGTTTACTATGTTTATTGTGGTTTACAAATATTCTGTGTGTAAAACAATAATCTATTAGCCAGGTCAATATATTATGACGTCAACAACTGAATTTTTTGTGACGACAAGGAAAAAAGGAAATGTCTCATGCGAAGCAGTAAAAATATACCTAGATCAATAGTTTACTGAAGGAAATATATTTTGATGGTACTTATTTCCTGGTTAATCAGGGGTTCAAAATTATATTTTGTAATAAAAGGTTCAGGACCTTTTGCCTTTATCTTTGACAGGTCCCATATAAAGTTTTGAAAGTCCAATATCAACATTGAAAGGTCCATGTTTAATTATGTTATATAGAAAAAACCAGCATTATCCTGGTAAAAAATGACAGGTCCATCAGACTTTTACAGTTTAAGTATCAAAGTACCCAATGTAAAATCAAAGGGTCCTGAACTCTGGGAAATTTTTAAGCTGTTAATGCTTCATTTATAATTTTTTTCTCTATAAATATTTATGATCTTGTTTATTGTCTCATTGATACCATACATATATTTGGCTTTCAGGTGTTTCACAGTTTACTTAAGGCACATGCAGTTGAAGCACGTAGTGTTGTTCGTCAGGCATTGGAGATACTTACACCAGCAATGCCAGGCAGAATGGAGGATGGAAATGTATGTATAATAAATATCAATAAATCACACATTTAGTTTCTTTTCTGTTGTCATGGATACCGGTATTACAGTTCAGTTTCTTTTTTTGTTGTCATGGATATTGGAATAACAGTTCAGTTTCTTTTCTGTTGTCATGGATACCAATCTTACAGTTCAGTTTCTTTTATGTTGTCATGGATACCAATATTACAGTTCAGTTTCTTTTATGTTGTCATGGATACCAATCTTACAGTTCAGTTTCTTTTATGTTGTCATGGATACCAATATTACAGTTCAGTTTCTTTTATGTTGTCATGGATACCAGTATTACAGTTCAGTTTCTTGTATGTTGTCATGGATACCAATATTACAGTTCAGTTTCTTTTCAGTTGTCATGGATACCAATATTACAGTTCACATTAAGTCAAGACATATTAGTAATAGTAAATATTTGTATTTTAGTTCTGCTCGCAATGTTGTTGTGTTTTGGTAGTTTGTTTACAGGTGATATGTGATTATATATTATGTTTAACCTGACTGTTTTAGGGTATGTTGACACATTGGACTAAGAAGATTATTGTAGAGGAGGGACATACAGTAGCACAGCTGGTCCACATTCTGTAAGTAAAAGCAGATTGTCAAACTTAGATATACAGTGAAACCTCCCTAAACCGGACACTCTCTAAACCGGACAACTCTCTATTCCGGACAAAATATTTGGTCCCGAATTTATCCTTCTTTATTTTAACTAACCAGAACCTCTTTAAACCGGACACTCTCTATTCCGGACACCGGACAAACTTTTTAGTCCCAAGTTGCTTACATTGTTAAAATTGAACCTCTCTAAACCGGACATTTTTATTTATATTTTTTTAATTACTAGTAGTTTTTAACAGGTTTATAAAAATATTTAATTTTGGACACTTAAAAATCATAAGTTTTTTTTATTCTTATTTAAAATATTTGGTATTAATTTAATTACTCATATATTTAATTTCTAAATATGTTTCATCTATATATTTTTTTCTATTCTTTCTTTTGTGATTTTTCTTTATACTTTAAATTTGTTTATTAATTAATTTATTAATTGACACAATAACTTAAGATAAGCACTTCTGTATAATCTCATCTTATTATCTATATTTGATGCAGTTGTTTTGTTAATTATTATCCAGTAACACCTTATGTGTAAAGGAGACTGGAAAGGTGTCAAAACCATTGATTTCCTGTCAGGGATTAATACAGGTAGTGTCGTCTGCCTTAAGAACCTTATTTAGAACCCTATTAAGAAAGTGATTTAAAAGTGATTTAAACTGAACAGTGCTGATACATATGAAATATCTTCTAAGATGCTTTGGTAACATTAACATGTACAATGTTGTTGATTGTGGCTTCACATCTTTCTAGATTTATTTAGTTAAAGGGAGATAAACCAGTTAAAATGTCAAAACCTCTCTAAACCGGACACCTCCCTAGACCGGACAAAATCTATGGTCCGGAGCTTGTCCGGTTTAGAGAGGTTTTACTGTAATTAACTATTACCAGGTTCAGTAATGCAAAAGAATTTACAAATAGTTAACATTCTTATTCTTTCAATTTGATTGTATCATGATGTTTGACATTATGATTAGGTGAATATTTTCTATCATTTTGATTTGATCAATATTGTCATGTGCTTAAATTTATATGAATATATATGAAATATGTATAAATAATTTAAAAAACTACATGTAACATTTCTTATACTGTGAATGGTTTTATTTTCGTGGGGCCCAATTTTCGTGGAATCGGTAAAAAATAACATTTCGTTGGGACGTAAATTCGTGGTTTTACTGAAATGTCAAAAACTAGATTGTCCTTTGAACATTGATAACGGGTAGAAAGTGATGATTTGTTTGTTAATCGGCAGTTATAGGATGAGTAATTAGGGATTACGTGGATTCATGACCAAGTCTAGGGTAGGCGTTAATTACCTGTAACTAGTATATCAATAACAATTGACTTCATACACGAGGTGACAGAGGTGACACCTGGCCTGAGTAAATCTACCTGTTACATTATATAATTAAGCGGCAATTAATTCAGATTTATAAGTTCACTCATATCACATCAATCAGAATGTGGTTCATAATCCCTTTAAGCAAAATAGTATTTGTTTTCCTTTGATATCGGCAACTTTTTAAAAATTCTAATTATTGACCTCTGATGACCCAATCAGTGTTTACGAGAGTAACAATGGCGGCTCTTCCCGATACTGTATAATGTCGAAAGAAGGTGCGGTTTTTACAAAACAAACAGTTGATTTAGTTATATTAAATATAAAGGATGTTGGTTGATAGATTGTTGAAATGTTTATTTAGTTAATCGAATTTCAATTTAAATGAAACAGACCATAATTGATGATGAAAGCTACGGCTAGTAACCTGTCTGTCCCTATTCGTCCCGACCAGTTCCCAATTAAAAATAAACTTTTTTTTAAATATAAATATTTATTTTATTAAAGCATCAGCCATGCTGAATGCTTTATAGCAATCGTTGGATTTTTTCGTATTCAGCGCCGCTTTCATTTCACCTTGACAGCCAATCAAATCCTTCATTTCGACTGAAATTACGGGAATTTCCATATTCGGTATCCCAGGTATGTATAAACTCTAATCTGAGTGATTGGGTCTCCCGGAAAGTTACGAAAGCAATGTTTTCATCATGTACACATGTGCCGATCTGAAATGTATTCATACGCGTATTAGTCCGTAATTGTTTTTGCTGGATATATATTTTAATTCTTCACTTTTGTATGATAATTTTAAGATAAAAACCATAAAAATCCATTAAGTATACGCCCCTCGGAAAACCCAACAAAAATGACGATCTTGTCAGTTCGCGTCGACGTTCTTCTTTTTGACCTACAGTGCTGTACATGTGGTTGTTTTACAGTCGCCGCCATATTGGATTTTTTTAATTTACGCAAAGTGGCATCGATAAATAAACACAAAGTATGCTCATTAAACAGTTTTTAAGTTAAATAACTTTAAACATGGATCACATTTGATGATAAATTATATATATTTTTTTAAAAATTGATTGTCAATAATATTTCGTGTTTGGGATATCCCGACCTGGTTCATTAATATTCATCATAACGTCACGAGGATTTTCCCGCTTTCATTGGGTATTAAAATTCATTCCTGTCAGTTTGCCGGTAGCGAAATTATGCATAACAAAAAAGTAGAAATCAAAGATTATTACCAAAAATGTGATACGAAACTGAAAGAAGAAGTTTATTTACAAGTTATTGGCTATGTTGATAAATCGTTTGTGACTCGTGAAGTTGTGTAGGCTAATATCGATACCGTAGTTCGTATGCAAATTAGCCATGTGTTTGGGGGCATGCCTGCATTTGACACCCGATGCCCCTGCTCAAATGTATTCACATAGCGTAGTGACTGACCTTTTTAGTCCAGTACACCCTTGCCCCTTTTAAATGATCATGACACCCTGTCCTTTTCAGTTATCAGTTTAATATAAAAACGACATGCTTTATTCTCGAATCTCTGCTACATACTTCCGATCTTCCGCACACACTCCACTTCTCACCATATGTCTCCGAAGACAGACAATTTCATCATCAATGTTCATTTAAATACCTTTTCCAGTTGTTTATTTTAAATCAACAAAATAAATCGCAAGAAAGAACAACTTGAAATCAAAATCTAAACAAAACTATAAAAAAACGATGTTTTAAAATTTTCTGATAAAATTTATTTACCTTGTTCAGTCCAGGGACTTACTAAAAACTGTAATATTACTTGAATCTGTAAGATTACAGGAAAGTGTAATCTTACAGAATACTGTAATCTAACCACTATATTACGAAAATCAGTAATATAGTATATTATTGATTTATGTAATTTAAGATTCTGTATTACAGGAAACTGTAATATAAGTGTTTATTTGCACTAAAATACTATATAACTTAAGTTTATGATATCAAGTTGCAATGGATATAAATACTGGTGTGTCACTTCAATCATCACTTGCATCAGTGAACATGAATGGACATGGAAACATCTACAGGAATGGTAAAAATCAATTAAATCTGACCTCATGAAAAGGCTAGTCCATCTATTTTCTTAAAATTAACAGGTAAAGAAAATTTTTTGGTCTTTATACATAATTTTCTGTTGAAATTCAAAGTTTGCAATACATGGTCCCATATCCCTGTTATTGGTGAAATGTCTAGTTTTTGAGTGAAATGTGCTCTGAAAAAATGACCCCTGATTTCAAAAACATTTTGTCAAGGGAAACAACTCATGTGTGCCTCATGGTATCTTCTGAAATCAAAGTAAATCAGTGGTTTGTACTTTATATGGGTGTGTGTTTATTTTTCGTGATATCAGGGTTTATAAGTTTTTATCTATATTAGAGTATGGAATTCAACATTATCTATATAGACAAAGGTTTATAACAAAATTGAGTGGGTGATTTCTAATTTTGCAATAAATCAAGCTACCAATAGTCATGATGAATTGTGAAATTAATAAGAAATAAATTATTCCAATCTTAAGACCACACTTCATCATTTATCTGAAATACATGAAAGGATGAAGTTGATTAATTCTGAAAATCATGGTTTGACCATTGCATCTTTTTTCTTGTCTACATGCAAATTGATATAACTCTTGAATATTTGTTTTCATTTTGATTTATAATTTTTTTTTATTTAAAAAATAAATAATTCACATTTTCACTC
Organism: Anadara kagoshimensis; assembly: GCA_021292105.1. Taxonomy (NCBI): domain Eukaryota; kingdom Metazoa; phylum Mollusca; class Bivalvia; order Arcoida; family Arcidae; genus Anadara; species Anadara kagoshimensis. The sequence goes on from CM037872.1 coordinate 14,461,098, forward strand.
ATAAGGGAAAAATTGTCACCCTTCTGGCATTCTTTTAATTACTTTACAATTTCATAACAAAGAATACTATGTTATGAGAGGTAATAGACAGAGACATTGGATTGAATTTGAATTTATTGGGATGTGTAAGTGGTGACAGCTAAGGAATATTGATGTATCCTCATTTTAAAGTCAGTAGGACCAAACTAAGTAATCACTGATGCCTGAAAAAAGTCTTTTTGTTAATACAAAGTTAAATTAACAATACAGTGATTCTATTTAGAGGTCTGATGTTCTACAGATTCTATACTCTCTATGTACAAGATCCAAAGGATGGGAAATGACATTTCATGCTACATTAAATTAATAGCTTTCACCAACCATCAAGGCAATTTAAAAAAGGTCACCCCCTGTAGTGTAGGTAAACATTAAAACTGACCAGTTTAATATCAATGACAATTTCTACAAACTTGGACAAGTTTTGTCTTAAATAACTTTACACATGTATAGTCAACAATATAAAAACTGATCCCCACAGAAGAGACCTTAAAAACTGATGCCCACAGAAGAGACCTTAAAAACTGATGCCCACAGAAGAGACCTTAAAAACTGATCCCCACAGAAGAGACCTTAAAAACTGATGCCCACAGAAGAGACCTTAAAAACTGATCCCCACAGAAGAGACCTTAAAAATTGAAGCCCACAGAAGAGACCTTAAAAACTGATGCCCACAGAAGAGACCTTAAAAACTGATGCCGACAGAAGAGACCTTAAAAACTGATCCCTACAGAAGAGACCTTAAAAACTGATCCCCACAGAAGAGACCTTAAAAACTGATGCCCACAGAAGAGACCTTAAAAACTGATGCCCACAGAAGAGATCTTAAAAACTGATGCCCACAGAAGAGACCTTAAAAACTGATCCCCACAGAAGAGACCTTAAAAACTGATGCCCACAGAAGAGACCTTAAAAACTGATCCCCACAGAAGAGACCTTAAAAACTGATCCCCACAGAAGAGACCTTAAAAACTGATGCCCATTCAGGACAAGCATGGCACATTACAATATCCTCCCTGCACATTGATCTTATTGCACTGCAAAGGTAAAACTTTCAGCCACTTGTCCTATACCTGGTGATGTCTTGATATAAGTGAAATGTTCTTGACTAGGACATAAAACCCCACTCAATCAGTCAACCTGTAATATGCACATCACACAGCTTGTATGTGATATATGTAGTTCTCTCAGCAGTTGCCGTTTCCACTTGTATCCTGGCACGGATAAATTTATCAACAGAATGTGTGAATGGAGCGACTACCTAAGGTTACATCTTATGTACTTAACAAGAATCAAACCCCTCACTTTGTATTGCTGATTGGTTCTTAACTTGATCACCTATCTTAAGCTTATTCTGACACATTCCTCCCTATTTTTAGATGAGTTGAACAAAGTTAAACTTGACCATTAATTTGGTGATGTGGTTGGGCATGTGTGTTAGCAGGCTGGCAGGATACCACTGCGGTAGCTCATTGAGAGGTTGTGGGATCAAAGTCCAACAGGGTCTGATTAAAGACTTTAAAGTGGGTAGTGAATGTTCTTTTGCAAGGCACTGGGCACAAGGCACTGGGCATTACAAAACGAAAGTCACAGTTCTTTCGGATAGGAACTTAAAGTAAACAGGGCCCGTGTCATGGAAGGTGTGGCACAATAAAGAATCCTACTGTATATATTATGTCATCAGCCTAATGCAAAGGCAGAATTTCTGCACCATCACTTATAGCTGGTGATGTCTCGATATAATTAAAATATTTTTGACTAGGACATTTAACAACATTACTCAACTCAACTCTAAACACCTGCAGATATTAAACTAATATTTGGTATGTGAGTCTACCATAATGAATCACCATCAAATCATGATGCATGGTCCTCGGCATTACAAAATGAAAGTCAGTTTTTTCGGATAGGAACTTAAAGTAAACAGGGCCCGTGTCATGGAAGGTGTGGCACGATAAAGAATCCTAAAGTATTTATAATGTCATCAGCCTAATGCATAGGAAAAATTTCTGCACCATCACTGCAACCCCCCCCCCACCCCACCCCACCCCCCCGATACAACATATCATGTCCACCTAAGGCCAAGCAATACACGGTGAAATCAAGTAACAGTTTCATACAAGTATTTTATGTTTCATAATATTTTTATGTACATCTCATATAGACAGTATGTATTCGTCATATTTTACCCTTAACTTGTCAAAAGTTAGAAAATCAAATGTACAAAAAGCACCAATATGTATTCATTAAAATAAGCAAGTCAATAATTGGGGTGGGGTGGGGTGACGTTGTACATGGTACAGTTATTTTATAGTAAGCTTTGCAGTTTGATATTTTTTTCAAAATTCTCTAGTGGGCTGTACTCAATGTTTTAGACAGGTAGAGCTGCCTTCTAGTATAAGATGGTCCCACATTGGGGTCCTAGTTTGGCTTCTGCATTCTTATGCATATTCAACAAAAAGCGGTTTTGGTGGTAAATGTATTGATTTGGATGTGTCTGTCCATTCATCTGTCTGGGTTGAATTTCATGGCTTGCAAAGCTCTCTTCTACTTCAGTTTGAAAGCTACAGCATTTATATTTGATAGGATGTTTGAATACATGATAGGCTAAATACAATCAAACTTCAATATCTTGATTACCACAGATATCTTCAAGTCAATATTGTATCTGTTTTCTGTATAAACTAAAAAGAGAGTTATACCTGTGGTCAATGTTATTATTTACAGTCAAAAGACTGTTTTCACTACCATAATGTGCAATACATTGTAACTACTCACAATGTTAATGAAAACAATTGTGTCAATTGCATTAGTGCACAGAGTACTGGTTTATCATGCAAGATTAACTGTTAAGAATATAAAAGTCATTTCTTTCTGGCAAGGTGACTCTTCAACTACAAAACCTCAAACACCCGAATAATTCAAAAGTACCAACAAATCCCTATGCACTCCGAGTTATCAAAGTTCTACTTTATCCTAAAAATGTATATAAGAGCAGTGTTAGCTCTGATCATTTGTGAATTTAGCTAATTGCTTGTTTTCATAATTTCTGGCTCCAAAAATAGCCTTTGACATATTTTTGTTCCAAATTTTTATCAATTTCATAATGAGGCAGACAAAAATCACTGATTTTTTCTATTCTTTTATACAAAAGTATGAAAACCTAAAACATAAGTTACAAACTATCAACTGAAAACAATCTATACTGCAGAATAGAACTATATTTGATATATTTTTTGTTGCTCTTAGTTCCTCAGTATTTCTAACTCTTTAATGTATAAATTGGCTCCTACATTTTAAAATTGGCTCCTAATTTCTAAGATTGACTTATGTTTTGGCTCAAACGAGCTAACCCTGTTAGAGGCAGTTAGACATAGTCAGTGCATAAGCCAGATAGGGGTATATGGCTTCTATGACAAAAATATTTTTTTCAAAATTTCAAGCATTAAAATTGAAAATTTGATTGATAAGAACATGTAAAAGGTTGAGACTAAACAAACATTTGTGCATTTCTAACTGTATGAACATTATTGGACTGACTCGATTTTTAAATGTTAATTTTTACATTGTTTTTAAAGCATCAGCCATGCTGAATGCTTTATAGCGATCGTTGGAATTTTTCGTATTTAGCGCCGTTCTCATTTCACCTTGACAGCCAATCAAATCCTTCGTTTGACTGAAATTACGGGAATTTCCATGTACGGTATCCCAGGTATGTATAAAACTAATCTGAGTGATTGGGTCTCCCGGAAAGTTACGATCATGTGCCGATCTGAAATGTATTCATACGCGTATAGTCCGTAATTGTTTTTGCTGGATATATATTATAATTCTTCACTTTTGTATGATTATTTTAAGATAAAAACCATAAGAAGCCATTAAATATACGCCCCTCGGAAAACCCAACAAAAATGACGATCTTGTCAGTTCCCGCCGACGTTCTTCTTTTTGACCTACAGTGCTGTACATGTGGTTGTTTTACAGTTGCCACCATATTGGATTTTTTTAATTTTCGCTAAGTGACATAAAAAAAACCCACAAAATATGCTCATTAAACAGTGTTTAAGTTAAAAACGTTTATAATCAACACAAATATATTCACAGCCATCAGTGTTGAAACCAATTTTAATTTTCACAGACGATTTCGCTATGAAAATGAAAATTTTGAATATGGGGAAAATCCCGTTCTAAATAAAGAATCGACATAAATTGGATATATTTAAAAATAAATACAAAGTCGTTTTACGGAAGGAAAACTATAAACATCGATCACATTTGATGATAAATTATATATATTTTTTAAAAATTAATTGTCAATAATATTTCGTGTTTGGGATATCCCGACCTGGTTCATTAATATTCATCACATGATACGTCACGAGGATTTTCCCGCTTTCATTGGGTATTAAAATTCATTCCCGTCAGTTTGCCGGTAGCGAAATTATGCATAACAAAAGAGTAGAAATCAAAGATTATTCCCAAAAAAGTGATACGAAACTGAAAGAAGAAGTTTATTTACAAGTTCATTGGCTATATTGATAAATCGTTTGTGACTCGTGAAGTGGTGTAGGCTATTATCGATACCGTAGTTCGTATGCAAATTAGCCATGTGTTTGGGGGCATGCCTGCATTTGACACCCGATGCCCCTGCTCAAATGTATTCACATAGCGTAGTGACTGACCTTTTTAGTCCAGTACACCCTTGCCTCATGATCATGACACCCTGTCCTTTTCAGTTATCAGTTAAATATCAAAACGACATGCTTTATTCTCGAATCTCTGCTACATACTTCCGATCTTCCGCACACACTCCACTTCTCACCATATATGTCTCCAAAGACAGACAATTTCATCATCAATGTTCATTTAAATACTTTTCCAGTTGTTTATTTTGAATCAACAAAATAAATCGTCAAGAAAAAACAACTTGAAAACAAAATCTAAACAAAACTGAAAAAACGATGTTTTAAAATTTTCAGATAAAATTTATTTACCTTGTTACAAGTCTTTATTAGATCGTTTTTACAGTGGATATCCGATTAAAGTTGTTGTCAGTAGTTTAATCCATGGTTTTTACAACCTTTAATTTCTTTTCATGAAGCCATATTACTTTATTTCACATAAAATTTGGCCACTGGACATGCAGGAAAACTGAAACAAAACAGTTATTGTGCTTTCTTAAGTTCTTCCGATTTCTAGAGCACCGTTGGTGAAGTAGAACAGAAACAAAGGGCGGGGAAAATATGGTACCAATCTTGTGAACTCAACTCCTCTTACAGTTTTTAACCAAAAACCTTGAAACTTCACAGAATGTTTCTATATATATTGAGGATGTGCACCTGACTTTATGGAAATATTTCAAGATTTTTTCCCCATTTTTCAAGACTTTGAAACTTAGTCACTTTTTAGCAAGTATTTGAATGGGGGTACCTACTTTGTGAACTCAACTCCTCTTACAGATTTCAACCAAAAACCTTGAAACTTCACAGAATGTTAATATATATATTGAGGATGTGACCTGACTTTATGGAAATATTTCAAGATTTTTTCCCCATTTTTCCAGACTTTAAAACTTAGTCACTTTTAGCAAGTATTTGAATGGGGGTACCTACTTTGTGAACTCAACTCCTCTTACAGTTTTCAACCAAAAGCCTTGAAACTTCACAGAATGTTTATATATATATATTGAAGATGTGCACCTGACTTTATGGAAATATTTCAAGATTTTTTCTCCATTTTTCCAGACTTTAAAACTTAGTCACTTTTTAGCAAGTATTAGAATGGGGGTACCTACTTTGTGAACTCAACTCCTCTTACAGTTTCTCTTAAATTCAAAGTAATTTTATTGTAACATTTTAGTTGTCTAAATAATAATCAATTAATTTTCAATTAATCGTATTCAGAAATATTTCCCCCTTTTGTACACAATTCTTGTCAACAAACTTTTTTTGAAAGAGACAGTTGCCTGGACAACTTCTGTAATTGGGAGGTACAGATTATTAGCTTATTGTGTCAGGATGGTTTATACCAATTCAGGCTTTTGAAGCTCACTTGGACAATTTATATATATTCAACAATAATTTTAAATACATTTAAATATTTTCTAAAACAAAGGTTTAATTTTTATTTTTATTTTTTTTTTCAAATTAATTGTGAATTCAATGAATAAAATTAATGACTTCAACAATGGTTAATCTGTCAATTGCAAGTCAAGGGAAATAGCTGGTCATGGTGAAAGTTTTTTTTGTGATGATGACACTATGTCGATGATGACAATAATAATGATGATGACAATAATAATGATGATGATGACATTCAGTTCTGCTGTTGCCTATGATGATGATGATGATGTCACCATGATGATGATGATATGACATGAGAAGATATAATGATGATGATGATGATGTGACATGAGGAGATATGATGATGATGTCACCATGATGATGATGTGACACGAGGAGATATGATAATGATGTTGATGATGGTGATGACATGAGTTCTGTTGATGCCAATGATGATAATGATTATCGTGATGAAGAAGATGATAGTGATGGTGGTGATGAAAATAAACTCTGCTGCTATGAATGATGATGGTGATGATGACAATGTGACTTGACGAACTATGATGATGATTATGATGGTGACATGAGTTCTGTTGCTACCGATGATGATAATGGTGGCAATGATGACATTCAGTACTGCTGAGCACTGCCAATAGTATGATGATAATGATGATGATGATGATGATGATGGTGGTGATGACATTCAGTTCTGCTGCTGTCGATGATGATAATAATTCACGATGATGATGATGATGATGATGATAACAAAGCCAATGTCTTCATGCTGATGATGTGACATGATGATGATGATGATGACATTCAGTGCTGCTGCTGCTGATAATGATGATGATTATGTGACACGAAGAGCTATGATGATGATGTGACCATATTAATGATGTAACATGAGGATTTCTGAAAATGATTAATGTAATGGTGGTGGTGATTGTCATGGCATGGGTTCTACTGCTGCTGCTAATGACGACGATGATGATGATGATGATGATGATATTTTCATGTTGATGATCAAAATGTGATATGAGGAGTGATAATGATGACGATGGTGGTGATTACAGATCCAGTTTGGGTTTTCTTCCAGTCAACTGCGTTTTAGTAGAGTTATGCCCCTTTCACTTTGTGAATTTTATCAAAATGATGGTTTCTCTGGACTTTTTTCCGTTACACTTGAGATATTTCACTCAGATTTGGGGTCGGGTCTTTAGTAGCCTCTCTTGGTTTTTGAAAAATTGAAAATTTATATTTATGCGAATTACTTAGTTTACTCAATTGATAAACATTGCGTGTCATGTCCATTTTGACCATTGTAACATATTTATACGTTAGAACCTAACAACTTGCATAAAAAGTAGACTTGTTGTTAGAAGCTTCCCGATCACAGTATCTATTATTTGCATGATTTTCATTTGTTACTGATTCATTAGACAAATCTCAGTTTCAAGTGCACATTTTTTTTTGTCAAATTGCTCAGTTTAGCTGATGCTTCAGTACCTTCAGTACTTTGATTAAACATAATATATTTACTTAAATAATTTTCACAATTAGATTAAGACATCTAAACATCTTCACCTCCCAAAACGTTTTTATTGGTGTGAAAATGTGAGTTACGCTAGTAATAAATATGGTACATGTCAATTACCAGGTAGTTTTTACTTGTGGATAATATTTCGTGGTGGTCGTAAATTCGTGGTTCAGACTGTCCACGAAAACCACGAAAATTGAGCCCCAACGAAAATTAATGATTTCACAGTATTTTGATTGGATGAAGGACTAAGTGTTTTTAAAAAGTTGTTGGAAATAGGTTGTTGTGGAAAAGGACGCTAAAATGGCACAAATGGATTTCACCAAAAAAAACAAGGTCTTAAAAAATGGATGCAGTTTACCCTGGAAAGACAAATAATGATTTTTGTGTACTTATTTCAGACAACTGGTTGTTCGTCATTTCAAAGTGTACTATCCAGTCAGACACCATCTTATACCACACATGGTCAACTCATTACAGAGACTAGGATTTACATCCAGTGTAAGTTATATATCAATCAACTCTCTTAATTTAAAAGTAATGTAAATTCTGACTTGGATTTTAACTATTTTTTCCACCCTCTTTCTGAAGCCAATTGGAATTTTTTTTAGATATATGTATACTTATTGCAGTCTCTCTGAGAAGCTAATTGCATTCTTAATGAAGGTGTTTGGTGTAGTTATTAAGGATATTTTTTTATTGTTAAACAGTTAAAGAGTGTACATGTAAAATACACTTGTAATATAAAAAGTTCAGAAAAAATATCTGATGGCTAGAATCATAGCTAATAATGTAAACCATATAGCTTACCATGTCTTGTTTGATTGGAGGTATTTATCTAGTACATCACGGAGAAATCTTCATTGTAATATAATTTATAATGATTGTTGTTATTTATAGGCTACTATAGAACATAGAAAGTTAGCAGTGGACCTAGCGGAAGTGGTGATAAAATGGGAGGTACAGAGAATAAAAGAAGATCAGGAAGCTTCAGCTGCTGAGGTAAGTGTAGTCATGGTAACCAAGTTAAAACTAGTTGTGTCCCTTTATCAAAACAAACCAGTACTTGCAAATAAAGTTTGAAATAGCATTTAAAAAAATTATTAAACATTTACAAACTTACACACTTCCCTTTTCAATGTAATAATTTCAGATATTTTAATGAATAATTTTTCTATACAATGCAGGATACATAAACATATTCACATTTAAGCAGATGATGGAAGCTGATACAAACCTGATAATGTGGATTTTAATTATAACCCTAATACCCTATACCTGTTTATCTGTCTGTAAATGTATTGGTTTCCTAACAGTAGCCTAAATATATATAACCAATTTTATTTACCAGAGTTACTTTGGATTTATAAAATCTGGGAAAAACTTCTGAGAAAACAGACTTTTTTCTTTTAGGCTGCAGCTCAAGGACCAGATCTTGCTCAGGCATTGACACAAAACTTGCCAATGAAGCGTACAGCATCAGTTGATTCACCACAGGAAGCCAAACGTTCCCGTCACTCGTCAGGAGCAGTAAGTCCATCTGTATGTATCATCTTAACTCACTAATTTTGATGTAGTGTCAGTTTTTTTCAAGCAAGACATTCCTTTACCCTGCTTCTTTAGATTTTTCTTGAAAATGGTGTGTTTTTAAACATATTAAATGTCAGCCTACAATCTAATTTCTGAGATTTGTGTGTTCCAGGTAGGGAGGTTTAAAATCCAGGATGTACCTGAGAAATTGGGAACTAATTATGTGTACGACTGACTCTTAACTATCCTTTATTATTATAAAATTTTTATTTCATTTAATAGTTAAGCAATTTTGGTTTTAATTCCCAATTTTTGATCATCAAAAGTAGACTTAAATTGCTGTAAATGGGAAAAAGGAGAAAATTTTGCGATATCTGAAATCTGACATTTCGCGTGGGTGAAATTTTCACTTGACAACTGAAAGTAGAATTATATTTTCATGATTTGACTGCTGCACAATTTGTCTACTTTTCACACCACAAACATACAGTCAAATTTCGATCGCTTGAACCTCAATATCTTGAGTACCCTGGATAACTTGAAGTCATCTGCCTATCCTGATCAAATTTCTATTATATCCTATACATGTATAAATAAACCTCGATGGTTCGAACAATAATATTTTCTCAAAGGTGTATATTTAATGAAAATTTAACATCATTCTCTCAAGTTAAATTTTTGTCAGAGTGACATGTGACCACAGAGGCATTGTAGACAAAACAAGCCTGAGCCATGTTACAGATTGCGTCAAAAGATATGGAGCGAAACGAATCAATTAATCTGGACTAGTGAGTGTTACTCAGAATTAGTAACTAACTTTCTAAGACAGTGCACAGTTAATTAATCTCTTAATCCAATTATGACACAGGATCGGTAAAACATCCGAGTTGTTCACATTTGATAATTGACTTTTAACCTGAAAATGCCGCTCAGATTTTGAAACATTCTGTAATTAAATTTCATTGCAATAATTATTGCCTGTATTGTATTTCTGGTGATTATTAATGACCGGTTATCAATGTGATATGTATCAAAAAGTAAGTTGTATAAGTATCATGAGTATTGTAAAGGGTATTGATGTTCAATGCTGGATTACAGACTTTTTTGCTGGGGTTAAAGTTTCGCGGTTATTGGTCAGTACGAAATATGCCCTAATTTTACCCTTGTGAATATTTGTCCCTTTACAGTATGAAGTTTTATGTTGTTTGTTGATATAAACTTATTTATTCAAAGTTTTGTTTTACACATTTCTCAAATTAGGCCACTCATGTACTATAATGACTTTTTTGTAATTTTTTATAAATATTGAATTCAAGGCCAACCTCATTCAAGGCCCACATTAACTTTAGCATACTACAAATATGTATGCATGCCCTTTACACATTATTTACTTCTTCCCCAAATTATTTGACAAATTTCAATCAAATCTTAGCCAGACGTATATCTAGATTACCGGTAGTCCAATTCAAGTATGCTGTGCTTTATCTTTATGTTATTTACTATAACTTAATGTAACTTAATGTTTATTTACTATAACTTAAATGTATACTGGTCTTGCATATTTTGTTGTATATATTTATTTTTGTTGATACAGAGTACAAGAAGTCAGACAGATTCAACCAGTAAACCAATAGAAAAACATTATTGTGATGCTGTGGTTAACTTCTTGTTAAGAATAGCTTGTCAGGTGATTATACTCTCTCTCTCTCTCTCTCTCTCTCTCTCTCTCCTTCTCTCTCTCTCCTTCTCTCTCTCTCTCTCTCTCTCTCTCTCTCTCTCTCTCTCTCTCTCTCTCACACACACACACACACACACATACACACACATGAGGCCCCGGTGGCCTAATGGGATAAGACATCAGTCTACAAATCCATGCTCTTTCGCTGCTGTGAGTTTGAGTCCCGCTCAGACCACATGTGGGAAAGTGAATTTTCCTTGCTGTTGGCCTTTACTTGCTTACACTGTGTCAGTACAATGTGATTTGGGGAGTGGAATGCTTGTCTGCAATGTACTGACTTGGTAAGATAGTACCTTAAAGTAGCGCTGAGTGTCCTGGTACAAAGCAGATCATAAAACACACTTGCTCTTCACATGCATACATGAGTTAATCTGTAGAGATTAATAAAGTAGTTCTCGTCGCAAATAGCTGAAAAATTGCTGATGCTATGTTAAGCAACATTTAATAACAACAACACGCACACACACACACACACACACACACACACACACACACACACTTCATTGAACTTCAATGATCTACTATGCTCTCAAGTGTTTCATATTATTACATTTAGTTGTAATATTTGTTCATGTTTTCCCGATGATAATGCAATATTTACAATGCAATATTTACAGGTCAATGAGACCCCAGGATCACCAGGGGAACTGTTGTCAAGGCGATGTGTCACCTTACTGAAGACTGCGTTAAGACCAGATGTATGGCCCAGTACAGAGTTAAAGCTAGCATGGTTTGATAAACTGTTAAATACAGTAGAGAATCATCAGCCAAACTTTAACAATATTTGTACAGCCTTGGAATTGTTATGTTTCCTTCTAAATATCCTGGTAAGTTTGTGTGGCAGTGTTAGTTACTTGTATCAATATACATTTTTCATTTATCCTTGGTAAACCCTTTTAAACATTTTCTTTCCTTTGTGTTAAGTCCTTCATTTTTAGATACAATTTTCTTATGGCATGTTTCAGTTAACATCTTCCATTTAATTTAAATATTGATTTCCCTATGCATTCGATGCAACTGTTATAACTGTCATACAACAGCTCTTTCAACCAGTGTGAGTGTATTAGTTTGGTAGCTTGAAATAAATCTGTTAAATAAATTTATTAAATATTTCAGAAAAAAGAGACAATATTAGCCAGTTTCAAGCCCCTACAGCGAGGGATAGCTGCGTGTATGACATGTCCTAACAACAAGGTGATCAGGGGAGTTCATAGCTTGTTGTCACGTTTAATGAGCTTTTTCCCCACTGAGCCAGTAACATCAAATGTAGCATCAAAATACGAAGAGCTAGAATGTCTGTATGCCTGTGTCAGTAAAGTGGTGTATGAAGGACTGACAAATTATGAAAAGTAAGTTTGATAAAGTAGATCATTTTAAAAATAAAACTTTTATTTGGCATAAATATAGAGGCTTTTTTTCCACATTTTTTTATTTTGCAAAAGTAATTTGTGTAAATTAGGAAAACTTTCATGTAAATTGACAGTGTAACAAGACATAACAAATACTGACTCGCTAATTCTCAATATTTGTATGATCCACTTCCATTTGCACCAATATAATCCATCTGCGTAAAAAAAAAGATGAAAATATAACTTCAAGTGTAACTTCTGGAGAAAATTGCCCCTCATTAAGAAAATTAACTGACATAAATGATTTTTAAATGACTGTGTTTCATATTGCAATTTGTTCTTAATACAGAGTAGGTGTGAAAATGTATGAGTTACATTAATTGCTATTGTCTAATTTCTATTATTTAGAGCGACCACAGGGTCACCATCACACCTGTTCAGTACCTTGATGATTCTGAAGGCAGCATGTATGCATAATCAGTGTTATATAGACAGACTGATTACCACATTCATGAAGGTACTACATAAAATGGCAAGAGAGCACCTCACTCCCACCGCTCCTGAAGCTAGTCCTGGTAAGTTACATGTTTTTGTAATTTAGAATGTCTGATTTATTTGACTCATATTTAGCACTGCTTTGATATTGTGCCATTCTCATTCTCTTTCATAATCTGTTAAAAGAAATAAATACAATGACATTTCTTAATTATAAAATATACCAGATATGTCTTAGTTGTAGCAGGGTCTCAGAGGCAGAGTGCATGTTGTCTACTCACCGCCTTGGTAGCAGGGTCTCTGAGGCAGAGTGCATGTTGTCTACTCACCGCCTTGGTAGCAGGGTCTCAGAGGCAGAGTGCATGTTGTCTACTCACCGCCTTGGTTGTAGCAGGGTCTCAGAGGCAGAGTGCATGTTGTCTACTCACCGCCTTGGTAGCAGGGTCTCAGAGGCAGAGTGCATGTTGTCTACTCACCGCCTTGGTTGTAGCAGGGTCTCAGAGGCAGAGTGCATGTTGTCTACTCACCGCCTTGGTTGTAGCAGGGTCTCAGAGGCAGAGTGCATGTTGTCTACTCGCCGCCTTAGTTGTAGCAGGGTCTCAGAGGCAGAGTGCATGTTGTCTACTCACCGCCTTGGTTGAAATTCCACTTGGGACAGATCCTAGTGATAAAAAGTTTGTCAGTTTGCTTGCTAAAGGTCAGAGGTTTCTCTAATCACTCTGGTTTCCTCCGCCATCCTTGAAATGACCACCTTTATATTAGTGAAAAACACAGTTACCTTACTTCTAGTTGTAGCCTTATGTTTGAATGTTTTAATTTGCAGTGGCTAGTGAGCTGTTAATTTTAAGTTTGGATTTGGTGAAGAATAGAGTTGGTGTTATGAGTATAGAAATGAGGAAGAGTTTCATTGGACAGATTTTAGTGGGATTAATTGAGAAAACTACAGATCCTAAAGTGATGAAAGCTATCACTAAAATGGTAGAGGATTGGGTAAAAACCAAGGTTAATTACTTTACTATTTTACAGAACAACATGTCAGATAGCTCCAATATCTAGATAAGCATTAGCTTTTTTGTGAACTTGATTTACGATTAAAAAATAAGTACCGAATTGTGTTATGGAAAATTATGTTACAGTATATTGTCATGTGACTGTAAAATCAAATAACTAAATCATAAATAACATCTGGAAAACGCTGCATTATCATTGGTTAAAACATTGTTTGGTTACTCAAATAAATAACTAAATATTGCTTTATTGATACATTAAATTGACAGGTAACCTTCACAAAGTTTTAGATAATCTTGTATTTGTTTACAGACAGCCATCGCTATTAACCAATCACCAGTCATCAGAGAGAAAGCTATCTTATTGGTTAAGTTAATGCAGCATGTAGAGAAACGCTTCAGTGAAGAACAGGAACTTAATACTCAGTTCTTAGATCTGGTCAACTACATTTACAGGTAATACTCAGCTCTCAGATCTGGTCAACTACATTTACAGGTAATACTCAGCTCTCAGATCTGGTCAACTACATTTACAGGTAATACTCAGCTCTTAGATGTGGTCAACTACATTTACAGGTAATACTCAGCTCTTAGATCTGGTCAACTACATTTACAGGTAATACTCAGTTCTTAGATCTGGTCAACTACATTTACAGGTAATACTCAGCTCTCAGATCTGGTCAACTACATTTACAGGTAATACTCAGTTCTTAGATCTGGTCAACTACATTTACAGGTAATACTCAGCTCTTAGATCTGGTCAACTACATTTACAGGTAATACTCAGTTCTTAGATCTGGTCAACTACATTTACAGGTAATACTCAGTTCTTAGATCTGGTCAACTACATTAAATTGACACAACAGTAGGTTGATTAAGCAGTATCAGTGATTAAGCTTTTATATTATGAGTTGGGACTTAATCAGATTAAAACATACATGCATGTACTTCGTTGTTTTATTGTTTCAGAGATGAGAGCCTCTGTGGGACTGAATTAACATCTAAGTTAGAACCAGCATTCTTGGCCGGTCTTAGATACTCACAACCAAATATCAGGCAGAAATTTGTGGAGGTAAGATTTTGAATCCTGTAAAGAGGATTATTTTCCCTGGGTGAAAATTTCACTATTTCTGAAATTTGGCATTTCATGTGTGTGTAATTTTTGTGTAACTGATAAAAGTGGATCTATATTCTATATATTATGATATATTAACCAGTAGACATTTTTGCAGTAATTTCTTTTGTGTAAAATAAGTGAAAATTTTACCCATGCAAAAAATTCCCCCATTACCAGTACATTGTATCCTTTTTGATAGTCTTAAGAACTTAACTTTGATTTCGAATTTTCAGCATTCTGATGTAATGAAAGATTAAAATGTTAGGACCAAATATCAAGTTAGGTTAGTCATCCTTAGTATTTGAGGATCTCTGGTTTTGAATGTTTTAGTGGACAACTCAAATAGTATTTTATAAATAAGAAAATTATGTTAATAACGATGTCAAGAGATGTTTCTTTGATTAAAGTTTAACTGTATGTTAATTCTTAAGTCAAATGTTTCAAGGGAAATAGATTTATACAGTTAAACCTCATTTCATAACCATCATTTGCTCAGTCAAATTTTGGCTTCATAAAGAGTTTAGTGATAAATAGAGAAAGGCTTATAAAGAAAAACATGGGAGAATTGAATTTTAGGACTTAAAAATACTGTGGTGATAAGCAAGGTAGCATTATAATTATATTATTTATTTTACAGGTATTTGAGAATAGTATACCCCGGCGGATATTTGAACGTCTGCTGTACATTACATGTTCACAGAATTGGGAAGCTATGGGAAGTCATTTCTGGATTAAACAATGTGTGGAGGTATATTAAGATTAGAAATTTCAAAACAAGTTATAAGAAATAAATCATGGAGATGGATGGATTTCTCGCACATTTCTTTGGTTGACCTTATGTTTTCATAGAATTCATTAAATGTTAGCATTGAGAATAGTGTAATCTATCTATATAGGCTATCCTTTATGAGCTGTTTAATTAAAAATGACATAATTGAAAAAGTAACAAATCAAGACTATTCAAATTATTCAATTTGGTAATTGTTAGCAGGTTGACTTCAATATCACTTTAAAGTGTGTAAACTCTTCAAATTTTAATCAACTCTTCACATTTTAATCGACTCCAAAACTACTAAGCCAAAATTGGATGTGATTTGGCAGTAATGATGTCTAGGTGAAGGGCTTTCAGATTTGCACAAATGAAGGGGTTACATGTATGTCCCCTTGGGGCCCCATAAAGGGGGAATTTGTGAAAAATCTTTAAAAATCAACTCCTCTAACATACAAAAGCAATAGCTTAGATATTTCATGTAAAACATACTTAGGGGACCTAGTTTTATACATTGTATTTGCACAAATCCAAGCTGTAGGGTTGTTAAAATTAGTGTATTTGTCAATATATCTTGAAAACTATTAACTTTTTGTATAGGTATGTATATTAGAATATTGTAGGTAATGGCACAACAATTATTGTGATATATGAATAAAGGTCATAGCGCATTATGATTGGTTTGTCATGCAAAGGTTTGGCATTGATATTGACAATGAACACATTTCAAAACAGTTTGTTATATTTTCATTAAAAATTTTTTTTTACTGGAATTCAATTTTGAGGGTTAATTTGTGTTCAATTTTAGGATTATATTTTTGAGCGTTTCGACTACGAAATTGAACATGCAAAACTGTAGTCACAGTCTGTTAACTGTTATACTATATGAGATAGTTGTGTGTTACCTCACTAAACAAGTATGTCTCAAATATCGTCTTTGATTCAGTGCACATCCAATTGTCAGACACAAAGACATGTTTGATGATCTTGAAAAAAATGCAACATGCATTGGAGGAACTATTTTATTAGGTGAGAAAAGTTTTCGATTTACACACGGAAACTTCCGATAGGCTTTGTGAAGTTGAAAAACAACTTGGTTATCAAACACAAAGGCATTCAATACCTGAAGAAATAAACAATCTGGGAACATGAAAGCAGTCATGTTGTTTACCAGGTTATAGTTATGGGATGTGTATTGCCATCATGTATTCATACATGGAGTGATGTGACCAATGGCATTTTTAGCCAATATGAATGCCACTGCTCTCAAACTGAGGATAATAGGGGATTAACAGTGCAAATGAAAAAACCTTAGTTTGGAGAATAAAAAATTGTTACAGGTACTCTTTAACATATGTAGATATTAAATCAATACTTGGTTTATAAGTCTAGCATCATGAGCTACATATCAAGTTTGAGTTTCATTCTGGTTCAGTGGCTTTTGATGAAACTATTGGTGTTGACTTAGAAAATTCATTTTGTATGTGAATCTTGCATTATATAGAATATGGAATTACAACTCGACTTGTGCATCCTGGTGCCTATTGATTTTTAACAATATTTCTGATGGTTTGCAACTTTATGGATATAAACTTTATTTCCAATTATTGCTATTGTCATAATCATTCCAGCTCTTGATGTCAGTAGCAGTAAACGGTCACTCCATACAGAGTACATCGTCCATGAATTTGTTACCGTCTGCCAGTGGTATTGTGAATTTAGCTGATAGTCAAGATCGTGTTGCTTTTGCAACTGTGATGAAAATGAAAGAAGAACCGATGGATGTAGAATCTCTAGACTCTAACAAGGAAGAGGTTAGTAAACATTAATTAAGGATTGACATTTGTTTGTTTTTATTGTTGATCAACATATGAATTGTTCAGGGAGGCTGAGACAAATCAATCATTAACTACTTCATACGTAATCAATAACTAATTTATATCTTATATTTACAAGCATGCAAGTTTTTGTAAGAATTCCAGATTGAACAGAAGCCATCAAATTAGTACATTATATCAGTTGACATTAGTTTCAGGAGTTTGCACATTATTACTTAATTGTCACATGTCCTTGTATAACTATTTACACTTCAACAGTTAATAACAAAATAATGCCAGATGTAGAAAAGAGGTTTATATAGAGAGTGATACTTTACTTAGTCAGCATAATAATAGAGTCAGCATACAAGGAAATCATACTTGCCTCTTATTCTTACACCTTCTGTAATTCAAAGTGTTTAAAATAATTGATCTACAAATTACTTGAACTTGCAATTCATGTAGGGCAGTAAGGCAGATCGTTAGTTGTAAGTGATTTGTTTTTCAATTTTAGGAAGAAATAGATATGGAACTTAGCGGTGTGTCCTCTGATGAGAATATTCCTAAAGAACCACCCAAAAAAGACAGTCAGGAACCTAAACAAAACTTGAGTACATTATTACAGAGGCAGGCAAAGTTCTTAGATGGTTGTCGGGAAGTCAGGGTAAGACAGGCAAAGTTCTTAGATTGTTGTAGGGAAGTTAGGGTAAGACAGGCAAAGTTCTTAGATGGTTGTTGGGAAGTCAGGGTAAGGCAGGCAAAGTTCTTAGATGGTTGTTGGGAAGTCATGGTAAGGCAGGCAAAGTTCTTAGATGGTTGTCGGGAAGTCAGGGTAGGGCAGGCAAAGTTCTTATATGGTTGTCTGGATGTCAGGGTAGGGCAGGCAAAGTTCTTAGATGGTTGTCTGGAAGTCAGGGTAAGACAGGCAAAGTTCTTAGATGGTTGTCTGGAAGTCTGGGTAAAGCAGGCAAAGTTCTTAGATGGTTGTCGGGAATTCAGGGTAAGGCAGGCAAAGTTCTTAGATGGTTGTCGGGATGTCAGGGTAAGACAGACAAAGTTCTTAGATGGTTGTCGGGAAGTCAGGGTAAGACAGACAAAGTTCTTAGATGGTTGTCGGGATGTCAGGGTAAGACAGACAAAGTTCTTAGATGGTTGTCGGGAAGTCAGGGTAAGACAGACAAAGTTCTTAGATGGTTGTTGGGAAGTTAGGGTAATAAAACTGTCTTGTTTGTTAGGAACATAGGAAATAAAAATTCCAATTCTGATATGTTATGATTATGTATATTACATTAAGTCAATTAACAAGAAGTCAATGGATCATGGATATCACATGGAAATACATATTGACCTCTAGTCTAAATTAAACTTCAATCAAACTTTAACATAATGTTTAACAACCTGTGGTAGGATGTCATTTATCAATTATTTCACTGACTATCTGTTAAGATAAGTCTTGTGACAACAATTTATAAAAAATTGACACTCAATATCAGTGAGCTTTGTAAACTCAATTATTTAAATCCTTTTTAACATTTTAAAGAACTATGCTAAAATTGCTTTATTGAATATCTCAAAAAATACATCTGAATTAGCATTTTCTCAAAATCTGGACTTTTTCGAAACAAAATTTTGCCAAAAGCTGACAGTGTCCATAAGAATTTATCACCATACCTTTAGATTAAAATGATAATGTTTACGTGTTATCTAGTTATTACCTACAACATAATGTCTTAAATTGTCCTATATGTGTCATTAAAACAAAACAATTTATTGAAATATTCAAACTTTCATATGGATACACAATATATTGGGTTTTTTTTCAGACTGTATCGTATCTGAGCTCCTTGTCACAGTTATGTCACAGTAACACAGATCTAACACATATTGTATGGGTAGACTTATATCCTCGTATCTGGAAGGTACTCTCAGAAAAACAGCAACAGGTATGAATAATAACACATGCACGCATGTACACAAATGCACACACACACATTTGGCCACCAATACCCCACCTACATGCATATATAAAGACCACCTTTCATTAAAGCCTGTGTTTTCTGCCAAATTAATTTTCAGCACAATGTTGGCAGTGCCAAATTGAAGTTAACAATGCGAAATGATATGACGTCAAACGCGTTTGTAGTCATATGACGTCATTAGTTAATTGTAGATTATAATCTCAATAGTCAACCTTTTGCATTTTTATAATTTTACAAAAAGATTATAAGTATATCTTCGTCTTTTATCTAAGAGTTGTCAATTTCATTAAAAAGGCAATATGTGTCCGTATGGCAGGCTGACCGTAGAGGACACATATGTCCGTGTGGCAGCAAGAGGGTTAAGGTCCATTTGGTTCAAATTTTAACTTAAAAGAATGTGTATATAAAAACTACCTGTCTATAAATCCTATGTATCTTTGGTCCCATGGATGATGTATATATATGTACAGGTTTTACTGTATTTGGGTATTATAATGTCAATGATCAATTTCTGACAATATGATAAAAAGCAATGGATGTCAATGAACATTAACTTTTCAGACAAAATTTAAAAGCACTATTCAATTTTACATATTTTTATATGGTTTTGTATATTTAGATGCTCGGTGGAGAGTTGATACCATTCATGTGTAGTGGTAGTCATGTCATACAGAAGGATTGTCATCCCAGCTCTATACACACTTTTCTAGAAGGTTTATCACATTGTTTTGTATATTTAGATGCTCGGTGGAGAGTTGATACCATTCATGTGTAGTGGTAGTCATGTCATACAGAAGGATTGTCATCCCAGTTCTATACACACTTTTCTAGAAGGTTTATCACATTGTTTTGTATATTTAGATGCTCGGTGGAGAGTTGATACCATTCATGTGTAGTGGTAGTCATGTCATACAGAAGGATTGTCATCCCAGTTCTATACACACTTTTCTAGAAGGTTTATCACATTGTTTTGTATATTTAGATGCTCGGTGGAGAGTTGATACCATTCATGTGTAGTGGTAGTCATGTCATACAGAAGGATTGTCATCCCAGTTCTATACACACTTTTCTAGAAGGTTTATCACATTGTTTTGTATATTTAGATGCTCGGTGGAGAGTGGATACCATTCATGTGTAGTGGTAGTCATGTCATACAGAAGGATTGTCATCCCAGTTCTATACACACTTTTCTAGAAGGTTTATCACATTGTTTTGTATATTTAGATGCTCGGTGGAGAGTTGATACCATTCATGTGTAGTGGTAGTCATGTCATACAGAAGGATTGTCATCCCAGTTCTATACACACTTTTCTAGAAGGTTTATCACATTGTTTTGTATATTTAGATGCTCGGTGGAGAGTGGATACCATTCATGTGTAGTGGTAGTCATGTCATACAGAAGGATTGTCATCCCAGTTCTATACACACTTTTCTAGAAGGTTTATCACATTGTTTTGTATATTTAGATGCTCGGTGGAGAGTGGATACCATTCATGTGTAGTGGTAGTCATGTCATACAGAAGGATTGTCATCCCAGTTCTATACACACTTTTCTAGAAGGTTTATCACATTGTTTTGTATATTTAGATGCTCGGTGGAGAGTTGATACCATTCATGTGTAGTGGTAGTCATGTCATACAGAAGGATTGTCATCCCAGCTCTATACACACTTTTCTAGAAGGTTTATCACATTGTTTTGTATATTTAGATGCTCGGTGGAGAGTTGATACCATTCATGTGTAGTGGTAGTCATGTCATACAGAAGGATTGTCATCCCAGTTCTATACACACTTTTCTAGAAGGTTTATCACATTGTTTTGTATATTTAGATGCTCGGTGGAGAGTGGATACCATTCATGTGTAGTGGTAGTCATGTCATACAGAAGGATTGTCATCCCAGTTCTATACACACTTTTCTAGAAGGTTTATCACATTGTTTTGTATATTTAGATGCTCGGTGGAGAGTGGATACCATTCATGTGTAGTGGTAGTCATGTCATACAGAAGGATTGTCATCCCAGTTCTATACACACTTTTCTAGAAGGTTTATCACATTGTTTTGTATATTTAGATGCTCGGTGGAGAGTTGATACCATTCATGTGTAGTGGTAGTCATGTCATACAGAAGGATTGTCATCCCAGCTCTATACACACTTTTCTAGAAGGTTTATCACATTGTTTTGTATATTTAGATGCTCGGTGGAGAGTTGATACCATTCATGTGTAGTGGTAGTCATGTCATACAGAAGGATTGTCATCCCAGTTCTATACACACTTTTCTAGAAGGTTTATCACACTGTGTTCCTTCCGTACAGATCCGTCCTATTGTATTAAAGGTAAGTAGTTTGATACTTGTACAGTACAGACTTGTCTAAAGTTTAACTAAGCTAACTATTAATGCTGTATCGGCAGCTCATCTCACCATCTTGTTACCTATATCTCCACAAATTTTCAGCAGCTTCTATGTGATTTTCTCTAGCTATTCGGCCACTAACTATCCATCGTTAGACTTTAGACAAGTCTGTACTGTATACCTATAACAGTCCAGTCTTTAATTCTCTGTCCTTTGACAAAGTTTATCATGTTTGCTTTTAATGTCAAATTTAGAGCCGAAATTATTGATGAAGAATAAAAATTGTACCTCTTATTTAACCCTTTTAATGCAATGGTATTTTTTCAACAGACCACAATCTGACTGCCATAGCAATTTGAAAGAAATGTCATGACGTGAGACATTGGCTTTTGTGATGTTATAACCTTTATGTTCTAATTAGAATTTAGGTGTGCTCTCTATATGAAAACTGTCATCAATATTTTATGTTCTAATTAGAATTTAAGTGTGCTCTCTATATGAAAACTGTCATCAATATTTTATGTTCTAATTAGAATTTAGGTGTGCTCTCTATATGAAAACTGTCATCAATATTTTATGTTCTAATTAGAATTTAGGTGTGCCCTCTATATGAAAACTGTCATCAATATTTTATGTTTTAATTAGAATTTAGGTGTGCCCTCTATATGAAAACTGTCATCAATATTTTACGTTTATGTATTGGATCTTTTTGTCTTTTTTCAGTTTTTATATAGACATGTATATATTAGAATATTGAAGGTACATGTATTGGCCTAAAAATCATTTAGATATAGAGATGAAGGTCATTGATTCAAAGGTCAAGGTCACAGGTTCAAAAAAATACTGAAATGGTTAATTATACCCCCACTTCAAGGAAGAAGGGTAATACTGGTTTATCTTCGTCCTTTCATCTGTCCAAACATAACAGTTTTCTCAGAAACTACTAAACACAGCCGCTTGAAATTCTGAAGGCAACTTCAGTATGAGGTCCCATACCGCAAGGACCTATTTCAAAAGCAGCTCCATATTGCGCCATCGAAAAGGGTCTATTACTACCACTTCCACCACCAGGAACCTTAGTGTATGCAGTGAGCTATTTACAGCACATGACTAAATGACCTGCATAGACTAGTTCACCACTTGACCTTCATTGATGGTCATCAAAATGACTTAAAATAACTTCATATATATAATCAGCATGATTACTTCTACAAAGTTTGCAAATAGATTTGAACTTGAACTGCATTCAAGGTCATAGTGACTTTATATTAAAAATGCTATAAATGACTTCTCATTAGCCAAAAGGCTTGTCATCATCAAATTCCAAATCAGAAGACATCCACCACAAAAAAGGCCTTGATTTTGGCTAATGCGCACCAGATGAGCAATGCAGGCCCTTTTTAGTCTTTTGTTCAGTTGAATATTTCTGTTATAGACAATATTTGATTGGACATCTAGTATATAAGTTTATGTGATATTTTGTATTGTAGTATCTAGGTAAAACACACAACTTATGGCACAGAGCATGTCTACAGTTAGAACAAATGGCGTTTGAAAATAGTCCATCTGCACCTCTGAAGAATCGACCAGGAAGTGAATACGAGTTTGAACCTGTAACCTCTCCTCAACAGGTTTGTTTATGTCATTAATTAGTATATATAAGTTATGAAAGCTCTTGATATTTTAATCAGAAACAAGACACTTTTGTCAGTCTTGTACGGTTATTGTTTGGTTGAGATAGATTTGGTTTTCCATGCTAAGGGACTTTTTTGATTGACTTGCTAAGGGATATTTTTATTGTTATTTTACAGGAGACATTAGATTCTCTGTGTGAATTATACTCCCTACTTAAAGAGGAAGATATGTGGGCAGGACTGTGGCAGAAAAGATCTAAATACCCAGAAACAAATACAGCTATTGCTTATGAACAGCATGGATTTTTTGAACAGGCACAGACAGCATATGAACAGGTAATGTTTTCTTCTTAAATGATAAATTGTAAGAACTTCATTATAATATAAAACTATCTGTGGCACAAATTGTATATACTGTCTAAATCTTACAATTGCTTTATCATTTTAATCAGAATTTAATATACAAAACAAAAATCTATAAATGATAGAATGGTCCATGAATATGTTTTTTTGCTGAAACCTCACATTGAGATCATATTCTTGAATGAATTAATATTGATATGTTTTTGTATCAAAATACATGTAGTTTGTTTTGTTTGTTGTAGTGTCTTTTATTTAAAAAATCTTTCTGTTTGATTATTGTCACCCTCTTACAAGGAAATCATACTTTCATTATTTTATATTGAGGACTTGAATTCAAGGTACTAAATGGAAACTGGAGTGCCCTGGGAAAAAACACTGACCTTTAGCACGCAAACTTTCTCACATTAGAATCTGCCAAAATGGAATACGAACCTAGACCTTGAGAGGCACTGTGGTCTGTCAGGGTGCACTAGACCTTGAGAGGCACTGTGGTTTGTCAGGGTGCACTAGACGTTGAGAGGCACTGTGGTCTGTCAGGGTGCACTAGACCTTGAGAGGCACTGTGGTTTGTCAGGGTGCACTAGACGTTGAGAGGCACTGTGGTCTGTCAGGGTGCACTAGACGTTGAGAGGCACTGTGGTCTGTCAGGGTGCACTTTACACAACTTGGCCATTGAGACTTCTCATTTATGAAGGAAATAAATGTACCAATGTTCTAATTTATTTATTTTAGGCAATGACAAAAGCCAGACAGGATCATAATTCAGGACCAGCATCGCCATCAGTTTTACCAGAGTATAGATCATGGGAAGAACATTGGATTAGGTATGTAAATCATGTATCTCCCAAGCAGAATGAATTAACAAATATGGTGAATGTTAGAATTCCCAGATCGCTTTAACAAATATGGTGAATGTTAGAATTCCCAGATTGCTTTAATAAATATGGTGAATGTTAGATTTTCCAGAATGCATTAACAATACATTTAAAGTGAATGTTAAATTTCATAGAATGCATTATCAAATATGGTAAATGTTACTGTAGGAACCACTGTGAGTGTGACATTGAAATACTCTTTATATCCATAGAAAATCAAATAAATTTGAATAAATTTGATATTTTTCACTTACTTGTACCTAGTCATAACAGGAAATATGTATGCGCATCCGCGATTGTCATAAAGTATGTCTGTAGAAAGGAAAATGTTGGCGGTATGGGGATTTTACACATGCGAAAATGACGATGTTTACACCGGAAGTGATGTCCTTGGTGACGTTATACGTCATATGTGCAATGGAATCCGCCATTTGCCTGGTTTTTCAACATGTTAAACCCCCATAGCACCAACGTTTTACCCTATGCAGATATATTTTGGGCTTCATGTCCATAGAAAATCAAATAAATTTGAATAAATATCAGTATTTTTCACTTACTTGTACCTAGTCGTAACAGGAAATCTGTATACCCATCCGCGATAAGCCCAAAATATATCTGCATAGGGTAAAACGTTGGTGCTATGGGGGTTTAACATGTTGAAAAACCAGGCAAATGGCGGATTCCATTGCTCATATGACGTATAACGTCACCAAGGACATCACTTCTGGTGTAAACATCGTCATTTTCGCATGTGTAAAATCCCCATACCGCCAACATTTTCCTTTCTACAGACATACTTTATGACAATCACGGATGCCCATACAGATTTCCTGTTATGACTAGGTACAAGTAAGTGAAAAATACTGATATTTATTCAAATTTATTTGATTTTCTATGGATATGAAGGGTATTTCACTGTCACAGAGTGGTTCCTACAGTAGATTTCCCAGAATACAGTAACAAATATGGTGAATGTTAGATTTCCCAGAATGTATTTACAAATATGGTGAATGTAAGGGTTCTGAAACAGACAAACTATCATTATGAATTAATTTTGACCATTACCGTATTAGATTTGTGTTATAACTTTGACAGATATTAAATATTTGTCTTGCCACAAAGGCTGCTAACAGTGGATGAAGAAAATTTTAATGACGGTGTTCACACAAGAAATTGCACATGAAACTGACAGATAGTCATATATGTAGTGATAGAAGTATCCTGTTTTTATTGATTTTAAATATATGTACAACATTTATTATAAAGAAAGGTCTTTTGTAATTTGTGGAAGAAAACAAGGCTGCATATTCAAATACATTTACTCATCATTTTTTGTGTTTTTATAGATGTTCTAAAGAGCTGAATCAGTGGGATTTACTACTGGAATATGCAAACTCAAAAGGTAACACCAATCCCCACCTGGTGTTAGAGAGTGCATGGAGAGTTCCTAACTGGGCACTAATGAAGGACGCTTTGTCTCAGGTAAATATACATTATAACACCAATCCACACCTGGTGTTAGAGAGTGTGTGGAGAGTTTTTAACAAGAAGAAGAAACACTATTGTATAAGGATATCACTCAGAACAAGCTTAATTACTTAAATGGTCCTATTATTGTTTGTCCAATTATAATCTGTATACAGGTATCTTAACATAAAATTGAATTCAAAAGTATTTTCAAACAGCAACTTGAGTTTTATGTTAATGTTTAGTATAAACACACTATAAGGTTGGTAATTCTAAGACGTGTGGTTACATGTGATTAGTAGTAATACTTGTCTGTTTTGTTTATTTTAGGTGGAGTTAAGTTGTCCAAAAGAAATGGCTTGGAAGGTCAACTTATACAGGGGTTACATTGCCATCTGTCACCCAGAAGACCACCATCTTAATATGGTTACCATGGTAAAATTCTATTTTCTATCAAAATGTGTTAGATAGTCTTTCGTTTTGCATATAGACTAATTTGATGTCAGTTTCTGTGACCATCCTGTGAAAATTAATTAAATTTAGGACATATAATTATCTCATACAGGAACCTTAGCCTCCTGTTTTGTGTTGCTGTATACGGTGATGGATTATCTGCCCCTATCATTATCAACTACACCTTTACATGTATCTCTCATCTGCTGTAGAAGGTATGAAGGTTCTAGTGTAAGTTCCATATAGCTGGTTGATATAGCAAACCAGCTGACATATGGTCAGTTACACACTAGTTACAGTATTAAGTAACCATGGTTTCATATCTGGGTACAAAACAAACTATTTCAGACTAAACTTGCTAACTTTTTTCTGTGGGCATATGTATAATTGTGACATTGCCAAATTGGACTCGGTTGATCTAGCTTTTCAAACCTTTTCAATAACTAATGAAGAGGCCATGGTGGCCTAATGGATAAGACATCAGTCTACAAATTCAGGGTCTTTCTCCGCTGTGAGTTTGAGTCCCGTGTGGGAAAGTGAATTTTCCTTGCCGTTGGCCTTTACATGTTCATTCACCTGGTGTCAGTATAATGTGACTGGGGAGTGGTATGCTTGTCTGTGGTGTACTTACACAGTGAACTGGCACCTTAAAGTTGCCCTGAGTGCGCACTGGTACAAGGCAGATCATACAACACACTCTCACTTCACATGCTTACATGAAATTGTTCATAGATTAATCCATAGAGATTAATAAAATAGTTCTCATGGCAAATAGCTGAAAAATTGCTGATTGGACATTAAGCAACATTCAATAGCAACAATTATATCTAATGAATTAGTTTAAAACTGGTATAATATGTAATTTATATACTTAAGTTTTTATATTTCATGTCATACATATTTGTGTGTATGTAGATAGAGAGAATGGTAGAAGTATCCAGTAACTTAGCTATCAAAGAATGGCGTAGACTACCTAGTATTGTATCCCATATACATGTACCATTACTTCAGGTATACATTATTTAATTCTCCTTTGTTTCACGTTTTTTGATTGATCAAATCATTTTTGTTAATTTTGCATTAAAGGATTGGCTCTCATTCACACGATTTTATTATGAAGGATTCACAGAAACATTTGAATTCCTATACAAAAGCAATAATGATTAATTTTACTTGCTTCAGCAGTGTTAATTCTAATAATTGAATTACAAGAAAGGAAAAAAAATTGTTATGGAAATATGAAAAAAATTAGACATTTTGCACATGTAACATAATTGGTCTTTATCATAGGCTGCTCAGCAGATAATGGAGTTACAGGAAGCTGCTCAGATTAACCAGGGGCTACAACCAGCTAACATAACACGTAGTACCAGTCTACATGACATGAAGGCCATAGTTAAAACATGGAGGTATGAACTAGAGATTTTTTTCTCTGTATTAAACACATCTGTAATGTCGTAAATATCATATTATGCTTCAAACAGTAAAAGAGATAGAGAGAGAGAGAGAGAGGGGGGGGAATGGAAAAATTAGAGATGCCCGAGTTATTTTTTTTAAATAAAGAGCAGCAAATTCTGCACTTTATAATAAAGTTCAACTTTACAGAAAATTTTGATATCCATGGTCAGAATGACAAGAATCAACTGTATTTTGTTTTTCAGAAATCGTCTGCCTATGATATCAGATGATTTATCACACTGGAGTGACATATTTACATGGAGACAGCACCATTATCAGTTTATTGTCAACCATTATGATTCTCACGCACAACAAGATCCAGTAAGTGTTTGTTCCCTATCTTCTTTATTTCATTACTATTCAGTACATATTTTGTATCACCTCAACTAGTTGGTAGTTTGGGTTGAGGTTACGTTTTTGACCCTTTCTGAACCCCCATTGAAATTGGACAATCACTACTTTTGCCAACCTCTAAGCTATAAACATTTAGGATTTAATTCATATGATTTTTAGCTCACCTGACCGAAGGTCATGTAAGCTTATGGCATAGCGCAGCGTGTGTATGTGCGTGCGTGCGTGTGTGCGTGTGTGCGTGCGTCGTTAACACCTATTTTCGACTTCTCCTCTGAAACTACTGGACAGTTTTTAATGAAACTTTGTCAGAAGTATATATGGGCCGGTGCAATTCTGATTTGTTCGTGGCGTTGCTATGGCTACCATAACTAGGTCAAGGTGACCTAGGGGTGCAAAAATCTTAAAAAATCTTCTTCTCCGAAAGTACTGTTTGGAGAAAAAATCTGATGTGATATTTGGCTTCTCTAGGGTCTTAAGCCTATAGTTTGTTCATTTTGTGAAATTCAGATAAAAAATAGGTTACGCGTTTTTGCGTTTAATTTTGGAAAAAATCGTAAAATAGCTTCAAATTGTTATAACTTGACTATTTGATCAGATAATGACATGGGGTTTTCAGTTTTGACATCTTCTTGTTAGTATCTTCAAAATGAGGTCAAGGTCAATTGTGAAGGTCGTGACCTATTTTTATTTACCTCTGATTATAATTATTATCTCGAAAACTATAAACTTTTTGTATAGGCATGTATATTAGAATGTTGAAGGTATCGATACAACGATCATTTTGATGTATAGAAAAAGGTCATGGGTTCAAAGGTCAAGGTCACAGATGCAAAACAATACTGAAATGGTTAATTATCTTGAAAACTATAAACTTTTTGTATAGGCATGTATATTAGAATGTTGTAGGTATTGATACAACAATTATTTTGATATATAGAAAAAGGCCATGGGTCCAAAGGTCAAGGTCACAGATGTGAAACAATACCGAAACGGTTAATTATCTTGAAAACTATAAACTTTTTGTATAAGCTTTTATATTAGAATGTTGTAGGTATTGACACAACAATCATTTTGATGTATCGAAAAAGGTCATGGGTTCAAAGGTCAAGGTCACAGATGCAAAACAATACCGAAATGGTTAATTATCTCGAAAACTATAAACTTTTTGTATAAGCATGTATATTAGAATGTTGTAGGTATCGATACAACGATCATTTTGATGTATAGAAAAGGTCATGGGTTCAAAGGTCAAGGTCACAGATGCGAAACAATACCGAAATGGTTAATTATCTCGAAAACTATAAACTTTTTGTATAGGCATGTATATTAGAATGTTGTAGGTATCGATACAACGATCATTTTGATGTATAGAAAAAGGTCATGGGTTCAAAGGTCACGGTCACAGATGTGAAACAATACTGAAATGGTTAATTATCTTGAAAACTATTAACTTTTTGTATAGGCATGTATATTAGAATGTTGTAGGTATTGATACAATGGTTATCATGATGTAAAGAAAAAAGTCATTGGGGTTTAGTATTTATGTTTTCTTTAAATCTATCAGCTAGCCATTAGTTATCAGGTGAGCGTATCAGGCCCATGGGCCTCTTGTTTCATTGTGACCTAGAAAAGACCAGAACTGACTATCTTTATATCAGTGGAAGACTCTCAGCTGTGGCAATAATACTCCACCCTACTCTACCAATTTTATAAAGCTGGCTGACCTCGACCATCATTAAAGTTCACAGTGGCCTGAAAAAAATCATAAAACCTTTAGATATCTTCTTGTCATGAATTAGTAGCATGTTTGTATAAAGCTTTAGCTGGTTGATCTTGACCAGTGGCTGATCTTGACCAGTGGCTGATCTTGACCAGTGGCTGATCTTGACCAGGGTTGATCTTGACCAGTGGTTGATCTTGACCAGTGGCTGATCTTGACCAGTGGCTGATCTTGACCAGGGTTGATCTTGACCAGTGGCTGATCTTGACCAGTGGCTGATCTTGACCAGGGTTGATCTTGACTAGTGGTTGACCTTGACCAGGGTTGACCTTGACCAGTGGCTGATCTTGACCAGGGTTGATCTTGACCAGTGGCTGATCTTGACCAGGCTTGATCTTGACCAGTGGCTGATCTTGACCAGTGGATGATCTTGACCAGTGGCTGATCTTGACCAGGCTTGATCTTGACCAGTGGCTGATCTTGACCAGGGTTGATCTTGACCAGTGGATGATCTTGACCAGTGGATGATCTTGACCAGTGGCTGATCTTGACCAGGATTGATCTTGGCCAGTGGCTGATCTTGACCAGGGTTGATCTTGACCAGTGGCTGATCTTGACCAGGGTTGATCTTGACCAGTGGCTGATCTTGACCAGGCTTGATCTTGACCAGTGGCTGATCTTGACCAGGGTTGATCTTGACCAGTGGCTGATCTTGACCAGGCTTGATCTTGACCAGTGGCTGATCTTGACCAGGGTTGATCTTAACCAGTGGCTGATCTTGACCAGTGGATGATCTTGACCAATGGCTGATCTTGACCAATGCTGTATGTGACAGTGGCTTGAAAAGTGTAACATCTTTTAACTTTAACTTCAATATGTTTAGAAGCTTATAGTTTCATTTGTAACATTGTCACAAAAATCTCACCTGTAAAGCTGGTTGATATTCTTAAATGATTTTATAATTCTGATATTCACAGATGAGCTTTTTAAGGCCCACAGACTTCTTGTTTCTCCTTCTTTTATCTTCTGTTACAGTTACAAAACATTGGATCTATATTGTATATATACACTAATCATGTAACGGAAACCACAATATAGTACATTGATTTATGTTACAGCAAAACAGTAACCATTCTATGTTAGGTGTTCATGCCTCTGCCCAGGCCATTATACACTTTGGAAAGATAGCAAGGAAACATAATTTGACAGGGGTATGTCTGGATTCACTTAGCAGGTATGTACACAAACATAATCTGACACAGGGGTATGTCTGGATTCACTTAGCAGGTATGTACACAAACATAATCTGACAGGGGTATGTCTGGATTCACTTAGCAGGTATGTACACAAACATAATTTGACAGGGGTATGTCTGGATTCACTTAGCAGGTATGTACACAAACATAATCTGACACAGGAGTATGTCTGGATTCACTTAGCAGGTATGTACACAAACATAATCTGACAGGGGTATGTCTGGATTTACTTAGCAGGTATGTACACAAACATAATCTGACAGGGG
Source organism: Anadara kagoshimensis (assembly GCA_021292105.1). Taxonomy (NCBI): domain Eukaryota; kingdom Metazoa; phylum Mollusca; class Bivalvia; order Arcoida; family Arcidae; genus Anadara; species Anadara kagoshimensis. The sequence goes on from CM037872.1 coordinate 14,492,733, forward strand.
TATGTCTGGATTTACGTAGCAGGTATGTACACAAACATAATCTGACAGGGGTATGTCTGGATTCACTTAGCAGGTATGTACACAAACATAATCTGACAGGGGTATGTCTGGATTTACTTAGCAGGTATGTACACAAACATAATCTGACAGGGGTATGTCTGGATTCACTTAGCAGGTATGTACACAAACATAATCTGACAGGGGTATGTCTGGATTCACTTAGCAGGTATGTACACAAACATAATCTAACAGGGGTATGTCTGGATTCACTTAGCAGGTATGTACACAAACATAATCTAACAGGGGTATGTCTGGATTCACTTAGCAGGTATGTACACAAACATAATCTGACAGAGGTATGTCTGGATTCATTTAGCAGGTATGTACACAAACATAATCTGACAGGGGTATGTCTGGATTCACTTAGCAGGTATGTACACAAACATAATCTGACAGGGATATGTCTTGATTCACTTAGCAGGTATGTACACAAACATAATCTAACAGGGGTATGTCTGGATTCACTTAGCAGGTATGTACACAAACATAATCTAACAGGGGTATGTCTGGATTCACTTAGCAGGTATATACACAAACATAATCTGACAGAGGTATGTCTGGATTCACTTAGCAGGTATGTACACAAACATAATCTGACAGGGGTATGTCTGGATTCACTTAGCAGGTATGTACACAAACATAATCTGACAGGGGTATGTCTGGATTCACTTAGCAGGTATGTACACAAACATAATCTGACAGGGGTATGTCTGGATTCACTTAGCAGGTATGTACACAAACATAATCTAACAGGGGTATGTCTGGATTCACTTAGCAGGTATGTACACAAACATAATCTGACACAGGGGTAGTTTGTCTGGATTCACTTAGCAGGTATGTACACAAACATAATCTAACAGGGGTATGTCTGGATTCACTTAGCAGGTATGTACACAAACATAATCTGACAGGGGTATGTCTGGATTCACTTAGCAGGTATGTACACAAACATAATCTGACAGGGGTATGTCTGGATTCACTTAGCAGGTATGTACACAAACATAATCTGACAGGGATATGTCTGGATTCACTTAGCAGGTATGTACACAAACATAATCTGACAGGGGTATGTCTGGATTCACTTAGCAGGTATGTACACAAACATAATCTAACAGGGGTATGCCTGGATTCACTTAGCAGGTATGTACACAAACATAATCTGACAGGGATATGTCTGGATTCACTTAGCAGGTATGTACACAAACATAATCTGACAGGGGTAGTATGTTTGGATTCACTTAGCAGGTATGTACACAAACATAATCTAACAGGGGTATGTCTGGATTCACTTAGCAGGTATGTACACAAACATGATCTGACAGGGGTATGTCTGGATTCACTTAGCAGGTATGTACACAAACATAATCTGACACAGGGGTAGTATGTCTGGATTCACTTAGCAGGTATGTACACAAACATAATCTGACACAGGGGTATGTCTGGATTCACTTAGCAGGCATATACACAAACATAATCTGACACAGGGGTATGTCTGGATTCACTTAGCAGGTATGTACACAAACATGATCTGACAGGGGTATGTCTGGATTCACTTAGCAGGTATGTACACAAACATAATCTGACACAGGGGTAGTATGTCTGGATTCACTTAGCAGGTATGTAGACAAACATAATCTAACAGGGGTATGTCTGGATTCACTTAGCAGGTATGTACACAAACATAATCTGACAGAGGTATGTCTGGATTCACTTAGCAGGTATGTACACAAACATAATCTGACAGGGATATGTCTGGATTCACTTAGCAGGTATGTACACAAGTTTTTGAGTGTCCAAGATATCATGAAAACTAGACTTGTGTTGAAAGGAGTCCAGTCTTTTGCCAAGTCAATATTCTGTGTGACACTATAATAATTATATGAACTGGGAGAACAGCAACAATTAATATTTTCCTCAGAGTCTTGCAGTTGTGCCCAGCTTGGAATTGAATGCTTGACCTTTGAATCTACATTCCATGCAGTGTATACTATTGCAGTTTTTGATGTCTGTATAATTTCATTGTACATCCTCTGTAGTGCTCATGTCTGTATAATTTCATTGTACATCCTCTGTAGTGCTCATGTCTGTATAATTTCATTGTACATCCTCTGTAGTGCTCATGTCTGTATAATTTCATTGTACATCCTCTGTAGTGCTCATGTCTGTATAATTTCATTGTACATCCTCTGTAGTGCTCATGTCTGTATAATTTCATTGTACATCCTCTGTAGTGCTCATGTCTGTATAATTTCATTGTACATCCTCTGTAGTGCTCACTGTTCTTTTTAGAACCTAGTTATCATTATCATTTATCAATGATTATCTCTTCCTTTTGATTGATATATTTTTATAATCTTGTTTTTTAGAATCCATACAATCCCGAGTGTTCCTATTGTTGATTGTTTCCAGAAGATCAGACAACAGGTCAAGTGTTATTTACAGATGTCTGGTGCTCTAGGTAAAAGTGAACTTAGTGAGGTAAGGATCATAAGTTTCGTTGTACATTTCAGAAAAATGACAACTGAAACAGCTTTGTTCTCACAACTTAAAACACAACATTTAATGTTTGACAAAACTGCCAAAACCTTTAAGCAGTTTGCAGATGATTTATTACACACAAAAGGTTCACTGTCTTTAATTGTTCAGGAGCTAATGTAAGGAAACCTACATCATTATAGTTTTGTTTTTCTGTGACTGAACTGCATGAATAAAGTGTTATTGTTTTCTGTAACTTTGGTAATGCTTTTGTTCTTATACTTAATACAGATTTTATATTTGGTAAGACTTTTCTGTTACAGCTCTAAAATATTTGATGTGTATGTCAATAATGGTGGCTTGGCAATTTTAAAGATGTCATTGTTTGTATACATATAGTTCAATTGACAAAATCAAGAATGATTTCAACACAACTTTTAATAATTTTAATGTTCATACAATATTCACATTACACATACAGTTTCTTAATTGTAATTTGTGCAGGGTTTGGAGGTGATTGAGTCCACTAACTTGAAATACTTCACTAAGGAAATGACAGCAGAATTTTATGCATTAAAAGGAATGTTTTTGGCTCAGATTGGACGGTCAGATGATGCCAATAAGGCTTTCTCAGCTGCAGTACAGATGCATGACACACTGGTAAAAGCATGGGCATTATGGGGTGACTACCTGGAAACTGTGTTTACAAGAGAAAAGTAAGTTTTTAGCTCACCTATTTGTGCTCAAGTGAGCTATTTTGATCTGTCTTTGTCCCTCGTCTGCTGTCTATCAACTTTTCATTCTTAATACTCTAGAGGCCACAGTTTTACTTCAATCTTCATTAAACTTGTCCAGAATGATCTTCATGACAAAAGCTGGGTCAAGTGTGTATATCGGTTATGTTAAATCAATAAGTAGGTCACTAGGTCAAATCATAGAAAAACCTTGTTAACACTAAAGAAACCATTTTATTGAAGAACTCTGTTAGTCCTCTATTCATTACATTATTTGAACAATGTGTAGAATTCAATTTATTCTTAAGTGAGCACCACGGGCTTCATGGCCCTCGTGTTTAATAGTTCCATTCTTTAGATATTTGTTTTTAGTACAAAAAATCATTAGGAGTAGATTGTATATTGAACATTTTGATTGAGTGACTGTTGTTATGTACATATGTCTTATGTGAGGTGATATAGGTTAATCAGTTTAACACAGGATTATGAGTGAGTGTGAGATCATACAGATTATAGAAGTGGTAAGCATGGTAAGTGTATTGTGACATTTTATTCTTCTATTTTTCAGACAAATGCACTTGGGTGTATCTGCCATTACATGTTTCCTCCATGCTTGCCGACATCAAAACGAGAGTAAATCTAGGAAATATCTAGCCAAAGTATTATGGTTACTGACATATGATGATGATAAGTCAACTTTAGCGGAGGCTGTAGATAAATACTGTGTAGGTGTGCCTCCAATACAGTGGTTACCATGGTAAGTATAGCCAAGTTTTTAATTTATTGATCAATCAGTATCAGTCCTTTAAATACTAAATATAAAGTCAAACCGTTTAACAGATAATCATGTATCCCAAACATTTTGTGGAGGGTATATGTTTTTGATCAATCAATCCATCCATCTGTCTGTCAGTCTATCAGTCCAACATTATAATATGCCAAATAGTACAGCACTTGTTTATCCTTTTTGAATAAAAAATTCAATGACAATCACTATTTTACGATTTTATATATTTGGAACATAAGTACATATTGCCTCTATATATTTGCATTATATTGTTTTCACCATTTTTTTTTCTAAATAGTTGCAGATATTGAGCTATTTGTTTGGTATGTTAGTCTACTACAATGAGTTACAGATCAGACAAAGTGTAATTACCGTAGCCAAAATAAAGTCTCTGTAAATCATTCAATTTTACTAAAATGTATATCCCACTATTTAATGTGAAAATCACCAAATAAACCTGCTTTACGGTACAGTAACAATTATTAGTATAATGTGCTACATCATTTAGTCACTTAGATTATAATTTAACTATATACATGTATGTATGTATTGTTTGTAGGATACCACAACTATTGACATGTTTGGTACGTAATGAAGGCCGTCTGATAATGAACCTGTTAAGTCAGGTCGGGCGTATGTACCCTCAAGCTGTCTACTTCCCTATCAGGACACTGTATCTAACATTGAAGATAGAACAAAGAGAGAGATGTGAGTATTTTGATGTTTGGTCTGTAATGTTTACAAGTATTACAAATCAAAGCTTTATAATATTCCACAGAGCTGTTGTCATTGACAGTTTTTGTAAATGGTCATTAATGATAAAATAAGGAAGTTAAATAACCCTTACAACTGTATGATGCTTATATTTCCCTGTGGTTTTATTTTCGTTATATTAGTCCAGTGTATTCCCGCGAAAATTAAACAGCTGCAAAAATACAAGGGTATAACCAGCCTATTAATCTTGCTAGAGTCATTTGCATTTAATCCAATAAGACCAAGAAAATATGATACCGCGGATATGCTAGCCATCGTCAAACAAATTTGACATCATAAAAATAAAGCAATTTACAGTACTAATGACTTCATTTCATTAATTGATTTAATTTTCTACAGTTCCACCATTATTGAGAAACTCATTTTAAGCTGATTGTATGTTACTACATGTACCATTGTTTCAATACCTTTGTTATTCATCTTCAGACAAGAGTGGTGAATTAAGTAGCTCACACAATAAAGGCAATGGTACCACCACCACCACACAGACAACAACAGCCACCATTACCCCAACTGTGGCCACACCCACTACCACTGTATCTGCAGTATCAAATCCAGCAGTAGTATCATCTGTAACCAGTGCCACCAGTAACCCAGCAACACCAGAGGCACCCACGGCAACAACAGGTATTGACATGGTATATGTACATCTACTGTATGCCTGGCACCACCTTAACAAGTTATACATTAAAACCCTTGCTACTCATTGCATTAACAAATTAAACATAATAATCCTTGCTACACATAACATTGACAGGTTAAACATAAAAAATTTTGCAACACATCGCAAGTGCAAATAGCAGACGCAAATTGCTGACGTTAAACAGCATTCAACTAATTGATTGTATGAAACTATTATCATACCTCCATTAACAAAGTTCAGGGGGGTATATAGGAATCTCTGTTTATCTGTCTGTCTGTGCAGATTAGTCTTGTGAATTTTAACTGGTAGTAACATTTTCCTTGTTTTTTTGTTTCAGATAGTACAGATGGTACACAAGCTTCCCAAGGACAGAGTCATTCTTCACAACAACAAAATAAACAAGGACCATTAGTGCAGAGTGATGCCGGACCTATCAGGGCACCTGCCCCAATGTGGAGATGTAGTAAAATAATGCACCTGCAACGAGAACTTCACCCAACAATACTCAACTCCCTGGAAGGCATTGTTGATCAGGTACAAGATTTTTCTGTTCTGATGTCTGTCCCTATTCTACTTTCAGGCAATTTTAGAGTTACTTTGCAATTACATTGTAATTTGATGTTATTATGTTTTTACCTGTAACTCTAGTCCCGTCCATAGTTATGAATGTCCTATTATGTGATATGTTTTGGTTTTTACGTAGGAAAGTCGTAGACTTTTCAGAGTATTGTCATCGTTTGACGGTAACTAACGGCGTATCGATGTAAACAAAATCTTCCCTTAACCGAAACACTACTGTTACAAGAAATAGACCCATATAGAACAACCCGATCTTAATTTTACAAATGCATTTCTGATTATTTGTAATTGGTTTTTGAATGGCAAATTTCAGGCAAGTATTTTAAAACAACTTCAATGAAAATAAAACAAACAAACAACAATCCACACACTGATACAGCGAGTAGGAATTTCGCACCTAGTCCCGTCTGTGAAGTCATATTTGCATATATAATTCTACAATGGATTTGATTGGTCAATGGGCAGAACTTTCACTTTCAGATTCATTTTATACTACACGCTAAAATGACACATTCAAACAATATTTTGGCTACTGATGTAATAAATAAAAACAATTTTTTTCGTGGTTAAATAAAATTTATTTCACGTCGTCCGTTTAGGAAATATTGAGTAGATCTAGAAGATCTTACGCATGTTAAACTACAGTAGCCCGTATGTAAACAAATATTTTACATCAACGATCTAAATATAGAATTTTTTGTTTCCTTTCACATCGAAAATCGGATTTGGGACAATCGGGGATATTGCGACAGAATTTTCACCACTTTATGAGAAGCAAAATTAACGTGTATCAGCATTATATAACTGTTAATTAATATATAACTAGTCTAGACAGTTCAGTCTGAATGCAAATTTTATATTAGCGACCACCCGTGTCTACAACAGACATTCTCTTTTAAATGCCATCTCCGGGAACAAAAAAGTCATCAAAAATTCCACGTGTATGATAAACTTGCACAGAAAAAAAAGTCCGAGATTGTGTTATTCTTACCTTATATTTAATTCATAAAAATCCTGGTGGCCACTTGATAATTAATCCGTTAAATAGAAGCTGATAAAAATGAAATCCTGAAAGAATAACAACTCTGTAAAGTTCAGGTAGACACTGTCAACTATAAATAGAACGATGTCTGGTTCTTTACACTATTTATTTAGTGGGCCTCACAGCGGGAGTAAATTACCTGGACATTTAAAATTGGTAAAATAAAATTATCTGACCACCTAATAATACTTAAATTCAAAGTAGATCTAATTTTATTGTAGCAGAGGATTATTGGAATTTCAGTTATCCAAATAATAATCAATTAATTATTAAGAAATATTGCCCCCTTTTGTACACCATTCTTGTCAACAAACAGTCTCCTGGACAACTTCTGTAATTGGAGATGCAAATTGTTAGCTTAGGGGCTATATATAGGTTGTGTCAGAATTATATCAATTCAGGCTTTTGAAGCTCACTTGGTCAATTTATATTTATTCAACAATAATTTTAACTACATTTAAATGATTTTTTTTAAATTTTCATTTCATTTATTTTTTCAAATTAATTGTGTATTCAATCACTTAAATCGATGACTTAAAAAGAGAGGAAAAAAGTTAATTAATGTTTCAAATGCAAATCAAAGGAAGTAGCTGGTCATGGTAAAGGTGTTTAATGTGATGATGACACTATATTGATGATGATGTGACATGATGATCTGACGAAGATGATGATAATAGTGGTGACATTGAGTTCTGCTGCTGCTGACGACGACAATGATGATGATGATGATGATATGAGTTCTGTTGATGCCAATGATGATGATAATGATGATTGGGATGAAGATGATGATAATGATGGTGATGATGACATTAAGTTCTGCTGCTGCCAATGATGATGATGATGACGATGTGACATGAGGAGCTATAATGATGATGATGATGATTATGGTGACATGAGTTCTGTTGCTGCCCATGATGATGATGATGATGATGATGATGATGATGATGATGTAACCATGTTAATAATGTGACATCAGGATTTCTGATAATGATTTTGATAATGATGTTGGAGATAGTCTGACATGGGTTCTGCTGCTGCTGATGATGATGATCATTGTGATGACGATGATGATGATGATGATGATGATGATGATGGTGTCTTCACGTTGATGATAATGTAACAGGTGGAGTTTTGATGATGACGATGATATGATGATGATATGATGATGGTGGTGGTGGTGGTGTTGAATTGCCATTTGGAGTTCTGTTAAAGATATTGTTCAACAACATAACCCTGGTGTTTTCATCATCATTATCATCATCATCATCATCATCATCATGATGGTCGTCATCACCATCAGAACTATTCATGTCATATTATCATGAACACGGTGATAATGATCATCTGACGAAAATGGTGATGATGATGATGGTGGTGGTGATGACATTCAGTTCTGCTGAAGCTGATTATGATGCTTATAACTCATGATGGTGATGATAAAGACACCGTCTTCATGTTGATGATGATGTGACAAGAAGATTTCTAATGATGATGATGATGATGATGATCTGATGAAGATGATTATGCTTATGATGGTGGTTTTGACATTCAGTACTTCTGCTGCTGCTGATGATGATGTCACCATGATGATTATGTGACATTAAGAGCTATGATGATGATGACAATGATGATGTTGTTACCACATTAATGATGTGACATGAGGATTTCTGATAATGATTATGATGATGATGACAGTGACATGAGGATTTCTGATAATGATTATTATAATGATTATGTAGCCTTCAATAAAGACCCTACAAAGGCTTATTTTCAATCGGACATTTATGTTGCCTTTTACGGGCCTTCATCTGAACCCCCTCTTTCTTCGTAGATTCTTCCCGGCTGTAAAAAAAACCTAGCAAAAACTAAGTTTTTCTGTAGTTAAAATTAATTTGAAACCCAAATCAAACATAGTTTTAAAGGAAAATATCTTTTCTATCGATTGACATCATTCATTTCCTCCAACCATGTCAATTTGCCTTAAAAAAATGCCTTGTTAAGCTACTCCCATCAACTTTCAACTTAATTCATAATAAACAGTGATTCCTGCGCATGCTCGGTGTGTTATTCAACTTTGAGCGCGGGAAATATTAACGAAACGAAATTACGCAAACGTCTCGTCATTAGTTCGGTAATGCTTATTATAACACGTATAAAGTACACAATTATGTATACATTATACAAGCATGATCTCCTTAAGTATTTATTAAACAATACTGTCATAAACAGTTTCGTTACTTTCGCATTTTTTTCGATCTGTACTATTAGCTCGACCTTTTTCTCTTTATGCGCATGTGCAAATTAAATAGTGTCAGGATGAATTCACAAACCAATTACAACAGAGAACTAACAGGATATATTTAAATATGAGGAGGTTACTGGGTTAATAAGAGATCACCGATCGAAAGCTAAGGTATTTATGAATCCAATTAAACAGTTGCAGTTTTTTGCCAGTGGAATTTGATTAATTACGACGCCGATTTCAAAATCACTCTGTCGGACAACTGGTTTTCTACGATGATGGCTACGGATAAAAACTGGTCTCTAAAGAGGCAAAAAATGTCCGAATATTGAATATCGCCTCTTTAAGACTAGGGCTGGTCTAAATGATTATGATGATGATGGCACTGATAGTGGTGACATGGGTTCTACTGCTGCTGCCAATGTAATATAAGGAGTGATGATGATGAGGAGTGATGATGATGATGATGATTATGATGATGAATTGCCATTGAGAGTTCTGATGTAAAAGATGTTGGTTATGATTTCTGACTGAAATTAGACCCAAAACAAAACATAGCTCTGCTGTTGCTACTACAAAATCATTGTATATTTTCAGATAACAAGGTTTTGTATCATCATCATCAGCAGCAGCAGCAGCATAATCATCATCATCACCACCATCATCATCACTATTCATGTCATATCATCTTCTTCATCATCATAACCATCAGTAGTAGAATTCATGTCACCAACACTTTTATCATCATCATCAGCAGCAGCATCATCATGATTCATCATCTTCATCAGAACTTCTCATGTCACATCAACATCAAAAAATGAAATCATATTCATCATCACCATCTTCATCAGTAACTACTCATGTCACATTCCAAACACCATCATCATAATCATAATCATCATCATCATAGGCAACAGCAGAACCATAACCATCATCATCACTACTTTCCTACGTTCAGCACTATCAGTGCTTTGATTTATATTGTCATGTTGATTGTTGTATTATTAACTAAGTGTTCTTTGGGTTTTGGCTTTTTATACCCCCATTTTGAAGAAGAGTGGGTATACTGTTTTACCTCTGTCCTTCTGTCCATCCATCTGTCTGCCCATCCTTTGCTATTTTTTATGTGAGTTCAGTATAAGGTCCCATACAACGAGTACCAATTGAAAGTATGCCGGACATCTACATCATTTCCTGACTTAGATTATTTATTTAACATTAATGGCTAATGGTTGAAAATTTTGGAAACAGTTTTCTCAGCAACTTGAAAGTTTTGATGCGAGTTCAGAATGAGGTCCCATACTGCAAGTACCGATTTCAAGTCTGTTGACCATCTACTTCCTGTTTCGTGACTTAGTTTATTTTCAACATGTATGATCAATGGTTAAAAATTTTTATAACATTTTTCTCAGCAGCTGCTAATCACAGCCACTTGAAATTTTGTATGTGAGTTTAGTATGAGGTCCCATGACGATTTCAAGTCTGCCAGACAGGCACTTCACATTTTGTTAGTATTTTAACATATGTTAAAAGCGGGGATATACTAAGTGAGCAGTAGCTAACAGATTTCTTGTTTTTTCTGCCACTCGAGTGCTGAGTTGATTTCTTTTTAACTGTACATAATGAATGGAGTTAAAATGGTCTGAAATTCTTGTATTTTAGATGGCAAATGTTTAGCGATTAAAATACAGAATGCTAGGGACTCTGTTCAAGGAAAAATGAATATCATTGCACAAGAGACTTTAGGGGTGTGACCAGTAAGATTTACAAGTGCACAGACACTATTGGGTTGTGGTAACAATAAAATCTACCAGATCCAAGTGAATGTTTTCTTCCACTATGCACAACACCATGGATGAGTACATGGATAAGTGACTAGATTTATTCTGTTGAGGCTTGTACATGTTGTAGTGCACAGAATCATCTGACTGACTTTTTATCTAACTTTAACAAAGCAGTGGGGAGTAGGTAGAAGATAGAGGTGTTGATTTGCAGACATTTATCATGTGTATGAATATGTGTGATATTGATAACTATTATCTTTGTTTGTTTAGATGGTTTGGTTCAGAGAGAATTGGTATGAGGAGGTACTTAGACAGTTAAGACAAGGATTAGCTAAATGTTACGCTGTCGCATTTGAAAATCGAGGAGCAGGTAACAACTCATAGACATATAATTATAGGAGTGCTAATAGGGGGTAGGAAATACATTGTTATGGGGTTATTGAACTTAATTATGTTATATATAATTTGAATTTGTACAAAGTGGAGAAAACCTTTCCTCAAAGTGAACAAATATTAGCATGAGAGTTGTCATCAACATCCAGTTTTTTTTTGGTTCAAGTTAAAAAAAAAGATTTAATTCTGTCCTGATTCAATAGGCTTGCCAGACTAGAGTTTTAATTTCATTTCAGTGGGTTGATAGGACTGAAAAATATATTAATAGGAGACTGTAACAATATGAAAGTAAATTTCTTGCCTAAAGATTACTTAGACCATCTGGAATTAAACCTATGTTCTTTGAACCATAATTTTTTGTTCAAACAAGTTATACGTTTCCTCTGACAGCACCTTGGTGACTAAGTGGTCTGAAGGTATGTGCTCACATATCACAATGGTTCCACCACCTAGGTGACTAAGTGGTCTGAAGGTATGTGCTCACATATCACAATGGTTCCACCACCTAGGTGACTAAGTGGTCTGAAGGTATGTGCTCACATATCACAATGGTTCCACCACCTAGGTGACTAAGTGGTCTGAAGGTATGTGCTCACATATCACAATGGTTCCACCACCTAGGTGACTAAGTGGTCTGAAGGTATGTGCTCACAGATCACAATGGTTCCACCACCTAGGTGACTAAGTGGTCTGAAGGTATGTGCTCACATATCACAATGGTTCCACCACCTAGGTGACTAAGTGGTCTGAAGGTATGTGCTCACATATCACAATGGTTCCACCACCTAGGTGACTAAGTGGTCTGAAGGTATGTGCTCACATATCACAATGGTTCCACCACCTAGGTGACTAAGTGGTCTGAAGGTATGTGCTCACATATCACAATGGTTCCACCACCTAGGTGACTAAGTGGTCTGAAGGTATGTGCTCACAGATCACAATGGTTCCACCACCTAGGTTCAAACCCCACTTGGTACAGATTCTATTACTCACTGCATTCATAAAGATTACAGTAAGATAATGAAGTCATGTGTATTTGTCATTTTCAGTGGCTGAAGCAACAATTACACCACATACTTTGAATTTTGTGAAGAAATTAGTGAGCACATTTGGGGTGGGTATAGAGAATGTATCCAGTGTGACTACAACATTTTCTAGTGCAGCATCAGAATCTCTAGCTAGACGAGCTCAGGCAACAGCACAAGATCCTGTCTTCCAGAAAATGAAAAGCCAGTTTACAACAGATTTTGATTTTAGGTATAAACTTGAGTATTACTTAATCTCAGTAAAATTTGCCCCATTGATCACTTTATGTCTACAGTAAATTTCTTGACAACTACAGAGTACCTGTATATTACTTACTTACAGTACCTACTTACTTGTGGTACCAGGGATGTTCATAGACCACTTATAACACTTTTCCATCTAGTTATGTTGTGTTAGTCTGACCATTTGTAGCCCTTCCTATTTTTCTGATTGCAGGTTTCTCTGCCAGGTGTTTCTTGGCTTCCTGACTTTTCTTTTCCTTTTAGGATGCCACTGTGATTGATTATGTTGGTTTTTGCAGTGTGTATCCTATCCATCGTCATTTCCGTTATGATAGCTTCATCTCCAAAGCTGTTGTTTGGTTTTTTCCATAACTGAATGAGTTGATAATCAAATTTATTATTAATTTAATAACACTTGATGTTATTTTTATCTTTTTAGTGTCCCTGGATCTACAAAACTTCATAATCTAATTAATAAACTAAAGAAATGGATCAAAATACTGGAAGCAAAAACAAAACTGTTACCAAAGTAAGTCCATATAATAAATGAGGATTTGTATACCACTCAAGTATTTCAATTATATGTAATGTATACCTAGATGTCACAGCTATAGGTCAGATTTAAGAATATATAGGTTTGGCCAAGAAAAACAACAAAATTGATTAAAATTTTCTTATATCAACATTAACATATAGTTATTTTGTTCTGTATTTGTTCAGTTTCATGAGATCTGTCTCAAGGAAAAGTATGAAAGTTTAATTGTGAAACTGAATTTTTAAAGAAAGTGCCCCAAAAATGGGTGATCAACAGGAAAATTGTCAAAATAGGGGTATATTTGCATGACTGTAGTGAAAAGAATAGTCACTACCACACAATTTTTCATCATAAATCATTGTCCTTCCAAAAATTTAGTAAAGAAGTAAGTTAATGCAGGAACCTCAGCAGTATACATCCTTAAGACATTATTATCAAGAAGTATATGGCTTAATGAAAATTTGCATTGTTTTGTATCATCACAGTGACATCATACATTGAACATCTGAAATGTTTTATCAGTGAACCTCCTGTTATAAAGAGAGTTTATTTTTGACAATCAGAAGTGTTTTAAATATACTGTATTAATGTGATAAATTGTTTACTAGGTGTTTCCTGATAGAAGAGAAGTGTCGGTTTTTAAGTAATTTTTCACAACATACAGCTGAGGTAGAACTGCCTGGTGAATTCTTACTACCCAAACATAGTCATTATTATGTCAGGATAGCACGATTTATGCCCAGAGTGGAAATTGTACAGAAACACAACACTGCAGCTAGAAGATTATACATCAGAGGACATAATGGCAAGGTCAGTGTGTAGATGTAGCTATTTCTTAGTTTTCCTATTGTGTATCAGTATCCAATGTTAGGTATAGTATTTTAAGTTATTGTACCAAAATACAGGAAGTTAAAGAGAGTTAATGAATAAATAGTTAGACAAGACAGTTCCCAGAATTTTAGAGGCAAAGATAGGAGATTCTACATATTAACCAGCCAGGGGGAAAATGTTCAAGGTTTGTGAATAAAAAAGTATACCTTTATTCAGTAATTACTGTTTGTTTACCTTTTTCCTAGAAAGCAAGAACTCAAATATCTTTAGATTTTCAATGGGACAAATACAAATCCATTTTGTTTACTTACATGTGCCGAGTCATTGCTAAAAATCCTGATTTCAATCTAATTCATGAATTACAACTTCTTTAATACACCAAAATTTATTTTGGATGTTTTGGATGGGTCTTTACAATGGTGAAAATTGTGACAAAATGGTTGTGTCTTTCTTGAGACACAAAGATGACGAAAGAATTTATTATTTACATAGGTGTGTAAGAGTACAAACTACAATAAAAGGTAGCTCTAAGGTCAGATTAAGTTTAAAGTATTAATTTATGTCATTTTTTCAAAGTTTGAAAATGAAGAAAAGTAGTTCATTTAATTACTTTATTAAATCATTTTTTGGTCTTTCCAGATACACCAAAATTGTTTCATTCTTGAATTGCAATAACCTAAGTAAATAGTCAACTCTTCTGTCATCACTATGTAACATAAAATACCCTGTCATATTGTAAAAACAATTACTGTTAAAAACACCCACCCAAGATATATTTTGTCTTAAAAAATGATATATAAAGCAAGGATGAAACGAAAATAGTCAATTTCATAATGTTTAATAACCATTTTATCATTTGAAGGTATATCCATATCTGGTAGTAAATGATGCCTGTCTGACAGAATCTAGGAGAGAAGAACGAGTATTACAGTTACTCAGAATGATGAATCACTTCCTGACAAAACAAAAAGTAATGTATACTATATTACTGTTGTCTCACCATGGTACAAGCTGGTATATTGTTATTTCATCTTTGATTCATTTTCGTCTTGGTGACAGAATTTTCTATCCAGCCCTTGTTTTGGATAGATTTTTCCCACCCTAGTTTTAGATAAGCACATGATACATGCATGTTGACAAACACAATTTCAAGTCAAAAGCTTGCATAGGATATGAATCAGACACCCTTATATTAATAAAATTCTATCGCATTCCAGAAGTAGTAAAGGATTCTATCAGTCTTACCATATATGATAATACTAAGACAGGTAACTATAAGTAATTATCAGGATTCTTATGTATTGTTTTTCTTAAAAACATTATTTTTTCAAAAATAGTTACATCAAAATTATTACATTACTACTTTTCAATAAGTGACAAGTGACATTTTGATGTTATAAAGGAGTTTGGTGATAAAATTAGGGAGAATAATATTGATAAACAAACAGACTTGGAATAATTAACAAAGTTATTGAGGAGCATTATAACAATGTTTTTTCTGTACATAGTTACTTACATTAACATTACCGACTTTAATATTTACAGGAAACGTCTAGAAGATTATTGTATTTCACAGTTCCACGTGTAGTAGCAATATCACCACAAATGAGACTAGTAGAAGATAATCCAGCATCAATATCACTGTTAGATGTCTATAAACAGGTATAAAGGATTCACAAATACTGGTGATTGGGGTATTCAGTCGGTAGAGTGCTCGCTTCGTAAGTGGGAGGTCCTGTGTTTGAACCCTGACCGGGTCTGACCCAAGACTTGAAAGTGGGTAGTGACATCTCTCACCAAGCACTCAGCATTATGAAATGAAAGTCACGGTTCTTTAGGATGGGAACTTAAAATAAACAAGGTCCCGTGGCACGGAAGGCGTGGCACGATAAAGAATCCTGCTGTACAATGCACACCGAACAGGCAAATTTCTGCACCTTAACCTATAGCTAGTGACGTCTCGATATAAGTGAAATATTCTTGACTGGGACGCTAAACACTATTACTCAACTCAACTTTTCCGTTTTCTAAAACAAATTTCTCTTTTCAAGCTACCTATCTAAAGCGCTTATAATCATATTATTGTAATCAGTAATTTTGATAAGTGTTTGTGTGATCAGTTCTCTAATGTTGATTTCCTCACATGGTAAACAAAAACAATTATATTAGTTTTTCAAGCCTGTGACTGCGAATAAAAAAACCTGAATATTCGAGAAAATCTACTGTTATCAATGACATGAAATAATGGTTGTGTCTGCGATTGCTTGTGACAACCTGATGAGAGTTGGCTTGGAAAAAGGAAGTTTGTAACTTGTTTTTACAAGTTTAAAAGTGATACTCTTTAAGTATTACACGTGGCAGGTGAAGCTAGCTAGACAGAAGATCCTTCTGAAGCAACTCATCTCACTTCAGATTCTTATCCTGATAACTATTGCACTTCAAATTCTGCATCACAATAAGCAAAAATATGTGTTTGTTCTTCAATGTTTGTACATTGCTTGGGAAATTTGAAAATTTGGTTGATTCTGTTATCCTCCCATTGGTTTTTTTCCCTCATTTTTAGTGTTGGACGAAAAATGATTTATTTAAAAAAGGAATTCAGAAACATTCTACATGTTTACACATATTCTGATATGTTCCTTGAGAACACCATTAAACTATTTCACCTTACACATTCAGTCATTGTATCTTTATATACTACATTGGAGACTAAATCTTACAGAATAGTTATAATTAACAGTTGTTGTATAATAGTATCCTAATGATTTATTTGTATATTCTGCTTATATAACCAGCGGGTCATTTTACCAAATGCTAGTTTGATATGTAGTGTAAGATCATTTATATTTACATGTACATAAATCATGAATATTGCAGAGATGTACAAAGAGGGGTATAGAACATGATGCACCAATAGCTAGGTATTATGAGAGATTAGCTACTGTACAAGCTAGAGGATCTCAAGCTAGTCATCAGGTGTTGAGGGATATCTTGAAAGAAGTACAAACAAACATGGTGCCAAGAGGTCTGTTAAAGGAGTGGGCATTAAATACATTTATCACGGCAACAGACTACTGGACCTTCAGGAAAACTGTAAGTTTGGTTTTAATTTTTAAGGTTTTTGTAATGTATTGCAGTTATAATACATATTGTCACCCTTCAAACAAGTTTCTTGCATAGCAATTGGTTAACTTGTCTGGGTACATAGAGTTATGTTCGGAAATCTGTTGGGGTACATAAACGCATACAACGTGAAGTAGTAAAAGGGAAGTAACTTGTACATCGTGCATGTCTCGTTACGGTAAACAAACATGGTGACATCATACGCAAGTCACACAAAATATGAAATGGAAGTTAAAAAGATCCAACTGGTATCACTTTGAAGGGTGACAAAAATATTACACAGGGCTTTGGCAGGGTATACAGCCCCATGTACCCCATCAAAGATGAATGTGGCTCGGGGTACATATCTTTGACGTGGTACATGGGGCCGTGTATAACTTATATTGTACGTAAGGTTATACGAGTTGTGCTCCTTTGACTGTACTCTTGTATAGTAAAAGACTGATGATTCTGATTGTTATTACACATTACATGTGCTCATATGTGTGTTCAGTAATTTATCTAAAATTGTATGCCTGGGTTAATCACTCTAGGCATGATACTGTCTTTAAATATATAAGATATTGCAGTTTCAAATAAAAAATGCTGACTTGACAAGATGGTTGAAAAAAAATTGCCATTATTCTTTATGGAATGAAAAAAGAATGGGGTATGCTTTATCTGCTGATATACCAAAACATAATGACCATGATCTCAAATAGAGAATGTTTACACCAAAACAATTAGCATGGAGTAGATGAAGATTAATAGAATCTATTATGAGTATCCATGTAGGATAGGGAAATCTCCCTGACCATCAGACAGAATGTACCTGATATTGGTTTATACAAAATGTATAAACCAGAAAACAAAGTTATTTATTCTAATCTATGAGATTTAACATTTGAAATGCAATAAAAATTTCTAAATTTTAGAGACTAGGATTTTTTCCACAAGAAAACGTCATGTCCCCACAGAATGTCATCATGCAATTGTCCTTTAATTGATGTCCTTGAAATTCTGCAGGTGTAGATGGAGATAAACAGTGAGTAGATTAACACACACAAAGGTGCAGATAGACATGTCTACCATCATTTCTTCTTCAAGCAGAAATATTTATCTCAAACATAGGAAGATGGAAGAAAATTCTTGCTGCCCTTCAGTACATATTTGTATCATGGCTGGCTAATGTACATTTTGTAGTATGCCATTAAATGTATCTTATGTCTCAGAATAAAATATTGAACTTTATTTTATTTTAGCTGACAGTCCAGTTAGCTTTAATGGGATTTGCAGAGTTTGTTTTACATTTAACAAGAATGAACCCAGACATGATGTATTTACACCAAGACTCTGGATACCTCAATATATCATACTTCAAGTTTGATATTGATGACCAATCAGGTGAGTTTATAGGTTATATATGTAGCTCTTACTGAACAAACCTTAAATCTTCTAAAGCAAATTTTTGGCTGCGACCTATAGAGATGTCCTTTAGCGAATACTTGTGTTTGTGTTCTCGAGAGGGGAAGTGACAAACTGTCTATAAAGGCCATCCAAGGGAACCAGTAAAAGTGGCCTTTAGATACAGGTTCAAATTATATGAATAAAGAACAATTGGGATACAATTCTACTGGCCTTTATAAGCAGGTGGCCTTTAAGGCAGGTTGGTCTGTATCTACTTGGGTGTTATATGTGTTATACATTTAGTTTAAACATTTTGACTTTTTGAAAAATTTATGATAAAAGAAATTTTATGAGATTAAATCTCAACATTTTATTACCTTCTACATGAAATTATGCATCAACTAATATTGAGTATATATGTATTACTACTATATGTATATACAATATGGATGAAAATGTCCCAAATTGTTTTGTCTAATGTCCTACATTACCATTTGTGAGTTATAACATGTATGCAGTAATGATGTAACAGTGATTTTCCACAAGGATTCATTCCAAGGATAGTTTTCACATGTGCATTTGTTAGAAATTGAACAAAGTCACTAGTGAATTCTAGAGTGTTTACAAACTTGATTCATCATAATTACCAGATAAAAAAGCGGAAACTATCTGTCAGATGGAAAACTACAAAAGAGCAATCTTAGCCTAGTGGTTTGACAATGCTGTCAAAATCGAAGGTTGTGGGTTCACACTCCAACTTAAAACAATAAGTATATACCTTTGTAACAATGCTATATTAAAGTTTTGTATTATATTTTACAGGAGATTTAGATGCAAACCGACCAGTACCATTCCGTTTAACACCAAATATAGCAGACTTTTTATCAACAACAGGGGTAGTGGGTCCACTAACTGCATCTATGGTAGCTGCAGCCAGATGTCTGGTACAACCTCAATATAAACTAGCAAGTTTCTTAAAAGCAATATTCAGAGATGAGTACATCACATGGCATAAAAAGGTGAGGTCTGAAGCAGGCTATTTAGACAAGGACTTGATGTCCACACACTTAAAAGAATTTAGTATTTTTACAAGAATAATCCACTAAATTCATAAGATATTTGTCATTTCAAAAGTTAAAATTTCCATTAGTAGATACTTACTGTTTTCACAACAAATTTGAATTTTTGTATCCTGATAAGACTGCAGGTAAATCTAGAATTGTACAAATTAATACCATTTCAGTACACATTGAAATTAAATTTCAGAAACAAGAAGAAGTACAACCAAGTACAGAGCCAGCTGATATGGAGGGAGAACAACTTATATCAATGGTGAATAAAGCTGTATCTGCCATAACAACCAGGCTTCATAGTAAGTCATAATGTTAGTTCTATCTATATATCCTCGACCGTCCGTGATTTGAGACTCTAATAGAAAACGAACAAAATTTGCTAACGCAACAAGAATTTGAGAGCTGAAAAATAGACAACTGATTTTTCTGGATAGTTTCACAATAAATACCTAAATTTTGTCTTTAATGCATGAAATCGTCACTGCAGAGACGATACTCGCGTGTAATAAACTGAAAACAAAAATAGCCTCAAATCTAGGACGCTCTCGATTTTAGGACGGTCGACGATACATGTATAGGGACTACACAAGGGACCTTAGAAATAATGACTCTTGACAATTGGTCTTTATGTAGATTTTTTGGTTAAAATATGAGCAAAAGGATAAAGTTTAAATGGACAGGGTTTATTTTCACATTCCTAAGATTTTCCTTAACTTTGAACTTACATTTCAATCTGTTGAATTAAATAATTGTGTTAACTTTTCAGATACTCAGGAATTTAGGGTGTCATTTTAAAAATCACCTCAAGGTCCAAACATCTGTATCAGTATGTTAAAAACTGTTTATTTGTAGTTCCCAACAATATGGCTAAAATTTGCAATATTTTATTTGAAATTTTCGACACATACAAGTATACCCTCATTGTCATAGTTACAAAGTAAACCGACTACAGGGGCCTTCATGGTATCATTCATTTTTAAACACCATAAAACATTACATGAAATTAACTTCTAGTTCATTCCATGGAGAGCATAGCATTGCATTCATTTTTGAACCTATCTCTTATCTTTGTTGATTGGCTAGTAATAAATGATGGAGTTGAATGTCTAAAAAAAAATGTCGGATAATATAATTGAACTTTGTATTTTATTTTTTATTCTAGATTTAGCAACATTTGATGGAGCAGAGAGCCGTGTTAGTACTCTTGTAGCTGCTGCAAACAGTCATGACAATTTGTGTAGAATGGACCCAGCATGGCATCCATGGCTGTAAAATCCTCCTGGTTAAGCCAACTCCAGACTAGATTAAGCTATTACAGTACATAACAGAAACTTTTGTAGAAATTGAAATAAGACTAGCACCTGTGGTTGTTCATTGAATTAAAAAACTGGTAGGGTAACTAGCACTTTCATGGATACAACTGAACAATTGTTCAATGGTCTGCTCTTGTCATTATTTTAGCAATCTGTTTGAATCTCTTCATTCTGACAGACCTTCCATTGGAACACATTTAGACTTGTTGAATTTAGATGTAATCTTCATAACATGGTTAACTTTTTAGTTACATGGTCCAGTAAGTTAAGTTTCTTATGTACCTTGTACAGTAAACCCTAAATTTCTTTGCCACCATTTATTCAATTAAAATTTGGCATTTGTTGATAATCAAAGGAGGCTTAAAAAGAAAAGCATATGGAAGAAACAGTTTTAGGGACTTAGTTTTACATGTAGCAAAGTGGCAGTGTTATTTAGGGACATTAAAAGTTTTACATGTAGGAAAGTGGCAGTGTTATTTAGGGACATTAAAAGAATGTTTATCTGTATATTATTTTGAATATTTGAAGTTGCAATGAATGAAATATTTAATGTACATGTAAATCATATCTGAATATAAAGTGTATATATGTAAATATAAAATCATGTCAATGTTACAACATATGAGCTTCATCACTAGTCTTGTTGTATAGAACTGTCATTGTTAATGAAAGATAAGTACTTATCCTTTATCATGTTTATGTTGTACTGATGTTTATATGTACTTGATGCAAGTTATTACATAACCCATTACATATATGTAACTCATAATACAATTGAAAATTTAAAATCACTAGCAAAAAACGTGTGTGTGTGTGTGTGTTCATTGTTTCATTTTGTTTACACATATATAAAATGTAAAGTACTTAGTGAAATAAATACATAGAAAATAAAAAATATGAACTTTGAATTTTCTCATCAGTATTTGTTTTGTTTTTATAGTGACTTTTCAGGTGGTATGCTTCATTCAAACAAGAAACCTTGCTTCTTACTGCTCATTGCAATAATTACATTACAAAGGTTTGGATTCCTACAACATCTCAATATAAGTGAAATAATTGTGGTAGTGGATTGGCTTATTCTAGTCTGAATACAAAAAGAATCATTATTTAGTGGGATGTGCATCTCATTTCATTTACTATTATACAGTAAGTTCTAAATCACATACCTAATATTATAGCAAGAGACAATTAATTGTTAGCAAACTTTAGTTGTAAAAAATAATGTGTATTTGACATGTAAACAATGATGCAATTCCAGAAGTTTGCTAAGTATTCTATGGATGCATATTAAAGAAACAAACTATTATAACCAAACAAAAAAAAATCCCCTTTAAGAATTTTAAATACCATTTTATTGTTTCTCTAAAAAAATGTGTCTCGCATATTTATCACTGAGTGAATTTTGTCATTGTATCATATTAATAACAAGATATAAATACATGTAATAACAACATAATTAACAAACATTAAATCATTCTAAGAGTGTCTGAAATAAGTTTTAATCTTCTATGAAGAAGGTCTTTTTGTTTCTTCAAATTACATTCTAATTCTTTAGCTTGTTGTATTAACTTGTCCAGACGAGAAGGGCAAACCAACTCAAAGTTCTCACTTTCACTGAAACAGAAAATAAACAAAGTTTTTCTTTTTATGTGTTGGGAAGATTGTGGTACCTGTATGATATTTATCTAAGGTTGTTTCAAACTGAATCCAAAGTAAACACATCGTCAGTACACACTTGCACTTAAATTTCATGTTTTATCCAGCAATCCTAGTGACCACAACAGTATCTCATTGGTAGACTGCTCAATTCATATGTGGGATTGAACCCTGGCTGGGGTATAACAAAGACTTGAAAATATGAGCGACTGTTCTTTTGCCAATCACTAGGCATTTAGAAATGAAAGTCATGGTGTCCTTTAAAACTGATGCCCCATGTCCTGGCTGGCATGGCACATAAGAACCCTCCAAACACATTTTCTGGAGTACACTGCAAAGGTAAAAATTTCTGCAATTTAACCTATAGCTGGCAAAGTCTCAATGTAAGTGAAATATTCTTGACTGAGGCGTAAAACTCCATTTAATCAATCAGTATGCCTGGCAATGTTCTTACAATGTTTTGCAGTGATTTAGTGTACATATACACAGGATTATTATAAAGTTAACAATTTCACCACAACAGCATTGCAGAATATGTGATCCAAGTGAATGATCAAACTCTTGTTCCACTGCATTATCTCTTGGGTACTAAATGACACATTACAAATGTGTTAAGAGTTACTACACTGTGTCTCTTTGGTAGCATGAAGTGCTTTACATTTTAACTGTGGCAATATAAACATAAAATATCAGGGCAAGTCAATAAGTAACCAGCCTAACTTATTTCCAGTTAAGATCCGCCTTTCTTTTTCGGTGTAATTGCCTTCCAATGTAATGTGCTTCGACCAACAGTGTTAAGTGCCATCAGCCCAGAACTGAAAGTCAGGGTTGTTTCACATTCCTCAACTATGATAACAATTTCTTCCTCAGAATAGGAAGAAAGAGCTAGGTCAGGTGAATAGGCAAGTTGTGGTATTAATTCTACCTGTTTCTCTCTACAGCATCCATTACAATTTGCAAGTGTGGACTCTTGCACTGTCCCGTTGCAGTCATGTGAAATGCCTTATGTCTGCACTATTTCTTCCACTTGAATTCACTTATCAGAGTATACCAGTTTCTGAACTCTGCTTCACATTTCTTTATCGGCGACATCCAGTTGGCATCTAGACCTGGCTTCATCTTCTAAAGGCAGTCTACCAGATTTTAATTTCCCAACCCAAAATTTAACCCGAGCATAATATGGTGTGCAGAAGACCTAACATCAGCTAACTATCCTTGTATAATGTGTCTAGTTTGACCTGGCCATTTGACCTATAATTTGAATATTAGATTGGTCTAATAGACTGTGTGATTTAGGTAAGACAGCGTATTTTATTACCATAAACACCTGGTACCCAGTATCACTATCATATGTTGTTATATATAGACTCTTTATATAGCCACTTAACTACACAATGTATGTGTCTGTTTGAATATCCAAATTAAAGGTCAAAGGGTCAGGTCAAACTTGAAGCACTTTATTTCCTCGCCTGTTTTATCTTTCAAATACAAGTACTGAACTAGACCAATGTCGAGGAAGGGCCCCGCAAACAAAATATACAGACGAATGGGTGGATGGACAGACAGAAAAGGGATTACTACAGATACCGAGTGAGAACCATAAGGTAAGGACTATCACAAGCAAGTTTCATCAAAATCCCACCATTCCTTCAGAAGTTAACATTCTTAAAACATTCAGCAAATCACATAGTATGCAGGCTCATTAAATATGCATGGAATTTGTTGAACACCAAATTTAGTGAGGGACTTATGTACCAAGAATCACAAGCAAGTTTCATCAAAATCCCACCATTCCTACTAAAGATATCATGCGGAAAACTTTCAGCCAATCAGATTGCAGCAGCTTCATTAAATATGCGCGGAATTTGTTGAAAATCGAACTTGAGCGAAGGACTTATGTACTAAGTATCACAAGCAAGTTTCATCAAAATCCCATCATTCCTTCCTAAGATATTATACAGAAAGCATTCAGCCAATCAGATTCCAGCAGCCTCATTAAATATGCACGGAATTTGTCGAACATCGAACTTGAGCGAAGGACTTATGTACTAAGTATCACAAGCAAGTTTCATCAAAATCCCATCATTCCTTCTTAAGATATCATGCGGAAAACATTCAGCCAATCAGATTGCAGCGGCCTCATTAAAATATGCATGGAACTTGTCGAACATCGAACTTGAGCAAAGGACTTATATACTGAGTATCACAAACAAGTTTCATCAAAATCCCATCATTCCTTTAGAAGATATCATGCGGAAAACATTCAGCCAATCAGTTTGCAGCAGCCTTATTAAATATGCACGGAATTTGTCAAAACATTGAACTTGAGCAAAGGACTTATATACTTAGTATCACAAGCAAGTTTTATCAAAATCACATCATTTCTTTAGAAGATATCAAGCGGAAAACATTCAGCCAATCAGATAGCAGCAGCTTCATTAAATATGCATGGAATTTGTCAAACATTGAACTTGAGCGAAGGACTTATACACTTAGTATCACAAGCAAGTTTCATTGAAATCCCATCATTCCTTTAGAAGATATCGTGTGGAAAACATTCAGCCAATTAGATATGCACTGAATTTGTGGAACATCTTGTCGAACATCGAACCTGAGCAAGGGACTTATGTACCAAGTATCACAAACAAGTTTCATAAACATTCCACCATTCCTTCTCAAGATATCGTGCTGAAAGCGAAACGGACAGACAGACAGACGAACGGACAAGGTGATTACTATAGGGCACCCGCATATATGCGGGGCCCTTATTACAGACAGGTACTCAACTTTAGATAAAAAGCATGCTTTTGCATCACTTGCCATTTTCAATATCTTATTAAAGAATGACTCCATATGCATGAAATTTTGTATCCAGTAATAAAACATGTACTGAAACAAGAGGACATGAAAACCATGACTGTGTTGGATAAACAGAAAGGGGATTGGCTGGTCACTTGCCCTTGTACTTGTACATGTGTATTTAATATTGCACCAAAAAGTCAATACAGCAGTCTGGAAGAAGAGCAATTAGAAGACCAGAGTTGTTTTCATGCACATCTTTCACATTGGATGATGCTGTCAGGAGTATGACATAAGCTCCTTTACATATGAGCCCGTCCAAGTAGAAACGTCCCTTATGTGCATTGTGACGTAAGCGGAGAAAATGACGTCGAAAGTTCGGAAGACAAAAGTGTGTTTCGCTGCGCAAAATGACTCAACTAATGAAAAAAAATAACTTCAGTAGGCTAACTCGGAAAGGTTTATTTTGATCCAAATTAGCAGAGAACACCTAATTGTAAATCACATAATGATAATAATATTTTAATAATGGGGTAATATAAAATGGAATTAAATTAAAACGTGTCAAATTCGACAGCAAACCAAAGGCAAAGCACAATTGTCGCAGGTGAAGAATTATTAAACAATACACGTTCTTTCGAGTGTTGTTATTTGCGATTGATATGTCTCTAAGCAGATTACCTTTGATTTAAGAATGGAATGGGTTCCTCGGCTATTATAAACATGATTCGTTGTCTGAATATTGTGTTTTGAGGGGCAAATGTAAACAACATGACGTCACAAGCTACCGTACAATGTAGCATTTTAATGTATTTGAGAATAACAATCTCTTCTGACGTTGGCGTTGGTGGCGCAATGGATAGCGTTCTAGATTTACGTTTTTGAAAAAAAAATGTCTGTTGCCAGTTCAAATCACCACGGGTTCATATTTTTTTTTTTTTTACATTATGATAAATTTATTTATTTATCCAATTTCTTTTGTCTTCTTTTTTTTGTCGGATAATTTAAATTTGACGGCCTTTTCTATTTTCTTATTTTAATTCTAGACTGGCTATTATTTTTATTACTCGTATTATTTTTAGCTCAAATTTTCAAGAATTTGAAATGTGAAGTAATTATTTTGGTAATTTTCAATTTTTTTTTTTTTTTTTTTTTTTTTTTTGTAATGCGTGACGACATCAATTTTTATACGATTTGAATGCACATTTATTTCCTACAATTGCTAAGTACTGTGATAAATATTAATGTTGTTTGGTAAATACAGAAAAAATGGAGCTAGCTAAAATTTCTTGTGACACATACACATGTACACCACTCCCGTGCTACTTTTGAATTTTTTATGAAATAATATGAATCTATTGGCTAGTACCATATTGTGTCCTTTGGATTTGGGGATATGCTTTGCTAGAAAAATGCATTTTTATCATGAATCTAGTGATCAGTTGGTACATGGCAAAAATAAAATTAAGGAATACATCTTTAGTACATAATTAAATTGCATTCCACGCATGTCCATTCTTTTAATTTTAAAAATGTTCAATGCCGACATCCTACCTTCTTTATTACTGCATTCAGTACATATTTATAACCGTTTAACCGAGCTGACCGAAGTTAGCATTAAAGTCGGCATTACCAGAATCGATTGTCAGCTTGTAAGGAAAATGAAAAAAACGTTTTATTTTTATCATTTTCCGTTGTAAACTGTAATGTTCACATCATTTTAACGAAATTCTACAAAATAGATAGATCAGCTATTGATTTTTCCGTGAACAAATACATAAAACTCAACCCATCAAACAATTTCTTTTGATGACAAGAGAACATGTTTACTAAACAAGTTTTCAAGCTTTTTAAATTATCTACTTATTATCTAAATTTTGACATTTTTTTTTAAATCAGACCGATAAGTGTAGCTTTTTACATGTATGTATACTCAAAATTGTCCGATTGCTATTTCAGCGTTGTGAAGCACACAATTAAACAGCTTTGCATAGAACACGGTTGTAAAATGCATAATTATGTACACACCAAAGACAAAAGGGCACCCACACAGTACCGTAACTAGACCCTGAAATAAACTGAGGCAAGAATTGAAGCTCAATATATAATGACATACAGTACCAACAGTCTCTATGTTTTTTTTATCTTTAACATGTAAAGCTCAAACCTAGACCAGCTGTTGTAAAATAAGTGAGATGGTTTTGTGCCATGAAAACTAGTTTGACCACACCACTAAAACTCTTAATCCCGGTTAAAGGATAGTTTAAAAGTTTAAATTGTATGTGGGCGGGTATCAGACAAAAACAGGTCTATCATTTAACCTGGATTTTTCAGAATATTCCTGGATTTTCATTAGCAAGATCACTTGATAGATTTACACATGACAAGACGCTAAATGTCGTAATCACATAGTACCGCAATACAACTATAGTTACCAAAATGACAAATTAAATAATAATGCGAACGTTTAATGTGACAACCATTTGATTAAATCAATAAATTAGTTTTCTGTAAACTGTAACTAGTCGAAGGAACTGCTCGTTTAAACTCAAACTCTCTCTCTCTCTCTCTCTCTCTCAATATCACACTTCTGTGCGAAACAGTACTTGGTTAAATTTTTACCGGTTGCCTCATAGGTAGTTACGGTACTGCCCACATACCATTATCTCATATACATGTATAGAAGTAATGTGCCGATTTGTAAATTTTAAAAACCATAGTTTTCATTTTTCATCTTTATACGATAAGTGATAAAGTATTAACATCACGGTCCACTTAGAATTCACGGGGGGTGATATGTGTAATCAAAATAATATTGCCAGTGGCTTGACCTAAAGGAATGAGTGTGTTTTCAAAGAAAAGAACATAAAAATACAGATTTGTAGAAAAGACAAATTTAAAGGATATTACAAATTAAATAAATACATGTAATGCATGTAGCTATTCAGATTTGAACCCCTGTCCTACAGATTAACTAAGCTTATAGTATAACATCAATTATGTGTAATACATGCATGGCAAGTTTTAATGACCATCGAAGCTTGATTTGAAAACAAATAGCAAAAGCGGGAAATACCCCTCATTTTAACATATAATAGAATGAAGATGTAGATGCACAAAGAAATGCAAATAAAATATACATTTGTCGGAGCCAAAATCTAAAGCTTCAAATATCAGGGGCGGATCCAGGATTTTTTGAAAGGGGGGGGGGGGGGGGGGGGGGGTTGAGAACTAACTAGGATGTTTTGAAAGGGGGGTTGAGAACATACAGGATTTTTAAGGGGATGAAATTATATCAATGCTAGATGCGAGCGCCAAAGGCGCGAGCTTCCAGAGACGATGGGTCTAGGGCCGATGGGGGCCAAGAAAATAATATTAACCAGTCAATATCTCACTCTTTCTCTCTCTTTAAATATTCAAAGGGGGGGTTGCAACCCCCGCAACCCCTCCCCTAAATCCGCCACTGAATATACTAGTAATACTATTACTTTTTTAAATTATAACTATAAGAATATTTAGGAAATGTGTGTTAAACAAACCAAATCGGCCCATTAGGATATAAAATCCCATCAAACCTA
Source organism: Anadara kagoshimensis (assembly GCA_021292105.1). NCBI lineage: Eukaryota > Metazoa > Mollusca > Bivalvia > Arcoida > Arcidae > Anadara > Anadara kagoshimensis. The sequence goes on from CM037872.1 coordinate 14,521,808, forward strand.
CGATACATTTTTAAAATGATAAAATATAAGGTATGAATTCAGCCCAATACAGGCACAGCATATGAATTCATGATCTTGGATTGGAATCCTGTAAAATTAACCGTTTGTCAAGTTTTTGATAAATTGATCAACATGCAGAAATTTCAAACTTGCCATCTTCAATTGGAACCAAATTATTCACTATTTTTTTTTCGATCGATACATATTTATACACGATTAATCAGTCCTCGTGTGTAGTTAATAGTATTTCACTTATAACAAGACAGTCAGTTCTGTAAGGGGTGGTGGTGTTGATGGAATAAGCCGTCGTGAATCTTCACTAACGCAAATTAACAAAATCTTGTTCGAACTAGGATCTGCCTCAGTGGAAATCAATCAAGAGCGCAGGCGATAAAAGACGCCACAATCCGAAAGTCGGTATCATGACCACCGGTCCTAGACTTTCGGCTCTCATTCTTTGTTTTTCACATACAATCATTTCAATATCGTTCCGTTTGCCGGGGGGGGGGGGGGGGGGGGGGTCATGGATTCGAACCCCGGCAGGCTCTGACAAGGCTTGGTAATAAGCAGTGACTGTTTCGCCAAGCACACGGCCTTTTAAAATGAAAGTCACAAGGTTCTTCAGAAGAGACTAGAAAATCCGATGCCTATGTCACGGAAGACCCTCCCTGCACATTTCCCTGAGCGCACTGCAAAGAAAACATTCTGCCATTTCACATAAAGCTGGTGACTTCTCGATATAAGTATAAATATTCTTGACTGAGACGTAAAATCCTATTCAATCAATCAATTTATCAATGTCGTCATCTTATTTTTTTTCGTACTGTTATCTGGTAATACTAAGTTTTCACTTTCAAAGTTTTTTTTACATTCATAGAATGAATGCGCAGGAAAAAGTCGCTAAACTCGAGGCAAAATGGTTTGTTACCTTGCAGTCTCTTTGACAAAAATTCTGATGTTTTTGCTTGAACAATAGACCCTTATTGACATAAATCATGGATTATATAAGAAACGTTACAAGAGACGTAGGAATGAATAACCCAGTAACCGTTTGCAACTTTTTTATCACAAAACGCCGAAATTAGGCACATTGTTCAAACGTGACGTTATCATGACGTTATGGCGGCAAAAAATGTAAAATGGCAACAAACACTCCTTTTATTGGCCAAAATACATATATTTTACACTTGTAAAGTAGGGAATGCCATATATCATTAGAAAGGTCATGAAATGTTCTATTAAAATCTAACAAAATCTGAAAATGTCAAAGTTTGACCATAAGGGACGTTTCTACTTGGACGGGCTCATATGAGTTACATACCTTAGTATAGATGACCATTTCAAATGCAACATTTTTGTCTCCCTTTCCATATCTAGAAAATATACAAACAAATCTTTTATAGTTAGAATAATATGACAAAGTAAAAATTGTTTCTGTCATGCCACCAACCTCCTTTCTTTGGTATTTTTATGATGAAAACAAAACCATGTAGAATGTGACATCATTTTATCTAGGTTAAAAGTGTTATTACAAGACAAAATGACAGAATATAAGAAATAGAAAAAAAAATAATAAAGATCTACTCTTTTACATTAATACCAAATGGTGAATATGTATTGAGTTTCTTTTTCTAAAAGTGTTATAAAGTGATAAAGTTTTAAATGATAATTTTACTCATGTCATTTATAGCATGTGAAATGAAAATCAAATGACTAGTTCAGAATCATGATAAATTCAACAAATGTCTTTGATACAAAGTATCTGTTTTCTCCTACTACATAAACTATTTTGTTACATGATTTACAAAATGATACATATGCAATGTTGGACAAGTTACAACATACTGCCAGCTTATTTCTGTGCACTGGATCATTCACTTGTAGTTGATTAATAAACAGATGGTTATAATAGGTAGCACACTAAAACTAGTAGCACATGGTCCGAAATTTTTTTGTACATTTTGAGTTGATACCTTCACAATTCTTCATGTCATCCAGTAACTACTAAAACAAGAGGCCCATGGGCCTTAACGCTCACCTGAGGCTAAGTACATATCTCATGCAGAGGTTCAATGGTCAATAACCTTTATTAAAGAGAACTCCTAATTTTCAGCAGTAAGGCAGAATTAAATGCAATGATTTTTGCAAATTAATCATACCTTGTCCCGAGATTGCTACATATAATATATGTACAGTGAAAACCGGATCCTGAGAAAACCGGATTACTGTGAAAACCGGACAAATTTCCGAGTCCCGATTATTTCCTTCTTATTTTCTTATTAGAAAACCCTCTGTAAACCGGATCCTGTGAATTCTAAAAACCGGACGGATTTTCAGTCCGGATCGTATGAAAGCTATATAATATTACCTGTGTAAACCGGACTTCGGATTTACTGAAAGTTATTAAATTTTTTTTAATTTTTTTCTAATTGTAATATAACATTGTAATTCAAAATCTGTTTTACAATTGTACAATCATTGTCATAATCTGTCGGCGTCGCCACAATAAACTTATCTTTTATGACTTGTTATTTTATGTTTGATTTGTTTAATAAAGATTATTGCAACCGTTAAGAGTATCATTAAGACTACAATAATAGTAAAATAAACAAGTATCACAAGTAATCACCAATATCGAGTATACCTTGCCACCTGTTCAAACGTCATGTACACAAGTCATTATCTATATTGTCAAAACCAGTCAACCGAGATCGAGGTCAGCTTGTGTTCGGCTCCTATTATCTAGTTTTTAAAGGGACACCTTTCGGGTATTTTCATCGTATGCAAACAGTCTATTATCGATATCAAACGGGTTGAAGTATATTTAGACCAAACAAAATTGAAATGAAACGCGAGAAAATATAACATAGTTTTTACTGCGATTTATTAAATTTCCCTCTGAATATTGCCGATAGGTTCCTTAATTCTTCAAAAGAAAAATTCCACAACCGAACATAATGATATACATTTTCTGTTTTGTGTATTCTAATGTTGATAACAATTGGCGCTTATGTACCCAAGATCGATGTGTATCATGGTTTATTCTTATCAAAATAATAACTTAAAATACAAAAACTAACTTACCACTGAAAACTTTATTTTAACACTTTGTATTTAAGTGTATTATTTTTATAAGATATACCGATGACACTATTCCAAGTCATCTGCCGATAATACATCTTCTAAGACCTCAAACGATACAGTTTATTTGAAATAAATAAAAATAGAATACACATTACTTACCATAAATTATATATTTTTTTATTTATTAAAACCTCGCTTTAAATATTTTTATTTATTTCGAGCAAATTGTATTATACATGTACTTATATAGAGGCCTATGTATTCATCCCGTCTCTATCTCCACCCTCCCGGTGAATAAAAATATAATCAAGGGCAATTAACTCTGTTCCAAACCTGGATAACCGGATCCTGTGAAAACCGGATTATTTTAAAGGTCCGGAGACCATCTGGTTTTCACAGTTTTCACTGTATAATATATTAATATATATATATATATATATATATATATATATATATTATATTCTAGCTACAATACATTATTTATAAACAGCTAAAAAAGTAAAAACAAAAGTATGAAACTATGACCTTCATCTATATATCAAAATGATTGTTAGGCCATTACCTACAATATTCGAATATACATGCCTATACAAAAAGTTAATAGTTTTTGAGATAATTAACCATTTCAGTATCCTTTCCCATCTGTGACCTTGACCTTTGAATCCATGACCTTAATCTATATATCAAAATGATCGTTAAATCAATTCCTACAACATTGTATTATGCATGTCTATACAAAAAGCTTATAGGTTTTAAGATAATTAACCATTTCAGTATTCTTTCGCATCTGTGACTTTGACCTTTGAACGCATGACATTAATCTATATATCAAAATGATCGTTAAATCAAAACTTACAATATTCAAATATACATGTCTATACAAAAAGTTAAAAATTTTCGAGATAATTAACCATTTATGTATTGATTTGCATCTGTGACCTTGACCTTTGAACCCATGACCTTAATCTACATATCAAAATGATCGTTAAATCAATTCCTTCAATATTGTAATATACATGTCTATACAAAAAGCTTATAGTTTTTTAGATAATTAACCATTTCAGTATTCTTTCGCATCTGTGACCTTGACCTTTGAACCCATGACCTTTATTAATATATCAAAATGACCATTGTGCCATTACCTGCAATATTCTAATATATATGCCTATACAAAAAGTTAATAGTTTTGCAGATAATCAACTATAACGGAATTAGTTGTGCATCCTTGACCTTGACCTTTGAACTCATGACCTTGATCTATGTATCAAAATAATCGTCATGTCAATACCTACAATTAACTGAAAATCCCATGCCATTATCACCTGAAATGTTTAAAAAATAGCATTTTTTATCAAAGGTCAAAAACAGGGACATGACCTTGACCTTTGACCTTGACATCTTTTGGAAGAAAATAGCAAGACAAGATCAACATTGAAAACTCCATACAATTATCTTCAGCCGTTATTGAGTTATAACAATAAATGTCTCATTTTCAAAATTACATAATTTTACGCAAAAAACGCGTAACCTATTTTTCGTTCAATTTTCATGAAAAACACAATTTTAATGTTCCCAGGTATGCTGAATCTAAATATCTAATCAAAATTTGCCTGCACCTTTTGGTTTCAGAGAAGAAGATTTTTTTGTCTTTTTGCTATTTTTAGTAATGGCGGCCATCTTGTTGGGCGTGGCCAAACCCCGAACATAATTTTTAAAGGCTGTTACCCAGGCATGATAATCGCCAAGTTTCATCAAATTTGCCCCAGCAGTTTTGGAGGAGAAGATTAAAATGTTAAGTTTACACACGACAGACGACGCACAACGGACGACGCACGATGATAGATTGCAATAGCTCATCTGAGCCTTTGGCTCAGGTGTGCTAAAAACTATCTCATATGGTTCAGATATTGGAGCAAAAGGAATTAGTTAAAATAAGACGAGTTATAAGTAGAAAAGATTGGAAATTAAACAACACTTAAACATTGCAGTTACTGAGATGAAGAAGTTACAATGGGTGGCTTAACTCAGAAAGAAGGATCTCTTTTAAGTACAACAAGGGTTCGGACTATGTGCCACTTGTTCTAACTTTTACTAGGTCACAGTGACTTTACATAGTAAAAATTTTAAACATCCTGTCATGAATCTAAGAACTCGAAACTTCATACAGCCCAAGTAGCTCTAACAATTTAGCAAACTGGTTGACCTTGAGCCTGTTCAAGATAAAAGTCTTGATGGCAAGACATTGGAAACATGCAAAAAACAAAGTTCAATAAGCAAGCATTTTTTCTGATAAACATGATGAATAATCAAACAAGGTTAGTGTAGATCTCCATGATTACCTTGGGATTAACTTGGGGAGTCTGACAATGACCATCATCAAAATAGGCTAGGTAAGATTTAGGAAGTCTGACAATGACCATCATCAAAATAGGCTAGGGTTGACTTGGGGAGCCTGACAATGAACATCATGAAAATAGGCTAGGGTAGACTTTGGGAGTCTGACAATGACCATCATAAAATAGGCTAGGGTAGACTTGGGAAGTCTGACAATGACCATCATAAAAATAGGCTAGGGTAGACTTGGGGAGTCTGACAGTGACCATCATCAAAATAGGCTAGGGTAGACTTGGGAAGCCTGACAATGACTAACATAAAAATAGGCTAGGGTAGACTTGGGACGTCTGACAATGACCATCATAAAAATAGACTAGGGTAGACTTGGGGAGTCTGACAATGACCATCATAAAAATAGGCTAGGGTAGACTTGGGGAGTCTGACAATGACCATCATAAAAATAGGCTAGGGTAGACTTGGGAATTCTGACAATGACCATATAAAAATAGGCTAGGGTAGACTTGGGGAGTCTGACATCAAAATAGGCTAGGGTAGACTTGGGGAGTCTGACATCAAAATAGGCTAGGGTAGACTTTGGGAGTCCGACATCAAAATAGGCTAGGGTAGACTTGGGGAGTCTGACATCAAAATAGGCTAGGGTAGACTTATGGAGTCTGACATCAAAATAGGTTAACTTAGACTTGGGGAGTCTGACATCAAAATAGGTTAGGGTAGACTTGGGGAGTCTGACATCAAAATAGGCTTGGGTAGACTTGGGGAGTCTGACATCAAAATAGGCTAGGATAGACTTGGGGAGTCTGACATCAAAATAGGCTAGGGTAGACTTTGGGAGTCCGACATCAAAATAGGCTAGGGTAGACTTGGGGAGTCTGACATCAAAATACTGTAGATTACTTTTATTTCGCGAGAGATTTATTTTCGCTTAAATTCGCGAATCACCTCATTCACGAATTCAAATATCACGCGAATATTTCCAGCACGCAGATATTTCTATGTTGACATTTCCGATATGGTCATACCGGTACTAAATGACACGAAACAGGGAAATTGATGGGATACTACTTATGCCACACAATTCTGTGTTTAACGTACGACCTTGAAATTTTGTTTAAATTATTATTGTACATATATCAACATTATTTTTGAATTTTATCATGTTTAATTAAATACTTTTTACGAAATCGATCAATAAAGTTTTGAATATAAACAAGACCGCCATAGAAGCCATCTTAATCCGGTAATTATACAGGTGTGTATGGGGTTAGTGAACCGTGTCTTTACGTAGTACATTACTGTACTTGTATGTAAACTCTCTCTCTCTCTCTCTCTCCGATATGTCGAATTTTACCTGTAGTATACTGAACGTATATCCTCTTGTTTCAAGAGCAATACCTATATGCTTTATGCGTAACTTTTGAAAAAGAACTTTAAAGAATTCGTTGTTTAATTTATGTAATTTAATACAAAAATACAAATTAATCCAAATAAAATTTGAACGTAGACAAAGAACTGTCACAAACTGTATAAATACTAGTAAATCTTGGCAAAACTAACAACTGTGAGTCATGAATTCAACAGTTCCCAAGCGTGCTTGATAAGTTGACTTTTTCCCTTCAGTTCTTCCAACGATTGAAGGAGCCACTTAGCGTGGAATGTTCATTTTAAATCCAGTATATTAATAAGACCAGTAAATACTACTCACTACTCACTCCAGTAGTGAATACTACTCACCTTAGTAAAGAAAGAAAACCAAACAACTATATGCATTTGTTATAATTCTTTATTGATTGGTTAAAGAGATTAACCTATTAATTGGTGCTCCGATCAAACGGTGGAACATTTTAACAGAGAAAGAAGAACCCTTTTTAAAGGTCACCGGTCACCAAATTTATGAATTTTGTAATTTGCATTCCTATGGGTAGAGTTGTCAATATTGATGTGTCTGGTGGGTTTTCACACATTACAGTTACCTGTAATATACTAAAAACTTACCTGAACGAAGGTCTAATACTCGGTAATTTCCGACACCGCTCGTAACTTTCCGGCGACCTAATTGATGACGTACATGGTGTTAAGCTGCTGAGGAAAGACACAGTACTTATATATGTATCCATATGTAATATGTGGGTTTGTGTGCCATTTTGAAGGGTTTTAAAGTTTGATTTCAAGTCAAAATTATATATTTTGTGAAATTTTGATATAATAATACCACAATGAACGATAAATTTTTTTCCCACAAATTTAAGAACAAATTAAAGCCAGATTTACACAAGTCCCTTATGCAGCTTTCTACAAATTGAGTGCACATGGAAAACGCAAGAATAAAGTCGTATTTTCCAACAAACTCGCAAAATATTGTCAAAACTTGATACAAAATATACTGACCTAATAGGAAAAAATATTTTTTATTCATCCATAAGTGAATTTAATTCTGTACATAGAGCAATTTTTGAAGTTTTTAACAAAACAACTAATATAACAATGTCAAAATTATCCCTTCTGTACCTTCTTACTCAGAACAACTATAGATATTATAATTATGTCATAGTTGGAATATTCATGATGAAATATGAAAAAACCCGAACAACAATGACCGACCTGACCCTAAATACCCCGATGTGTAACTTTGTCGAATTTTCCCAAAATTTCTCTTTGTACAGATTAACTAAATAACTTTTTTGTCATTTAAAAATGTAATTTGGTTAGGTCAGTGCATTTAATATGCAATTTATTGATAGTTTGATGGAAACATTTCAATTGAAAGAAATAAATGATAAAAACCATGTGCACTCAATTTATGGAAATACAGTAATTGCTTTGAATGTATTGGGGCTATTTTTCATATACGAGAAAAGTCAGAGAAATAAGAGTGGTATAATCAATTCAGACAATATAAATTATAATGAATGGATTCAGTCAAATCAAAAAAATTCATAGATTTTAACAATTTTAATATTCAAAATTAATTTAATTCCGTAAGTCAGTCAGTTCACCAGTTCATACGTTCACACAAATCGAGACTTGTATGTCTTTTATTCAAATCAACTAATCTAATTTAACATTTATTTTTTCAAACACATCTTTTCAGAATCCATCAAAAACGACAAACAACATTTACCGGGTATATCATAAAGATTTATACACACGTGTCAATTAATGTTGCAAATTGTAAGGTAAACCCTGTTGATTACAGGTGATAGATGTCTACTTCTAAACAGGATGTTGCTTGCCAATGTAGCATATTGATAATCTCTTAATTACTGGTATGTGAGGGGATGTAAATCACACTTTAACCGATATTAATTTATTGTGAAAAAATTAAAGACAGATGATTTGACACAATGGGGATTGGAAATCTGATCAGTACTCTATCGAAAAAAAAAATATTTTATAATAAAATATTACGCACCGACATAAACTCCAATTTCCATTATTATTACAAAATTAAACTTACTGCGAATAGGGAAGCTATTGATTTTAATAAGAATTCGGAATTTGTTTACAAACGTTTTCATATTCAAGTAATACTGGGGTGAAATATTTGATTTCAGAGACAATAAGAAGTTATTTTTTAGACCTGTATTTTGATATTTTCGTTGTACAAAAATTCTACTCGAAAACGTGTTTTAATAATATATTGATTTTAACCTAAAAATAAAATAAAAATGGGACAATTTCTGAAACAAATATGAATTAAAATCTATTTGAGGTAAATTAATAATATAGCTGTACTAGAGAGAGAAAAAAAGCGACAGACTACAGAATCCAGTCAAAAGTGCTCGAAAATTATGTATGTTTTTAATATTAATATTTAATATTAATTCACATAAATAAATAAATAAATAAATAAATAAATAAATAAATAAATAAATTCAACAGAGAAGTTAAGATATTTTAAATGATATTAAATATTATAATAATAATAATAGTATTTTTTGGCATAAAGCAAAAACGAGATTATAGCCCAACATATATACATAATAAATACGATAATGAAAATAAATATGAATAATATTTTAAATAAAAACACGAAAATGTGTATTCTTTTCATCAATATTAATATTAATTCACCGAAATAAATAAATAAATAAATAAATAAATAAATAAATAAATTTAACAGAGAAGTTAAGATATTTTGAATGATATTAAATATTATAATAATAATAATAGTATTTATTGGCATAAGCAAAAACGAGCTTATAGCCCAACATATATACATAATAAATACGATTAATGAAAATAAATATGAATAATATTTTAAATAAAAACACGAAAATGTGTATTCTTTTCATCAATTCGTTTTGATAGATAAAAATAAAAGATAAATAAATAAATAAATAAATAAATAAATAAATAAAATGTAAAATTAGTTTTGTAATAGTATAAGTAATAGTATATCATACTTAGAGCAAACAAGAATATAGTTCTTATTACTTATTTAATTAATTATTTATTTATTATGTTTATTTTTTATTTATTTTTTATGCTGAAGGAAATTGAAATATCCAATATTAAAAATAAATATATAAATAAAATGAGAAGTTACTACTGATAAATCTGGGTAATAAATACAGATCACTCTACAAGCTTTAGTTACTAGATAACTTGGATAACACCTTCTGCGTCACTTCCGGTTTTGGACCCTTTTACTACCAAAGGGAGATAACACCGTTTTTCAACAGTTTTAGGACTTTATTTTACGCTGTAACAAAAGACAGAAATGATTAAAAAATGTTATTTGTGGCTAAATCGACTTTTTATTATGTAATCTTTCGGAAAATAGTACTAAAAAAATTTCGGTTTTTGGTGACCGGTGACCTTTAAACACGTCATGTCCGTCTTTATTTTGTTATTTACATTTATGCCGCAAACAATCGCGAATTTTTGTATTCAGTCAGATTCCAAACGCGAATTCAAATATTTGCGAATAAGGCCAAGATGGTCTTGCTGCGAAATTTTCTACTCGCGAAATATAAGTAATCTACAGTAGGCTAGTGTCTCCCTGATTAATTTGGGGAGTCTGACATTGACACTGATGTCAGAACATTATTATGGGTATTTAGACACCTCAACACTCAAACTCAGATGGTGATCCAGAAACATGAACTGAGATACCCTTGGGTTTATTTCTATGCACCTTGGGTACATTATCACATATCTTATTATCTTAGCCAATAATGTGAACATTTCAACACTAAAAACTCTTGGAAAAGAATTGGTCTATTTGTCAATGATACCATGGGAATATTTGGCGAGTTGAAATTTGTGTCATTTTGCTTAGAATCTAAAATCCCAGTAGATAACCAATATATATACATGTATATACCCCAGGTATACTGCCAAACCCCTGTTTATTACCAAAATCTGAAGAAAAAATAATGGAAGTTATACCTTTCATCATTTCTTCTATAGGTACAGATACAGCTTCTTTCTCATTGTTGATCATCACTGGATCTTCATTATCATTTGGCTGAGTAGCTGACACTTTCAAATCATCTTCATGTTCAGAATCTAAAATAGCATTTATGGTAATCTATATATCTATCTTCATAGATATCCAATTAACAATGACAATGTAATTGTCTGTCGGCAGATCTCTCGCTGGGCCATATTTGGGGCAGATATTGGGCCCAATTCACATTATAAAATATGATGAGTTTTTAATTTAATAAATAATTTCTACAATCTGTGGGTATATGTCATTTTCCATTAAGAACCAAAAAGAAGAAAATTCTTCTTGATACTAACATTGGACTTGTCTCTCTCGCTTCAAATACAGCAACCCAGGCACTCACAAAACAGCCATCCAACTTTGGAGGCTCAGTGTATGCAGTGTTGTTTTTTTACATTTAGTAATCACAGTAAACCCTTTTAAATGTGGGACACCATTACACATATATTATGTCCCTTATATCACTACACATTGTATATATATTTATTTACCCATGTCAGAGTCAACACAAAACACAAATATTTTGTAGAGTTTCAAAGGGACTGGTACAAATCCTATCTCAATTGCTTTCATGAACTGATTTGTTGTAAATAATCCTAATCTTTTGCTTATTATCTCCTTCCATGTGACCAAACACTATATTGATAAGTGTTTACAATGGTAAATGGCGACACCACCTGTACAAAACTGTACATTAAAAGGTACTGCAAAGCTCAGGTTCAGTTAAGAAGTGTTAATTTACATCATTGTACAACAGCACAAAAGACTTTTCAAAAGTTTATATATCAATTCAGGTCACCCCCGAGTTATGATAGAATAAATCTATTCTTGGACTGCACTAATCTACATAAATAATTATCTTGTCCATCACAAAGTTTTAGTTTGTCTTTGTTCTATACTTGTCAGAAATAAACTATTGTTTAAATCTGCTGCTAATTAATACCTGAAGACCCTTAAAAACTAAGGTATACTCCCTCATGCAAAGTATTTCCTTAGCTTAATTTGGTTAAATATATTTTGGGCCTTTGGATATTTTTCAACCCCTTGAAAAAACTTCAGGTTTAACAATTTTGATCCAAGCACTTCTGATGAGGTATTGAATTATGTTGTTGTAAAATTTACACTGATATAATGTGTAATTTTATCTAATGCACATACTACCTGATGATCTGCTTCTTGATGAGGTTCCGTAGTAACATGAAGTTTTAGGAATATCTGGTGTAGCTGGGGTAACAAATCCATCTTTCTTTAAAAAGAATCCAAATACATACACTAACAATTAAATTTATACCATATAAATGTTTATAAATGTCTGTTATGATCCACAAGTTATGAATAAACTTATGTTTTCTAAACTGCAAATTGATAATGCATGTAATCTTTTAAATGAATTATGATGTGTAATCAAAAGTGAGTATATAAAAAACTAAACTATTCTAATAATAATGACATCATATTAGTGATACCAATCCCCTTGCAATGGAGTATTGTGTAATACTTGTATGCCAGTGTGGTTTACAAAAACATGAATTAGAGTGCAGACAAAAATATTTCACTCAATTAAACAAAGGGCAATAACTCTGATAAATTGGGTTTGCCAGTTACAAAAGACAAACACCATGATAAACTTTTGTATCAAGTTTAAATAAATTCTGTAGATAAATAAAGTTGTTAGAGCACTGAAAAAAATCACTGAAATAAACAAAGGGTAAGAACTCTGTCAATTTGGGGGTGCCACTTACAAAACACTATTTAGTCCTGGATATTAACATAATACACTTTTGTATCAAATTGTTTAGATTCTGTTGAAAAATAAAGTTATTAGAGCACTGTGAGAAATACTGGCACCTAACTCGAATAAAGAAATGGCAATAACTCTGTCAAATTGCGTTTACCAGTTACAAAACACAATCTAGTCAAAGAACTCTGCCCAATAGATCCCTTTCACATTCAAATGTGCATGCCCTGTATCTACTGACAACAGCAAAATTTCTAGACCAAGTCTCGCGCGAATTTACAAAACCTTGCGGGATTTTGTTCCAGGGGGCAAGTGCGCGAGTGAGACAATGGCATAAAATGGGCTGCCAGGCAAACATTAAAAAAATGTCCTTGTTCACAAAACAACTCGGATTAGATTGGTCTGTATTTTCAAGTACTATTTTCGATCACGTGATTCACACAAAAACAATAACAATAATGGCAGCGCCCATGTGTTTTGGCGAAAACAAGATTACTGTCCGTTTACTCTGCTGGAGAGAAAGGAATAACGCTAATATTTCAAAGATTTGAATGGCACGGTTAAAAATCAATTAATCATTTACTTATATGAGCCGAGTTGTTGCTAATAATCCTTATTTCAATCTAGTCCATGCATTATAACTCCTTTAATGCACCAAAACGTGTTTTGGATAGGTGTTTACAATGGTAAAAATTTTGACAAAATGGTAGCGTCTTTCGTGTGATGTAATGATAAAGGAAGAATTTATTAAATATGTAGGTTCTCAAGGGGTACAATGAAGGGTAGTTTAAAGGTTAAAAGTTTGAATTTACGTAAATTTTTTTCAAAAGTTTGAAAATGCAGAAAGGTAGTTCACTTTATTACTTTATTAAATCCATTTTGGTCATCCCAGTTAAGCAAAAAACAATCCGTTCTTGAGCTGCACTAACCTACGTAAATAGTCAACTCTTTCATCATGACTACGTAACATAAAGAACCTCGCCATTTTGTAACCAGAGGCTCAGGATGAGCCTGTATCGCTCACCTGACTAAAATGCTTTTAAAGCAAATTTGTATATATGCTTTTCAAATAGGGTCCAATGTGAAACAACGTTCTCCGCTGGCAGCCATGTTTTATGGCAGATCAGAAAAATGTTGGCAATCTATGTAAAGGACCTTCTATACATGATTCCTGTAAAGTTTGGTTCAATTTGCTTCAGTCATTTCTGAGGACATAGTCAAAAACGCGTTTTTCCCACAGGGTCCAATGTTAAACTATCTTTTGCGCTGGCAGCCATGTTTTTTGGCGGATCAGAAAAATTTTGGCAATCTAAGTAAAGGACCTTCTATACATCATTCCTGTGAAGTTTGGTTCAATTTGCTTCAGTCATTTCTGAAGACATAGTCAAAAATGTGTTTTTTCCCATAGGGTCCAATGTTAAACTATCTTTTGCACTGGCAGCCATGTTTTTTGGCCAATCAGAAAAATTTTGGCAATCTATGTAAAGGACCTTCTATACATCATTCCTGTAAAGTTTGATTCAATTTGCTTCACTAGCTTCAGAGGAGATAGCATATATATGCTTTTCCCATAGGGTCCAATATTAAACTATCTTCTGCGCTGGCCGCCATGTTTTTTGGCGGATCAGAAAAATTTTGGCAATCTAAATAAAGGACCTTCTTTACATCATTTCTGTGAAGTTTGGTTAAATTCGCTTCAGTCATTTCTGAGGAGATAGCCAAAAATTCGTTTTTCCGATAGGGTCCAATGTTAAACTATCTTCTGCGCTGGCGGCCATGTTTTTAGGCGGATCAGAAAAATTTTGGCAATCTTTGTGAAGGACCTCCAATACATCATTTCTCTAAAGTTTGGTTAAGTTTGCTTCAGTAGTTTCAGAGGAGATAGCCAAAATGTGTTTTCCCATAGGGTCCAATGTTAAACTATGTTCCCCGCTGGCAGCCATGTTTTTAGGCGGATCAGAAAAATTTCGGCAATCTTTGCAAAAGACCTTCCATACATCATTCCTGTAAAGTTTAATTGAATTCGCTTCAGTTGTTTCAGAGGAGATAGCCAAAATGTGCGTTTTCCCATAGGGCCCAATGTTAAACTTTGTTTGGCCCTGGCGGCCATTTTTTTTGGCGGATCAGAAAAATTTGGGCAATCTTAGTAAATGACCTTACATACATTATTCCTTTAAAGTTTGGTTCAAATTAGCTCAGCGGTTTCAAAGAAGATAGCAAAGATATGCTTTTCCCATAGGGTCCAATGTTAAACTATCTTCTGCGCTGGCGGCCATGTTTTTTGACGGATCAGAAAAATTTTGGCAATCCAAATTAAGGACCTTCCTTACACCATTCCTGTAAAGTTTGCTTAAATATGCTTCAGTCATTTCTGAGGAAATCGTTAAAAATGCATTTTTCCCATAGGGTCCAATGTTAAACTATCTTCTGTGCTGGCAGCCATGTTTTTTGGCGGATCAAAAAAATTTCGGCAATCTAAGTAAAGGACTTTCCATACATCATTCCTGTAAAGTTTGGTTAAAATTGCTCCAGTGGTGTCAAAGGAGATAGTCAAAATGTGAAAAGTTTACGGACGGACGACGGACGACGACGGACGCAAAGTGATGGCAAAAGCTCACATGGCCTTTGGCCAGGTGAGCTAAAAAAGATTACCATTGTAAACACCCACCCAGATTATATTTTGTCACATAAAATGATATACTAAGTAAGGATGGAGCCGAAACAAGATTTTTTAGTAACAACTCTGCCCATGTAAGTGAAAGAATCATTGATTTGTACCTGTCGTATTGAAATTTATAGAGTATTTTGCGATCTTGCTTTCTCCGAAATAGGCTAAATAAACAGTAGTGGGGATGTGGTCAACCAACGTACTAGGCCTAGCTAGTAATCTTGATTAGAACTATGTTACAGACCTGTCAAAAGTTTAACACTGACTAATCTAGTCAAATAACTCTGTCAAATTGTGTTAACCAATTACACAACATGATCTAGTCAAAGAACTCTGTCAAATTGTGTTTACAAGTTACAAAACACAATCTAGTCAAATAACTCTGTCAAATTGTGTTAACCAATTACAAAACATGATCTAGTCAAATAACTCTGTCAAATTGTGTTTACCAATTACAAAACACAATCTAGTCAAAGAACTCTGTCAAACTGAGTTTACCAGTTACAAAACACAATCTAGTCAAAGAACTCTGTCAAATTGTGTTTACCAATTGCAAAACACAATCTAGTCAAAGAACTCTGTCAAATTGTGTTTACCAGTTACAAAACACAATCTAGTCAAAGAACTCTGTCAAATTGTGTTTACCAATTGCAAAACACAATCTAGTCAAAGAACTCTGTCAAATTGTGTTTACCAGTTACAAAACACAATCTAGTCAAAGAACTCTGTCAAATTGTGTTTACCAATTGCAAAACACAATCTAGTCAAAGAACTCTGTCAAATTGTGTTTACCAGTTACAAAACACAATCTAGTCAAAGAACTCTGTCAAATTGTGTTTACCAATTGCAAAACACAATCTAGTCAAAGAACTCTGTCAAATTGTGTTTACCAGTTACAAAACACAATCTAGTCAAAGAACTCTGTCAAATTGTGTTTACCAATTGCAAAACACAATCTAGTCAAAGAACTCTGTCAAATTGTGTTTACCAGTTACAAACACAATCTAGTCAAAGAACTCTGTCAAATTGTGTTACCAGTTACAAAACACAATCTAGTCAAAGAACTCTGTCAAATTGTGTTTACCAGTTACAAAACACAATCTAGTCAAATAACTCTGTCAAATTGTGTTTACCAATTGCAAAACACAATCTAGTCAAAGAAGTCTGTCAAATTGTGTTTACCAGTTACAAAACACAATCTAGTCAAAGAACTCTGTCAAATTGTGTTTACCAGTTACAAAACACAATCTAGTCAAATAACTCTGTCAAATTGTGTTTACCAATTGCAAAACACAATCTAGTCAAAGAACTCTGTCAAATTGTGTTTACCAGTTACAAAACACAATCTAGTCAAAGAACTCTGTCAAATTGTGTTTACCAGTTACAAAACACAATCTAGTCAAAGAACTCTGTCAAATTGTGTTTACCAGTTACAAAACACAATCTAGTCAAAGAACTCTGTCAAATTGTGTTTACCAGTTACAAAACACAATCTAGTCAAAGAACTCTGTCAAATTGTGTTTACAAGTTACAAAACACAATCTAGTCAAAGAAGTCTGTCAAATTGTGTTTACCAGTTACAAAACACAATCTAGTCAAAGAACTCTGTCAAATTGTGTTTACCAATTACAAAACACAATCTAGTCAAAGAACTAGAGATGTTGTTATATATCAGCATCGCGATAATCGTTGCCAAGGATTTACTGATGACGATATCTTGGAACAAAGCTGATATCACGATATTGCGGAACCCTATTCCTTACAAAAAATTCTTTGAAATCATTGCATGACTTGTGTATTGATCGTGATGAAGCAGATTAAGCATGTGGTTTTGCCATGAACCACAAACAAATGACTGCTTACAAATTTAATTCAGTTATTATTCAAATAACTTTAATAAAATTTGTAATTTTATATTTTATTATTCTTTTATTATATTTGACTTTATTGTAGCCATAAAAAACCAAGCCCATCTTTTGAACATATTCATATAGAAATATCGCGATAATATTGTGATGATATTGTAAATTTTTGGCAATATCACGATACCTTTTTTGTCCACGATAAGATCTCTACAAAGAACTCTGTCAAATTTGGTTTGCCAGTTACAAAACAGAAACTAGTCAAAGATATTACTATGAAAAACCAGTATATCAGGTTTTATAAAATTTTGTTAAGAAATAAAGTTGCTAGAGTGTTGACAGAATTACCAGTATTTTCACTTAAATAAACAAAGGGCAATTACTCTGTCAAATCTGGTTCGTCAGTTACAAAACATGAACATAAATATTTACATCAATTTTTCTTCTCTTTACTGGAGATGTATGTTGTAATTCTACAGACTCTACAGAGCTAGCTGACTCAGCATTAGTTCTAATGATGCCATACATTCTGTTACTGTAAAAGAGTAGTACAAGTTTACTATAATTGTTAAGTCACACAATATAAATACCAGTAGTACATGTGAAGGAGTGTGAAATGTGAGCTAGCAGAAATTTTGGAGTAAGATTTGATTGATTGTTTTGATGTCCAAGGCAAGAAAATTTCACTTATAAATATGAAGACATTACCAGTTGTAGGTGAAGTGGAAGAAATTTATACCTTTGCAGTGCGCTAAGGGCAATGTGCAGGTAGGGTTCTTTAATGTGCCATTCCTGCCATGACATGTGACATTGGTTTTTAAAGTCTCTTCAAAAAGGACCCTGTGATTTTCATTTCTAAATGCTGAGTGTTCAGCAAAAGAACAGTCACACCCTGGCCAGGATGGAACCCATAACCTTCCACATACAAACCAAGCACTCTACCAACTGAGTAATTATACTGGTTTCATAAGTAAGACCGGGGAGATATAATGAGATAAGTAAAATGTACCGTACATTTCAGAAATATGATGTAAAATTAAACAGTAATGATAAACTGTTATAGGAATCAACATTATCACAGATAACTTTTAATAAAACATCAGAGAATACAAATATTTGACAAAATGTTATAAGACCCATCATTATCACTAATAGTATAAATATCTGCAGAATATAAATATAGGATAAAGAAACTACATAACATTTTATGTAACAGATATATGTCCTAGAGGAAGTCTATAATTTGGTGACCACATATGTAACAGATGGAAAGAGAGTAAAAAAAGAGTCTTTTTATATTATAAAAGAGAGAGACTAGAACAAGTGATACTAAATAGAGAAGAATACTCATATATGAAGTGAGTCAGTGGTTAAATGAAGATTAAATTGCAGACTAAGTTCTCACTTTTCATAGGAATTCCCATTTTCATTGCTCTGGTATTCCAATATATCATGAAGCTTTTCCTCCTACAACATGTACAATAATAAAACAAAGTGGTTATTGCCCAGTATGTGACTTAACAAATGTGTTATTATCACATATTTTTTATACCTGTATTTTATAGTCTACATGTACATAAGCTTTATAACTTTTTGATTGGCTATAAATACAGATTTAGTGATAATTCAAGTATATTTAATAGAAATTTGTTTGGGTCAAATAATAGATTATTTCAATAAAAAACTTAAATAGTTTTAGATCCGCCATTTTGTTTTTGCCATAGGGTCAGATCGTGTTTTGCAGTTCAACAGGATCAAAGATCGATCATCAATCATTTAGACAGCAATTTTTTGGAAAAATATCAATAAAATTTTGTTTTAATTCAAAATTGGACTATTTAATCCTATTCAATCGATGTATGAAGTTATATGCGTATAGTTATACAGGTATAAAAAATATGTGGTAATAACATCCGCCATAATAAAATGTCACAACATGTCAATTATCTGAATTTCCTGAAATGTAATGTAAATGTACACAGAAATATCAGCTTGGTTTTGAGTATATGTGAGAATCCTACATATACCATGTAACTAATTTTACCAAAGATAAATGATAGGGGAATTATTGAGACTTAAGAGAAAAAATTTACCATCCTTTCTTGTGTTGGATTCCTAAGCTTCACAAAACAATTATAGGTATATAGCAGGTTACTGATAAATCATTATTAACACAAATTTTGAAAGCTGTCAAAGGTGGTTTTCAGTCATATTCAGATAAAGTCTATTTTATATGTGGATGCTAAAAAGAACTTCTTTAACACCTTGGTTACAATACTTCATCTCATGTAAAACATATAAAAACTAAAGATACCATAAACATAATGTTAAAGTTTTTGATAGATAATATACTGAGCATTTCTTATGTTTGAAAATTTAAATAAAATTTTCAAACAATCTGTGCACCATTGCTTGCTGATTTGTTTTATTCATATAAAGTCAAATTTATGCAGTACCAGAGAATTGTTGCAAAATCATTCAATTGAACATACAGATGATATTCTATTTCCTAATAATTCTAAACTTAAAAATTATGAGAATGCTATCTATCTTTATGGGCCTGAATAAAATTTACAACTTTTTCTGTATTTGAAACTTGGTGGCATATGTTTCTATACCAATTTTGAGGGACAAATAAAAATACAAAGTTGTTTTTGCGGACATGTTTTTTGCAAACAAAAACACATGTCCCCCCTTCAATATGTCAAGTCAATCATCAAATTTTACTATTATCTGAATTCATTGGAAGATGAAATAAAATTTGTGTATAGTAATCTTGGACACAAGGATTTATTTAAAGGAGCAATCTGTTGAAAGTAAATAAATATACTGAAAATTATTTTCTAATGTTTTATTTATTTGAATTAAAATAATTTAAAATAATTACCGGTAGATTTTGCAAAAAGATTTGATACTTCATTCAAGTTCATTGTCCTATAACTGCCATTAAGTATGTGCTCTATACTACTAAACTTACCTATAATTATTAAGTACTGGTACCCTTAATTAGTTTTTTACTAGGGGAGGTTGTCTCATTGTGTAATTCAATCAAAGTTGAATAATGAACCAATCAAAATAAATATCTTGGATCTTTGAATATTACAAGTTTTTGTCTTTAACATTGTAGTCCAGTCATTCTATCAAAAACCGGAACTAACTGCAACAGAATTTATTTTTGTTGAAATGGAAACAGTATCGACACCTAAGTAACAGAAATAAAGTCCCGAAAAATTGGACATCGGGAAAGTTCATTTTTCAGCTCCTCAAATTTTCAACACTGCGTCGTTGTTTATATGGCTTGTACAGGTCTCCGTAGTTGATATATAGGCAGAAAACATGTAAACTTCTGGTACGGTAAAATACGTATAAAAATCTTTGAAAAGTCAAACTTATGATACTGAGGTATTCTGGAATTCTCACAACATTCATTTTACAAATACTAACCTTTACACTGAAGTTTTATATTGTACATAACAATATATTCAGGATGGGGGGGGGGGGGGGGGGAGGGTTGGTGGTGGTCACATTCCGGCCATGTGATCGGATGATAAAGGGTATGTTTTCGACTCATACATACATCTAAAATTAATTATTTATGCCTTTAATATTTAAACAGTTTATGAGTTTTGTTATTGCAACATTTATTTGTCCAAATTATTTATGTAATATGCACTTGCCTCTTATACAGTGATTTTTTAGCTACGGCGGCCCATTAGGGTTTTGTAATCTATGCTTAAATTACACAAAACTACGAAATATCTTAATATTTTCAGTCAATATTTGCTGAAATAAAGATTTAATCATTATTTTAGCTTTTATTTTATATTGTTTTAGTAGAAGTATTACTTTTTAGTTGAATTTTTAGTTGATTTTCGTATTTTATTTGGAAAACGTAAGATCAACTGTTTAATGATTTTGTGGTTAGTTCTACACCTATACTGTACAGGACAGTAGCATATCGTCCAATATAAAAAAGTGGGGTCATCAAGAAAGCAACAAAAATTATTTTTTACTAGTTAAAAACTGCAGGTTCTACATCCCATTTTGAATTAAAATTATTTGTCTGTATGTAAGAATAATTATCTATTGTTTAGGCCAACAGGTATTATCCGATGGTAGTGTATACTAGTTCTTGATGGTTCTGAGAAAAACTGTACAGGCTGGTGTCAGAGTGTGTAGGAATCTGTATTAGATTTATGGGAATACCTGATGTTACTGGCCATTTTGATAATTAGTTGTTGTGAACTTTGAAGAAATGAAAGTCTTTTCTGATTACGTTTTCTTTTCAATTTGTTTGATGGATCATGTCTGTCAGGGCTGCTGATTGGGTGGTATTTCCTGGTAACAAACCTGGCTGTTTTCCATTGAACCTTTCAATTTTATAGATGTCTTTCAAAAAGTGTTGGACCAAGATGAATTAATTATACTAAATATGTGTGATCGAACCAGGGATCGGTAGGCTGTATATTTCACATCGATAGAGCAGCTATGTAGATATCTTCTGATGACATTCAGGACAAGGGATATGTGATTCCTTCATGACATGTCAGTTTGAAGCTTAATATAATACACAAATATGAATGTTTACTTCCACAAGCTCCTTGTTGTCTAGTTTATAGAATGTCTTGATCGGCACTTTATGTCTACAGATCTTAAGTAAGCAACATTTGTCTGCATTGAATCATTGTCTAGATATCATTGTAACTGGACCTCATCATTTCAGAGTTGATAGCTTTGTCCAGTCTCTTATATTATTTACCATGTTTCGTGTCACTTGTTTGTATGAGGCCATGATGGTGTTATTTGGTTTGGTTATTTCTGCAGGAGAAAACTCCTTAGTAATATTCTAATCTAACATGTAGTCTTGCAAACTATCAAACTTCCCTGGATTTGAAAAATCTACTCGCCCATATCATCTGTAACATCATTTGTCCATGTATACTCTCATCCTCCTACATCTTCATTTGCCAAGTACAACAGTCAACTGGCTTATTCTAATAAGGTTAACTAATTATTTGGAATTGGGTACTTGGTTCTTATGAAATTGTGTTGGAAATTAGTGGGACATTGTGTGCCTGTACAAATAGATATACTGATTGCTCTTGATGCAGGGATGAAGATAAGCAGGACCCCAGTAGCCCATGGCTACTAATATAAGTCTGGTCCCCTTAATGTTTACACACTAGCTATTTATTGCAATTACAGCTTCTTTTCTGAAGTTAGCTAGACCCCTCACCCAAAATAGATAGCTTCACTGACCTGTGATGCTTGACTGAAAATAATCTGATGCAAGTGCAAGAGATTACATATCGGATATATTATAGTCTCTCTTGTCCACATGCTTGTGGGGAGTGTCATGATACTTCATGCTCAAATTCTGTTTGTGTTGAGGATAATGTTCAACTTCAAAAGAAATTCAAAACTTTAGACTGATTGCAGATACTCTGATTTATTATTTTCTATTTTAATTACTTAAGTTGTCACTGAAAGGGTACATAGATAAAGCAAGAGTAGCCAATAACACACACAACTAAATTACGTGTAATGACAAAACAACATAGTTGGTAAACTGACTAAATTGTGTCCAGTCTTATGGTCTCAAAGCCCTTACTACATGTAATTTCTTGTCAAACTTGGTATACATATATATTGGCATTTTAACAATGATTCTTATTCAATCAGATTTGTGACCTTTTTCAGTCTGATTTGGTCACTTTATTCACAAAAGTCAACACATGCAGTATGGGCATGTTAAAAGTTTATCACTGAGCTAACAAATTAGTATCTAATCGGCAACTCATCTCAGCAGGTCTAAACTGTAGGTATTTACTTGCTGTTGTTAGCCTTCACAACGTTGGTCTGTCAAATCTTGAAAGGAATTAAATAAAAAATAAAAAAAAACTCTTGCATTTTCTTTATTATGTCCTTTTTTGTCACTCCAGGGACAATAACTCCTGTAAAGTTTCACGCAGCATCTTTGTTTTATGATATGCATATCTTCATATGATCCAAATCATGCATCCCGAATTTGAAAGCCATCGGTGAACAATATGATCCTGATCATGCATCCGAATTTGAAAGCCATCGGTGAACAATATGATCCTGATCATGCATTCCAAATTTGAAAGCCATCGGTGAACAATATGATCCTGACCCTGCATTCCAAATTTGGAAGCATTCAGTGAACAACTGTGGGATAGGTTGAACCAACAAGCCCGACGGACTGAGTCGTGACAGTCAGAATGACAGACTGATAGACAATGCCATACCATAATACAACCTGTCTTTGACAGGGGTATTATAATTAACGTTTTCAAGACAGTGTCAAATGTCAAATAACAAAAAGTATAAGTTTTAATTGCTTAATAAACATATGTTGTACCTATATTACATGTACAATATACATGCAATAATGCAGTACTATTTACTGTCGTGAAGTTGTCTCTAATCATTATTAACTGTTATAATTTTTGTTTCAAAATCCAACGGGATCATATGAAGAATATGAAGAAAAAAGAATTTTGATTTAATCTTAAATAGTTGACGAATATAAAGTGCCTGTTATTGTTTAATAGCCAATAAACCCTCATGATAATGCTTTAAAGTTTGAAAATTAACCAAAATGACAATTTTGCCATTCTTTTATTCTGAACGATTTACTATTTTCATAAGCATATGGCCATTTTTAAAAGAAACAGTGTTTTTCACATTTTATTGATAAACAAACTCTGGTTGATTTAAATTTTAAATATAATTAACTTGGTATAGAATTAGTAGATACTTCACAATTAACAAAGAGTAATTAATTCTAGACTTGATGTTTTGTTCGTGATTCTGGGACCTTGTAGGCATATACGACATCTCATTTTCCAATATATAATTAAGAAAAAAGGAACTTTTTGAATAGAATATTAAAAGACTATATATATGTTTTAATATTTTGTTTGAAATTATTAAATATTTGATAATTGTACATTGCCTCTTACTATTCTTTCTACAGGGTAATTGTACTGACGTACAATTCAGGTGTTCAAATATCAAATTATATTGCTGAAGGATACCCATAACAAGTATTTTCCCAATTTCCCATACTTGGATTGCTTGGGACTTTTTTTCCTAGATATAAAACATGTTGAGAAATATTCTGATGCAAAAATAAATTCTGTTGCAATTAGTTCGGGGTTTGGTCATTTTTCGGCTAGAATGACGACTAATTGATAAAAAAACTACCCCTAGGGGTGAAGACTTCCTTCATTGTGCTTGCTTACAATTCTAGTTACATTTATATTTACCCCCGTCACCGTCACACAGCAGCCCTGAGGGAATCTGTGATGTACCCATACAGATAAATACATTAATCAGGTCTGGGATCTGCCCGAAACGGGGGATCGCCCGATCGGGGGACAGTCAAAGGGAAGTAATTCTTGTGGGTGTACACGCGAGTACACAGAAGAGTTCCGATGATTGCGAGTAATACTACCTTATGTAAACATCCGGTAGATCGTACATAGATACTTGCGGTTGTTAATAAAGCTTTGTAAATCCTACAGGCAACAGGTAATAATGACAGACATATCGGCAGTGTTTTCCAATGATGACATGAAAGATTCAATAAAAGAAGAACAATTGAATGAAGATTTTTAATTAAACACAAATTGATTGCTAATTCAAATCTATAAATTTACTCAATTAAAAAAATGAATACACTATTTTATCTTGTTTTTCGATCAGAGGACGTCATTCATTTTGTCAGTTTTCTTCCTTTTTTTTTGGTGTAAATGCTGAATAATTAGAAGAATTTTAGTATATAGTATAAACTGAGTTCGGAATTTTAAGCAAGTCACTACAAAGCCAATTTGATGATATAATCAATTGCAATAGTTAATACCGGTTTGTTTATTATGATTCCCCACCACCGAAGGTGGGGAATCATATTGTTTTCGTTCTGTTTCTTCTTATTATTATTATGATTCCCCACCACCGAAGGTGGGGAATCATATTGTTTTCGTTCTGTTTCTTCTTCTTATTATTATTATTATTCTTATTATTCTTCTTCTCAAGACCATATGCTGCAGCATATCTCGGGAACGGCTTGATGGATTTAGATGAAATTTGCTACCAATAATCTGTTGTCTGTGTAGATAATCAAGACGCGTTTATTTTCGTTATCTTGAAGGTGGGTGGGTGGGTGTAAATCAATACGTAGTTAAACACCCGGGGAAACCAATTCTGAATGGACATAAGCTGGTTACGACACCTTAATTATACAAAGCCAATGCTTTCACCTATGAGTTAATCCGATTAGTGACCGTTAAAAACTTGGCGATTTTTAAAACCACAGCTTGTCACGTCACACGCCTGTACATAAAACCTTACACAATGAGATGAATGGTGTATACAATTTGCCTTGATAGATCAAATGGCTTGGGGGTTTTCTGTTAATCACTGACTGTGGAAGTAGAAGACTGCCCACTTTTTTAAGTTTACACCATTGAAATGTCTCCTTTTACTGACTGACACTTTCCTAATGACCGGTATGTCGAGTACAAAAATTTGTAGTTATAGTCGGAAATGAATCTTCCGAGTAAGCCGCCACTCTGTTACTATTTACACTTTTCAAATAAGAGATGGACAATTATTTCAGGTATTGTTCAAGTTTAAGATAAAATATTTTTGTGTCTTTTTTATTCGATTTAAACATAGGAATTTTCGTAATTTGGACTGAAAGTTCACTTCGATTTAAACATGGGAATTTTCGTAATATTTCGTTATTTGGACTGAAAATTTGCTTCAAATTCGGCATATCGAATTAACTAACAAATTTACATAGAAATACATAGCGATCTGACGGGACCATTTGTATCATTTCGATTTAAGCAAAATTTCGATTCAACCGATTTCGAATTAACGAGAGTCGACTTTATTTCTTTTGCATCAAAAACACCTAAATAATCTATAGAGCAATGAAGATCTGAGTCTTTTAGATGCTGGAAATAACAATATGAGATTTATTCCGTATAATACACCTAAACTAATATGTACCTCAACGTGTTGAAAAGTACGTTTTTTCAATAGAGGGGGTCTTTTAAATCGGACTATATATACAGCGTCGATCTATTTCAACACACTATACACAGAGTTAACATACATGCTTCATATAAAAATGTCCGTCTTTTACTATTTTGACTGAGTAGATGTATCGTTATGATCATGAACCTCAAACATATAGGAATAACCGATATAAGTCGCGTAATTAAAATACAAACATATGGCCTCCTATGATGTGTATTGCGCATTGAATCACGATTATTAATCAATAAGCTTTTTAGAAAAAATATTAAATAAACATCACAAAGGGTAACTTTTATTATATTTTATTTTGGATTTTACAATAATTCCGAGTCCATGGGTGTTTATACTGTCTGACGACATCGGGAGGGCACCTGGGTATATCCTCAGGCAGTGTCGACACGCTCCAATATTACTTGGATCTACCTGCCCATCATTAGAAGGTCTTACATTCGGACCTAAGACAATGATCTTAACTCAGTCGTTAATTACTGTGTTTATTCAGTGACACTTGCCAATCCGTCACTGGCTTCAATGTGTATCCACCTGTTAATTACTGGTGACCAAGATACCGGTGAACTTTGAAAACTTGTGGCCAGAAAAATCGCAAAGCGCCGGGTTTTGTCGCTAGTTAAAGAAAAAAATCGCAGTAAGCGATGCCCAGCGCAATCCCTCCCATACGTGTTCATTCATTGTAACACGCGGCGACGCCAAATCAGAGGCCTGAGATTTCTTATTCAATAAAATTTATTGAAAACGTCACTTCCTATGCCGAGAAGGCCTTCCAATGTACGATTTTTCTCAACCGAAAACTTTAATTCAAATCTACTTTAACTTTCAAAGAAATTTTAAAAAACAATCAAGGTATTTTTTTTTAGTTTACCAGGTCGGCGCGGTACAAATGTTCTTTATACACATCTGCCTTTAAAATGTAATTGTTCATCAAGGCAATATATACACAACATTAAAAACGCATGTGACGTGAAAATCACAAGATTTACCCTTTTTGGCGACACAGTAATGAAATTGGCAACAAAATTTTACAACTGGCGATTTCCTTGACGACAGACTTTTACAACCCAGCGCAAACCCTGCTAGGGTCTTTTCACCAGATAATTTATGGATGGTGGGGAATCATACGTAACTGGTATCCCAGTTACAATCTCTAGTTATTTTTATTATTCTTATTATTCTTCTTCTCTCAAGACCATATGCTGACGCATATCTCGGGAACGGCTTGATGGATTTAGATGAAATTTGCTACCAATAATCTGTTGTCTGTGTAGATAATCAAGACGCGTTTATTTTCGCTATCTTGAAGGTGGGTGGGTGGGTGTAAATAAATACGTAGTTAAATACCCGGGGAAACCAATTCTGAATGGACATAAGCTGGTTACGACACCTTAATTATACCAAGCCAATGCTTTCACCTATGAGTTAATCCGATTAGTGACCGTTAAAAACTTGGCGGTTTTTAAAAACACAGCTTGTCACGTCACACGCCTGTACTTAAAACCTTACACAATGAGATGAATGGTGTATACAATTTGCCTTGATAGATCAAATGGCTTGGGGGTTTTCTGTTAATCACTGACTGTGGAAGTAGAAGACTGCCCACTTTTTTAAGTTTACAACAATGAAATGTCTCCTTTTACTGACTGACACTTTCCTAATGACCGGTATGTTGAGTACAAAAAATTGTAGTTTTAGTCGGAAATGAATCTTCCGAGTAAGCCGCCACTCTGTTACTATTAACACTTTTCAAATAAGAGATGGACAATTATTTCAGGTATTGTTCAAGTTTAAGATAAAATATTTTTGTGTCTTTTTTATTCGATTTAAACATTGGAATTTTCGTAATTTGGACTGAAAGCTCACTTCGATTTAAACATGGGAATTTTTGTAATATTTCGTAATTTGGACTGAAAATTCGCTTCAAATTCGGCATATCGAATTAACTAACAAATTTACCTAGAAATACATAGCGATCTGACGGGACCATTTGTATCATTTCGATTTAAGCGAAATTTCGATTCAACCGATTTCGAATTAACGAGGGTCGACTTTATTTCTTTTGCATCAAAAACACCTCAATAATCTAAAGAGCAATGAAGATCTGGGTCTTTTAGATGCTGGAAATAACAATATGAGATTTATTCCGTATAATACACCTAAACTAATATGTACCTCAACGTGTTGAAAAGTACGTTTTTTCAATAGAGGGGGTCTTTTAAATCGGACTATATATACAGCGTCGATCTATTTCAACACACTATACACAGAGTTAACATGCATGCTTCATATAAAAATGTCCGTCTTTTACTATTTTGACTGAGTAGATGTATCGTTATGATTATGAACCTCAAACATATAGGAATAACCGATATAAGTCGCGTAATTAAAATACAAACAGATGGCCTCCTATGATGTGTATTGCGCATTGAATCACAATTATTAATCAATAAACTTTTTTAGAAAAATTATTAAATAAACATCACAAAGGGTAATTTTTATTATATTTTATTTTGGATTTTACAATAATTCCGAGTCCATCGGTGTTTATACTGTCTGACGACATCGGGAGGGCACCTGGGTATATCCTCAGGCAGTGTCGACACGCTCCAATATTACTTGGATCTACCTGCCCATCATTAGAAGGTCTTACATTCGCACCTAGGACAATGATCTTAATCAACTCAGTCGTTAATTACTGTGTTTATTCAGTGACACTCGCCAATCCGTCACTGGCTTCAATGTGTTATCACCTATCACTCGTCGTACTGCTCTGCTTATTATCCAACCAAATACCATTATTTTATGTTAATTCTCTGGTAAAGTATTCTAACACACTTTATGTATATAGTTTATATGATAGTGTTGTGCTATATTTTATTACTTGATGGTATAATGTTATATTATTGTGTTATATTCTATACATTGTATCAATCGCCATATTATGTATAATTATGTATATAAACCTCAGGTACCACCTCCGGTGGTTTTGAGTGAAATAAAGAACTAAAACTAGTTAATTACTGGTGACCAAGATACCGGTGAACTTTGAAAACTTGTGGCCAGAAAAATCGCAAATAATAATAATAATAATAATAATAAATAAACTTTATTTGCATTAAGTATACAAATAATACTTATAGCACATAAACAAATACATGCATATGTCACATGACAAGACATTATAATAGTCGAAATATGAAAATAAATAAAAAATCGCAAAGCGCCGTGTTTTGTCGCAAGTTAAAGAAAAACATCGCAGTTAGCGATGCCCAGCGCAAACCCTCCCATACGTGTTCATTCATTGTAACACGCGGCGACGCCAAATCAGAGGCCCGAGAGGGGTTCTACGAGTTTTCTTATTCAATAAAATTCATTGAAAACGTCACTTCTTATGCCGAGAAGGCCTTCCAATGTACGATTTTTTTCAACCAAAAACTTTAATTCAAATCTAATTTAACTTTCAAAGAAATTTTAAAAAGCAATCAAGGTATGATTTTTTTAGTTTACCAGGTCGGCGCGGTACAAATGTACTTTATACACAACTGCCTTTAAAATGTAATTGTTCATCAAGGCAATATATACACAACATTAAAAACGCATGTGACGTAAAAATCACAAGATTTACCCTTTTTGGCGACACAGTAATGAAATTGGCAACAAAATTTTACAACTGGCGATTTCCTTGACGACAGACTTTTACAACCCAGCGCTAACCCAGCTAGTGTCTTTTCACCAGATATATGCCATAAATTATTTATGGATGGTGGGGAATCATACGTAACTGGTATCCCAGTTACAATCTCTAGTTATTATTATTATTATTATTATTTAATTATTAGTAAATATGATTATTTTGTTTGAATTAAAGAACAGGAGGCTAAATGACAAATCTTCTTCAGTTTAGAATAATAATGTTGGAACTAAAAGCAGGATATAGATTTACCCTACACTCCCGACCTTCCAATATATAGCTACATATACACGGGTAAAAACTGAAAAATCAAATTGCCACTAAACGCTTAGTTAGTATATTAGTTTAAACCAGAGACACGGTTTTATATGTCTCTGTTTAAACAGTATTTAATGGATAAATTAAATACAATAGATATAACATTATAAATAATTAATTAATAGGATTCTGGAACTAGAGAATATCTCTAATATTAACCAGTCTCCTATATCTTAGAGAACTTAAACGTCTAATAAAGGTGTATAATTAATTACATAATAATAGTAGTAGTAATAATATGATAATAATAATAATAGGAAATTGTGGTAGAATAATAATAATTATAATAATAATAATAAAATTGTGAATATAATAATAATAATAATAATTGTAAATAATAATAATAATAAATATCGGTGGAATGATTATGATTATAATATTACTAATAGTATAAAAAGATTGAATTGTTATGGATAAATAATAATAATAATAATAATAATAATAATACCGTAATAATAATAATATAAATACAAGGTGTACATGTGCAAAAAAAATAGATGCATGGGTGTATTCATATATCATTGAAAAATTCATAAAAATGAAATTAATTAAATACATTTGGTGAGTAACAAGTAATCAATATGATAATAATATGATTGACAATGGTATTAATAATAAAGTCATGATATGTTGAATATTCATAATACAATACTTTTTATTGTTTTTCATTAGTTCAAAATATGTAGCCTGTATTATGAATAATAATATGATTGACAATGGTAATAATAATAAAGCCATGATATATTGAATATCTATAACACAAGCGACATACTTTGAACCAATGAAAAACAGTAAATAGTGTTAAGTAAAACGTTTACTTTTTAAAATGAATTCCTGTACTGTTAGAAATATTATTTTATTTTGTTCGAAGGACAAGGTAGGGTCACCAAACAATAATTTTCAACGGTTAAAACATATGGAAGTGTAAATATGGTTGATGTTCGAATATGTCTAAAATTTTGACAATATAAAAGAAAATGATTGTTGTCTTCTATTTGACCACATATACAAAAGGACTCTGGATCTAAATATTTACTATATAAATGATACTTTAGAGAACTACATTGTAATCGTAGCCTTGTATGGAGTATTTGACCTAATCTTGTCCCACAATTATAGAAATTTGGAACTTTGATATGAGAGTTAATAAGTTTCTTAAAAATTGGTAAGGAGTTATCTCTTACATCGCTTGGTAAATTATTCCATTCTGTAATAGTGTAGGGCAAGAAAGAATTTTGATAAAATGAAGTTTTACAATATATGTTTCGAATATTTTGGGAACCACTCGTGTTATGCGAATGAATATTGTTTTGTGTAGGTGGGATAAGCATGCGTAAATATGGAGGGGCTAGATTATGATACATTTTATAGAACTGGACTAACTTATGATTATTTTGTCTTTTCTCTAAAGTTTCCCAT
The DNA here is from genome assembly GCA_021292105.1 of Anadara kagoshimensis. NCBI lineage: Eukaryota > Metazoa > Mollusca > Bivalvia > Arcoida > Arcidae > Anadara > Anadara kagoshimensis. The sequence goes on from CM037872.1 coordinate 14,553,479, forward strand.
CCTGTTTCAGAATAAAGCATGTGTATACTAGCGAAGCGTGTTGCACCAGAGACAATTCTGGCGGCTTCTAAACTTACTTTTTCTATTCTTAATTTTAAATTTTCTGGTATGTTTCCCCACACAACATCGCTATATTCAAGTAATGGTCGGATAAAAGTGAAATATATTTTTTCTAAAACATCCCTTGATAAAATAAATTTATATTTTCTTAAAATTGAAAGACGTGAATTGGCTTTTTTTAACAATATTTCCAACATGATAATGCCATGAAAATTCAGAAGTGAAAAATAAACCAAGGTGCTTATGTTCTTCGACTTCTTGGACTAATGTGTTTTCCATGTAAAGGCAGGGGTGAAATGGTTTTCTATTTTTTCTGGAAAAGATCATTGATTCTGTTTTTTGAGGGTTAAAGGACACTAACCATTTTTTTTACCACTGGTTAATTTTTTCTAAATCTGCATTAAGCATAAGGGATGATTGGGTTGGGTCATCAACAATACAATAAAGAGTAGTGTCGTCTGCAAATAAACAAATTTTACAATTTATATCCATTACAATATCATTAATATAAATTAAAAATAATATGGGACCTAATATCGATCCCTGTGGAACACCAGCATTAATATTCAACCAACCAGATATACTGTTCCTAATTACGACTCTACACTTTCGATTACATAAATAACTTTCAAACCAAAGAATGAGTTTACCACAAATTCCAATAGACCTTAATTTTGCAAGTTAGTATATTGTGGCATTGGATTGAGAAGTGAAACATATACTATTATTAGCTACATATTTACAAGTTTTTCACCTGACTTTACAACAGAATACAAGTTCTGACACAACCTGGACATTTTATCCTGAAAAATTACAAGTTATTTCATGAAAGAATGTGTAGATTGGTCAAAATCCTTTAAAAACATTTTGGTATTTAATGGGAGGAGACGAAATTCAGACAGAAAATAAAAAAAAATATCTTCAAGGAGTTGGTTATCACACATCTGAACTAGGTAAGAAACGGTCCTTTTAGCATTTCTATACCCGTAACTACGATGTATTTTTAACTGGAACATTTATAACCGGAAGTGCATTTTTAAGAGCTTATAACTTTTTTCCGCATGACAGATATTTTTTCCGCACGACAGATCTTTAGAAATATAAGTTTACTGTAACTGTTCAAAATTTTAAGTCCCCCTAGTTAGAAATGAATCCCAGCGGCCGTTTTTTTTATAAAAGGTCATCAATTTTACTCGATTTTAAGCCCGTTTCTAGGCAAACAAATCAAATACGCATGCGTGATGTTATAGTCATAAAAACGCTTAGACGCTTTATCCCCCGATCGGGCGATTTCGATTTATCCCCCGTTTCGGGCGGATCCCAGACCTGTTAATTTCACATGTGGATTCATTCGAAAACACCCGACGTTCCCAAACTTTATATCGATACAATGAACTTTATGAATCAAGCTCTGGGGTATTGCAACCCTAAGGCCCTCGAAGTAACACTCCTTGGCCCAGCCTCTGTTCCCTGATTGAAGTTCGCGTATTTCACTTTTCTTGCCAGTTTTCAAAATTTACGAAAACGAATCGGAAACGATTTTAGTCGATTTCGGAAATTCCACCACTCTGAAGCTCATGGTTACTTCTTAAGTGATTCTATTTGATATATAGCTCTTACCTCTAAATGAGACATATCGAATGTTTTAAAACATAATGGCTATATAATATAGGTTCTGAGAGTAATACAAACGTTAAGTTTTGATAGAACGCGCCTCAAAACTTTTGCAGACGGATGAAAACAACACACCTCTTATTTTGAAGAGTTCCACCAATTCCGAAGTATTGTTTGGATTTCCCTCCAGTGAAGTTGGGGCACCAGCAATACTGTATTTAATAGTTAGATAGTACAGGCATAACACCGACATTAAAAACTTTAAATCCATAATTATACTTACTTTGTTTACTTGTGTCTGTGGTAACAGGGAGGTACATATTCCACTGACAACACTCCTCCATCTAGTTCTATACTGTGCTAGTCTGACCAGATAATGCTGATCTTGCTATTTGTATCCCCCTCTGTCCATTTCTGTTTGCAAGTTTCTCCGCCAAGTGTTTCTTGGGCTTCCGACTTTTCTTTTCCCTTGATGATTGCACTGCAGCGCTTGTCGTGTGGTTGAATTTGTTGGCTTTTGCAGTGTGTGTCCTCAGTATCCATCGCCATTTCCTTTTTGATAGCTCCATCAATATAGCGGACTGTTGTTTGGTCTCCTCCTTAACCACTGTTAACTCAAAGTCAATGATGATTTTCTCTGGCCATCAGGCCCCGGTTTCACAATCATTCCTTAGCTAAGATTTTCCTTAACTTAAATTTAGCAAATTTTGGTATTCTATTTTTGGAATATTGATGAATAGTTTTGTCAAAACTAAATGCAAATGTGTTAATCTTGATTTGATCTAAAAAAAAAACACCTTAAATTCCTGAATATCTTGACAATTAACAAAATTATGAAGATTTTAAATTTTGCAAGATTTAAGTTAAGGAAAATCTTAGCTAAGGAATGATTGTGAAACCGGGGCCTGATCTTTAGGATTTGTTTTAGGTAGTTGTTAATGAAGACCGCTGGAGCTTGTTAGGAGACATTTTGTTGTTTTCTTTGTCTCGCAGCCATATTAATAGATTTGGCGATTTTTGTCAACAAATGATCAAAAATGGATCAAGGAACGGACTTTTAAACCTCATTTAGTTCGTAAGTAAAATTCCAAAGGTCATTTGGCGCGGGTCATTACCATAGCCTGGACCTAGAAACCTAACCCAAGTGGAGTTTAATTTGTGTCATATACCATTTAAAAAAAATCAATCATAAAATACAGTTTTGGCCTGTTTTCTTCTTTTGATATACAGTATTCCTTCTTATCGGAAGATTACATACTGTCGCATGCTTGGAAATAAAGAAAATTATAAATGTGAAATATGCAGTGGTGATGTGCAAAGAACTGAAGAGTGATTAAAACTATGTACATGTTGTTGGAAGTTTATTTTGTTTGGATTGTGTGGAGAACAACATAGGATAGACATTTTATTGGGTTATTGATGAGAGATGGAATGGTTTCACCCTGGATTGATAGGTGGAACTTCTTGGTTATTTCCCCTTTCTTTATATCAAGCCAGTGCTCTAAACTCCTTAGGCTTAAACGTCATCCTTGCTCACTTTTCTGTTTCTTCAAGAGCTGACAGTATCAATCCGGCTTGCACATGAGATATCTGCTTAGCGGTTGTCTGAGTTTACTAGGTGATTTTTGGGCCTCTGGTTTCTCGTTCATCTGCCTTTATCAAAATGTTCATTCCCATTACAAAAAGAATCACTTGGATGGTACATCCTGTCACAATACTTTTTTCCAGTCTTTGCCAAGAAGTGACGAAATCATTGGTGGTAAATCTGAAGTCAATAAACGGTGTTGTGGTATATTGGTAATGTCTGTGCGTCTCTTCAATTAGCATATGTGGGATGGGATCCCAAAGCAAAGTACAAACTTTGAAGCTGGCAAATTATGTTAAACACGTGAACTTCCACCAGGTAAGTGATGTTGGGTTTTCTGGCAGGGTAAGCACCCTCTGATTAGCTAGCCACCACGCGTGTAATCAAATTTGGAAATGAATAGAACATGGAAATGTAGGACGTCAAATATATCCAGGGTAATTTTAGAGATCACACTTATCAACAATATTATGATGACAACAAAAAAAATATATTGAGGGCCTTGATAAGCTAAGGCTTGCAATATTGTTGCGTCAAGAATTTATGTGCAGGGACTTGCTTTGTTGCGTAAACGTTTGCTTTTCTACGTTTAAAGAAACACTGGTTTTAATATTTAAAAAACAAAACAAACTACTACCTGACAGTGAAATCTTGAATCATAATTTATTGATCAATGCAACCTCTCATGACAGTGGCGGATTCAGGATTCTTTGTTGGGGGGAGGGGGGGGGGGCACACTGACCAATTTTCAAATTGTGTTTGGAGACAATGGCTCTGTAAAACAGTTTCTATCCCAAGTTGTAACTGTAACAGCGTTCTTTTACCACTTCAGTGAAGTCAAACGCTGACCGCCAGAGGCTGAGAGGGGTTATTATCAATTCATCCCAACAAACGCTATATGTGTCTGCGAGTTGTCTAGATGATCCATTCTCCTATAATAGCCGTATGCTTATTTATACATGTATTTACATTTTACACGATGCAATTTATGCATGTTTACGAATTCTTATTATGAATACAAGTTGAAACTTTAGTTCTATAATGGGCACAGGCCGGGTGTGCCCCCGTCTGGATCCGCGCCTGCATGATGTCTAGAATGATTTTAGTATAGTAGATACTGACACATTAACATAATGTGATACCGTTACCTAGGCTACCTATCATAAGGTAACACATTACCGAATATAATTTATTGGAAAAATTTTAGGTGAGGTTCACAATAATGCTGGTTGGTTGAATGTTGCTTAACGTCCCATCAGCCATTTTCAGCGGAGAGAACTATTTTAATTATTAATCTCTATGGATTAATCTATGACCAACAGTATACATGTACGTAAGTGCGAGTGTGTTGTCATGATGGTCTCACTCTGCCTTGTACCAGCGCACACTCGGGGCAACTTTAAGGTGATAACTCACCACCGGGGTCAGTACGTACAAGCAAGCCGCACGGTCCCCTGCGTTAACACTGGCATCAGAAACTCTAATGGCTTAGCCTAATCAAAAATAAAACCACGTCACCAATCAATTGCAAAAGATCGCTTATTTAAATGTTTAAAAATGGATATAACTCTTCGACGAATTGGAATTTTTTAGAATTGAAAAATTAGTGGTTGAGGAAGTATATAAAATATCGCTATCGTCCAGTATCGTCAGTAATTTAGACCCATCCGATTCGGACTTGCACTTGTTATCACACTCGGAAATCTTTCCGTTTCGTTTTCATTTAATGTTTTGTTCAACTGTATCTTTTTCAAATAAACGTTTGAGTGAGAGGATTCTTATATACGTGGTATTTACAAGCCTATGGTTGATATTGATTTGTTGTTTACAGGCGGCAACGGACAACGACGTGCAACTTTTGAGAAGAATGAGTTGTATTAAGTCACACCAGAAAGGCTCTGATGCTGTTTTATGTCTAGGTAATTCATGTCGTTTCCTATTGATAATCTTTCTTTACAATGTAAAATGACATGAAAAAGATAACCAAAAACAATGCAAGGCCAATGGAAATTAAGCATATCCTCATGTGCTCTAACTTCGTGGTAGCGTCAAGTTCGTGGCATTTTGTTTATACCAGATATCAATCATAGGAAGCACATCACTGCACATGTTGAAAGTCAAAAAGGCGCCATAAGTGTTCAACTTTCCATTTTTTAGAAATATTTTAAAATGTGTTTGAAAATTACGAAATTATGTAAAAATATCGGAAATTTTAATTTTTAGACAGATTTTACTATTCCCAAATTATTCTTAAACTAGCTCATTATTTTTTCGTCACATGTAAAATAAATCAAGATGTAAACTATGTTGTCTGCAAATGGAGTCTCTGACTTATTTATCTGATCCTGGTTTGAAACATTTAGTACCAGGTAAATATAGTTTTTAATGAAATCAAAAATGTGTGACACTTACGCCATTTTCAGTAAAATATATGCATTTTTCACTATATAATATGATGTAGAAACGGGTGTAAAAACGAGGTCAATTGCTCATGTCATACCGGAAGTGTATGATCATTTTTTTCTTAATACAGATGTTATTTTTTAACAAATTCTGTTGTTAATCTAGACTAGACTACTTAAAATATTGCTTTTAGATAAAATCAGATTTTTAGAAATTGATCATGTGAAATCACGTGATCCGGGAGACCTCCCACGAACTTTCCACGCATTCTTCAAAATAGCATCTAACTCGAGGGTATTGTTTACAAACGATGTTTACCGGTATATAACGGAAATAGCCGAGGTTATTTTCGATTTTTAAAGTGAAGTGACAAGAAATTTGAAGTAAGACTCAAATGTTTATTGTTTGCTGATGATTGCTCATTAATTTTTTAACACAAACTGTTAGTACCACAAACTTAGGACACACGAGGATACTTCATTGTCACAAACACACTGACTCTCATCAGCTCATATGTTGGTGCAGGTCATTTCGGCACCAGGTCATATCGGCACCTGTAGAAAAAGTCATTTCGGCACCTACAATAGGTCACTTCGGCAATTCCATTTATCCATTTACTGTTTTAATTTTTAAGTTGATTATAGGCTAGTTAATACTTCTTTTTTAATTTTTTAATGTTAATAAAGTGCTCTTTGAGGTCTAATTACTTACTAATTTTTATTTCAAGAAAATCACTGGAGTATGTGTTTTAGCCATGGTACTTAAAAAATAAATAAAATACAAAAAAAAAAAAAAAAAAAAAAAAAATCACCGGTGTATCATCGGTACTTTGATCCTCTTGGGGTTTAGCTGGGTAACGGAAATGCAATGGCATGGACTGGTGGATTAGAGTGCAAAAAGTTTTGAAATCCAGGCTGCGTGGACGGAATGGCGTTGCCGAAATATGTTTTACATATGTTATGCATCTTTTTTATGCTAACGATATTACTAACTGAGAATCTAAAAATCAGCCTATAACTTGAAAAGAATAAAAACATTCGCTGAAAATGGTCATAAATGCACCCGTTTTCCATGCCTATTTTGTGGCAGTAGTGTACTGATGACTAATAGTACTTCTACTTCTACTAGTTTAACTGATAAAAGGTCTTTTGACCCATCTCTCCAGTATACTTGGTGGTGACGTCATTCAGTGTTGCTTGTGCTCATTAAAAACATATTTACATGGTGCAGGATAAAAATTAAGACTGTTGTTATTAACTTGTATATTGGAGGAGGCTGGATTAAAAAGCCTCATACTACCTATATCTAGTAAATTTGCTGGCAGTTCATTCCATTCCTTTATTGTTCTGGCATAAAAACTGTTCTTATATTGTTCGCCTGTTGATTTTAACCTGACAAGACGCCGCTGATGGTATCGCTTAGTGTCCTTTGAAGGTTTTGTTATATAATCTGGTAATGGGATTTCAACAGTTTTGTGAAGTTTTTTATGAAATAGGAGTAGCCGTGATGATTTTCGTCTTGATTCTAAAGATGGTAATTGTAGTTTTTTTAGTATTGTAGTAACAGTTCCAGGATTGTTTGAATAAGTATGTGTTATGAATTGGGCTGCTCTTCGTTGAACCATCTCTAGTTGTTTAATGTGTTTTTTGAGGTATGGATCCCATGCTGTGCTTGCTTGGAGATGTGGACGTACGAGTGTTTAATATGCTTGTTTTTTTACATTCTCAGGGCACTGAGCCAGATTTCTTCTCAAGAACCCTAGTACTTTAGTGGCTTTAGATGTGATATTGTTGATGTGATGGTCCCATTGTAGACTGTTGGATAGCTCCACACCTAGGTATGGGTTATGATCCACTGACTCAAGAATGTGGCAATCCATATGATATGGGAATATAATTGGTTTGCGACCTACACCTATCTTCAGTACATAGCATTTAAGTGGATTGAATATCATTTGCCACTCCTTCGTCCAGTTTACAAGTGTTGTTAGATCTGCTTAAAGTTTTTCACAGTCATTTAATGATGTTACTGCTAAATACAAAAGACTGCCATCTGCAAATAGTCTTATGCTGGAGCTGATGTTGTTGCCAATGTCATTAATATACAAAAGAAACATGAGAGGACCAAGCACTGTACCCTGGGGCACTCCAGATTTCACTCTAACTGATGTCGAAGTTTCTCCGTCTACTTGAACAAGTTGTTCCCTTTTTGTTAACCAGGATCGTATCCATTCTAGTGTGTTCCCTTTTTGTTAACCAGGATCGTATCCATTCTAGTGTGTTCCCTTTTTGTTAACCAGGATCGTATCCATTCTAGTGTGTTCCCTTTTTGTTAACCAGGATCGTATCCATTCTAGTGTGTTCCCTTTTTGTAAACCAGGATCGTATCCATTCTAGTGTGTTCCCTTTTTGTTAACCAGGATCGTATCCATTCTAGTGTGTTTCCTTTTTGTTAACCAGGATCGTATCCATTCTAGTGTATTCCCTTTTTGTTAACCAGGATCGTATCCATTCTAGTGTTCCCTTTTTGTTAACCAGGATCGTATCCATTCTAGTGTGTTCCCTTTTTGTTAACCAGGATTGTATCCATTCTAGTGTGTTCCCTTTTTGTTAACCAGGATTGTATCCATTCTAGTGTGTTCCCTTTTTGTTAACCAGGATCGTATCCATTCTAGTGTGTTTCCTTTTTGTTAACCAGGATTGTATCCATTCTAGTGTGTTTCCTTTTTGTTAACCAGGATCGTATCCATTTTAGTGTTCCCTTTTTGTTAACCAGGATATCGTATCCATTCTAGTGTGTTTTCTTTTATTCCATAATGGCTTAACTTTGCTAAAAGGCGTTGATGTGGCACAGTGTCAAATGCTTTGCTAAAATCTAGAATCAGCATGTCCACTTGTTCATTTTTATCTAGATCCCGTGATATTTCTTCTACTGTTATTATTAATTGTGTTTCGCAGGATCTCTTTTGACTGAAACTGTGTTGATAGTCCATTAGGATTTTGTGTTAGTAAGTGTATTAGCAAGGTGCTGAAATGACCCGAAGCTGGTGCCGAAATAACCTGGTGCCGAAATGACTTGCCAAGTGCCGAAATGACCTAGTGCTGAAATGACTAAGATTCTCATATGTTAGACTCAAATTAACACACCCTTACTATACTAAAGGTGAGTGTTCTTTGTCAACAAATCAAAGAGTAATCATTTGGTTATATTAACAGGTTTTTATCCCCCGCTTTTTGAAGAATGGCGGATATTAGTTAATCAAGTTTCCTTCCCTCCTTCCGTCGGAAATTCTTGTACATGCTTCATAAAACTTGGTGCAAAGCATCAACATTGATAGGAGATGCGCATATCATTAACCACAGTTGGCAGTTGGTTTGCCTATTTTCCTGGGAGTTATGCTCTTTGAATATAAGTGCAAATAAAAAAAAAAAAGAAAAAAAAGAAAAACCTGATTGAACTGTAAGTCTTAATCAGGAGACAAAACTCAATTTATCTATACATGCAGTTATCACATTAGCTTAAAGGTCTTATTAAGTCCATGTATGCTGGTAGAACAAATAAATTCTGAGAAGTCAGAGAAAATAAATAATTTTAGTTTTTAGCTCACCTGACTGAAAGGTCATGTGAGCTTATGGCATAGCGCAGCATGTGTATGTGTGTGCATCGTTAACACCTATTTTCGACATCTCCTCTGAAACAACATGACAGATTTCAATGAAACTTAGTGAAAAGTATATATATGGGCCGGTGCAATTCAGATTGTTCGTGGCGTTGCCATGGCTAACATAATTAGGTCAAGGTGACCTAGGGGTGCAAAAATCTTAAAAAATCTTCTTCTCTGAAAGTATTGATTGGAGAAAAAATCTGATGTGATATTTTGCTTCTCTAGGTTCTTAAGCCTATAGTTTGTTCATTTTTTGAAATTCGGACAAAAAAATAGGTTACGCGTTGTTGCGTTTAATTTTGAAAAAAATCGTAAAATAGCTTCAAATTGTTATAACTTCACTATTTGACCAGATAATGACATGGGGTTTTCAGTTTTGACATCTTCTTGTTAGTATTTTCAAAATTAGGTCAAGGTCAATTGTTAAGATCGTGACCTAATTTTTTTTACCTCTGATTATAAATATTATCTCGAAAACTATAAACTTTTTGTATAGGCATGTATATTAGAATGTTGTAGGTATTGATGCAACGATTATTTTGATGTATAGAAAAAGGTCATGGGTTGAAAGGTCAAGGTCACAGATGTGAAACAATACCGAAATGGTTAATTATCTCGAAAACTATAAACTTTTTGTATAGTCATGTATATTAGAATGTTGTAGTTATTGATACAACGATCATTTTGATGTATAGAAAAAGGTCATGGTTTAAAGTTCAAGGTCACAGATGTGAAACAATACCGAAATGGTTAATTATCTTGAAAACTATAAACTTTTTGTATAGGCATGTATATTAGAATGTTTTAGGTATTGATACAACAATCATTTTGATGTATAGAAAAAGGTCATGGGTTCAAAGGTCAAGGTCACAGATGTGAAACAATACCAAAATGTTTAATTATCTTGAAAACTATAAACTTTTTGTATAGGCATGTATATTAGAATGTTTTAGGTATTGATACACAGTCATTTTGATGTATAGAAAAAGGTCATGGGTTCAAAGGTCAAGGTCACAAATGTGAAACAATACTGAAATGGTTAATTATCTTGAAAACTATTAACTTTTGTATAGGCATGTATATTAGAATGTTTTAGGTATTGATACAACAATCATTTTGATGTATAGAAAAAGGTCATGGGTTCAAAGGTCAAGGTCACAGATGTGAAACAATACCAAAATGTTTAATTATCTTGAAAACTATAAACTTTTTGTATAGGCATGTATATTAGAATGTTTTAGGTATTGATACACAGTCATTTTGATGTATAGAAAAAGGTCATGGGTTCAAAGGTCAAGGTCACAAATGTGAAACAATACTGAAATGGTTAATTATCTTGAAAACTATTAACTTTTTGTATAGGCATTATATTAGAATGTTGTAGGTTGATTGTTGATACAATGGTTATTATGATGTAAAGTCATTGGGGTTTAGTATTTATGTTTTCTTTAAATCTATCAGCTAGCCATTAGTTATCAGGTGAGTGTATCAGGCCCATGGGCCTCTTGTTTATTTGAGTAATATGTGATAATGAGATGTTTAAAACTATGAGAAGAGAGAGAGAGAGAGAGAGAAAGAGAGAGATTGCGCCGGGAGAGAAGAGAGAGACTGCATCTGTGATATTATGTATTATGACAGGAATTTTAATCTGTTGTACACAATCATGAAACAGTTTTAGATAGAGTACTGGACAGCTACACTAATGAATAGAGTTAATTAGTTATCCAGTTTACAGGTGATTAAATGGCATAGGTTATTTGCACGTAGGTCTAATCTACTGTCACGGAGACAGGATCAGTGGCAGGGTACACTTCAAATATGCAAAGGGATCAGTAAGGAGGGGATGATCCATTAATGAGGAATGTCCCCCACCTGAATATAGGGGCGCGGTGGCCTAATGGATAAGACGTCAGTCTTCAAATCCAGGGTCTCTCACCGCTGTGAGTTCGAGTCCCGCTCGGACCACATGTGGGAAAGTGAATTTTCCTTGCCGTTGGCCTTCACTGATTCACCTGGTATCAGTATAATGGACTGGGGGAGTGGTACGCTTGTCTGCGGCGTACTGACTCTGTGAGCTAGCACGGTAAAGTCGCCCTGAGTGCGCGCTAGTACAAGGCAGACCATACAACACCCTCGCACTTCACATGCATACACAAAATTGTTCATAGATTAATCCATAGAGATTAATTAATAGTTCTCGTCGCGAATAGCTGAAAAATTGCTGATGCGACGTTAAGCAACATTCAACCAACCAACCAACCCACCTGAATATACAAACGAGACATTAATTAAATTGAGAAATATGACCTTTTAATTAACAATATATCTGTAATCTTTCTAACAAATTTACCAACGAACCAATGACAGTCAACGTGGGAAAAAAAGGAAAAAGAAAAAGTCTTGTAGTCACTTGAGAGATACAGACAAAAAGACCTTTTGAAACATTATTTATTTATTTATTTATTTATTTATTTATTTATTTATTTTTTGTCAAATCAAAATATGCCTATTTATGTAAATTATCACCTATTTAGTATATAACTCTATATAAGACTATGAAAATATGCGTTATTTAAGGGTTATTTTTAAAGAGTACCTGTAACGATTTTTGATTTTTACATATGTTATTCTCCATAGTGAAATATGACTTAATGCGAAAATGTTATAAAAATCTATGCCGAAATAAGGGAGATATAGGTGAGTTTGTAATACACCTCCCGTTACTTCAAATCAAAAAGCTCGTTTTTGGGGACCCCACGTGCATTGACGTCATTTAAGTAAGCAGACCCCACAGAATACTATTTATCTACATTACTTATATAATGAACCAGCTAAAAATTCTATTTATATTTCACGATAAATTCATTTGATGAAGTGGAATTTACATCCGACTGACACCTACCAATGATTAAGCAAATTATTCTTAGTCCACCTTGATAAAAAGTTTGTTTATTAGACATTCCTTGATTGAGACCCGTACCTTTAATCAACAGGCTGTGTTCTTACAATTAACTAAATTGATTGACAGGTGTTCGGATAGAGTAATTTTATGACACCTGTAAATATACTACCTGAATCGTTTGATGTTGTCTTGGATTAGAATTTCACATTGGTAAACTGATTGTGAAAAGATAATTATGTATACCAGTATGTATATCAGTATACTCAACCGAATTAATAACAATACATATGGCCCTAAATTGGATAATTAAAAATAAACCCCAACAAAAAATCGTTATATTATCAGACTCACTTAGCAGTATTACATCACTGAGCTCCCAAAAATCCACAAGACCTGATATACTCCAACAACTACTTTTTCAAATTAACCTAATAAAACTAAAAAAACTAGACCTCACACTAGACTGGATACCGGCACACGTCGGATTAAAAGGCAATACCACCGCTGATATTCTGGCTAAAAACGCTACTAAAAACCAATCAATTGATAAGGAAATACCCCTAGGTTACTCAGAAATTAGATCCATCATAAACAAATACATAAAAGAAAAATGGTCTAAAATATGGTCCGAAAATAAGAACACCTGGCACCAAAACATAATGAGTATACCAAATACAACATTACCAATATACCACCCTGATAAACAAAAAGATAGATTAATAACAAGATTTAGAACAGGATATACTTGCTTAAAATCAAACCTGCACAAAATGACAGTAGCACAGTCGCCTAACTGCGAAATCTGTGGCCAATTCGAAGATCTAGCACATGTCATGCTCAGTTGCCCGGCCTACACTTACCCAAGAGAGGCACTTAAGCAAGAACTACTGCCACACAACATTGATATTTCAGACTACAAAACAATCCTAAGTCCCCCATCGCATATTAAATTAACAATCTATAATGCCCTAATCAAGTTCATAACAGCGACCGCTGCAGAAATTTAATATACTAGTACTATAAGATTTGCCTCCCCTTAACCATACAAGGATATAATATTACTCAAAAACGACACAAGACCAGAAGAGTTATCTCCCATAAACATGGAAATACTGTCACATATAATATAATAAGATTTACCTCCCCTTAACCGCTACATCTTATCATTTATTTAACAAAGGCTTAAAAACTATCCTCCATCAACAAACTCAACTTTAATCAGCTTCCTATGTGGATAGGTGGCATCCCACCTTCCCTCTTCCCTACCCCTTTCCCTCCCCTTCCCTGCCCTCCCCTTTCCCCATTGCCTCTCTCCCCTTACCCCTTTCCCTCCCTCCCCTACCCCCTTTCTCTCCCTTACCCTACCTTCCCTCTTCCCCTACCCCTTTCCCTCCCCTTCCCTGCCCTCCCATTCCCCCTCCCCCTCCCCTCCTCTTTCCCTCCCTCCCTCTACCCCCTTACCCTCCCTCCCCTTACCCTCTCCCTTACCCCCTTCCCCTCTTTACCCCTTTCCCTCCCTTCACCTTTCCCTCCCTCCCTCCCCTTACCCTCCCTCCCCTTACCCTCCCTTCCCTCTTCCCCTACCCCTTTCCCTTCCCCATTCCCTCCCCTACCCCTTCCCTGCCTTTACTCTCCCTTCCCTCTTCCCCTATCCCTTTCCCTCCCCTTCCCTGCCCTCCCCTTCCCCATTGCCTCCCTCCCCCTCCCCTTACCCCTTTCTCTCCCCTTACCCTACCTTCCCTCTTCCCCTACCCCTTTCCCTCCCCTTCCCTGCCCCCCCATTCCCCCTACCCCTCCCCTCCCCTTATCCTCCCTCTCCTTACCCCTACCATTCACCTTTCCCTCCCTCCCCTTACCTTACCTTCCCTTCTCTTTCCAAACCTCCCTCTTACCCTCTTTCCCTCCCTTTACCCCTTTCCCTCCCCTTCACCTTCCCTCCCTCCCTTCCTTACCCTCCCTCCCCTTACCCTCTCTTCCCTCTTCCCCTACCCCTTTTCCTTCCCCATTCCCTCCCCTTACCCCACCTTCCCTCTTCCCCTACCCCTTTCCCTCCCCTTCCCTGCCCTCCCCTTTCCCCATTGCCTCTCTCCCCTTACCACTTTCCCTCCCTCCCCTACCCCTTTCTCTCCCTTACCCTACTTCCCTCTTCCCCTACCCTTTTCCCTCCCCTTCCCTGCCCTCCCATTCCCCCTCCCCCTCCCCTTTCCCTCCCTCCCTCCCTCCCTCTACCCCCTTACCCTCCCTCCCCTTACCCTCCCCTTACCCTCTCCCTTACCCCCTTCCCCTCTTTACCCCTTACCCTCCCTTACCTTTCCCTCCCTCCCCTCCCTTACCCTCCCTCCCCTTACCCTCCCTCCCCTTACCCTCCCTTCCCTCTTCCCTACCCCTTTCCCTTCCCCATTCCCTCCCCTACCCCTTCCCTGCCTTTACTCTCCCTTCCCTCTTCCCCTATGCCTTTCCCTCCCTTCCCTGCCCTCCCCTTCCCCATTGCCTCTCTCTGACCCTTTCTTCCCTCTCCCCTTCACTGCCCTCCCCTTCTCTCTCCCCTACCCCTTTCCCTCCCCTTCCCTTCCCCTCCCCTCCCTCCCCTTTCCCTCCCTCCCCTTACCCCTTTATTCCCCTTACCCTCCCTCCCCTTACCCTCCCTTCTCTTTCCCAACCTCCCTCTTACCCTCTTTCCCTCCCTTTACCCCTTTCCTTCCCCTTCACCCTTCCCTCCCTCCCTCCCTCCCTTACCCTCCCTCCCCTTACCCTCCCTTCCCTCTTCCCCTACCCCTTTTCCTTCCCCATTCACTCCCTTACCCCACCTTCCCTCTTCTCCTACCCCTTTCCCTCCCCTTCCCTGCCCTCCCCTTCCCTGCCCTTCCCTTCCCTGCCCTCCCGTTTCCCCATTGCCTCTCTCCCCCTTTACCCGTTTCCCTCCCTCCCCTACCCCCTTTCTCTCCCTTACCCTACCTTCCCTCTTCCCTACCCTTTTCCCTCCCCTGCCCTCCCATTCCCCCTCTTTCCCAACCTCCCTCTTACCCTCTTTCCCTCCCTTTACCCCTTTCCCTCCCCTTCACCTTTCCCTCCCTCCCTTACCCCTCCCCTTACCCTCCCTTCCCTCTTCCCCTACCCCTTTCCCTTCCCCATTCCCTCCCCTTACCCCTTCCCTGCCTTTACCCTCCCTTCCCTTTTTCCCTATCCCTTTCCCTCCCCTTCCCTGCCCTCCCCTTCCCTCTCCCCTACCCCTTTCCCTCCCCTTCCCTGCCCTTCCCTTCCCCATTCCCCCCTCCCCTTTCCCTCCCTCCCTCCCCTACCCCTCCCCTTACCCTCTCCCTTACCCCCTTCCCCTCCCCTTCACCTTTCCCTCCCTCCCTTACCCTCCCTCCCCTTACCCTCCCTTCCCTCTTCCCCTACCCCTTTCCTTCCCCATTCCCTCTCTTACCCCACCTTCCCTCTTCTCCTACCCCTTTCCCTCCCCTTCCCTGCCCTCCCCTTCCCTGCCCTTCCCTTCCCTGCCCTCCCGTTTCCCCATTGCCTCTCTCCCCCTTTACCCGTTTCCCTCCCTCCCCTACCCCCTTTCTCTCCCCTTGCCCTACCTTCCCTCTTCCCCTACCCTTTTCCCTCCCCTGCCCTCCCATTCCCCCTCTTTCCCAACCTCCCTCTTACCCTCTTTCCCTCCCTTACCCCCTTCCCCTCCCCTTCACCTTTCCCTCCCTCCCTTACCCTCCCTCCCCTTACCCTCCCTTCCCTCTTCCCCTACCCCTTTCCCTTCCCCATTCCCTCCCCTTACCCCTTCCCTGCCTTTACCCTCCCTTCCCTTTTTCCCAATCCCTTTCCCTCCCCTTCCCTCTCCCCTACCCCTTTCCCTCCCCTTCCCTGCCCTTCCCCATTCCCTCCCTCCCTCCCCTACCCCTAACCCTCCCTTACCCTCTCCCTTACCCCCTTCCCTGCCCTCCCCCTTTCCCTCCCCCTACCCCTTTCCCTGCCCTTCCCTTCCCCTCCCTCCCTTTCCCTCCCTCCCCTATCCCTCCCTTCCCTTCCCCCATTCCCTCTCCCCCTTTCCCTCCCTCCTCTTCCCTTCCCTCCCCTTCCCCTCCCTCCCCTTCCCCATTCCCTCCCCTTCCCCATTCCCTCCCTCCCCTTACCCCCTTTCCCTTCATCCCCCTTTCCCTTCCCTTCCCCTTTCCCTCCCTCCCCTTTCCCTTCCCTTCCCTTTCCCCTCCCTTCCCTTCCCTTTCCCCTCCCTCCCTCCCCCTCCCTCCCCCTACCCCTCCCCCCCTCCCTCCCCTCTCCCCTACCCCTTTCCCATTACCTCCCCCTCCCTTCCCACTTTTCCTCCCTTCCCAACCTTACCCTGTTCCATCCCCCCTTTTTCAAAAACTTACCTTAGTTGTGGCTGGTGGCATTTCGGCTGAACTATCTTTACTGCAACATACTATCATGATTTAGCTGGTAGCATCACGGTGTAAGTGATTTACTCTCTAATGTGAAATGATTATTAATAGGGCATTAGTCATTGCTTAGCTGACAACTTTTTGATGTAAGTGAATAATCTTTTCACAGACATCAAACCATTTTAAGTGTGATTGTTATAGCTGGTGATATCTCAATATAAGTGAATTATTCTTAACTAGGATTTAATTTATAAAAATATAGAGTTTTTGTCACAGGCTCCAGTTTCACAGTTATTCCTTAACTAAGACATTCTTTAACTTAAAAGTTAGCAGTTGTTTTGTAATCTTTTTTTAAAGACTACTAATAAATATTTTTGACAAAACTAAACACTAGTGTTTTAAGCTAGAAGTATTCTACAAAATGACACCTTAAATTACGAAATATATCAAAGTAATTGTGCCGTTTTTAAGTTAAGGAAAATCTTATTTTAGGAATAATTGTGTAATTTGGGCCAGTCAAGATTATTTCACTTATATGAATTGGGGAATGTATCAAACACATGAGAAAATCTGCATTTAGTAGAGTACCAATTCCATTGAGAAAAATTCCAAGATCAAACAAATAAATAAAGAGGTAAATCAATTTGACTTCAAATCAGTGTATCAGACAGTAAAATTAGGTTAAAATTCAACTACAGTTGAATCTCGTTATCTCGAACTCGGATATCTCGAACTACCGGATATCTCGAACTTTTTTTAAAAGTCCGAACAGAGTTGTTCTTTATTAAACCAAAATCACTCCGGTTATCTCGAACTCGGATATCTCGAATTATCGGATATGTCGAACAATATTTTTGTCCCCTTGAATGAAAATCCTAGGAAAATTACACTCGTTAACTCGAACAAAAAATTTAGGAAAATTAAATTTGTTAACTCGAACAAAAAATTTTGGAAAATCAAATTTGTCAACGCCTACAGATTTTTTGGTAGAAAAACACATTCCGACATAAATAAAATATTTGACTGTCGGCCTCGTGTTGATTTTAAAATTACAACATTGCACTGACCTCCCGATTTCCTTAAGCCCTTAATTATTATCCCTTGCATAAGCAATTAAACCATCAAGGAGATTGGCAGGTGTTATAATTACTGCCAAGCTGAACATGGCTTCCGAAAGCGTGTGATGGGAACATTACTCAATACAACCGGAAGCTTGGGGTGATTAAAGTACACAAAGCGAAACTGGTATGGAGACCAAAGCAGACTCCACTATTTGTCGGCAAATAACAATAGCAAATCCAAATTGGATTTAATTGACAACATTGTAGCTGAAAAGACGTACTTTTTATTTCACGTTTAATTTTTAAGTAAACGATAATAGTAGCTGGACAGTAGTACAAATATAATGCACTTGTAAACTTAGAGACGGCTGTATACTGAGTCACTTGGTATGAATAAAATTGTACTTGAATACAATCTTACAGTACTTAAAAATGAACACTATCGACACTGTTTGGTAACCCACTTGCTTCTCACGTTTAATACAGATGTAGCGCAATCGGTAAATACTGAGAATTTTGTCGACATTGGTATTTCATAAGGCTATTAGATCTACATCTGATCTATATGACTATTTCATAGTATCGTATAATTGTGTCAAACTATGTAACAGATAATCTCCCGATTTTTTTATATATAAATACAAATAATAAATAATGCAGTTTTTATATATCATGTTTGAATACATACGTATACATGTAGGAGAAAACGGCAATATACAGTTTGACAAGATAAAACCGGAAGCGACTTCCGGTAGACATGTACGAGTTACTTCCCTTTTGTTGCCGTTTTAACATCGGTTTATCTCGAACTCCGGATAAGTCGAACTTTTTGCATTCCCCCTTCGTCGAGTTCGAGATAACGAGAGTCAACTGTAGTTCAAATCTAATAATTTCAATGTTTTCCATTTTACAAAATTATACAGGTTCAGTTGAATGGTAAAGGGTCTCAGACCTATTAATTGACCTAAATTTTAAACTTTGTTTTCAAATCATAATTGTACCATTATTTAACAATGTAAAAACATGGGCATCAGTCAGTTTAGTAAGTCCAATACAGGTTCTCAGCATGTTCATGATTTGAGATACATGTTAAGTAGATTTAACTGTTTACTGTAAACCAACATTTGTTTGTGTGTGATAACTTTTGTTTGTGTGTGATAACTTTTGTTTGTGTGTGATAACTTTCGTCTGTTTTGCTGGGACAAAATAATCATGGAAGTTAAACATGAACATGTTTTTTGAAAATGGTACTATTTATACCAAGTATTCAGTTATGGTAAATATCGTGAAAGTTAATAGTTCCAAAATAATTTTTGCAAGAGAATCATCAAAGTTAAAATCTGTGTATAAGTTTGTTTACAGTAACCATTATACAGTAAAACCTCGATTCATCGCCACCATTTGTTCAGTCAAATTTTGGCGTTATAAAGGGGTTTGGCAATAAATCGAGGGAGGCCCATAAAGAAAAACATAAAGAAAATGGATTTTGGGACTTCAAAATAGTGTGGCGATAAGCGAGGTGGCAAAGTTATCGAGGGGCATTATAACGAGGTTTTACTGTACATGATGTCTTTCACGTTATGTCATGATTATATGTGTTGACGGTTTCTTAAAAGAATGTAATTTCCATAATTTACTATATGACTCAAATGAGGTCAAATTCAATTACACTAAAATATATCTGAGCACTGCATTGTATCATGAACATGTTGTTGACCTTGAATAATATCTCTTTGATGACTGAAAACATTGTGAAAACCCTGTGTTAAATATCCCATATATTTACATTCACAAATATAATAGATTTACTTTAAGTTTTCTATGTTAAAATTCTTATTATTGACCTTTAATTTTAATATCCGAGGATATCTCTTGTGATCTTGGAAATTTTATCGAATACTGTGAATGCATTTGTCATTGTGTTCCAATTTTCAGTGAAGATTTAACCCTGATCTTGTAATCTGACCTAAATGCAAATTTGAAATTTATGCAAAAACAATTTTATTTTAGACTATGAATAAAATATGAATTGAAAGTCTTCACAAAAATAATATGATCTACAATACAATAGAGATTCATTTTGATTTATAAAAATTATTATAAAACAAAATTTCTTGTCTGCACATCTAGTTCACCAAAATTATACAAATGACCTTGACCTTTATCAATCAAATGTACAGTTCTAAATGACCTTGACTTTTATCAATCAACTGTACATTTCTAAATGACCTTGACTTTTATCAATCAACTGTACAGTTCTAAATGACCTTGACATTTGTCAATCAACTATGTAGGAGATTTCTCAGTGACCTTGGCTTTTATCAATCAACTATGTAGTGTAGATTTTGCAGTGACCTTGGCTTTTATCAATCAGCTATGCAGTTTTAAATAACCTTGACCTTTAGCAATCAACTGTACAGTTCTAAATGACCCTGACTGTTATTGATCGACTATATATATTTTAAAGTTGGGCCTGATGAAATTCCTTTGAAATAATCTTAAAAAATCCATTTATTAAAAGTTTTTAATGTAGTTGCTATGACCTTGATATGACCCAGCCATCTCTGTATCTTTATAACTTTATTTATTTTGTTATAAATCAACAGATCTGATGATAGTAAAGTTGGAATAACATCTATATTAAAAGTTGTTTGTATGAAAAAAGACAGCATATGACCTTGACCTTTATCTATCAGCATCCACAACTCTGGATTTTTGTTTTATAAATCATAAGTACAATGTTTGATGCGAAGCCAATGAATAAATTTGAAAAAAAAGATTGATCTTAATATTTTCTTCACTTTGTGCAGACAATCTTTAAAATCAACAGCCACAAATTTACAATCCCATGAAATTGTATATTACTTCAATCCATGACAATTAGAGTCCACAAATTCAAAAAGTTCACAATGTTAAATAGAATAGGTACATCACCAAAACCTTTATGCAAGAACTTTTCTTTTTAGTTTTCTTGGGGAGGGTCAATGTAAAGTGAAACCTGTATATAAAGGCCATCCAGGTGAAATATGGAAGGTGGTCTTAATATGGATGTGGTTGTTATGGCTGGTTTTACTGTATTGTACATCTCCCATTCTAGACTAGTAGCTTGCATAGATACTCTTTCTTAGGTGACCAGAGTGGATGAGTGGTTTAAGACATTAGCCCTCAAATCTATTGTGCCTCAAAGGGTGGGTTTTGACTGCATGCGAGAAAAGGTTTATGTTAAGGCAGTCCTTTACTGTTGGGATCTACTTTTATAAATAATACAGTACAACCTGTGTAAACTGAACCCTGTGTGAATAAAGTACAATCCTGTCTAAACTAAAAGTTATCTAAACTATTTTACTATCATTATTTAGGTAACAAAGTTTTAAGTTAAATTTTATTTGAAAAACTAGGGATTCAGTTTCACATTTCACATTCATTATATTTTGGCAAAAATTATGAAAATAAAAAATAAAATAAAACTTTATGAAATATTTAATTTTACTGTAGATTACTTTGAATTTACAAGTATCACATTATGCATGTCGACTACCAGGCATCATTTTGCGATTATGTAAATTCCTGACCACAATCCTTGGACATTGATCATAATACAGTGAAATCTGTGTATATAAAGACAATCAAGGTGTGTGTGTGTGTGGGGTGGGGGGGGATGGTTCAATGTACTGTGAAACCTGTATATCAAGATCATCCAGGGTAAATATGGAAGGTAGTCTTAATATGGATGTGGTTGTTATGTCTGGTTTTACTGTATTGTACATCTCCCAATCTAGTAGCTTGCATAGATACTCTTTTTAGGTGACCAGGGTGGATGAGTGGTTTAGACATTAGCCCTCAAATCCAGTGTGCCTCAAAGGATGGGATTGACTGCATGCGAGAACAGGTTTATGTGAAGGCAGTCCGTTACTGTTGGGATCTATGGCAGTTTAATTTTATGTTTTAATCTGCAAATTTCTGTTACATCTCAATTAATGTAGTACACAGTAGATCATATACACTAGTACTAACTACTTTTGTAAATAATACACTACAACCTGTGTAAACTGAACCCTGTGTGAATAAACTACAATACTTTCTAAGCTAAAAAGTTATCTAAACTATTTCACTACCATAACATAACAAAGTTTAAGTTAAATTTTATTTGAAAAACTAAGGGATTCAGTGTCTCAAAGCCAAGTGAACAAAAAAGTTAAATTTATACAATTAATAAGCTGCATTAAGTTTTTTCAAGAACAAAGGAAAATGATCATTGACTGATATGATAAAATATTTTTTATATGTAACTAAACTGTGTGAATTGGAAAAATTGAAATTTTTTTACATTCATTATATTTTGGCATAAATTTGTGAAAGTAAAAAATAAAATAAAACTTTTATGAAATATTTAATTTTACTGTAGATTACTTTGAATTAGTGAGTATCACATTTCGCTGTCAAATATTAGGCGTCATTTCGTGAATATGTAAATTCCTGACCACAATCCATGTATCGTGCAGTGCTCTAAAATCATGCATGCTCTAAAGTTGTGCAGGTTTGTTTCTAAGGTATATAAGACGATATTTTGCAATGTTGGTGAAAAATAACATCTGAAATGGCCAAACTATTCAATAACGTTAGGGAAGATAGTGATTTTATAAAAAAATATTTTTAAATAGGCACATAATGCATAAAAAGGTAAAATATTAGCAAAAAGTTGCCATTTTCACTATGTCGATTTGTTTTACTGCTTAAATTGCTTTTAAAATTTATATAATATAAATCTAAATGACCAACAATGGATCATTGGCCACAGTACCTCTTGTATGCGAGTCAAACACATCAAAGGTTTCACCAGACATAAATCTCTGGATCATTAAAGTCGGCAGTGTTTCTTATCAGATATACAATTTTTGGCCACTTGGTAAGTTGTGATCGCTCTAAAATGTGTAGCATGTGGTTATGAAACTTGCTGTCATTCAGTTAGTTTCTTATTAAATACCACAAGTTTAATTGTCATCTTCAGTTTCCTGTCCCTATGGCAACCTCAAGTTATATGGCAACAAAATGGCGTGAGAGGGGAAATAACGGAAAATAAACGCTTTAGTTAATTTTCCATATATCATTTCTTTTGTGTTATAATAAAACTATGATATCTAGGTTGTTAGTGGACTGAAGATAGAAACATATTATTAGTGCTCCTAATGGGAGGGATTTCCAAAAAGTGCACGATTTTGGGGCACACTTTTTAGTGCAGCCATCTTGTATTAGCTGACGATCTAAAGCCCACAACAGATGGGTTTTTGGTACATTAAAGAAAACAGCTATTTTTGTAGGAAAATAAATTGTTTTAAAGATAGGAACAATGGTTTTGATATTGATGTTATCTTTTACACAATTTATTTAGTTTTACCCTTAGCTGCATGAACTTAAGGCAATAGAGGATATATATCAAAATTCATGATTGATAGACAATTCTGCTCTTCCTATGATGTTTTGTCATGTTTTATATGACATGTTTTTCAATTTGAATTTTTAATTTTCACGATTCTGACAATATTCATGTCATATATGAATTTGTGACCAAAAGTCCTTACAAAATTACGTGTTAATTCTATGGCAATAAAAAAGTAATCTACAGTATGTTATTCACTTGCATCTAATTTCATCAAACCAATGATGTTAATATCATAAAAATTAAACTGATGTGAAAATTTCTCAATTTAAAGTAAGCTTGTCTAATTTAATGTATTTTTTTCCAGTCCAGATGTTTGGTTTAACAGGTTGTGTCTCAATATAAATAACTGGTAAAATTACCTGTCTAATCTTTACAAAATCTAACATCCAGAAGAGATTTGGTTTATAGACTGGCTGTAAAACTGCCATGGGAAAATCACTAAACAAAATGACAAATTTTCTCACTCTTGGATGTGCTCAAAAAGCAATTTGAATCAAGTCAGAGAGAGGCACTGCAATTTGTGGGCCAATATAATAAACCACTTTGCTACCCAGGCCCCAGTTTGTTTAAAGGGAATGTACTTATTCAAAGTCTTAAATCGATTCATTTTGTCCCAGTTTCACAATCTTGCCTTTTATACTAAGATTTTCTTTTGATTTTAGCTTGTCATATAAATATACGTCTTTAATAAAAGCACTTGGTTCCAGAAAATGTTTTGTAAAATAGAGTTTCAACTGAAGTTCAATTTGTGGTTTGAATTGGAGTGAAGACTGGTCTAGTCCAAAATACTGATCAGTGTATTTTATTTAACTTTTTGGCTGTTTTTATATAAAGTACCATGAACTTAGATGTCCAAAATTCAGTAATATTAAAGAAAATCTGTGTTAGCTGGAATTGTGAAACAGGAACCTGGAATTTTGAATGCCTCTTTATAGAGCACACCACAGTAGAGAACTGTCTATATACTCACACTGCAAACACTGATTGTATTCTCCCAGGGACCCAAAATTATTGATGGGTTTAATCCCGTTCTTTATTTCATACTCTCAGGGACTTGGACACAACTTGTGTCTTCGTTTACCCCAATCTTTATTACCATTCATACCTCATGTCATACTCTCCGGGACTTGGACACAATTCGTGTCTTCGTCAATCCCAATCTTTATTACCATTCATACCTTATGTTATACTCTCCGGGACTTGGACACAATTTGTGTCTTTGTCAATCCCAATCTTTATTACCATTCATACCTCATGTCATACTCTCCGGGACTTGGACACAATTCGTGTCTTCGTCAATCCCAATCTTTATTACCATTCATACCTTATGTTATACTCTCCGGGACTTGGACACAATTCGTGTCTTTGTCAATCCCAATCTTTATTACCATTCATACCTCATGTCATACTCTCCGGGACTTGGACACAAGTTGTGTCTTTGTCAATCCCAATCTTTATTACCATTCATACCTTATGTTATACTCTCCGGGACTTGGACACAATTTGTGTCTTCGTCAATCCCAATCTTTATTACCATTTATACCTCATGTCATACTCTCCGGGACTTGGACACAATTTTTGTCTTCATCAATCCCAATCTTTATTATTACCACTCATACGTCCTAAGATGTCATACTTTTCAAGACCTTGATCTTTGTCAATTTTTAATTACCATCTGTAGATAGTACAGGTATTCACTAGGCTGCTTGTAGACAAATTTAACCTTAGACAGCCATCTTGAAGGGATTGTATCTACCTGGGTTCAAATATTTCATGTTTTCAACTTTGAATATTTCAATAAGTTACCAAGGTATATAAATATCAACTATATACTATCTGCAGTTTTCTCTTGTTAATGTGATGTAAGAAAATTGTATAATACTAGACAAATAAAATGCCAGTCGGCCCTCTGGCTCAAGGACTTGACAAATCTGTCTCAAGCTACACATTTTGTGCATCTCTGATTTATAGGTTATTGAGTAACGGCTTGTCTGAGAAGTTGTGAAAAATCCTGATATGGGAAATGACCCCGGGTGCCGGGCTGATATTGATATGGCTTTTTAGCCCTAGGGCTGATATGGCTCAGTGGTCAATGGCAATATCACTTATGCAGAAACACACATATTAATTGAATGTTTATAATACTGCAATAAACTTGTGAAAGTAAAGGTCTGTGAAAATAACTGGATCTTCAAGTACAGTTCTAGTGTCCATTTTAAGTGGTGTGCAGTAATGGTGTTTTATGCCCTAGTCAAGGAAATTACACTAGTATTAATGATGGTGGAGGAAACCAGAGTTAACCACTGACCTTCAGCAAACAAACTGACATCTCAAGGACATTTGATATACTTGGATTTTTTCATTAGTAAGACTGGTGGATTTGTTTCAATAAGACTGATAGATTTGTTTTGGTAGATAATTTTCATCTCTAAAATCCATTCATTTCAGTACTACAATTTATTTAATACAGCCAAACCTGTCTATAAAAGCCACCAAGAGTACCAATAAAAGTGGATTATATGGGCATTTGACCCTTATATATAGGTTCAAATAACAGTAATAAGAGCAATTGGAATAGAAAAAATTACAGATGGCCCATATAAAGAGGTGGCCTTTAAAGCAGGATGGACTGTATTATAGAAATGTAATCTAATAAGTATATGAAGGTCATGGAACTCTTCTATGAAACTAACATAGAAGTTAAAAAAGCTCAAGTGTACTTACACTATCCTTAAGGGGGATGGTAAAAAATAGTTGTATAACTGTATACCTTTGTGTCTGTGGTTCCTGTGTTTTCACATTGTTAATCTCAGGAATATTTTATCCCATGATCTGGTGGATATATCTGCCCAACGTTTTGAATGTGATTGAACCAATACACAGTTGTGTATTCTTGTGGTAACCTAAATAAACACAAATCATTGTTTTAAAATTAGGTGTATACATTTTGTTGTCATGTAACCATGTACTTCAGTAACCCATAACATTCACATCTAAAAAATAATTGAATACTGTAAGAAGTTTCTGACAAAGTTTTGATGATCCAGAACTGTGTAATCCAAATAGCTAGCTTATCACAACTGATAATGTAAACCAAATAGCTAGCTTATAACAGCTGATAATGTATTTAACCAAATAGCTAGTTTATCACAGCTGATAATGTAAACCAAATAGCTAGCTTATCACAGTTAATTATGTAAACCACATAGCTAGATTATCACAGCAGATAATGTAAACCAAATAGCCAGCTTATCACAGCTGATAATGTAAACTAAATAGCTAGCTTATCACAGCTAATAATGTTAACCAAATAGCTAGCTTATCACAGTTAATTATGTAAACCACATAGCTAGCTTATCACAGCTGATAATGTAAACCAAATAGCCAGCTTATCACAGCTGATAATGTAAACTAAATAGCTAGCTTATCACCGCTAATAATGTAAACCAAATAGCTAGCTTATCACAGCTGACAATGTAAACTAAATAGCTAGCTTATCACAGCTAATAATGTAAACCAAATAGCTAGCTTATCACAGCTAATAATGTAAACCAAATAGCTAGCTTATCACAGCTGATAATGTAATCTAAATAGCTAGCTTATCACAGCTAATAATGTAAACCAAATAGCTAGCTTATCACAGCTAATAATGTTAACCAAATAGCTAGCTTATCACAGCTAATAATGTAAACCAAATAGCTAGCTTATCACAGCTGATAATATAATCTAAATAGCTAGCTTATCACAGCTAATAATGTAAACCAAATAGCTTATCACAGCTAATAATGTAAACCAAATAGCTTATCACAGCTGATAATGTAATCTAAATAGCTAGCTTATCACAGCTAATAATGTAAACCAAATAGCTTATCACAGCTGATAATGTAAACCAAATAGCTAGCTTATCACAGCTGATAATGTATTTAACCAAATAGCTAGTTTATCACAGCTGATAATGTAAACCAAATAGCTAGCTTATCATAGCTGATAATGTAAACCAAAAAGCTAGCTTATCACAGCTGATAATGTAAACCAAATAGCTAGCTTATCACAGCTGATAATGTAAACCAAATAGCTATCTTATCACAGCTGATAATGTAAACCAAATAGCTAGCTTATCACAGCTGATAATGTAAACCAAATAGCTAGCTTATCGCCGCTAATAAGTAAACCAAATAGCTAGCTTATCACAGCTAATAATGTAAACCAAATAGCCACACTAGCTTATCACCGCTTATGATGTAAACCAAATAGTGAGCTTATCACAGCTAAAAATGTAAACCAAATAGCTAGTTTATCACAGCTAATAATGTAAACCAAATAGCTACACTAGCTTATCACAGCTAATAATGTAAACCAAATAGCTAGCTTATCACAGCTAATAATGTAAACCAAATAGTGAGCTTATCACAGCTAATAATGTAAACCAAATAGTCTTGTTATCTCATTTCTTGATGACACTAAAACCTTACTAAACACATAAGACTTATTTTTGTATTCCTCATCCATGTAACAAGTTTAAAAATAATTTTCCATAAAAATTTTCAAAATGCCTTGAATCCATCATTTGAAAGGCTTTATAAGTTGAAATTAAAGTATTAGTGATTGGTACAAATAGAAGTATTTCCAAAAACACTCATGAGTTGAAAGATTTTTTTGGACCAGGAACCTTACATGAAGAACTGTATAGTTGTTTAATTCTGAGGGGAATAAATTTTGCAGTTCACACTTGAACTTATTCACGGTTATAAAATTTTGTGATGCAATGGACAATGTAAACAATGTTCTGTACAGATTATCTCTGTCTATGATTAATGAATGCTACATGAAAATATTCACTTTTTATAAAGTAGGTATAATGTCAAACAGCAAATACATGTACAGTGAAATTAAATCTCAAGTAAATAAAAGTAACTATATAGTAATAAGTAAGAGTTCCTTCTAGATGTACATGTATTGACTTGATATGCAGTAGTTATGATTTGGTAAATGTACATGTACTGACTTGATATGCAGTTGTTGTGATTTGGTAAATGTACATGTACTGACTTGATATGCAGTAGTTGTGATTTGGTAAATGTACATGTATTGACTTGATATGCAGTAGTTGTGATTTGGTAAATGTACATGTACTGACTTGATATGCAGTAGTTGTGATTTGGTAAATGTACATGTACTTGATATGCAGTTGTTATGATTTGGTAAATGTACATGTACTAACTTGATATGCAGTAGTTGTGATTTGGTAAATGTACATGTACTGACTTGATATGCAGTAGTTGTGATTTGGTAAATGTACATGTACTGACTTGATATGCAGTAGTTGTGATTTGGTAAATGTACATGTATTGACTTGATATGCAGTAGTTGTGATTTGGTAAATGTACATGTATTGACTTGATATGCAGTAGTTGTGATTTGGTAAATGTACATATACTGACTTGATATGCAGTAGTTGTGATTTGGTAAATGTACATGTACTGACTTGATATGCAGTATGATTTGGTAAATGTACATGTACTGACTTGATATGCAGTAGTTGTGATTTGGTAAATGTACATGTACTGACTTGATATGCGGTATGTACATGTACTGACTTGATATGCAGTAGTTGTGATTTGGTAAATGTACATGTACTTGATATGCAGTTGTTATGATTTGGTAAATGTACATGTACTGACTTGATATGCAGTAGTTATGATTTGGTAAATGTACATGTACTGACTTGATATGCAGTTGTTATGATTTGGTAAATGTACATGTACTGACTTGATATGCAGTAGTTATGATTTGGTAAATGTACATGTACTGACTTGATATGCGGTATGTACATGTACTGACTTGATATGCAGTAGTTGTGATTTGGTAAATGTACATGTACTTGATATGCAGTTGTTATGATTTGGTAAATGTACATGTACTAACTTGATATGCAGTAGTTGTGATTTGGTAAATGTACATGTACTTGATATGCAGTTGTTATGATTTGGTAAATGTACATGTACTAACTTGATATGCAGTAGTTGTGATTTGGTAAATGTACATGTACTGACTTGATATGCAGTAGTTGTGATTTGGTAAATGTACATGTACTGACTTGATATGCAGTATGATTTGGTAAATGTACATGTACGGACTTGATATGCAGTAGTTATGATTTGGTAAATGTACATGTACTGACTTGATATGCAGTATGATTTGGTAAATGTACATGTACTGACTTGATATGCAGTATGATTTGGTAAATGTACATGTACTGACTTGATATGCAGTATGATTTGGTAAATGTACATGTACTGACTTGATATGCAGTAGTTGTGATTTGGTAAATGTACATGTACTGACTTGATATGCAGTAGTTGTGATTTGGTAAATGTACATGTACGGACTTGATATGCAGTAGTTGTGATTTGGTAAATGTACATGTACGGACTTGATATGCAGTAGTTGTGATTTGGTAAATGTACATGTACTGACTTGATATGCAGTAGTTGTGATTTGGTAAATGTACATGTACTTGATATGCAGTAGTTATGATTTGGTAAATGTACATGTACTGACTTGATATGCAGTAGTTGTGATTTGGTAAATGTACATGTACTGACTTGATATGCAGTAGTTGTGATTTGGTAAATGTACATGTACAGACTTGATATGCAGTAGTTGTGATTTGGTAAATGTACATGTACTGACTTGATATGCAGTATGATTTAGTAAATGTACATGTACTGACTTGATATGCAGTAGTTGTGATTTGGTAAATGTACATGTACTGACTTGATATGCAGTAGTTGTGATTTGGTAAATGTACATGTACTTGATATGCAGTAGTTATGATTTGGTAAATGTACATGTACTGACTTGATATGCAGTAGTTGTGATTTGGTAAATGTACATGTACTGACTTGATATGCAGTAGTTGTGATTTGGTAAATGTACATGTACAGACTTGATATGCAGTAGTTGTGATTTGGTAAATGTACATGTACTGACTTGATATGCAGTATGATTTAGTAAATGTACATGTACTGACTTGATATGCAGTTGTTGTGATTTGGTGGAAATTACCAAGTACAAATAACATGAAAAAAATAAAATAAGCCAGCCAAAACTACTAATTAAATCTCTGCACTTTATCAGACAAATCAAGACTGGAAAGAGACCAAGGATGAGTTGGTCGAAGCGTGATACTGATTAGTTTAATCAATTGATTATTCAAAATTAAAATCATGTATAAGGTCAAATCTGTTGTGAAATTAATGTTGAAAATGTTGTAAATGAATAAAATTTTAATAAATTGAAATACATGGCTATAAATCTATAAATTTTATGATGATATGATGATTTTTATTGATATTTTAAATCTGTGTTAATCATTGATTAAGATAATCAAGCCTTGAACAGCTGGGTCCTGGTGTGATAGTATTAACAATACTGTTAGGTTTATAAGTTCTCTCTTTATGATTTTTGGTCCCAGTTTTAGAATCGTTTCTTAACTAAGATTTTCTTTAATTTAAATCTGGTAAATTATATACCATAATATTTTTATTAATTGATATAAAGGAATTTAAGGTGTTATTTTGGAAAAAAAATTAAGATTATAACATTTGTATTAGTTTTATGCAAAATGTTTATCCATACTTCCGATTTCCTAGAAAATCTTAGTTGAGAAATGATTGTGAAACTAGGGCCAGTGGTTCTATAGGGTCTTAAGCTTTGATATAAGCAGCAACTGTCTAGACTGTTTAAAATTAGTAGTCAGTTATCATTACATTATAATTTTTTTGTTTAAAACACGAAAAGTGAATAGATCAAATTTAAACAAAATATCTTAAAACTTTTGATTCAATAATAATATGTTAAGTTTTATTGGTGTTTTAAATTGGCGCTAATCACTGATTTAATTAATCAAACTTCAAACAACTGGGTCCACATCTTTAACTTAGGACTTTCCCAATACTGGTGGGATGCTCTACCTACTGAGCTAACAAGCATCATATCCATGATAGTCTGCCACAACCCCCCCCCCCCCCTTTTTATCCAACTAGCTCGAATCAAAAACAACTGACTCTATCCTATGATCAACCTGTTAGTGAGCCACTTTCCAGGGTGGGATTAGCCCCAAAATGTAACTGAAAGGAGAAAAATAGATTGGCAAAACCAGGACTCAAATCTGGAAATTTCATAATACTAGTTGGATGCTCTACTGACTTAGCTACCCAGCCCCTTATGGAGCCTGGTCAAGTACACATAGCTACCCAGACACCTATGGAGCTTGGTTGACTACATATAGCTACCCAGACACCTAGGGAGCTAAGTCAATTACACTTAGATGATAATTTACATCAACTATACAATATAAATCTGGAATTTAAATCAGGCAAAGTTTTATAATAACCCCCCCACCCTTTCAAGTTTTGAATCTTACAGTCAAATCCCCCCCCCATCTCTTTTTTTCAAACTGACAATTTTATACAGAAATTCCTAAATCTCTGAAATAGAACAATACTCTTACCTTTTTATTTCTTTCTTTGAGCTTTTCAACTGCAAATCTTTGTCCAAAATAGGCAGAATATGTATTTTCAGTTCTGCTCACACACACTGACAAATTCTTTCAGAAAAATGAAACAAACAAAGAAACTCAAAATTGAACTAATAGTATTCCAGGTTAGATTAAGTAAGCCAATCAGAATCAAGAATAGAACTTTTTGTTGTAGTGTATAATGACCCTGCTAGAAGGCCTGTAGGTATTTAGGTATGAGACCTTAAATGTACTCACCATGTTTGATAAGCTTTTGATCTAACTGTACATTTTTCACAGATTGATGACACAAATAGAAAATTAATAATAAAACATAGTAGCACCTGTATAATTTATTTAACTACCAGAATTGTCTTATAGTTTACTTTCTGTTATATTTTATTAGACAGGTTGGTTTTGTATGATGGGTTGGTTTTATAAGACAGATGTTTGTCAGACAGGTGGATGTTATAAGACAGATGGGTTTTGTATGACAGGTGGGTTTTGTAAGACATGTGGGTGTTATAAGACAGATGGGTTTTGTAAGACAGTTTGGTTTTGTATGACATGTTGGTTTTGTATGACATGTTGGTTTTGTATATCAGATGGGTGATATAAGACAGATGGGTGATATAAGACAGATGGGTTTTGTATGACAGGTGGGTGTTATAAGACATGGGTTTCGTATGACAGGTAGGTTTTGTATGACAGGTGGATGTTATAAGACGGGTTGGTTTTGTATGACAGGTGGATGTTGTAAGACAGGGTTTTTGTATGACAGGTGGATGTTAAAAGACAGGTGGATGTTTTAAGACTGGTTGGTTTTGTATGACAGGTTTGTTTTGTATGACAGGTTGGTTTGATATGACAGGTGGGTGTTATAAGACAGGCGGGTTTTGTATGACAGGTTGATTTGGTATGACAGGTTGGTGTTATAAGACAGGTGGGTTTTGTATGACAGATTGGTTTTGTATGACAGGTGGGTGTTATAAGACAGGTGGGTTTTGTATGACAGGTTGGTTTTGTATGGCAGGTGGGTGCTTTAAGACAGGTGGGTTTTGTATGACAGGTTGAATTTGTTTGACAGGTGGGTGTTATAAGACAGATGGGTTTCATATAACAGGTAGGTTTTGTATGACAGGTGGATGTCATAAGACAGGTGGGTGTAATTAGGCAGGTTGGTTTTGTATGACAGGTGGATGTTATAAGACAGGTGGGTGTTAAAAGACAGATAGGTTTTGTATGACAGGTGGGTGTTATAAGACAGGTGGGTTTGGTATGACAGGTGGGTGTTATAAGACAGGTGGGTTTTGTATGACAGGTGGTTTTATAAAACAGATGCGTTTTGTATGACAGGTTGGTTTTGTATGGCAGGTGGATGTTATAAGACAGGTGGATGTTATAAAACTGGTGGTTTAATAAGACAGGTGGGTGTTATAAGACAGATGGATGTTATAAGACAGGTGGATGTTATAAGACAGATGGATCTTATAAGACAGGTGGGTGTTATAAGACAGGTGGGTGTTATAAGACAGATGGGTTTGGTATGACAGGTGGGTGTTATAAGACAGGTGGATTTTGTATGACAGGTTGGTTTTTGATGACAGTTGGTTTTATATACAAGTTTTGTATGACAGGTTGTTTTGTATGGCAGGTGGGTGTTATAAGACAGGTTGATTTTGTATGACAGATTGGTTTTGTATGACAGGTGGATGTTATACGACAGATGGGTGTTAAAGGACAGGTTAGATTTGTATGATGCATGGGTTTTGTATGACAGGTGGGTTTTGTATGACAGGTTGGTTTTGTATGACAGGTTGATTTTGTATGACAGGTGGGTTTTGTATGACAGGTAGGTTTTGTATGACAGGTGGATGTTATAAGACAGGTTAGTTTTGTATGACAGGTGGATGTTATAAGACAGGTGGGTGTTATAAGACAGGTTTGTTTTGTATGACAGGTGGATGTTATAAGACAGGTGGGTGTTATAAGACAGATGGGTTTGGTATGACAGGTGGGTGTTATAAGACAGGTGGGTTTTGTATGACAGGTGGTTTTATATAACAGATGAGTTTTGTATGACAGGTTGGTTTTGTATGACAGGAGGGTGTTATAAGACAGTTGTTTTTGTATGACAGGTTGGTTTTTAGCTCACCTGACCGAAGGTCATGTGAGCTTATGGCATAGCGCAGCGTGTGTGTGTGCGTGCGTGTGTGCGTCGTTAACACCTATTTTCGACTTCTCCTCTGAAACTACTGGACAGTTTTTAATGAAACTTTGTCAGAAGTATATATGGGCCAGTGCAATTCAGATTTGTTCGTGGCGTTGCCATGGCTACCATAACTAGGTCAAGGTGACCTAGGGGTGCAAAAATCTTTAAAAATCTTCTTCTCCGAAAGTACTGATTGGAGAAAAAATCTGATGTGATATTTGGCTTCTCTAGGGTCTTAAGCCTATAGTTTGTTCATTTTGTAAAAATCGGATAAAAAATAGGTTACGCGTTTTTGCGTTTAATTTTGAAAAAATCGTAAAATAGCTTCAAATTGTTATAACTTGACTATTTGACCAGATAATGACATGGGGTTTTCAGTTTTGACATCTTCTTGTTAGTATCTTCAAAATGAGGTCAAGGTCAATTGTGAAGGTCGTGACCTAATTTTTTTTACCTCTGATTATAATTATTATCTCGAAAACTATAAACTTTTTGTATAGGCATGTATATTAGAATGTTGTAGGTATTGATACAACGATCATTTTGATGTATAGAGAAAGGTCATGGGTTCAAAGGTCAAGGTCACAGATGTGAAACAATACCGAAATGGTTAATTATCTCGAAAACTATAAACTTTTTGTATAGGCTTGTATATTAGAATGTTGTAGGTATTGATACAACGATCATTTTGATGTATAGAAAAAGGTCATGGGTTCAAAAGTCAAGGTCACAGATGCGAAACAATACCGAAATTGTTAATTATCTCGAAAACTATAAACTTTTTGTATAGGCATGTATATTAGAATGTTGTAGGTATCAATACAACGATCATTTTGATGTATAGAAAAAGGTCATGGGTTCAAAGGTCAAGGTCACAGATGTGAAACAATACTGAAATGGTTAATTATCTCGAAAACTATAAACGTTTTGTATAGGCATGTATATTAGAATGTTGTAGGTATTGATACAACGATCATTTTGATGTATAGAAAAAGGTCATGGGTTCAAAGGTCAAGGTCACAGATGTGAAACAATACTGAAATGGTTAATTATCTTGAAAACTATTAACTTTTTGTATAGGCATGTATACTAGAATGTTGTAGGTATTAATACAACGGTTATCATAATGTAAAAAAAAAAGTCATTGGGGTTTAGTATTTATGTTTTCTTTAAATCAGCTAGCCATTAGTTATCAGGTGAGCGTATCAGGCCCATGGGCCTCTTGTTTAATGACAGGTGGTTTTATATAACAGATGAGTTTTGTATGACAGGTTGGTTTTGTATGGCAGGTGGGTGTTATAAGACAGGTGGGTTTTGTATGGCAGGTTGGTTTTTTATGACAGGTGGTTTTATATAACAGATGAGTTTTGTATGACAGGTTTGTTTTGTATGACAGGTGGGTGTTATAAGACAGGTGGGTTTTGTATGACAGGTTGGTTTTGTATGGCAGGTGGGTGTTGTAAGACAGGTGGGTATTATAAGACTGGTTGGTTTGGTATGACAGGTGGATGTTATAAGACAGGTGGGTGTTAAAAGACAGATAGGTTTTGTATGACAGGTGGGTGTTATAAGACAGGTGGGTTTGGTATGACAGGTGGGTGTTATAAGACAGGTGGGTTTTGTATGACAGGTGGTTTTATAAAACAGATGCGTTTTGTATGACAGGTTTGTTTTGTATGACAGGTGGGTGTTATAAGACAGGTGGGTTTGGTATGACAGGTGAGTGTTATAAGACAGGTGGGTTTTGTATGACAGGTGGTTTTATAAAACAGATGAGTTTTGTATGGCAGGTTTGTTTTGTATGACAGGTGGATGTTATAAGACAGGTTGGTATTATAAGACAGGTGGGTGTTATAAGACAGGTGGGTTTGGCATGACAGGTGGTGTTGTAAGACAGGTTGGTTTTGTACGACATGTGGGTGTTCTAAGACAGGTGGGTTTTGTATGACAGGTGGTTTTATAAGACAGGTGGATGTTATAAGACAGGTGGATGTTATAAAACTGGTGGTTTAATAAGACAGGTGGGTGTTATAAGACAGATGGATGTTATAAGACAGGTGGATGTTATAAGACAGATGGATCTTATAAGACAGGTGGGTGTTATAAGACAGGTGGGTGTTATAAGACAGATGGGTTTGGTATGACAGGTGGGTGTTATAAGACAGGTGGATTTTGTATGACAGGTTGGTTTTTGATGACAGTTGGTTTTATATAACATACAAGTTTTGTATGACAGGTTGTTTTGTATGGCAGGTGGGTGTTATAAGACAGGTTGGTTTTGTATGACAGATTGGTTTTGTATGACAGGTGGATGTTATACGACAGATGGGTGTTAAAGGACAGGTTAGATTTGTATGATGCATGGGTTTTGTATGACAGGTGGGTTTTGTATGACAGGTTGGTTTTGTATGACAGGTTGATTTTGTATGACAGGTGGGTTTTGTATGACAGGTAGGTTTTGTATGACAGGTGGATGTTATAAGACAGGTTAGTTTTGTATGACAGGTGGATGTTATAAGACAGGTGGGTGTTATAAGACAGGTTTGTTTTGTATGACAGGTGGATGTTATAAGACAGGTGGGTGTTATAAGACAGATGGGTTTGGTATGACAGGTGGGTGTTATAAGACAGGTGGGTTTTGTATGACAGGTGGTTTTATATAACAGATGAGTTTTGTATGACAGGTTGGTTTTGTATGGCAGGAGGGTGTTATAAGACAGTTGTTTTTGTATGACAGGTTGGTTTTTAGCTCACCTGACCGAAGGTCATGTGAGCTTATGGCATAGCGCAGCGTGTGTGTGTGCGTGCGTGTGTGCGTCGTTAACACCTATTTTCGACTTCTCCTCTGAAACTACTGGACAGTTTTTAATGAAACTTTGTCAGAAGTATATATGGGCCAGTGCAATTCAGATTTGTTCGTGGCGTTGCCATGGCTACCATAACTAGGTCAAGGTGACCTAGGGGTGCAAAAATCTTTAAAAATCTTCTTCTCCGAAAGTACTGATTGGAGAAAAAATCTGATGTGATATTTGGCTTCTCTAGGGTCTTAAGCCTATAGTTTGTTCATTTTGTAAAAATCGGATAAAAAATAGGTTACGCGTTTTTGCGTTTAATTTTGAAAAAATCGTAAAATAGCTTCAAATTGTTATAACTTGACTATTTGACCAGATAATGACATGGGGTTTTCAGTTTTGACATCTTCTTGTTAGTATCTTCAAAATGAGGTCAAGGTCAATTGTGAAGGTCGTGACCTAATTTTTTTACCTCTGATTATAATTATTATCTCGAAAACTATAAACTTTTTGTATAGGCATGTATATTAGAATGTTGTAGGTATTGATACAACGGTCATTTTGATGTATAGAGAAAGGTCATGGGTTCAAAGGTCAAGGTCACAGATGTGAAACAATACCGAAATGGTTTTATCTCGAAAACTATAAACTTTTTGTATAGGCTTGTATATTAGAATGTTGTAGGTATTGATACAACGATCATTTTGATGTATAGAAAAAGGTCATGGGTTCAAAAGTCAAGGTCACAGATGCGAAACAATACCGAAATTGTTAATTATCTCGAAAACTATAAACTTTTTGTATAGGCATGTATATTAGAATGTTGTAGGTATCAATACAACGATCATTTTGATGTATAGAAAAAGGTCATGGGTTCAAAGGTCAAGGTCCAGATGTGAAACAATACTGAAATGGTTAATTATCTCGAAAACTATAAACGTTTTGTATAGGCATGTATATTAGAATGTTGTAGTATTGATACAACGATCATTTTGATGTATAGAAAAAGGTCATGGGTTCAAAGGTCAAGGTCACAGATGTGAAACAATACTGAAATGGTTAATTATCTTGAAACTATTAACTTTTTGTATAGGCATGTATACTAGAATGTTGTAGGTATTAATACAACGGTTATCATAATGTAAAAAAAAAAGTCATTGGGGTTTAGTATTTATGTTTTCTTTAAATCAGCTAGCCATTAGTTATCAGTGAGCGTATCAGGCCCATGGGCCTCTTGTTTAATGACAGGTGGTTTTTATAACAGATGAGTTTTGTATGACAGGTTGGTTTTGTATGGCAGGTGGGTGTTATAAGACAGGTGGGTTTTGTATGGCAGGTTGGTTTTTTATGACAGGTGGTTTTATATAACAGATGAGTTTTGTATGACAGGTTTGTTTTGTATGACAGGTGGGTGTTATAAGACAGGTGGGTTTTGTATGACAGGTTGGTTTTGTATGGCAGGTGGGTGTTGTAAGACAGGTGGGTATTATAAGACTGGTTGGTTTGGTATGACAGGTGGATGTTATAAGACAGGTGGGTGTTAAAAGACAGGTTTTGTATGACAGGTGGATGTTAAAAGACAGGTGGGTGTTATAAGACTGGTTGGTTTGGTATGACAAGTAGGTGTTATAAGACAGGTGGGTGTTATAAGACAGATGGGTTTTGTATGACAGGTGGATGTTAAAAGACAGGTGGTGTTACAATACTGGTTGGTTTGGTATGACAAGTGGGTGTTATAAGACAGGTGGTTGTTATAAGACAGGTGGGTTTTGTATGACAGGTGGGTTTTGTTTGACAGGTGGATGTTATAAGACAGATGGGTGTTATAAGACAGGTAAGTTTTGTATGATTCATGGGTTTTGTATCACAGGTTGGTTTTATATGACAGGTTGGTTTTATATGACAGGTGGGTTTTATATGACAGGTGGGTTTTGTATGACAGGTTGGTTTTATATAACAGATGAGTTTTGTATGGCAGGGTTGGTATTGTATGGCAGGTGGGTTTTATATGACAGGTGGGTTTTGTATGACAGGTGGTTTTATATAACAGATGAGTTTTGTATGACAGGTTGGTTTTGTATGACAGTGGGTGTTATAAGAAAGGTGGGTTTTGTATGACAGGTTGTTTTTTATGACAGGTGGTTTTATATAACAGATGAGTTTTGTATGACAGGTTGGTTTTGTATGGCAGGTGGGTGTTATAAGACAGGTGGGTTTTGTATGACAGGTTGATTTTATATGACAGGTGGTTTTATAAGACAGGTTGGTTTTATATGACAGGTTGGTTTTATATGACAGGTGGGTTTTGTATGACAGGTTGGTTTTTATGGCAGGTGGTTTCATATAACAGATGAGTTTTGTATGGCAGGGTTGGTATTGTATGGCAGGTGGGTGTTATAAGAAAGGTGGGTTTTGTATGGCAGGTGGTTTTATATAACAGATGAGTTTTGTATGGTAGGGTTGGTATTGTATGGCAGGAGGGTGTTATAAGAAAGGTGAGTTTTGTATGGCAGGTTGGTTTTATATAACAGATGAGTTTTGTATGACAGGTTGGTTTTGTATGACAGGTGGGTGTTATAAGACAGGTGGTTTTGTATGACAGGTTGGTTTTGTATGACAGGTGGTTTTATATAACAGATGAGTTTTGTATGACAGGTTAGTTTTGTATGGCAGGTGGGTGTTATAAGACAGGTGGCTTTTGTATGACAGGTTGGATTTATATGACAGGTGGTTTTATATGACAGGTGGGTTTTGTTTGACAGGTTGGTTTTATATGACAGGTGGGTTTTATAAGACAGGTTGGTTTTATATGACAGGTTGTTTTTATATGGCAGGTGGGTTTTGTATGACAGGTTGGTTTTTTATGGCAGGTGGTTTTATATAACAGATGAGTTTTGTATGGCAGGGTTGGTATTGTATGGCAGGTGGGTGTTATAAGAAAGGTGGGTTTTGTATGACAGGTTGGTTTTTTATGGCAGGTGGTTTTATATAACAGATGAGTTTTGTATGGCAGGGTTGGTATTGTATGGCAGGAGGGTGTTATAAGAAAGGTGGGTTTTGTCTGACAGGTTGGTTTTGTATGGCAGGTGGGTGTTATAAGACAGGTGGGTTTTGTATGGCAGGGTTGGTTATGTATGACAGGTGGGTGTTATAAGACAGATGGGTTTTGTATGGCAGGTTGGTTTTTTATGACAGTTGGTTTTATATAACAGATGAGTTTTGTATGACAGGTTGGTTTTGTATGGCAGGTGGGTGTTATAAGACAGGTGGGTTTTGTATGACAGGTAGGTGTTATAAGACAGGTGGGTTTTGTATGACAGGTTGGTTTTTTATGACAGTTGGTTTTATATAACAGATGAGTTTTGTATGACAGGTTGGTTTTGTATGGCAGGTGGGTATTATAAGACAGGTGGGTTTTGTATGACAGGTCGTTTTATATAACATGAGTTTTGTATGACAGGTTGGTTTTGTATGACAGGTGGGTGTTATAAGAAAGGTGGGTTTTGTATGACAGGTTGTTTTGTATGACAGGTGGTTTTATATAACAGATGAGTTTTGTATGACAGATTGGTTTTGTATGGCAGGTGGGTTTTATAAGACAGGTGGGTTTTGTCTGACAGGTTGGTTTTTTATGACAGGTGGTTTTATATAACAGATGAGTTTTGTATGACAGGTTTGTTTTGTATGACAGGTGGGTGTTATAAGACAGGTGGGTTTTGTATGACAGGTTGGTTTTTTATGACAGGTGGTTTTATATAACAGATGAGTTGTATGACAGGTTGGTTTTGTATGGCAGGTGGATGTTAGAAGACAGGTGGGTTTTTGTATGACAGGTTGGTTTTGTATGGCAGGTGGGTGTTATAAGACAGGTGGGTTTTGTATGACAGATTGGTTTTGTATGACAGGTGGGTGTTATAAGACAGATGGGTGTTATAAGACAGGTTAATTATGTATGATGCATGGGTTTTGTATGACAGGTTGGTTTTATATGACAGGTGGGTGTTATAAGGTAGGTTTTGTATGATAAGTTGGTTTTGTAAGATAGGTGGGCTTTAAGACGGGTTTGTCTTGCAAGATGTGTATTAACATTTTACATCTCGAAAACTCCCATGCCAAATTTTATTATACATTTGTATTTATCATGCTTGTTTGAAAGGCTTTCAGATTAATTGTGTCCCCTTGGGGTGTCATATGAAGGAAATTGTGAAAAATTGAAATTAAAAAACTTCTCTTATGGATACAAGTCCTTAAGGAGAAAATTACTATAATTAGTGTATTTTTCAGTTAATCTTGAAAACTATACATTTTTAGCTCACCTGAGCTCAGATGAGCCATTGCTATCTATCTTGTCATCCATCGTGTATAAACTTTTCACATTCACTTCTTTTCTGAAACCACTAGGCCAATTAAAACCAAATTTGGTATGGAAGGTCCCTAGGTGAAGTAGATCAAAGTTAGTACAATGCGACCCTGTATGAAATCCAAGATGGCCACCATAACTATAAATAGCAAAATCACTAAAATGGTCATTGAACATTCAATTTTTTCACCTATTTTCTTCAAATTTGAAATATAGTAAGTAGATACCTAGCCATTTAACATATTTAACAGGATTTTCTGAAAAAAATTTCATTGACCTTATTTTAGCAAATTATGCAAATTACCAGTAAATCAAATTTTGCCAGTTAAGCATTACAGGCCCCTTTTGGACCTCTTGTTTTGATATATGAATGGAGGTCATGTGTTCAAAGATCAAGGTCGCAAATTGAAATAAATACTGAAATGGTAAATTATCTCAAAAACTTTAAACATTTTGTATAGACATCTATATTAGAATATTGTTGGTAATGGCACAACAGTCATTTTGATATATGAATGAAGGTCATGGGTTCAAAGGTCAAGGTCACAAATGCAAACGAATGCTGAAATGTTTAATTATCTCAAAAACTATAAACATTTTATACAGACGTGTATATTAGAATATTGTTGGTAATGGCACAACATTGATATATGAATGAAGGTCATGGGTTCAAAGGTCAAGGTCACATGCAAACAAATACTGAAATGGTTAAATATCTTGAAAACTATAAACATTTTGTATAGGCATGTATATTAGAATACTGTGGGTAATGGCACAACAGTCATTTTGATATATGAATGAAGGTCATGGGTTCAAAGGTCAAGGTCACAAATGCAAACAAATACTGAAATGTTTAATTATCTCAAAAACTATAAACATTTTATACAGACGTGTATATTAAAATATTGTTGGTAATGGCACAACATTGATATATGAATGAAGGTCATGGGTTCAAAGGTCAAGGTCACATGCAAACAAATACTGAAATGGTTAAATATCTTGAAAACTATAAACATTTTGTATAGGCATGTATATTAGAATATTGTGGGTAATGGCACAACAGTCATTTTGATATATGAATGAACGTTATGGGTGCGAAGGTCAAGTTCACAGATGCAAAAGAATACTGAAATGGCCTAGTTTTTAATGTTTGCACTTTTGTTTTAGCTGTTTATAAATACTTTACTGCAGATAGACTTTACATGTTTTAGATGTAGCATTCTTAGAACAATTTATAACTTATTAGCAAAAATTTTAGCATATAAATATATATTGGTCCTAACTGCTGAAAATTTGGAAGGTTTTGTATTCGAGCCCAAGCTGGTCTGACCAAGACTTGAAATTATGTAGTGACTTGGTTTTTTTGCCAAACACTCGGCATTTAGAAATAGAAGTCACAGGGTCTTTTGCAAGAGATTTTATTAACCAATGCCTCATGTCACAGCAGGCATGTCACTTATAGAAATCTCCCTGCACATTGCCCTGAACGCACTGCAAAGGTAAAAATTGCTGCCACTTCATCTATAGCTGGTTATATCTTAATATAAGTGAAATATTATTGACTGGAACTTAACTAACACAATTAAATGGACCAATCTTCATATTTGTTGAATTATTTGGTACAGTTGCTAAAACTTATGGTTACAGCTATTAAATGTAACATACTTACTTGTTTTGTATGCCATGGAGTTTTATATTAAGATTATAACAGAAAATCTTTGTCTTTTTTAGTTGATATTGTAAAACCTACATTAGGCACAAGAAATAGGTAAGTAAAATGGATAACTTGGATCATTCACTTGTTGTGGTGTTCAGGTAAGCTTCATAGCATATTAATCAGTTTCCACAAATTAAAATTACTAGAAGCCAAATTTCCGAAATTATTGTAAATATAGTCCTTTTTAGCTCACCTGGCCTAAAGGCCATGTGAGCTTTTGCCATCACTTGGCGTCCATCAGTCTGTCCGTCAGTCCGTCCGTCTGTAAACTTTTCACATTTTGGCTATCTCCTCTGAAACCCCTGAACCAATTTTAACCAAACTTTACAGGAATGATGTATGGAAAGTCCTTTACCTTAATTGCCAAAATTTTTCTGATCTGCCTAAAAACATGGCCGCCAGCGCAGAAGATAGTTTAACATTAGACCCTATGGGAAAAACAAATTTTTGGCTATCTCCTCAGAAATGACTGAAGCGAATTTAACCAAACTTTACAGAAATGATGTATAGAAGGTCCTTTACTTAGATTGCCAAAATTTTTCTGATCCGCCAAAAAACATGGCCGCCAGCACAGAAGATAGTTTAACATTGGACCCTATGGGAAAAGCATATATATGCTATCTCCTCTGAAGCTAGTGAAGCAAATTGAACCAAACTTTACAGGAATGATGTATAGAAGGTCCTTTACATAGATTGTCAAAATTTTTCTGATTGGCCAAAAAACATGGCTGCCAGCGCAAAAGATAGTTTAACATTGGA
The DNA here is from genome assembly GCA_021292105.1 of Anadara kagoshimensis. Lineage (NCBI taxonomy): Eukaryota > Metazoa > Mollusca > Bivalvia > Arcoida > Arcidae > Anadara > Anadara kagoshimensis. The sequence continues at coordinate 14,596,948 of CM037872.1, forward strand.
CCCTATGGGAAAAGCATATATATGCTATCTCCTCTGAAGCTAGTGAAGCAAATTGAACCAAACTTTACAGGAATGATGTATAGAAGGTCCTTTACATAGATTGCCAAAATTTTTCTGATCTGCCATAAAACATGGCCGCCAGCACAGAAGATAGTTTAACATTGGACCCTATGGGAAAAGCATATATATGCTATCTCCTCTGAAGCTAGTGAAGCAAATTGAACCAAACTTTACAGGAATGATGTATAGAAGGTCCTTTACATAGATTGTCAAAATTTTTCTGATTGGCCAAAAAACATGGCTGCCAGCGCAAAAGATAGTTTAACATTGGACCCTATGGGAAAAACGCATTTTTGACTATGTCCTCAGAAATGACTGAAGCAAATTGAACCAAACTTTACAGGAATGATGTATAGAAGGTCCTTTACATAGATTGCCAAAATTTTTCTGATCTGCCATAAAACTTGGCCGTAATACAGAACATAGTTTAACATTGGACCCTATTGGAAAAGCATATATTTGCTATTTCCTCTGAAGCTACTAAAGCAAATTGAACCAAACTTTACAGGAATGATGTATGAAAGGTCCTTTACTTAGATTATGAACATTTTTTTGATTCGCCAAAAAAGATGGCTGCCAGCACAGAACATAGTTTAACCCTATGGGAATAGCATATATTTGCTATCTCCTCTGAAGCTACTGAAGCAAATTGAACCAAACTTTACAAAAATGATGTATGAAAGAAATTCACCAAGATTGCCTCCTTGCCTCCACTAAACACATGGCCACCAACATAGATAAAAAAAACCACATTTTAACCATCTCTTAAAACTACTGAAGCAATTCATCCATTCTATACAATAATTATATATATTAAACCCTTTACTACAATACAGCCAAAGACGTACCATGATAAATCACTGTGATAGACGTACCACTCTGGTAAGTGAAATGTGTATATCCTTTCTCTTGTTTAATCTATCAAAAAGCTTTCTTTTGCATTTAAAATGATGCATTGTGCAACTTTAAACACAAAAGAAAACTTGTCAATAGCACTACCAGGAAAAAAGCTACATTCCATTTTATATGTCGATCACAGTGATTTATCTTGGAAAGTCTAGCTGAACTGTAAAATTGACCAAATTTTTTTATCAACAAAAAATATAACTTCCAGTGGGGTACATAGTCAGTCAAAAGCTGATCATAGTCGATCGATCAAAAGCTTATCAGAGCTTATGTTTGTAATTTATCTATGTATATGCCGCCTCTAAATAAAACTTATTTATTTATTTATAGTTGAACATGGGACCAAATGCAAAAAAACCCAAAAAACTGCAATCTGATTAAAATCAGATCTCTCACTTGCTGCCCTTTTCTGATATAGTTGCATCGTAGGAGCTCTTAGGAAACCCCGTTGAGGGTCATATGTGAATGACCTTATGGTAATTAACTAAAACTGACCATTCAAATTGCGCATTTCATTTACAATAAAGGCATAACACTTTCAAAATCTTGGAAGCTGAAATTTCATTGGACAATAAATGTTACGGCAATGGGTCATTCATATATGCCCCTAAACGGTGTTTCCTCAGATCTCCCACTCCGCGCCTATATCAAAAATGGGGGAGCAAGTGAGAGATGTGATATTAATCAGATTGAAAAAACTGTGAATAGTACATATAGTTCTACAGTGATTTCCTTAGCCATTCTGTCTGATATAAACAGTGCATTTGTTCATCACTGGAATACAAATTTGCTTTAAAAGCATTTTAGTCAGGCGAGCGATACAGGCTCAGCCACACTGAGCCTCTGTTTCAAGTATCTGCTCACAAATTTGATAAAATAAGCTACCATTAAAGGATTTATCAAAAATTAATATTCAAGGGTGATTTTGGCCAACAGGAATGGAATACTTAAGCCCCATTTATATGGCAAGAATTGCATACCTAAGTATTTTTTACTCATATGTAAATTTACTCACATATGCAAATTTTGTCATATGAACAACTTTACATATACACAAATTTTACTCATGTAAGTAAATTTGCACCTAGTAGGGACTAAGTACAAATATGTATTTTTACTTGGGTGTGCAAATTTTGCTATAATGTCGTATGAAAACATAGTAATATTTACTCACATAATTATTTTAAACATATGGACTTCCTATATTATAACAATCAGGGATCAAACTCATAGCGGTTAAAGAACCTAACCACTATTAGTCACTGCATCCCTCATTGGTTTGTAATAAATATCTAGTAAAGAAGAGATCAAAAGTTGTAATTGAAATAGATTTATTTGACAAAAGCTCAAAAACTTGTGACAAACTGTAACCATTTTTTTTACGTTTTACTAGTTTTCAAAAAGAAAGTGCTTTAGCAACAAAACCCAACCACAAAATGTAAAGAAAATACTTTTACAAATTTAACAATGAATTGCCCATGAAAGGAGATGCCAAATTGTACGAATTCAAAGTGTTTTGGGAGAACAAATATTACAAGCATCATCATCTTCAACATCAAAATAATTTTCAACATCAAGTTCAATAAAAATACTCCACCGATCCCTAAAAATTTAATTAGCAGTTTCATATACAGGAATGAAGCTTAACTATTTTGAGTTAGAGACCCAACTCACTTCAGAAAAGAAGTTTTCATGTAATAAATACCTAAAATGTGTAAACAGTTTGGGGTCCAGACTGAGTTTTAGGATACATGATGAGCTACTGGGACCCTGCTAATCTTAATCCCTGATATATGTTAAGCTCCTTTTACAGAACAAGCAAACAGAACGTGGGTTTCAAGCCTTTTTTGCAAACACCACAATGGACATTTCAAGCAACCCAAAGAGATTAAGATCAAGTGCCTATCTACCTATGTGTTCTGGGCTTGTGTAAGATTTGGTTTATTTGTATGAGGCTTAAGAAGCCCCAAGTCTTTAAAGTACAAAATGTATATGTCATATAACATTATTTTTTTAATGTATTTTATGATTAAATTAAAAAAACGGTATATGGCAGATATGCTGGATGACCAAGTTAACTGCTCCTTTGTCTTTTCAATAGCCCAGTATCAAACCAGTGATTAAATAGAAAGGAAACATTCTTCTAATCTTGTCTGATAATCAAGTCTAAACTGTTCAGTGTTCATAATGAAAATGATTCAAAATTGGCTAACAACTTCAATTTTACTTATGGTACATAAATTATGTATGAACACAAAGCAAAATATACTTTTGCTTACATGAATAAATTTACATATGAGTAAAAATACTTAGGTATGCAATTCTTGCCATATAAATGGGGCTTATGATACTATTATTTTTCATTTTTGGCTTCCTGCTACATAAGTTGAAGTTTTTTATTACACTCAAAACCAAATGAGATAGTACCTGAGGTTTACATTTATAATATACTTATTATTGACACTACACCACCATCAAGTATATAAGTGCAATGCTTATCCAAAAATTTAAACCATTTTTAAATTTTAGATAAAAATTTACCTCATGTGTTTAATCCTGCTCTACCAAATTTACATAAGAGTTCTTCCCTGTTTCCATTTCTAGATAAAGAGGCTAATGTTAAAGTAATTGTGTCTGGTATAGTATTTTTATTTAATATAAAAATTACACAAATTATTTGTGTTATCGAAGTAGTAATAATGGAATTGTAAATATTTAACAGTTTGTTAACATATTTTCTGAAAATACTATTATACCAAAATGAAGCCATTCTGATATATATTTGTACATGTAATGGATACCTTCCAAGTTCGCTGTATACCATATATGTAGGTGTAGTTGTTTTCAGTTAAAGGTATTTTTTCAGTATTGTATACATGTTTTTCTTCCAATTCTAACTTTTCAAAACCCCAAACTTCACAAGCATAAACTAATATTGGTAAAACCAATTTATCAAATAGATCCAGTTGACATTCGATTGACAAGCGGGTATTTTCTAGCTTTCTATACACACTGAATAGAGCTTTACATGCTTGATCATATAGGTTTTCTTAGCTGTATAAAATTTCCCATTTCTGTTAAAGAATATACCCAAGTGACCATAGTTGTCGATTCAAAATGTTCCCACCAAACTTTATCACAGGTAACTGTTTAATTTTTCCACATATTACAATAATCGTGAAAAACATCTTAAGTGTTTTGCATATCAGTTTCGTTTTCCAAAAACATCACAGTATCGTCCGCATACAGAAGTATGATTTTTATGTTCTTGTTCTAAGCATTTTAACATTCATTTCTGTTAAAGATTTTAACCCTCTTTATTATTTTGATTCAAAAACTCTAAAAAATCATTTAAACAATAGACAAAACAGTAATCAAAAGTTAAAAAAAAATGTATTTAACCCAGTTATTATTGTCCATAATTGTAGGATAAAATGTGTTGTGGATGATGATGAGGAGACATATATAAAAGATACAGGGTTATTACTACAAAGTTTGGATATAGAGGTAATATTATAATGATAGTGATTTAAAAGGGGGAGCAAATAGTTGCTGCTTTGCCCGTCTAACCTGTGTGTGTGTGTCCATCTGTCATAATTTTGTCCAGACCATCACTCAAAATCTTTATGAGGTATAAACATTAATCTTCATAGGTAGATAGAGGTCAATAAGCAGAAGTTCAGTACCATAACCATATTTTTTTCCCGTAATTTTAGAGTTTTTGCCCTATGTTATTTTTCATTCATACATTTTCCCCAAAGCATAAATCAAAACCTATGACAGACAGGCTGTATATATAACCTATGACAGACAGATTGTATATATAACCTACATAAATCAAAACCTATGACAGACAGGCTGTATATATAACCTATGACAGACAGGCTGTATATATAACCTATGACAGACAGATTGTATATATAACCTTCATAAATCAAAACCTATGACAGACAGGCTGTATATATAACCTATGACAGACAGGCTGTATATATAACCTACATAAATCAAAACCTATGACAGACAGGCTGTATATATAACCTATGACAGACAGGCTGTATATATAACCTACATAAATCAAAACCTATGACAGACAGGCTGTATATATAACCTATGACAGACAGGCTGTATATATAACTTATGACAGACAGATTGTATATATAACCTACATAAATCAAAACCTATGACAGACAGGCTGTATATATAACCTATGACAGACAGGCTGTATATATAACCTATGACAGACAGATTGTATATATAACCTACATAAATCAAAACCTATGACAGACAGGCTATATATATAACCTATGACAGACAGGCTGTATATATAACCTACATAAATCAAAACCTATGACAGACAGGCTGTATATATAACCTATGACAGACAGGCTGTATATATAACCTACATAAACCAAAACCTATGACAGACAGGCTGTATATATATATATAACCTATGACAGACAGGCTGTATATATAACCTATGACAGACAGGCTGTATATATATATAACCTATGACAGACAGGCTGTATATATAACCTATGACAGACAAGCTGTATATATATATAACCTATGACAGACAGGCTGTATATATAACCTATGACAGACAGGCTGTATATATAACCTATGACAGACAGGCTGTATATATAATTATATAACCTATGACAGACAGGCTGTATATATAACCTATGACAGACAGGCTGTATATATAACCTATGACAGACAGGCTGTATATATATATAACCTATGACAGACAGGCTGTATATATAACCTATGACAGACAGGCTGTATATATAACCTACATAAAACAGTTTTAAATGTATTGATTACCTGGATTTTTATTCATTCAAAATACAAACAATTTGCCATAGTTATTATACCCCCATTTCAAAGAAGAGGGGGATATATTGCTTTACTCCTGTCCTTCCGTCCTAAAAAAATTGTAACAGTTTTCTTGGTAACTATAAAGAGTAGGGGGTATACTGCTTTACCTCTATCCTTCTTCCCACACGAAACAAAAATTTTCGTAACCTACTTAAGTTCAGTATGAGGTCCTATGCTGCAAGTACCAATTTCCAGTGTGCCAGACATTTTCTTTACACTTTCTTTGTATTCTGACATAAGATAAAAGCTGGGATATATTGAGTGAGCAGTAGCTTACAGATTTCTGTTTTTTTCTTTTGCAAAATAATTTTATTTAAACAAAGATATTTGAATTAAGAAATAACTCTTTTTGCCATTTGCCAACTATACTGGTTTCCTTTGTTTATGATTTTGTACATGACCGATAGTCTAGCATCAGTATGTCGCTGTTCCAGGGTGTGCCAACCAAGTGTTTCTAGCATGTTATAAACACTTGAGGTGTTATGGTATCTGTTGGTTACCCATCTGGCATCCCTGCCCTGCACCATTTCAACCTGCTGTACCAACCAGTGTGGTTTTCCTTTTGTTGCTTGAGGATCCCAGACTGTGTTAAATTATATTCTAATTTTGGTTGAACGAGGCCCATAAATGCTCTTTCTTTTATCTTTTTTATCTTTCGTTTGAGAAAGTTAAGAGTCTTGCCGTTGCTGTTTTATTATTAATATGTTGGTTCTATTTCATGTCCTGACTGCCCCTTTTTCAGCTAGTCTGTATTCGTGGAGCATCCATCTGTTTAACCATTTCTCTTGTTCTAACAAGGGCCATGAAAAGAAACTCTAGGTTGGCATATTGTGAGTCAACCTGAATATATCATTGGCTTATCTTTTCAATATAAGTATCATGCTGTATAAATCCTGCTCTACTTTCTCATTTGTGTATATTGTTATAAAACATGACTGATATAAGTTTGTTATGAACATTTCAGAATATGACATGAGACATCATTCAATTCAATCCTTATAAAATGAGTGTTGTTGTATAAAATACAAATGATAAATTTACACTGGTCATACAACATTTGTTATAACATATTTTGTTCTTTTCTATATTTTATAGCATCCAGTTGGACAGTATGTTGTATCAGTCTGTAAATCCTTTCACTGTCGTCATGGAAATGGTACCAAGTCATTGCTGTGTATAATTGGTTTGTTGATGAAAACATCAACTTCCCTTCAATCACAGGTATAACAAATTCACAATAAGCCTATTGTTAACATTAATTCTGGGATGATTAATAGAGTCATATATTTTTGTCACAGATCTAATAATTAATTTGCATTCAACCAATTTTCTAGGATGTTTCTTAATACACGGTTTCATTTAACATGGCATAGATGTTTTGAAGAAAATAAATAAAAATTAACCTTAGATTAAGTTGAAATAATAAGTGGATACTTTAGATTCCGCAGAATCTGGGTTTACCTCTCTTTCCGTTTCCATCAAATACATTTCCAGTATTTTCACTGAAGCTCGGGTGACACTTTTCGTGTTTTCTGCATACATAATTAATAACAAGTCCGCTTCCGACAAACTGCAAAAAACAACTGGTCGCTGTTTCCCTTGTACCGGGTTATCACTGGGTGATAATAGTATTATCACATGGCTGTGAGAGGTTGTCACACGCTGACAGTGATTCTGTGGGAAATATCTCATTTATTACATGTCATGTGATTGGAAAACATCCAATGAAAAGTGTTTTAATATATGTGAGGTATAATAAGATGTATTATATATAACAGGGTTTCCCGATACCACATAATTCAAATGTAAACAAAGTATTTTATAATGGCATTTTTAGCAAAAAATAAAAAAAAATCTCCCGCCGGAGAGAATGCCAGCCACGACAATAACATATATACAAGTGATAAAATCTAGTCAAATCCAGTAAATGTCTGTATAGTTAATGTATAATCTGGTAAATCACAATGGTTTTGTAATGATTTGAATCATTAAAGCTGTTATTTTAGTTCTTTCTTCTTCTGTAATGTTTAATAAAGAAGCTAACTGTTGTAGAAACAATGCTCTTTCTTTCCAGTCTACTACTTCACAACCCAATATGACATAGTCTTTTAACTATACTGGATCCCTCATGTTTCTCGAAGAATGTCTGAGACCTTCTGTATCCTGTATTTCCTCTCTAACTTTCCCTGTATCCTGTATTTCCTCTCTATCTTCCTCTGTATCTGTATTCCTCTCTAACTTCCTCTGTATCCTGTATTTCCTCTCTATCTTCCTCTGTATCCTGTATTTCCTCTCTATCTTCCCCTGTATCCTGTGTTTTCTCTCTATCTTCCCCTGTATCCTGTATTTCCTCTCTATCTTCCTCTGTATCCCGTATTTCCTCTCTATCTTCCTCTGTATCCTGTATTTCCTCTCTATCTTCTTCTGTATCTGTATTCCTCTCTAACTTCCTCTGTATCCTGTATTTCCTCTCTATCTTCCTCTGTATCCTGTATTTCCTCTCTATCTTCCCCTGTATCCTGTATTTCCTCTCTAACTTCCTCTGTATCCCGTATTTCCTCTCTATCTTCCTCTGTATCTGTATTCCTCTCTAACTTCCTCTGTATCCTGTATTTTCTCTCTATCTACCTCTGTATCTGTATTCCTCTCTATCTTCCTCTGTATCCTGTATTTCCTCTCTATCTTCCTCTGTATCCTGTATTTCCTCTCTATCTTCCCCTGTATCCTGTGTTTTCTCTCTATCTTCCCCTGTATCCTGTATTTCCTCTCTATCTTCCTCTGTATCCCGTATTTCCTCTCTATCTTCCTCTGTATCCTGTATTTCCTCTCTATCTTCCCCTGTATCCCATATTTCCTCTCTAACTTCCTCTGTATCCTGTATTTCCTCTCTATCTTCCCTTGTATCCTGTATTTCCTCTCTATCTTCCCCTGTATCCTGTATTTCCTCTCTATCTTCCCCTGTATCCTGTATTTCCTCTCTATCTTCCTCTGTATCCTGTATTTCCTCTCTAACTTCCTCTGTATCCCATATTTCCTCTCTATCTTCCCCTGTATCCTGTATTTCCTCTCTAACTTCCTCTGTATCCTGTATTTCCTCTCTAACTTCCTCTGTATCCTGTATTTCCTCTCTAACTTTGTCTGTATCCCGTATTTCCTCTCTATCTTCCCCTGTATCCCGTATTTCCTATCTATCTTCCCCTGTATCCTGTATTTCCTCTTTATATTTCTCTGTATCCTGTATTTCCTCTCTAACTTCCTCTGTATCCTGTCTTTCCTCTCTAACCTCCTCTGTATCCTGTATTTCCTCTCTAACTTTGTCTGTATCCCGTATTTCCTCTCTATCTTCCCCTGTATCCTGTATTTCCTCTCTATCTTCCCCTGTATCCTGTATTTCCTCTTTATATTTCTCTGTACCCTGTATTTCCTCTCTAACTTCCTCTGTATCTTGCATTTTATCTTCTACTGTTTCATCCTGTATACTAGTACTATCCTCTTTTTCATCTTCATGCCTAACTTGTTGTTTCTCCGGAGCATCTTCAAAATATTCAACAACTTTAACTGTATCCATCTCCTGATCCACATCATCCTCTATATCAGTACTCATTGTGGTATTGATCATGTTGATACCCATTTTTGTACAGCGTTTCACGATAGTGAACGCGTACTTTGCTATCGCTTTCTTCCAAGATATCAAGCTTCTTTGCTATGAAATTATAAGATATGAGTACACCTGGAAATAGTGCGCCTGGTAAATGAGCGTGAAAGAAGTATATCTGTTTTATCGTGAGATATGTATTCTGAGACGGGTAATGCATTTGGTTACATATGCACATTTCGAATAAATTTTCGGAATACATTTCGGAATCTAGTAAAATATTGCGACGGGATGCATCTAATAATTTCTGCAATTTGGCGAACTGATCTCATGTTTACAATAAAAAGTGGTCCGAGAAGTTTGCGTCCTATGATGTAAAATCATAACTTTTTATGAAATGAACAGCAACGGCAGGTTGATTTAATTAATTCTTCGTGAAATCTACGGAATTTAAATTTATTTTGAAGGTTATGATAACGTATTTTGATGTTGAGGCAATTGTGTCATATTTTAAAACTGTTTATCGATTAGATTTTACTTTCCTGAAAGGGAGATAATTCGTACAGTGTTGTGTGCAAATGACCAAACATGAAACGGGAATATCGTGAGTGATAATCAGCAGTTAATTAAAACCCAGATTAACATCAAATGATCCAGTTACATACAACCGCTAGAATGTACCCCCTCATAGCGACGGTAGGATCTGCATTTAACTCTACTTTCTCTCTATCCGAAATGACAAAACGATCGGGTACTACTTTATTAAATTCTAATTACTGATTGTCTTTTTCATATATTTATAAAATTATTATTTTCTACCATTTAATTCAGCAATACATGGTTTGGTACATTGTTTCTTTTTGCAAAAAAAAAAAAAAACATCCGTCGGACTATGCATAGATCGACCCCCCCCCCCCTCGAATTTTTGGTTATATTCTGTCTTGCCACAACACAATTTTCCCAACTACACTGTACAACAGCACAGCAGTGCTATGTTTATTCTTTGCTGTTCTATCTTCCTTTCTACCTTATCCTTTTCCTCATCTGCTTTCTCTTGTCTCCTTTTTCTGGGTTTTGTTACCGGTCTTATTTCCTGTGCAATATGACTTATTGGTAACAATAAGTTTCTGTGTAAAATCCTCTTTCTTCCTTCTCCCGATTCTTTCTTTATCTCAAATACAGGAATGTTCTCGTTCGGGTCCTCCTCCCATCTGTCAGCTAGCTTGTGATGCAATATGATGCACGTCTATATGACAACTGAAGCATAATAAATTATACAAATAAACATAAAATATTGACCCTGCCACATAATGAGTGATACTAAATACTTCCATTACTCCGGAATATCAGGGAGTTAGGTATGGTACATTGTATTTGGAATAAGGTACTTCCATTACTCCAGAATATCAGGGAGTTAGGTATGGTACATTGTATTTGGAATTAGGTACTTTCATTACTCAGTTAGGTATGGTACATTGTATTTGGAATAAGGTACTTCCATTACTCCAGAATATCAGGGAGTTAGGTATGGTACATTGTATTTGGAATAAGGTACTTCCATTACTCCGGAATATCAGGGAGTTAGATATGGTACATTGTATTTGGAATAAGGTACTTCCATTACGCCGGAATATCAGGGAGTTAGGTATGGTACATTGTATTTGGAATTAGGTACTTTCATTACTCAGTTAGGTATGGTACATTGTATTTTGAATAAGGTACTTTCATTACTCTAGAATACCAGGGAGTTAGGTATGGTACATTGTATTTGGAATAAGGTACTTTCATTACTCCGGAATATCAGGGAGTTAGGTATGGTACATTGTATTTGGAATAAGGTACTTTCATTACTCCGGAATATCAGGGAGTTAGGTATGGTACATTGTATTTGGAATTAGGTACTTTCATTACTCTGGAATATCAGGGAGTTAGGTATGGTACATTGTATTTGGAATAAGGTAATTCCATTACTCCAGAATATCAGGGAGTTAGGTATGGTACATTGTATTTGGATAAGGTACTTTCATTACTCCAGAATACCAGGGAGTTAGGTATGGTACATTGTATTTGGAATAAGGTACTTCCATTACTCCAGAATATCAGGGAGTTAGGTATGGTACATTGTATTTGGAATAAGGTACTTTCATTACTCCGGAATATCAGGGAGTTAGGTATGGTACATTGTATTTGGAATTAGGTACTTCCATTACTCCAGAATACCAGGGAGTTAGGTATGGTACATTGTATTTGGAATAAGGTACTTCCATTACTCCAGAATATCAGGGAGTTAGGTATGGTACATTGTATTTGGAATAAGGTACTTCCATTACTCCAGAATATCAGGGAGTTAGGTATGGTACATTGTATTTGGAACAAGGTACTTTCATTACTCCGGAATATCAGGGAGTTAGGTATGGTACATTGTATTTGGAATAAGGTACTTTCTTATACTCATTATCCTAGCTGAAGGATGCATTTAAATCAATTTTACAATCAGAGATACAAGATGCAGTTGTGTTTATTTAACCCTTAGACTGCCAAAATCGGCCTTGGGCCGATGGTGACAAACTTTCACTGCCAAAATCGGCCTTGGGCCGATGGAGACAAACTTTCACTGCCAAAATCGGCCCAGGGCCGATGGAGACAAACTTTCACTGCCAAAATCGGCCCTGGGCCGATAGAGAACCTGCTCAGTGCCAAAAGGTTTACTAAGTCAAATAATCTGTTCGTTACTTTCTCAGTTTTATAACGCCAACGTCGATGATGTTTGAATAAAATGAATGACGTCATTGCACTGAAAATGACGTCAAAATACCATAGTCTTCAATTTCCCGTACTTACAATGATTCTGACAGGTGTTCAGAGATATTATGATTGCCTTTACTAAAAGAAATTGTTTTCAATCCTTTGTCATTTGAAATAATAGAATAAGGGGGGGGGGTGACAAAACATTTATCAAATAATCTTGGTAATATTTAGAGAGAAAAACATAAAACATCAAGAAGAAACAAGAGTTTAATTAAAGTATTAATCATTCATTGCTGGCCATGTGAATTTTGATTTGAAATTGTAACTACTTGTTAGATACCCCGTGATTGAGGACTCAGTGGCGGATTTAGGGGAGGGGTTGCGGGGGTTGCAACCCCCCCTTTGAAAAAATTAAAGAGAGAGAGAGTGAGATATTGACTGATTAAAATTATTTTCTTGGCCCCCATCGGGGCTCTGCCCTAGACCCATCGTCTCTGGAAGCTCGCGCCTTCGGAGCTCGCATCTAGCATTGATATAATTCTCGCCCCTCCCCTTAAAAAAATCCTGTATAGATCTCAACCCCCCCTTTTAAAAATCCTGGATAGTTCTCAACCCCCCTTTCAAAAAATCCTGTATCCGCCCCTGGGACTGCGGTAGCTGAGTTGTAATTAAGACCCCGGTCGACCCGACAAACACAAGTGGGAACAGTTTTTTCCTTTTTGCAGGCCTCTGTCAATCGTTTTGGCACTAGGTGTTGTGGACCGAATGGTCTTGAAATGTTTATCTGTACAGACAAATAGTTTTGGCTAGCTTGTCTGTTTGTTTTGAAAAAAGACAAAAGCAGGACAGACTCATATTACAAAGGACACATAAAGGGGTATCATGGTCTTCCTGGAAACAAATAACATTTCCAGATATGTGTCGTATCTCACATTATGCTATATTAAGATTTTTGAAAATGAAGCGCAGTCCAGGTGAGCTGACAAATATGCATCAAGCACTAGGTTCTAGGGTTAAATCTGTCGATATATTGATATATTTAGCATAACCGTAAATTTTAATCATCATACCAGGCGGTGATATGTTGTTTTTTTCTGATACTGAAACTCCTGAATTATACATTTTAAACTAAACGTCTAAACACAATTGCACCTATATAAAAAAATGTGATATATTGGGATGTTCATACTTTTAATTTGTGTCATAAATATTTTTATTAGCATTTCTTTTATGCTGCCCAATGCCAAATACAAGTTGGGAGTTTCCTGGGTTTTTAATATTTTTTAGCGATTCCTCAGAGGACAATATTTTGTCTTACTATCTCTGAATGCAATCTGTAAGAGTTTTGAAAAAGCCCGTCTTCGTCCGAGAAAAGGGTACACAAAAATAACGACACATACATCGTGATTATACATGTGTATTCCAAATCGTTACTCCATTACCCGTCAGTGATTTCTTATTTAGCGTCAAGAGGAAAACTACGGATATAAAGGTGTTCTATTTCCTTTATTCTTCAATGAAAAGCAATAACATATTTTTTCTGTTTTCGCTTGTTTTTGATATTCATGCATAAAATGATATTAGAATGAAACACCTATTCGCAGCTGAAATTTTAAGAAAGTATTCCAACAGGCAATAAAACCATGAAACACAACAAATGAGTATATAAAACCTTCGTAAAGTCAAATATTGGCTGATTATTATACAAAATATTGAGTGGTTCTGTAGTCTATACACTATTTTGTAACTTTTTAATCATAAACTATAAACTTAGGAATAAGAATTTTGAATTAACATTTTGTGTGGGTAATTTAACCAAGCATGCTAATTCTTGAAGTTTTAACTTGCTGCCTGCTTTTGAATTGTATTTTTCATGAAAATTCAAAAGGACCACATGGAAAGGGTCATTTATGCTTATAATGCAATGTAATGTCAATTATTCAAATTAAATTTTAGGGAGAGGCACAATTAGCACAACGATATAATGTAAATAAACAGACATATCTGTAGGATACAGGACTGCTAATAACTAACGCTCTCTCTCTCTCTCTCTCTCTCTCTCTCTCTCTCTCTCTGTGTGTGTGTAGGTGTACACAAAAGAATGTTGCCTAACTTAGTCCATTTATATGAAAAACACATTACATGTATACGTTTTGCGTCCACATAAACAGCGGATTCCTTTGGTCATGAAACCGATAATGTAACATACAATACAGACCTGTCAAAAGTTAAACACTGAACTAACTTAGTGTGTAATCGGTAGCTCATCCTAACCCCTTGTTAATTATATCTTGGCAGCTGCTATTTATCTTAAGGCAGCTTTTCTGTCACTTACTATTCATATCGGACAGCAGGGCTTTAACTCCTTTTTCGGTAGCTCAGTGTTAAACTTTCGACAGGCCTGTGATGTACGTTAGAAAAACCTAAATTTTGCAGACAAGTATAGACTTTAGAAAATATAGATTATAGTAGAGAAATAGCATTTTAAGCCCCGATCAAGATTCTTTCACTTATATCGAGGATATAAGTTATGGGATTGCGGAGGAAACCGAGGTGTTAGGAAGCTGTTGGAAAATACAGAGTACATGTATACTAAACCACAATCAAGCGCATCCCTTGACAGTGGTTCCTTTACCCAGTGAAGGCTTTTTTTATTTATAACTTTTTTAAATAAAGATTCTTCCGCAGTAATATGCGTGTGCCTAAAGTATAATACCAGTACATGTATTTCCCAAATTTTTGACGACTGTATCAAAATTATAAGAGATCAAATACAACATCAGTAAAGGTACCTAATTATCCAATTATTCTGAGTTAGATAATTATACAGTTTTTGTCAAAGGCGAAACTATTGCGTCAGTTTGGGTTAAGAACGAGTTAAAATTCATTTTCGGGAAAACACTGAGCTATGGACAGTCTGTGGTTGAACAGCTACATGTATCTATTTTTCTATCCCTCGACCAGTCGACATGTTTAGACCACCCTCCGAGTTCGGCAGCTCATTCTGTCCTTCGGCTGCTATTAGCTACCCACAGTGGTACCCCCACAGTTATGTCCCTCGACAGCCGAGTCTCGGAACTTTTTCGACATTTGCATACATAATGTGAAAAAATTGATATAGTAAAGAAATGGTTAATTTATAAAGGGTATAATTAAATTATCATGGATTTAAAGTTCTGTCATTTACCGGAATAATCATACTATTATCGGAATAATCAGACTTTTACTGCAATAATAATACTTTTACCGGATAAATCAGACTTTTACCGGATAAATCAGACTTTTACCTGATAAATCAGACTTTTACCGTAATACTCAGACTTTTACCCGAATAATCGAACACTCACCGGAATAATCAGACACTTACCGGAATAATCAGTCTTTTATCGTAATAATCAGACACTTACCGGAATAATCAGTCTTTTATCGTAATAATCAGTCACTTACCGGAATAATCAGACACTTACCAAAATTTTTATACTCTGTAAAATGAGCGACATTTAATACAGATATTAAATGTCGCTGGTAAAATTTACTGTAAAAATATTCCAATCATTTCGGATTTTGACTGAATATTACAGTTTTTGTCTGATTATTTCGGATTTGTTCTAAATTTGAAGATTACGGAAAGTATCTAACTATTACGGAATTTCGCAATTATTCCGGTAAAACCCCTTCTTGTGCAATTAGACTGATTAGTTACCTTCGAAAACAAAAAATGTACTTTGTATGTAGAAATGTGAACAATGTATAACATATACAATGTTATGTATGTGTGAATTGTAGAATGAAGAAAAGAAGAACACATAAAATCCTTTTAAGACAAAAAAGCCATTATACTAGTATATCTAGCATTGACAAAATTAATTAATTAATTAATTAATTAATTAATTAATTAAATTAATACATAAATCTGGATCGCCTGATTTGATGTGTTAACTTTGTGTTCATGCGTTTCAAACACAAGGACGTCAAGAGATTGTACAAATGAAATGCAGTCGTCGCCGTCGAGAGATCATCAGATTGGCATGACGTCATTTGAACAATAATGATGACGTTTCGTCAAACTTGGCAATTTCAAATCATTTGGCAGTGAAAGGGTTAATAATACTAATGTAGGTTTAAAATGAGAGTGGTTCTATAAACAGGTGTGTTTCTTTTAACATGTTTTTTTTCAGGATAAACCGTATTCACTGGTATATATTTTATACTTTTAGAATGTTCCTGTTTGCAGTATTATTAAAACTTTGAGGGAGTGCATCCAACTTTGCTGTGATCAACTTGAACACATGAAAATATCTCTACAATCAAGACTTGTTATTCAGAAACCTATGGAACCTGTGGAAGGTGGACACAGTGGTCATAAAACTGCCATTCTTGATCAAACAACAGAAACATTGTTAAATTTGAATTCTGGGAAGGAGCTGGATCATGGATGTTCAAATCTTGAAAGTTCCATGACAAAAAGCAACACAGAAAACATATCAAATTGTATCCCAAGTCAGTTAAATGAATATCCTTTGAAACAACTTGACAAAGAATTAAGTTGTTTGCCAGAACAAGAGCAGCCTTTATCAGTTGGATCATGTGATATCGTTCATTTGAAATTAGCCAATCAGAATGAAGAAGATAGTGATATTGATTGGTTCTTTGAACCTGAACCATTTGAAGGAAGTAAGGATACAAAAGTTGACTTTCTTAAAACTGTTAATAATGCCAGTATTGGTCATGTGACATCTTTAGATAACCAATCAGATTCTGACTTTGAAGACTGTTTTGATGACATTCCTTCTGTTGTAAAATTTGATTTCCAAGAAAATCAGAAAAACAATGGTACAAAGATGACCACCAATTCTGACACAGACTCGTACAGGAATAAACATGACTTACACAACTCACCAAAATATAATGATGGTGGCTTGCAATGTGTAAATACTGATGGAATTATGAGACAAAAATCTATTTCAAAATGTTCAAAAGCTGATGAGTCACTAAAAGATAGTTTAATAGTTGGAAAATCTAATTGTTCCATTCCAGGAAATTTCAATATAAATGTAACAGAAATTTCCTGTAATACTAAGACTAATGTAAATGACAGAACTAATGTCAGTGAAAGTGGTATATGTGAAAATAACTCGGAATTGTGTTTTGGTCAAAATCAAGACAGGTTTGATTTTACAGCTCAACAAAATGTGTCAAAGTCTGATATAAATAAATCCAGTGTTGAAAGAAGTCAACCGAGTGCCAGAAAACCTGTTTCAGATTTGTCTTTGACAGAAATACAAAACTTAATGAAAGATCTAAATATTTCCAAACCAACAAAATCAGTGACAACTTTAAGAATTTTAAATTCTACCCGACATTTTAAAACTGTTGCATCAACACTTCAGGAAGTAAATATATCAAAAGACAGAAATTCTCAGTGTCAGGATGTCACATGTGTAGAAGAGAAAGGATTTGTACTCACAGATTTACATAATTCCCAATCCTCAGGTTCAGAAGAGATATCTAAATTATCTAATTCTGTTTGTCACAAAGCTATGAATTCTTTAACTAAAACTTGCGCTAACATGAATACAAATTCAAAAACAAAACAGGACATAAATGTAACAAGTACCAATTCAATGCTGGATATGATTCACCATCGGCAACCAATGAAAAATAATCAAAAAACATCATTGAAGGAGAGTTTGATAAGAAGTAGGCATTTCCGTGACGATTTAAACATTACATCAGAAAATGAGGTAGAAATAAAGACTGATAAAAATGATGAAAAGAAAACCAGAACATTGACATTTGACCATTTATATGCTAGTGGAAGTAATGGTTATAATTTACCTGTATACAGAAGTAGTGGTCAGATTGATGATGTCCAAATACCTGAAAATAATGTCACGGAAATTGTACAGAAAGAGATGATTACTCAGAGTCTTGCCTCTTGTAGAGACAGTGTGAAGTCTTTGGCTCAGTCACTCTGTCATGGTGATTCTGTGGCCATGGATATTGTTGTTAAGGGATTGATAAACCAATGGAAAGACAGAATGTATACAAACATCAGTGATATAAGGTAATATATTTTAATTTGTATTTTATACACACCCCACATTATATGTTACCCTTTGACCAATGGAGTCTGTCAGTATTCTACATGGTCGGATCTCAGCACTGTAGATAACTTTGAATTCTAGAAAACCACATTTCACATGACGACCCATAAGCATCATTTCGCAAATAATTAAATTCGGGACCATAATCCATGTAAAAATGTAAAATTTGTGATTGATATGCAATTATCTCCCTCATTAAGAAGTATTGGTCTTTGCTTCATGTAAAATATTCTTGTGGTATAAGAATTTCCAACTGAGAGTCCTCAAATAAATTTCTGACAATAAAAAAGTTATCATCAGTAATTTATATGGAATGTTATATGGGAAACCTGTATGTTGGAAATTCCCAGAATAACTTCATCCGACGCAATATACATATCCAGTGAAAACTTGTATTTTGAGATTATGAATAAGCATTTGTTTCTAGTGAAAACAATTACCCCTGGATTATTGCATAGTACATCTGGATTATTGCATGGTATATTGGTAAATCCTATTAATTTTATGTGTTAATCTGAAACATTATTATGCACAAGATCTGCAAGCAATGGTAAAACATTAGATCAAATATATTTGTACAAAAATCACACACACATCATGAATTTCCATACTATTGTAAACCAACTTTTATTTGGGTGCGATTAACTTTCGCATGTTTGGTGCAGACAAAACAATCACGAAAGTTAATCGTCGTGAATATGTTTCCGAAAATATTATTATTACCAAATGTTTAGCTAATTTCCATATTGTGAAAGTTAATAGTCGTGAAATGGTTTTAAGTTGAGAATCCAAAAATGAATATCTGTGAATAAAAGTTGGTTTACAGTATTGGAGATTACTTGTATCATATACCACAGTAAAATAAATTGTATCTAGTCACTTATAGCTGATTATAACTTGTATCATATACCACAGTAAAATAAATTGTATCTAGTCACTTATAGCTGATTATAACTTGTACCATATACCACAGTAAAATAAATTGTATCTAGTCACTTATAGCTGATTATAACTTGTACCATATACCACAGTAAAATAAATTGTATCTAGTCACTTATAGCTGATTATAACTTGTACCATATACCACAGTAAAATAAATTGTATCTAGTCACTTATAGCTGATTATAACTTGTACCATATGCCACAGTAAAATAAATTGTATCTAGTCACTTATAGCTGATTATAACTTGTACCATATACCACAGTAAAATAAATTGTATCTAGTCACTTATAGCTGATTATAACTTGTTTTTGTGGAAAAGAAACCAAACAATGTATATAACAATAATGCAGTTAGCTGTTCCACATGTTCATTTCACTCTAAATGACATATTTAATAATAATAATATTTTATATGTTCTTGTGATTTTTATTCATGCAGCTATCCATTTCTGTGGGTATTTACTTGATGGAACAACTATTTACAACTATACAATTTGTTACTTCAAGTGAAGAATTTGGTTAAACTTAAGTTGTTTTAGTCATGATATAATTGATAAACCCTATGTGTTTTATGTTAACTACCTTATTATTTACACTGCTGCATGTATACTTCAATCAATAAAACATAATATAAGGTTTTTTTCAGTGAACACTAACAAACAAAAGTGAGGTTTTTTATTTCTTCTCTGATATTGGTACATATTATCCATGGATCAGAGATTGGTTTTAGTTGATTACATAAACATATCTCTTACTCATGTTACTGGCTATTGGTATAATGCAGAATAATATGTGGGGTTTTATTTGTTATAGATTAGATGTATCACAGCTCCATTGTTGTACCATGTTGGGACCAGTACTAGAAGAACCAGATATTGTACCTGGACTTGTTTTACCAGTCACCTCTTATATTATGTCACAGATAACAGTTAATAAACAACTCAACACATTGGTAAGAAACTAATTACTTACTTTTGTACAGAAAACTAATTACTGACTTTTGTACAGAAACTAATTACTGACTTTTGTACAGAAACTAATTACTTACTTTTGTACAGAAACTAATAACTGACTTTTGTACAGAAAACTAATTACTGACTTTTGTACAGAAAACTAATTACTTACTTTTGTACAGAAAACTAATTACTGACTTTTGTACAGAAAACTAATTACTTACTTTTGTACAGAAAACTAATAACTGACTTTTGTACAGAAAACTAATAACTGACTTTTGTACAGAAAACTAATAACTGACTTTTGTACAGAAAAATTATAACTGACTTTTGTACAGAAAACTAATTACTTACTTTTGTACAGAAAACTAATAACTGACTTTTGTACAGAAAACTAATAACTGACTTTTACAGAAAACTAATTACTGACTTTTGTACAGAAAACTAATAACTGACTTTTGTACAGAAAACTAATCACTGACTTTTGTACAGAAAACTAATCACTTACTTTTGTACAGAAAACTAATAACTGACTTTTGTACAGAAAACTAATTACTGACTTTTGTACAGAAAACTAATTACTGACTTTTGTACAGAAAACTAATTACTTACTTTTGTACAGAAAACTAATTACTGACTTTTGTACAGAAAACTAATTACTGACTTTTGTACAGAAAACTAATAACTGACTTTTGTACAGAAAACTAATAACTGACTTTTGTACAGAAAACTAATAACTGACTTTTGTACAGAAAACTAATTACTGACTTTTGTACAGAAAACTAATTACTGACTTTTGTACAGAAAACTAATAACTGACTTTTGTACAGAAAACTAATTACTGACTTTTGTACAGAAAACTAATTACTGACTTTTGTACAGAAAACTAATTACTGACTTTTGTACAGAAAACTAATTACTGACTTTTGTACAGAAAACTAATAACTGACTTTTGTACAGAAAACTAATAACTGACTTTTGTACAGAAAACTAATTACTGACTTTTGTACAGAAAAATAATAACTGACTTTTGTACAGAAAACTAATCACTGACTTTTGTACAGAAAACTAATAACTGACTTTTGTACAGAAAACTAATTACTGACTTTTGTACAGAAAACTAATTACTGACTTTTGTACAGAAAACTAATAACTGACTTTTGTACAGAAAACTAATTACTGACTTTTGTACAGAAAACTAATTACTGACTTTTGTACAGAAAACTAATTACTGACTTTTGTACAGAAAACTAATAACTGACTTTTGTACAGAAAACTAATTACTGACTTTTGTACAGAAAACTAATTACTGACTTTTGTACAGAAAACTAATAACTGACTTTTGTACAGAAAACTAATCACTGACTTTTGTACAGAAAACTAATTACTGACTTTTGTTTTGTATGAATTCTACTGACTTTTGTTTTGTATGAATTCTACTGACTTTTTTCTTTAAGGTTAGGATGTATTAATGGATGTTGACATAGACATGATAGAGTGTACAGATGGTATTAGACCTGTCTTATGTCACTTAATAATATTTTGATAAATAACTTGCAGGGAATAACATTCTGCATTAAAATATGTTCATTTGAAGTTTGATTTATAGAGCATGTTAAAAAACAAAATTATTTTATTTTAAAATCTCAAGAGTTAGCATTTGAAACACATTGAAACATTCTAAACTTTGCAGACGATGATTTTATATACTCCACAGATTGTATTTTATTATGATGTCATTATAGGTCAGGTTGTCTTGTGGAAGAAATAAATATCATGTCTTGCCTCGATCTTCAGTTTTCAAGCTGATATACTCGTATTGCATGATATAGAAAAAAGGTGAGAACATAAACATGTCAGTTAAATGTAAACAGTATACATCAACAACTTTAAATTGTCTCCTTTCTTCTTTCAGTTAGTAAATGGTGACATTACTCCATCATTCCATCATACTGGTTACAAGAAGACTGTAGAAAGTAAAGTAATATATACATCCTGTCATCGACAATCCACGGACAAGGGAGATAACTGGTTGTCACAAATCCAACAGTTACTAAATCAGGTGATAAATGGTTGCGTTCTGAAATCCACCTTACTAATTGGTAACATTGGTAGAAATTAACTACTTATCATTACCCAAGGGTAATTTTGATTGGCAATATTGGTAACCAATGCTAGGTTGGTAATTAGGTAATTCAAAATGAAGTCTGGAAAGAATATTTTCAAATTTTCAAGTTCTGAATTAAATAAAAGTCAGAGTTCTTTCTCAGTAAGTTAAAAATTAACCTTGCGAATGAAAAATGTTCTATATATTTAATATAAAACTGGTTCAGAAATAAATAGATCATATGAATCCAGGTAATCTTTTATTTTAAGATGCAGGTACCTGCCCCAAAAATAATCTGGACAAAGTGTTCTGTTTAGGCACTTTCACTGACTAATATCATGATAATATCTAAGAGAATTTCAATACAAACACTTTTTTGATATTTGTTTTGATAAATTAGCAAGGACCAAAAATATTAAGTAAAAATATTGACTACTGCCACACCAACCTATCATCATCATCATCATCATTAAGAAGAAGACTACAATAGAATAAGAATCCTTTCATTCTCAACTTTGTTTACACATGTGGCAGGTGTAGCTAGCTAAACAGGAGGGGCTTACACTTCCAAAACACCTGGACTCACTTGGTAGAAGTTCACATGTTTAACCTCTTTTGCTTTGCTTTGGGGTTTTAGTTTGAACATGGAAAAGAATGTTTGTTTATGATATTTATATTACTATAAATATCCTAAATTATTTGCAAGTGGCTTCGTAGACAAATGTGATGACTTGTGTTGAAAATACCAAACTAATTTACTAAATAATTTTAAGTATTCCATGGATAAATTTATGCTTACTTTACAGACTGATGTTTAGAGATGAATATTAAATCTTAAATTCAACTGTCTTTACATGTGAGCATCTGTTGTCCAAGTAGTTAGAATTATTTTTTATAACACAGTTAACTCTTTTACAATATCATCAAACAGAAAAAAGATGACAGTGACTTTAAAAAGAAAATAATTTTTAACCTCTGTGTTTAATTTTAATTCCTTTGTCAGTTAAGTCATAAATCAATTGAAAATGTTATCATTTATCCAATATTTCTCAAAAAAAAATTTGAAAAATATCAGCTCAAAGCATTAGTTTAAAACCCACTAAAAAGGACCATTTTTATTTTTAACCCTCCTAGTTCTGGAACGACAATTTTGTCATTACCGGCTTAATTCCAGAACAACATTTTTGTCACTTACCTGCTTAGTGCCTGAACGACATTTTTGTCCTGGATTTCCAACAATTATAAAAATGAATAGATATTTCTTTTAATTTTAATATTTGTGATATTGAACAAGCATGCATATGTATATCAGGGTTCGCGCTGTTGATCGCAAAAATCGCAATTTGCGACATTTTTTTAAAATATGTGACAAAAAAAATTAATTTGCGACAGCTAAATTTGAGTTCGGAAAATATTTTTTTTACGAAAATCGTATTGGCCGCCATATTTGTTGTTATTTGAAAACGAGGACAATATAACCGCTTCGCTGAACACATGGTTTCAGGTATACATAACATGTGTATACAGGTGTGAATCTGTGATTGATAATGGATTATCTTAATCAGTGGCTAATTACGGTAATTAAGCAAAGCGGTCGCGTGCCTGTATGTGTTTCATGTATGAGACGGAGAGTTAAAAGAAAGTATATCAATCTACGTCGGAAGGAAAGTTTTGATAAGCATGTGGTTGTGTTTACGGTTTTTCTACAGCGTCGCGCTGAGTGTAGCTTAACGATAGTTAAGCGGAGCCAGCATGAACGCTGTAGTATGTCATCGCCTCGCATTTGAAGATCGGGCGGTTTGCTATGAAATAATACGCATCAGATAATATAGTGCACACCGGGGATTCCAAGATCTGAATGAATTTTGCGAGAGTCGTTTGTACATGAAACAGTATGCATAAAATTCACATTAGACCTGTTAAGATAACATTTACATAGGAGATTGACGATTATGTATGACTATAATAAACCTAAGAGAAAGTAGTCCGTCCATTCAAACTTAGTCTATATCAGAAAGTACTGCGCCCATTCAAACTGAGAGAGGGAATTCGGCGACCAAGTACTAGTTTTTGTCAACGGATTTGTATGTTTAATTAAAATGAACACGATACCCTGCCCTTTTTATAATCAGTTAAATGTCAAAGCTTTTATTCTTTATTCTCGGATCTCTGCAACATAATTTCGCCCCGATTTCAATCACTATGCGATATCTAGTCAATAGTTGCGGAGGATAGACGGGATTTTACCATATTCAAAATTTTCATTTCATAATAAAGTAGGTCAAAAAGAAGAACGTCTGTGCGAACTGTCAAGATCGTCTTTTTTGTTGGGTTTTCCGAGGGGGTTATACTTAATGACTTTTTATGATTTTTATCTTTAAATAATCATATTAAAATATATATGCAGCAAAAAAATATTACCCAATATTTTTGCGCAATCGTCGATCAACTTTTTCGTGTTATAACTTTTTTCTACCACAGATAACAGGATGCTGCAAACGATGGATAATAGATAATTCTTTTTAGCTCAACTGGCTATAGCCAGCTGAGCTTATGCCATGGTGAAGCGTGTGTGCGTGCGTGCGTGCGTGCGTAAACTTTAATCTTCTCCTCTGAAACCACTTGGCCAATTGGAACCAAATTTGGTGTGGAAAGTCCCTAGGTGGAGTAGATTAAAGTTTGTACAAATTATATTCCTGCGGCATCCAAGATGGCCGCCATTGCTATAAATAGCAAAAACCTAAAAAAATCTTCTTCTCCAGAACCAGTCATTGGAGGCAAAATCTGATTTGATATTTGGCTTCTAGATGGTCTTAACCTCTAAGTTTGTACATTTCGTGGAATTGTGACAAAAAATAGGTAACGCGTTTTTGCGTTTAATTTTGCAAAAATCGTAAAATAGCTTTAAATTGTTATAACTTGACTATTAGATCAGATAATTACATGGGGTTTTCAGTTTTCACATATTCTTGTAATTACCTTCAAAATCGGGTCAAGGTCAATTGTGAAGGTCATGACCTAATTTTTCGACTTTCTGATTTTATTTATTATCTCGAAAACTATCAACTTTTTGTATAGGCATGTATATTGGATTATTGTTGGTATTGATGCAACGGTCATTTTGATGTATAGATTAAGGTCATGGGTTCAAAGGTCAAGGTCACAGAAGCAAAACAATACCGAAATGGTTCATTATCTCGAAAACTATCAACTTTTTGTATAGGCATGTACATTGGAATATTGTTGGTATTGATACAACGGTCATTTTGATGTATAGATTAAGGTCATGGGTTCAAAGGTCAAGGTCACAGACGTGAAATAATACTGAAACGGTTCATTATCTTAAAAACTATAAACATTTTGTATAGGCATGTATATTAGAATGTTGTAGGTATTGATACAACGATCATTTGGTGTATAGAAAATGGTCATGGGTCCAAAGGTCAATGTCACAGAAGCAAAACAATAACGAAATGGTTCATTATCTCGAAAACTATAAACTTTTTGTAAATGCATGTATATTAGAATGTTGTAGGTATTGATACAACGATCATTTTGGTGTATAGAAAAAGGTCATGGGTCCAAAGGTCAAGGTCACAGAAGCAAAACAATATCGAAATGGTTCATTATCTCAAAAACTATCAACTTTTTGTATAGGCATGTATATTGGAATATTGTTGGTATTGATGCAACGGTCATTTTGATGTATAGATTAAGGTCATGGGTTCAAAGGTCAAGGTCACAGATGCGAAATAATACTGAAACGATTCATTATCTTGAAAACTATAAACTTTTTGTATAGGCATGTATATTAGAATGTTGTAGGTATTGATACAATGATCATTTTGGTGTATAGAAAACGGTCATGGGTCCAAAGGTCAAGGTCACAGAAGCAAAACAATACCGAAATGGTTCATTATCTCGAAAACTATCAACTTTTTGTATAGGTATGTATATTGGAATATTGTTGGTATTGATGCAACAGTCATTTTGATGTATAGATTAAGGTAATTGGTTCAAAGGTCAAGGTCATACTTAAATGGTTCATTATCTTTAAAACTATAAATTTTTTGTATAGGCATGTATATCAGAATGTTGTAGGTATTAATACAACGAACATTTTGGTGAATAGAAAACGGTCATGGGTTCAAAGGTGAAGGTCACAGATGCAAAACAAAATAAAAAACATTAATTAACACGAAAACTATAAATATTTTGTATAGGCATGTATATTAGAATATAATGTTGGTATTGATGTAACGATCATTGTGATTTATAGATTAAGGTCAGGGGTTCAATGGTCAAGGTCACAGATACGAAATAATACAGAAATGGTTAATTATCCTGAAAACTATTAACATTTTCTATAGGCATATATATTAATTCATCTACTATTTTGATGCATAGAGAAAGGTTATGGGTTCAAAGGTCAAGGTCATGGATGCAAACAATTGCTGAAATTGTTATATCTTCACTATTTGATCAGATAATGACATGGGGTTTTAATTTTTTAAATATTCTTGTAATCTTGTAATTATCTTCAAATGAGGTTAAGGTCAATTGTGAAGGTTATGACCTAATGTTTTACCTTTCCTGGAAAAAAATTGTTGACCCAATTTTTAGGCAGTGTACAAATAAGATGTTTGTTTCAATCAAATCATTGAAAATTTTCTCCTGAATTGGCCAATTCTAACCCAATACAGCATGAAAAGTCCTTTATTAACAGTAATCCAAAAGTTGTGTCTGGCATATCAGCCAAAATCCAAGGTGGCGTCTGTTCCTATACATAGCAATAACATGAAAGACCAATGCAGATTTGTTTTCCAACCACTTTGGTTCCAGTTGCAATTGTAAAAAAGGAGGGGAAATGCCATTTCACAAGATTTGCATGTTTTTTATCACAAATGTAAATTACCTGCCAGTTGAGCATCACAGGCCCTATTGGGCCTCTTGTTTCTGATTGGTTCTAAAAATCAGGATCCTGGATTAATTGCAGCCTCTTCGGAAATAAAAACTTATTTACCCCTCTCTAAAATGATTTACCCGAAAATCGGTCCTTAAAGTGAATTACACTTTTTACCTGGAATTTTTACAATTAACAGACAATATCTCAGGTGTAAAAAATCTCATAACAAAACTATTGTATTTCATTCTGTTTCCAATGATATAACTCTTTATTAAGAAAAATAAAAACAACACCTAACAAAATAGAATTAAATGATGCTATTTTATGAAAATAAAAGCAGTCACGGTAATCACCTCAGTGGGGTTGCTACAGTATGTTTGAAAACTTTCCTATAAAATTTTATTTACCTTGTAAACACGATGATAACTTGCACAGATGTCCGAAAGTGCATATTTCTTACTGATTTGATTCATAACAGTACTGGTTGTCACTTGATAATTTATCCATTAATTAGAAGCTGATAATAATAAAATCCTCAGACACTTATAATGTGTTCAGTAATTTGTAATTTATGATGTGATGATTACTGATAATGATGATGATGATGATGGTGTGGTATGAGTAAATCTGATGATGATGACCGTGATGATGATGACAATGTCCTTATGTTGATGATGACATGAGTAAATCTGATTATGGTGATGATCTGATGATGATGATGATGATGGTGGTGGTGACATTGATTTCTGATGCTGCAGATAATGATGTTGATTCATAATAATAATGACGTCACCATGTTGATGATGATATGGCATGAAAATTTGTGATGATGATGATGTCATGTTGATGATGACATGAGTAAATCTGATGATGATGGTGGTGATGATCTGATGAGGATGATGATGATAATGATGGTAGTAATGACATTATGTTCTGCTTCTGCCAATAATGATGATGTGATGATGGGGAGTTATAATGATGGTTTATGATGGCGGTGACATGAATTCTGTTGCTGCCAATGATGATGATGATGATGTGACATGAGGATTTCTGATAATGATGATGGTGTGGATGACATTGAGTTCTGCTGCTGCTTATAATGATGCTGATTCATGATGATGATGACGATGGTGGTGACATGTCAGTTCTGTTGCTGCTACTGCTGATGATGATGATACTATTATTATCATGACATGTGACATGAGGATTTCTGATAGTGATGAATTTGATGATGATAGTGGTGGTGGTTGTGACACAAGTTCTACTGTTGCTGCTCATGTCACATCATCATCAACATGGAGAAATCATCTTCATCAAAAGAAAATTGTAGTGCTTTGTGAAGTACGTCCTTCCGATTTCCAGAGTACAGTCTATCAATACATTTCTTTGTATTTGATGAATGTAAGATCTAATAATAAACATCATATTAATAATGCATGTATGTGAACATCATTTGATCATCAATCATGAGTGTGTTTAAAAGTTTACACAAGTCCTATAAAAATCTGTGACAGCTACTGAAATATACTCGTATATTTTCCTTCAACTTCTATGTAATATGCCAGTCACAACTTTCAAAACCCCCATATCTGTATGAATGGGTAGATTTCAATTTTCTTCCCTTTTACAGCATATTTGCAACTACGCTGTAGATCAGCACCGCAGTGCTATGTTTGGAAGGTATGTTGCAAATACCTGAAGACCGCTAATATTTTGATAATCAGCTTGGGATACATTAATTATTTTGAATATGGTGTTTGAATTATTTGTATTAACATTGATGTTCCGATATTTTTATGTAAACACAAATATCAGCACTTTTGAGGCATATTGGCTGTGACATTTCTTCTCAATTTTTTTTCTGTTGCCGACGGTAGTTGCATAAAAAGGATGGCAATGGTGATTTTATCAGACTTTCTCCCGGTTGGCACCATGGGGAAAAGGAAACTTAATAGTTTGGACAGTAATCAAAAAAAAATTCCGAAATTAACGTCTTTCGGTATAACTACTTCGAAATCAATTGTACAAGAACCTATACCCGGTAGTAGGAAGTGTTATTACATTGCTGTTTTACAAATTTGGAAGCTGAATTATTTTGTTAATATTTTAAATATCATCATTATAAGCTTTTGATTTTCTAGTTTTGTCAAAACATGTTTAGTACCCAATATAACATATCAGAGCCTGATACTAATACCAAAAAAGACAAATTTCTTCAATCATGGAAATTTAATGGTTCATGGTTAAGCTATGATTCTGAAAAGCATCTTATGTTCTGCACTACATGCATCAGAGCTCAAGTGGTAAATGTGTTTACAACTGCACATCAAATAAGATATATGCATCTTAATGTTAGTGTGTATGTGTTTGTGTGTGTGATTTACATGTGGATATTTTGTCTTATTTCAAAATACATTTTCATGTGTCATGTTTTATTTTAGAGAAGCCCATTTTCTAAAAGCGTGGTTAGCGCAAGCATGCATTGCTTAACCTAACCTTGCTTAGAAAACCAGACTGTTTCAGGCTATATTACTCCATTTCAGGAAAAGACACTCAATGCTTTACAATATTGAAACTACACACAGTTGTATGCTAAAGTTCATCTATTCAGAAGTACCTGAAATAAAATGTACAAACAGCTCAAATGCTTGGAAAATGCAGTATTTTACACCATTTATTAAAAAAATTTCAGGAAAAGATACTCAGTGCTTTACAATATTGGAACTACATACAGTTGTATGCTAAAGTTCATCTAATCAGAAGTACCTGAAATAAAATGTACAAACAGCTCAAAATTTTGGCGGGAACGCTGTTACGTGTATCGTTTAGAATTATTTTCTGCATTCCCAAAAGATAATAATTCACAATATCAATTTTGAGTACTATTTAAAAGAACTAAACTAATTGTATATTTTAACAGAAATTAGAAAGATATACGCTGTTGGCACACTTCTAAATAATTGAAAGATTTCAGTACACAATTTAAAATTTGAATTAGTGTGATGTAAATGCTGCGGCTTCATGTGACTTTTTTCTGTGAATATAAATACAGATAGCATGACGCAAACTGGCGATTCTTCAATAAACATACTGTATAATAATTTTTATCGATATCAAATTGACTATGCTCTTGTATTTGCGTTTCATTTTGGCGGCCTAGAATCAAGAACGCTTCATCAATATATATGGATTCCCTTTCCACTTTAATTCATCTGTGATTGGTAACGGTTGCTATGAGTACAGACCATATGATATTTAAATTGGTTTTGTTTTTCACAATCCAAATAGCTCAAAATCGATGTTTGTGTTAATTATTTGTTAATAACAATCGAAAATATCGAGTTCATAATAGTATACTAGGACATTAATGATATCTTCTTGTGTAAGGAATAAGACTATTTTCTTGTTTCAAGATTTTGAAAAAGTAGCTTGACGACCCCCTATTTTTTGTTTCCGAAAATCAAACTTATATATTTATGTGCAATATATGTGAAAATCAGGGGTCGTATTCGACTTAGTTTTTAGCTCACCTGACCGAAGGTCATGTGAGCTTATGGCATAGCGCAGCGTGTGTATGTGCGTGTGTGCGTGTGTGCGTGCGTGCGTGCGTGCGTGCGTCGTTAACACCTATTTTCGACTTCTCCTCTGAAACTACTGGACAGTTTTTAATGAAACTTTGTCAGAAGTATATAGGGCCTGTGCAATTCAGATTTGTTCGTGGCGTTGCCATGGCTACCATAACTAGGTCAAGGTGACCTAGGGGTGCAAAAATCTTAAAAAATCTTCTTCTCCGAAAGTACTGATTGGAGAAAAAATCTGATGTGATATTTGGCTTCTCTAGGGTCTTAAGCCTACAGTTTGTTCATTTTGTAAAATTTGGATAAAAAATAGGTAACGCGTTTTTGCGTTTAATTTGAAAAAATCGTAAAATAGCTTCAATTTGTTATAACTTGACTATTTGACCAGATAATGACATGGGGTTTTCAGTTTTGACATCTTCTTGTTAGTATCTTCAAAATGAGGTCAAGGTCAATTGTGAAGGTCGTGACCTAATTTTATTTTACCTCTGATTATAGTTATTATCTCGAAAACTTTAAACATTTTGTATAGGCATGTATATTAGAATGTTGTAGGTATTGATACAACTGTCATTTTGATATATAGAAAAAGGTCATGGATTCAAAGGTCAAGGTCACAGATGCGAAACAATACCGAAATGGTTAATTATCTCAAAAACTATAAACATTTTGTGTAGGCATGTATATTAGAATGTTGTAGGTATTGATACAATGATCATTTTGATGTATAGAAAAAGGTCATGGGTTCAAAGGTCAAGGTCATAGATGTGAAACAATACTGAAATGGTTAATTATCTCGAAAACTATAAACTTTTTGTATAGGCATGTATATTAGAATGTTGTAGGTATTGATACAATGATCATTTTGATGTATAGAAAAAGGTCATGGGTTCAAAGGTCAAGGTCACAGATGCGAAACAATACCGAAATGGTTATCTCGAAAACTATAAACTTTTTGTATAGGCATGTATATTAAAATGTTGTAGGTATTGATACAACAATCATTTTGATGTATAGAAAAAGGTCATGGGTTCAAAGGTCAAGGTCACAGATGTGAAACAATACCGAAATGGTTAATTATCTCGAAAACTATAAACTTTTTGTATAGGCATGTATATTAGAATGTTGTAGGTATTGATACAACGATCATTTTGATGTATAGAAAAAGGTCATGGGTTCAAAGGTCAAGGTCACAGATGCGAAACAATACCGAAATGGTTAATTATCTCGAAAACTATAAACTTTTTGTATAGGCATGTATATTAGAATGTTGTAGGTATTGATACAACAATCATTTTGATGTATAGAAAAAGATCATGGGCTCAAAGGTCAAGGTCACAGATGCGAAACAATACGGAAATGGTTAATTATCTCGAAAACTATAAACATTTTGTATAGGCATGTATATTAGAATGTTGTAGGTATTGATACAACGGTCATTTTGATGTATAGAAAAAGGTCATGGGTTCAAAGGTCAAGGTCACAGATTTGAAACAATACTGAAATGGTTAATTATCTCGAAAACTATAAACTTTTTGTATAGGCATGTATATTAAAATGTTGTAGGTATTGATACAACGATCATTTTGATGTATAGAAAAAGGTCATGGGTTCAAAGGTCAAGGTCACAGATGTGAAACAATACTGAAATGGTTAATTATCTCGAAAACTATAAACTTTTTGTATAGGCATGTATATTAGAATGTTGTACGTATTGATACAACAATCATTTTGATGTATAGAAAAAGCTCATGGGTTCAAAGGTCAAGGTCACAGATGTGAAACAATACCGAAATGGTTAATTATCTTGAAAACTATAAACTTTTTGTATAGGCATGTATATTAGAATGTTGTAGGTATTGATACAACGATCATTTTGATGTATAGAAAAAGGTCATGGGTTCAAAGGTCAAGGTCACAGATGCGAAACAATACCGAAATGGTTAATTATCTCGAAAACTATAAACTTTTTGTATAGGCATGTATATTAGAATGTTGTAGGTATTGATACAACAATCATTTTGATGTATAGAAAAAGGTCATGGGCTCAAAGGTCAAGGTCACAGATGCGAAACAATACGGAAATGGTTAATTATCTCGAAAACTATAAACATTTTGTATAGGCATGTATATTAGAATGTTGTAGGTATTGATACAACGGTCATTTTGATGTATAGAAAAAGGTCATGGGTTCAAAGCTCAAGGTCACAGATTTGAAACAATACTGAAATGGTTAATTATCTCGAAAACTATAAACTTTTTGTATAGGCATGTATATTAAAATGTTGTAGGTATTGATACAACGATCATTTTGATGTATAGAAAAAGGTCATGGGTTCAAAGGTCAAGGTCACAGATGTGAAACAATACTGAAATGGTTAATTATCTCGAAAACTATAAACTTTTTGTATAGGCATGTATATTAGAATGTTGTAGGTATTGATACAACGATCATTTTGATGTATAGAAAAAGGTCATGGGTTCAAAGGTCAAGGTCACAGATGCGAAACAATACCGGAATGGTCAATTATCTCGAAAACTATAAACATTTTGTATAGGCATGTATATTAGAATGTTGTAGGTATTGATACAACGATCATTTTGATGTATAGAAAAAGGTCATGGGTTCAAAGGTCAAGGTCACAGATGTGAAACAATACAGAAATGGTTAATTATCTCGAAAACTATAAACTTCTTGTATAGGCATGTATATTAGAGTGTTGTAGGTATTGATACAACGATCATTTTGATGTATAGAAAAAGGTCATGGGTTCAAAGGTCAAGGCCAAAGATGCAAAACAATACCGAAATGGTTAATTATCTCAAAAACTATAAACTTTTTGTAAAGGCATGTATATTAGGATGTTGTAGGTATTGATACAGCAATCATTTTGATGTATAGAAAAAGGTTATGGGTTTAAAGGTCAAGGTCACAGATGCAAAACAATACGGAAATGTATTATTATCTCGAAAACTATAAACTTTTTGTATAGGCATGTATATTAAAATGTTGTAGGTATTGATACAACGATCATTTTGATGTATAGAAAAAGGTCATGGGTTCAAAGGTCAAGGTCACAAATGTGAAACAATACTGAAATGGTTAATTATCTTGAAAATTATTAACTTTTTGTATAGGCATGTATACTAGAATGTTGTAGGTATTGATACAACGGTTATCATGATGTAATAAAAAAAAGTCATTGGGGCTTAGTATTTATGTTTTTTTTAAATCGTATCAGCTAGCCATTAGTTATCAGGTGAGCGTATCAGGCCCATGGGCCTCTTGTTTAATTATCTACAAATTAACGAAAGGGTGATACTTTTAGTTTTCCGGAATTTTAATGTTCTCTCGATAGGTGGCGCTGTAAAAATCTCCACGTGACCGAAAGTAAAATTCCATTGGTCCAAATAATCTTCATGACATAATGGTCAATTTAAATGCAAGACACTTTTGGTTTCTAGCATGACAAAAAATTATTGAAGCTTATTTGTTGATACCAGTGGTCATACTTTGATAATTTATCCCGTGAAACTGGCCACCAGGTGGCGCTTCAGAACTTCTTAAGCAAGTCGAAAAACCTACCCTGAAATTTTAGCATGTAGAATGGTTTATGCCCATGTACAACATATTGAAATTTCAATATATGTTTTCAATCGATTTGTAAGGTATGGAACTACTTTAATTTAATTAAAAGCAAAGTTTCTGTGCATTTTTATGAACAAATTTAATACAGGTTATAACAGATGATACCAATTTAGATAATATAAATATAAATATAAGTATAAATCAATGCAATGCTGATGATTGGCACAATGGGAACTATGAGGAAATCACAACATATGTAGGCCTTTAATTTGTAATGGATTTAGTATTACAGGGGTGTAGACTGGAATCAATTATAACCCAGGCAAAACAGTAGTTCTAAGTGCCATTCGACCTTAAATTCTAGGTTTTTTATCCTTTTATATTTCCTTCCTGTTTCTGTAACTAAAAATATTATCTGATTTTTACCGAGGCAGTTTGTCTCATTTACCTCATAGTTAAGTACGTGCCTGACAGTAAGTTATCATAAAAAACAAACATACTATTTATATCTGAATCACAATCCAGTAGCAAAGTAAAAACTTTTAAACTGACAAATTAGGTTACTTGCACACGTGATCTTCCACGAGGAACCAACAAATCAGAATTATTGGGAGAGTGTTATTAATAGATCTCTGACTCTCTCTTCACTTTTGAACTTGTGATCAAGACAACATTTTCACTGAATTATAATGAAATAATCTAATTTTCATGGCAAAATTACCTTACTAAGGATACCAATTGAAATTTTGATCCACTTAAAAAAAAATTTTAAATGTGTTGTTTGGCTAAACTGAATTTTCTGCAAGTATCCTCCAAACTGTAAGGGCCTATTGTTTTAATTTACCACTCAGGTACTTATTATTCCCCCTGCAAACAAAGTTTAGGGGGTATATAGGAATCAACCTGTCTGCCTATCTGTCTGTCTGGTTACCCGTTCCAATATCGTGTCCGCTCCATATCTTCTATGTCTATGGATTTGGCACAAATGTAAACAAACATGAAACGATGTGTCACATACCAAATTAATGTGCATAAGTCAAAGGTCAAGGTCAGGAGGTCAATGTTGGGGATGGGGGTATTTGGCTCTCAAGAGAAGTTTTAGTTTGATTTGGTTCGAAATATTCCAAAAAAGGAATAAAAATTGGTAAGGTCTGACTAAGACAGGTAGTGACCATTACATTGCCATATACATGATCAGCAATTCGAAGCGATTGATGGGTCCAACTTCTATTGTCTCTTGTTTGTGAGGTCTCTAATACATTATATTATTGGAATACCATTAAATGCATTTTTGTTCCATTTTTGATTGTAGATAAACAGGTTCTATACCTGAATCAAAATAGTTTCCAACTGGCAAAAATTCACAAACATGACCTAAGCTTAATAACTGAAATAAAATAAGAAAATACATGTACATTTTATTAGCCAGGATAAAATAAATAAAATATCATCAATACAGGATGTATCAATGTTATGAACAACATAATATCCTTGGCTCAAAAGAGCAATGGCGGATTTGATAGGTGATTTTTATATTGCTCCCTCCACCTGCTTAATCAGTTGTATGACATAACAATTTATTTTTACACACCTTAGGATTTCTCATTCTATAATTAGACAAGGTCTAGATCGATGACCAACAAGCGCTTTATTTCCGTAAACTTGTCTTTCTAGAAGAACAGAGCTTATAGAACAAACCTTATCATCTATTTTCTCATTTTTTAGCTCACCTGAGCCAAAGGCTCAGTTGAGCTATTGCAATCTATCACCGCCCGTCGTCCGCCGTGCGTCGTGTGTAAACTTTACATTTTAATCTTCTCCTCCAAAACTACTAAGCCAAATTTGATGAAACTTGGTGATTATCAAACCTGGGTAACAGGCTTTCAAAATTATGTTCGGAGTTTGGCCACGCCCAACAAGATGGCCGCCGTTACTAAAAATAGCAAAAAGAC
The DNA here is from genome assembly GCA_021292105.1 of Anadara kagoshimensis. Classification (NCBI taxonomy): domain Eukaryota; kingdom Metazoa; phylum Mollusca; class Bivalvia; order Arcoida; family Arcidae; genus Anadara; species Anadara kagoshimensis. The sequence continues at coordinate 14,633,269 of CM037872.1, forward strand.
AAAAAAATCTTCTTCTCTGAAACCAAAAGGTGCAGGCAAATTTTGATTGGATATTTAGATTTAGCATACCTGGGAAAATTAAAACTGTGTTTTTCATGAAAATTGAACGATAAATAGATTACACATTTTTTGCGTAAAATTATGTAATTTTTAAAATGAGACATTTATTGTTATAACTCAATAACGGCAGAAGATAATTGCATGGTGTTTTCATTGTTGATCTTGTCTTGCTATTTTCTTCCAATAGATGTCAAGGTCAAAGATCAAGGTCATGTCCCAGTTTTGACCTTTGACAAAAAATACTATTTTTTAAACATTTCAGGTGATAATGGCATGGGAATTTCAGTTAATTTTAGGCTTTGACATGACAATCATTTTGACACATAGATCAAGGTCATGGGTTCAAAGGTCAAGGTCAAAGATGCACAATTATTACCGTAATAGTTAATTATCTGCAAAACTATTAACTTTTTGTATAGGCATGTATATTAGAATATTGTAGGTAATGGCACAATGGTCATTTTGATATATGAATAAAAGTCATGAGTTCAAAGGTCAAGGTCACAGATGCAAACAAGTACTGAAATGGTTGATAATCTAAAAAATTGTAAACTTTTTGTATAGGCATGTATATTAGAATATTGTACGTATTGGCCTTACAGTCATTTTGATATATAGATGAAGGTCATGGCTCAAAGGTCAAGGTCACAGATGCAAATGAATACTGAATTGGTTAATTATCTTGAAAACTATAAATATTTTGTATAGTCATGTATGTTAGAATGCTGTAGATATTGGCCTAATGATCATTTTGATATATGAATGAGGGTTATGGGTTCAAAGGTCAAGGTGAGCGTTAAGGCCCATGGGCCTCTTGTTTTAAACTTTACACAATAAACGGAAAACTAAGCAAGCATCATGCTTCACTGAGAATTCACCGGTGATATATGTAGATTCATTTTATAAGGTATATAACCTGTCCTTGATCTGCTAGTAAGAATTATGTTTTGAAAGAAAAGGAAGTTCATTTTTGAAGCATATATTTGTAGAAAAGGAAACATTTACGAAAAATATTTTATATAGTTAAGAATTGAATTGCACTTTTTACGTTGTTATCGGGGTGTAACAACGTCAAAATTATCACAAATTGTGTAAAACCGCGTAGCGTAGCGAAGCGGTTTTACGCATAATTTGTGATAATTTTGACGTTGTTACACCCCAATAACAACGTAAAAAGTGCAATTCAATTCTTAAAATTACAAACCAAAAATTTAACGTTTTTTAAAGCTGACCTACATTTCTGAACTGATCATCTGATTTTCAGAAAATCGACGTTACAAGGCTGAACTGCGTAGTGATACAATAAATGACATCTTTATGAAACGATAAAATATCCGATAAAAAAGCTAAAATAGTTTTGAATTTACATCTTTTTATTCATTTTTTAGTTATTTTCAGTCAACATATAAATTTTGTTACATTTAAATTTATTGACAAAAAGGGATTATATTATGTCTCGCAATCATGAAAACAAACAACACTTTGTACAACGTCATACGTGACGGCCAAACGTTTGTAGGACAGGCGTGTTTACATTTTGATTTTACCCATAATATAAGAAAAACTGCATTGGTTGAATGAACAGTGTGTTAAACAAACCCTGAAACCAACTATTGACATGGAATTAATGTTTTCTTGGATGAATCAATGTTTTACCACCTATGGAATGGATGTGAGATGAGGGATTCTGTCACCGGTGGTAGCTGTATGGTCTGACCAGGGACATTTTGAGAAGGTAAACAATCGGTACGGGTGAACATTAGACTGGAATATAGTATGTTATTAATTTTATTAAATTATTATTGGCAGGCCTACCACTGTCATTATCATCAAGATCCGGTTCAGAATCAACCATCTGACTTATCTGCACACTGGCATTGCATTCTTCAAAATATTTATCCTGATCCCCGGCTATACATTGTCTGGGGGAAATAAAATGTCTTTGCTTTCAAAAGGATGTGTATGTGATGAATTTCAAACAAAACACCCCGCACTGAGGTTTGGCATCCGAGAATACCATGGTGCGTGTCATATTGTTTATACTTAGTAGCCTATAGACAAGTAAAATGCTCGATGACGATAAAATGTCGATTTTGAAAAATATTTCATAAATATACAATCTTAAATGTAAATTATTAAAAATATCGGTGAAAAATTAATCAGAACAAGTTTGAATTAATTTTTCAAAATTTGAATTAATTTTTCAAAATTTGAATTTATAAAAAAATAGAGGTATTATAATGTTTCTATGTGAAATCGTTCCCGACCTCCCCGTTTGTTTACAATCTTAAAATGGCTGTTCAGAGATGGGTAATCCCCGAAACAGGCCCAAAGTAGTTCCGGTAGAAAACGTTGTTATTAGAAAATAACACCGTGTTTTTGCAAGACGACAACCAATGAAAATGCTCTAAATTGTGTAACAACGTGAAGTTTGTAATTATATAAAAATAAATACATAAAAAAGAATAATTAAAATGTATTTGGACGGTATTTGAACCCATTTCATACAGTTTATAAAGTGTCCTTGCTACGCACTGAGCTAATCATAGCAGTTAGTGTCTGCAATCCATCAGTTATATGAGCAGTGGCCAGTTTTAATTTTCCCGAATTTAAAAAAAATTACCATTTTTTCCTGAGAGGGCCACTTTTTGAAAACTCTTAAAAGACTGAATTTTGAAAATATTTTCAGAACAATATTTTATAAATAAGTTAGTTCTCAGAGGGGAGAACATTTTCAAATGTCCTCATTTATATTTTAGCATATGAGAACACAAAGATGGACTTGGTCCGTGACTGCATATTTGTGCTCTTGAATAAAATAAATGAATCAAGATTCATTCTGTGCGCTTGTACCATAAACATGGAAAATGTTGCGTATAAAAAATCATTGCTCAATCTCTTTGTTCTTAAGAAGTAATTACAATTAATTGAGATTTTTACCTTATTTTTTTGTCATATTTACATTTCTTTACATTTTTAGCTCACCAGTTGAGCTATTGCAATCTATCACCGTCCGTCGTCCGTCGTGCGTCGTGTGTAAACTTTACATTTTAATCTTCTCCTCCAAAACTACTGATCCAAATTTGATGAAACTTCATGATTATCATGCCTGGGTAACAGCCTTTTAAAATTGTATTCGGGGTTTGACCACGCCCAACAATATGGCTGCCGTTACTATAAATAGCCAAAAGACAAAAAAATCTTCTTCTCTGAAACCAAAAGGTGCAGACAAATTTTGATTAGATATTTGGATTCAGGATGCCTAGGATCACTAAAATTGTGTTTTTTATGAAAATTGGATGAAAAATAGGTTACGTGTTTTTTGCGTAAAATTACGTAATTTTTAAAATGAGACATATATTGTTATAACTCCATAACGGCTGAAGATATTTGTATAGAGTTTTCACTGTTGATCTTGTCTTGCGATTTTCTTCCAATTGATGTCAAAGGTCAAGGTCATGCCCCAGTTTTGGACCTTTGATAAAAAAATGCTATTTTTTTAACATTTCTGGTGATAATGGCATAGGATTTTCAGTTAGTTGTAGGTATTGACATGACCATCATTTGATACATAGATCAAGGTCATGGGTTCAAAGGTCAAGGTCACAGATGTACAAATATACCAAAGTAGTTAATTATCTGCAAAACTATTAACTTTTTGCATAGGCATGTATATTAGAATATTGTAGGTAATGGCACAATGGTTATTTTGATATATGAATAAAGGTCACGGGTTCAAAGGTCAAGGTCACAGATGCAAACAAGTTCTCAAATGGTATAATTATCTTAAGAACTATAAACATTTTGTATAGGCATGTATATTAGAATATTGTAGGTATTGTCCTATTGATCATTTTGATATATGAATGAAGGTCATTGTTCAAAGGTCAAGGTCACAGATGCAAATAAAAACTTAAATGGTTAATTATCTTGAAAACTGTTAACTTTTTGTATATGCATGTATATTAGAATATTGTAGGTATGAACCTAACGGCCATTTTGATATATGAATGAAGGTTATGGGTTAAAAGGTCAAGGTCACAGATGCAAATGAATACTGAAATAGTTAATTATCTGCGAAACTATGAACTTTTTGTATAGGCATGTATATTAGAATATTGTAGGTAATGGCACAATGGTCATTCTGATATATGAATGAACAACATAGGTTTAAAGGTCAAGGTCACAGATACAAACAAGTACTGAAATGAATATTTATCTTTATAACTATAAACTTTTTGTATAGGCATGATGTATATTATAATATTGACCTATTTACCATTATAATATATGAATGAAGCTCATGGGTTCAAAGGTCAAGGTCACAGGTGAGCGTTAAGGCCCATGGGCCTCTTGTTTGTTTTTGTTTTTATTGTTTTTACTCATTTACCTTACCGATAACATAAACAAGGGGAATTATAATGAACTGCAAAGTATATTAAATATGCTATTCCTGACTCTCATTTATAATACTGAATGAATACACTCAAACAGAATGTTATTTCTTATATTTACAATCATAAAAAATATTGATAGCATGTCCGAAAAGTAAAATTTTCACTATGATAATTTATTTCATTCAAGATTTCGACAATTGATGAAACAGCCTTGCTCCAAATAAGGATAGTTACGTTGGGACTAGACTTGGATACTGACCCAACAAACAGTGCATGACGTAATATAATAACATTCTGTGACGTAATCGGATAGTTAAACATTACGTAATCAGAGGTCATGACCCGACACTGTATTCAAGAGCAATTGAATGCCAGTAAAATAAATAGGTTCAACTAAAGAAGGTCAATTCCAGTTGTAAATATTCAGTGATGATAACTTCAAATAACCAAATTACAATTTTTTTTGTTTGGAATCTTTATTTTAAGTACCATATGGATATGGAACCAATATCTGTTTTCCTATGGGTATTCATAAGTACCTTTGGTATGCATGGTCAATTATAAAAACTACCCATGGTTACCAATGGTGGAACACCAAATACAAACCTTATTTAGCAAACTTCATACATATTTACATATTGTAACACTTCTCCTTCCAAATACAAGTTTGTTTGTCTATCTGACAACATTCTATATTTTGAAAATAGTGATAACAATTATAATTATAATACTGAAGTCATATTAGCTTTATTATAAATTCTTGGTCTGTATGTAGAAGTGTTGGAGTTTGAACTCATTCTGGGTTACGAATCACATTACAATCATATGAGATGGTAAACATGAAAAAATCTCTTACTACTCACAGTTGACACGACATAAAAAAAAACTCACAGTGAACATGGCATGAAAAACCTCATTGCTCAGTGGACATGGCATGAAAAACCTCATTGCTCAGTGGACAGGGCATGAAAAAACCTTACTGGTCATAGTGGAAACATCATAAAAAACCTTACTGCTCGCAGTGGACAGGGCATAAAAAACCTTACTGCTCATAGTGGAAACAGCATAAAAATCCTCATTGCTCACAGTGGACAGGGCATGGAAAAACCTCACTGCTCAGTGGACAGGGCATGAAAAAACCTTACTGCTCACAATGGACAGGGTATGAAAAAACCTTACTGGTCACAGTGGACAGGGCATGAAAAAACCTTACTGCTCATAGTGGAAACAGCATAAAAAAACTCACTGCTCACAGTGGACAGGGCATGAAAAAACCTTAATGCTCATAGTGGAAACAGCATAAAAATCCTCACTGCTCACAGTGGACAGGGCATGAAAAAACCTTACTGCTCACAATGGACAGGGCATGAAAAAACCTTACTGCTCATAGTGGAAACAGCATAAAAATCCACACTGCTCACAGTGGACAGGGCATGAAAAAACCTTACTGCTCATAGTTGAAACAGCATAAAAAACCTCACTGCTCACAGTGGACAGGGCATGAAAAAACCTTACTGCTCATAGTTGAAACAGCGTAAAAAAAACCTCACTGCTCACAGTGGACAGGGCATGAAAAAACCTCACTGCTCAGTGAAAACGGCATGAAAAGACCTCACTGCTCACAGTGGACATGGTATGAGAAAAACCTCAATGCACACAGAAAACTCACTGCTCATATTGGACACAGCATGAAAAAACCTCACTGCTCACAGTGGACATGGCATGAAAAGACCTCACTGCTTACAATGGATATAACATAAAAAGCATCACTGCTAAAATGGACATGACATTAAAAGAACCCTTACTGTTTATTGTCATAAGCAATAAATTTGCTGTTATGTTTTGCTGATGGAATCTAGATAAAGTGAAAGTATCTAAAATTGATCATAAATTGCCAATCAAACTGTGGCAGGCTTGATAGGTAAATAATAGTAAATATAATACCCCACTAGTAAACTAAAGTTTGTTTACCTTACATCAGAGAAAGCAAAAATGCATATATATTGTAGATTTACAAATCAACAATTGCTAAAACTCCTGATTTAATCTATAGTCTGATCATATATTCAGTGAGGAAAAAACATGTTTTGAATGGTTGGTGTTGTTCAGACTTAGATATCTTACTTGATATAACTTAATAGACTTGGAATTTCACATGTCTTTTTAAGAACATATTTTTTTCATATTTTGAATACTTTTTGTAAATATTCTCAGCTCTTTCAATTTTTCGCTTTTAATTTATGAATAAATTTTAATAAACTTTTTCGATAAAAGTTTGTTGAGAAATAAATGTTTGTTCATTTGCAGTCTTGTTTTAAAGGAAAATATTTAAAAATATAATTTTTCTATCTACATGTACATGGTTTAATATTTAATATTCACTGTAGTTTTTGAGTTTTTGAGAGTTAAAATTTAGCATTAATTGAAAGGTAGCTGTTATTCCGCTGATATGTTGATATGGCATATTCGACAGTTTCATTCATAAAAGTTATTCAGAACTGGGTTCTGATAGCTAATACGTATTCATGCGATACAAGTTTATACAGGTGTATCTATTCCTAACTAGTATACGTCATCGACTAGCCCATTGTACTTGTTTTTGAATGAACAATAGGTAAAACAGCACAAACATAAAAATAAAGAATAAAATTCATTTATTACACTGGTTTGGCATATAGCAACACATTTTTTAAAATTTAATGTTTTAGAACTACAAAATCTTAAAAGTCATATAACAGAATTGAGATTTTTATCTCAAAAGATGAAATTATTGGCGATAAAGCATTTTACTACGTGATACATACGCATCATCTGAATTCATATGCGTGTCTGATAAAAACTGGTTTTTATTTTACTTTTAGACTTAATATAGGAAATTTTACCAATTTTTTTCCACACATGTTATAAAAGTAACAGATCTACATATAACATCATGTATACTTCAGTATTCCTCACTGAATAAGTGATGGAATTATATCCATACAGTATATCTTCTTTAATGTACCAAAATGTATTACAGGTGGGTGTTTATAATGGTAAATTTTTTAGACGAAATGGCAGTGCCATTCTTGTGACCTAATGATGATGGAAGTAAGTGTGTAAGGGGTACAATAGAGGGAAACTCTAAGGCTTGTTTAAAAGTTTTAATATGTTCAAAGTTTGATAATGCCAAAAGACTTTTAACTTTATCAGTTTAATAAATACGGTAAATGAAGGCCATCCAAGTTACGCTAAAATCAATATGTTCATCAACTGCAATTATCAACCTACATTAATAGTTAACTTCTCCATCTAAAAATGTCACATGAAATAGCCCACTAATTTGTCAAAACTTTTACCATTGTATACACCCAACCAAATTGAATTTATCATACAATGCTATCTAAAGCAAGGATTGAGCTGTAACAGGGATTTCTAGCAACAAGTTGGCTCATGTAAATGAATTAATTATAGGTGTGTCTTATTGAAAATCTGTAAAATATTTGTGATTTTGCTCTCTGAGGTAGGGTAAACAGACAGTAGAAAAGATTTAGTGTTTAAGTTTTGTTAACTTTCCCTTTACTGTTACATTTGGATGCCCCCCGACCTTGAATAGTGAATAGTGTCTGTTCAATAAGTTGGTCCCAGGGTGATATCTTATAGTTTTGAGTTAAGGTAGAGGGAGAAATGTAAAGGACCAGATAGATGGCAGGGTAGGTGAATTGATAAATAGTCCAAAGTTCCTGGTTTGGCCTCTTCAATATTTTCTTTGTTAAAATCAATCAGAAGTTTCTCATCATCTTGCTCATTACTTTTCTGTTATAGCTATCTGTGGAGATGTTGCTGGTCAAAGGAAAGGTGTCAGAGGATGTGATGGTCATGTGTGAGTCACTGGGAATTGTTGTCATAGAAACGGTACCATTTAGAGTACTACAAACTATAAGCAATTCAGCTGATATACCCATGGTTGTTTATATTACTGATATCAATCAGGTATGTATAATCCCTAATATTAGGTAGCAGCAGGACATGTTCTCATGTTGTAAATACAATAAAACCTTGTTATAATATCCCTAATATTAGGTAGCAGCAGGACATGTTCTCATGTTGTAAATACAATAAAACCTTGTTATAATATCCCTTATATTAGGGAGCAGCAGGACATGTTCTCATGTTGTAAATACAATAAAACCTTGTTATAATATCCCTAATATTAGGTAGCAGCAGGACATGTTCTCATGTTGTAAATACAATAAAACCTTGTTATAATATCCCTAATATTAGGTAGCAGCAGGACATGTTCTCATGTTGTAAATACAATAAAACCTTGTTATAATATCCCTAATATTAGGTAGCAGCAGGACATGTTCTCATGTTGTAAATACAGTAAAACCTTGATATAATATCCCTAATATTAGGGAGCAGCAGGACATGTTCTCATGTTGTAAATACAATAAAACCTTGTTATAATATCCCTAATATTAGGTAGCAGCAGGACATGTTCTCATGTTGTAAATACAATAAAACCTTGTTATAATATCCCTAATATTAGGGAGCAGCAGGACATGTTCTCATGTTGTAAATACAATAAAACCTTGTTATAATATCCCTAATATTAGGGAGCAGCAGGACATGTTCTCATGTTGTAAATACAATAAAACCTTGTTATAATATCCCTAATATTAGGTAGCAGCAGGACATGTTCTCATGTTGTAAATACAGTAAAACCTTGTTATAATATCCCTAATATTAGGTAGCAGCAGGACATGTTCTCATGTTGTAAATACAGTAAAACCTTGTTATAATATCCCTAATATTAGTGAGCAGCAGGGCATGTTCTCATGTTGTAAATACAGTAAAACCTTGATATAATATCCTTAATATTAGGTAGCAGCAGGACATGTTCTCATGTTGTAAATACAATAAAACCTTGATATAATATCCCTAATATTAGGTAGCAGCAGGACATGTTCTCATGTTGTAAATACAGTAAAACCTTGTTATAATATCCCTAATATTAGGTAGCAGCAGGACATGTTCTCATGTTGTAAATACAGTAAAACCTTGATATAATATCCCTAATATTAGGTAGCAGCAGGACATGTTCTCATGTTGTAAATACAGTTAAACCTTGTTATAATATCCTTAATATTAGGGAGCAGTAGGACATGTTCTCATGTTGTAAATACAGTAAAACCTTGATATAATATCCCTAATATTAGGTAGCAGCAGGACTTGTTCTCATGTTGTAAATACAGTAAAACCTTGTTATAATATCCTTAATATTAGGGAGCAGTAGGACATGTTCTCATGTTGTAAATACAGTAAAACCTTGATATAATATCCTTAATATTAGGGAGCAGCAGGACATGTTCTCATGTTTTGAATACAATAAAACCTTGTTATCCCTTATATTTATAAACTTGCGATTTTACTTAGTCATCACAATATTGAAGTGTAAAAATCCATTTCTTCTACATTGTATGTTTCTTTATTAGCCTCCTTTATAACACCAAATTCTAACTGAACAAATGGTGGTGATCATTCTAGATTTTACTGTACTATAATGTATACATGTATATATTAAGAACTTAATTATAAATTCTTTCATACAAAATGTTTTACAAATGAATATTACTCTGTGGCCAGATTTTTGTTTCAGTTCCCACTGACATGCAAATTGATTGTGATGTAATATATTGTATTATAAAAATGACATCATCTGATTTTCCATACAAAATTTGCATTGTTCTTTTAATAAAAGGATATTTTTTTATGATACAAATATTGTTTTAAATATTCGAAATAACGTTTAAATGAGTAGAGTGACAAAATAGTTATACACCCAAGTCATGTATATCAAGGTGATAAGTTGTAGGATTGTGGAGGGAATTGCCTGGAGAAAACACCAAAGTTTGTTAAGCATACTGGCAAACTTTCTCACACTAGGATCTGTCCCAATCAGGATTCAAACCTAGGCAGTGAGAGGAATTATGATCCATAAGCATGCACCATAGACCACTTGGCCACAGAGCTATCCCCTACCGCATTTAACATAAATAAAATAGCTATTACAGGTACACAGTGTTAATATACCTTAGTGGTAAATCTAGATAAAGTCAAATTAAACAATTAACTTATTTCATTCTTTAGTGATTTGATTTTGAAAAAAAAATTAATATTAAGATCAAAACCTTAAATTGCTATTCCAGGACAACATTTGTAATAACATCAGAATGAAATATTACCATGATAACTGGATGATGAAGAATAAAGCGTTTTATTATATTGTTATTGATTGCAGTTCAGTGCCATTTCAGGTAAGATTCATGTCATTTAATAGAGCACTTATAAACAACTCTCCTATAATTAATAATGCCTTTAAAGACTGTTCAAAATTAATAACTAAGAGTTCAATATATTACATATCAATATTTTCTTTTAAAAACACTGCAAATTAAGCATTTTCAATAATCTGAAATTTACCATCAAACAACTGAGTTCCTGTATAACTTTGTATAAAACTGAAAATGTTTGAAGATTTAAAAACATGAAGGGTTTTTTTTATTTAATTTTTACCTTTTTGGACTTTGTCTATAGTGTTCTTTAGGAGAATGATATTTTCTTGCATCCCAGATAAAAATATCCATAAAAAGAGCGATAGAAGATTGGTGGTACAAGATAGCCTACATGGTCTTTTTCCTGCCAAGATTTATCAATGAAATCAGAGGTATATCATTGGTTGAGAACATGTTGAAACTGAAGTTTTTTTGTGGTGCAAGAAATAGAAAATAGAGTTCTGGATCAAATATATTAGAATTTAGGTTGAAATTTCCCTTTCTGGCACCACAAGTAGTGGTAGGTTATACTACATTCTTTTTTTCAGACTGTCATGTATAGCAACCCAACACGACATGCTTGTGATATAATGGAACAAGAATTTTGGCGTTGTGCCAGTATTTTATCATCAACATTGGAGTTTGGTTATGTGTTACCAGGAAGTGGTATGGCCGAGGTTTTATGTGCTGAATATCTGTTACAGGAAGCAGGTATTAATAATATAAATTGCCTTATTGTGATAAAAGTAAAATCTTTTTAGCCCTTTAAATTTATATCTGCATATAAAACAACTTTTTAGCAAACAATTTTTTGTGATAAATCATACTTATTGGGTATTATGAAGCAAGATAAAAGCTTATAAATAAAAAATGCTGGTAAAATTCCAGTTCATCATAGATTTGATACCATAGATTTGATATCGTGGAACACTTCACATTGTTAAATAGTTCTGATACTAATTACTACTAAGGCTTACGCTTTTTAGCCTTTCATCTTCCTTGATTAAAGTTTGCCTAATTGGTAGTTATATCCCAAGTTATAAATAGTTCACTTATATGGAGAGGTAACCAGCTATTGATAAAATGAAAAAAATTTTGGTGATTAATATCTCTAGATCTGTGCCTTTCATGTTTTACAGAGTGGTGCAATATATATTCAGACACTTTGTAAGATCCTTCTTTATTTCATATAAAACCATATATTTTTACAAAATTCTCAAAAATTTATTTCCATGAATTTTTCACTGTTTAATGTAAAATTTGTTGTAGTTTCTTCCAATAATTTTCAAAACACTGTTTGTCTTATAACAGTCAAGAAAACATACGCTGAACAGCATTGTAAATTTTTTACAGCCATGTGAAGCATGATTATATAGTAGATTTCAATTTTAGAAATTTTCTGTTGAATTTTAAATGTTTATCTATTAAAAACAACTAAATTTTCTTTTCTAATTATTTTTAAGAAAAACTTCAACAGATTTTACATTTAACAGTGAAAAATTTATGGAAATTGAGAAAGAAAGAAATTTTTGCAAATTTTGTAAAAATATATGGTTTTACATGGAATAAAGAAAGATTTTACAGAGTGTCCGAATATATATTGCACCACTCCGTAATTTTAAGTGAGATGTTTTTTTTGAAATAGTGAATCTTGTAAACACATTGTGTACATTTTCAGAAAGAAGAATAATGACAAGTGTAAAGTCATTGGATACAGATCCTCATTTCTATGTAGTATTAGAAGAATTTTCTAATTCTCTAAAGGACTATCAAAGATTAGTTGTAAGAAATTCAAACAGAGACAGTTCAGCTCTGAGGTCAACTAAAGTGATAGAACAACTATGTCATTGTACAGAAAATTTACTCAAAAGAGACAAAATCATGGAAAAGATGAAATCTGAGCAGCCAGAACCACAGGTCAAAGGTGAAATGTGCATGAGATGCAGGAAGCTATTGATTGATGGGGCTCAACATGGGATCCAAGAAATACCAATATTTGATGATTATAATTCTAAACTTGACTCATGGAATGTGGCTTTAAAAACTGTGGTAACCGTTTTACAAACTGATTCTTATATAATAACAGGTGTAACAAATGAAATAAAAACAAAGAAGAGTTACAAACACAGTACTATTTTATAATAAAAAATTATAATTTATTTATTTACTTTTACTTATCTGTATAATACAAGGTATGTGTGTGTATATGTGCATGTATATGTCTTTGTGTATGTGTGTGTTTGTGTGTGTATGTGTGCATGTATATGTCTGTTTGTGTATGTGTGTGTTTGTACATGTGTATTTTACCAGGTCAAATTAGCTGTGGTCATCTATATAATAAATACACTGTACTCTTTAATAAATCAAGCACGAGATACGAATATGCATGTTGACAACACAACTTGTTATCAGCTCACTCTCCATAAACAGTTTATATATATAAATAAATATCACTGTAGTATAGTATATTAAGCCCAATTTATACGGCCAGAATTGCATACCTAAGTATTTTTTACTATGTAAAATTTCCTATAGTTTGTGAGTAATTTATACTTAGGTATGCAAATTTTGCTACAACACACAGTAAACTTTACTTACATAAGTATTATAAACACATAGACTCCTGATATTGATGTCAGGTGACTTATCTCTATGGATTAATCAACATTCAGTTTTCATGTGGTGCAGGGGTGTATACTGGTGTGTTTGTTATCTGCCTTGTACCAGGGCAAACATGATTTAATGGTGCAGGTCCAAACGTTGTAGCTGAAACAGATTGATTCGGCAAAAAACCAGTCATCAAGTGTAACATACCAAAAGTTCTTACTAGTTTTCAGAGAAAGTTCCTTTGTTGCAAAAACAACCACAGTATGTAAAGAAAATTTACTTCTATAAATTTCACAATGAATTGTCCATGAAAGCAGTTTGCCATGTGGTGATGAAGTGCTTTAGGAAAATGAATATCACCAGTATTATCATCTTCCAAACCAAACTGATTTTCACCATCAAGTTCAATAACAATATTCCCACATAACTTAAGTTTAAGTAAACCATAATCATTGATTAATTCTTTATTTTTTATTAATTATAACAGAAACAGGAATGTTGGAACTTTTTTTAGATGTAACTACCAACAGTGACATATTTACTGTCTATATACGTATTAAATGAAGGTAACATAAGATTTAACATAATTTGGATGCTGATGCATTTTGCACGTTTAAAAAAATCAACTGATAAGTTCACCAGGAATCATATGTTTTGTAATAAACTACAAATAAAAATAAGTAGCATTGCTCTGGTCCTGGTCTTGATACCCTGGCGACCATAAAGCCCCAGATTCAAAGAACTGTTGCTGGTCACGGCACTCCAATGACATCGGAGTACAACCTTGATTCCATTGCGTTTGACCGTGGCTTGTTGGTGTTTGATGGTTATATGTAGAAGAGGGAGATTTTGACTGAGGTGGACTTCCTCGATTTTGATTGAAAACATCCATTACCATCTTCATCATGTTAAACTGATGGTGTCTTTCTTTGCATCTCTGTCGTTCCTCTGACCCCATCGTTGCTTTTTCTATATCCAATCTTTGTTTTTCTAGATTAATTTTTCGCTTTTATAAATCCAGAAATTTTTCCTCAGCTTTACTGGTTGTCTCACCAAAACTGTCCATAACTGATTTTAAAGCCACTACAAGCTTGGTTTTACGAACTCTCTTTTTATCACTTTTCTCTTTTGTTTTGTCTTCTGTCTTTTTTTTCAACTGCCTCGTCATCTTTCTGGCCTTCCACAGATTTTTCAAGTGATTCTATATCACTCAAATCACCAGTTTCTGTTTGGTTTACCAATTCATTGTCACTAGATTCACTCTCATACGATTCGTCATTACTACGTTTTCGGTTCAATGGTTCTATTACTTTCAAGGGCAAAGATGCGGGTCTGTTGCCAAGGATATCATTTAGCTCTTCAAAGAATTTACAAATCTTTCTTGCTTTCCCACTCTTCTTTAGATTTCCTTTGCACTTTCTGTATGACCTTTTTAATGTATGGATACGTATCTTGCATTGATCTGCAGTCTTTTCAAATCCTTTTTCTGACATTTTAGTGGTCACTGATTTATAAATAGAGCCATTGTTAACCAATGGATTTTCAAGCTGTTCTTCAATACTCTGGTCGTTCCATATTTCTAGCAATGCATAAGTTTCTGCATCATTCTAAGCACAACCAAGTGTTTTGCCAACGCTCTTTCTTTTGCTAGAAGCCATTTCACACGCAAAGACAGATATGAATTCACTTCAGATAGACCGTCGCTAGTGGTTACCATTATGAATAGAAATGATGCAATCATGTATTTTAAATACTCATGTGAGTAAAATTACTATGCGTTCATTTGACATAGTAGCAAATTTTGCATACCTACGTATAAATTACTTACATATTGTAGCAAATTTTGCACTTGGTCCATACTAGGTGCAAATTTACTAACATGTGTAAAATTTGCTTATATGCAAAGTTGTTCATTCGACAAAATTTACATAAAATTTATGTTAGTAAATTTACATATGAGTAAAAAGTACTTAGGTATGCAATTCTCGCCGTATAAATGGGGCTTTATTTCCATGTTTCAGATTTTACCAATATCAACAAATGATTGACCTACTTAGAAAGTAAACACATTTTTGTAGTTACTTATTTGGACCCCGGTCACATGTATGTGTGTGTTTGTGTGGTGATGTTGGGAGAATTAGTTAGTAACTGAAAACCATGTCCTAACCTCCTTAACCCTGTATCGTGCTCACACTTATCAATTAATGTTTCGTGCTTGTTTTAACATTAACATGTTTTAGTCGACTAACTCATGACATATATATAGAAAATGTTTATCTTTTCTCTTTAACCATGTGACCTCAATAAATTAAACACAAACATACCTGTCTATCTCCAAATCACTATCACAAAACTTTCAAATTAGTTAAACACATGAACTTCTACCAGGGAAGTGATGTCATGTCATCTGGGAGGGTAGAACCTCCTATCTAGCTAGCTACACCGACATCACATTTGACAAATTGATATGAAAGATCTTCGAGATTGATCAATGTACAGATAGAATCAAAATCCTGTCACCCCTTTCATCAATCACAGACTTCCTCCCTCTGTTTGAACTATTTTCTATACTTTCCCCTTTATTATATTTGTTCATCAGCCTGCTTATTGTAGACTTGTTTACTGCAAACATTTCTGTCAAATTATTTTGTTTTTCTCCATGTAGATGCAAATTTATAGCAATTTTTATCTCATCTGGCCAAAGGACTTGCGAGTTTATAGCATGGCAAGGCGTGCATGCATGCGTCAGTAAACTTCAATCTTCTCCTCCGAAACTACTGGGCCAATTGAAACCAAATTTGCCGTGGAAGGTCCTTGGCAGAGTCTAACTGTAGTTTGTTCAAATCATGGCAATCGAATATATCAAGATGGCCACTGTTACTAAAAATAAACAAAACCTAAAAAACCTTCTCTTGAAGACAATATTTTTTTTGCCACTGTAGGGGCTCGAACGCACACCCTTCGACACCAACTCGCCTAGCATAAGAATGACCCGCGACCTAACTAATTGCGCCACCGAGACAAGTAAAAAAAACTTGCTCAAATGACGTTTTTGTCAGACGCGGGTCATACTACACACAGATGTGCGGCCGACATTATATTATATATTCGTTGTAGCAGTCAACTATTTAACATTCCTGAGTGTAAACACCGAGTTTCCCTCTTTTTTAATTTTACACTGGAATAAGTACTGCATTTTTTATGTAATTAAAGAAAATATTTTTTTTGCCACTTTTGGCTCGAACGCACACCCTTCGACACCAACTCGCCTAGCATAAGAATAAGAATAATTCTTCTCTTGAACCACTCATTGGAGGCAAAATCTGATGTGATATTTGGATTCTACATAGTCTTAACCTTAAAGTTAGTTCATTTAGTAAAATTTGGTATAAAAAAGGTTATGCGTTTTTGTGTTTAATTTTGCAAAAATCATAAAAATATTTTCAATTTTTTATAACTTGACTATTTGATCAGATAATGACATGGGGTTTTCAGTTTTGACATATTCTTGTAATTACCATGAAATAGGGTCAAGGTCAATTGTGAAGGCCATGACCTAATTTTTTACCTTTCTGATTTTATTTATTATCTGGAAAACTGTGATAAGGTGATAAGTCTAAAGGTCAAGGTCACAGTAGCAAAACAATACCAAAATGGTTATTTATCTCAAAAACTAGTAAACTTTTTGTATAGGCATGTATATTGGAATATTGTTGGTATTGATGCAACAATCATTGTGATATATAGATTAAGGTCATAGGTTCAATGGTCAAGGTCATAGATGCGAAAGAATACTGAAATGGATCATTATTAACTTTTTATACAAGCATGTATATTAGAATGTTGTAGGTATTGCTACAGCGATCATTTCGATGTATAGAAAAAGGTTATGGGTCTAAAGGTCAAGGTCATAGTAGCAAAACAATACCAAAATGGTTAATTATCTCGAAAACTATCAAATTTTTGTAAAGGCATGGATATGGGAATATTGTTGGTATTGACGCAACGATCATTTTGATATATAGATTAAGGTCATGAGTGCAAAGGTCAAGGTTACAGATGCGAAAGAATACTGAAATGGTTCTTTATCTCGAAAACCATAAAGTTTTTTGTATACACATGTATATTAGAATATTGTTTGTATTGATGTAACAATCATTGATTTATAGATTAAAGCCATGGGGTTCAAAGGTCAAAGATGCGAAGGAATAGTGAAATGGTTAATTATCTTGAAAACTATTAACTTAACATGTATATTAGAATGTTGTAGGTATTGATACAACGATCATTTTGATGTAAAGAACAAGGGCATGGGTCTAAAGGTCAAGGTCACATTAGCAAAACAATACCAAAATGGTTAATTATCTTGAAAACTATTAACTTTTTGTATAGACATGTATATTAGAATATTGTTGGTATTGATGTAACAATCATTGATTTATAGATTGAAGTCATGGGTTCAAAGGTCAAAGATGCGAAGGAATACTGAAATGGTTAATTATCCTGAAAACTATTAACTTAACATGTATATTAGAATGTTGTAGGTATTGATACAACGATCATTTTGATGTAAAGAACAAGGGCATGGGTCTAAAGGTCAAGGTCACATTAGCAAAACAATACCAAAATGGTAAATTATCTGGAAAACTATATATTTTTTGTATAGGCATGTATATTAGAATGTTGTAGGTATTGATACAACGATCATTTTGATGAATAGAAAAAAGTCATGGGTTTAAAGGTCAAGGTCACAGATGTGAAAGAATGCTGAAATGGTTGATTATCTTGAAAACTATTTTCATTTTCTATAGGCAAATATACTATAGCCAGCTGATGTGTGCATGCGTCATTGCTTTAAGTTTGATCTTCTCCTCTGAAACCATGGAGCCAATTGAAACCAAATTTAGTGTGGAAGGTCCCTAGGTGGTGTAGCTCAAAGTTCGTACAAGGCAACGTTGTAAAAAAATCAAAGATGTCCGCCATTACTATAAATAGCAAAATCACTAAAATGGCCATCGTGCATTTAATTTGCTACCAATATTTTTTTTCAAATTTCCAGTGTAGAAAGTAAGTACCTAGCCATATAACAAATGTTAAAGGTTTTTTATTTACCTAATTTAAGCAAATTATGCAAATTAGATCAAACTTTGCCTGCCTCTTGTAAGATAAATAGTAAAAATTGCAAATATGATTGACATGACAAGATCTAACTCAGAAGCAAGTTTCATAAATATCTAAATATCCACATCAGAGTTATTGCTTCTGAAATATAGTATTTTGTGGTGTTTATGGCCCAAGTGAGTGGTAAAGGTCCTATTGGGCCTCTTGTTCTCTCCTCTTCTGACATTTCCTGTTGTCTGCTCCCCATTGTTTACACCAGTTACAGTGAAGAGACCACTATTATTTTGTTTAGAGTCAGTAACCCACACAAAAATTTGTTCCAGCCATTTATTTTTTATTGTTTCACATGACTCTAAAGAGTTACAGATGAAAATTACAGAGACATTGTATTTTGATGTCAATTACTTCATGAAAAGTTGTATCAATTTTGGCCTGTCACTGTAATACATCCATACTTGGATACCACTTTTACTGGCCTGGCCTAATATTGACAGATAAGACCAAATTTACAAAAACAATATAAAGACATAATTGACTATGTTTGTAAGAATGGTATTCTAGATTATATCACTTATATTGAGGTAATCAATTCTTAATTGATGGATACTTGGAGTAAAGCATCATATTAATTCTTTGTCTTTAGAACTTTCAAAGGAGAGATTCCAAAATATTCTGTTCATAACAAATATTGTATAGTATTCCTGAAGAATTTGGTTCCAGCTTAAAAAAATCTTAATGCCATCATTTTTTAGTCAAGATTTTACAATATACCTTAAGGAAAATCATATACAATGAATCCTGTCTAAACCAGTGTTTGTCTAAACTAAATTAGACTTTTGTCTAGACAAGTGAGGATTGGATTAATGGTGTTTTAACACAAAGATTCTTTCACTTATATTGAGGGAGTTAGTTTTAGGATAGAGGAGGAAACCAGAGTGCCTGTAAAAAAAACCATTGATCTTTTCTGCAAGAGAACTGATAAACTTTCTCCCAATAGGATCTGCACAAGCCAGATTTGAACCTTTGCAGTGAGAGACACTGTGATCCGTAAGTGAGCACTAGAACACTCTGCTATGGGAATTAGACAGGTATATGTCTCAATGGATTAGACAGTATTTCATTTAAATGTCAATTACTAAACTCTATAATTGTATGTTCTAGTACTGTATAGGTAGGTCACTTTAGACAGCTTGTGGTTTACTCATATTGTGCTTTTTACAGGCTCCGAAATACAAATTCCAAAGGATCATTGTCATCATCATCATCATCATCATCATCATTGATTGATGATGATGATGATAATGGCAAAGTAATTAAAGGGGCATTATACTGTGTCACTAGTTCCCATCTCCAAACTTTTTTTGTTTTGTCATATCATTAAGGTATTAAGTTAATGTTATTTCGTTGATACAATAATATAACATAATAAGAAATAGTTTTTTAGAAATTTTATTATCAAAGACAAGAGTCAACTGAAAGATCAAATATATAAATATATATACACAGTACATTAAGTATTCCTGTAAATATGTAAACTTTCTCTGTATTGCACAAAAACAACAAACTTCTATAGACATCATTCATAGTAAATGTTAAAATAAAAACCAATCTTATTAACTATATCACAAAATGTTTTATATCTGTTGATATACAATGATGGACAAATAAGCACCTATTTACAATTACAGGTTAACCACTTTACATGTACACAGATGGACAAATAAGCACCTATTTACAATTACAGGTTAACCACTTGACATGTACACAGATAGACAAATTGTTAACCACTTGACATGTACACAGATGGAAAAATGTTAACCACTTTACATGTACACAGATAGACAAATTGTTAACCACACTTTACATGTACACAGATAGACAAATTGTTAACCACTTGACATGTACACAGATAGACAAATTGTTAACCACTTGACATGTACACAGATAGACAAAATGTTAACCACTTGACATGTACACAGATGGACAAAATGTTAACCACTTTACATGTACACAGATAGACAAATTGTTAACCACTTGACATATACACAGATGGACAAAATGTTAACCACTTGTCATGTACACAGATGGACAAAATGTTAACCACTTTACATGTACACAGATAGACAAATTGTTAACCACTTGACATGTACACAGATAGACAAAATGTTAACCACTTGACATGTACACAGATAGACAAATTGTTAACCACTTGTCATGTACACAGATAGACAAATTGTTAACCACTTGTCATGTACACAGATGGACAAAATGTTAACCACTTGACATGTACACAGATAGACAAATTGTTAACCACTTGTCATGTACACAGATGGACAAAATGTTAACCACTTGACATGTACACAGATAGACAAATTGTTAACCACTTGTCATGTACACAGATGGACAAAATGTTAACCACTTTACATGAACACAGATAGACAAATTGTTAACCACTTGTCATGTACACAGATGGACAAAATGTTAACCACTTGACATGTACACAGATAGACAAATTGTTAACCACTTGACATGTACACAGATGGACAAAATGTTAACCACTTGACATGTACACAGATAGACAAATTGTTAACCACTTGACATGTACACAGATGGACAAAATGTTAACCACTTGACATGTACACAGATGGACAAAATGATAACCACTTGACATGTACACAGATGGACAAAATGATAACCACTTTACATGTACACAGATGGACAAATTGTTAACCACTTTACATGTACACAGATGGACAACATGTTAACCACTTTACATGTACACAGATGGACAAATTGTTAACCACTTGACATGTACACAGATGGACAAAATGTTAACCACTTGACATGTACACAGATGAACAAAATGTTAACCACTTGACATGTACACAGATGGACAAAATGTTAACCACTTGACATGTACACAGATGGACAAAATGTTAACCACTTGACATGTACACAGATGGACAAAATGTTAACCACTTGACATGTACACAGATGGACAAAATGTTAACCACTTGACATGTACACAGATGGACAAAATGTTAACCACTTGACATGTACACAGATGAACAAAATGTTAACCACTTGACATGTACACAGATGACATATGTGTCATAATAAAAAATATCGGAATGTTGAAAAAAGACAACTGTCTAATCTCTGAAAATATAATCAAAATAAACTTGCAAAATTAAGATAAAAAATCTCATATTTTTGTTATTACAAACCAAAATTTGCAACATATACATAAAGATTTATACAATATACATATTCATTTTACATTCTTGTGACCATATTACTGTTTGTACAAAATATTGTTCATGAAACACCAAATCCAACCTTTATTTTATGGTAAAAGTTTAACATAAATAAATACTGACACAGACAATGCTAGTATGAAAACAGGCAAGTTTAACAATCATTTCCTAAATGTAAATCATAGTTATTTTAAACAGGGATTTTTTTTTTAATTTTCAAGGAATTGAATGTCTCATTTTCAAAATTATTTCAGTTTATGACCCCTATATTGTTTGTAGTTCTTTTGAAGAGTCTTATCTTGATTTCAGTAAGAGACTGTCAAATTTTGTTAACACTAAGTTGAAGAATGATTGTAAAACTGAGGCCAGATTTATTACTTGCTGTACACTTAGATGAAGAAAGACAAAATGAAAAATCAAACAACATACATATATTAATCTCAAGTATTACATTGAACTCCGAGAGTGCAAAGTATGATTCAATGGCTTAAGTAGCTAGAAGAAGCATTTTCCTCAACTCTCAGAATGTTGTTAAGGAAATGAAAGACTATACTCAAATGTGTTAAGGAAATGAAAGACTATACTCAAATGTGACAACTAGTAAATCAAAGCACTATGGACAAAGAGCAAACAGAGAGATTGGACAAAGAGCAAACAGAGAGATTATTATTTACAATTCCTAAGCATTAGTCATCTTTAACACATGGTGTTGACTTACAGATTACAGCACCTATCACTGCCTAGGTAAAAATCCAACTTGAGACCCTGGTTAGTTCCAATCTTGATATAATGAATGAATCCGTTGACTGATGTAAAACATCATCATCCCACTCTGATCTCAGTAAATTGTTTTTTTTTAAATTTCACGTGTTTATCATCTACCTTGTAGTTTTGGCTTTCCAAAGTATACATATGTATTTAGTTCCACTACAAACTAAAATTTCTTGTGTTTCTCACATTCTTTAAAATCAATATGTTGTGTGGAGTAATGGTGTTTTATGTCCAAGTAAAGGACCAGAGTATTCAGAGAAATCCACTTACCTTTAGTAAGTGTTAAACAAACTTTCTGTTTTCTGACATTAGGTTCTCCACAAGTATAGTATACCTCTTAATTATTGAGAATTTTTCAAAATCATATTTTAGCAATTATTCAATAATTAAAAGGTGTCAACTAAAATCATGAGCAACAATCAGAGGGGGATAGATGCTACAACTAAATTACCATTTTTCTATACCGAGTTACTTCCCTTTGTTTAAGCACTTCACGTTGTCTGCTAGTTAGCAAATTAAGTGGTTTCTGTCAAACGAATCCCATTTTTGAATGATCACAAAGAAATACTTCAACCGTATGTCAGTTTTACACCTAAATATATCTCTTTCAACTGTGTACTAAGATGACCTGAATATTGAGAAAATTATTGAAATATCAATATTAGAAAGGAGCTGGGTGACCCCAAAAACAAACTGACAACAAGAATACCACCGAATTAAATGTCTTGCCTGGTAAACATAGTTTGAGTAGAAATACTTTTTTTTCAAATTTTTCTTAAATTCAACCAAGACTTACAATAGTCTTACTACACCATATAAATTTAATTTCAACTACATTTACAACTTAAATATACTGCTTCAGCGTAATTTTTCTTATAATCGACAATATAGAAATGATTTTGAATCAAATAAAATTAATATTTCCCTTCTTTAATATCTAAGAATACCGTGTAAATTCTATGGAGTGAGTATACTAAGTAATGAATTTTAAGATAAAGTATAACTAAATAAACTATCGGTAAATACTTAAAAAAAAAATAGCAGAATCAATTGATATTAAAATCATAGCCAAAAATTTCTCCTGTTCCCATTCTTGACATTTATTTATGATGATACTAATGTCTCGGACAGAAATATACTGATTTGTGTTGTCAGGTAATGGTCGAGCTAGCTTACTTATGCCTGCATCATGGTATGTCTCAGACAGAAATATACTGATTTGTGTTGTCAGGTAATGGTCGAGCTAGCTTACTTATGCCTGCATCATGGTATGTCTCAGACAGAAATATACTGATTTGTGTTGTCAGGTAATGGTCGAGCTAGCTTACTTATGCCTGCATCATGGTATGTCTCAGACAGAAATATACTGATTTGTGTTGTCAGGTAATGGTCGAGCTAGGTTACTTATGCCTGCATCATGGTATGTCTCGGACAGAAATATACTGATTTGTGTTGTCAGGTAATGGTCGAGCTAGGTTACCTTTTTTCTATTTTCTCAAAATTTGTACTTTTTGACCCAAAAACTAAAAAAAATCAAAAAAAAAAAAAAAAAAAATCTTAAGCTTGTATCCCAAAATTAAATAAAATGGTTATCAGATATTGCATATAACTTGCAAACTAATCACATGACATTTTGTTAAGGTTTAAAGGAGATTTCCATCTTAGTGAAAGGTAAATAAGAAACATTGAAATGTGTCTATAAGAGTATTTTCTGAAAATTCACTGGTTTCCTCTAAAAATGCAACTTTTTACCCCAAAATGTAAAATATTCTTTAAAACCTGTAATATATGTTAAAGTTCCATATTGGTAGAAGCTATATTAAAAATTTCAAGAAGAAACATTGATAAATGCAACAATTAAGAGTATTTTCTCAAAATTCAGTTTTTCCCTAAAAATGCAACTTTTTACCCCAAAATATTTTAAACTCCAGCTGTTTAACCCCTGCAATCATAATTATAATGCATGAATAAACTCTGCACAATTAAAAACGTAACATTTTATTCTCACCAACTCTCGCCCTTTGGCAATCTGTTGCCAGGTGAGACAAAAATGGCATTGGTGAAATGAGACAACTTGCTTATCTGACCAGTAAAAGTTAAAATCGGAGGAAGAAAAATAAAAACTTGATGAAATTAAGATGTAGAAGTAATTTGTGTGTAAAAAAACATAAATTGTTAGATTTTTAGGGGATAATGACCCAAATTGCCATGTACAGCAGTTATTTTAAGAGTTGACCTATTGGGCCAATTAAATTTTTTTTAGACTTTTTATAGTTTTGATAAAAGTACCGATTGTAATCATGTAAAACAGGTATAGATCGTAAAATTTTGGTTCTTTACACATGGCATAGCACTTGGTTCCTAGGATATTTTAAGACACTGACCCCTGTCAGATTGAGGCTCCTATTTTCTAAAACTGTGGGGCTGGAAAGTATTAAATAATCAACTTTTTAATAAAAATATAACTGTTATGAAAAAATTCAAATTATTAATGGTTTTTCATAAAATTAAATTCTCAATGACTATGAGGTATACTGTAATATCTCAAATTAGGCACTCTACCACTAAGGTCTCCTCAAAATGTTGAGGCGAAAGCCCTCTTATTATCATTTTATTCTGTTTTTGTGAATGAAAATGTAGCAAATTATGACAAATCATTGCAATAAACATGGGTGAAAAGTCTCACCATACAACATTCATGACACAAGAAATATTTTTTGTTTGTAAAAAACTGAAAATATATAAAATTGGTAAAAAAAAGTAGAAATATTGCAAAAAAAACCCCAGAAATCAGAACACCAAGATTGTCACACAAAAAAATCATAATAATAATTATACAATACAAATACTTCTTAACTTCATTCCCAGTTTTGGACAAAATATAGAACAATCATTGCAATTACTGTAATATGAGGATACATATATATATATAAAAAAGTTAACAAATATTTCAGTGGGCTGGGGGCTATATGGCAGTTAATAGACCGGACAGTCAGCCCAAAAATGATTCGCTGAGGTCAGTATATCATGTTTGGGCTGACTGTCCGGTCCATAAACTGCTATTTGGCCTACGAGCCCCCTGAAATATTTGTTATATTATACCCAATCTACAAAACTTTCAATATTTTATACGTCATAAATTTTCTTAAGATTCTAATTAAAATATATAAAAAAATAAATAAAGTCGACATAAGCTGAAAATCAATACGTAAATATTACTTACGCAGTAAAAAAATCCCTGTCCAGTGCCTCTATTATGATGTCACAAAAGCGCCAGAACTGTTTACAAGCACAACTGTCATGTTTTGAAGTTGAGTTTTTCTTCAGCAGTTTTAGGGTTAGTAATGAAACAATGAATATGTTTTGTTATTTTGCTTTTATTAAAAGAATTTGTAACGTCGACTGGTGCACTAAATTCCGAAAACAAAAATACACTAAAGCAGTTACTGGTATAAGAAAACAAAACATAGCACTGTCGTGCTGTTGTACAGCGTAGTTGGGAAAATTGTGTTGTGGCAAGACAGAATATAACCGAAAATTCGGGGGGGGGGGGGGGGGTCGTCGATCTATGCATATAGTCCGACGGATGGTTTTTTTATTTTTTGGAAAAAGAAACAAATTTTTATGTACCAAACCATGTATTGCTGAATTAAATGGTAGAAAAAATTAATTTCATAAATATATGAAAACGACAATCGGTAATTAAAATTTAAAAAAGTTGTACCCGATCGTTTTGTCATTTCGGATAGAGAGAAACACAGGGGCCAGTTTCATAATAAAATTTAAAAATACCCATAAGTATATAAAAAAGAGTACTCTTTTTTATATACTTATGGGTATTTTTAAATTTTATTATGAAACTGGCCCCCGTGGAGAGAAAGTAGAGTTTTGCAGATCCTACCGTCGCTATGAGGGGGTACATTCTAGCGGTTGTATGCATAACTGGATCATTTAGTTGTTTTACCAGTTCCGAGTTTTTACTACCGAATAATCTAAAATTTCAATCCCGTTCAATTAAAGGAATCGCAAAATAATTTTCTCAATTTGCTGTTTCTTCAACCACTTCCTAAATGTACGACAGATTGTTGGTGACCTAGTTTAACGATGTAAACAAATCGTGATCACGGAAATGCTTTTTTCAAGAAAACATACTACCACATGTTTTTGAGGACAGGTGTCGATATTTTGGAATCAGTAAACATTTGTATTATTACACCACATAAATTTTATTTCCTCTGCTTGTGGATGACGTCTGCAGCAGCGCTTATATGAAACCCTGTTCGGAACTGGTAAAACGACTGTATTTAAAATTTGCATACAACACTGTACGAATTATCTCCCTTTCACGAAAGTAAAATCTAATCGATAAACATTTTAAAATATGACACAATTGCCTCAACATCAAAATACGTTATCATAACCTTCAAAATAAATTTAAATTTCCGTAGATTTCACGAAGAATTAATTAAACAACCTGCCGTTGCTGTTCATTTCTTAAAAAGTTATGATTTTACATCGTAGGACGCAAACTTCTCGAACTACTTTTTATTGTAAACATGAGATCAGTTCGCCAAATTGCAGAAATTATTAGATGCATCCCGTCGCAATATTTTACTAGATTCTGAAATGTATTCCGAAAATTTATTCCAAATGTGCATATGTAACCAAATGCATTACCCGTCTCAGAATACATATCTCACGATAAAACAGATATACTTCTTTCACGCTCATTTACCAGGCGCACTATTTCCAGGTGTACTCATATCTTATAATTTCATAGCAAAGAAGCTCGATATCTTGGAAGAAAGCGATACCAATGTACGCGTTCACTTTGTTCACGCTGTACAAAAATAAAAATCTAATTACTCCTAAAACAATATGATTCCTTGAAAAATGTCTGTATTTTGATAAAACTATTTTATAAGCAAATCTATAAGATACCAGTACATGTACTACACAATTTATAGCCTTCAGAACAATTATAAATAGATAATTTATGAAAATTACAACAGTTATACATCCTGTTTAAAAGACCAAGCAAAAATGATATTGGTTTTCATAATTGATGTTATTAATGTTATGCCAGTATTATTACAGCTGTCAAGGATAACATTACAAACAAAATTGATATTCAATTAGACAACCCAAGTCAGCTTTACTTGTATCCTTTATCTTAAGGAATACAGTAATGATTATCAAGTTTTTTATATATCAAAGCCTTTAGTCTGTGATAGAGGAGTTTACTGGGCCCCTGGCATATCAAGGGAAAACTTGGCCCTTAAAGTATAAAGGAAAAAATTTAAAACCTCAGGCAAAATCAAACAATAAATAAAATTGCACCTATGAAATACTTCAGAAAAAAACAAGTATTAATAGCTTAATCAACAAAAATCTGTACAGAAACAAGTATTAATAGCTTAATCAACAAAAATCTGTACAGAAACAAGTATTAATAGCTTAATCAACAAAAATCTGTACAGAGACAAGTATTAATAGCTTAATCAACAAAAATCTGTACAGAAACAAGTATTAATAGCTTAATCAACAAAAATCTGTACAGAAATATATTTAGGTTAATCTTGTGAAAGTATTTTATTTCATCATCACATTACTTATAATTAATGATGTTGGAAATTAAATGTCAAAAACATACAGATAGCAAAAATATATAATTGATCAATAATAAGTAAATAAAATATAAATAGACTTTGAAAATCTATAAGACATAAAAATCCATAAGAACATGTACATTAATGTTAAACATCTATATTTTAATCATTAGAAAATCAAGCAACCATAATGTTTCTATGACCATCAATTACTTACACAACTATAAATGTACACACAAAAATTACAAGTAAAGCTGTTAAAAATCTACAGATATCCCTCCACTATCAGATATCCACTAAATATATATTTAGAAATCTGGTAATTCATAATGTGATAAATTCTATCATCTGAGAATAAAATGTTCAATAAAATTAATTTTTCAAAACCAAAATGTCCCTCCCTCTAAAGTAAGCATTTAACATTGACTATTGACCTACTAGTATATTATATTAACCACATGTTATTATGCATCTTTGTTTGATGATCATACTCTTAAAACATTAAAATTGGATGCTCTCTTCAAATGAATGAAATTATACATTGTACATGTATATCAAGTTCTTGAATGAACTAAAACAGTAATTTTCTATTTTATTTCTTAACTTATCACTTTATGATTGTAGAAATAATAAAAGGCTATATAGGGTTTGTATAGTATCCCTTAATTGACACTTTATTTATTTGAATTTTTAACAGTCAATTGCCAGACATAGTTTTAAATACTGATACCTAT
Organism: Anadara kagoshimensis; assembly: GCA_021292105.1. Lineage (NCBI taxonomy): Eukaryota > Metazoa > Mollusca > Bivalvia > Arcoida > Arcidae > Anadara > Anadara kagoshimensis. The sequence continues at coordinate 14,662,142 of CM037872.1, forward strand.
CAACCAAATATTTTTTTAAATGAACTAGAACTGTCTCTGAAAGAGGATAATACCCCCCCCCACTCCCAACTATTGATTTGGGGACAAATTGTATGTATGGCCAAATTGTAATGTGAAAAATTCTGTGTATGGAAATGTTAATAATTCAGCAAAATACATGTGATGAAACTGATAATGGCAGGTGCACATGTTCTTATGATGCTCAATATCTATGCATAGTTTTAAAAAAAATGGATCATATATAATTAAGTAACTATATAATCCAGCCAAAAAAGGAGGTGCACATGTTCAATGTATATAGAAACATCCTGTAAAGTTTCAGACTTGTTTGTTAAAAGCTGTAAGAGGATTTAATTACACAAAATGAGTACCCCTCATATGGAATATTGTTGAAAAATGACAAAGTTCAACTACCCGTAAAATCTGAGAAAAAATAATATAACCCAACCAAAATAGGAGGTGCACATGTTCAATGTATATGGAAACATCCTGCAAAGTTTCAGACTTCTTGGTTTAAAGCTGTAAGAGGAGTTGATTACACAAAATGGGTACCCCTCATATCATTGAGGTCAAAGTCAAGGTCACAGTGACCTGAATTTGGTACATGAAACATCAACTTCCCATAATGCATACACATACCAAGTTTGATAATCCTAGGTGCTATGGTACAAAAGTTCTGTTCCGGACATGAAAATGCACAAGGTTTTACTATCATAGAGGTCAAAGGTCAAAGTCCAGGTCACAGTGACCTAAATTTGGTACATGACACATCGCCTTCCCATGATGCATCCACATACCAAGTTTGATAATCCTAGGTGCTACAGTACAAAAGTTATGTTCCGGACACGAAGCGGCGGACAGACAGACAGACGGACAAGGTGATTCCTATATACCCCCCAAACTTCCTTTGCGGGGGTATAATAATGCTCAATTTAGTTGAGTTGTTCTACGATGTAGAAGAGAATTTAGATAGGTTAAAATAACATCATACTAGTATACCTTATACAATCAAAGAACATAAACAGATGCATGCATGGGCACATACATCCTTACAATGTCATAAGTTTGGCTGGTTATTGCCAGTTGAGCTAAAAATGAGTTACAATACCAGATAACACAGAAACAAAAAATATCTGTATATAAAAGACTTAAATAGAGTATAAAATACAACTGTGTGAGAATATAATATATGCTTTATACAACTTTGGTATCAAATATGGGGAAAACATCATAGGTCAAATATGAATATGGTAGGTTTTTAAAATAGAGTATCCCTTTCTATGGCACTAATGTATGTTGATGTTTTTAGTTTTGTAAATGTTTATATGTTGCTGATAATTAGTCTATGCTGCTACTGTTTTGTTTCGAGATATTCCTTCAAAGTTACAAGTCCATGAACGTGGTATGATGTAATCTAAAAAGTTTTCCTATAAAAGACAGAAAAATTAATTAAAAATTTATAAATCAAAGCACTGATAGTGCTGAATGTAGGAAACTAGTGATGAAGCCAGGTAAAGCAGGTCGGTGCTCAGTCCAAGGACTGGAAGATTTATAAAGAAAATGAATATGGAAGTTCCATGCGTGTAAGTAAGCTCTGTATTATGGCATTGTCAAAGACAATGAGATAATTTACCTGCAAAGATTGTATCAGATTTTATCTTACAATTAATATGTATTTTGTTTAAATTCATTCATTCTTGAACTGATATAAGGGTGTCTGATATAAAATTCTGTATCAGGCATATGCCTGATACAAGGTCGCGTGCGTTTGTTCCCGGACTATTTCAGCTTCATGGTAATGAGGTCATCAGATTCCCCTAGATTCTGTCATGTCAAGACAAATGAAAGCAGTTAAAAACTACAATAAGTTATAAAAAATGTTAATCTTTATTAGAAAATGAAACGGTAAAATGTAATTCTTGGCAATAGCGGTAAGTTGATTTGTATCAGTACATAATATATTCAGTGTTCCCAAATGACGATTCATCTGTCACAGTAAATGTTCCATTCGTGTGATTTTGAACTGCATGCTGTCAAACGCATAAGTATTAATATTGCCATTCCCATTTTCCAAAGATTCAATTGGTTAAAAGCTTATTGATCACACGTTTGATGTCTTAAATGGCGTCCAATGAACTGGCACCCGTCAACTGCTATCCGTATTTTATACTGTGATGTTACACACCCCAGATATCCATCCGAAAAAAGAAATAGAACTAACTATGTTTAACTTTAATTAATAATACTAGAATTTTCCTAAATTTGTAAACATTGTTAGATAAAAATATCATTTAAATCTTATGTAAGTACAGAATTTGTATCAGAGTCGAGTCTTGTTCCCATGACGATATCACGACGAGCTGCTGTCCTGTAGCACATAACTCTGCTGTTACTGCTATTGCAAAGTCATTGCATATATCCAATGCCATAAACAACAGTGTAACAAAAAAATTGCTATGCCACCATCACCATTAACCAAATATTCCAAATATAAGACAATTTATCATTTACTCTTTTCAGACAGAATCAAATAATAAAACTGATCTTATATTGACTTCTAAACTGATCTAATATTGACTCCTAAACAAATCTTATATTGACTTCTAAACTGATCTAATATTGACTCCTAAACTGATCTATATTGACTTCTAAACTGATCTAATATTAACTTCTAAACATATCTTATATTGACTTCTAAACTGATCTAATATTGACTCCTAAACAAATCTTATATTGACTTTGAAACTGATCTAATATTAACTTCTAAACTGATCTAATATTGACTTCTAAACTGATCTAATATTGACTCCTAAACAAATCTAATATTGACTTTTAAACTGATCTAATATTGACTCCTAAACAAATCTAATATTGACTCCTTAAGTAATCTAATATTGACTTTTAAACTGATCTAATATTTACTTCTAAACTGATCTAATATTGACTTTTAAACTGATCTAATATTGACTCCTAAACTGATCTAATACTGACTTTTAAACTGATCTAATATTGACTTTTAAACTGATCTAATATTGACTTTTAAACTGATCTAATGTTGACTTTTAAACTGATCTAATATTGACTCCTAAACTGATCTAATATTGACTTTTAAACTGATCTAATATTGACTCCTAAACTGATCTAATGTTGACTTTTAAACTGATCTAATATTGACTCCTAAACTGATCTAATATTGACTTTTAAACTGATCTGATACTGACTCCTTAACTGATCTAATACTGACTTTTAAACAGATCTTATGTTGATCCTTAAGTGATCTAATATTGACTTAAAAACTGATCTAATATTGACTTTTAAACTGATCTAATGTTGACTTTTAATCTGATCTAATATTGACTCCTAAACTGATCTAATATTGACTTTTAAACTGATCTAATATTGACTCCTAAACTGATCTAATACTGACTTTTAAACTGATCTAATATTGACTTTTAAACTGATCTAATACTGACTCCTAAACCCATCTAATACTGACTTTTAAACTGATCTAATATTGACTTTTAAACTGATCTAATATTGACTCCTGATCTAATATTGACCTCTAAACTGAACTAATATTGACTTCTAAAAGCATTTGGATTATTTATAAATTGGGACCTAATTGTATGAAAAAGGTGGTTTTCTTGGCTACTTTATTAACCATCAAAATGATATACTTACAGAGTTTACAGGACAATTTTGTCTGGCATACCATTCCAAACTATACAGACACATTAATAAACCACACCCTATAAACAGGGATACCCACAGAAATACATTCCAACTCCGTGATACACCTTTCAGAAATATAAATCCAACTGAAATAGATGACAAAGTAAATACAATAAACTCCATAAGTCTGATCATGTTCATTTGGAAAAAAATAAGTTATTATTATATCTTTGTTAAAGAAACGTAATGGTTTTCCTTAAACCCAAAGTCAGATCTGATAAAGACTTGAAAAAGTTAGTGAATGTTTTATCAAGAATTGGGCATCTTGAAATAAAAACCACTGTTCTATCTTTCAGTTAAGATCTGGAAAACCTATCTGAAATTTAACAATAAGGCATGGTAAACAGAAAAGCATTACTTACTTGAATAAACAGTAAAATTTTCAACAACTGCAAAAATTGACCACATTGCAATATAAGTGAAATCGTACTGATCTGGGCATTCAGTCAATCAATATTCTAGTTTGAGGAAGACTGGTTCCACTGTATTTGTATTAAACTTTTATTTCAAAGTATCAAGCGAGAACAGAAATATTGCAAATGTTGTAGAAGTTGAGCACAGATGAAGCATTGGGCTTGACACTTTTAGAAAGATGCTGCATATATACATATACATATACATGTTTTCATTGTTGTATACAGCTCAAACATGTATTTGGTATGAATGCTGAATAAATAAATAAAACAAATATTCAGATTTACTAGATACCTAGCATGCTAAATCTTAACTACATAGAGTAAAACTGGTTATAGTGTGTAAAGACCAATTTTCCATTAAGACCAATCTTTTACAGCTCCTTTGTTTTATATTGCAACTAAAAAGAATCTTTATATGAAGACAAACTGTCTATTTAGTCTATATTACTGTCTCTTCAGGTTTTAATCTACATCTTGATTGACATCTACCTATGTACAAAGTGTACATGGAGAACCCTTTACTGTGTACAATAAAATAACACAAGTAGTCAAACAATACTTACATCCAGCTCCCATAAACATCACAAATAATACTGGATAAAAGAACCCAAAGTTAACAATACTTACATCCAGCTCCCATAAACATCACAAATAATACTGGATAAAAGAACCCAAAGCTAACAATACTTACATCCAGCTCCCATAAACATCACAAATAATACTGGATAAAAGAACCCAAAGCTAACAATCAGAATGTATTCATGGAATATGGCTGATATTAAAAACACCATTGTCATGGCAGCCACACGATTCTTTGGTCCTAAAATCTAAAAATAAATGAAACAGAAATATTACAAGAAGCCAAATGAGCCCGATCTGTCACCTGGAGACTTGCAGCACAGACTTGGTAAAGCCTAATGTACTAACTCTATATTTCAATCTTCAGATTTTAGTTTGTTCAAACAAGTTGTTTTAATGTTTAACTAAATAAAACCTCATTATAATAGCCTTTGTTAACAACTTCAATATGGCACACTGCATTACGACACACTTGAAATATTTTTTTTTGACAATTATAGAAAAACAGTTATAACACACACACACACACACACACACACACACACACACACACACACCAAAAACACACACACCATTTCAATATCTGAAATTTTGTGAGTAAGACAGCTATATATAACTGTTTGTGTAACATGCCACATGTGATTACCTTATAAAAATCTTTGTAAATGTATGTGTACAACCAATCATGTACAACAATATTCCAAGTTCTGTAAAAATTACCAAATGACGTAGAATTCCACCAGTCCTAAAATAACCAAACATATACATCATACATAATACAGTCTTATTCATGAACAAATGTGTAAAGTAAGGTATAATTAATGGATAAATACTGGACTATACTGGAGGATAGCCATATTTCATTTATCAGACGGTTTTTTATGAACAAAGTTGTAAATAATTAACAGAGAGTGATATCTGAACCTATAACAAGGAGAAAAAATGCAGGGTCATACCAGGGATGGAACCCAGGACCTCCCTCACTATAGGCAAGTGCTTTAACAAATGAGCTACCAAGACCACTACATTCCACCCCGTTATTTTTTTTAGTTTCCCTTCGTTACACATGTAGGAAATCTCACCCAAATTCCTTGGGTTGGACTTTATATGTCCATGTCATTGCTAGTCCACCATTTACAAGGGCCACACTGTCCACCAAACTAACAGGATGTGAAAGGTGGGGGTGTTCAAAAGTACATTTTAGTACTTGTAAATTCAGAAGAGATATCAAAATGCAGATAATATAACTAGAAGTCACTTTATTGTAAATATTTAGAACTTTAACAAAAAAATCATTTCTTGCTCTTGCCCGACTGTTTGTTTTTTAGCGTTTTATAGGACAAAATCATTGGTAATATATAAGAGAAACACAAGTTCACTGTAAATGATATTCTTATAAAATATACATACCTTATAAAACATTCTGTCACCAAAACGTAACATTTCTGCAAAGGCATTCAACCAGGAATGTAATATTGCAAAGAAACCTAAAAATCAATAATTATGTGTTAACATTGGGTAAACAATATAATCAAAGTCTGATAAAAAGTCAAACAAAATGAGAAGAGTAAGGGCTTGTCAGTGATACTTGTTTGAGATTTTTAAAAATGTTATTGTTTGTTTTTTTTAAAATCAAATCATTAAATGAGTGGGTTTTTTGTCGTGTTCTCTTTATTATTAAGATGTAGCACATACAGCATACTGCCTTAGTAATGTTATTCCTATTTGCTGGTAGTTTCCTCTTTTATGAAAAACAGACGTGCTTTCACAATGGCGTTCGCCGCTGTACCACGTAATCAATACCTCTTAACGTTTGTGCGGAATGTTTTGGAAAACGTCAATGTCACAGATTCCCGGAATGACGTCGTTTTCGCGGGAAAACGTCATCTCATGTTATTCCATATCAATTGGAAATAAGTGTTCCGCACAAACGTTAGAGGGTATCACGTGGTACAGTGGCGAACCCCATTCAGATTTCTTATATGTTTCGGGATGGCAGAGTATGAATTTGCCTTTGGCCAGCTTCACACTCATTTTTGCGTCTGCCATTTGACTTTTGAAAACCAGAATATGTTAGTACTTTTTAATACAAACAAGAGGCCCAATAGGGCCCGTGATGCTAAACTGGCAGTTACTTTACATATTTTATAAAAAACATGCAAATCTTGTTAAATGGCGTTCCACCTCCTTTCTTCATTTCAACTAGAACCAAACTAGAAAATAAATTTACATTCAATTTTGGTCATTTATGTTTTTGCTATTTATAGCAACGGGAGCCACCTTGGATTTTGGCAGATATGCCAGACACAACTTTTGGATCACTTTTACTTAAGGGCTTTTCATGCTATATTTAGTTAGAAGTAAACTCAGAGGAAAAAATTTTTGATGAGTTGGTTAAAACAAACACCTTGTATGCTCAATGTGTAAAAATAGGGTCCGATACCTACTTTCTATATCAAATTGGAGGAATTGAATCTAGATGTAAAGGGGCTAAAAGTGGTATCAAATGTCTACCCTTACTGTTTTATCAGATGAAAAAAGTATCTGGCCACATGACCTGGGACGGGGCCACCATTTGTATAACATTAGTAAAGGGGTTCCAGCTAATGTGAAATCCCAAATATAAAAGCTTTAGAACATATTCACAGAAGAAGGTTTTCAAGGTTGATTTCCCATGTAAGCCTATGTAAACATATGGCCACTTGGTATGGGGCCAAAAAATGGCCCAGGGACCACCATTTGTACCAATGTGGTAAAGGGACTCCAGCTGATAGTAAATGCTAAACATAAAGGCTTTAGGGCTTTCAGTTTAAAAAAAAAATTCAAAATTAATTTCCTATAAAAGTCTACAGTATAAGTGCAAAAATGTGCCTTCTATAGTGAGTCCAAATCAGGTCTGGGGGCCACTATTTGTACAAACTTGGTATAGGGGCTCTAGCTGATACTAAATGCTAAATATCAAAGCTTTAGGCCTAACAGTTTCAGAAAGAAGATTTTCAAAATTGATTTACCATAAAAGTCTATATATGCAGAAGTATGGCTCCCTGGAATGGGGCCAAAACTGGTGTGGGGGACTCCAGCTGATATTAAATGCTACTAAATACATGTATAGAAGCTTTAGTTCTTACAGTTTCAGAAAAGATTTTCAAAATTGATTTCCCATCAATGTCTATATTTGCAGTTGTTTGCCCCCATTGGAGTGGGGCCAAAACTGGTAGGGGGGCACCATTTGTACAAACTTGGTTAAAGTACTCCAACTGATATTGAATGCTAAATATAAAAGCTTTAGGCCTTACAGTTTCAGAGATGAAGATTTTCAAACTCAAAAACTATAAAAATATACAAAAATGTGACCATAAAGGGGCAATAACTCCTAAAGTGTTTGTCAGATATTTATGAAACTTCATACATAGCTAGAATTTGTCATGCTGATCAATATTTATCTAAATATAGCATTAAATATCTTTGAAAACAGTAAATATACAGGCAAAAACTCAAAGGTCGAAAATCTAGGTCATGATCTTTACCTCATTTTGAACGTCATGTCAAGACAACACTAAATCTGAAATTACATCTCATTATCTTTATTAAAAGTCAAGATATAGCAATTCAAATTGGTTTTCAAAAATTTGCATAATTTGCATAATTTAAAGCCAAAATGCATAAAATTCACGAAATGTACAACCTTCTAGGTTGAGACCATGTAGAATCCAAATATCACATCAGTTTTTGCCTCCAATTAATGGTTCTGGAGAAGAAGATTATTTTTGGGTTTTTCTAGTTTTAGTAACAGCAGTGATCTTGGATATCTGATCGTCATGCTTTAAACAAACTACAGTTACATTCAATAAAGGACCTTCAAAAGCCAATTTGGTTTCAATTGGCCAAGTAGTTTCAGACTTTTTGCTGTTAACAGATGCATGCACGCACCCACGCACACATGCATACATTATGCCATTAGCTAATCTGGCTTTAGGCAGTTGAGCTAAAAATGGAAATGGTGAAACGTATATTCTGGAAACCCTCTGAAGATCGATTATGATAAAACACAATCAATAATTGCAATTGTGAGGCTTCAACACTCTGCTTATTGGTTCTTTCTGATAATTGGTTCATCACTAACCATGATGGTGTAGGGTAGGACATATAGTGGCATACATTTTTGTTGTTGATTACTGACTGTGAATCATGAATGTCAATATAAAGTTTATAATTCCACTTCTTCTTGGCTTCTAGAGAAATAGAACTATGGTAACTACTGGAAACAACAAGGCATCAGAAGTGATACTAATCCCCTCACAATCAACTTTTGTGTAATAAAGGGCAATAACTCTGTCAAATTTAGTTTGCCAGTTACAAAACACAAACTTGTCCAAGATATCAACATGATAAAGTGAGAAATTGGAGACATTATCATGATAAACTTTTGTATCAAGTTTTATTAATTTCTGTTGAGAAAAAAAGTTGTTAAAGCGCTGACAAGAGTAACATATGTACGTATGCATGGGCCAAATCCTATATTCCCTCCGAACTTTGTTTTTTGAGGGGATAATAATAAATTTGTTTCAGTCCCCCCTCCCATCCCTGACCAACTTTTAATATTTATATTTTACCTATCATGAGCACCAGAGTTCCAGGAAGCATAGAACCAAACACTGATAACAGTAATGCTTTAGGTGTTACATGTTCCTCGTTAAAATGTCGGAAGACTGGTACACAGAATCTCTCAAATATGTAGTATGTGTAAAACAAACAGGCAGTGACTTGAGCAAAATTACTGACCACATAATTCCAGCGAATTGTAGGTGTCCTGAAATGAATAAGATAAGCAGTGTTAACAAACCAAATTCTCTCTCTTGAAGAAAATATTTTTAATGTTGGCATTGTCAACTGAAGAGATTTGATTGCTAAATAAATAGTTTCTTTAAGAAAAAGTATCTTTATTTTCTGCAAATAATGCCATTTCAAGCGAGATATTCTGCGAAGAAATTGATTATCAAATTACAAATAAGCTAAAAATATGCATTCTAGTACAACTCTACTGGTACGAATGAGAAAAGGTTAAACCAATTGAGCTTTATCAATATTGTAAAACCAAATATGAATTGAAAATATAATTTGTTGTGCTTTTGTTACTTACCTTGGATAAGAGTCTCTATAAATCAATGATGGACAGAAGAGGAAATACAAATATTTAGAGAAGTCAGGAACGAGTGAATCATCTGTATTGACATCTGTATTGACATCATCATCTGTAAAATGTTATAGAAAATGGTAATAACACAACAGTTCAGGTGTAACAATCAGTTCTATCTCAAAAGCAAGTTTATGAACATTCATAATTAAATAAATCCAAAGTACACATTAATAAGTTATACATTTTATAAATTGTTATTGAGCTAAGAATGGTGCTACTTAACAATAGCTGTCAGACTCACCTGTAATAGTGCTACTTAACAATAGCTGTCAGACTCACCTGTAATAGTGCTACTTAACAATAGCTGTCAGACTCACCTGTAATAGTGCTACTTAACAATAGCTGTCAGACTCACCTGTAATAGTGCTACTTAACAATAGCTGTCAGACTCACCTGTAATAGTGCTACTTAACAATAGCTGTCAGACTCACCTGTAATAGCTGTCAGACTTGCATGTAATGGTGCTACTAAAACAAGAGCTGTCAGACTTGCATGTAATAGTGCTTATTAACAAGAGCTGTCAGACTGGCTTGTAAATCAAATCCATCAAAAACACTTCATATCTATTAAAAAGTTTAACACTGCAGTTTAATGCCAACAATAAAAATCCAGGGGCATCAGTAATATATGTGTTAGATATTGCCAATGTAATATTTACCTTTTTTACTTTTCCCATAAGAAAGAACTCTAGTTACATTTTCTCTCACAAATGAATGCACTTTCATACCCAGCCTCATCTACAAAAATAAACAATATATCATTAGCAGGTACCAGCCTCATCTACAAAAATAAACAATATATCATTAGCAGGTACCAGCCTCATCTACAAAAATAAACAATATATCATTAGCAGGTAATCTCATTGGTCATATTCTAATTTTTCGAAGGAAAATTATGAAATCATTTCTTCTGACAAATATGAGACAATTCTTCCACACACACACACACACACACACACCACACACACACACACCACATATATATATATATAATAATGTTCCAAAAGATCTATATATATATATATAATAATGTTCCAAAAGATCTATATATATATACATTGTATAATAATGTTCCAAAAGATCTATATATATATAATAATGTTCCAAAAGATCTATATATATATAATAATGTTCCAAAAGATCTATATATATATATATAATAATTTTCCAAAAGATCTATATATATATATATAATAATGTTCCAAAAGATCTATATATATATATATATAATAATGTTCCAAAAGATCTATATATATATATAATAATGTTCCAAAAGATCTATATATATATATATATAATAATGTTCCAAAAGATCTATATATATATATAATAATGTTCCAAAAGATCTATATATATATATAATAATGTTCCAAAAGATCTATATATATATATATAATAATGTTCCAAAAGATCTATATATATATAATAATGTTCCAAAAGATCTATATATATATATATAATAATGTTCCAAAAGATCTATATATATATATATAATGTTCCAAAAGATCTATATATATATATATAATAATGTTCCAAAAGATCTATATATATATATATAATAATGTTCCAAAAGATCTATATATATATATAATAATGTTCCAAAAGACCTATATATATATATAATAATGTTCCAAAAGATCTATATATATATATATATAATAATGTTCCAAAAGATCCTATTTTCAATGTTTAAAAAATCTAGAATAATGTGTTTTAGATTATGCTGCTTTCCTTTATGGTGAGTGTGTGTGTGTGTGTGAGTGTGTGTGTGTGTGTGTGTGTGAGTGTGTGTGTGTGTGAGTGTGTGTGTTCCTAACTTTGTGTGTTCCATTTCATGCAGCAGATACATTTATGTGCATGATGCTTTACCTGTTCAGTTGTTATAATACAAGCAGAAGCAGGAGGAAGAACATGCTCCATCACATAATACAAAGGCAAAACTAAAAATCCCACTTGGTACCCCACAAACACAGCAAGGGCTATCCAGTCAAGCCAGCCTAAAATAAACAGAAAAAAATACAGGTATAATGTATTGAATAAAATCTCTGATATACTACAAAATTACAATATGTTACCCAGTGTCATATTGATAATTATGAATTAAGTCTCCCACCTGGCACCACACAATGTCAGAGACTTATTGTCCTTATTCCATTTACCCAGTGTCATATTGATAATTATGAATTAAGTCTCCCACCTGGCACCACACTATGTCAGAGACTTATTGTCCTTATTCCATTTACCCAGTGTCATATTGATAATTATGAATGAAGTCTCCCACCTGGCACCACACTATGTCAGAGACTTATTGTCCTTATTCCATTTACCCAGTGTCATATTGATAATTATGAATTAAGTCTCCCACCTGGCACTACACTCTGTGTCAGAGACTTATTGTCCTTATTCCATTTACCCAGTGTTATATTGATAATTATGAAATAAGTCTCCCACCTGGCACCACACTCTGTGTCAGAGACTTATTGTCCTTATTCCATTTACCCAGTGTTATATTGATAATTATGAAATAAGTCTCCCACCTGGCACCACACTATGTGTTAGACCTTATTGTCCTTATTCCATTTACCCAGTGTCATATTGATAATTATGAATGAAGTCTCCCACCTGGCACCACACTATGTCAGAGACTTATTGTCCTTATTCCATTTACCCAGTGTCATATTGATAATTATGAATTAAGTCTCCCACCTGGCACTACACTCTGTGTCAGAGACTTATTGTCCTTATTCCATTTACCCAGTGTTATATTGATAATTATGAAATAAGTCTCCCACCTGGCACCACACTATGTGTCGGAGACTTATTGTCCTTATTCCATTTACCCAGTGTTATATTGATAATTATGAAATAAGTCTCCCACCTGGCACCACACTATGTGTTAGACCTTATTGTCCTTATTCCATTTACCCAGTGTCATATTGATAATTATGAATTAAGTCTCCCACCTGGCACTACACTATGTGTCAGAGACTTATTGTCCTTATTCCATTTACCCAGTGTCATATTGATAATTATGAATTAAGTCTCCCACCTGGCACCACACTATGTGTCGGAGACTTATTGTCCTTATTCCATTTACCCAGTGTTATATTGATAATTATGAAATAAGTCTCCCACCTGGCACCACACTCTGTGTCAGAGACTTATTGTCCTTATTCCATTTACCCAGTGTCATATTGATAATTATGAATTAAGTCTCCCACCTGGCACTACACTATGTGTCAGAGACTTATTGTCCTTATTCCATTTACCCAGTGTCATATTGATAATTATGAATTAAGTCTCCCACCTGGCACTACACTATGTGTCAGAGACTTATTGTCCTTATTCCATTTACCCAGTGTCATATTGATAATTATGAATTAAGTCTCCCACCTGGCACCACACTATGTGTCAGAGACTTATTGTCCTTATTCCATTTACCCAGTGTCATATTGATAATTATGAATTAAGTCTCCCACCTTGCACCACACTATGTGTCAGAGACTTATTGTCCTTATTCCATTTACCCAGTGTTATATTGATAATTATGAATGAAGTCTCCCACCTGGCACCACACTATGTGTTAGAGACTTATTGTCCTTATTCCATTTACCCAGTGTCATATTGATAATTATGAATGAAGTCTCCCACCTGGCACCACACTATGTGTTAGACCTTATTGTCCTTATTCCATTTACCCAGTGTCATATTGATAATTATGAATTAAGTCTCCCACCTTGCACCACACTATGTGTCAGAGACTTATTGTCCTTATTCCATTTACCCAGTGTTATATTGATAATTATGAATGAAGTCTCCCACCTGGCACCACACTATGTGTTAGAGACTTATTGTCCTTATTCCATTTACCCAGTGTCATATTGATAATTATGAATGAAGTCTCCCACCTGGCACCACACTATGTGTTAGAGACTTATTGTCCTTATTCCATTTACCCAGTGTTATATTGATAATTATGAATTAAGTCTCCCACCTGGCACCACACTATGTGTTAGAGACTTATTGTCCTTATTCCATTTACCCAGTGTCATATTGATAATTATGAATTAAGTCTCCCACCTTGCACCACACTATGTGTCAGAGACTTATTGTCCTTATTCCATTTACCCAGTGTCATATTGATAATTATGAATTAAGTCTCCCACCTGGCACCACACTATGTCAGAGACTTATTGTCCTTATTCCATTTACCCAGTGTCATATTGATAATTATGAATTAAGTCTCCCACCTTGCACTACACTATGTGTCAGAGACTTATTGTCCTTATTCCATTTACCCAGTGTTATATTGATAATTATGAATGAAGTCTCCCACCTGGCACCACACTATGTTAGACCTTATTGTCCTTATTCCATTTACCCAGTGTTATATTGATAATTATGAATTAAGTCTCCCACCTGGCACTACACTCTGTGTCAGAGACTTATTGTCCTTATTCCATTTACCCAGTGTCATATTGATAATTATGAATGAAGTCTCCCACCTGGCACACACTATGTGTCGGAGACTTATTGTCCTTATTCCATTTACCCAGTGTCATATTGATAATTATGAATTAAGTCTCCCACCTGGCACCACACTATGTGTTAGAGACTTATTGTCCTTATTCCATTTACCCAGTGTCATATTGATAATTATGAATTAAGTCTCCCACCTTGCACCACACTATGTGTCAGAGACTTATTGTCCTTATTCCATTTACCCAGTGTCATATTGATAATTATGAATTAAGTCTCCCACCTGGCACCACACTATGTGTCAGAGACTTATTGTCCTTATTCCATTTACCCAGTGTCATATTGATAATTATGAATTAAGTCTCCCACCTGGCACCACACTATGTGTCAGAGACTTACTGTCCTTATTCCATTTTCTTCAGGCTTGTCTGCCCTTTTTCTCAGTGATGCCTTATTCAATCTCAACGATACTTAATAGCAGCAATGTAATAACCATGTAGATATGCAATCAGCATTAAAAATTTCCAACATGGCTGCCATTACCATGGAAACAGGAGGTGGGAGACCTCCTTCATTCTAGTTTACTGACACTTCGGCAAATAAACAAGTGGAAAAATACAGGAATATTTAAAGGATAGTGACAATTTAATTTATCATCAAGTTACTGTAGGTCTGAAAGCAATTTAACCACACAGGCACCATGGCTTTTTGAATTTGAAAAGATGAGTAAAAAATCATCATTAAGTATATATCATACGATTTCTTCATGCTGTTTATTCTCTTGTAGCTGCTAGAACTGTCCAACATGCTCTTTGACCAGTCTCCTGTTGGTTGCCCATTGGTAAAACATGGGAAGACAATAGTAAGAATATTTAAAGGTCATTTTGTCCAAGTGGTAAAACATGGAAAGACAATAGTAAAAACACTTGAAAAGTGGTAAAACATGGGAAGACAATAGTAAGAAAACTTAAAGATCATTTTGTTCAAGTGGTAAAATAGTGAAAACAATAGTAAGAACACTTGAAGATCATTTTGTCCTAGTGGTAAAACATGGGAAGACAATAGTAAGAACACTTGAAAATCAATTTGTCCAACAGGTAAAACATGTGAAGACAATGGTAAGAACACTTGAAGATCATTTTGTCCAAGAACATGGGACGACAATAGTAAAAAAACTTAAAGATCATTTTGTCCAAGTGGAAAACATGGAAGACAATAGTAAGAAAACTTGAAAATCATTTAGTCCAAGTGGTAAAACATGTGAAGACAATAGTAAGAACACTTGAAGATCATTTTGTCCAAGTGGTAAAACATGGGAAGACAATAGTAAGAGTATTTGGAGATCTTTTTGTCCAAGTGGTAAAACATGGGAAGACAATACTAAGAGTATTTGGAGATCATTTTGTCCAAGTGGTAAAACATGGGAAGACAATAGTAAGAAAACTTAAAGATCATTTTGTCCAAGAGGTAAAACATGAGAAGACAATAGTAAGAGTATTTGAAGATCATTTTGTCCAAGTGGTAAAACATAGGATGACAATAGTAAGAACACTAAAAGATCATTTTGTCCAAGTGGTAAAACATGGGACGACAATAGTAAGAACAACTGAAGATCATTTTGTCCAAGTAGAAAAACATGGGACGACAATAGTAAGAACACTTAAAGATCATTTTGTCCAAGTAGTAAAACATGGGAAGACAATAGTAAAAACACTTAAAGATCATTTTGTCCAAGTAGTAAAACATGGGAAGACAATAAAAACACTGAAAGATAATTTTGTCCAAGTGGTAAAACATGGGAAGACAATAGTAAGAACACTCGAAGATCATTTTGTCCAAGTGGTAAAACATGGGAAGACAATAGTAAAAACACTTGAAGATCATTTTGTCCAAGTGGTAAAACATGAGAAGACAATAGTAAGAAAGCTTAAAGATAATTTTGTCCAAGTAGTAAAACATGGGAAGACAATAGTAAGAACACTTGAAGATCATTTTGTCCAAGTGGTAAAACATGAGAAGACAATAGCAAGAAAGAATAAAGATAATTTTGTCCAAGTAGTAAAACATAGGAAGACAATAGTAAGAACATTTAAAGATCATTTTGTCCAAGTAGAAAAACATGGGACGACAATAGTAAGAACACTTAAAGATAATTTTGTCCATGTAGTAAAACATGGGAAGACAGTAGTAAAAACACTTAAAGATCATTTTGTCCAAGTGGTAAAACATGGGAAGACAGTAGTAAGAACACTTAAACATCATTTTGTCTAAGTAGTAAAACATGGGAAGACAATAGTACAAACACTTGAAGATCATTTTGTCCAAGTGGTAAAACATGAAAAGACAATAGTAAGAAAGCTTAAAGATAATTTTGTCCAAGTAGTAAAACATAGGAAGACAATAGTAAGAACATTTAAAGATCATTTTGTCCAAGTAGAAAAACATGGGACGACAATAGTAAGAACAACTGAAGATCATTTTGTCCAAGTAGAAAAACATGGGACGACAATAGTAAAAACACTTAAACATCATATTGTCCAAGTAGTAAAACATGGGAAGACAATAGTAAAAACACTTAAAGATCATTTTGTCCAAGTGGTAAAACATGGGAAGACAGTAGTAAGAACACTGGAAGATCATTTTGTCCAAGTAGAAAAACATGGGACGACAATAGTACGAAAACTTAAAGATCATTTTGTCCAAGTAGTAAAACATTGGAAGACAATAGTAAAAAAACTTAAAACATCATTTTGTCCAAGTAGTAAAACATGGGAAGACAATAGTAAAAACACTGGAAGATCATTTTGTCCAAGTGGTAAAACATGGGAAGACAGTAGTAAGAACACTGGAAGATCATTTTGTCCAAGTAGAAAAACATGGGAAGACAGTAGTAAGAAAACTTAAAGATCATTTTGTCCAAGTTGTAAAACATGGAAAGACAATAGTAAAAACACTTGAAGATCATTTTGTCCAAGTGGTAAAACATGGGAAGACAGTAGTAAGAAAACTTAAAGATAATTTTGTCCTAGTGGTAAAACATGGGACGACAATAGTAAGAACAACTGAAGATCATTTTGTCCAAGTAGAAAAACATGGGACGACAATAGTAAGAACACTTAAAGATCATTTTGTCCAAGTAGTAAAACATGGGAAGACAATAGTAAAAACACTTAAACATCATTTTATCCAAGTAGTAAAACATGGGAAGACAATAGTAAAAACACTTAAAGATCATTTTGTCCAAGTGGTAAAACATGGGAAGACAATAGTAAGAACACTCGAAGATCATTTTGTCCAAGTGGTAAAATATGGGACGACAATAGTAAAAACACTTGAAGATCATTTTGTCCAAGTGGTAAAACATGAGAAGACAATAGTAAGAAAGCTTAAAGATAATTTTGTCCAAGTAGTAAAACATGGGAAGACAATAGTAAAAACACTTGAAGATCATTTTGTCCAAGTGGTAAAACATGAGAAGACAATAGTAAGAAAGCTTAAAGATAATTTTGTCCAAGTAGTAAAACATAGGAAGACAATAGTAGGAACATTTAAAGATCATTTTGTCCAAGTAGAAAAACATGGGACGACAATAGTAAAACTGAAGATCATTTTGTCCAAGTAGAAAAACATGGGACGACAATAGTAAGAACACTTAAAGATCATTTTGTCCAAGTAGAAAAACATGGGACGACAATAGTAAAAACACTTAAAGATCATTTTGTCCAAGTGGTAAAACATGGAAAGACAGTAGTAAGAACACTGGAAGATCATTTTGTCCAAGAGGTAAAACATGGGAAGAAAATAGTAAGAAAACTTAAAGATCATTTTGTCCAAGTGGTAAAACATGGGACGACAATAGTAAGACCAACTGAAGATCATTTTGTCCAAGTAGAAAAACATGGGAGACAATAGTAAAAACACTTAAAGATCATTTTGTCCAAGTAGTAAAACATGGGAAGACAATAGTAAAAACTTAAAGATCATTTTGTCCAAGTAGTAAAACATGGGAAGACAATAGTAAAAACACTTAAAGATCATTTTGTCCAAGTGGTAAAACATGGGAAGACAGTAGTAAGAACACTAAAGATCATTTTGTCCAAGTAGAAAAACATGGGAAGACAATAGTACGAAAACTTAAAGATCATTTTGTCCAAGTAGTAAAACATGGAAGACAATAGTAAAACACTTAAATCATTTTGTCCAAGTAGTAAAACATGGGAAGACAATAGTAAAAACACTTAAAGATCATTTTGTCCAAGTAAAACATGGGAAGACAGTAGTAAGAACAACTGAAGATCATTTTGTCCAAGTAGAAAAACATGGGAAGACAGTAGTAAGAAAACTTAAAGATCATTTTGTCCAAGTGGTAAAACATGGGAAGACAGTAGTAAGAACACTGGAAGATCATTTTGTCCAAGTAGTAAAACATGGGAAGACAGTAGTAAGAAAACTTAAAGATCATTTTGTCCAAGTGGTAAAACATGGGACGACAATAGTAAGAACAACTGAAGATCATTTTGTCCAAGTAGAAAAACATGGGACGACAATAGTAAGAACACTTAAAGATCATTTTGTCCAAGTAGTAAAACATGGGAAGACAATAGTAAAAACACTTAAACATCATTTTGTCCAAGTAGTAAAACATGGGAAGACAATAGTAAAAACACTTAAAGATCATTTTGTCCAAGTGGTAAAACATGGGAAGACAATAGTAAGAACACTCGAAGATCATTTTGTCCAAGTGGTAAAATATGGGACGACAATAGTAAAACACTGAAGATCATTTTGTCCAAGTGGTAAAACATGAGAGACAATAGTAAGAAAGATTAAAGATAATTTTGTCCAAGTAGTAAAACATGGGAAGACAATAGTAAAAACACTTGAAGATCATTTTGTCCAAGTAGTAAAACATAGGAAGACAATAGTAAGAACATTTAAAGATCATTTTGTCCAAGTAGAAAAACATGGGACGACAATAGTAAGAACACTTAAAGATAATTTTGTCCAAGTAGTAAAACATGGGAAGACAATAGTAAAAACACTTAAAGATCATTTTGTCCAAGTAGTAAAACATGGGAAGACAATAGTAAAAACACTTAAAGATCATTTTGTGCAAGTGGTAAAACATGGGAAGACACATAGTAAGGGTATTTGAAGATCATTTTGTCCAAGTGGTAAAACATGGGAAGACAATAGTAAGAACACTCGAAGATCATTTTGTGCAAGTGGTAAAACATGGGAAGACAATAGTAAGAACACTTGAAGATCATTTTGTTCTAGTGGTAAAACATGGGAAGACAGTAGTAAGAACACTTGAAGATCATTTTGTTCTAGTGGTAAAACATGGGAAGACAATAGTAAGAAAGCTTGAAAATCATTTTGTCCAAGTGGTAAAACATGGGAAGACAGTAGTATGAAAACTTGAAGATCATTTTGTCCAAGTGGTTAAACATGGAACGACAGTAGTAAGAACACTGGAAGATCATTTTGTCCAAGTAGAAAAACATGGGACGACAATAGTACGAAAACTTAAAGATCATTTTGTCCAAGTAGTAAAACATGGGAAGACAATAGTAAAAACACTTAAACATCATTTTGTCCAAGTAGTAAAACATGGGAAGACAATAGTAAAAACACTTAAAGATCATTTTGTCCAAGTGGTAAAACATGGGAAGACAGTAGTAAGAACAACTGAAGATCATTTTGTCCAAGTAGAAAAACATGGGACGACAATAGTAAGAACACTTGAAGATCATTTTGTCCAAGTGGTAAAACAAGGTAAGACGACTTGAAGATCATTTTGTCCAAGGTCTTTTAATGGCCAGTAATAACAAGAGGCCCATGGGCCTTAACCCTCACCTGAGGCTGAGCACATATCTCATGCAGAGGTTCAATGGTCAATGACATTAATAAAAAAGAATGTCAAAATTTACAGCAGTAAGGGCCAGTAATATGCAAGTATTTTTGCAAATTAATTATAAGAATTATTATATAAGAATGCTACATATAACATATCTAAAGTGTAGCTACAATATATTATTTATAAACAGCTAAAACATGTATATATCAAAATGATCGTTAGGCCAATACCTACAATATTCTAATATACATGCCAATACAAAAAGTTTATAGTTTTTGAGATAATTAACCATTTCAGAATTTGTTTGCATCTATGACCTTCATTCATATATCAAAATGATCACTGTGCAAATGCCTACAATATTCTAATATACATGCCTATACAAAAAGTTTATAGTTTTTGAGATAATTAACCATTTAAATATTTGTTTGTGTCTATGACCTTGACCTTTGAACCTATGACCTTAATTCATATATAAAAATGATCATTAGGCCAATACCTACAATATTCTAATATACATGCCAATACAAAAAGTTTATAGTTTTTGAGATAATTAACCATTTAAGTATTCGTTGGCGTCTATGACCTTGACCGTTGAGCCTATGACCTTCATTCATATATCAAAATGATCGTTGTGCAAATGCCTTAAATATTCTTATATACATGCCTATACAAAAAGTTTAGTCTTTGAGATAATTAACCATTTAAGTATTTGTTCGCATCTATGACCTTGAAGTTTGAACCCATGACCTTCATTCATATATCAAAATGATCATTAGGCTAATAGCTACAATATTCTCATATACATGCTTATACAAAAGTTTATAGTTTTCAAGATACAGTTGAATCTCGTTATCTTGAACTCGGATATCTCGAACTACCGGATATCTCAAACTTTTTTAAAAAGTCCGAACAGAGTTGTTCTTTATTAAACCAAAATCACTCCGGTTATCTCAAACTCGGATATCTAGAATTATCAGATATGTCGAACAATATTTTCGTCCCCTTGAATGAAAATCCTAGGAAAATTACACTCGTTAACTTGAACAAAAAATTTAGGAAAATTAAATTTGTTAACTTGAACAAACAAGAGGCCCATGGGCCTGATACGCTCACCTGATAACTAATGGCTAGCTGATAGATTTAAAGAAAACATAAACACTTAACCCCAATGACTTTTTTCTTTACATCAAAATGATCATTGTATCAATACCTACAACATTCTAATATACATGCCTATACAAAACATTTATAGTTTTCAAGATAATTAACCATTTCAGTATTGTTTTGCATCTGTGACCTTGACCTTTGAACCCATGACCTTTTTCTATACATCAAAATGATTGTTGTATTAATACCTACAACATTCTAATATACATGCCTATACAAAAAGTTCATAGTTTTCGAGATAATTAACCATTTTGGTATTGTTTTCGCATCGGTGACCTTGACCTTTGAACCTATGACCTTTTTCTATACATCAAAATGATCGTTGTATCAATACCTACAACATTCTAATATACATGCCTATAAAAAAAGTTTATAGTTTTCAAGATAATTAACCATTTCCGTATTGTTTCACATCTGTGACCTTGACCTTTGAACCCATGACATTAATCTATACATCAAAATGATCGTTGTAGCAATACCTACAACATTCTAATGTATATGACTATACAAAAAGTTTATAGTTTTCGAGATAATAATTATAATCAGAGGTAAAAAAAATTAGGTCATGACCTTCACAATTGACCTTGACCTCATTTTGAAGATACTAACAAGAAGATGTCAAAACTGAAAACCCCATGTCATTATCCGGTCAAATAGTCAAGTTATAACAATTTGAAGCTATTTTCCGATTTTTTCAAAATTAAACGCAAAAACGCGTAACCTATTATTTGTCCGAATTTCACAAAATGAACAAACTATGGGCTTAAGACCCTAGAGAAGCCAAATATCACATCAGATTTTTTCTCCAATCAATACTTTCGGAGAAGAAGATTTTTTAAGATTTTTGCACCCCTAGGTCACCTTGACCTAGTTATGGTAGCCATGGCAACGCCACAAACAAATCTGAATTGCACCGGCCCATATATACTTCTCACCAAGTTTCATTGAAATCTGCCAAGTACTTTCAGAGGAGAAGTCGAAAATGTGTGTTAACGACGCACGCACACACGCATGCACACACGCACGCACACACGCTGCACCATATCATAAGCTCACATGACCTTTGGTCAGGTGAGCTAAAAATTTAGGAAAATTAAATATGTTAACTCGAACAAAAAGTTTTGGAAAATCAAATTTGTCAACGCCTACAGATTTTTTGGTAGAAAAAACACATTCCGACATAAATAAAATATTTGAATGTCAGCCTTGTGTTGATTTTAAAATTACAACATTGCACTGACCTCCCAATTTCCTTAAGCCCCTAATTATTATCCCTTACATAAGCAATCAAACCATCAAGGAGATTAGCAGGTGTTATAATTACTGCCAAGCTGAACATGGCTGCCGAAAGCGTGTGATGTGAACATTACTCAATACAACCAGTAGCTTGGGGTGATTAAAGTACACAAAGCGAAACTGGTATTGAGACCAAAGCGGACTCCACTATTTGTCGGCTAATAACAATAGCGCAATCAGTTATTGACAGATTTAACATATCTAAATTGGATTTGATTGACAACATTGTAGCTGAAAAGATGTATTTTATATTTCACGTTTAATTTTTAAGTAAACGATAATAGTAGCTGGAAAGTAGCACAAATATAATGCACTTGTAAACTTAGACGGCTGTTTACTGATTCACTTGGTATGAATAAAATTGTACTTGAATACGATCTCACAGTACTTAAAAACGAACATTGTTGACACTATTTTGTAACCAACTTGCTTCTCATGTTTAAAACAGATGTAGCGGCATCGGTAAATACTGAGAATTTTGTCGACATTGGCATTTCATAAGGCTACTAGATCTATATGACTATTTCATAGTTTCGTATATTTATGTCGAACTATGTTACAGATAATCTCCCGATTTTTTATATACTACATTCTCAATTATAAATACAAATAATAAATAATGCAGTTTTTATATATCATGTTTGAATACATACGATATAGAAGAAGCGACTTCCGGTAGGCGTGTACGAGTTACTTCCCCTTTGTTGCTGTTTTTAACATCAGTTATCTCGAACTCCGGATAAGTCGAACTTTTTGCATTTCCCCGTCGAGTTCGAGATAATGAGATTCAACTGTTTATTGACAAATACATTAATTTTAGCTATTTCACAATTAAGTACCTTGCCATTTCCCCATTTTGGCCCCCACAGTTACGATTTGTGCAAATCTGAAACTAGGTGCCCTAAGAATGTTTCACATGAAATATCTAAGCTATATCTCTTGTAAGTTCAGAGGAGATAATTTTTAAAGATTTTCACAATTTCCCCCTTTATGGGGCCCCAAGGGGACATAATCCTTTCATTTGTGCAAATCTGAAAGCCCCTTAACCAGACTTCATTACTGCCAAATATCATCCAATTTGGCTTTGTAGTTTTGGAAAAGTTGATTAAAATGTGAAAAGTTTACACACGACTGACGACGCACGACGGACGAAGATAAATAGCAATAGCTAACCAGAGGCTCAGGATGAGCCTGTATCGCTCACCTGACTAAAATGCTTTTAAAGCAAATTTGTATATATGCTTTTCCAATAGGGTCAAACTGTAAAGTTTGATTCAATTTGCTTCACTAGCTTCAGAGGAGATAGCATATATATGCTTTTCCCATAGGGTCCAATATTAAACTATCTTCTGCGCTGGCGGCCATGTTTTTTTTGGCGGATCAGAAAAATTTTGGCAATCTAAGTAAAGGACATTCTTTACATCATTTCTGTAAAGTTTGGTTAAATTCGCTTCAGTCATTTCTGAGGAGATAGCCAAAAATTCGTTTTTCCCATAGGGTCCAATGTTAAACTATCTTCTGCGCTGGCGGCCATGTTTTTAGGCGGATCAGAAAAATTTTGGAAATCTTTGTGAAGGACCTCCAATACATCATTTCTATAAAGTTTGGTTAAGTTTCCTTCAGTAGTTTCAGAGGAGATAGCCAAAATGTGTTTTTCCCATAGGGTCCCATGTTAAACTATGTTCCCCGCTGGCAGCCATGTTTTTAGGCGGATCAGAAAAATTTCGGCAATCTTTGCAAAAGACCTTCCATACATCATTCCTGTAAAGTTAAATTGAATTTGCTTCAGTCGTTTCAGAGGAGATAGCCAAAATGTGCGTTTTCCCATAGGGCCCAATGTTAAACTTTGTTTGGCCCTGGCGGCCATTTTTTTTGGCGGATCAGAAAAATTTGGGCAATCTTAGTAAATGACCTTACATACATTATTCCTGTAAAGTTTGGTTCAAATTAGCTCAGCGGTTTTAAAGAAGATAGCAAAAATATGCTTTTCCCATAGGGTCCAATGTTAAACTATCTTCTGCGCTGGCGGCCATGTTTTTTGACGGATCAGAAAAATTTTGGCAATCCAAATAAAGGACCTTCCTTACACCATTCCTGTAAAGTTTGGTTAAATTTGCTTCAGTCATTTCTGAGGAAATCGTTAAAAATGCATTTTTCCCATAGGGTCCAATGTTAAACTATCTTCTGTGCTGGCAGCCATGTTTTTTGGCGGATCAAAAAAATTTCGGCAATCTAAGTAAAGGACCTTCCATACATCATTCCTGTAAAGTTTGGTTAAAATTGCTCCAGTGGTGTCAGAGGAGATAGTCAAAATGTGAAAAGTTTACGGACGGACGACAGACGACGGACGACGACGACGGACGACGGACGACGGACGACAGACGACGACGGACGCAAAGTGATGGCAAAAGCTCACATGGCCTTTGGCCAGGTGAGCTAAAAATGTAAATAATAATAATGTTACTTGATTTCTCTGGCAGGTGTCCTGCAGCTGGTTATCCAGTAGTAAAACATAAGTAAACAATAACAAGGATACTTACTGACTTTTCCAGGTTTCCTGTTGGTTGCCCAGTAGTAGAAACATGGGTAGACAACAATAAGGGTACTCAGCTGCATACACACCCATAATGCCATTACTTTGGGAAACTTCCCCAATGCCCATTGCATCAAGTGGAAATCTAAATTCAATCTGAGAAAAATGGAAATAATATAACACTGTAAATAACATTTGAACTTACTTATGAATTGTAGTGTAATAGAAAACTGAAATGGCAAATGTGAATAAAGTAAATATTGATAAAAAACTGTATTCTTGTAGTAAAACATAGCACTCGGAGCTGATCTACAATGTAGTTACAAATATGTTGTGAAAGGAAAGAAAGGGAAGATAATATAACACTGTAAATGACATTTGAACTTACTTATGAATTGTAGTGTAATAGAAAACTGAAATGGCAAATGTGAATAAAGTAAATATTGATAAAAAACTATATTTTTTTGTAGTAAAACATAGCAATCAGAGCTGATCTACAATGTAGTTACAAATATGTTGTGAAAGGGAAGAAAATTGAAATCTTTCCCTTTCGCTTAAGTAAGCTGATCAAATTAAATTATTGCTCAAAAGGGGCCTGTAATGCTCAAATGGCAAAATTTTGACTATTTTGCATAATTTGCTAAAATTGGGTCAATGAAAAATTTCCTTGCAAAAACTTGTCATATATGTTAAACAGCAAGGTATTTACTTTCTATATTTCAAATATGAAAAGAATTGGTGAAAAACTGAATGCACAATAGCCATTTGAGTAATTTTGCTATTTATAGTAATGGCAGCCATCTTGGATTTTGTACCGGGTCTCCTTCAAACTTTGATCTACTCCACCTAGGGACCCTCGACACAAAATTTGGTTTCAATTGGCCCAGTGGTTTCTGAGAAGAAGATTTTTAAAGAATTGGCTAAAAATCTGACCTCATTTGCATAATTTGTTAAAATTAGGTCAATGAAAAAATGGCTAGGTGTAAGTTTTTTATTTCAAATTTGAAGAAAATCAGTGGAAAATTGAATGTACACTGGCCATTTTAGTGATTTTACTATTTATAGTAATAGTGGACATGATTGATTTTGTACCGGGTCGCCTTGTACAAACTTTGATCTACTCCACCTAGGGACCGTCCATACCAATTTTGGTTTCAACTGGCCCCATGTTTTCATAGGAGAAGATCAAAATTTACACATGCCCACATATACCCACAGACCAACGCATGCTTCACCATGCCATTAACTCAGCTGGCTATAGCCACCTGATAAATAATGGCTAGCTGATACATTTCAAGAAAACATAAATACTGTTCATAATAGTAATGATTTGAGGCTTTTACAGATAATTAATCATTTCAGTATTCTTTTGCATCTGTGACCTTGACCTTTGAACCCATGACCTTCACCTATATATCACAATGATCATTGTATCAATACCTACAATATTCTATTATAAATGCCTATACAAAATGTTAATACCATAGTTTTCAAGATAATTTACAATTTTAGCATTCTTTCACATCTGTGACCTTGATCTTTGAACCCATGATTTTAATCGATCATTACATCAATACCAATAAAATTTTAATATACATGCCTATACAAAATGTTTATAGTTTTCCAGAAAATAAATAAAATCTGAAAGGTCAAAAATTGGGACATGACCTTCACAACTGACCATGATCCCATTTCCAAGGTAATTCCAAAAATATGTCAAAACTGAAAACCCCATGTCATTATCTGATCAAATAGTCGAGTTATAACAATTTGAAGTTATTTTACGACTTTTAAAAATTAAATGCTAAATTGTGTAACCTATTTTTTGTCTGATTTTCATGAAACGACAAACTATAGGCTTAAGACCCTAGAAAAGCCAAATATCACATTTTTTCTCCAATCATCTGTTTTGGAGAAGAAGATTTTTTAAAGATTTTTGCACCTTGATCAAGTTATGGTAGCCATGGCAACAAAATGAACAAATCTGAATTGCACTTGCCCATATATACTTCTGACGAAGTTTCATTGAAATATGTCTGGTAGTTTCGGAGAAAAAGTCAAAAATAGGTGTTAACTATGCTGTGATGCACCTACATACACACCATAAGCTGGGGGGGGGGGGGGGGGGTACAGGGCCGTTGATATTTAAGGCCTTCTAACATACCCACCTTCCTTCATTGATGATGTCATATACAATAGTGTTTAAACTAAACACTATAAGTATAGCAACAAATATATGGAAAATGGTCTTTACATGGGAAATCTCAAACAAATCTCTGCAAATATAGGAAAAAAAGACTTCTATTAACATTTTAATATTTGAGATCTTAGTTAGAAATTATATATACTACATTTTCTAAAATACATTGGTTAGGTAACCCAAAGTTATTATTTTGTTAGTGTATTTATTTGTTGTTGCTTTGAATTTAAAAACTTAAACACTTGGAAAACTATACATGCAGAGTTATCTAAGATTAAATGTATATAAAAGATGAATTAACAATGTACAATTCCTTCTTGTGGTCAGTGTAGTGGAACTTCTACGATGAACAATTCCTTCCTTCTTGTGGTCAGTGTAGTGGAACTTCTATAATGACAATTCCTTCTTGTGGTCAGTGTAGTGGAACTTCTATAATGAACAATTCCTTCTTGTGGTCAGTGTAGTGGAACTTCTATAATGAACAATTCCTTCTTGTGGTCAGTGTAGTGGAACATGTACAATTCCTTCTTGTGGTCAGTGTAGTGGAACTTCTACAATGTACAATTCCTTCTTGTGGTCAGTGTAGTGGAACTTCTACAATGTACAATTCCTTCTTGTGGTCAGTGTAGTGGAACTTCTACAATGAACAATTCCTTCCTTCTTGTGGTCAGTGTAGTGGAACTTCTATAATGAACAATTCCTTCTTGTGGTCAGTGTAGTGGAACTTCTACAATGAACAATTCCTTCTTGTGGTCAGTGTAGTGGAACTTCTATAATGAACAATTCCTTCTTGTGGTCAGTGTAGTGGAACTTCTACAATGAACAATTCCTTCCTTCTTGTGGTCAGTGTAGTGGAACTTCTATAATGAACAATTCCTTCTTGTGGTCAGTGTAGTGGAACTTCTATAATGAACAATTCCTTCTTGTGGCCAGTGTAGTGGAACTTCTATGATGAACAATTCCTTCTTGTGGCCAGTGTAGTGGAACTTCTACAATGAACAATTCCTTCTTGTGGTCAGTGTAGTGGAACTTCTACAATGAACAATTCCTTCTTGTGGTCAGTGTAGTGGAACTTCTACAATGAACAATTCCTTCTTGTGGTCAGTGTAGTGGAACTTCTACAATGTACAATTCCTTCTTGTGGTCAGTGTAGTGGAACTTCTATAATGAACAATTCCTTCTTGTGGTCAGTGTAGTGGAACTTCTACGATGTACAATTCCTTCTTGTGGTCAGTGTAGTGGAACTTCTACGATGAACAATTCCTTCTTGTGGTCAGTGTAGTGGAACTTCTATAATGAACAATTCCTTCTTGTGGTCAGTGTAGTGGAACTTCTACAATGTACAATTCCTTCTTGTGGTCAGTGTAATGGAACTTCTACAATGAACAATTCCTTCTTGTGGTCAGTGTAGTGGAACTTCTACAATGAACAATTCCTTCTTGTGGTCAGTGTAGTGGAACTTCTACAATGTACAATTCCTTCTTGTGGTCAGTGTAGTGGAACTTCTACAATGTACAATTCCTTCTTGTGGTCAGTGTAGTGGAACTTCTACAATGTACAATTCCTTCTTGTGGTCAGTGTAGTGGAACTTCTACAATGTACAATTCCTTCTTGTGGTCAGTGTAGTGGAACTTCTACAATGTACAATTCCTTCTTGTGGTCAGTGTAGTGGAACTTCTACAATGAACAATTCCTTCTTGTGGTCAGTGTAATGGAACTTCTACAATGTACAATTCCTTCTTGTGGTCAGTGTAGTGGAACTTCTACAATGTACAATTCCTTCTTGTGGTCAGTGTAGTGGAACTTCTACAATGTACAATTCCTTCTTGTGGTCAGTGTAGTGGAACTTCTACAATGTACAATTCCTTCTTGTGGTCAGTGTAGGAACTTCTACAATGTACAAGTCCTTCTTGTGGTCAGTGTAGTGGAACTTCTACAATGTACAATTCCTTCTTGTGGTCAGTGTAGTGGAACTTCTACAATGAACAATTCCTTCTTGTGGTCAGTGTAGTGGAACTTCTACAATGAACAATTCCTTCTTGTGGTCAGTGTAGTGGAACTTCTACAATGTACAATTCCTTCTTGTGGTCAGTGTAGTGGAACTTCTACAATGTACAATTCCTTCTTGTGGTCAGTGTAGTGGAACTTCTACAATGTACAATTCCTTCTTGTGGTCAGTGTAGTGGAACTTCTACAATGTACAATTCCTTCTTGTGGTCAGTGTAGTGGAACTTCTACAATGAACAATTCCTTCTTGTGGTCAGTGTAGTGGAACTTCTACAATGTATAATTCCTTCTTGTGGTCAGTGTAGTGGAACTTCTACAATGTACAATTCCTTCTTGTGGTCAGTGTAGTGGAACTTCTACAATGTACAATTCCTTCTTGTGGTCAGTGTAGTGGAACTTCTACAATGTACAAGTCCTTCTTGTGGTCAGTGTAGTGGAACTTCTACAATGTACAAGTCCTTCTTGTGGTCAGTGTAGTGGAACTTCTACAATGTACAATTCCTTCTTGTGGTCAGTGTAGTGGAACTTCTACAATGTACAATTCCTTCTTGTGGTCAGTGTAGTGGAACTTCTACAATGTACAATTCCTTCTTGTGGTCAGTGTAGTGGAACTTCTACAATGTACAATTCCTTCTTGTGGTCAGTGTAGTGAACTTCTACAATGTACAATTCCTTCTTGTGGTCAGTGTAGTGGAACTTCTACAATGTACAATTCCTTCTTGTGGTCAGTGTAGTGGAACTTCTACAATGTACAATTCCTTCTTGTGGTCAGTGTAGTGGAACTTCTACAATGTACAATTCCTTCTTGTGGTCAGTGTAGTGGAACTTCTACAATGTACAATTCCTTCTTGTGGTCAGTGTAGTGGAATTTCTACAATGTACAATTCCTTCTTGTGGTCAGTGTAGTGGAACTTCTACAATGAACAATTCCTTCTTGTGGTCAGTGTAGTGGAACTTCTACAATGTACAATTCCTTCTTGTGGTCAGTGTAGTGGAACTTCTACAATGTACAATTCCTTCTTGTGGTCAGTGTAGTGGAACTTCTACAATGTACAATTCCTTCTTGTGGTCAGTGTAGTGGAACTTCTACAATGTACAATTCCTTCTTGTGGTCAGTGTAGTGGAACTTCTACAATGTACAATTCCTTCTTGTGGTCAGTGTAGTGGAACTTCTACAATGTACAATTCCTTCTTGTGGTCAGTGTAGTGGAACTTCTACAATGTACAATTCCTTCTTGTGGTCAGTGTAGTGGAACTTCTACAATGTACAATTCCTTCTTGTGGTCAGTGTAGTGGAACTTCTACAATGTACAATTCCTTCTTGTGGTCAGTGTAGTGGAACTTCTACAATGTACAATTCCTTTTGTGGTCAGTGTAGTGGAACTTCTACAATGTACAATTCCTTCTTGTGGTCAGTGTAGTGGAACTTCTACAATGTACAATTCCTTCTTGTGGTCAGTGTAGTGGAACTTCTACAATGTACAATTCCTTCTTGTGGTCAGTGTAGTGGAACTTCTACAATGTACAATTCCTTCTTGTGGTCAGTGTAGTGGAACTTCTACAATGTACAATTCCTTCTTGTGGTCAGTGTAGTGGAACTTCTACAATGTACAATTCCTTCTTGTGGTCAGTGTAGTGGAACTTCTATAATGTACAATTCCTTCTTGTGGTCTGTGTAGTGGAACTTCTACAATGTACAATTCCTTCTTGTGGTCAGTATAGTGGAACTTCTACAATGTACAATTCCTTCTTGTGGTCTGTGTTTTAATGTTGTTGTTATATAGCATCTTATATAAATTAAAAGATGCTAGCAATCTGAGTTTGTTAATTTTACATGTAGTTATGTAGGGAAGGATCTATTGACTACAAGGATAATACTAATTCAGCCTACAGACTACAGCAAAGGAAATGGGTATAAATTTTAGTTGATTTATTGTTTGGTTGCTAAATTAAAAAAAAAAAACAACTTAGTTCAACTCAGTTTGTATAAATGTAATCATGTTACTAAATAAGAGTACTGGTACAGTACTAAAACATTTTGACTTACGTGAGAACAGATCTTCTATTTATAAATTCTTTATCAGGTAATTCACCAAGCTTTTTCTTTTTACTGAAACAAATGTAAGATTTTATTGTAAGTTGAAAAAACAAATTAACAAATTTTCAACAGCACCAATTCTGTTTGTACAAGGTGACCTACAAACAAAGTTTACCATACATATTTTTTTCTTGTATTTTATAGATATACATGTACATGGTGCATTTTTAAGCCTTTAGATAAAGCTTTATATCTGTTAAAACAAGCTTTATGATGTTTCTAATCAGAAATCACTACAAATTTTTGTGACATTCCTGCAAACACTAAGCTATTTCAAAAGAATTTGTTTTTGATATTAACTCCATTAACACTGATTAGTTCATTCTTTGTTTAAATTAGCGTGTAGTTAACTCACCTCATTTCAAATTCATTACTTTACTTTGATGCATGTAAACTTAATTTCATTTCTTTTAAATATGTTCATGCCGTAGTCCAACTATTTATTTAGTATATAGTTGTTAATTGTTTAAATTCTGTCTGTATAACAGGTTGACTAAAGTTTGAATTGTGACTTAGTATTATAACAATCAGGCATCAAGTCTCAAACAACATGCAGATATATCACTGTGACATATAAGCCCACAAAGAGTGATCAGGAAATATTAAGTATTTAATCTAAACGGTTTAAAAATAAACAAAGATTCGTGCAAAAGTGTCAGTTATTGTGCATTTTTAGATTGAAACAGAAAATGATAAATAAACTATTACATTCTACCACTCGTTCCCTCCCCCCTTCTCTCTCTCTCTCTCTCATCAGGTGTACTTTATCAGGGTACAACAGAAAGACAAGCACCTGCAAATTAAATATAAATGTAAAAACAAAAAATTCAAGAATTACAAGTAAACATCAAATAATTTCCAATAAGTATTTTTATAATGTACATCATTTTCATAACAGGCTAATATAGTGAAAAGATGGGGAGAGTAAAATGATACAAATAAAATGCATTTGTGTACAATCTGACTGACATCATTAGACCTATACAGAATTATGATTAAAAAGATTGTAATGTCAGAATAGAAGAGGTAACATAATAAATATTTTATATTTTAGTGTGGTAAATTTATAAAGGATAAATGTGGCAGTATGAAGGATTATTTTGACACAAATGAAATGTTTATTAGTACAAATGTAGGAGGGCGATCGTGATGTTAAGGAACAATAGATACATGTGCAGACTTTGTTGAGTACTGGTAAGCAAAAGAAAATTAAATATATTTATTTCATTCAACAATAAGATATTTTGTCTGTGAGGCCTAAGTTCATCATTCATTATTTTTCCTGAAAATCTACTTAATTAAACAAAATATAAAAGATTTGAAAAGAGATTTATGTACCATTTACCCATACACAACTAAATAAAAAAAATATTAGGCTAAAACAAAAGTTATAACAGAAAAATAAGATACTAGTCTATAAACTAAAAATATAACTTATATAATTCAATATAAGTTTGATTTGTATGAAAATATCAAATCAAAGCACCGGTGGTGCTGACCAAACAGGGAAATTGGATCTTGATCTTACAACAAATAAACTGCATTGTCTGCAATTTCAAAGTACCCAATCAAAGAAAGGCAAATAATTTTAACATCAGTCCAAGATGTTGTTCTAATTTCTTCTCCAAGTGCATCTCAAAGACCAAAATAACAAACTTTTAAATATTTTAAACATGAGAGTATAGATTATAAAGTCATTAATTTTAATGAGATGACATGAACTGTCACTGTTGAGTCAGACCAGTGTTCCAGCCAGGATTTCAAAAGGGTAGGGTGTTGTTGTAACAATGGTCACCTGAGATTAAGGTCAACCAGCTTAGCAAACTTATTAGAGCTTGAAGGTAAGTCAAGTTTTGCTTTGCAAACATAGTTAAGGTCACTACAACCTTGAATATAGGTCAAGGTCAACCAGTTTCCCAAAATTGGTAGAACTTTTTGTTCTGATGCCATAAGAAGTTTCAAGTTCCAAGGCCTTTTGGTTGATAAGAAGAGGTTTTCAGGTTTCACTTCATTAGGCCACTGTGACCTTGAATGTAGGTCAAAGTCATTCACTTCACAAACTTGGAAAAGCTTCATGTCCTGATGCTATATTTGAAGTTTCAAGCTGTATGTGAAGTTTCAAGCAACAATGTCTTTTAGTTCATGACAAAAAGATGTTTCAAGTCTTTACTTTTAATAACTGTGACCTTGAAAGTAGGTCAAGGTCTACCAGCTTTGCAAATTCAGTAAAGTGTTATGTCCTGATTCTATATATGAAGTTTCACCATCCTAGTCATTTCCGCTCGTGACAAAAATTGTTTTTAATTTAACTACTTAAGATCACCATGACCTTGAATATAGGTCAAGATAAACTAGCTTCCAATACCGTAAATCGGGAAATTTTGGCATCAGGATAATTTGGCGGTTTTCTTCCAAAATGTGGATGTTTAATTTTGGTGTGTTTAAATTTGGCACTTCGCTAAATAAGGTGTTTTATTTTTGGCATTTCACTGAATAAAATGTTCACAAACAGCCACAAGACAACGAATTATGCTCATTGAAAACCAGAAGTGTTGTTATTTATAAATTAGAAAATGAAATGGAATGCACTATTAAGCCTTCCGGGTTTCATAAAATAACGATAATACAAATTGAAATACCGATGTATCGGTATATACTATATATGCAAAGACAAAAGAACTGCATAAGGGGACAGTTCATTAATAATGAAACAATTACGAAGCGCGTAATAGTTAGTTTTCAACACCCCACGTGGAACCTCTATAATAACAAACCTCACCCTTGACCGACACTCATTATGGCTTCCGTAATCAACACATTTTACAATTAAACAAACACGCGTTTAAAGAAACTTAAGATGATTCTGACTGGGGAAACCAAAGAAATAGACACGCGACTACTTAAGTCCATAGGTATTTACTGATTAATAAACAATCACCTGATTAGATGACAGGTAAACACGCGGTAAGGACAATATCGTAGGATATACTTAGTGAAGTCGGGTAGGGTTTTAAAGACCAGCAGACAGACTAGCGCTAGTTTACTTTTGTCGGACCGAAAACTGATTTGTCCGTTTATATTCCTGTTGTAAAATTGAAAATGTCCGAAAACAAAATAATGTCCGACTGGTGATTTTTCACGTCGGTCAAAATAAATTTACATCGGACAAGTCCGGCAAATATGACCGTTTTTTCGCAAAGTTAAGATTAAAGTGCTCTATTACGGAACATCAATTTTCAGGTAAATATTGGCATTTCTTTTTTTAGAATATGTATTATTTTGGTGTGTTTAATTTTGGCACTTTTAAGTTGTGTGCCAAATAAACCAAACTTAAACTACAGCCGAAATTTCCCGATTTACGGTACTTGGTAGACCTTTTTCATTTCCGGCTCTTAAGCCTTTGGGTTGATGAAAAGAAGACATTAAGGTTTAAGTACTTTTGGTCACTGTGACCTTGAAAGTAGGTCAACATTAATCAGCTTTGCTACCGACTAGACCTTCTTGTTCTGGTAGCATATAAAGTTTCAAGTGCCTAGGCCTTTCAATTCATGACAGATATTTCAAAGTTATTCTACTAGCTTACTATGACCTTGAATATAGGTCAAGGTCAACCAGCTTTACAAATTTTTGTTCTGATGCTAAATGAGGTTGAAAGTTACTGTGGCCTTGAATGTAGGTCAAGATCAACCAGCTTTGCAAACTTAGTAAAGTTTTATTTCCTGGTGCTTTATACATGTATATGGAGTTTCAAGCTGTTTTTACTTCTTTAGGTCAATGTGGCCTAAAATGTAGGTCAATGTCAACCAATTTTATAAACATGGTAGTCTTTTTTGTCCTGGTGTTATATATAAAGTTTTAAGGTCATAGTCCTTTTGGTTCATGACAGAATGTATAAAGGCCTTGTTGCTTTAGGTCACTGTGACCTTAAATGTAATCAAGATCAACAACCTTTTCAAACTTGGTAGACCTTTTTGTCCTAATGCAATATATGAAGTTTCAAGCTCATGTGCCTTTTGGTTAAAGCTCATATGCCTTTTGGTTCATGAAAAGAAGATGTTTAAAGGTTTTGTTACTTTAAGTCACTGTGACCTTGAATGTAGGTCAAGGTAAACTAATGTTCACAAACTTGAAAGGGCTTTGCCCAAGAAACATCCATATCCACTTTCACTAGCAAGTGTTAACTGGTTCTGGAGAAGAAGTTTAAAATGTTTATGGTGCAGGTAGCACAACAAACAATTATCTCACTATAGGTCACCTTCAGGTTTTCGCTCGGGTGACCTTAAAAAGACAATTTTACACATGGAAAGGGACTGTCTATTTTTTTAATATCCCCATGGGGAGGAGGGGTTATGTTTAAAATGAAAAATAAACTTGCAAAATTGATTGTTACATATTACATGTTAATTTTATAATTTCAAATGAACCGTGATAATATATATTTTTAAACTGTTCCAAAAATTTAAAAATAATACTAAAAGAAAAATTATTAATGAAAAGGGAATATAAATCAATATGATATACTTTATTCAAAGTGTATTTTATCTTACATTCATCAAAGAGAAATGTGTGCATGCTCAATCAATGCAAATAAAATGGGCAAATAGTTACTTCCCTTTAAGGCATCTATATTTAAACTGTCTACTGGAAATACTAATTCAATTATTTATTGTTTACTTATTGATATTTAGTTACCTTATTAAAACAATCTCAATAAATATCTGAGTGTCAGCATTGATCTACTACATCAACGGTGCTCTAGAAATCGGAAGAACTTCAGAAAGCACAATAACTTCTGTTTTGTTGTATTTTCACACATGGTCACATTTGTACATTTTACGTGAAATAAAATAAATGGCTTCATGAAAAGAAATTAAGGGTTGTAGAAACCATGAATTTAAGTCCTGAAAACAACTTTAATTGGATATTCACTGTAAAAACGATCTAATAAGGATTTACAAGGTGAATACAATTTTATATGAAAGTTTTCAAATATCATTTTTTCAGTTCTTTTGTTTGGATTTAAATTTTTGTTCTTTCTTGTCAATTTATTTTATTGATTAAAACTAAACAATTGAAAATAGTATTTAAATGATATTGATGATGAAGTTGTCTGTCCTCGGAGACTTGGTGAGAAATGGAGTGTGTGACTGAAATCGGGACGGAAATTCAGAATTATGTTGCAGACTTCCAAGAATAAGGCATGCCGTTTTGATATTTAACTCATAACTGAAAGGGACAGGGATAGGGTGTCATCATCATTTTGGAAGAGGCAAGATTGTACTGGATTAAAAAGGGCTACACTATGTGAATACATTTGAGCTGGGGCACCAGGTGTCAAATGCAGACATGCCCCCAAATGCATGGCTAATTTGCATACGAACTACGATATCAATATACACAAGTCACAAACAATTCATCAACAAAGCTAACGAACTTGTAAATAAACTTCTTTTTTTCAATTTTGTATAACCTTTTTATGAAATTATACGTATTGTCATGCATTCGCTACTGGCTACTGGCAAACTGACAAGAATGAATTTTACCCATGAAAGCCGGAAAATCCTTGTGTCATATCATGTAATGAACCAGGTCTGGATATCCCAAATACGAAATATTATTGTGCTGCACTGATACACACTTGCAATAGAAAAATATAAACTAACATTGGCCTATACCAACGAGGACCTCTCTTACCACTTGAACACTAAAATACTCCTCGCAGTCAACACAATTCACTTTTATTACATCTGGACATTAAAGCATCTAATGAACTATTTATTTCTCAAACAGATAAAAGTCAAGAGTAGTTGTATGGTGAATTGCTGATTTTTCAAGCCCTATGCCAATACTTCCAGGGAAGTAACTTCCCTGTTCGTAAAAATAAAATTTTATCAAAACACTTTGTTACTTTATTATTTCATAAGACTAAAGAATTTTAGTTCAAGTTGACTGAGACATTTCAGTTCAAGTTAACAAACAATAATTTCATTGAATTTTCATCCAGGAGACCTAGAAATTAGTTCGACTAATCTGAATATTGGAGATATCTAAGTTTCAGATAACAGAACTTGTTTTGGTTAAATAAAGAGCAACTCATTCTGGAGGACTTTTAAACAAGAGCCCCATAGGCTTATACATGCTTATACAAAAAGTTTATAGTTTTCCAGATAATTAACCATTTCAGTATTTATTTGCATCTGTGACTTTGGCCTTTGAACCCATGATCTCAATCTATATATCAAAATCACTGTTAGTCTAATATGAACAATATTCTGATATGCATGCCTATACAAAATGTTGATAGATTACCAGATAATTAACTATTTTGGTATTTGTTTGCATCTGTGACCTTGATCTTTGAACCAATGACCTTGATCTATAAATCAAAATGATGTTTAGGCCAATACATACACTATTCTAATACACATGCAATTAAATACAAAATGTTAATAGTTTTCCAGATTAATAACCATTTCGGTATTTCTTTGCATCTGTGACCTTGACCTTTGAACCAATGACCTTTGCATTTACATCAAAATGTCCATAAGGCCAATACTACAATATTCTAATATATATGCCTATACAAAAAGTTTACAGTTTTCCAGATAATTAACCATTTTGGTATTTGTTTCCATCTGTGACCTTGACCTTTGATCCTTTGACCATCATCTATATATCAAAATGACTGTTAAGCCAAAACATACAATATTCTAATATTGATAGTTTCAAGATATATCGACAAATATAATAGTAATTTAAGCAATTTTCCCCTCAAGAACCTTGCCATTTCCCATTTTGAGCCCTACAGTTACATTTGTGCAAATCTGAAACTAGGTATCCGAAGCTATGTATCTTGTATTTTCAGATGAGAAGATTTTTAAAGATTTTAACTATTTACTATGGGTCCCCAAGGGGAGGTAACTCTGTAAGCCCTACACCCAGTCATGATTGTTAATAAATTTCATCAAGTTTGGCCTGGTAGTTAAAATGTGAAATGTTAACAGACGACAGAAGATGCACAACAGATGGTGAACACTTGCAATAGCTCAGGTGAGCTAAAAAGTTAAACTTATCTGGAAATATGAGATATTGGTGTTCAAGATAAAGATATTCACCTGTATATGCCTATACTAAATTTTATACTTTCGAAATAACCATTTTCGTATTGTTTTGTATCTTTAACCTTGACCTTTGAACCCATGATGTTTATCTACATGTCAAAATGATCGTCATATCAATACCTACAATATTCCAATATACAAAAAGTTAATAGTTTTTAAGATAATTAATAAAAGTACAAAGGTAAAAAATAAGGTCAGGACCTTGTCCTTTGACCTTGACTTTGACCTCATTTTGAAGTTAATTACAAGTAAATGTCAAAACTGAAAACCCCATGTCCTATTCAAATAATTAAGATATCAACAATTTAAACCTATTTTATGATTTTTTCAAAATTAAATGCAACAACGCACAACCAATTTTTAATTCAAATTTCATGGAATGAATAAACTATAGGCTTAGGACCATAGAGAAGCCAAATATGTTTTTTTTTCCAATCATTGGTTTCAGAAAAGAAAATTCTTTAAGATTTTAGTACCCCTGGGTCACCTTGACCTAGTTAGTCATGGCAACGCCAGGAATAAAATCTGAATTGCACTTGCCCATATATACTTCTGACCAAGTTTCATTGAAATCTGTCCAGTAGTAGAAGTTGAAAATAGGTGTTACAACAAACACACACAGGCATGTACCCACATACACACGCTGTACTACAGGGGTTGAAACATCTTTGTCTCTTAAGGATTTTTTCAGGACATTTTGGGACAAAATACTCGGAATTAAACTAGGATAAACTGATCATCATCAACACATAAACATGTTTGTTTTAAATGATAAAGTTATTTATATATAGTATTATACATACACCAACAGAATTTATCTCTACACATGTCTAACAATTGTAAAAGTACAGTACATCTCAATTTTTATGCAAAAGCAATTTTGAATTTTTGCACTTGAAACTGAAAACAGTGTTTATTTTACAGAATCTGTGTGTTGGTTCCCTCTTCCATTTTATCTACACAAAGAAAACTTATTCTATATCCAGCAAAATAAATTATCTAATTATCTAAATATGGTTATCATCCACAGCTGAAAAAAGAAACCAAATATGGTTATCATCCAAAGCTGAAAAAAGAAACCAAATATGGTTATCATCCATAGCTGAAAAAAAGAAACCAAATATGGTTATCATCCATAGCTGAAAAAAAGAAACCAAATATGGTTATCATCCATAGCTGAAAAAAAGAAACCAAATATGGTTATCATCCATAGCTGAAAAAAAGAAACCGAGATTTTATATCACAAGAGTTATCAAATAAAAAGTGCAAATGATGATTTCATTTTATGTATATTATTAATGTTTCAAGCTCTTGTTAAGCATGGTTAAAAAAAGCTAAAATATTGTTACTATGGTAACCAATATCATGCAATCTACATAATACTTATAATACATACTAGTTGTTATTTTCCATGCAGCTGAAAATGTGTACATTAATAATATTAATTACTATGGAAATCAAAACACATCAATACTGGTGCACACTTATTGTAAAAACACTAAAAAATAATATCTAAATAAACAATAACTTTTTCTAAAAGTGGAAAGCCTTTCATGAAAATCAGCTCACAGTAAAGTGTCAATATGACAAATATACCCCTGTTTCATTTATGATAGATTAATTGAATGGGGTTTACTCTCCCACTCAACTTTTCAAAGATTTTTAGTTCTGTGACCTTGACCTTGATGACCTAAATTTTGAATGTGCCACATCCTCTTTCCATACTATATATCTTTTGTTCTTATCACTTTGATACCTCTTTTTATCTAACATTTGATTAGTTTTTTCTATTTGATTTGACGAAATACAAGTTTTATAGAACACGTATGATACAGAATCTTGTATCACTACACTGTGGCGATACAAAATTGGCGATAAAGTACACTTGTACTTTTAGTTGGATTTCTTGTTGTGACATCATCTGGTAATCTCCGATTTGTGAAATGTAAATAATGATGTCATTACTACAGAACATACGTCATAACATAGTTCAGTGGTTTTCTGTGGTAAAATGTAATTTTTTCACACAAAGTATTGTGTTTTATTTTTTTAAATAGCCTAATTGGAAATGTTAGATAAAAATATCATATACACAGTGTGTATGTACAACCCTTCGTATCAGGTCGAGTCCTTTTTGTTGTAGTCGTATCACTACGAGGCAAGCGCAACTCGAAGTGATAAGACTACGAAAAAAGGACTCGACCTGATACGAAGGGTTGTACATACACACTGTGTATATGATATGTATTTATACAAAAGAACTGAAATAGTGAAAAAGTTAAATTTTTCAAAGTTTTTATGGTCCTGTGACCTTGACCTTGATGACCTAAATTTGGTACGCAACACATCCTCTTTCCATACTGTATATCTTTTGGTAATATCATTTTGATATCACTTTTGAAACAAAAGTTATAGAACGGAAACAGATTCTGGGTTTATGTACACAGGTACATGGGAAATACTATATGCCATGGCCATATTTATGGCGGGGGGCATAAAAAATAATATGATTTTATTGTTCTTGGCATTGACATCAACCTTGTGTTACCTGTGGACTCTTCTACCACAGTCATATCAGCTGCCATAAAAAATCAACATTGTAAATCTCTTAAGGGAGAGTATTTTCTGTTGCTTCCCAATCTGTTTAAATTATTGTGATTTCCTGGAACAATTCCATGTCAGTGAGTTGATAAAATGGTACTAGAACTTTTATAATATTCTATGAAAATGATGTAATTTTGACTGTCAGAACCAGGGTGACTCTGACATTAAGTTGTTTTATCCTAACAAATAAGAAAAACCCATCTTGGGTCCAAAAATTCACCAAAAGGGGATATATAAAGGATCATAGATGACTCAGTGCTTAATATTAAAGAGGTATGACGGGTTTGATGGGATTTAGTCCTAAATGGACTGTTTTGGTTTTTGAAAAATAAAAATCCAAATATTCTTGCACTTAAATAATAAAGCAGCAGTATTTTATGTGGACTTTCAGATTTTGACTCAAACAAAGGTCTATTTCACTGGTATATTTCTTAATAACCTCATCTTTGTGCTATATTATGCTTAAATATGAAAAATTAGGGGGTTTTCCCATCTTTGATAATTATTTTCAAAGTGTTCTCCTCGGAAGACCATTTTTTACGTTATTGTTTCTGAAAATATTTTCAAAATGCAATCATTACGAGTTTTCAAACAATTAGTCCTCTTAGGAGAAAATGGTCAATTTTTGAAAATTAGGGAAAATTAAAACTGATCACTGCACATATAACTAATGTTGCATTTTAACACGGCTGGCACTAATTGCTGTGGTTAGCTCGGTGGGTAGAGAGGAGGCTTTGCAACCTGTACGGCATGGGTTCAAAACCCATCCGGATATCTTTTCATTTTCTTCTTATTATTATTTTTTTATTTTTATCTTTATAAAATAATATTGTTAAATTTTTCCTTTACAAAATATTCGTCAGTAGCACGATCAGGTGCACAATTGAATAAATAGCGTCATGTTGGGAAAAGATGGTGTATATTATCCCAAATTTAAAAGTATAATATGGAAAGTTTTATATCATTAGAAAGGGAAAAATGTGCTCTTTTTAATGTGCATTTAGATAATAAATTTACTGGGTGAAATATTTTAATAATCGCGAATCTTTGCTGAAAAACGCGTCAAAACTCCGTGTAACCCGTTACAAGTACTATGCGTGATTTCGAGAGTGTTTGGGACCAGTGAAGAAAATATTGAGTTAAATACCCTGATCAGAGGTTTCTAAAATGAAGGAGTTGCCTAGCAACAATACCATCGGCTGCAAAGAAAATATACAGGGACGGGATACCTTTTTGTCAGGTAAATGTAATGTCACAAAGTGTGTAACCTTTGAGTACAAGGAACGTATATGGCGTTTTTAAATGTACGTTTTTATTCAATGCATAATCAAATAAGACAGATTTATGCAATCATTATCAGTGCATGTCCCAAGCTATAATCTGTGCAAGTTTCACCATGAAACTGTCACTATTAGTGTTGCAATCCTCTTTTTTGCAAGTAAAACCGCTTTGTAACCATGGCGTTTTTCTCCATGTATTCGGTGTAACCCGCTACGCATTACCTGCACCAAACAAACTATTATTTAAGTTCATGCTTCATATTCTGGAATTTAAATATTTATAAGCTTCTCTTTTTCGTTACATAAAAATTTCAAGATGTTTTCCACCTTAAAAAATTTTGTAAAGCAAAATAGCGCAGACAACCTATGTGTAACCATAGTTAAATTTGGTCAATCTGTGCCATAACGTAATGTTTGGCAGTGGTTGACTTATCAACAAGTGGGCGTAAAAATAATGCAAACATTTTTAATTCGCGAAATAAATAGCTATTCTTCTATCATAATAAAGTGTATTTATTTCTTGATAAAATGATATATTTTTTATTAAAAATTATCAACAAAATTAGAGAAAATGCCCGTTTGAACCCCAGCAAGTTTTTAATTCTGATAACATTTTCGACGTCATTCTAATATTCTTGCTTACAGTTACTCAAAATTGTAGGCTCACTTTCTTTCGCAATTTAATGATCATCTTTTCTTTTTCAAAACTCAAATTCTGTCACCAGAAAGTGCATGTCCTGTACTAAAGTTTCATGTAAAACATATGGTTTATAACCTCACTATATTCCGACAATCAGAAAAACTCCAGGTAAAGCCATTTTTTTGGCAAAAAATTGACGTGAATATAATTACGTTAAAACTGACATGACAATTTAACTGTCACATTTACTATGTGCTTCGAATGCATGACATTTAGAAAGAAGTTAGCATTTAGATATACAATACAGCACTTTAATAACCAAAATTTAATATTTATACACTTTAATAGCCAACATTAAAGGAACAGCCTGCTTTGTTTACATATAATGAGTAGTGTCCCTTGAGTTGCCGATTACAAAATATTTTATTTCATGATTTAAATTCTGCGTTGTTTCCATAATTTATTACAAATATTTTAGTATACGTTTTTAATATAGTTATTTTACATTTATTATTGCAATGATATTTATAAAAGAAAGCTCTGTAAAATTAAAAAAAAAAAGATTTATTGAAACCACCAAAATTATATTTTTAACATGTAAAAATATATATAAATCAAAGAATGTCAGTCGAATTTGGTCTTCGAGGCAATAATCGAGTGCCAATGCCGATGGTTTTCTCCAGTGTGTTTTTGGCATTCCAGAACTTACAACCTCGATAGAAGTGAAAAATAAATCTTGGTAAGGATGTAGAGAACAGAAAATTAAATAGACGGACTGTTAAGAAAATATGATCATGATGTATTTGCACAATATATGTATAATTTCTCATTTAACCCTATACAATATTTAAAGTAAATGATTCAAGAAAATCACGTATGTAGCAGAATTGCACAAACTGCACAGCCTGTGGCGTATATATGGAATTTGAATTGGTTAAGATGTTTAAGGTCGTATCGCATTAGGAATTGGTAATAATTTCACGTATTGGTCTAACACAAGTTCATGCAAGTATTTCTGATCTACTTTGTACTACGTGCACTTATGGCGAGTGGTAGG
Source organism: Anadara kagoshimensis (assembly GCA_021292105.1). Taxonomy (NCBI): domain Eukaryota; kingdom Metazoa; phylum Mollusca; class Bivalvia; order Arcoida; family Arcidae; genus Anadara; species Anadara kagoshimensis. The sequence goes on from CM037872.1 coordinate 14,706,410, forward strand.
GCACTCGCGATGCCCCAAAATGTCATAGAAAAAAAAACATTACAGTCCACCCAGTCCATTATAGTTGTGTTTTGACAGCTAATGCCTTAACCACCCGGGCACTGCGGCCCAAAATTTAATAATGCGATTTACCACCTGACAATCTGATCATGATTTTATTTAGCTTTGCGGTAACATGCTCGCCTATCATCCTGAAGGGCCGGGTTCGAATCCGAGCCAGGGATTACCTCCCACCAGTGTGAACTTATATTGACAATAAGCTAATTGCGAAGTTGCAGAAATGTATACATACATTGTAAAAAATGAAAATAAAGGAAAAGATTCTAAAATGAGCGAAGTGCCTCAAAAAGTTTGTGTCGCAACATTGACCTGTTCGCTTGACCTTTAATTTAAAAAAAATTTTCACGAACCAATGCAGTTAACACTGTTAACAAGTCTAACACAAGTCTAAACACTAAGTGTATATTTCGTCTACATTATGGGGAAGACTAGTTTAAACACAATCAATAATCGGGGCTTTAAGACAGTAAGGAATATGTTGAAAATAATTAAAGTTATATGCTATCTGAGCCAGTAAATGCGTTGTGTATGTATTGACTGTGAATCTTAAACCCACCCATGTACTGGGTTGACTCTCCTATATGAATATTCCTAATGAAAGGTTAGGCGGACAGGTCAGTGTTGTTTGCCTATAAAACCTTGTACACATTTAATTTCTTAAATATTTTTCCATCTATTTGCAGCAAAAATGTCATCTAGCGAGAAAAGAAAGTCGTATAGAGAGATAGAGAGAAATAAATCAAAAGAAAAGGCATTAAAATAGTACACCAAAAACAAAGAAAATATAAATAAACAAGAGCACCGCCGAGCGGAGCATTATACGCCCGTGTTATATTGATCGAGTAGTACTATTTACTGAGAAGTATAAGTACAACTAGGATATATGTATGTAAAAATATATTACCAACTCCGTGTTCGGGCCATAACTCGTAACCCAAAAAAGTTGTAATTCAAATTTGCACGAGATATTACCATGATTAAGGTGTAACTGTATAACAAATTTCATTTAAATCCATGTTTGTATTGTCTACTGAATGGAATACAAACCACATGGTCATACATACAAAAATATCTAAGTTAAAAAAGGGGCATAACTCCTCCAAAAATAATCTGAAAAAGTTGTAATTCGAACTTGCACCAGATATTAACATCGTAAATGTGTATACCAAATGTATAACAAATTTCATTTAAATCCATGTTTGTATTGTCTACTGAATGGAATACAAACCACATGGTCATACATACAAAAATTTCTAAGTTAAAAAAGGGGCATAACTCCTCCAAAAATAATCTGAAAAAGTTGTAATTCGAACTTGCACCAGATATTAACATCGTAAATGTGTATACCAAATTTCATTTGAATCCATAAATAGTTGTAGGCTCTAATGATCGGAAACCACATGGTCATACATACAAAAATTTCTAAGTTAAAAAAGGGGCATAACTCCTCCAAAAATAATCCGAAAAAGTTGTAATTCGAACTTGCACATGGTATTACCATGGTAAAGCTGTATACCAAATTTCATTTGAATCCATAAATGTTTGTAGTCTCTATTGAACGGAATACAAATTGTTAACAGATGCCCGCCCGGATGCCCGCCCGCCTGGACGGACAGCACCGTAACATAATACGTCCCGTCATATGACGGGCGTATAAAAAAAGAGAGAAAAACGTCAACAAGAGAAGATGAAAGGCAGTCAAAAGAGGGATAGGGCAGAGTATATGAAAGAATATAGACAAAAACAAAAACGAAAAGAATGGAAAATGCAAAAAAGGTTTCTAAGTGGCGCCAGAATAAAAATTCGGAACCATTAGACATCACAAATGATGATACCCCTGGTCCTACCAATAAAGCATTTAATAATAGAATGGCCAAAGCACACGCTGTGCAGAGAGTTAAACAGTCTATTTCTGCTTTAAATCCTGAGCAAAGGAGTGAGGTAATGATGTCCGTGTTAAATTCATTAAGTCCAATAGCAACAAAAACAAGAAAGATATTAGAGAAACAGAGTATTGTATCTACAGCGAAAAGTAAAACAGAACTTGACACGGCAAAGGCATTGATCAAAGACATATCTGAAGGGCTACAACACACATCTGGAAAGGGAACACAATCCAAAAACAAAAGGTTATATGTTTCGGCCAAAATGTCAAAAACCAGAGATTACAAAAGAAAGTATCAGAAAACCTAGGCATAAATAGAAAAATCATCTCTTCTGGAATCAAACAACGTGAAAAATTTTGAATGGCGAGGCAAATGCTTGGGAATTTACAAAAAGAAAATCAAGGAAAGACAAGGTAGATGATAAAACAAAACACAAGGTATATCAATTTTGGAAAAAAAACAGCACACCTATTAATGATTTAAAGAAAAAAATTCGCGGTAGAAATCATTATGTAGAACATTCAAAATATATATTGACAAAATCTCAAACTGAAATTTATTTAGATTTCGTGAAAGAAAATCCAAATTTAAAAATCAAAGCACTGATGGTGCTGACCGAACAGGGAAATTGGATCTTGATCCTACTATAAATAAACTGCATTGTTTGTAATTTCAAAGTATTCATTCAAAGAAAGGCAATTAAATTTTAACATCAGTCCCAGATATTGTTCTAATTTCTTCTCCAAATGCTTCCCAAGGACCAAAATAACGAACTTTTAAATATTTTAAACATGTGAATATAGATTATAAAGGCATTAAAGTTAATAAGATGATATGAACTGTCACTGTTGAGTCAGACCAGTGTTCCAGCCAGGATTTCAAAAAGCTGTTGCAACAATGGTCACCTGAGATTAAGGTCAACCAACTTAGTAGATCTTGAAGGTAGCGCAAGGTCAATTAACTTCATAAACAAAGTAGAACTGGTACTATATATCAAATTAAAAGCCTTAATGGTTTTTTATTAAATGAAAAAAGACGCGTTTTAAAGTTTTGCATACTTCTTAAGGTCACTACAACCTTGAATATAGGTCAAGATCAACCAGTTTCCCATTATTGGTAGAACTTTTTGTTCTGATGAAGTTTCAAGCTCCAAGGCCTTTTGGTTGTTGACAAGATGTTTTCAGGTTTCATTTCATTAGGTCCTTCAATGTAGGTATAGGTAATTCACTTCACAAACTTGGAAAAGCTTCATGTCCTGATGCTGCATGAGAAGTTTTAAGCTGTATGTGAAGTTTCAAGCGACAAAGCCTTTTAGTTCATAACAAAAAATGTTTCAAGTCTTTATTTTTGGCAACTGTGACCTTGAAAGTAGGTCAAGGTCTACCAGATTTGCAAATTTTGTAAAGCTTTATGTCCTGATTCTTTATATGAAGTTTGACCATTCTAGTCATTTCTGTTCTTGACAAAGTATTATAGTTTAACTTTTACTTAAGGTCACCATGACCTTGAATATAGGTCAAGATAAACTAGCTTCCAATACTAGGTAGACCTTTTTTGTTTCCCGCTCATAGGCCTTTGGGTTCATGAAATGAAGACATTAAGTTCTTACATTAAGTTCTTACTACTTTAGGTCACTTTGACCTTGAAAGTAGGTCAACATCAATCAGCTTTGCAACCTACTAGAGGTTCTTGTTCTGGAATCATATATGAAGTCCAAAGTGCCTAGGCCTTTTAATGCATGGCTATAAGATCTTTCAATGTTATTTAACTAAGTTACTATGACCTTGAATATAGGTCAAGGTCAACCAGCTTTGCAAACTTAGTAAAAACTTTATCCCCTGATGCTATATACATGTATATGAAGTTTCAAGCTCCTAGACCTTTCAATACATGACAAGAAGATTTTTACTTCTTTAGGTGAATGTGACCTTAAATGTAGGTCACGGTCAACCAATTTTGCAAACTTTGTGGTCTTTTTTGTCCTAATGCTATATATAAAGTTTCAAGGTCAGTCCTTTTGGTTCATGACAAGATGTTTAAAGGTCTTGTTATTTTAGGTCACAGTGACCTTAAATGTAGGTCAAGGTCAACCACTTTTACAAAGTTGGAAGACCTTTTTGTCCTGATGCAATATATGAAGTTTCAAGCTCATATCTCCTTTGGTTCATCCTTATATCCTTTTTGGTTCATGACAAGATCTTTAAGGTTTTGTTACTTTAGGTTACTGTGACCTTGAATATAGGTCAAGGTCAACCAATTTTCACAAACTTAAAAGGACTTTGCCCAAGGAACATCCATATCCACTTTCACAATCAATGGTTAACTGGTTCTGGAGAAGTTGAAAATGTTTATGATGCAGGCAGCACAACAGATAAAGAACTTCCACTATAGGTCACCTTCAGGAGGTTGCTCGGGTGACCTAAAAAGGCAATTTTACACATGGAAAGGGACTGTTTATTTTCTAATATCCCAATAGGTGGAAGGGGTTATGTTTAAAATGTAAAATGAACTTGCAAAATTGATTATTACATTTTACATGTTATTTTTACCATTTCAAATGATCGATGATAATATTTTATATTTTTTATTGTTCCAAAAATTAAAAAAAAATACTTAAAGAAAAATTATTTATGAAAAGGGAATATAAATCAATTGGTGTACTTTATTCAAAGTGTATTTTATCTTACATTCATCAAATAAAATGGGTCAAAGACTCGATGGTTTGGGTTGCCATTAAGTTAGGTGCACATCTTTGATAAACTTTTGATATATACAGTACATAGTAACTAAGTTTCAAAGTCTGGAAAAATGTGGAAAAATCTTGAAATATTTCCATAAATTCAGGTGCACATCTTTAATATATATATATATAAACATTCTGTGAAGTTTCAATGTTTTTGGTTGAAAACTGTAAGAGGAGTGAGTTCACAAAGTAGATACCCCCATTCAAATACTTGCTAAAAATTAATTAAGTTTCAAAGACTGGAAAAATGTGGAAAAATCTTGAAATATTTCCATAAATTCAGGTGCACATCTTTAATATATATATATATAAACATTCTGTGAAGTTTCAATGTTTTTGGTTGAAAACTGTAAGAGGGGTGAGTTCACAAAGTAGATACCCCCATTCAAATACTTGCTAAAAATTAATTAAGTTTCAAAGACTGGAAAAATGTGGAAAAATCTTGAAATATTTCCATAAAGTCAGGTGCACATCTTTAATATATATATATATAAACATTCTGTGAAGTTTCAAGGCTTTTGGTTGAAAACTGTAAGAGTAGTGAGTTCACAAAGTAGATACCCCATTCAAATACTTGCTAAAAAGTAACTAAGTTTCAAAGTCTGGAAAAATGGGAAAAAAATCTTGAAATATTTCCATAAAGTCAGGTGCTCATCCTCAATATATATAGAAACATCCTGTGAAGTTTCAAGGTTTTTGGTTAAAAACTGTAAGAGGAGTTGAGTTCACAAAATCGGCCCTTAGTTACTGTTCTACTACACCAATGGGGCTCTAAAAATCGGAAGAACTTAAGAAAGCACAACGTTTTAGTTTTCCTGCATGTCCAGAGTTCACATCATATTTGTTCATTTTATGTGAAATAAAGTAATATGGCTTTATGAAAAGAAATTAAGGGTTGTAAAAACCATGGATTAAACTACTGACAACTTTAATCGGATATCCACTGTAAAAACGATCTGCTAATAAGGATTTACAAGGTAAATAAATTTTATCTGAATGTTTTAAAACATCGTTTTTTTAGTTCTTTTGTTTAGATTTTGATTTCAAGTTGTTCTTTCTCGTCGATTTATTTTTTTGATTCAAACTATAGAACTGGAAATAGTATTTAAATGAACATTGATCATGAAATTATCTGTCTTCGGAGACATATGGCACGTGAGAAGTGGAGTGTGTGCGGAAGATCGGAAGTATGTAGCAGAGATTCGAGAATAAAGCATGTCGTTTTGATATTTAACTGATAACTGAAATGTACAGGGTGTCATGATCATTTTAAAAGGGACAATGGTGTACTGGACTAAAATGGTCAGTCGCTACACTATGTGAATACATAATAAGCTTGGGCATTGGGTGTCAAACGCAGGCATGCCCCCAAACACATGGCTAATTTGCATACGAACTACGGTATCGATATAGCCTACACGAGTCACAAATAATTTATCAACAAAGCCAATGAACTTGTAAATAAACTTCTTTTTTTCAGTTTCGTATCACTTTTTGGGAATAATCTTTGATTTCTACTTTTTTGTCATGCATTCGCTACCGGCAAACTGACAGGAAGGAATTTTAATACCAAATGAAAGCGGGAAAATCCTCGTGACGTATCAAGTAATGAATATTAATGAACCAGGTCGGGATATCCCAAAAACAAAATATTATTGCGCCGCACTGATACACACTTGCAAATTATACAAAAATAAAAACTAACACCGGCCTTTACCAACGAGGACCTCTCTTACTACTTGGATACTAAAATACTCTTTGCAGTCAACACAATTCACTTTAATTACATCTTGACATTAAAGCATCTAACGAACTATTTCATTTCTCGAACGGATAAGTCAGAGTAGTTGTTTGGTGAATCGCTTTTAAGCCCTACGCCAATACTTCCAGGGAAGTAGTCCTTCCCTGTTCGTAATAAAACAGCGTATGTTCGAAAAGCTCCGACCTTTTTATATCAAGCCCGCAAGGAAGCGTGATAGGTTAACCTGCCTTTGTAAGACCCATGTTGAGACACATGTTATTTAGATGTGCCAAAGCGTACAGAACCGGTTTAAATACATCTGACTATGGTGTATGGTCAAGCCTACAGGATCTTGTACGGAAGACACTCTGCGCACCCGGAGAAGATGGCAACTACAGAATAGAATGCCTTGAAAGAAAATGTCATCAATGTGGTGTCAATTGCTTAAAATTAAGTCCACTGGAGGAAATCAAAGAAACTGAAACAGACAAGTTTATTACTTGGCAAAAATACCAATATGTCAACACAGGCAAAAAAGATAAATCTGGACAGCAATTAAAGAGACTTGACCTAGCTAATATTTCCTTGCCGCCAGGGTTCATGTGGGAATATTTAAAAGAGAAACTGCAATGGTACCCAATGCATCAGTTCCAAGCTCGATGGCAGAGAGAACAGTTAGATAATATAACAGAGAAGTTACCACAGGGTTATGTGTTGTTAATTCATGATTTTTCGGAGGATTTTAAGTGCGATAATCAAGATGAAACACAGTCAGAGTTTTTCTCAAAAACTGACATTTCTGTTCACGTGTCGGTGCTGTTCCGCCATGCAGTATTAGAATATGATGGAACTGATAGTACAGACGCCAACCCAGAGTTAATAAAGGAGTAAATTTTTGGCATATGTGAAACATAATCCCATGACAATAACATTGTGCACAAAATGCGGTATAACATCATTCAAGATCATCTAAAGGAGAAACTTCATTATCCTTTGCAATTTGTTCATGAATTCACGGATGGGTGCTCACAACAGTACAAATCAAGACACTGCATGGGGGATGCAAGCATGTCACAGGAAGATTTTCAGATTCCAACACAACAAAAATTTTTCGAAACATCTCACAGAAAAGGAGAACAAGACGCAGCTGGAAGTCATGTAAAACATAAAGTTTCAATGGCTCTCATTCGAAGAGAAATCCGGATAAGGTCAGCACGGGATCTTTATCATTTTTTGACCAATAAATTTAAATACCCGGCAATGTCTACATTTAAATCTAGAACAGAAAGTGTTCAATTTAAAGAAAGAATTTTCTACTTCGTTTCAACAAATGACATTAACGAGAAGAGGACAGAGAGATTTTTTAAGTCTGTGAAGGATAATAGATCTATACATAGTGTAGTATCTCAGGAACCAGGCAAACTTTTAGTTCGTAAAAGAACATGCTACTGCAACATGTGCATCGATGGCATGTATGATGAGTGTCTTCATAAGGATGTTTTTGGTCCCTGGAAGTCCGAAACAATGCTACCTGACACGGTTAATAGAAAAAGCAACGATTTGGAAACCGTGCCTGTAGAAGTAAATGTAGAAGCATTATTATTTACCGAGAGTATTGTGGCTGTTTGTAACCAAACCGATCAAATTGATGAATTTTTTTTAATCAAAGTCACAAAAGAGCCATATGTTAGTGAAAGTTCTGGATCAAATGACTTTGGACACACATATAATATCGGTGATACAGTCGTTGACGGTATTCGGTATAAATGTAAAAATGTATTCACACAGCTGTACAATCTTGATCCAAAGAAGAAGACACACATTTTTAAATTTAATGATATTATTTACATTTGCCCTGACCTAAAAGGCAATTCAAGACTTAAACTTCCATTTCATGTTTTCGATGAAATAGTTGACAGTTCATTTTAAAAGTACTTGACTTTTGAACTCGTTGTTAGTTATGAATTACATGTTAATTACAGTGTTAAGTTTACAGTACTAGAGTTGAGTTGAGTAATGGTGTTTAACGTCTTAGTCAAGAAAATTTCACTTATATTGAGACATCACCAGCTATAGGCAAAGAAATTTTGTCTGTGCGTTGCTCTTATGGCATTATGCAGCACAGTTCTTTATCGTGCTAAGCCCACCGTTAGACAGGAACTTGTTTATTTTAAGTTCCCAACCGAAATAACCGTGACTTTCATTTTGTAATGCCAAGTGCTTGGCAAAAGAACAGTCACTAAACACTTTCAAGTGTTGTATCAGACCCGGTCGAGGTTCAAACCCAGGATATCCCACTTACGGAACGAAAACTACCAACTGAGCTACCGCAGTGGTTCTTATAGCATTAGACGGTCCTTTCAGAAAACAATTCTTCATCAGAAGTGCTCCGGTCAAAATTATGAAACAAATTTTTTTCCAGGGGATGAAAACGTATCCAATGGATCAAAATATATTTAACCAATTTTAGCCAAGGATATACTTAGCATGCGGAAATTTACTTTTAGTTTTTTAGAATTTTTATATTTAAGCAATCAGCAAATTTAGACAATAGTATACTGACAATACAGAAGTATTGCCCAAGTTTTTTTATCCTCGGGGAAACATCCACCAGCAGAGATATAGACTCCGTGATTTAAATTATACATATACAAAATTTTATCAAGTTAGTTGTTGTTTACCAGATTGGAAACGCAAAAGAATATAATGCATAATTGATTTTTTATTACTTTGAAACTACTGTAAACGTATTGAATTTCGCGTGCATTTAGACATATCCGCGTTGTTAAATTTTCATGTTGTTTTGAAATATGCACTATAACAAAATAAGCATAATATAAATTCTGCGCGAAACAAACCTCCGAAAGCGAAAATAGGTACACCGCGAAAATAAGTACGTATACAGTATTATAATTATTTCAATTAGCATCGCGTACTTTAGCAACCATTGTGCCCAGACATAACTGAAAAGAGAATTTTAAGTACAAACTTAATCACTTCATCATTCCATTTTAGTAATTCATGTACATATTTAATTATTGAACGAGTTTAATAAATTTCATATTAAACCCTCACGAGTCTAAGATTCTATATATCACATAACTCAAAATACCGAGGCATAATGACATGTACATATTATTTGATGCCATATAGAAACAGACGATTTCTATCTAGGTCAGACAAATCACCTCCAAATTAACTGCGCAAGTAAGAATATAGTTCTATTTAGTTATAGAAATAGTAAATTAATCACCTAGAAAAAAAAGACAATCAGTATGTAAGTTGAAATCATAATATTTTTCCGAATGCATCAAAATTATTTTTCAAAGAATCGGAAAGTCATCAAAAGTCTAAATATAAACAACAGACTGACACAGTTTTTATATGACGTCATTAGGCACGGCCACTACGTAAATCAGAAGCGTGATAACTGATTACGTCACAATCAAGTGATATTACATGGGTACCTGTGTAATACGAAAAATATGACACCGTTTAATTCCATCAATAAACAGGAGGGTTATGTGATATATCTTTATTTCAACTACTAGTATTCTGCAATAAAAGTATTTTAATCAAAATATTATAAAATAATATTGTCATCAACTGATGTAAAGTCATTAAAATTTATTTTATTTTATTAACCAAAAGAAAATGAATTCATTCAACTAAGAAATTCAAAGTACAAGTGACCTTATATAGTTATAATGCGTATTATTCAAGAAAAATTACTCTTAAAATTTCGTTCTCTGAAACGTCACATGATAAAATTTGACGTTATTTTGACATTACGCAATTGTGCACCTGATCGTGCTACTGACGATTAGTTTGTAAAAAATTAGCATTTTCTTCTAAAACACTACTAGCAGATCAAGCCAGGTTACATTTTTATATAATAAATCTACACACATCACCTGTGAATTCTTAGTGAAGTGTGATGTTACTTTATTGTTCTAGTATTTCTGTTTAATGTAAAAAGATGAATCAAAGTACTGAAAGTACTAAAATTCGCGAAAGATTAGAAAGACAGGGAGTTCAGTGTCTCCATCAATGTAGTGTCAGGTATATGAAGTTGTCAGGTAACTGAAAGGAGGTTGTTATGTTCACCTTGCATTGCTCCCAACACAACATAGCGGGTTCATGTAGTGTGCAATGTGCAGACTATGAGCATGGGGCTGTTTTAATATTCACACATTGGACCAATATTAAGGATTCATGTAGGAAATAGTTCAATCCGAATAAATGCATGTATGGAACCATCAAGGATGGTCAAAGTTACTTCCATCGTCATGGAGACCCTAATATTAAACAAGAGGTCCATGAGCCTTAATGCTCACATGCAGTTGAGTACATATCTCATGCAGAGGTTCAATGGTCATTGACATTAATTAAAGAGAATGTCCAAATAAATTTTCAGCAGTAAGGGCCAATTATATGTAAGGATTTTTTGCAAATGTATTATAACATAACTAGTCATAAGAGTGCTACATATAATATATCTGAAATCTAGCTACAATATATTGTTTATAAACAACTAAAAAGGTAAAGAAAAATTTGAACCCATGACCTTAATCTAAATATCGCAATGAATATTAGGTCAATACCTACAATTTAGAAGCCTATACAAAAAGTTTATAGTTTTTGAGATAATCAACCATGTCAGTATTTGTTTGCATCAGTGACCTTGACTTTTAAACTCATGTCCTTCATTCATATATCAAAATGATCGTTGGGCCAATACCTACAATATTTTAACATATATGCCTATACAAAAAGTTTATAGTTTTTAAGACAATTAATCATTTCAGTATTCATTTGCATCTATAACCTTGACCATTAGACCTATGACCTACATTCATATATCAAAATGAACATTGTGTAAATGCCTATAACATTCTGATATACATGCCTATAGAGAAAGTTTATCATTTTTGAGATAATTCACCATTTCAGTATTTGTTTGCATCTATGACCTTGACCTTTGAACCTTTGACCTTCGTTCATATATGGAAATGACCGTAAGGCAAATGCCTACAATATTCTAATATACATGCCTACACAAAGAGTTCAAAGTTTTTGAGATAATTAACCATTTCAGTATTCGTTTACATCTATGACCTTGACCTTTGAACTTATGACCTCTATTCATATATCAAAATGACCGTTGTGCAAATGCCTACAGTATTCCAATACACATGATGATGATGCCCATACAAAAAGCTTATAGTTTTCAAATATATTGACAAATACATTAATTTTGCAATTTCCCCCTCAAGTACCTTGCCATTATCTCATTTTGGCCCCTAAAGCTACAATATGTGCAAATCTAAAACTAGGTGCCCATAGTATTTTACATGAAATATCTAAGTTATATCTCTTGTAGGTTCAGATCAGATGATTTTTAAAGATTTTCACAAATTTCCCCTTTATGGGGCCCCAAGGGGACATAATCCTTGCATTTGTGCAAATCTGAAAACCCCTTACTTGACCATTACTGTCAAATATCATCCAATTTGGCTCTGTAGTTTTGGAAGAATTGATAAAAAATGTGAAAAGTTTATACATGACGCACATCGGACGAAGATAGATGGCAATTGCACATCTGAGCCTTTGGCTCAGGTGAGCTAAAAAGTTTATACAACATGGATGAAGATAGATGACAATTGTTCATCTGAGCCTTTGGCTCAGGTGAGCTAATAAGCTTCTGATATCTTTCATGTCATAATTGAGGATATTTTTTAAATAAATTAATAACTTGAAAAAATTAACTATTATTTTATTATTATTTATATCACCAGAGTTGTGTTTTAAGAATTCGATAATTTTTGGAAGACTTTTTATTCCCGAGACCAGCATAATTTTAGTAAATCTTGTAAACAACAATTTTTTCAATCGGGTGGCCGTTAGGATCCCCGCTGACTGGGTTTGACAGGTGACCCCTCTACAAAGGTTCTGTACATGATAAAAATGTAGTTGACAGATGACCACTCTACAAAGTGATCGCTATCCCAGATTTCACTCTAATCAATTTATAATTTTTTAAGGATGACTTCACGGAATGCTTTGAAAAACGGGAAAAGCAGTATGATAGCACAAAATTCCAAAATTTTTGTCTTAATATGGGGAGACTCCTCACATCAGCAGGGATTGAGCTTAACTTTTCGATGAGCCATACAATGAACTGTCAAGAGTGATGGTTGATCTGAATATATCAGGCATATACATTTGGATTATTCTATCCCTTGCTTTACTTTTCGATATTCAACATCTGCAATTACATTGACGAATGGTTTTGCAGAAAATGTTGATCTATAGGTACTGCCAATGTCAATGACTGTATAATTTTGGCAGATTTTAATTTATTAGCAGGAACTTGTTTTGCATTACTAAAGGCTTGGGCCTGTTTGTGAGATTCAGAAATGTCATGTTTATTTACACTGTCAAGTTTATAACTAGTGCAACCCTCGGTAAATACAGATTTTTTTCCTGTCGAACTCTACACAATCGGCACACTTCATTCCGTCCTGCGTATCATACAACCAAGGCCTGCCATCTTCCAATGGCTTTGTAAATGCTCCGATGCGTTTGGACTTATCATACTCTTGATAGTACTTTCGTTTTTCCGCAGGTCCTTGTTTAGCCTTTGGAGTCGATGCTCCTAAAAATTTCCACATGGCAGAAAGCCGGAAGTATCATTTTATACATAAATATCAGAAAAGGAAACGAAATGGCACCGTATTTGAATTCCGGTCGGAACACCGGTCCATTTACACTTGGTAACTATATGATACCCATTTTTCAATTTTACTATTATTGTCGCCAGTCAGAAATATAAACAGGAAATCGGTAAACGGATCGGAATGTCAAAATACACCGAACTGAAAATTCTAATCGCCACCTGGCAGCCCTGGGCGACCTGTGTATGATACATTTATCGCCCAGAGCGAAAAACTGGGCGCCCGTTAATCTCAATCCCTGATCGGGAGGGTTGGCAGGTATGATAAAGCGGAGAATATAGTTGGGGCGGAAAATATTAATATTGGGGCGAAACGTCCATAACCCGCATTCAAAATTTGAGTTATCTACCTTTATTTCAACTTTGAACCTACATACGAGAGAGAGTTGATTATCTGTAACGGAAGAATATTCGGGTTGAGAAATCTGCATGTAACAGCTAAATTCGAGAATGATCAAGATCATTCGCGAATAAAAATGAAGATTATGGATGTTAAGATTTGATCAATATCTTCGGCTCTTAAAGGAAAAACAAGTTTTCAAAAACGAAGCACTTGTTTTTCATAGACCCGGTCTAATTATAGAATGCAAAATCCTTAGGTCTTTAAAAATACATTGTTACGTCATTCATCTGTTCAAGCAGGGGACAATGTAAAAACTTAAAAGCGCCTATCAAACCCGTCATACCTCTTTATTAAATGAGTTTAATAAATTTCATATTAAATCCTCACAAGTCTAAGTTTCTATATATCACATAACTTAAAATATCAAGACACAACCAAAGGTACATGTTATTTTATGCCATATAGAAACAGCTAATTTCTATCTAATGAAGACAATTCCCCTCCAAATAAATCTGCAAGTAGGTCTTATTAGTTTTAGTGGAAGTTATTAATCGCTTAAAATAAAAAAGAGAACAAGCTGTATGCTAGTTGAAAATTCATAATTTTTTCCTTATTTTAAACATGATTACATCCAAAAGAAATGAAAATTCTTAAGAAGCCTAAAAATGGACATCAACAGTCTTCATATGATGTCACAAGGCCCTGTCCCTACGTAAATGATGTCATCGTGTTTACATCAACTGAGATCATGAGTAGCTGTGAGAGTCACTGTTAGATTCAGCAATTGACTTATAAATGCATTTTTTGGTGGCAACTTGGATTGATAGATGTGTACTTGGAAATTACTAACCAACACTGTGCACAGAAAAAATTCTGTGATCCACCCAAAACACAGGATGACAACTTGAAGATTTCATTGACGTGGTCGATCACTGTTGTCAGTGTTGATGTCCATTGATTTAAGTTTGGATAATGTGAAGTATCTCCAAGATTGGCCGTTGAAGTTAAAGGTTTTGGATTAATTTTGTGTGTTTTACCCGGGAAATCTATTTATGGTGACCATGATTGATGTGACTACTATGCATTGCACGACAAAATGTTTTGAAATTTAGATCTACTGGTAAATGATTTGGTTGACACATTACTACTGAGTATAATCCCTCTACACAAATTTGTGATTACTGTGATTTGTGGCCAGTTTCTATAAATGTTTTACATCTCTTCCAAGAATGTGTTTTTTCAATCACATAAAGTATAATAACACAAATCCCTCTATCTTGTTTCATTACATAAAGTATCACAACACAAATCCCTCTATCTTGTTTCATTACATAAAGTATCACAACACAAATCCTTCTATCTTGTTTCATTACATAAAGTATCACAACACAAATCCCTCTATCTTGTTTCATTACATAAAGTATCACAACACAAATCCCTCTATCTTGTTTCATTACATAAAGTATCACAACACAAATCCCTCTATCTTGTTTCATTACATAAAGTATCATAACACAAATCCCTCTATCTTGTTTCATTACATAAAGTATCACAACACAAATCCCTCTATCTTGTTTCATTACATAAAGTATCACAACACAAATCCCTCTATCTTGTTTCATTACATAAAGTATCATAACACAAATCCCTCTATCTTGTTTCATTACATAAAGTATCATAACACAAATCCCTCTATCTTGTTTCATTACATAAAGTATCATAACACAAATCCCTCTATCTTGTTTCATTACATAAAGTATCACAACACAAATCCCCCTATCTTGTTTCATTACATAAAGTATCACAACACAAATCCCTCTATCTTGTTTCATTACATAAAGTATCACAACACAAATCCCTCTATTTTGTTTCATTACATAAAGTATCATAACACAAATCCCTCTATCTTGTTTCATTACATAAAGTATCACAACACAAATCCCTCTATCTTGTTTCATTACATAAAGTATCACAACACAAATCCCTCTATTTTGTTTCATTAAATAAGCTTAGAACTGTCAGAAATTTATAAATAATAATTTAGAACATAAGCATTTGTTTAACGATACATATATTATTACAAAGCTTCAAGCCATTCTTAAATCAAATTTTAATTTAAGATGTAAGATCTCCTGTACCTATATGCTGATATAAGGCCTGTCACTTTTATATGTGTACATGTTACCATTTCATGTTAAGCTCATAAACCTTTACAAATTTTCAAACCATTAACACAATGATGTTATTACTGCCCCTTAAAACAACCCCTAATTATGTCCCTTTTAATTAATTTGGGGTTCTTTTGATAAATTACTAGGCTTGCATCACCGCTTATAAAACAAGGTGTTCAGAGAACACTATCCCCCTACAAATGTGAACATCAGTGAATTCCATACAAGGTGAAATATGTTTTAAGGAACACTGGTTGTTAAATAAGTGGGGTGGTTTGGCCATTTAATAGATTGAAAACCACAACAAAGAATTAAACAATTAGGCTATAAATACACCTTATTTGCATACTTCATAAATATTACACAAACTAAAAATTTAATGAAAAACGTATTACATATGTTTTATTTCCTATGTTTAAAATTCTGACGAAATTGGTACATAAATATGGCTGTAATGGTCATTTATTAATTTTGCTATTTACAGTTAAATATGGCTGTAATGGTCATTTATCAGTTTTGCTATTTATAGTAACAGTGGCCATCTTAGATATACTACAAGGTTCCTACAGACATATGGACTCCAAATTTAAGGACTTTTTATGGTATTTTTAAGGGTCTTCTTTGCAAATTTAAGGCCTTATCAAAGAGACAATTGTAGCAAAAAATATTGGTGCAAAGGCAATTTAATAAATAAAACAATTACTTACGTTTCCAACGATACTTGAAGTGGAGGTTAAAGTTAGGCGTTTGGGAGGGCCAGGTACCTTTAAATTGCTCATTTCAACGTAACTTATTAATTTATTTATTCATATATATCAGTTTATTCGTAACCACTTAATATCAAAATACAGACACCCAAATGGCCAAATTCAAGGGCTTTTTAGGGCCTTCAGGATAAATTCAAGGGCTTTTAAGGGTCAGATTTGTTTTTAGGGTCTTTTTAGGGCAAACCTCAAAATTTAAGGACTTTTCCAGGCCTGTACTATATTTTGCAAACTAAAAATTTAACAGAAAAACCTGTTACATATGTTTAATACCCTGAGTTCTATTTTCTATGTTGAAAATTTTGATGAAATCGGTAGATCAAATAAGGCTGCAATGGCCATTTGTAGGTTTTTGCTATTTATAGTAACAGCAGCCATTTTAGATACACTATATTTCATAAACTAAAACCTTTACAGACAAGAGGCCCAAGGGCCTTATCACTCACCTGAGGGTATGCCAGAAGTTCAAAGACAATTACATTAAATACAAGGACTGTTTAAATTTTCAGAAGTTAGCACCTAATGCAAGGATATTTGCAAATTCATTATAAGTTGTCCTAAAAATGCTACCATACATCTAGATATTTAAATCTAAATAATTAGTAGTCCTAAAAATAGTACTATACATCTAAATATACATGCCTATACAAAAAAATTTGATTTTCTAGGTAATTAACAATTTCAAGATTCTGTGACCTTGACCTTTTAACCCATGACCTTCATCTATATATATCAAAATGACCGATGCCCCAATACCTACAGTATTCTAATATATATGCCTATACAAAAAGTTGATAGTTTTCCAGATAATTAACAATTTCAATATTCCTTTGCATCTGTGACCTTGACCTTTGAACCAATGACCTTCATCTATATATCAAAATTACTGTTAGGCCAATACCAACAGTATTGTATTATATATGCCTATACAAAAAGTTAATAGTTTTCCAGATAATTAACAATTTCAGTATCTGTTTACATCTGTGACCTTGACCTTTGAACCCATGACCTTCATCTATATATCAAATTGATTGTTAGGCCAATATCTACAATATTCTAATATATATGCCTATAAACAAAAAAGTTGATAGTATTCCAGATATATTGACAAATATAGTAATTTTAGCAATTTCCCCCTCAAGAACCTTGCCATTTCCCCAGCTATAATTTGAGCAAATCTGAAACTATGTGCCCCAAATATACTGTACATGAAATATCTAAGCTTTATCTCTTGTATGTTAAGAAGAGGTGATTTTTAAAGATTTTCACACACAATTTGACCCTTTGTGGGATTCCAAAGACGAAACAAGAGGCCCATGGGCCTTAACGCTCACCTGAGGAAGAGTACATATCTTATGCAGAGGTTCAATGGTCAATGACATTAATAAAAGAGAATATCAAAATTTTCAGCAGTAAGGGCCAATAATATGCAAGTATTTTTGCAAATTAATTATAATAATTATTATATAAGTATGCTATATATAACATATCTAAAGTCTAGCTACAATATATTATTTATAAACAGCTAAAACATCTGTATATTAAAATGTGCATTAGGCCAATACCTACAATATTCCAATATACATGCCTATACAAAGAGTTTATAGTTTTTGAGATAATTAACCATTTAAGTATTCGTTTGCATCTATGACCTTGACCGTTGAACCTATGAACTTCATTCATATATCAAAATGATTGTTGTGCAAATGCCTACAATATTCCAATATACATGCCTATACAAAAAGTTTATAGTTTTTGAGATAATTAACCATTTAAGTATTCGTTTGCATCTATGACCTTGATCTTTGAACCTATGACCTTCATTCATATATCAAAATGATCGTTAGGCCAATACCTACAATATTCTAATATACATGCCTATACCAAAAGTTTATAGTTTCTGAGATAATTAACCATTTAAGTATTAGTTTGCATCTATGACCTTGACCTTTGAACCTATGAACTTCATTCATATATCAAAATGATCGTTGTGCAAATGCCTACAATATTCTAATATACATGCCTATACAAAAAGTTTATAGTTTCTGAGATAATTAACCATTTAAATATTCGTTCGCAGCTATGACCTTGACCTTTGAACCTATGACCTTCATTCATATTTCAAAATGATCGCTAGGCCAATACCTACAATATTCCAATATACATGCCTATAGAAAAAAGTTTATAGTTTTTGAGATAATTAACCATTTAAGTATTCGTTTGCGTCTATGACCTTGACCTTTGAACCTATGACCTTCATTCATATATCAAAATGATTGTTAGGCCAATACCTACAATATTCTAATATACATGCCTATACCAAAAGTTTATAGTTTCTGAGATAATTAACCATTTAAGTATTAGTTTGCATCTATGACCTTGACCTTTGAACCTATGAACTTCATTCATATATCAAAATGATCGTTGTGCAAATGCCTACAATATTCTAATATACATGCCTATACAAAAAGTTTATAGTTTCTGAGATAATTAACCATTTAAATATTCGTTCGCAGCTATGACCTTGACCTTTGAACCTATGACCTTCATTCATATATCAAAATGATTGCTAGGCCAATACCTACAATATTCCAATATACATGCCTATAGAAAAAAGTTTATAGTTTTTGAGATAATTAACCATTTAAGTATTCATTCAATTCTATGACCTTGACCTTTGAACCAATGACCTTCATTCATATATCAAAATGATCATTAGGCCAATACCTACAATATTCCAATATACATGCCTATACAAAAAGTTTATAGTTTTTGAGATAATTAACCATTTCAGTACTTGTTTACATCTGTGACCTTGACCTTTGAACCCATGACCTTTATTCATATATCAAAATGACCATTGTGCCATTACCTACAATATTCTGATATACATGCCTATACAAAAAATTCATAGTTTTGCAGATAATTAACTATTTTGGTATTCTTGGACATCTGTGACCTTGACCTTTGAACCCATGACCCTGATCTATGTATCAAAATGATCGTCATGTCAATACCTACAAATAACTGAAAATCCTACGCCATTATCACAAGAAATGTTGAAAAAATAGGATTTTTTATCAAAGGTCAAAAACTGGGACATGACCTTGACCTTCGACCTTGACATCAATTCGAAGAAAATTGCAAGACAAGATCAACAGTGAAAACTCCATACAATTATCTTCAGCCGTTATGAAGTTATAACAATAAATGTCTCATTTTAAAAATTACATAATTTTACGCAAAAAACGCGTAACCTATTTTTCGTCTGATTTTCATGAAAAACACAATTTTAATGTTCCCAGGTATGCTGAATCCAAATATCCAATCAAAATTTGCCTGCACCTTTTGGTTTCAGAGAAGAAGATTTTTTTGTCTTTTTGCTATTTTTATAACAGCGGCCATCTTGTTGGGCGTGGCCAAACCCCGAACACAATTTTGAAAGGCTGTTACCCAGGCATGATAATCACCAAGTTTCATTAAATTTGGCCCAGTAGTCTTGGAGGAGAAGATTAAAATGTAAAGTTTACACATGACGGACGACGCACGACGGACGGTGATAGATTGCAATAGCTCATCTGAGCCTTTGGCTCAGGTGAGCTAAAAAACACTTCATTTGTAAAAATCTGAAAGTCCTTCACCTAGACATCATTATTGTCGAATATCATTCAATTTGGGCCAGTAGTTTTAGAGGATTTGATTAAAATGTGAAAAGTTTATAAACAACAGATGACGAGATAGATGACAATGGCTCAGGTGAGCTAAAAAGTTTATAGTTTTCAAGACATATTGAAAAATATACTAATTGTAGTAATTTTCTCCTTAAGGACCATTCCATTCATCCCTTTGTGGCTCCACAACACAGGTTTGTGCAAATACGAAACTAGGTGTCCTAAGAATGTTATATGAAATACATCTAAGGTATTGTCTATAAGAGAACTTTTTCAGTTTCAAATTTTTCACAATTTTCCTCCATATGATACCCCAAGGGGACACAATTCCTTCATTTGTGTAAATCTGAAAGCCCTTCAACAAGCATGATAAATATAATAAAATTTGGCCTGGGAGTTTTGGAGATGTAAAATGTTAATACACATTTTACAACCCAAACCTGTCTTACAAAATCCATCTACCATACAAAACCCACCTGTCTTATAACATCCACCTGTCATGCAAAACCCACCTGTCATATAAACCCCACCTGTCTTATAACACCCACCTGTCTTACAAAACCCATCTGTCTTATAACATCCACCTGTCTTACAAAACCAACCTGCTATACAAAACCAATCTGCCATACAAAACCCACCTTTCTTATAATACCTGTCTTACAAAACCCAGCTGTCTTATAAAACCAACCCATCTTACAAAACCCATCTGTCTTATAACACCCACATGTCTTACAAAACCCACCTGTCATACAAAACCCATCTGTCTTATAACATCCACCTGTCTGACAAAACCCATCTGTCTAATAAGATATAACAGAAAGTAAACTATAAGACAATTCTGGTAGTTAAATAAATTATACAGGTGCTACTATGTTTTATTATTAATTTTCTATTTGTGTCATCAATCTGTGAAAAATGTACAGTTAGATCAAAAGCTTATCAAACTTGGTGAGTACATTTAAGGTCTCATACCTAAATACCTACAGGCCTTCTAGCAGGGTCATTATACACTTAAACAAAAATTCTATTCTTGATTCTGATTGGCTTACTTAATCTAACCTGGAATACTATTAGTTCAATTTTGAAATTCTTTGTTTGTTTCATTTTTCTGAAAGAATTTGTCAGTGTGTGTGAGCAGAACTGAAAATACATATTCTGCCTATTTTGGACAAAGATTTGCAGTTGGAAAGCTCAAAGAAAGAAATAAAAAGGTAAGAGTATTTTTCTATTTCAGAGATTTAAGAATTTCTGCATATTTTTTTTTGTCAGTTTGAAAAAAAAGAGATGGGGGGGGGGGGGGGGGGGGGGGGTTGGAAAGGGATTGACTTTGAGATTCGATGATTCGATACTTGAAAGGGGGGGTTGTGATATTTTAAAACTTTGCCTGATTTAAATTCAAGATTTGCAAAGTTGACCTAAATTATCTTTTAAGTGTAGTTGACCAAGCTATATAGGTGTCTGGGTAGCTATTTGTAGGTAACCAAGCTCCATAGGGGGCTGGGTAGCTATGTGTAGTTGACTAAGCTCTATAGGGGCTGGGTAGCTAAGTCAGTAGAGCATCCAACTAGTATTAGGAAGTTTCCAGATTTGAGTCCTGGTTTGGCCAATACATTTTTTCTCTTTTCAGTTACATTTGGGGGCTCATATGACCCTGGAAAGTGGCTCACTAACAGGTTGATCATAGAGTAGAGCCAGTTGTTTTTGTTTTGAGCTAGTTGGAAAAAAGGGGGATTGTGGCAGACTATGATGGATAGGTTAGCTCAGTGGGTAGAGCATCCCACTGGTATTGAGAAGGTCCTAGGTGAAAGCCCTGGACCCAGTTGTTTGAAGCTTGATTAATTAAAATTGGTGATTAGTGCGACTTTAAAATACCAATAAAACTTATCATATCATTATTGAATCAAAAGTTTTTAGATATTTTGATGAAATTCTATTCACTTTTCGTGTTTTGAACAAAAAATCACAAAATATTTGATATAATGTAAAAAGCAAATTTTGACTAATCAATTGATTAAACTAATCAAGCTTCAAACAACTGGGCACTGGTTTGGCTGCTGATTTGTTTTATTTCCTGCTTCTTGTCTTATTTAAGGAAATGTTTAGGCCATTCCAAAAATTACTATAACAATGTTAGGTTGATTCCAGCTTACTCCTCAGGGTTTAATTTTAAATATTTTGTCTGGTGTTTTGATAAGAAACTGTTTGACCTGTAATTACTATTTATAACATTATAATGTAATAATAACTGACTTCTAGTTTAAACAGGCTAGACAGTTGCTGCTTATGTCAAAGCCTAAGACCATATAGAACCACTGGCCCCAGTTTCACAATCATTTTCAACATTTATTTCAAAACAGATTTGACATTATGCATGATTTTAATTTTCAATAATCAATTGATTAAACTAATCAGCATCACGCTTCGACCAACTCATCCTTGGTCTCTTTCCAGTCTTGATTTGTCTGATAAAGTGCAGAGATTTAATTAGTAGTTTTGGCTGGCTTATTTTATTCTTTTCATGTTATTTGTACTTGGTAATTTCCACCAAATCACAACAACTGCATATCAAGTCAGTACATGTACATTTACTAAATCATACTGCATATCAAGTCAGTACATGTACATTTACCAATTCATAACTACTGCATATCAAGTCAGTACATGTACATTTACCAAATCACAACTACTGCATATCAAGTTAGTACATGTACATTTACCAAATCACAACTACTGCATATCAAGTCAGTACATGTATATTTACCAAATCACAACAACTGCATATCAAGTCAGTACATGTACATTTACCAAATCACAACAACTGCATATCAAGTCAGTACATGTACATTTACCAAATCATACTGCATATCAAGTCAGTACATGTACATTTACCAAACCACAACTACTGCATATCAAGTCCGTACATGTACATTTACCAAATCACAACTACTGCATATCAAGTCAGTACATGTACATTTACCAAATCACAACTACTGCATATCAAGTCAGTACATGTACATTTACCAAATCACATCTACTGCATATCAAGTCAGTACATGTACATTTACCAAATTTTACTGCATATCAAGTCAGTACATGTACATTTACCAAATCATACTGCATATCAAGTCAGTACATGTACATTTACCAAATCACAACTACTGCATATCAAGTCAGTACATGTACATTTACCAAATCACAACTACTGCATATCAAGTCCGTACATGTACATTTACCAAATCACAACTACTGCATATCAAGTCAGTACATGTACATTTACCAAATCACAACTACTGCATATCAAGTCAGTACATGTACATTTACCAAATCACAACTACTGCATATCAAGTCAGTACATGTACATTTACCAAATCATACTGCATATCAAGTCAGTACATGTACATTTACCAAATCACAACTACTGCATATCAAGTCAGTACATGTACATTTACCAAATCACAACTACTGCATATCAAGTCAGTACATGTACATTTACCAAATCACAACTACTGCATATCAAGTCAGTACATGTACATTTACCAAATCACAACTACTGCATATCAAGTCAGTACATGTACATTTACCAAATCATACTGCATATCAAGTCAGTACATGTACATTTACCAAATCACAACTACTGCATATCAAGTCAGTACATGTACATTTACCAAATCACAACTACTGCATATCAAGTCAGTACATGTACATTTACCACATCATAACTACTGCATATCAAGTCAGTACATGTACATTTACCAAATCATAACAACTGCATATCAAGTCAGTACATGTACATTTACCAAATCATACTGCAAATCAAGTCAGTACATGTACATTTACCAAATCACAACTATTGCATATCAAGTCAGTACATGTACATTTACCAAATCATACTGCATATCAAGTCAGTACATGTACATTTACCAAATCACAACTACTGCATATCAAGTCAGTTATGTACATTTACCAAATCATACTGCATATCAAGTCAGTACATGTACATTTACCAAATCATAACTACTGCATATCAAGTCAGTACTTGTACATTTACCAAATCATACTGGATATCAAGTCAGTACATGTACATTTACCAAATCATACTGGATATCAAGTCAGTACATGTACATTTACCAAATCACAACTACTGCATATCAAGTCAGTTCATGTACATTTACCAAATTACAACTACTGCATATCAAGTCAGTACATGTACATTTACCAAATCACAACTACTGCATATCAAGTCAGTACATGTACATTTACCAAATCACAACTACTGCATATCAAGTCAGTACATGTACATTTACCAAATCACAACTACTGCATATCAAGTCAGTACATGTACATTTACCAAATCACAACTACTGCATATCAAGTCAGTACATGTACATTTACCAAATCATACTGGATATCAAGTTAGTACAT
The DNA here is from genome assembly GCA_021292105.1 of Anadara kagoshimensis. NCBI lineage: Eukaryota > Metazoa > Mollusca > Bivalvia > Arcoida > Arcidae > Anadara > Anadara kagoshimensis. Next base: position 14,730,947 of record CM037872.1, read on the forward strand.
GTACATTTACCAAATCATACTGCATATCAAGTCAGTACATGTACATTTACCAAATCACAACTACTGCATATCAAGTCAGTACATGTACATTTACCAAATCACAACTACTGCATATCAAGTCAGTACATGTACATTTACCAAATCATAACAACTGCATATCAAGTCAGTACATGTACATTTACCAAATCATACTGTATATCAAGTTAGTACATGTACATTTACCAAATCACAACTACTGCATATCAAGTCAGTACATGTACATTTACCAAATCACAACTACTGCATATCAAGTCAGTACATGTACATTTACCAAATCACAACTACTGCATATCAAGTCAGTACATGTACATTTACCAAATCACAACTACTGCATATCAAGTCAGTACATGTACATTTACCAAATCATACTGCATATCAAGTCAGTACATGTACATTTACCAAATCATAACAACTGCATATCAAGTCAGTACATGTTCATTTACCAAATCATAACTACTGCATATCAAGTCAGTACATGTACATTTACCAAATCACAATTACTGCATATCAAGTCAGTACATGTACATTTACCAAATAATAACTACTGCATATCAAGTCAGTACATGTACATTTACCAAATCATACTGGATATCAAGTCAGTACATGTACATTTACCAAATCATACTGCATATCAAGTCAGTACATGTACATTTACCAAATCACAACTACTGCATATCAAGTCAGTACATGTACATTTACCAAATCACAACTACTGCATATCAAGTCAGTACATGTACATTTACCAAATCACAACTACTGCATATCAAGTCAGTACATGTACATTTACCAAATTACAACTACTGCATATCAAGTCAGTAAATGTACATTTACCAAATCACAACTACTGCATATCAAGTCCGTACATGTACATTTACCAAATCACAACTACTGCATATCAAGTCAGTACATGTACATTTACCAAATCACAACTACTGCATATCAAGTCAGTACATGTACATTTACCAAATCACAACTACTGCATATCAAGTCAGTACATGTACATTTACCAAATCACAACTACTGCATATCAAGTCAGTACATGTACATTTACCAAATCACAACTACTGCATATCAAGTCAGTTATGTACATTTACCAAATCACAACTATTGCATATCAAGTCATTACATGTACATTTACCAAATCACAACTACTGCATATCAAGTCCGTACATGTACATTTACCAAATCACAACTACTGCATATCAAGTCAGTACATGTACATTTACCAAATCACAACTACCGCATATCAAGTCCGTACATGTACATTTACCAAATCACAACTACTGCATATCAAGTCCGTACATGTACATTTACCAAATCACAACTACTGCATATCAAGTCAGCACATGTACATTTACCAAATCACAACTACTGCATATCAAGTCAGTACATGTACATTTACCAAATCACAACTATTGCATATCAAGTCCGTACATGTACATTTACCAAATCACAACTACTGCATATCAAGTCAGTACATGTACATTTACCAAATCACAACTACTGCATATCAAGTCAGCACATGTACATTTACCAAATCACAACTACTGCATATCAAGTTAGTACATGTATACTTACTAAATCACAACTACTGCATATCAAGTCAGTACATGTACATCCAGAATTAAACAAATATACAGTTCTTAGTGTGAGATTCCTGATCCAAAACATAGCACTGCCGTGCTGTTGTACAGCGTAGTTGGGAAAATGGTGTTGCGGCAAGACAGAATATAACCGAAAATTCGGGGGGGGGGGGGTGTCGATCTATGCATAGTCCGACGGATGTTTTTTGGAAAAAGAAACAATGTACCAAACCATGTATTGCTAAATTAAATGGTAGAAAATAATAATTTCATAAATATATGAAAAAGACAATCAGTAAAATTTATAATAAAGTCGTACCCGATCGTTTTGTCATTTCGGATAGAGAGAAAGTAGAGTTTTGCAGACCCTACCGTCGCTATGAGGGGGTACATTCTAGCGGTTGTATGTAACTGGATCATTTGCTGTTAAATCTGGGTTTTAATAAACTGCTGATTATCACTCACAATATTCCCGTTTCATGTTAATGGTATTTAAAATCCACATGTGGTCATTTGCATACAACACTGTACGAATTATCTCCCTTTCACGAAAGTGAAATCTAATCGATAAACAGTTTTAAAATATGACACAATTGCCTCAACATCAAAATACGTTATCATACCCTTCAAAATAAATTTAAACCACCGTAGATTTCATGAAGAATTAATTAAATCAACCTGCCATTGCTGTTTATTTCATAAAAAGTTATGATTTTACATCGTAGGACGCAAACTTCTCGGACTACTTTTTATTGTAAACACGAGATCAGTTCGCCAAATTGCAGAAATTATTGGATGCATCCCGTCGCAATATTTTACTAGATTCCGAAATGTATCCCGAAAATTTATTCCAAATGTGCATATGTAACCAAATGCATTACCCGTCTCAGAATACATATCTCACGATAAAACAGATATATTTCTTTCACGCTCATTTACCAGGCGCACTATTTCTGTGTGTACTCATATCTTATAATTTCATAGCAAAGAAGCCCGATATCTTGAAAGAAAGCGATAGCAAAGTACGCGTTCACTATCGTGAAACGCTGTACAAAAATCTTTCAACTCATTAGTGTTTTTGACTTCCATTCGTACCCTTCACTAATATTTTAATTTTAACTTAAAAGCCTTTGAAATGGTGGAATCAAGGCATTTTGAAAATTTTCTATGGAAAATTATTTTATTAACTTTTTACATGGAAGGGGAATAAGAAAGGAAGTCTTACTGTGTTTATTAAGGTTTTAGTGTCATCAAGAAATGAGATAACAAGACTCAACACTCCCACCACCACACCCCCATCTCGAACCCCTAAGACACCAGTTCACTCAAGGTTTATCCTGGAACAATACATAGTCCTATTCAAAGACATTTAATTACTTATTCCTCTTCGTGCTGGGAGCACATAAGGCCTTATTCAAAGACATACCACAACAGTAACTCTGGGTTTTGAATTCATGACCCTGGAATAATATGTCTGCCCTTTAATCACATGATCATCTATTTCCAATTGGCCTTATTTAGATAAAGCAGCACACATATTGCAAAAATAATTTCCATTTTATTAACCAATGTCTGTCCTAGATATAGACTCATCATAAGCTAGCTATTTGGTTTACATTAGTAGCTGTGATAAGCTAGCTATTTGGTTTACATTATTAGCCATGATAAGCTAGCTATTTGGTTAACATTATTAGCCATGATAAGCCAGCTATTTGGTTAACATTATTAGCTGTGATAAGCTAGCCATTTGGTTTACATTATTAGCTGTGATAAGCTAGATATTTGGTTTACATTATTAGCTGTGATAAGCTAGCTATTTGACTTACATTATTAACTGTGATAAGCTAGCCATTTGGTTTACATTATTAGCTGTGATAAGCTAGGTATTTGGTTTATATTATTAGCTGTGATAAGCTAGGTATTTGGTTTTATATAATTAGCCATGATAAGGTCGCTAGTTGGTTTACATTATTAGCTGTAATAGGCTAGCTATTTGGTTAACATTATTAGCGGTGATAAGCTAGCTATTTAGTTTACATTATTAGCTTTGATAAGCTAGCTATTTGGTTTACATTATCAGCTGTGATAAGCTAGCTATGTGGTTTACATAATTAACTGTGATAAGCTAGCTATTTGGTTTACATTATCAGCTGTGATAAGCTAGCTATGTGGTTTACATAATTACTGTGATAAGCTAGCTATTTAGTTTACATTATCAGCTGTGATAAGCTATTTGGTTTACATTATCAGCTGTGATAAACTAGCTATGTGGTTTACATAATTAACTGTGATAAGCTAGCTATTTGGTTTACATTATCAGTTGTGATAAGCTAGCTATTTGGATTACACAGTTCTGGATCATCAAAACTTTGTCAGAAACTTCTTACAGTATTCAATTATTTTTTAGATGTGAATGTTATGGGTTACTGAAGTACATGGTTACATGACAACAAAATGTATACACCTAATTTTAAAACAATGATTTGTGTTTATTTAGGTTACCACAAGACAACACAACTGTGTATTGGTTCAATCACTTTCAAAACGTTGGGCAGATATATCCACCAGATCATGGGATAAAATATTCCTGAGATTAACAATGTGAAAACACAGGAACCACAGACACAAAGGTATACAGTTATACAACTATTTTTTACCATCCCCCTTAAGGACAGTCCAAGTACACTTGAGCTTTTTTAACTTCTATGTTAGTTTCATAGAAGAATTCCATGACCTTTATACACTTATTAGATTACATTTCTATAATACAGTCCATCCTGCTTTAAAGGCCACCTCTTTATATGGGCCATCTGTAAAAAAAATTATTTCAATTGCTCTAATTCCTTTTATTTGTATATAAGGGCCAAGTGCCCATATAATTCATTTTTACTGGTACTCAAATTTGGATGGCTTTTATAGACAGGTTTGACTGTATTAAATAAATTGTAGTACTGAAAAGAATGGATCTTAGAGATGGAAATTCTCTACTGAAACAAATCCATCAGTCTTACTGAAACAAATCCATTAGTCTTACTGAAACAAATCCATCAGTCTTACTAAAACAAATCCATTAGTCTTACTGAAACAAATCCACCAGTCTTACTAATAAAAAAATCCAAGTATATCAAATGTCCTTGAGATGTCAGTTTGTTTGCTAAAGGCCAGTGGTTAACTCTGGTTTCCTCCACCATCATTAATACTAGTGTAATTTCCTTGACTAGGGCATAAAACACCATTGCACACCACTTAAAATGGACACTAGAATTGTACTGAAGGTTAGTTATTTTCACAGACATTTACTTAAACAATGTTGTTGCAGTATAATTATGACATTTTATTTTAACTTTGAATTCACATTTCAATCAACCAAAATTATATAGCATAGACAAAATATATAGAAAAAGCAATGATTACCTGCTGCTCAAATGAAATTTTAATTTGAGCTGGATTTAAATTGTGATGCTAAACTACATTTTCACTTATATAGCTGGATCTAGAGTATAATAACAAAATGATATCTAGTGGTCCAAGTACTTTTTTACAGTACCATCCAAATATACAATAACATTGTCAAGGTCAAATTCAGAGACCAATGTTAAGGTCATTAACATCTATATTTAAAACCTGAACCAATAGTCATTTTCATCATCAACATGGTACATGTGAAAAACCTAGGGTTGCCAATGAGTACTTGAGTAATCCAGCACTCAATCGGAAAATCGCTAACCGGTTACAATTTTACTAATCCAATAATCGCTGTACTGTTTTTTTTAAGTGACAAATATTGTCAGTAATGACCTGTCTGGTGTTTCAGATTATTGATTACTTTTACTTGAGCTGCAGATCTGCTCACATTCTATTTAAAAATTAGTAACATTTATTTTTTATATTAAATTTGTTTATTGCCACATATTCTAAATGTTCATTGGAAATCAATTTATTTAAATAAATTTATTTTGTTTCGTAAATAATAAATCTTAATTTTATCACTACAGATATCATTCTGTTTAACCAGTGCTCAAGTACTTGATCAGAAAGACTTTTGAGTAACTTGTAGTGATTTTCATCCACATTAAGATCCCTAGAAAAAACACTTAACTTGAAAAATGTTCAACTTTTATGCAATAGATTTTCATCAGACTTGATACCAACACATCTAAATAGATTGTATTTCAGAAGCAAAAATATAAGGACAATGTCATAAGTAGACAAGGTCAAGGGTCAAATGGAAGCCCTGGGCAATAACTAATACCTTTACAGACTAGATGCACAGCTAAACTAGCTGTCCCCTGACAGTTCTTAAATTGTCTGTCATTTCCCTGCACATATTTATACAACAGTAATGATTTGTTAATTTAAAGAGTGTCATCAAACTTTAAACATGTTATCATTGGTTGGATGGAATTGATGTACTGACAAGCTTTGCTTTTGTCTGACAGCACATGATGTACTGGCAAACTTTGCTGTCCCTCTGACAGCACTCGTTGTTCAGTATGTCCTACAGAGGCCAGTTACTGTTCATCAATTTATATAAGGAAGAGTTCCCTTAAATGTACCCACATCCATTCATTTCTAGCTAAAATGATGAAAAAATTGTTTTTTTTTTACAGAAATTGGTTTGTCATTTTTAGGCTTTTACCATCATCATTAATATTTTAGTGGAGGGTATAAATGGAACTCTTTCCTAAGTATCGGATTTAGGTGTGGGTGTATGTTAATAAAGATTGGGATTGACAAAGACAACTGTATCCAAGTCCCCGAGAGTATGGTATTATAGATGGTAATTAAAAATTGACAAAGATCAAGTTCTTGAAAAGTATGACATCTTAGGATGTATGGTAATAATAAAGATTGGGATTGACAAAGACACAAATTGTGTCCAAGTCCCGGAGAGTATGACATGAGGTATAAATGGTAATAAAGATTGGGATTGACAAAGACACAAATTGTGTCCACGTCCCGGAGAGTATAACATAAGGTATGAATGGTAATAAAGATTGGGATTGACGAAGACACGAATTGTGTCCAAGTCCCGGAGAGTATAACATAAGGTATGAATGGTAATAAAGATTGGGATTGACGAAGACACGAATTGTGTCCAAGTCCCGGAGAGTATGAAATAAAGAACGGGATTAAACCCATCAATAATTTTGGGTCCCTGGGAGAATACAATCAGCGTTTGCAGTGTGAGTATATAGACAGTTCTCTATTGTGATGTGCTCTATAAAAAGGCATTCAGAATTCCTGTTTCACAATTCCAGCTAACACAGATTTTCTTTAATATTACTGAATTTTGGTCATCTAAGTTCATGGTACTTTATATAAAAACAGCCAAAAAAGTTAAATAAAATACACTGATCAGTATTTTGGACTAGATCAGTCTTCACTCCTATTCAAACCACAAATTAAACTTCTATTGAAACTTTATTTTACAAAACATTTTCTGGCCCCAAGTGCTTCTATTAAAGACATGTATATTTATATGACAAGCTTAAATTAAAGGAAATCTTAGTATAAAAGGCAAAATTGTGAAACTGGGACAAAATGAATTGATTTAAGACTTTGAAAAAGTACATCTCTTCAAACAAACTGGGGTCTAGGCGGCTAAGTGCTTTATCATATTGGCCCACAATTTGCAGTGCCTTTCTTGGACTTGAATCAAATTGCTTTTTGAGCACATACAAGAGTGAAAAAATTTGTCATTTTGTTTAGTGATTTTCCCATGGCAGTTTTACAGCCAGTCTATAAACCAAATCTCTTCTGGATGTTAGATTTTGTAAAGATTTGACAAGTAATTTTACCAGTTATTTATATTGAGACACAACCTGTTAAACCAAACATCTGGGCTAAAAAAAAATTACAATTTCATTAAATTAGACAAGCTTACTTTAAATTGAGAAATTTTCACATCAGTTTAATTTTAATGATATTAATGTCATTGGTTTGATGAAATTAGATACAAGTGAATAACATACTGTAGATTACTTTTTTATCGCCATAGAATTATTAACATGTAATTTTGTGAGGACTCTTGGTTGTGAATTTATATATCAAGCAAATATTGTCATAATCGCGAAAAATTAAAAATCCAAATTGAAAAACATGACCGAGGAAGTTATAAAAACCATGACAAAACATCATAGGAAAGGCAGAATTGTCTATCGATTGCGAATTTTGATATATATCCTCCATTGCCCTAAGTTCATGCAGCTAAGGGTAAAATTAAATAAATTGTGTGAAAGATAACATCAATATCAAAATCATTGTTCCTATCTTTAAAACAATTTATTTTCCAACAAAAATAGATGTTTTGTTTAAATATATCAAAAATCTATCTGTTGTGGGGCTTTAGATAGTCTGCGAATACAAGATGGCTGCACTAAAAAGTGTGCCCTAAAATTGTGCACTTTTTTGGAAATCCCTCCAATTCAGGAGCACTAATAATGATGTTTCTATCTATGTTTTATTATAACACAAAAGAAATGATTTATGGAAAAACTTGTTAAATTAAGTGTTTATTTTCCGTTATTTTCCCTCTCACACCATTTTGTTGCCATATAATTTGAGGTTGCCATAGGGACAGGAAACTGAAGATGACAAACTTGTGGTATTTAGGAAGAAACTAACTGACAGCAAGTTACATAACCCCATGCTACATATTTTAGAGCAATCTCAAATTACCAAGTTCTTTCTGTTTGGCAGAAAGAACAAGTTCTGCAAATCTTACATGTGTACAGGAAACTGATAAGAAACACTGCTGACTTTAATGATCCAAAAATCCAATGATTTAGGTCTGCTGAAACTTTTGATGTGTTTAGACTTATATACGAGAGGTACTGTGGCAATGATACATTGTTGGTCATTTAGATTTATATTATATAAATTTTAAAAGCAATTTAAGCAGTGAAACAAAACGACATAGTGAAAATGGCGACTTTTTGCTAATATTTTACCTTTTTATGCATCATGTGCCTATTTAAAAATATTTTTTTATAAAATGACTATCTGCCCTAACGTTATTGAATAGTTTGACCATTTCAGATGTTAGCTGCACTAACATTGCGACATATCGTCTTATATACCTTAGAAACAAACCTGCACAACTTTAGAGCATGCATGATTTTAGAGCACTGCACGATACATGGATTGTGGTCAGGAATTTACATAATCGCAAAATAATGCCTAGTAGTCGACATGCAAAATGTGATACTTGTGAATTCGAAGTAATCTACAGTAAAATTAAATATTTCATAAAAGTTTTATTTTATTTTTTATTTTCATAATTTTTGCCAAAATATAATGAATGTGAAATGTGAAACTGAATCCCTCAGTTTTTCAAATAAAATTTAACTTAAAACTTTGTTACCTAAATAATGATAGTAAAATAGTTTAGATAACATTTTAGTTTAGACAGGATTGTACTTTGTTCACACAGGGTTCAGTTTACACAGGTTGTACTGTATTATTTATAAAAGTAGATCCCAACAGTAAAGGACTGCCTTAACATAAACCTTTTCTCGCATGCAGTCAAAACCCACCCTTTGAGGCACACTAGATTTGAGGGCTAATGTCTTAAACCACTCATCCACTCTGGTCACCTAAGAAAGAGTATCTATGCAAGCTACTAGTCTAGAATGGGAGATGTACAATACAGTAAAACCAGCCATAACAACCACATCCATATTAAGACCACCTTCCATATTTCCCCTGGATGGCCTTTATATACAGGTTTCACTTTACATTGACCCCTCCCCAAGAAAACTTAAAAAGAAAAGTTCTTACATGAAGGTTTTGGTGATGTACCTATTCTATTTAACTTTGTGAACTTTTTGAATTTGTGGACTCTAATTGTCATGGATTGAAGTAATATACGATTTCATGGGATTGTAAATTTGTGGCTGTTGATTTTAAAGATTGTCTGCACAAAGTGAAGAAAATATTAAGATCAATCTTTTTTTCAAATTTAATTCATTGGCTTCGCATCAAACATTGTACTTATGATTTATAAAACAAAAATCCAGAGTTGTGGATGCTGATAGATAAAGGTCAAGGTCATATGCTGCCTTTTTTCATACAAACAACTTTTAATATAGGGGTTATTCCAACTTTACTATCATTAGATCTGTTGATTTATAACAAAATGAATAAAGTTATAAAGATACAGAGATGGCTGGGTCAATATCAAGGTCATAGCAACTACATTAAAAACTTTTAATAAATGGATTTTTTTTAGATTATTTCAAAGAAATTTCATCAGACTCAACTTTAAAATATACATAGTTGATCAATAACAGTCAGTGTCATTTAGAAATGCACAGTTGGTTGACAAATGTCAAGGTCATTTAGAACTGTACAGTTGATTGATAAAGGTCAAGGTAATTTAGAACTGCATAGTTTATTGATAAAAGCAATGCCATTGAGAAATCTAAACTACGCAGTTGATTGTTAAATGTCATGGTCATTTAGAACTGTACAGTTGATTGATAAAATTCAAGGTCATTAGAACTGTACATTTAATTGATAAAGGTCAAGGTCATTTGTATAATTTGGGTGAACTAGATGTGCAGATGAGCTATTTTGTTTTTTAATAAATTTTATACATCAAAATGAATCTCTATTGTGTTGTAGATCTTACTATTTTTGTAAAGACTTTCAATTCATATTTTATTCATTGTCTAAAATAAAATTGTTTTTGCGTAAAATTCAAATTTGCATTCAGGTCAGATTACAAGATCAGGGTTAAATCTTCACCGAAAATTGGAACACAATGACAAATGTGTCACCACATATATCATGACATAATGTGGGAGACATCATGTATAATGGTTACTGTAAACAAACTGGCACGTGGATGTTAACTTTGGTGATTCTCTTGCAAAAATTATTTTGCAACAATTAACTTTCCAGATATTCACTATAACTGAATATTTGATATAAATAGTTCCATTTTCAAAAAAGATGTTCATGTTGATTACCTTAAGTTGGTTTACAGTACACAGTTAAATCTACTTAACATGTATCTCAAATGATAACATGCTGAGAACCTGTATTGGACTTACTAAACTGACTGATGCCCATGTTTTTACATTGTTAAATAATGGTACAATTATGATTTGAAAACAAAAATTTAAAATTTAGGTCAATTAATTGTCATTCAACTGAACCTGTACAATTTTGTAAAATGAAAACATTTCTTTTTTTTTTTTGATCTTGGAATTTTCCTCAAATGGTACAATGGAATTGGTACTCTACCGAAGGCAAATTTTCTCAAATGTTTGATAAATTCCCCAATTCATATAAGTGAAATAATCTTGACTGGCCCAAGTTACACAATCATTCCTTCAATAAGATTTTCATTAACTTAAAAATGGCGCAATTACTTTGATATATTTCGGAATTTAAGGTGTCATTTTGTAGAATACCTTTAGCCTAAAACACTTGTGTTTAGTTTTGTCAAAAATATTTATTAGAAGTCTTAAAACAAGATTACAAAAAGTTAATGTTAAGGAATGTCTTAGTTAAGGAATGCGAAACTGGAACCTGGGACAAAAAATCTAAAATTTAATAAATTAAACCCTAGTTAAGAATAATTCACTTATATTGAGATATCACCAGCTATAACAATCACAGACTTAAAAGGTTTGATATCTCTGAAAAGATTATTCACTTATATCGAAAAGTCCCAGCTAAGCAGTGACAAATGCCCTATTAACAATTAATTCACATTAGAGTGTAAATCAGATGCTACCAGCTAAATTGTGATAGTGTGTTGCAGTAGAGATAGTGCAGCTAAAATGCCACCAGCCAAAACAAAGGTAAGTTCTTGACAAAGGGGGGTCAAACAGGGTAAGGTTGGGAAGGGAGGGAAAGGGGGTAAGGAATGGGGGTAAGGGAAAAGGGGGAAGAAGGGGAGGAAGGGAAAGGGGAAGGGAGGCAAAGGGGAGGGAGGGAAATGGGGAAGGGAAGGGGAAAGAGGGAAGGGAGGTTATTGGGAAGGGGAGGGAGGGAGGGGAGGGGGAAGGGGAGGGGAGGGAAATGGGGAGGGAAAGGGATGGGAAGGGGAGGGAAGGGAGGGAAGGGAGGGAAAGGGGAAGGGGAGGGAAGGGGAAGGGAGGGAAAGGGGAAGGGGAGGGGAAGGGGAAGGGAGGGAAAGGGGAGGGGAGGGGAAGGGGAGGGGAAGGGGAAGGGAGGGAAAGGGGGAGGGGAGGGGGAGGGGAGGGGGGGGAGGGGAGGGGAGGGGGAAGGGAGAGGGAGGGAAAGGGGAGGTAGAGGGAAGGGGCAGGGAAAGGGAAAGGGGGAAGGGAGGGAAATGGGGAGGGAGGTACGGAAGGGGAGAGAGGGAAATGGGGAGGGGGGAGGGAAGGGAAAGGGGAAAGGGGAGGGAAGGGAAATGGGGAGGGGGAAGGGACTGGAAGGGAGAGGGAAAGGGGAAGGGAGGGAAAGGGGGAGGGGAAGAGGGGAGGGAAATGGGGAGGGGGAGGGGAAGGGGAAGGGAGGGAAATGGGAAGGGAGAGGGAGGGAAAGGGGACGTGGAGGGAAGGGGCAGGAAAGGGGGTAAGGGGAGGGGAAGAGGAAGGAAAAGGGGAAGGGCGGGGAAGGGGAAGGGAGGGAAGGGAGGGGAAAGGGAGGGAGGGAAATGGGGAGGGGGAGGGAGGGGAGGGGAGGGAGTGAAATGGGGAGGGGAGGGAGGGGAAGGGGAGGGAATGGGAAAGGGGAAGGGAGGGAAGGGGCAGGGAAGGGGTAAAGGGAGGGAAAGGAGAGTGGAGGGAAAGAGGGAAGGGAGGGAAAGGGGAAGGGAAAGGGGAGGGAAGGGAGGGAAAGGGGAGGGGAAATGGAAAGAGGGAAGGGGAGGGAATGAGAAGGGGAAGGGAGGGAAGGGGCAGGGAAGGGGTAAAGGGAGGGGGAAGGGAGGGAAAGGAGAGTGGAGGGAAAGAGGGAAGGGGAGGGAAGGGAGGAAAGGGGAGGGAAAAGGAAAAGAGGGAAGGGGAGGGAATGGGAAAGGGGAAGGGAGGGAAGGGCAGGGAAGGGGTAAAGGGAGGGGAAGGGAGGGAAAGGGAGGGAAAGGGGAGGGGGCAGGGAAGGGGTAAAGGGAGGGGAGGAGTGGAAGGGAAGATGGAGGGAAGGAGAAGGAAAAGGGGGAAGGATTGAAAGAGGGAAGGGAAGGGAAATGGGGAGGGGAAGGGAGGGAATGGGAAAGGGGAAGGGAGGGAAGGGGAAATGGGAAGGGAGGGAAGGGGCAGGGAAGGGGTAAAGGGAGGGAAAGGGGAGTGGAGGGGAAGGGGGAGGGAAGGAGAAGGGGAGGGAATGGAAAAGGGGAAGGGAGGGAAGGGGCAGGGAAGGGGTAAAGGGAGGGGAAGGGAGGGAAAAGAGAGTGGAGGGAAAGAAGGAAGGGGAGGGAATGGGAAAGGGGAAGGGAGGGAAGGGGCAGGGAAGGGGTAAAGGGAGGGAGGGGAAGGGAAGATGGAGGGAAGGAGAAGGAAAAGGGGAGGGAGTGAAAGAGGGAAGGGGAGGGAAATGGGGAGGGGAAGGGGAAGGGAGGGAATGGGAAAAGGGAAGGGGCAGGGAAGGGGTAAAGAGAGGGAAAGGGGAGTGGAGGGGAAGGGGAGTGGAGGTGAAGGGGGGGGGAAGGAGAAGGGGAGGGGAAAAGGGAGGGGGAAGGGAGGGAAAGGTGGAGGAAGGGGAAAGAGGGAGGGAGGGAGGGAAGGGAGGGGAGTGGGAAAGGGAGGGAAAGGGTGGGAAGGGGAGAGGAAGGGAAAGGGGAGGGAAGGAAAGGGGGTAAGAGGAAGGGAGGGAATGAGGATGGAGGGAATGGGGATGGAGGGAATAGGGATGGAGGGAAAGAGATAAAAGAAAAGGGAGATTGGTCCAAGCTCCAGTTTTACAATCAAATCTGACAATTTTTTGCAATATTGTGTAAGACTATAAATTAAAATTTACAACATAATAAAATACAGATATAGCAAAATAAGAGTGATATTCAAAATGACACCTTATAAAATTCTTAATATTCTATATTTACTAAATTTAAGTCCGAGGTAAACTTAGTTAAAGAATGATTGTGAAACTTGGTCCTTGACCAATGGATTGTTTATTCTGGTTTACAAAAGCACTGGTACATGATAACTACTGTGAAAATATACTACTTTAAATATCAAATACCTCATGTTATGTAATAATTAGAGATTATCATATGACCTCCGACCCTCTGGCTGATATTAGGTCTCTCAGGCTGATAAGAGGGATGATATCGAAATGGTCACATTATAAGCTTTTTATCATATGTTTTTCCCAGTTGTTCCTGTGATCTCCAGTCATCAACTTAATCTACTGAAAATCTTGGTATCTGCTCCATCCTTGCTCTAATATTTATCATTCTATCCAACAGGGTGTGCATTTACAATGGTGTATATTATATGGCATAGTGACGACGGAAGAGACAACTATTAATATTATCAAATTTGAAGCAAGAAAACGTAAATACTGAAACCCCAATGTTAAAATCATTCATAAAAGTAACAATTTGAGGCTTTTACAGATAATTAATCTTTTCAGTATTCTTTTGCATCATGACCTTCATCCATATATCAAAATGAACATTGTACTATTCCACACAATATTCATGTAGTTTTGAAGGAGTTGATAAAATCTGAAATGTTTACACATAACAGATGAAGACAGATAGCAATAGATCATCTTAGCCTTTGGCTCAGGTGAGATAACAACTTTTCAAAGCTCTGCTGCATTATTCATGTTTTGATAAACATGTTAATCAAATACACATATATACAATACACATGTATAAATATTATACCTGGTAAAAATCACAAAAATCTGTTGTATGTTAACATCAGCAGTAAAATTATGTTGAAACATTAGCCCTTTGTTCCTGAAAAAGTGTGCTCTTTATGACATGATTGACTGTACATCTACATGTATAGATAATTTTATATATCATATTACCTGGATTTTGACTTAAAGGCATAATTGTCATTCTGTTCACCACCTTTTTCAATCTGTTCAACTTCTGACAGAAATGTCTCAAATAAACTGTCAAGTTCTTGGCTGAATTGTTGAGTTATGTCTTCTTGAAGTTTCTACAATAATGAAAATATCAAAAACTAAAAAGTAAATTCATTTATAAAAGTCAGTTGCAGCTAGAAACTGATTAGGAATAAGGTACAAACATGAAGACCTTCAACAGAAGTAGTACATATATTGTTCTACCTGTAAACAAAATTGCAATTTATTTTTGTGGAAAGGTACTTCATCCTGAATATAACAAAGGTGAGCTAAAAAAATATAAATACATAGTTACTCTTTTCCATTATATTTTTGGCAGTAAAAAAGTGATCTTCCTTATAAATCTAAAGTTGGAAACAGACTGACCAAATCTTGGATTACCGGTAATTTTAAAACTGAAATTTGATTTAATACTTGCAGAAATATTAATTTCTTGTACTCTAACATTAGAAAGTTACAAAACACTTCTGTGTGCATACTATGACAATTTTCTAACTGGATTATGCAGTCAGGAATTAAAATTTATGAGTTTTTCTGGAAATTTATTAAAATTCAAGGCTTTTTCAAACCCAGGAAAAAGTATCAGAAAATTCCTGGTCTTTCTTGTTTTATGGGTTCCATGGTAACCCTAAAATTTACTTACTTGAGCTTGGTTTTTAATTCTCTGGATCATGATTTGTTGCTGTATCATACTTCCATTGCTCATGTCTGAAGTACCACCTAAAGTATAAAATAAAATCAAAGCACTGACAGTGCTGAACGTATAAAAGTTGTGGTTCTGCTGCTGATGATGATGATGAGCCAACATGGTGCATCTATAACGCCTTTATCAAAGACAAGGTGAACTGACAAACTTTCTCACACCATGATCTGTAGCTGCACAGATTCCAACCTTGATGATGAGAGTTGCTGTGATCTGTCAGCTTGCGTTAAGACCCCTTGGCCACCGGGGCCCTTTACAGGTCTTTTAGATGCCAGGTCTTAAGTCACAGTTAAGGCTTCAGTAGATTAAAAAACCTTCACTGTATAATGTAATGCAGGTAAATGAATCGAAGGATAAGGAAACTAGAACTGTCTCTGAAAGAGGCTAATACCCCCATATTACATATAGTAAACCTAGTGAGAGGGTAGGCTGATTACATATAGTAAACCTAGTTAGAGGGTAGGTTGATTACATATAAACCTAGTTAGAGGGTCGGTTGATTACATATAGTAAATCTAATGAGAGGGTAGGCTGATTACATATAGTAAATCTAGTGAGAGGGTAGGTTGATTACATATAAACCTAGTTAGAGGGTCGGTTGATTACATATAGTAAATCTAATGAGAGGGTAGGCTGATTACATATAGTAAATCTAGTGAGAGGGTAGGTTGATTACATATAGTAAACCTAGTTAGAGGGTAGGCTGATTACATATAGTAAACCTAGTTAGAGGGTAGGTTGATTACATATAGTAAATCTAATGAGAGGGTAGGCTGATTACATATAGTAAATCTAATGAGAGGGTAGGCTGATTACATATAGTAAATCTAATGAGAGGGTAGGCTGATTACATATAGTAAATCTAATGAGAGGATACGCTGATTACATATAGTAAACCTAGTGAGAGGGTAGGCTGATTACATATAGTAAATCTAATGAGAGGGTAGGCTGATTACATATAATAAATCTAATGAGAGGGTAGGCTGATTACATATAGTAAATCTAATGAGAGGGTAGGCTGATTACATATAGTAAATCTAATGAGAGGATACGCTGATTACATATAGTAAACCTAGTTAGAGGGTAGGCTGATTACATATAGTAAATCTAATGAGAGGATACGCTGATTACATATAGTAAACCTAGTTAGAGGGTAGGTTGATTACATATAGTAAATCTAATGAGAGGGTAGGCTGATTACATATAGTAAATCTAATGAGAGGATACGCTGATTACATATAGTAAACCTGGTGAGAGGGTAGGCTGATTACATATAGTAAACCTAGTGAGAGGGTCGGTTGATTACATATAGTAAAACTAGTGAGAGGGTCGGCTGATTACATACTGTAAATGTACTTTATTTAGCGGTAGTCTTATTTTAGCGGTGTTGGCGCTAGACAAATTGCGCTAATTTATGATTACCGCGAATAAATGTGTTTATAAATATAGGCTTACCTCAGGGCCTCGGACACTTCGGTCCGGCCCGTCGGACATTTTTTGTACAAGCAAAAAAAAACAAAAAACAAAAAAACAAAAAAAAACCAGGTCGTCGGCACAGGGCTGTCTAGGTCTAGTCTATGCGTGCATGTTGTGGTTTATTGTCAAACTAACCAAATAAATTTTTTGAGCTCCCGCGATTGTCAATTTTAATCCATGTGCTTCCGCGATATGCTGTTATTAGCAATATGCGTTACTGTCAACGATGCTTGATACTGAACGTCCGCCATATTGTTTACTAACAATCGTGAACTTTCATATTCCGAAGATACACGAATTGTAATTAGAATTATGGCGAGAGGTTCTAAATAGGAATTCAGGTATCACGAAATATGATATAACGGGGACGGCTTGACGAGGTTCCAATATATTTATGTGAATGAAAGATTTTAATGCCTAAACTTTTATTAAAATAAAATTTTATAGCGTTTGTGTATTTATTAATAAAGAAACAGTTACAAAGCGCGTAGTAGGCATTTTTCAACACCCGCGTGGAACCTCTTTGATAACAAACCGTCACCCTTGACCGACACTCGTTATGGCTTCCGTAATCAACACACAGTTACAACCATGCACTTATTATTAAACAAACACACATTTAAAGAAAGTTATTATGATTCGGACTGGGAAACAAAAGAAATAGACAGTAAGACACGCGGCACGCGACTACTTAAGTCCACAGGTATTTACTGATTAATAAACAATCACCTGATTATTAGATCTTACTGTTGTTGACAGGTAAACATGTGGAAAGGACAATACATTTAGTGAAGTCAGGTAGAGTTTACAAGACCGACAGACAGACTAGCGGTAGTTTACTTTTGTCGGACCGAAAACTGATTTGTCCGTTTAATATTCCTCTCTGCTGATTTTAGCAACCACTTGCTTAACATTTTGGAGACCAATTGAATAAAACTCTGATATGTATTCAATATAGTATTAACACCTTTATTAAATGTGAAAAAGAAATTGATTTCGGCACTTCCCGTGAGCTGAGTGCGCTAATTTAAGATTGCGCGAATTAGTGACAACACAGCATTTGCGCTAAAATTTGATTGCGCGAAAATAAGTACATTTACAGTATAGTAAAGCTAGTGAGAGGGTAGGCTGATTACATATAGTAAATCTAATGAGAGGATAGGCTGATTACATATAGTAAACCTAGTGAGAGGGTAGGCTGATTACATATAGTAAATCTAACTAGAATTGTCTCTGAAAGAGGCTAATACCCCCCCACTCCCAACTTTTGATCTGGGGACAAATTGTATGTATGGCCAAATTGTAATGTAAAAACTTCTGTGTATGAAAATGTCAATAATTCGACAAAATACATGTGATGAAACCGATAATGGCAGGTGCACATGTTCTTATGATGCTCAATATCTATCGTTTGCGGGGGGTATAATAAACTGTAATTACATGTACTAAAATAACATTTAAGACCAATGTTTATATTTGCCAGTAATTAAAAGTGGGAGATCGGGAAAACCCCATTTCAAACATGCCATTTGTCCTGGATTTTGGCCCTTTTAAAACCTGTTGCGCTGGGACACACAAAATCCCGGAATTTTTACTATGTCCCGAATTTTGAAAAACCTGCCATTTCAAGAAACTACATAGTCTCTGAAAAAATGCCATTATTTTTCATGGTTAAATTTCTTTAAAAAAAAAATATCATTTTTGCAATATACATTTGTCAAAAGTCAACCTTTATTTACAAAATATACCCTTTAACATAAAATTACAAACTTTTAAAGCTGTTTTTATACAATTTACAGCTTTGTATCTTCTACTTCCGGTACTTCTGGTTTAACCATGTGTTTTGTAAATTAAACACATAGCATCTGGTTTTTTTTTTTTCGTTCAGAAGAAGGATTTTCAACAAAATAAAGAATGAATATTTGTTCAGAGTAGGTTATTTTTGTCATATTACCAGCGATAATCGGGAAAATGTCTGTATACGTAGTTACGACAAATAAATAAGTTGTGAAATGGCCTGATGATCAGAGCTTGGATAGCGTGGCCAGACACATAAAATTTGCATTCTTATGAAAAGCAGATTCTGCTATAGTTATAACTTTTATACTTTTAAATAATTCAGTTGAATTAAGTTCAAGAAATTTCAAAATTTCAGTATTTTAATGGTACCAAAATTGATACATGTATTTGCAGAAGTTTATTAAATATTTAAATATTTTCTCTGAAAATTTATAGATATATAGAAATCATTAACATCTGAGTGCAAACTGAAGAAATTGGTGTTTTCAATGAAAAAAATAAAAGAAATTGTCATTTGTTGCATTACTTTTATCATGTTATTGTACTTGGGTAAATATTCTTGACTGGTTACGAAATTATGAAATATTTTGATTGGCTACTTAACAGTTAAAGTGACATATTCTTGATTGGCTACTAAATTGAAATACATGTATACAAAATGATGCTTAACACTTGTAAAAACATATTTCGGCAACACTAATCGGTCCACGCTACCCAGATTCAAAACATTTTCCACTCTTAATCCACCAGTCCACGAATTTCTGTTTTTTGTAACTCAAAAACAAATAAACCTAAAGAATGTGAAAAGCAGCAACATTTAATACAGATATGGTAGAAGTAAATAATCAAAGTTGATACATTGATAACTTTTTTTTATTAATTTTATTAATTATTTTATTAATTTTCTTGAAGTACTGCAGCTAAAATGCATTCTCTTAATATTTTTATTGAAATCAGTAAAAGTTATTAAGTAATTAGACCTCAAAAAGCACTTTATTAACATTAAAAAATAAAGTATTTTAAACTAGCCTACATTAAACTTAAAAAAGTAAGAAATAAATGGGGGTGTCAAAGTGACCAATGATACATACCGAAGTGACCTACTGTAAGTGCCAAAACAACCTGGTACCAAATTTACTCAGTGCCAAAGTGACTTTTTCTACAGGTGCTGAAATGACTAGCATCCTAAAACAACCCCCACATACACACCTGGCAACAGTAACATCAGTGGCAATGAAGTGGCAGATATATTAGCGAAAGAAGTGGCTAAGGAGGCAGACAACCTTCCAATGGAGTCAGCAATACCCACACTCCAACAAATCAATATGGCTAGTCACGAGGCCCAAATCCACAGGTGGCAGTCTAGATGGGATTTATCAGACAGAGGCAGAAACTATCATCTATATGCTCCAAAAGTAAAATTCTGCAGTACTACAACTACAAACCGGTTACTCCTTTCTGAACAGTTACAAACATACTATCAAACCAGAGGTCCGGAAACAGTCATATTTGCCGTACATGTCCGACAAAAATTTATTTTGACCGACGTGAAAAATCACCAATCGGACATTTTTTGTTTTCGGACATTTTCAATTTTACAACAGGAATATTAAACGGACAAATCAGTTTTCAGTCCAACAAAGTAAACTACCGCTAGTCTGTCTGTCGGTCTTTTAAACTCTACCTTACTTCACTAAGTATATTGTCCTTACCACGTGTTTACCTGTCAACAACAGTAACATCTAATAATCAGGTGATTGTTTATTAATCAGTAAATACCTGTGGACTTAAGTAGTCGCGTGCCGCATGTCTTACTGTCTATTTCTTTTGTTTCCCAGTCCGAATAATAATAAACGTGTGTTGTTTAATAATAAGTGCATGGTTGTAACTGTGTTGATTACGGAAGCCATAACCAGTGTCGGTCAAGGGTGACGGTTTGTTATCAAAGAGGTTCCATGCGGGGTGTTGAAAATTGCCTACTACGCACTTCGTAACTGTTTCTTTATTAATAAATACAGACACGGGATAGAATTTTATTTTAATAAAAGTTTAGGCATTAATATCTTTCATTCACATAAATATATTGGAACCTTGTCAAGCCGTTCCTGTTATATCATGATTCGTGATACCTGAATTCCTATTTAGAACCTCTCGCCATAATTCTAATTACAATTCGTGTATCTTCGGAATACCAAAGTTCACGACTGTTAGTAAACAATATGGCAGACGTGCAGTATCAAGCATCGTGGACAGTAACGTATATTGATAATAACCGCATATCGCGGAAGCTTAGAAAAGCAGTAAACGTCTTAGTCTTAGATTTTACCTAATACACAATCCACATCGTGATCTAATAACGCACATGGATTAAAATTCGCAATTGCGGTAGTAGCTCAAAAAATTTTTTTGGTTAGTTTGACAAAATAAACCACAACAAGCACGCATAGACAGCCCTGTGCCAACGACTTTTTTTAATGTCCGACTGACCGGACTGAAGTTTCCAGGGCCCTGTATCAAACTTATACCAGACAACAGATGTGCCTGCGGAGAACCAGCCTCCAAGTTCTATCTGGGAACAAAATGATTCCAAGATCACGATGATCGGGCAGAAATTAAAAAGGTAATGTAGTATTTTGTCGGAGCACCTACAAGTGAAATTTCCGATTCGTTGTTCCCCTTTACTCTTTTTTTATAATACTTACGGGTATTTTTTAAATTTTATTATGAAACTGGCCCCTGTGCTTACATCAAGTGTAAATCGATCCAGATTAAATAAAAACTCGAGTTTATTTACTACCTTGTGACATTGTTTCCTTGTTACAATTATGAGGAATATCTCCGTTTTCCTGATTGCGAAATTGACATCCAATATTTTCTGTCATGTTGTCAGCTGTTGGGTAGTCTCACTGAAACACTTTAAAACTTTGTATAAATTTTACTTTGTGATTAAACGTATTGAAGATTCAGATTAGGGTGCGTTCGGTTAACGAACGTATTTATCGATGTACTCGTGACAAAGTCCGAATGACGCAATAATATAGTTATACGACCTTCTGGTCATTGCTCAGAAACTAATTTTCACAACATCGTCTTGAAGAGATTAACTGTCCAGTGGCGGATTTAAGGGGGGGGGGGGGGGGGGGGGGAGGTGCGGGGGTTGCAACCCCCCTTTGAAAAATTTAAAAGAGAGAGAGAGAGAGAAAGCTATATTGACATCTAATGTAGCAACAGATAAATGATGTAATCCAGAAATGTTCAGAAAAGGGTATAAAGATTTGTACCATGTAACAGCATTCGGAAAGCACCAATGCACAAACCTTTCACAACTTTGTAGATTTGCAGAGACACAAAGTGTCATTTCAGGAATAGTGATAGAGTAGATGTTTTGTGATGTTTTGTTTGATTGTCTATAAAGTCTGACAAGAAAAAAATAAGTCAAAAACAAACACAACAATCCATCCACAAACCACAATCATAGAGCATTAAAACCAGTAAGAACTGGCAAGAATAATTCGATGTAAAGAATGATACATGTTCTGCAGAATAAAGATGCAAAGTTGAAAAATTGGAATAATTCAATATACATATGGACGAGAATAAAGAATGGATCCGATTTTCTTTAGGTTTATATCAAATGAGTTAAACAAAAAGGGTGTGTGGTAAGCAGTTGATGGTTAGGTTAGGAATGTTTTGATGCAAATACTACATTCTAGAGTACAGGGCGAGGCAAATCAGGTCTTTGAGCAAACCATAAAGAGGCAGACACAAGAATTGTTCTTTATGCCAAAGAAGCCAAAGAAACAGATAATGGTCAGACGCTTATTCTTTGTAGCAATGCAGATGTTTTTGATATGGTCTTGGTTTTTGTTTTACAATTAATGTTTTGGAAATATAAGATTGTTATTAAATCCAATATCTTTATTTATAATTGTTGAATTGTTGAACCGGGGAAATATGTTATATTCTGATCATACTTATATAAAAAGTATAAGGTTTACACATATAGAATATATTGTTGCCATTATCGACTTTGCGTTTGATCAATAGTTGCGCATGCGCTAATTTTTCCGGTTACTTTCGACCTGAAGCTAACAAAGAATTATGAAGGATTGAAACTTATTTCTTAAATAAAATATTGAAATATCAAAGATATCAAATTATTCCTGTTATCATTAAAAAGTAGAAAATGAGAGGAATTTTACGGTATTTTTTAATCTGAAATATTTTAAGAAATTTTTGGGGCTTTTTTAGTTTGAAATTTAAGAACTTTACAATATAGATAAAGAAGGAAATATGTTGACGTGGTTGCTTAAAACAGTCATATCAATAATTTTACTTTCATTTTCGAAAAAGTTCCTGTTATAACTAAAAAGAAGACATTTTGACGATTCCAATGGTGTATAACACGAGAAAATAAATAAATAAACAATTGGGGCTTTTTTAACTTTAATATAAAAATAGGCACTATTTTTGACCAACTATAGCAGTCATCTTAACCCGTCACCGTATATATACAGGTGATGTATAATGGTTTATATAGGAAAAACATGCACCTGGTTTAATAATTTACTTATTTTGACTTTAATGTGGATATTTCTTAAAACTTTCAAATTATTTCATATTCTACAATTTTTTCTGCATCTTACTATATTTTTTTCATAATTTTATGATAATGGCAAATTACTTCAAAATTACTTTGAAAATAACCCTTAAAGTAAATAACACATATATTCGTATGGTCTTATATAGAGTGATATAGTAAAAAGGTGATAATTTACATAAATAGGCTTACTTTGAGTGACAAAAACTCTAAAAAATTAAGGAAAAGTCTAACACTTTCAAATCGTTCCACATTCTACAATTTTTTCTGCATCTTAAGACATGTTTTTTGAAATTGTACGGTAATGGCAAATTACTTCAAAATTACTTTAAAAATTTGTATGATTTTACGGATAACGATATTTTTCGCATAGATTTGCATGGTAAATATGTGAAAATTTGAAGGTGCTTGTGGTTGTTAATCGTGTTGCTGTTGGACCTCTTTGAATGTTTGAATGATCGTGATGACTATTTTTATTGCAGACGTCAAAAGTCATAGCTATTAAATTGATTCAAATGAACTTTATTGAAAACTTGAAAAATGTTTCGGCTTCGTTATTTAAATTATTTATGAAATATGTTTAAAGAGCTGTTATGTAATATTTTCTCTGTAATATTTTCACAAAGTGTGTGTGTGTGTGTGTGTGTGTGTGTGTGTGTGTGTGTGTGTGTGTGTGTGTGCATAGATATATTAAATAAATTACATAGGATTTATATCATAAAATAATGAAATCCTTTGTTGTATTTGATTTAAAATGCAGTGCGCTGATTATAAGTCGGCCATCTTGAAAATGGCGTCCATTTTGAATTTACAACCACAGTTTGTTCATGAGAAGTTAGTATAAATATTTAATTGAACAAATACCAAATTTCAACTCAAAAGCTTAAGCGGTTGATTTGTTATTGAATTTTAATTTTAAAATTATCTTTTTTGGTGGCCATCTTGGACTTGGCAGCCATATTTTCATTAAACGGAAAAATCAAGGTGGAAACATACCTAGACTAACTAAGTACATATATATATATAATACTATTCATTGGTTTTATGTCATAAAATAATGACATCCTTTGTTGTATTTGATTTAAAATGCAGCACAATGATTATAAGTCGACTATCTTAAAAATGGCGGCCATTTTGAATTTACAACCAATGTTTATTCATGGAAAATTAGTATAAATATTTAATTGATTAAATACCAAATTTCAACTTAAAAGGTTAAGTGGTTGATTTGATATTGAATTTTTATACTTAGATTTTTTTTTTTGGCGGCCATCTTGGATTGTCAGCCATATTTTCATTAAACGGAAAAAGTCAAGGTGGAAACATAC
Organism: Anadara kagoshimensis; assembly: GCA_021292105.1. NCBI lineage: Eukaryota > Metazoa > Mollusca > Bivalvia > Arcoida > Arcidae > Anadara > Anadara kagoshimensis. The sequence goes on from CM037872.1 coordinate 14,755,496, forward strand.
CTAGCGTGACTAAGTACATATAGGGCAATAATATCCACCATGTTTCCTGCTTTTAACAAAAAAGTTTAGGGGGCGTCACTTTTTGGGGATCTGCCCCCTGACTACTTTAAGTTGCTAGATCACCGAGTCAGTACGCCGCCGCACTCCCCCACTGATACCGATATGTGTAGTGCGAATTTTATCACCACGTGACTTAATTTAGGGCACTGTTTATCGCTTTATTTGTAAAAACTACTGTTTTCATATGGTGAAACGCTATGACATCAATTTTTAAATAACCATAAATTGAAACTTTCTGCACCAAAAATGTCTTTTGAACTTCTTTTAAGTGTTTTAAATCTTATAGGTAGTTTTAAAAAGGCTTTAGATTAATTTTATCAAAATAAATTAGGGAGTAAAGACGCTGTTGTGATGTTTCACTTAGGACTTTGAATGATCGTAATTCAGGTTTTGCATCACTAATCAGACTAATTTTTGTATAATCTACAATATTTAATAAGTGTAAAATCGAGCAGTCAAAAGTTAAGTTTAGTAGTATACATCATCTAAATTTTTCTTCCTTGATATGAGGTTTCAACGGAGCCCGTAAGGTGACATGTATAAAAAAGGTTATTTCGTATATTCGAAATGTATATCGTATATTCGCAATAGTTTTATCACATTTTCGAAAAAAAGTTTTTTGTATTTTCGCGATAGTTATTTCGTATTTTTGAAGAAATAGCATTTTGAATTTCCGAATTACTATTGCCTATATTCGCTATAGTTATTTCGTATTTTCGCAGTAATTATATCGTATTTTCGAAGTGGTTTGTCGTATATTCGAATTAGTATTTTACGGAAGCCCGCTTGTGCAAGGTTGTGAAAATATTTCTGATAGAAAATATTTTATCTTGCGACCGCAAGTTATTATCTTGCAGTGGAACTCAATTATATGCAACTTACTTCTGGTAAGACAAGCAAAGAAAAGCTCGCTACAATCGGTTACCTTTTGAAGTAGATTAGATTAGAGTAATGGTGTTTCACAACTCAGTCAAGATTCTATCACTCATATCAAGGTGGTAATTTTTAGATAGTGGAGGAAACCGGAATATGGAGAAAAACCACCGACCCCGGCAAACTAGAATCTGTGCAAGTGGGATCCAAACCTAGGTGATGAGAGGCACCATGATTCGTATGCGTGCGTCAAAGTTTACATCAGATGCAGTTACTTGTGGAAGAAAAGTTAGTCACCTCTGGGAAAAAGTCAACTACTAGTAATCAGTTCTTTAAAGAAATAAATGTTTGTTAAAAAGACTATTAGATAATCATTTTCAGGTACATCATGTTCAATATATATTTTCAAATTGTTAATTCGTATTAACAATAAACACACAGATTAATTGTATACCGGCAAGGATACCTGAAGTACGTTACCTATTCAACATTGCATAAGAAACTATATGTATTACACTCGATTAAATTTTATGCAATGTCACTACCAAGTGTGGTCATCCTCAGTGCCTAGGAACAAATTTGCTTAAAGCATCAATGTAAGCACATATATCATTACATGGGGTATTTCATAAGTATTCGAGCATAGTGAAACTTTCTAGTGAAGCTTTCGCTGTATTGAATCTTTCGATGTATATTTTGTAATACTCTGTCGGCAATGTCATTACCAAGTGCGGTTATATCACAAGTGCCTCGGAACACATTAGCTTAAAGCATAGGTTACCATAATTGGTAGTGACAATTCTTTGTGAAATGTGATAATAATCGTTTGGTTGGATGTTTTACAAATTAAAGGAACATATTACCGAATATTGAATAAGTAACGCACTTCAGATATGGTCCTTTATTAGTATGCATTTTGTCAAGTTGAAACTTGAGAATCGAACCCGATACCTCCGCTTCTAAACAATCATTTAGATACTTTATTTTGTTGATAGAAATCAGCATGTACTATACTTGTTGACTTTCTGGCCGATTGATTTGTTTCTATTACTCTTAAGTTTTGAAGCAACACGTTTTCTGTGTTGGGATAGGCCCACGGCGGAGTTTCGTTTGAGATAAGATGCAATTTTTATAATTCATAAGTCCGTCGGATGTTCAGCTGACTGTCAACAGATTTTGGAATACCTATAGTAGCTCTGGAATACTTGCACAGCTAGACTCATAAACCGCACAAACTAGTATGTGATTAATAAGATCAATATAAATAGCTGATACGACGTAAAACAACACTAACCCAACCAACTACCTTCTACAAGTAGTCAGTTTCGGCCAGTTACAAGTAGCTAGCTTTATGATGTTTATCTAGCTATTATGTTGCGACCGTAAGATATAACTAGAAAAACTGAGCCAAAAACTCACAAAAAATACCCCCCGCTACACCCACATAAAAAAATCCATCGGATCAAATTTTTAAATAGGAGGTGCACATCTACATTATATCACAAAGATTGTGTGAAAGTTTCATGAAAATCCATTAAAGGGTTTAGGGGGAGTTGCGGATAAGAGATAGGTACCCTAAGGTGTAACGGAAGGACGGACGGACACACAGACAGACACCCCTATCACTATATACCCCCCACTTTTTAAGCGGGGGTATAATAAAATCCCAGGTAGTAAATATTTCATGACCTTGAACCAGCGACATTTAATAAAGATTAAATGTCGCTGCTTGAACTAACGGGCTTCTGTACGCGTAAAATACTTATTCAAATATACGAAATACGATTAGAGACCATATATGGTACCTCTGGCAGCGAGCCGGTAGAGACCACATATGGTACCTCTGGCAGCAAGAGGGTTAAGTAAAAGGGAAAATGAACATTTGTAATTGTCCTTTGGTGTTAGTAGGGATGTGATTAACGTCTTCTGACGTCAGCCGAGATAAGTATGTTGATTTTATCGAGTTTGTGGGTAATTTTGTACAGCATGACCAGTGTTGTTTTGAGTCTGCATTCTTTTAATGTTGTCCAGTTTTATGTAGATAACATTTTAGATACACTGCTTATGTTATCTCTGGTTATGGTATCTGGCTGCTCTTCGTTGGATTTGTTTTCTAGTTTCACGGTTTGGTGTCTATCCCAGGCTGAGCAGCAGTATTTCAGTTCAGTAAGTCTTACTTGTGCCTGGTATGCTCGGCTTTTGATGTTTTCTTTTGATGTTTTGATGTTTCTTTTGATAAATCCTATATAAGTTCAATTTGCTGTTGAAGTGATGTTATTTATGTGTCCTTGAGGGACTCCTAATGTGACTGGTACTGTGTCTGATACTTGGCTGTCTAATGTGATAACTGTCTGTGTTCTCGGTTAGATAGGAATGCTGATGATATCCAGTGGAGAGCTTTGTTGTTAGCAAGAATTGCACGACTCGGAAAATCGACATGAGCTACCATTCCATGATTTTATTATACTTTTGAATTTGTTAAGTTTCTAGTCTGATGAATGTGGTTTGACAACTCATTCAAAAGTTTTGCAGAGAAATAGCTGAAAGATCTTATTGTTAACCATGGTATATTTACTGTTTTATATCTGAAAGAGTATGAATAACAGTTTAACATTAACCAGACCATGTGAATATATAGGACTTTGAACAATTGTAATGTTGACTGGTGTTGTGATGATTAGATCATTTTATATACCTAGTCCTTGTTATGCCCGGAGGCACATAGGGCAAGGACTAGGGATCTCCACTCGTCTCTGTTCTGTGCCTTCTTTTTTAACCCTCTCCAGGTGGTACCCATCTGCTTGATTTCGGCTTCTATGGTACGCCTCCAAGTTGTCTTTGGTCTTCCCTGCTTTCTCTTCCCTTCTGGAGTCCATCTTAAAGCAGTCTTTGCTAGGTCGTCAGATGGTCGTCTCATGATGTGCCCAATCCATCTCCATCTTTTCTTCTTTAATATGGTTGCCATGTCATATATTAAAAACTTAAAAATAAGTTAAAATGTTTTCTAAAACATAACTGAATTTATTATTTGTAAAACATGTTTCACCGTTGTGTACGGTTCTTCTTGTTATATATATATATAGTCCAAAAATTGTTTCAAGCACACAAAATGTAAAGTTCTTGTTTGAAAAAGAAAACGACAGAAAAAAACTTTCATTTTGTTATTTGCTCTAGCGCTTTCATGCTTTCAGCACTCTTCAGGAGCATAATTACTTTTGTTACTAAGCAAGTAAACATTATGCTCCTGAAGAGTTATGAAAGCGCTAGAGGAAATGAACAAAATGAAACTTATTTCTGTCGTTTTCTTTTTCAAACAAGAACTTTATATATATCGAAATAAGACAAAACATGGTAACTTTTTCGCCCTGAATTCGGTTTTAAATGTAATAAAACTTAATTTAATCAAGACGGTGTAGGCTCTTGTGCATTTTGCACTAGACTAAAGGGATGGTAGGTTGAGACACTGGTGTAGTCCGGTTTAAAATGCTAAATAAAATATTCTGGGGTCGAAATAAGACATGCTAATGGTAATTTTGACTTTGCGCGCTAAATGGTGTTACATATTTCTGTGGCCAGAGTTCCATTAGCAATAGGGAGGTTTTGGCATCAAACTTCGATGCGGCTGACAGAATTTCCACTGTCTTGGAGCTATCACCAAACGCTTCAATTACAGATCAAGATAAATTAGAGGTTCCACTTTTTCTGAAGAAAAAAAACAAAACAAAATGTTTACTTTCCAATCAATCAACCACCCCCCCCCCCCCCCCCACACACACATAATATGAGTGTACCGGAGAAACATGTTGAAAACATGAGGCAAATTGTGAAAATATTTTTGGTTGATAAACATCATTGCCAAATTGTTTCCCAGGTGATACACACCAGGCAGGAGATGCTCACTATTCCGGAACACCGGTCTTACTTTCAGCGTTTGTTGATTTTTCAATCAAGTCCCACACTGATAATCGTTTAAGTGTTGTGCAGAAAAGACTAACTATTTTATTGATATAATTAATGATTTTGTAGATTTTGATGTAAATAGAGACAAGATAGATTTTGTTAATGAGGTTAAAACAACTGTCACATTTTTTAAAAATCTGCCTGGAAAGTCTTTTGGTTTTCACAAATGTAGAAATAATAAGAAAAATTCAAAGCCCTGGTTTGGTAAAGAATGCAGGGAAAAGAGAAAATTATTTCATAAAACAAAATCCACTTTTTCTAACATAAAGTCATATATTGCAAAAAGAAACATAAAGTTAGCTAGTAAAACATATAAAAAGGTTTTTATGTAAACACTATAAACTCTATCAGAGTAAAGTAGAAATAAAATTACAAAATATCCGTACTACAAATCCAAATGATTATAGAAGGTTCACAATATAAATGTTTTCAGAAAGAAAGAAGATAACTTTGATTTGGACAGATTTTATAAATACTTTTTGAATACTTTCGAAGGAAATGACAGTAGCAGTAGAAAGGAAAAAATAGATTATACATGTAATTGTTTTGCTAAAAATGTCAATGCAGAAATAAATGGTCTCGTTACTAAAACTTAAATAATTAATGCAGTTAAAAATCTTAAAAAAAGTAAATCACCAGGGATAGATAACGTCTTAAATAAATATCTAAAATAAACTTTAAGTAAAATGTTAACACAGGTCTTATACCAGATGATTGGATTCTTGGTTCTATTAAACCTCTGTATAAAAATAAAGGCGACTTCAAAGATCCAGTCAATTATAGAGCTATAACTATTCTGAATTGTTTCGTCAAGCTTTTTACAGCTATCATTAACAATCGTTAAAAAAAATTGCAGAAATTCTGACGAAATCTCAAACAGGTTTTTACAACAGATAATTTTTACATTGCATAGCATTGTTGGATGTTTATTTTCATCAAATAGAAAATTATTTTGCGTTTTTTTCTGATTTTAGAAAGGCTTTTGATAAAGTTTGGAGAAACGCTCTGTGGTATAAGCTCAGAAAATACAACATCAATGGTAAATGTTTTAATGTCCTAAAAATGTATGATAGTATTTAATCATGTGTTGTCATAGGGATTTTTAAATCTAATTATTATTTAAAGTTAGATTGGTGTTCGACAAGGAGAAAACTTGTCACCTTTTCTTTTTTCCATTCATGTTAATGCTTTAGAAGAGTTTTTTGAATCAAAATATTGTAAAGGGTCTTAACTCCTTAACGGAAATGGGTGTCAAAATGCTACACGAGTACGTGAAATCGTTTGTATACAGACGATACTGTGGAATTTTCGGAGAATGAAATTGATATACAAAAACATTGAATGGTTTTTTTACGATTATTGTAATATGTGGAAACTAGCTATAGAAGTCAATGTATCTAAAACAAAAGTTCTTATGTTTTGCAAGAGAAAAATATATCAGTTACCCGTGCTAAAGTTTGGTAGGGGCATTTTGGATTGTGTCAAGTAGCTATTGCTACTTGGGTTTATTTTTCAATAGAACTGGAATTTTTTTTACAGCTAGGAAACACCTCAGAATATGATCAAGCATGTAAAGCTCTATTCAGTGTGTATAGAAAGCTAAAAAATACCCGCTTGTCAATCGAATGTCAACTGGATCTATTTTATAAATTGGTTTTACCAATATTAGTTTATGCTTGTGAAATTTGGGAATTTAGAATTGAAAATTGTAATAAAAAATGTTATATACAATATTGTAAAAATCCTTAAACTTAAAACAACTACACCTACATACATGGTATATGTATACGATGAACTCGGAAGGTATTCATTACATGTACAAATATATATCAGAATGGTTTTATTTTGGTATAATACAGTATTTTCAGGAAATAAGTCAACAAATTATTGTTATAGATTATTACTTTGTCGACATAATGAGGGAAAAAACATATGTTGGATTGAAAAAAATAATGTTGAATTCGGATGGTTTTAGCAATATATGGGAGTCTCAAAGGTTGTTTGTCAACAAAAAAGGTTAATTAATTCTTTTAAACAAGAACTAAAGAAAGGTTTAAATTCGCTCTCACAAAAATAGCACCAATAATCCATCTGAAAAAAAGAACTTGCTGTTACGTGTTTTTTCTAAAAGTATGCATTAACATTTCTATTCTATAAATAAATTGGTTTATATTGTAAAGATGATAATATCTGCCAAATTACTTAACAATTGAACTGTTTAGAAATGCGGTTCATAGTCGATATGAACGCAATTGATATGCAAGCAAACTGAATAACGCGCGTTACCTGTCCTATTGGCTGTTTGAAACATTGTCTACCTTCCCACCACAAAACATGATAAACAAGAGCAAAATTTTAATGATAGTTTCTTAAACAACTTGTTCTCTTTTGTTTTCAAAATTTTTGAACATATATGGTCTGGTGCGGCAAAAAATTTGAAAAATAATGATATATGGTATTAATTTATGACTTGTATAAGAAAAAAGATATATTACCAAAATACCTGCTTTGAACTTGTTTTCTGCACTGTAGTATATTTCTGACAACAATACACAATTATTACCAACTTGTGCTTGAGGTTACAAAGCTACTTGGTTATGTCATAGATTCAACAGGGAAAGTAGACGCCTTCTACTCCGAACTCACAGAAACATTAATAAAGTGTTGTGACAGTTGCCTACCGCGTTCAAACTACAACACTCACACTAAGCCGCACTGGACTGAAAAAGTGCACAAAAAACGAATGTGAAATGAGCAAAATGTGGATTTTAAACAATAAACCACGAGGAATGCAAGCCTTACAAATTAGGCATTTAAGCACCTTATGGTCTGTAATTAATGAATTTCATGGGAACACAGAAAGTGCTAGCTGTCATTGCAAATTTGGCTCGATCAGAACGGTTTCAACAGACTCAAGGAGTCCGACAAGGTAGTATTTTGTCAGCATTCTTGTACTAAGTGTTTATCATTATACATCTTCTCTCCAACTTAGAAAAATGTCCATCATTCGCGTGTGTTCATGATATAATCTGGAAATTCAACACTTGACAGATAACATAACGTGTATTAGTGGAGCGTCTAAGTCAAAGACTCAAGTAATTCATTTTGTGACACAAGCATGAAACTTGGGTCACAGGTCATTTGTACCATGTACATTAAACATATTCATCGTTGGTCATCCAAAAAAAATCAAAATGTTTTTTTTTTGTCCAATTCCTATGTTTAAAAATCAGGGGGTACCAGTATAGGCAAAGCAATGACCTCAATTGATCAAATTTATCATTTACAATGACCAGATATCACATATTTGACATGAAATATGTCTGAATGTGGCATTCTGCTTGATTACTATTATCTTAATTCAAAATGGCGGCGATTTCAGAGGGGATTCTAAAGTAAAAGAGCGCGTGTTTCTTCTAAATGCATGTAACTGTTGCCCTTAGTAGTATTTATCATTTCAATATACAGAAATACCATACTAGTAATGTCAAATTTTAATAGGATAGCAATATGCACAAACATATATGATATAAGATTGAGCAACACTACCAAGGCACATTGGTCTAAATCATAGGTGTTAAACTCAGCATTGGGTTTATCATGTGTCTCGTAACCTGTTTTTGATACTGATGTATACAATATTATGACGTTCTACAACTTCTGTCTGTATCCACAAGGAAATGCTGCAAAAATCTACATCTTTAACAGGACGACTAGACAAAATTATTCAGAATAACTTCAAGTTTTTCTGGTAGAATTGGTTGGCATGTTGGTAAATGGTTCAGATATTAAACTCAGATTGACAATTTTACAATGTATTCTTATTTTGCTTTAGCCCAGTTTCTCCAGTGCAACCACCACAAACAGTCAAAGCAAGACAGCTTCAAGAAACACTCCAAGGCTCACACCAAGGCAGACGAAACACATGCTATCCATGTGGCTCTACTTATATACACAAAAACAAGAAAGCGGCAAATTATTGACATATTACACCATTGCAGAATCTGTGTTTCATATGAGTTCTAGAAATTTAGTGTTTATTGGGCGAGTCAGTTGTATCTAAGTATGTAAAAGGATTATTAACTACTGCTGCTGTGGATGACATGGACTATAATCTTTCATCTACCACCACTAATTCATCGTTTCATGGAACAGGAATTTCTATGTTAAAACATCCATGTATTGACAGTATGGGAGAAAAGAGAATTTTCCTCCTATAAAATCTACGCCACATTCTAGAAAGATCCCTCCTCTTCCTGAAACTTATACCATTGTCAAACCAGCTTAAGGAAGGTCCTAAATTGGTCTGTTTCCTGAATTTCAGAAAATGTTAAACTGGAATATAATTGGTAAGAGAAGTAAATGCTGCTGCTGATGAGGATTTATCTAATGTCACGTTGTCTTCACATCACGCTGTTGCTAAAATGGGTCCAGAATTTTTATCAAGTATTTCTTCATTACTTCCATTACTCCCTGAACAAGCTCATTCAGTAGCCACAATTTAACATACCCCTTTTTTGCAATTTCAAAACAGATACAAGGTATTGGCCCGCGCAATATGGTGAAGACAAATTTGCAGTTATTCTAAGCGGACTACATATAGAAATGGCCTTAGTGAAAACATTTGGAGAATTATTACAGGAAAGTGGATAGACAACAGCTTTAGTTGAGGTAGACATTGCAACCTCTGGCACTGTAGATTCCTTTTTCTCCCATGACAAGCCATGTAATATAGAAATATTCCATTGGAGATACCCATGGTGGCTATCTCTATCCTCTATGGGCCGCGCGTGCAAATTAGCGCTAGAACTATCTTTGGTGGCGTCATAATCATAAGACAATCGCGTGACGTTATCATGTGGGGAACATGACGTCGTTTTGTGGGAAAAGGACACTCAGGTCTTCAAAATTTAGAAATTTTGAGTGCGTTTCAAATGTTCATTCTGGGAGTTTATGATAAATAACTTTGTTTTGTAATTTATACATTTTGTATAAACCACAATCAGGTACATTCTTTCCGATGGTGATATTTGTTTTAAAATAAAATGTTAAATAACAAAGTTAATTTTTTCCATCATGCGTCGATTTCTATGTAAATCGAACTTGAAGCCAAATAATGTCATTAAAATGGGAGAAAACAATCCATTATGAGTTTATCCATGTAGGATAGGGAAATCTCACCCTCGGGGTTGAACATTTCTGGTCAGAGACTCGGCAAGCCTCGTCTCTGACTGAAATGTTCAACCCCTCGGGTGAGATTTCCCTATCCTACATGGGTACTCATAATGTATTCTTATATTCTCCCATCTCTAAATATGCAAGATCAAAGTATCCAGTGTTGGAAAGCCATGTGGAATATTTCTGTCTTTCATCACGTGGTTTTGTTGTCTTTCATCACGTGATTTTCAGTGACGTAACAACCAAAGGACAATTGAATGACGTCATTCTACGGGGACACGACGTTGTCTTGCGGGAAAATGACATCCAAGTCTAAATTTAGAATTTTTCATTGCGTTTCAAATGTTTATTCTGAAAGATAAGAATAAATAGCTTTGTTTTCTAGTTTATACATTCTGTATAAACCATATTCAGATGCATTCTGTCCGATGGTCATATTTATTTTTATGTAAAACTTTAAATAACAAAGTTAGATTTTCTAAGATGGCGCCGATGTCGACGTAACTCCTTTTTGAAGCCAAAAATTGTCATCAAAATGGGAGAAAAAGAATCAATTATGAGTTTATCCATGTAGGATAGGGAAATCTTACCCTCGGGGTTGAACATTTCTGGTCAGAGACTCGGCTGACTGAAATGTTCAACCCCTCGGGTTAGATTTTCCCTATCCTACATGGATACTCATAATGGATTCTTAAGTATACTCTCTGCTTCGAACATCAAATAACTGCTTGTTGTCTTTATAGGCTATTCAAAATTGCATATTGGAGTAGAGAAGATGCATTTTTAAATTTAGTAAGTCGGTGTATACAAAACTCAAATAAACATCCACAACTTCGGTATTTGCACACGATTCTCAATCTAGAGTTGCTTGTTCGTATGTTTGTTCGCTCATACAGAGAAGCGGATTTTTAGCTTTACACTAAAACCATATATCCTTCCCCTAGATCATACTAATTGCTCTTCCAGCACATTTGAAGGATGTGCTTATGTTAAAACAAATCATCCAGCTGTTTATGAAGAATTTCTGAAAGGCAATTTTATTGCTGTTAAAACACAGAAACCATTCTCTGCTAGTGCAATAGATCATGCTCATGAACAGAATATCGCACTGGTTAAGGGCGATGGAGGAGCTGTTGGTTTAATTGAAGACCCTTCAGCACTGCTAAGATGGATAGTTGCAGGCCCTGAGAAATTGCAGATCCTAAAATCCATGAAACTATTGCTCATCTACAAATGATTGAAAAAGATAAACAGGAAGAAACAGTGAAGAGAATGCAGTCTCCATGAGAGGATTCGTCTTTTTACACGCATATCAAGAAAAGCTTACTTTTTAGCTAACAGTCACCAACATCTCAATCCTCGTCCAGCAAATAAAATTAACCCTGTTAAAGATGATTGTCATTTTTTTCTCGTCTTTTTATATCATGTCAAAGTAGACAATGCGATTTAAATGAATGAGAACAAATTTTGGCCACCGTCAATATCCCAGAATCAGTGTATTGGAGAAGCGTAAAAGGTTCCAAAACATTTGATGAATATACATCCAGTGATAATACCTTCAATTAAATCTTTTGAACAGAAATATTTGAGGACTGACATAATCTTTGATGTTTATGTTGATGACAGGCTGAAAGCTCAAAGAAGGTTAAAAAGAGGTACTGAAATTTGGCGAAGAGTGTTGGGTACTGACAGAGTGCCAAACAGTTGAAATTATTCTCTCAGGGTTGACGAAAATAAAACTGGGTTTTTAGCTTACCGGAGCACAAAATGCTCAAGAAAGCTATTGTGACCAGTCTTTGTCCGTCGTGCGTCGTCCGTCGTGCGTCGTCCAATGTGCGTCAACTTTTGCTTGTTAACAATCTAGAGGCCACAATTTTTGTTATATCTTCATCAAACTTGTCCAGAATGTTCAGTCAAAAGCTAAGTCAAGTTCGTATATAGGTAATTTTGGGTCAATAAGTAGGTCATTACGTCAAATCATAGAAAAACTTTGTTAACACTGTATTGTCCATAGTTTTTGTCCAATCTTCATATAATTTGTTCAGAATGATGTTCATAACTAAAGCAAGATCAAGATCGTATATGAGTCATGTTGGGTCAATAAGTAGGTCACTAGGCCAAGTCATAGGAAAACCTTGTTAACACTCTAGAGTCCATAGATTTTGTCCAATCTTCATATAATTTGTTCAGAATGATGTTCATGACCAAAGCAGGGTCAAGTTCGTATATGGGTCATGTTGGTTTAATAAGTAGGTCACTAGATCAAATCAAAGAAAAACCTTGTTAACACTTTAGAGTCCATATTTTTTGTCCAATCTTCATATAATTTGTCCAGAACGATGTTCATGACTAAAGCAAGGTCAAGTTCATATATGGGTCATGTTGGATCGATAAGTAGGTCACTAGGTCAAATCAAAGAAAACCATGCTAACACTTTATTTTTTGTCCAATCTTCAGGACAAAAGCTAGGCCAAGTTCATATGAACTTATAATGAACACTGTTAACCCTCTATTCATGACATAATTGGAAAATGTGTAGAATTCAATTTATTCTCAGGTGAGCGCCCAGGGCCTCATTGTCCTCTTGTTTACATTCCTTGCACAACAAATAGTTTCTCAGACAGGAGACACAAATCTTGTTCTTGCAACATGTAATGATTATGCTCTTAGCAACTAACACAGACAAGACAAACATAGCTCCTTGTTCACAAGAAGCTTACACACGAATATTCCTTCACATAAAACATGCTGATGAAAGTAATTTCAAGAATGTTATTGTAAGCATTTCTGATACAGATGTTGTTATAGGAGTCGCGGTGTTTAGTTCACTTACACTTGATACACTTTTGATTGCATTTGGAAGAGGCAAAGACCTTTGTTGGATTCCAATCGGAGTGCTGGAATGCTAGATCGGACATTTGCCAGAGCATGGTAGGACTTCACCGCATAAACAGTGAAATAGATCGAAAAAAGCTTCTGTTTTACAACAGATTATGTAATCTTGACTGTCATTCACATACAAAACAGTTTCTTCTATACATACTATATCAGAACATTACCGCTTCCAACAATAAAGACATGACTGGCTTTATTCTAGATATAATGACAAACATATCAGCTCAGTGGTTTAAATTAAAATTATACCAGTTTTACGGCCGTTTCGGAATACAATTCCTCATCGGTAGTGCTTGGGCCAAAATTATGAAACCAAAATATTTTCACGATGTTGAAAAGATACTCAAAGGACCAATATATATTTTACCAAATTTGGCTTATGAAATACTTTGCATACACTTTAGTTTTGGAGGAATTTAAGATTTTAACTAGCAGGAAATTTAGACAATAGAATATCTCATTATACACAATTATTGCCTACTGAGTTTGTGATATCCTACTGTCATGTTCTTTCATATCATGAACTGACCTAACACTTTCCTTCATACACACTTACATGTTATTTTGTAATTAAAACAACTGTTGTTTATGTGTTGGGCATATATAAAAATACTTTTAAAATTCAACTATCTAAATGTGTATTGCTAAATGTAAAATTTTCAACCAGGTTTCTCAATTTTCTCCAGTGATCATTGTCCAACCGTGGAACTAGATTTCACCCTAACCTGTGTAATATAGCGGTATACGATATCACACCTACTCACTTAATCTTTAATGAGAATTTCAATGTGTCCATGATGAAACAGCTATAAACAGGGCTTGTCTTGCTCTGTATTTCATTCACTTAAAAAGTTGTTCTCGGGCACTGGCTATGTACTGGTTGCAAACTAAAGGGCGATTTTTCAAAAGTACATGTATGTTTGAATTTATTTATAGCATTAGGTTTTATCAAATTTCTAGTTTTCCCTTTTCTCTTGGTCACATATTCAATCTTAAGATGCATTTATATCGGGAAAAATGTAGAAACCTAAGCTCTTTTTCAGACTTAAAATCAGTGTCAAATTCACAATTTATTTATTTATTTATTAGCATTAGCATAGAATTTTGTAAATTAGTTAACTTGTAAAAATCTTGAAATCTTCAAATGCGTGATTGACTGATATATTATCACCGATTAAGTGGCAGAAAACACTATTTTATATAGCAGTGGCCTCATACATGTAAAATTTTAAAGCCATACCCTGTGGGTCGATCGCTCGAAAAACCATAAATATCCTTTTACGGGAATGAATAATTTGCGTGTTTAAAAAGTTCGTAAATTGTCTTAAAACATATCACTGGTGCGCAAATTATATTATTATAATCAACAACTTAGAAATATCACGCATATACTTAAAACAGAGAAAGGATATCTACGGAAAATATAAGAGAATGACCCTTACGAAAATTGCATGCATGTCAAAATTCACATTTATAAAATATTGGTTAAATAATATTGTATTATTGTCAGAAATATACTATAATTGTCTAAATTTTTCCTGCAAGTTAAAATTTGAAATTTCTCAAAAACTAAGGTACACTCCCTCATGCAAAGTATTTCCTTAGCTTAATTTGGTAAAATATATTTTGAGATAATTAATCATTTCAGTATTTGTTTGCATCTATGGCCTTGAGCTTTGAACCGATTGTTAGGTCAATGACTACAATATTCCAATATACATGATAATACAAAAAATTATAGTTTTTGAGATAATTAATCATTTCAGTATTTGTTTGCATCTAGGACCTTGACCTTTGAACCTATGACCATTCATATATCAAAACTAGCTCAAAATGTTTTATAAACCAGCATCAAATGTGCACACTGACAGCATCTAACTATTCCAGAAAGTTATTATAATTATTTTAAATGAATAAAATACTCAGTGACTCCTAATGCCTATGCACACACCAAAGCAATATATTTACTTACCAAATTAGTTCACACACTATATCCCTTCTTTTTTAAAAGCATTTACTCAAAAATATATAGGACAAAATACTAATTAACTAGCAAAAATAGTCATTTCAGGGGATGACCCTCCAACAACAATTATTTTTATATAGGTAAATCTCATCACATGATCATGCTGATCCATTTTACTCAACACCAACAATGCTGAATTTTTATGTCAGGCTTCATAATTAAGTTCATTTTACAGTTCATATAACTACTTTAACCATTCAAGAGTTAGTTAGAGCTCTTTGGGATGAACTTATACATGTAAGCAAACAACAGTTTCTTTTTGTATCTGTTGGGTTTTTTCATCTATACTAAAAACAAATTAAATTTATGAACCTTTATGATCATAATTATCACTTTGATATTTCAACCCATTGGAGACTTAAATTTTATATAGAGCTTCTTTGCAAACAACAGTTTTTCTCTGCATTCAATTACAGTCTATTAGCAGAAAAGACAGTTTTTTACCTTTAGGGGGCATAACCCTTTAATGGGTCATCTGATGAATAAAACCAATAAGAGACTTTTGTAAAGCTTCTTGAGTTAATTGAACATTAAAGCAAGCAACAGCTTAATTCTTTCCTTTTACAATAGTTTTCATTAAAAAAAAATAGTTTCGGCCCTTTAACAGATATAACCCCCAAAAGAAATTATCTGACGACTACAACGCAATGAAGATTTTCGAAGAGCTTCCTGCGCTGAACATTTAATCAAGTAAGAGGTTTTCTCTATCTCCAATTATAATTTTTCATTCTATAAGGCAAAAAAACACTATTTTTTACCTTTATAGGGTCATAACCCCTATAAGGAGTCACCCAGCTGACAACTTCAACCCAACCCAATGGACACTAATTTAAATAGGGAAGAGATATCAAAGTTAGTACCTAGACCTACCTGTCCCCACCCTAAACTATATTTTCCTCATGGGGTGGGTGCTATCATTTTTTTAAGAATTGGGAAAGATTCAGATGAAATCTCATTAAAACATTAAGCAGGAATTTTTATTGCGACAGATACGTAAGTAGCCACTGATGGAAATAATACAGCCTGTATAGACCTTTTTTACTTTAGTTTTTACTACTGAAATAATTTCAGATGACAAGAATATTTAAAACAGATTTATTTTCATTTAATCACAAAATTATCTGTCTGATCAAAACATTTTACTCTGAAAGACATACATAGAGGATCTTACATAAGTGTTCATGTAGTATTAAATGTAAGAGAAGTAAAAAGGGAGGGAAATGGTGGTTGTCTGATCTATAGCCTGTATCGGTTGTACTGCCGGGTAGTATCAGTCCTGTTGTTGGATATATATCTGCCGACAATATATCCGTCCCTGGTTTTTGGGTCATAATTACCAATATCCATGATGGGTTGCCAAAGACACAGCGCTCCAAGTACCACAGCTGGATGGGACATACATCAGGTTATATGTTAAATCAATTCTGAAAATGTCATAAGTACCATAAACCCCATTTACATTGGACTGAGCTCATAATATAACAATAATTTATAATGTTCTTATGTTAAGCATTAATTTCTAGTCTTGACTTCTGCAGGAAAATAATTTGGAAAATCCACTCTCCTGTGGTCATGTCCTGTTCCAAATTTCCAGAAATTTAATCCATAATACTTGTTATATTGACTTCTGTCACTAATCTGGACATCGGGTCCATGTGTCGGAGCATCTATAATTGGTTTATCTACAAATTCTGTAAAACATGTCTCTGGTTTCTGACAAGGCGCATTCTCCAACTCAAACATTAGTATATAGTTAGGGGTTGATGTTTGTAGGAATGGCTTTGGTATGTACAGTCTTACTTGTGGACCAATCACAGGCCAGTATCTACCCACGTTGTTATGTTTACAAACAACTGTCCCTGTAGTGTTAATAAAATTGTAATGTAAAACATAGGAACTAGACAATGTACATCTGTTTATCCTAATATAAACTACTTCTTGTTTAAATTTCTACATTTTAAATATGGGGTAATTAGAAGCTTTGTCAAATTACACTACAGATCATTTGACAAAACCCATGACAATTTGTGTTTAGATAATGCAATAGTTAGTACAGTAAATATTCAAATTAAATAAAAAAATACAAATGAGTCTTACAGACCGTATTTAAGTGAAATATTTACCTTGCTCCAGAAACTCATATCAAAGTATGTATCATTTGAGTCTTACAGAACGTATTTAAGTGAAATATTTACCTTGCTCCAGCAGGTCATATCAAAGTATGTATCATTTGAGTCTTACAGAACGTATTTAAGTGAAATATTTACCTTGCTCCAGCAATTCATATCAAAGTATGTATCATTTGAGTCTTACAGAACGTATTTAAGTGAAATATTTACCTTGCTCCAGAAACTCATATCAAAGTATGTATCATTTGAGTGTTACAGAACATATTTAAGTGAAATATTTACCTTGCTCCAGGAACTCATATCAAAGTATGTATCATTTGAGTGTTACAGAACATATTTAAGTGAAATATTTACCTTGCTCCAGAACTCATATCAAAGTATGTATCATTTGAGTCTTACAGAACGTATTTAAGTGAAATATTTACCTTGCTTCAGCAACTCATATCAAAGTATGTATCATTTGAGTGTTACAGAACGTATTAAAGTGAAATATTTACCTTGTTCCAGGAACTCATATCAAAGTATGTATCATTTGAGTCTTACAGAACGTATTTAAGTGAAATATTTACCTTACTCCAGGAACTCATATCAAAGTATGTATCATTTGAGTGTTACAGAACGTATTTAAGTGAAATATTTACCTTGCTCCAGAAACTCATATCAAAGTATGTATCATTTGAGTCTTACAGAACGTATTTAAGTGAAATATTTACCTTGCTCCAGCAGGTCATATCAAAGTATGTATCATTTGAGTCTTACAGAACGTATTTAAGTGAAATATTTACCTTGCTCCAGGAACTCATATCAAAGTATGTATCATTTGAGTCTTACAGAACGTATTTAAGTGAAATATTTTCCTTGCTCCAGCAACTCATATCAAAGTATGTATCATTTGAGTCTTACAGAACGTATTTAAGTGAAATATTTACCTTGCTCCAGCAATTCATATCAAAGTATGTATCATTTGAGTCTTACAGAACTTATTCAAGTGAAATATTTACCTTGCTCCAGAAACTCATATCAAAGTATGTATCATTTGAGTGTTACAGAACATATTTAAGTGAAATATTTACCTTGCTCCAGGAACTCATATCAAAGTATGTATCATTTGAGTCTTACAGAACGTATTTAAGTGAAATATTTACCTTGCTTCAGCAACTCATATCAAAGTATGTATCATTTGAGTGTTACAGAACGTATTTAAGTGAAATATTTACCTTACTTCAGGAACTCATATCAAAGTATGTATCATTTGAGTCTTACAGAACGTATTTAAGTGAAATATTTACCTTACTCCAGGAACTCATATCAAAGTATGTATCATTTGAGTGTTACAGAACGTATTTAAGTGAAATATTTACCTTGCTCCAGCAACTCATATCAAAGTATGTATCATTTGAGTCTTACAGAACGTATTTAAGTGAAATATTTACCTTACTCCAGGAACTCATATCAAAGTATGTATCATTTGAGTGTTACAGAACGTATTTAAGTGAAATATTTACCTTGCTCCAGAAACTCATATCAAAGTATGTATCATTTGAGTGTTACAGAACGTATTTAAGTGAAATATTTACCTTACTCCAGGAACTCATATCAAAGTATGTATCATTTGAGTCTTACAGAACGTATTTAAGTGAAATATTTACCTTGCTCCAGCAATTCATATCAAAGTATGTATCATTTGAGTCTTACAGAACGTATTTAAGTGAAATATTTACCTAGCTCCAGCAACTCATATCAAAGTATGTATCATTTGAGTCTTACAGAACGTATTTGAGTGAAATATTTACCTTGCTCCAGGAACTCATATCAAAGTATGTATCATTTGAGTCTTACAGAACATATTTAAGTGAAATATTTACCTTGCTCCAGGAACTCATATCAAAGTATGTATCATTTGAGTCTTACAGAACGTATTTAAGTGAAATATTTACCTTGCTCCAGCAATTCATATCAAAGTATGTATCATTTGAGTCTTACAGAACGTATTTAAGTGAAATATTTACCTTACTCCAGGAACTCATATCGAAGTATGTATCATTTGAGTCTTACAGAACATATTTAAGTGAAATATTTACCTTGCTCCAGCAACTCATATCAAAGTATGTATCATTTGAGTCTTACAGAACATATTTAAGTGAAATATTTACCTTGCTCCAGCAACTCATATCAAAGTATGTATCATTTGAGTCTTACAGAACATATTTAAGTGAAATATTTACCTTGTTCCAGGAACTCATATCAAAGTATGTATCATTTGAGTCTTACAGAACGTATTTGAGTGAAATATTTACCTTGCTCCAGGAACTTATATCAAAGTATGTATCATTTGAGTCTTACAGAACATATTTGAGTGAAATATTTACCTTGCTCCAGCAACTCATATCAAAGTATGTATCATTTGAGTCTTACAGAACATATTTGAGTGAAATATTTACCTTGCTCCAGCAACTCATATCAAAGTATGTATCATTTGAGTCTTACAGAACGTATTTAAGTGAAATATTTACCTTACTCCAGGAACTCATATCAAAGTATGTATCATTTGAGTGTTACAGAACGTATTTAAGTGAAATATTTACCTTGCTCCAGCAACTCATATCAAAGTATGTATCATTTGAGTCTTACAGAACGTATTTGAGTGAAATATTTACCTTGCTCCAGGAACTCATATCAAAGTATGTATCATTTGAGTCTTACAGAACATATTTAAGTGAAATATTTACCTTGCTCCAGCAACTCATATCAAAGTATGTATCATTTGAGTGTTACAGAACGTATTTAAGTGAAATATTTACCTTGCTCCAGCAACTCATATCAAAGTATGTATCATTTGAGTCTTACAGAACGTATTTGAGTGAAATATTTACCTTGCTCCAGCAACTCATATCAAAGTATGTATCATTTGAGTGTTACAAAACGTATTTAAGTGAAATATTTACCTTGCTCCAGGAACTCATATCAAAGTATGTATCATTTGAGTGTTACAGAACTTATTAAGTGAAATATTTACCTTGCTCCAGCAACTCATATCAAAGTATGTATCATTTGAGTCTTACAGAACGTATTTAAGTGAAATATTTACCTTACTCCAGGAACTCATATCAAAGTATGTATCATTTGAGTGTTACAGAATGTATTTAAGTGAAATATTTACCTTGCTCCAGCAACTCATATCAAAGTATGTATCATTTGAGTGTTACAGAACGTATTTAAGTGAAATATTTACCTTGCTCCAGCAACTCATATCAAAGTATGTATCATTTGAGTCTTACAGAACATATTTAAGTGAAATATTTACCTTGCTCCAGCAACTCATATCAAAGTATGTATCATTTGAGTGTTACAAAACGTATTTAAGTGAAATATTTACCTTGCTTCAGCAACTCATATCAAAGTATGTATCATTTGAGTCTTACAGAACGTATTTAAGTGAAATATTTACCTTACTCCAGGAACTCATATCAAAGTATGTATCATTTGAGTCTTACAGAACATATTTAAGTGAAATATTTACCTTGCTCCAGGAACTCATATCAAAGTATGTATCATTTGAGTCTTACAGAACATATTTAAGTGAAATATTTACCTTGCTCCAGGAACTCATATCAAAGTATGTATCATTTGAGTCTTACAGAACATATTTAAGTGAAATATTTACCTTGCTCTAGCAACTCATATCAAAGTATGTATCATTTGAGTCTTACAGAACGTATTTAAGTGAAATATTTACCTTGCTCCAGCAACTCATATCAAAGTATGTATCATTTGAGTCTTACAGAACGTATTTAAGTGAAATATTTACCTTGCTCCAGCAACTCATATCAAAGTATGTATCATTTGAGTCTTACAGAACGTATTTAAGTGAAATATTTACCTTGCTCCAGGAACTCATATCAAAGTATGTATCATTTGAGTCTTACAGAACGTATTTAAGTGAAATATTTACCTTGCTTCAGCAACTCATATCAAAGTATGTATCATTTGAGTGTTACAGAACGTATTTAAGTGAAATATTTACCTTACTCCAGGAACTCATATCAAAGTATGTATCATTTGAGTCTTACAGAACGTATTTAAGTGAAATATTTACCTTGCTTCAGCAACTCATATCAAAGTATGTATCATTTGAGTGTTACAGAACGTATTTAAGTGAAATATTTACCTTACTCCAGCAACTCATATCAAAGTATGTATCATTTGAGTCTTACAGAACGTATTTAAGTGAAATATTTACCTTGCTTCAGCAACTCATATCAAAGTATGTATCATTTGAGTCTTACAGAACGTATTTAAGTGAAATATTTACCTTACTCCAGGAACTCATATCAAAGTATGTATCATTTGGTTCATGATCAGGAATCTTCAGCTTACCAACATACAAAGATGGAGTCATCAGGTTACCATTGTATATAGGACCAGATCTGAAGATAATTAAATTTACATTGTGAAAGGCTTATAAATTCACCTGGCCTTCATCAGCATAATTTTTTGTTATAAACAGGTAACTTTACAGAGATGTGTTATTTACTGTGCATAGAGGCTATTTAGAACATGGATTATTGTTAATTACGTTTTAATAAAGAATTGCTTCGAAAAAGTAATAGTGCACATTTATTCATTATTCAGACCTAACTAACAAGAGGACCATGGGCCTTAACGCTCGCCTGAGGCTGAGTACATATCTCATGCAGAGGTTCAATGGTCAATGACATTAATTAAAGAGAAGTCCAAATTTTCAGCAGTAAGAGCCAATTATATATTATTTTTAAACAGCTAAAGAATCTATATATATCAAATTGAACATTAAGCTAATGCCTACAATACATACATGCAGACATACATTTCTATACAAAAACTTTATAGTTTTTGAGACAATTAACCATTTCAGTATTTGTTTGCACCTGTAACCTTGATCTTTGAACCCATGACCTTCATCTATATATCAAAATGATTGCTATGTCAATGCCTACAATATTCCAAAATATATGCTTGTACAAAAAGTTTATAGTTTTTGAGATAATTAACCATTTCAGTATTTGTTTGCATCTTAGACCTTGACCTTTGACCTTATAACCTTCATTCATATATCAAAATGGCCTTTAGGCCAATACCTACAATATCCTGATATACATGCCTATACAAAATGTTTAGTTTTTGAGATAATTAACCATTTCAGTATTCATTTGCATCTATGACCTTGACCTTTATACCCATGACCTTCATTCATATATCAAATTTATTGTTGTGCCTACAATATTCTAATAAACATGCCTATACAAAAAGTTTATAGTTTTTGAGATAATTAACCATTTCAGTATTCGTTTGCATCTGTAACATTGACCTTTGAACCTATGACCTTAATTCATATATCAAAATGACCATTAGGCCAATACCTACAATAATCAAATATACATGCCTATACAAAATGTTTATAGTGTTTGAGATAATGAACCATTTCAGTATTCGTTTGCATTGATGACCTTGACCTTTGAACCTATGACCTTCATTCATACAACAAAATGATCATTGTGCAAAAGCCTACAATATTCTAATATACATACCAATACAAAAAGTTTATAGTTTTTGAGATAATTAACCATTTCAGTATTCATTTGCATCTGTGACCTTGACCTTTATACCCATGACCTTCATTCATATATCAAATTTATTGTTGTGCCTACAATATTCTAATAAACATGCCTATACAAAAAGTTTATAGTTTTTGTGCAATTAACCATTTCAGTATTCGTTTGCATGTGTAACATTGACCTTTGAACCTATGAAATGATCATTGTGCAAATGCCTACAATATTCTAATATACATGCCAATACAAAAAGTTTATAGTTTTTGAGATAATTAACCATTTCAGTATTCATTTGCATCTATGACCTTGACTTTTGAACCCATGACCATCATTCAAATATCAAAATGACTGTTAGGCCAAGGCTTACAATATTCTAATATATATGCATATAAAAAAAGTATATAGTTTTTGAGATAAATAACCATTTCAGTACTTGTTCTCATCTATGACCTTGACCTTTGAACCTATGACCTTTATTCATATATCAAAATGACCGTTGTGCCATTACCTACAATGTTCTGATATACATGCCTATACAAAAAGTTAATAGATTTGTAGATAATTAACTATTTCGGTATATTTGTGCATCTATGACCTTGACCTTTGAATCCACAACCTTGATCTATGTATAAAAATGATCGTCATGTCAATACCTACAATTAACTGAAAATCCTATGCCATAAACACCTCAAATGTTAAAAACATAGCACTGTCGTGCTGTTGTACAGCGCAGTTGGGAAAATTGTGTTGTGGCAAGACAGAATATAGCCGAAAAAATTCGGGGGGGGGGGGGGGGGGGTCGATCTATGCATAGTCCGACGGATTTTTTTTTTTTTTTTTTTGGAAAAAGAAACAATGTACCAAACCATGTATTGCTGAATTAAATGGTAGAAAATAATAATTTCATAAATATATGAAAAAGACATAGGTAATTAAAATTTAAAAAAGTTGTACCCGATCGTTTTGTCATTTCGGATAGAGAGAAAGTAGAGTTTTGCAGATCCTACCGTCGCTATGAGGGGGTACATTCTAGCGGTTGTATGTAACTGGATCATTTGCTGTTAATCTGGGTTTTAACTAACTGCTGATTATCACTCACAATATTCCCGTTTCATGTTAATGGTGAAGTACAGTTGTTTTGCCAGTTCCGAATTTTTACTACCGAATAATCTAAAATTTCAATCCCATTCAATTAAAGGAATCGCAAAATAACTTTCTCAATTTGCTTCTACTTGAATGTATGGGCATTAATTGTTTAAATAATACAAACTTCAACCGCTTCCTAAATGTATGTGCAGGACAGGTCGACAGATTGTTGGTGACCTAGTTTAACGATGTAAACAAATCGTGATCACGGAAATGCTATTTTCAAGAAAACATACTAGCACGTGTTTTTGAGGACAAGTGTCGATATGTTGGAATCAGTAAACATTTGTATTATTACACCACATAAATTTTATTTCCTCTGATTGTGGATGACGTCTGCAGCAGCGCTTATATGAAACCCTGTTCGGAACTGGTAAAACGACTGTATTTAAAATTTGTACACAACACTGTACGAATTATCTCCCTTTCACGAAAGTAAAATCTAATCGATAAACATTTTAAAATATGACACAATAGCCTCAACATCAAAATACGTTATCATAACCTTCAAAATAAATTTAAATTTCCGTAGATTTCACGAAGAATTAATTAAACAACCTGCCGTTGCTGTTCATTTCATAAAAAGTTATGATTTTACATCGTAGGACGCAAACTTCTCGAACTACTTTTTATTGTAAACATGAGATCAGTTCGCCAAATTGCAGAAATTATTAGATGCGTCCCGTCGCAATATTTTACTAGATTCCGAAATGTATTCCGAAAATTTATTCCAAATGTGCATATGTAACCAAATGCATTACCCGTCTCAGAATACATATCTCACGATAAAACGGATATACTTCTTTCACGCTCATTTACCAGGCGCACTATTTCCAGGTGTACACATATCTTATAATTTCATAGCAAAGAAGCTCGATATCTTGGAAGAAAGTGATGGCAATGTACGCGTTCACTTTGTTCACGCTGTACAAAAATAGCATCCCCGAGTCAACAATTTATTTGCAAGCAGCCTACTTCGTTGTACAAAGTCCCCGTAGTGGGAACAAGCTCTACCATAGCGTATTCATTGGGAAACAAATACACCATAAGCAGGAGAAGCAGGTATATTGTTGCATAAAAAAGGAAAGTTGACAATAGAAAAATTGAAGTCATCACATTTGTCATAAAGTTTCAAATGTAGCCTTTCGTGTGCGTCATAATTCAGGTATAAGTCTAAATATGAAGCAGAACTTGAGGAATCAGTCATGTCTTTTATTTCAAGCTCACTAGGATAGATGACATTTACATAGTCTCCAAATTTAGGATTGTTAAGAGACAGAACGTCATCTATATATCTGTATGTTGAGTTGAATGATTTGGCGACAGTCTTTTCTCCAGATTTAACAAGGTTCTGCATAAATTCTGCTTCATAAGAATAAAGAAACAAATCAGCAAGCAATGGTGCACAGTTTGTACCCATTGGTATACCGATTGTTTGCTGTATATTACCAAACACAACAAATAAGTTATCTATCAAAAACATTTTGTTGATGGTATTTTCAGGTTATTTTTGATTGGAATCCTTATGATGCTTGACAAAATAACCAGAATCCCTGTTCAGCACCAGATATTTGTATTTTGGCTTACCATTTTTGTAAAAGAAAGACAAGTGAATAATTTCTTTAAGACGTTCTTTCAATTTAGAATGAGGGATAGTGGTGTATAGTGTAGAAAAATCAAATGTTTTTATACTTTTTACATGAGATAAAATATTTGAAAATTGGATGTTAATTAATAAAATAAACCAGAGGCTCAGTGTGGCTGAGCCTGTATCGCTCACCTGACTAAAATGCTTTTAAAGCAAATTTGTATTCCAGTGATGAAAAAATGCACTGTTTATATCAGACAGAATGGCTAAGGAAATCACTGTAGAACTATATGTACCATTCACAGTTTTTTTCAATCTGATTAAAATCACATCTCTCACTTGCTCCCCCATTTTTGATATAGGCGCGGAGTGGGAGATCTGAGGAAACACCGTTTAGGGGCATATGTGAATGACCCATTGTCGTAACAATTATTGTCCAATGAAATTTCAGCTTCCGAGATTTTGAAAGTGTTATGCCTTTATTGTAAATGAAACGCGCAATTTGAATTTGTCAATCTAATTAAAGGACCTTCCATACATCATTCCCATAAAGTTTGGTTCAATTTGCTTCAGTAGCTTTAGAGGAGATAGCAAATATATGCTATTCCCATAGGGTTAAACTATGTTCTGTGCTGGCAGCCATCTTTTTTGGTGGATCAAAAAAATGTCCACAATCTAAGTAAAGGACCTTTCATACATCATTCCTGTAAAGTTTGGTTCAAATTGCTTTAGTAGCTTCAGAGAAAATAGCAAATATATGCTTTTCCCATAGGGTCCAATGTTAAAATATGTTCTGTATTACGGCCATGTTTTAGGCGGATCTGAAAAATTTCGGCAATCTAAGTAAAGAACCATCCATACATGCTTTTTCCATAGGGTCCAATGTGAAACAATGTTCTCCACTGGCAGCCATGTTTTCTGGCAGATCAGGAAAATTTTGGCAATCTATGTAAAGGACCTTCTATACATCATTCCTGTTAAGTTTGGTTCAATTTGCTTCAGTCATCTCTAAGGACATAGTCAAAAATGCGTTTTTCCCATAGGGTCCAATGTTAAACTATCTTTTGCGCCGACAGCCATGTTTTTTGGCAGATCAGAAAAATTTTGACAATCTATGTAAAGGACCTTCTATACATCATTCCTGTAAAGTTTGGTTCAATTTGCTTCACTAGCTTCAGAGAAGATAGCATATATATGCTTTTCCCATAGGGTCCAATGTGAAACTATGTTCTCCGCTGGCAGCCATGTTTTTTGGCGGATCAGAAATATTTTGACAATCTAAGTAAAGGACCTTCTATACATCATTTCTGTAAAGTTTGGTTAAATTCGCTTCAGTCATTTCTGAGGAGATAGCCAAAATGCGTTTTTTCCATAGGGTCCCATGTTAAACTATCTTTTGCGCTGGCAGCCATGTTTTTTGGCCAATCAGAAAAATTTCGGCAATCTATGTAAAGGACCTCCAATACATCATTCCTCTAAAGTTTGGTTAAGTTTGCTTCAGTAGTTTCAGAGGAGATAGCCAAAATGTGTTTTTCCCATAGGGTCCAATGTTAAACTATGTTCCCCGCTGGCAGCCATGTTTTTAGGCGGATCAGAAAAATTTCGGCAATCTTTGCAAAAGACCTTTCATACATCATTCCTGTAAAGTTTAATTGAATTCACTTCAGTCGTTTCAGAGGAGATAGCCAAAATGTGCGTTTTCCCATAGGGCCCAATGTTAAACTTTGTTTGGCCCTGGCAGCCATTTTTTTTTGGCAGATCAGAAAAATTTGGGCAATCTTAGTAAATGACCTTACATACATTATTCCTGTAAAGTTTGGTTCAAATTGGCTCAACGGTTTCAAAGAAGATAGCAAATATATGCTTTTCCCATAGGGTCCAATGTTAAACTATCTTCTGCGCTGGCGGCCATGTTTTTTGACGGATCAGAAAAATTTCGGCAATCTAAGTAAAGGACCTTCCATACATCATTCCTGTAAAGTTAGGTTAAAATTGGTTCAGGGGTTTCAGAGATCGAGATAGCCAAAATGTGAAAAGTTTAGTAAAGGACCTTCCTTACACCATTCCTGTAAAGTTTGGTTAAATTTGCTTCAGTCATTTCTGAGGAAATAGTCAAAAATGCATTTTTCCCATAGGGTCCAATGTTAAACTATCTTCTGCGCTGGCAGCCATGTTTTTTGGCGGATCAAAAAAATTTCGGCAATCTAAGTAAAGGACCTTCCATACATCATTCCTGTAAAGTTAGGTTAAAATTGGTTCAGGGGTTTCAGAGATCGAGATAGCCAAAATGTGAAAAGTTTACAGACGGACTGACTGATGGACGGACTGACGGACGACGGACGTCGAGTGATGGCAAAAGCTCACATGGCCTTTAGGCCAGGTGAGCTAAAAAACAAACATACTAATCCATGTCCGAATCAAAATCCAGAAGCAAAGTAAAAACTTTGGAACTGACAAGGTTATACACGTGAACTTTCACTAGGGAAGTGAGGTCGGTTGCTCGGGAAGGGTAAGCACCTCTTGTTTAGCTAGCCGCACCTGCCACGTGTGTAGTCAAAATTGTGTGAAAGGAAGATGGAACTATGGGACATCAAATGTCTCTAGGGCTATCCTGGACAAAGAGACATCAAACTTATAAACAATACGATAAACTATTATCGAAACCCACACTGATAAGTTCTTCATTGCTTTATTTTCGCCTTTTTTCTTAATGACTTAGATAAAGTAACACAGTTGTGTTTCATTCAAAGCCAATTTGGAATCCACAAAATATGTTAATCTTGAATAAAAACCAAGAAAATGATATGTGTATCGACTTAATAACTCATCACCAAATTTGAAAAATGGTAGGGTAAAAACAACCCACTTTTTACAGCGAGTGGAAATGTTTGGTATAAATTCGGTGATAAAGTGTCTTCTACTACCTTCGCAACATACTTCTATATATATACAAATAAGGGTCAGATATTAGACCGTTGTTTCTGAAATAATGATTGTATTAGTCCCAAAAATATCCTGGTGTTGACCTTGCAACGGGACAGCACCCTATCTGCTAGACAGCATTTTTTATCTATGTAGAGTGACAACTCTGTAAGTTGGTAATAACTCGTAAGATGAAAATTGATATTTAATGGTATTATGAATTTTTAATGTTGACCTAGACCAAGAAAAATATTGTTTATATAGATCTAGTGTCTACATAACTTGTCAACAAAGGAAGCTAATTTTAAGGCTAGGTCATATTTAAGGTGAAGTTATTCCATCAAGAACTTTTTTATGATAGGAAAAATAAAATCACTATTTTCTCTTTTATTTGAAGTAAGATCCAGTGGTAGAGCATTGGCCTCAAGAGCAGGAGATAGTAGGTGCGAACCCCAGGTCATATATAAGACTTTAAAATTGGAGAAACGTAATGCTTTCTTGCCTGGCGCTCTGTTTAAGAGTGGAGTACTGATTGCCTCTCGCTGCTTAGGTTCGAATCTCACTGTGGCAGATCTTAGTGTGAGAAAGTTTGCCAGTTCACTTGCAAAGGTAGATGAGTTTTTTCCGATGTACATGCCTATACAAAAATTTAGTTTTTGAGATAAATAACCATTTCTGTATTGTTTTGCATCTGTAACCTTGACCTTTGATCTAATTACTTCGATCTATATATCAAAATTGCTATTGTCAATACCTACAATATTCTAATATCCACGCTTATATAAAAAAATTAGTAGTTTTCAAGATAAATAACTATTTCAGTATATTTTTGCATCTGTGACCTTGACCTTTGAACACATGACCTTCTTCTATGTCAAAATGATAATGTTAAATCGATACTAACATTTTTCCAATATACATGAAATACCTTGACTTTTGACCTCATTTTTTAAGGTAATTACAAGTATATGTTAAAAAATGAAAAACCCATGTCATTACCTATTCAAATAATCAAGATATAACCATTTAAATCTATTTTACGATTTTAAAGGCAAAAATGTGTAACCTATATTTGTTCGAATTTCACAAAATGAAAAAAGTACAGGCTTAAGACCCTAAAGAAGCCAAATATCACATCAGATTTTTTTCTTCAATTGTCTGTTTCAGAGAAGAAGATTTTTATAAAGATTTTTGGACCCCTCGGTCACCTTTACCTAGTTACGGCAAACATGAAAATGCCACGAACAAATCTGAATGCACCGGCCCATATATACTTCTGACCAAGTTTCATTCAAATCTGTCTGGTGGTTTAAGAGGAAAATTCCACACACACATACACATCCTGGGATATGCCATAAGCTCACATGACCTATAATCAGGTGAGCTAAAAATGGCAAAATTTATGGTATGAACACACATAGACTGATTTTAAAGAAAAGATATTTTTTGA
Source organism: Anadara kagoshimensis (assembly GCA_021292105.1). Lineage (NCBI taxonomy): Eukaryota > Metazoa > Mollusca > Bivalvia > Arcoida > Arcidae > Anadara > Anadara kagoshimensis. Next base: position 14,785,314 of record CM037872.1, read on the forward strand.
CTCAGGTCCTTTTCTGTGCTTAAATATGATTCAAACATAGCACTGCTGTGCTACTGTATGGAGCAGTTGGAAAAATGGTGCCGGCGGGGGTGGGGGTGGGGTGGGGGTGGGCTGGGGAGGGGGCTTGGGGTTCGATCGATCCAAAGACCGACGGATGATGTTTTTGAAAAAGAAACAATGTACCAAATCATGTATTGCTAAGTAAAAGTCGACAGAAAATAGTAATTCCATAATTATATGAAAAAACTATCAGTAAATTAAATTAATAAAGTTTTATAAATGTGTACCTGATCGTTGTTTGTCATTTTGGATAGAGAGAAAGTAGTTTTGCAGACCCGACCGTCGCTATGAGGGGGTTCATTCTAGCGTTTGTATGTAACTGGATCATTTGCTGCTAAGTCTGGTTTTTAATAAACTGCTGATTATCACTTACAATATTCCCGTTTCATGTTAATTTAACTTCCAAATCGGTAAAGTATTTCAAATCCACATTTGTATTCTATGCATGTCAGTTAGCTCACGACACTGTACGATTTATCTCCCTTTCACGGAAGTATGTGAAAGAATGCATCAACACCAAAATACATTATTATAACCTTCAAAATAAATTTAAATTATCACAGATTTTATAAAGAATGAGTTAAATTCACCTGCCATTGTTGTTTATCTCATAAAGTTATGATTTTAATCGTAGGACGCAAACTTCTCTGACTACTTTTGTTGTATTGTACAATATCAGTTTGCCATACTGCACAAATCATTGAATGCATCCCACCGCAATATTTTACTAGATTTGGACATATATTCCAAAAATGTATTCCAAATGTGCATATGTTACCAAATGCATTACCCATCTCAGAATACATATCTCACGATAAAACAGATATATTTCTTTTTACGTTCATTTACTAGGCCCACTATTTCCATGCGTACTTATATCATACTATTTCATAGCAAAAAAGCCCGATTTTAGAGAAAGCGATAGCAATGTACGCTTTCACTGTCATGAACGCTGTACAAAAAATTACAATTAAAAATTTAATCGTCATATATGCACTTTCAAAAAAGCCTTAATGCATAGTAGGATATGTTCCACTTAGATGTGGACACTTTTGGTATTGAAGAACTATTGTTTGCATAGTATCCATTACATTTTTCTCACTGCAGATTTTTTTAATATTTTGCTATGCAATTTCGTTATTTCATAAATTTGGTTTTATGCACGGTAAATAAGGTGAATTTTATTTTGAAACAGTACTACAGGAAGCATTTCAATAAGCCACTATTTATCAGCGGAGCCTAACAACCAAAACAATACAATAAACCTTTTGTTGTTTATGTTTTGTTATTTATTAAAATTTCCTATTAGCATTATATAAAACAGTGACTCACCCAACAACTCCATCAGCAGGGTTGAAGTTCTTCAGAGATATGGGATAGACCTTCCAATCCTGAAGTATATCAGAACCTAACGTAACATTACCTATACCCTGTAACATAGAAACATGACAGACAACTATAAATAAATAAGTACAGGTGTAAGATTTATACAATATCAGACTCAACATAAACCAGAGGCTCAGTGTGGCTGAGCCTGTATCGCTCACCTGACTAAAATGCTTTTAAAGCAAATTTGTATTCCAGTGATGAAAAAATGCACTGTTTATATCAGACAGAATGGCTAAGGAAATCACTGTAGAACTATATGTACCATTCACAGTTTTTTTTCAATCTGATTAAAATCACATCTCTCACTTGCTCCCCCATTTTTGATATAGGCGCGGAGTGGGAGATCTGAGGAAACAGTTTAGGGGCATATGTGAATGAGCCACTGTTGTAACATTTAATGTCCAATGAAATTTCAGCTTCCGAGATTTTAAAAGTGTTTTGCCTTAATTGTGAATGAAACGGGCAATTTGAATTTGTCAATCTAATAAAGGACCTTCCATACATCATTCCCATAAAGTTTGGTTCAATTTGCTTCAGTAGCTTTAGAGGAGATAGCAAATATATGCTATTCCCATAGGGTTAAACTATGTTCTGTGCTGGCAGCCATCTTTTTTGGCAGATCAAAAAAAATTTCCACAATCTAAGTAAAGAACCATCCATACATCATTCCTGTAAAGTTTGATTCAATTTGCTTTAGTAGCTTCAAGGAAAATAATAGCAAATATATGCTTTTCCCATAGGGTCCAATGTGAAACAATAGTCTCCACTGGCAGCCATGTTTTATGGCAGATCAGGAAAATTTTGGCAAACTATGTAAAGAACCGTCATACATCATTCCTGTAAAGTTTGGTTCAATTTGCTTCAGTCATTTCTGAGGACATAGTCAAAAATGTGTTTTTCCCATAAAGTCCAACTATCTTTTGCGCTGACAGCCATTTTTTTTGGCAGATCAGAAAATTTTTGGCAATCTATGTAAAGGACCTTTTATACATCATTCCTGTAAAGTTTGGTTCAATTTGCTTCACTAGCTTCAGAGGAGATAGCATTACATATGCTTTTCCCATAGGGTCCAATGTGAAACTATGTTCTGCCCTGGCGGCCATGTTTTTTGGCGTATCAGAAAAATTTTGGCAATCTAAGTAAAGGACCTTCTATACATCATTCCTGTAAAGTTTGGTTCAATTTGCTTCAGTCATTTCTGAGGACATAGTCAAAAATGTGTTTTTCCCATAGGGTCCAATGTTAAACTACCTTTTGCGCTGGCAGCCATGTTTTTTGGCCAATCAGGAAAATTTTGGCAATCTATGTAAAGGACCTTCTATACATCATTCCTGTAAAGTTTGGTTCAATTTGCTTCTAAAGCTTCAGAGGAAATAGCATATATATGCTTTTCCCATTGGGTCCAATGTTAAACTATCTTCTGCGCTGGCGGCCATGTTTTTTGGTGGATCAGAAAAATTTTGGCAATCTAAGTAAAGGACCTTCTATACATCATTTCTGTAAAGTTTGGTTAAATTTGCTCAGCCATTTCTGAGGAGATAGGCAAAATGCGTTTTTCCCATAGGGTCCCATGTTAAACTACTTTTGCTCTGGCAGCCATGTTTTTTGGCCAATCAGAAAAATTTTGGCAATATATGTAAAGGACCTTCTATACATCATTCCTGTAAAGTTTGGTTCAATTTGCTTCTAAAGCTTCAGAGGAAATAGCATATATATGCTTTTCCCATTGGGTCCAATGTTAAACTATCTTCTGCGCTGGCGGCCATGTTTTTGGTGGATCAGAAAAATTTTGGCAATCTAAGTAAAGGACCTTCTATACATCATTTCTGTAAAGTTTGGTTAAATTTGCTTCAGTCATTTCTGAGGAGATAGCCAAAATGCGTTTTTCCCATAGGGTCCCATGTTAAACTACCTTTTGCTCTGGCAGCCATGTTTTTTGGCCAATCAGAAAAATTTTGGCAATCTATGTAAAGGACCTCCAATACATCATTCCTCTAAAGTTTGGTTAAGTTTGCTTCAATAGTTTCAGAGGAGATAGCCAAAATGTGTTTTTCCCATAGGGTCCAATGTTAAACTATGTTCCCCGCTGGCAGCCATATTTTTAGGCGGATCAGAAAAATTTCGGCAATCTTTGCAAAAGACTTTCCATACATTATTCCTGTAAAGTGTAATTGAATTCGCTTTAGTCGTTTCAGAGGAGATAGCCAAAATGTGCGTTTTCCCATAGGGCCCATTGTTAAACTTTGTTTGGCCCTGGCGGCCATTTTTTTGGCGGATCAGAAAAATTTGGGCAATCTTAGTAAATGACCTTGCATACATTATTCCTGTAAAGTTTGGTTCAAATTGGCTCAGCAGTTTCAAAGAAGATAGCAAATATATGCTTTTCCCATAGGGTCTAATGTTAAACTATCTTCTGTGCTGGCGGCCATGTTTTTTGACAGATCAGAAAAATTTTGGCAATCTAAGTAAAGGACCTTCCATACATCATTCCTGTGAAGTTTAGTTAAATTTGCTTCAGTCATTTCTGAGGAAATAGTCAAAAATGCATTTTTCCCATAGGGTCCAATGTAAAACTATCTTCTGCGCTGGCAGCCATGTTTTTTGGCGGATCAAAAAAATTTCGGCAATCTAAGTAAAGGACCTTCCATACATCATTCCTGTAAAGTTTGGTTAAAATTGGTTCAGGGGTTTCAGAGGAGATAGCCAAAATGTGAAAAGTTTACAGACGGACTGACAGACTGACGGACGGACTGACTGACTGACTGACGGACGACGGACGCCGAGTGATGGCAAAAGCTCACATGGCCTTTAGGCCAGGTGAGCTAAAAAGCAAAGGACAACAATCACTTATGTCCAAAACAAGAGGCAAATTGGCCTGATATGCTCACCTGATAAATAATGGCTAGCTGATACATTTCAAGAAAACATAAATACTGAAACCCCAATGTTCAAATCTTTCATAATAGTAACAATTTGAGGCTTTTACAGATAATTAATCATATCAGTAATATTTTGCATTTGTGACCTTGACCATTGAATTCATGACTTTAACCTATATATCAAAATGATCATTGTATCAATACCTATAATATTCTAATATACATGCATATACAAAATGTTAATAGTTTTTGAGATAATTAACAATTTTGGTATTGTTTTGCATCCGTGACCTTGATTTTTGAACCCATGACCTTTTTCTCTACACCAAAATGATCCTTGTATCAATACCTACAACATTCTAATATACATGCTAATACAAAAAGTTTTTATACTTTCAAGATGATTTACCATTTCAGTATTCTTACCCATCTTTGACCTTGACCTTTAAGCCAATGACCTTAACCTATATATCAAAATGATCATTACATCAATACCAACATTATTCTAATATATATGCCTATACAAAAAGTTTATAGTTTTCGAGATTTTGGTATTGTTTTGCATCTGTGTCCTTGACCTTTGAACCCCTGATATTTTTCTATACATCAAAATGATTGTTGTATCAATACCTACAATATTCTAATATATATGCCTATACAAAATGTTAATAGTTTTTAAGATAATTCCCCACTTTAGCATTCTTTCGCATCTGTGACCTTGACCTTTAAACCCATGACCTTAATCTATATATCAAAATGATCGTTACATCAATACCAACAATATTCTAATGTACATGCCTATACAAAAAGTTTATAGTTTTCCAGATAATAAATAAAATCAGAAAGGGCAAAAATTAGGTCATAGCCTTCACAATTGACCTTGACCCCATTTTAAAGGTAATTACAAGAATATGTCATAACTGAAAACCCCATGTCATTATCTGATCAAATAGTCAAGTTATAACATTTTGAGACTATTTTACGATTTTTTTTTCAAAATTAAACGCAAAAATGCGTAACCTATTTTTTGTCCGAATTTCATGAAGTGAACGAACTATAGGCTTAAGACCCTAGAGAAGCTAAATATCACATCAGATTTTTTTCTCCAATCTTTGGTTTCAGAGTAGAAGATTTTTTAAGATTTTTGCACCCCTATGTCACCTTGTCCTAGTTACAGTAGCTATGGCAACACCAGGAATAAATATGAATTTGGACTCATATATACATCTGATTAAGTTTTACTGAAATCTGTCCAGTAGTTTCAGAGGAGAAGTTGAAAATAGGTGTTAACGACGCACAGGCACACACGCACGTACATACAAATGGTGCGTTATGCCATAAGCTCACATGACCTTTGGTCAGGTGAGCTAATAATCTGTGGATTGTTTAAACTCCTGATTCTAATTCTATAAGTAATATTTTCACACATCTGCAGATATATATGATTTTGGACTTTAAATTAGTTCTTTATCTGTCCATTGATTGGTGTAAAAACCTGTTCGGTGTGCCCAGTCAAGGATGTTTACTTATTTCGTATTTCACCAGCTGTTAGTGAAATAGGAAGGAAATGAAATAGAGAATGAAACAGATTTAAAAAAGGTTTCATTACCCATTGTTACCATGAGACATGTTCAGAAATTTTAGTACATGTATTTTCATGTGTAGGAGATGACGCTTAACCAATCTAGATAAAATGCCTGTATGAAAGACATTTATCCTAAAGTATCTGAGGAAATAAAAATAAAGCAACAGAATTGTGTGCAACTATAGTATTTTATAGCAATTCAAAAGTAGATCATGGCAGCCAGTTTAAAAATTTTTAACACAGAATGTAAGAAAATTGCAGCTGAAGAAAAAGTACTGAAATACAAACACATAGAAAAATTCAGTAATGAGATAGCAATCTACCATCTTTACTGCTTACTGCACAACACTAAATTTGTCATATATTATTTAAAGAAAGATACATTTTTGTCTATGTTTCAATTTATTTCAATACCATTCACCATCCAAAAGGATCCTTATATATACATGTATAAACAGATACTATATGTTAATTATGCTGACTGATTTGTGCCATTTCATCTTTTCACTAGGTATGTTTGTAAAAACAAAACATTGAAATAATTTTAAGATGATATTTTACTGATAAAATAATGAAATAACACTGTGCTGAATGATGGAAAAACATCATTTTAAGGTTGATTTACACAAAAACCTTGTTTTAATGCTCCCTAATACCTTTGCTACCTGACTTATTGCCACATTGTTTTGAAGTACTTAAATGGTTTTTTATAACTTTTTATAAGACTCCCTTGATTTATCGCCAAACCCATACTTGCTTACACTGTTCATTTTTTTGACACTAGAAGTAAGTTTGTTTAAATTTTGATCGCAAGTTTTGCAAAATCAGTAATATACATGTATTCTCGTAATTGACTTGACAAAATTAGATATTCTGTAGAGTACTAGGGTTTGAATTTTTTATCCTATTGTTCCTTTCCTCCTTTTAATTGGCAGCTAAAGATCCTGATCATCGTCATTTTTATGGCCATAAAGTTAAGAAGCCATTTTTAAACAAATATACTGGATCTCTGTCTTGTGCTCTTGGGCAGTATTTACACATTGCCATTTGCTCAATTGAATAGGAGGAAGTTAACATTTCACTATATAAACAGACTAGAAAATGGTTTCAAATCCCAATTTCTGGAAATTTTCTGTTGTAATCGTCAGTTTTAACTGGCAATTGTAAGGTCGTTATTTTAAAAATCTTTATAAACTTACACCAAAATCATAAGAAAAGGAAAGTATGCAAACCCCTTTATAATGCTAATATTTAACTGAACAAATAGTACTAATGAACCAGGATTTTACCGTTACTTCAAACAAAAAGACAAAATATTGAGGGCAAAATAATGCCTATTAAAATGATACATGATAAAATGACAGTCATCAGTCGTCATAGTAAAGCCATGCTAATCCATTAAAACTATGTCAATAAAAAGCAGTATTAATATATTTAAATTGCAATCAACATGTTAAGTTGATTTTTCTTTGTTTATTTTACTAGAGATTTAAACTGAAAAAAACCCAACAAAATGCAAACTTGAAAACGTTATTGACAGGTAATGCAGACCAAAATGAATATATATTGTACAGAACAATATACAAAATTCTAATATATATCCAGATAATATTTCTCAAATATTGCAACACATATTGCAATATATTGCCAAGGTACTTAATGCTTAAAAATTGTATTATAAATGTAACCACATACAAGTCTGGATGATGACAGTGAGCGTGTCAAGTCAGATTACTCGTGTCCCCAGTATATTTAACATCTGCATTATAGACAGTGCAAATTGTTATATTTTCATTTATATTCCCTGAAATTTGCCTCAATTTACAGTTTTGCCTTTGTCCATTTGTTTATAACAAGTTTTAATTCATTGTCTGACATAATAGAGTATATGATGTATGATATAAACAAAGTGACTATCTCAGACGCACTTTAATTCAGGTCAGCATATGTATGTGGATGACAAACAATTATGAGATAAAGATTATATCATAACCTGTTGAGTGTTGCCGACAACAAAATAATTGTCTTTAAACATAATCTACTGATTTATTTTATTTCCGCAGTATACAGATTTTTTATTTTGCATACCGGTATATTGTATCAATCCTGCCATACCGCAATATATACATATTATATACACAGTGTGTAGGTACAACCCTTCAGTATCAGGTCGAGTCCTTTTTTCGTAGCCGTAACACTACGAGTCGCGCTTGCGCGACGAGTAGTGATACAGCTACGAAAAAAGGACGAGACCTGATACGAAGGGTTGTACCTACACACTGTGTATATAATATTTTTATCTAAAATTTCCAATTAGGTTATTCAAAATAATAAAAGAAAACATACTTAATGTGAAAAAATTACATTTTACCACAGAAAACCACTGAACTATGTTATGACATTTGTTCTACATTCTCCCTAATGACGTCACAATGAGAACGTGCACGTGCACTTTACCGCCAATGTTGTATCACCACAGTGTGGTGATACAAGATTCTGTATCATGCGTGTTTGATAAAACTTGTATTTCGTAGAAAAACTAGTCTAATGTTAGATAAATAGGTATACCGGTAATACCGCTTTCACCCTAAAATGTGGTAACTTTTGCGTGGTGGAAAAATTTTGCTAATTTCGCAAATTGAAAAAAAATAGCAAAAATTACACCCTCCTGAAAATTAAGGAAAGTCGTGGCTGCTAGCATTGATAACTGATGTTCATATTCTTTAAATTTTGCATTTATGCATTTATGCCTTTCTGTTCACATTTAAAATTTGTTTTCATTTATCATAGATGGAATGAGTCAGGGTGTTCGGTTCAATGTGCTTGGCTATGTATCCTGTTCGCTACAGAAGAACAGTGAGTGAGTGAGTGAGTAATGGTGTTTAACGTCCCAGTCAAGAATATTTCACTTATATCGAGACGTTGCCAGCTATAGGCGAAAGTGCAGAAATTTTGCCTGTGCGTTGCGCTTATGGCATTATACAGCAGGGTTCTTTAGCGTGCCAAGCCCACCGTGACACGGGACCTCGTTTATTTTAAGTTCCCATCCGAAAGAACTGTGACTTTCATTTCGTAATGCCGAGTGCTTGGCGAAAGAACAGTCACTACCCACTTTCAAGTCTTGGGTCTGACCCGGCCGGGGTTCGAACCCACGACCTCCCACTTACAGAAGAACAGGAGATATGTTAATAATTATCACCAATAAGTATATCAATATCATTGACCGACTTCTATAATTTGAGTTGTCTTGCTTGTCCATCAGGATGGTTTACCATGAATACGCACGAAAGTGGCATTCTAATTCTTAACTAGCTTTTAGCTAGTATGTAAGCTTTAAGCATGTATTTTCATTAATGCATTTTGTCCAAAGATTTGCGTAATTATACACAATTACGCACTCTATCTGGAGCACTGTTTGAACCCATAACCTCCATCTATATTTCAAAATTATTGTAAGACCAATATCTACAATATTCTAATATATATGCCTATACAAAAAAGTTTGATAGTTTTCCAGATAAGTAACAATTTCAGTAGTTGTTTGCATCAGTGACCTTAACCTTTAAACCAATAGTCTTCATCTATATATCAAATTGATTGTTAGGCCAATATCTATAGTATTATAATATACATGCTTATACAAAGAGTTGATAGTTTTTCAGATATACTGACAAATGTAGTAATTTTAGCAAAATTTAACCAAGAACTTGTTCCGACAGTGATGATTATTTTTTCAGGATGTGATTGGGTTGCAATCATTCCAACTAATATGTTATTATGTAATATATTCTTCCACCTATGCTTGTAATGTTGGGAAAAAGAAGAAACTCCAACTTAAATTAGACAGCTTTTTAAGCAAGCAGTTCCTTCAACTAGTGACAGTTTACATGAAACTGAGCTGAAAGAAGAAACTAATTTTGATATACCAGAAAAATAATTTGAAGGTGACTTGGGTGTAACTGTTAAGGAGAAACTTGACGCACAGAAATTACATAAATTGATTGGAATCCACTGAACCCTTAAATGATGACGAGAGTCACTTGTTTTTGTCCAATAATTTCAAGCCACCCAGTAAAAGTTTCCTCAAAATGACATGACTACAAGGAAAATGTTGAAGCAAACAGAGCTGTGCCTGTTTTAATCATTGATGTTGTTATAACACTGGCAAAATGAAATATTTTTCTTTATGGGTAACTGGAGCTGAAAACAGAGGATGCAAATGTTTGTTAATTCATTCATTGGAAATCTAATTTTGATGTTGATCTAAAGAGAAATAAAGAATATGTGTCTCCAAAGGTTCAAAACTAAATAATTGTTGTGGGAAAAATGTACAAGAAAACATTGTACCCAGGATGTCAAATTTGTCACTTTATCATTTTGATAGACAACGACAGTAATCAGTCTCAACTATGTGTTTGTAAAAGAAATTTGGATAAAAGCGGACACAAAAAATGATTCATATAATTTAAAAAAACAATCAAAGTACTGAAAGTACTGAAAGCAGACGGCTCATTGATTGCAAAGAACCTCATTACTGAAAAGAAATAATTGGTTATTGTGTATTCAATCCATTTTATTTAATTCAATATTGAACTGATGGTTCTGACGATGAACATGATGAAGATATTGTTGAAAATTGTGTTTTTTCTTTGTTTTTAGAATAGAGAGAATAATGCTAAACATGCTAAAATAGATACAGAATAAAACATTTATTTTGTAAAAGAAAACTTTTCTAGACCTCTCTTTTTTCATAATTTGCTGGAAATCATTAGTCTTTCTAAGTTGAAAACTAATTAAAATACACTAAAACAATTTGTCATAAGAACATAATGTTTTAACACAGTTTAATCTGATCATAATAATGTAACAATCATTATTTTCATTTATAATTTGGACTAGTGTTACATGTTTTGGAAACAATTTCTGAACAAGATTTCAATGAAATAAGAATATCAATCCAAACCTAGCAACAACTAGCAACAAAACAGTCACACATGCAAGTAAACCATAACGCATACAAAAAAAATCTACCAATGACTATGTGATCCCAGTATGGATTGTCCCAACTGAAATGTATGTCTAAGATCAATACAAGACTGACTTGCAAAAAAACCCCTTAATTTTAGAACATTTTTTTGAAACATTACATTTAAGTTCAATATTTTTTGCCATGCACACCCTTTGACACCAACTCATCTAGTATAAGAATGACCTGCGACTTAATCAATTGCGCCACCAAGACAAGTAAAAGGTGCCCAGCGAACAGAGAGCGAGAACAAAATGCAAGCGTCTTTTACAATTGCTAATTACCTATCATCATGAAGGATGTTATAACTGTGCCAGTTTTTAAGTACAAGTCAAGATTGCACTGAGTCTCATTTTTCCAATAAGTATTATTCTTCACAAGTTTTTTTCACAGAAGTGTTTTCAAAGTAGGCATATATTCTGCACTGCTGAAAAGTTGTCGGATCACTCCAAATTGAGGATTCTTTGTAGCAAACATGCTACGAAGTTTCAAGCAACTTCATTTATCAGTTTCAGCGAAGATTTTTTGAGATTTTGAGAAGTTTACAGACAAATGGCAGGCACATACAAAGTCATGATAAAAGCTCACATAGCCTATGGCCAGGTGAGCTAATTAAGGCCATATGTTAAAAAAGTAAGAATACCTATGAATGTTACCACTGCAAACATGCTAACCCTCACGATATAAACAGCGGCCTCGACCACATCCCCCACCTCGTTTCTCCCGGTTTAAAACAAAGTCTTCTGAAATTGACCTTAGTGGCATATAAATATTTATTGTCAATATTATTTATCTCTTTTTGAATTTGTTCAGCTGATAGACGCTTAATCACGGCAACAAAACACTTGAACAAGAATACAGGATCAACAATATTTTTTTCAAAATACGTTTTTTTCGCTTTTTTCAACATTCAAACACTTTATATTTTCATACCTTGGTCATACAACACTAGATCGTTTTCTTAGTAAAAACCCAATAAGATTATTCTCAGAAGTGTAGAGTATAGTTCCCTGATCTTTAATCGAGTTTCATAAAGATATACCACTTTATTTCAAGTAAATGTCACCTGTACAAGTGAGAAATCGGCACCTTTTTTCATTATGGAAATGCCGACAGTAATAGTACTGTACAAAACGGCAATAAAATGACAATCCGGACCCGAAAAATTCCGGGGAAAATCGCAAAGTAGAATCCACTTAGTGTGTTCGCTACCACGACCAAGCCCCAAAATGAAGGGCCGCTTAATTGGGGCGGTTCACTGCCAAACATTAAGATTTGCTATCTTTCTTTCAGCATCGATCATTTAATATGAATATAGTGGCACTCCCCGTTTTACACACTCAGTGACGTACGAAGTTATCTACCAAGACTGCGTAGATTATTAATTTTTCAGTTGGGTTGAGTTTATTCTTTATATCCTGCAGAGCAATTTATCGCAAGAAAAGCTTTGCCACAAATACATTTTATCCTAACATGTGGCTGCTGTCAAAGATTTCGGTATTGTGCGTGAGAGTAACGTATTGCGGCGCAAATCACCCTTCAAGCCAAACATTCACTATTAGACCAAAATGAAATTTTCAGGAAAACAGAGAGACTGGAATAGAAAGCCTCACATAAATGTTTTACACCGATATACATGTAGTTATATTATAAGCACGAAGCCTTCTGGTATGGTACCATTCTGATTATGGACAACGAGCAGCCTTCAAGGCAAGCGACAATTCAACACCGCGGCTCACACAAAAAAGAAAAGTTGCAAAGAAAATTGCTTTAATGATTGCTGCTGCTTAAAAAGCAAATTATATACATTATGAGCTTGCAAATACCAAATTAAAAGTTCAAATCTAGAAAATCACTTATGAGGTCACTCTGGGCAGTTACGATAGTTTTCATTATTTGCAATTCGTTAACAAAAAAGGTAGCAATCAAACGCATCTGACAAGTATCATGTCGATGATACCAAATGTGAAAGTCTAGCAATTTATCAAGATTTCTCCAAGATTCCAAGATTTGAAGCATTTCTCAGAAAATCAAACAACGATCACTCACGGTTCGTTTTTAATATTAAAAAAAAAAAAAAAAAAAAAAAAAAACAATAACGTCAGGATTTTCCAACTACATGTACAGCTCAAGTGGATACGTGAATTTCAACCGCGGCCGCGTGTGTCAAAAGGGATTAATTTTCCACCGCGGTCCACCGTGATCTAAAGACATTCACCGCAACTGAATAAATGATGGATTAAAAATATTCCTGCCGCGGTGGACAGTAAAATCGTCCGCCGGCAGGAAAAATCTCCACCGCGATGTTGATTGAAAATGAATTACACTTTAACCATTGATGGATTATCACGTTATCTAAGTACATGTACAGTCTAACTTAGTTTATTCAAACTTCGATTTTTCAAATGCCTACGGTTATTCGAAGTTCCCGTCATTCATTATAATTTTTATTTATTAAAAAAAAATCGAATACCACAGATTATTCGAACCTGAATTCTAGACCCAAATATGTTTTAATGATACTAAACCACCCACCCCAATAAAACAATTAAAGTGGTTTTTTTCCCCACAATATGAAGTTTTAAAAAATTACCAGTGTGCACGTTTTTTTTCGGCGTGTATGTTTTCATCACCTCATTAACCAAGTGTAACTGATTGTAATTTCACACAGAGTGGCATGTACTAGCCCTTCCAAGCTCTCGTTTTAAAACTTTTTTCCAAAGCTTGCCGACAAAGACGATTAGACGGTTGAACGCACACTACCATTTTCAATAAACCACCCCCGCAACTTGTCCATCATAATCTGAAACTAGCACGTGCACACCGATACTGCGGTATTCAACAAAGTGACGTGTATTAGCCTTTCAAGCTTTTGTTCAAAGCTTGCCGACAAGGACGAGTAGACGGTTGCACGGACAATAGAGATACTTTCAATTAACCACCCCACAGACTTGTCTGTGTATTATATATGAGTACACACGTACTATCTTACCCCTATGTACTATATAAAAGACATCTCGTTTTTTTTTTTTTTTTTTTTTTTTTTTGGTGTTTTTTTTTTTTAGAATGTCACATGTAATTAAACACTAGCTATTTGGAAATTCAATTAAAAGCGACATTAAAAACTGATGCTCCGTGTCGTGGTAAGCGCGGCGCTCTAAAAAACCATCCCAGTAATTACCGTGCGCACTGCAAAGATAAATAATTCTGTCATTTCACCTATAGCTGGTTTTGTCTCGATAAATGTGATAGATTCTTGACTGAACGTAAAACCCCATTCAATCAACCAATCATCTCTGCTTGTCGAGGCCTCAGTGGCCGAATTTTCCAAAGTGATCCTCTACCTTTCGCCGCCAAGGTTCGAATCGACGGGCAGTTTGTCAGTTTATATTTCTACTTCTACTTCTACCAGTCTGCGGCCGCCATCAATCGCTGATGATACTGCCACTTTGACTAAGGTAAAAACAAAGTGCTGGCTAAGATTTTCCTTAAATGAAATCTGACAAATTTACTATACACATCCAGCTATTGGGGGAAAATGTTCAATTTAAGAAGAAATCGTTGTGAAACTTGCGTCTTGTCACTGTTTGCCAGCAGTGATACCTTGTTCACGTGTGTGTGTGTCGAGGATCTTTAAGTGTAAGGGTAACGTTTGGAAAACACAAATTATTATAATACACTTATTTAATCCTTAAAACTGATGACCGCGGTGGACGATCCAGTGGACTAGTCCTTACAATATTTTACCACCGGCAAAATCGTGCACCACAAATTGCGGAAATTTTGCGGTCACGGATTAAAAAACACCGCGGCGGTGGAAATTCACGTATCCACTTGAGCTGTACTGTACAGTGTAAAACCACTAAGTATTCTCGCACTTTGGTGTATATGCCGGAATGAAGTCTATGTACAGGTGCACGATTAAAACCGCCTGAAAAGTCTTTTTTCAGGGCCGATTTTCATATGAAAAGACTGAAAACGAGCATGAAATAAACAACGATATTCAGCTCTTTGACTACACCTACGTCTGATGAACTTAAAACTAACACTGCTTCATTCAAAGTAGTTCGCCCTGTACGCTATCACCACGTGGAACATGGTTTTAATTGCGATTTTAAATTAGTAACTTTATTTTAAGTTTTAACGCTATCAACAGAGAATCCATTTTATTTCTCGTGACGGCGGTTCGCCCATAGTGGTGGAAACTACAGAACGGTCAAAGCAAGCTAACGATCGGATTTACACAGAGGCGATTGGTTGAAATCAACTTTTTTTTAAAGATGCACATTTTATGAATAAATAAAGATTAAATATATAAATATGAAAAAAAATAATGTGGAAATTTTTTATCAAATGTTCATGACAGCAGAGTAAAACGAAATATTTAACCAATCAAATAACGGCTTATAAACGTGTCCGGTACTCGCTGTATGTTTAATGATCAGAGTTTATGAATGAATACCTCATTCATAAATCGGTTACGGTGTATTTTCAGAATTCATACGCTAGTAATGGGAGAACTACTATTATGTAGACATTGCCAAATAGTTTTAAACAATGATGCATATTCATTTTCATATTCCATACAGCATAATGTATACATCGATTATTTGCACACTTATACCAATGTTCTCATAAATGACGCTCAATACCCGCACTACATTATTATAGTTTGCGCAAGGTTTGTCAATTAGCGGTTGTTCAGCCTGTCCGGATTTTACAAACGGCTCCCCTGACAGTACTCCCAGAGATTACTCTCTGTTCGTAAAAAATTGCTCAAATGACGTATTTGACAGACGCAGGTCATATTATACATAGATGTACGGCTGACATTATATTTATAGTATTGAAATGAGTACTGCATTATTGTACATTTTAAGTTTAACAATTATACATAATGTGCCACAATTTTTCAGTTGTAAAATTCCAAAAAGTTTAACTCTGGGTTTACGACTAGGAATAATAAGTATACTGCTACAGCGAATATATAAATATAATGTCAGATGTTCTAGATAATTAATAAAAATGCAACAGTAAAAAATTAGGTCACCTTTGAAGGTAATTACAAGTATATGTCAAAATTGAAAACCACATGTCACCTTGAAATAAGGTATGGTAGCCATGGCAATGCCACAAACAAATCTTAACTGCATCTGACCAAGTTTCATTGAAATCAGGTAGTTTCAGAGAAGTAGAAAATAGGTGTGGACATACATACATAAACTTTGCTATACCATAAGCTCACATGACAAATGGTCAGGTGAGCTAAAAGTTCAATTGTAAAATTTAAAAAGTGTTAAACTCGGTGTTACAACTAGGAATAATATGTGTACAGCTATAGTGAATATCAAATATTAATTGTTCTTGCATATTAGAACATTTTTCTCCTATAGAAATATGTCATTGCCTTTGAAATGGGGTTGTTATCTCAAACTGTTTTAAGTTTCACCCTCAAACTACTTCAAGTTTCAAATTTTCTAAAGCAACTTTTCAAATTTTCAAAAATGAAAATTTATAAATGCTGAAGACCAATAACAAGATGTCCTGTGTATGTTGTTAACACCTTAGTAGATCAGAGTTTAATTTACCAGTAATGTCATCTACAAAAGGTCCTTTGTAATAAGATGTTTTACCATGTTAACAGTACTTATACTTTCCAAATATAGATAGTAATAGACAAGCATTCAGTTTCCATACAACACTACTGACATGTAATGATAATATTGTTTTAGTTTACATGGGTTACTTAAAGGGTTCAGGTTTTACATTTTCTACTGTAGTAGGAACTTAAACAAAAGTGTAATGCAACATTTCATAAGATTGTTATGAAATGTAGGAAATTAAAAATGATATCACAACACATTTCAGTTGAGACAACCTATGTATTATGTAATTGTCATGCTAGCTCCTTTTTATTCAGCGACAAACCTTGGATTCATTATTCATCCCAGATCCAAAGCCTATATGGCCTGTATTCTCAACCAATATGTCCAAGATCTGACCAGCTTTACCAATAATTTGTATACTTGTTTCTTCTCCTCGCTTCACTACACCTGAGGTACCTTAAAAACACAAAAATAAATGAATATCTGACTAAAAAATGTCACTTATTACTTGCCTTAGAGTCATTGTTGGTTTCCAGAACCAGCAGTTATATGCCCCTGAATTTCCACCAGGATGTCTAGTGTCTGTCCAGCCTTCCCTGTCAAGGCAACTGTCGTTGTTTCTCCTCTCTTTATAACTCCTATAGGAACCTTATAACAATAAGATGTGTCAGAGGTAAACCTTGTCTTAACATCTAAATAATCAACCATATTCCATATCCCTTTAAATGACCATTATTTTTTTTATTTTTATGTTATAGGCATTATTTCAGTACATGATAATATGTAATAGCCAGTTTTGTTAAACATAAGTTATAGATACAGGACAATTTTTGAGGGTTTTTTTGCAGTTCATTATTTACATCAAATTTTTAAGACTTGTACCCTCAACAGTGTAGATCTTTCTAATTTCCATTAAAAGAAACATTTAGTTTAGTTCTTTAAAATCGTACTCAAAATTGATATTGTGAATTATAATCTTTTGTGAATGCAGAAAATAATTTTAAATTTAGTAAATGATAGCATAATAGCATTGCCACCAAAATTCTGTAGGCGCCGAAGACCACATCTTCGTGACGTCATAGATGAAAAAGATGTCAAATCAGACATTTCGACCGTACGCACAAAACGACGACGTCACTATAGTATGGAACTACCTTAATATCTAACATAATAATGATGTGATTTGTTTTGACAGTACTGTATATGGTTTCTGTATTTATGTCAGAAGAAATCTTTTTTGTGTAATACTGTAAATGATTCCTGAGAAATTCAAATATCAAAGAATCGAAAAGTAGTACAATGAAAAGCTGTATGAGTACACTGTCATATGTATGTCAATATTAGGCCAAAATTAAAATATTTTTTGTTTCCCCTTTCCCGATCGACCAACTAGAATCCCCACAACCAAATATAATTTTTCAATTTTCTAAAGCAAATTCATTTTTTATCGTTTTTAAATTTCCCTAAATAGTTAAGGATATGTTCTGTTTTTTCATATTGTAAAATATACAAATACTCAAAACTTTTATACGACTATGATTAACACTTTGGCGTGGCTTCCAAGCGGGAACGGGAGATGTTGGACAAGTTAATCTTGTGTGCAAACATAAAAATGGTAAACTGTGTCGGTTCTCAAAACAAAACAAAATATTGTCAGTACCAATAAACTGCAGCCATCTTTGAATATGCAACACGGCACTATCTACTAATCATTTCAGTTTAGTTTCAATCAAATCCCTTCGGTAGTTTAGGAGGAGTTGCAGATACAAGTTCTCTGAACAGTCAGACAGATTGACGGAGGTACAGCAAACAGATGGACAACAAAAACATGGAATTATATGTCTCCTAAAACATTCCACTTGTATACCAACTTTCACACTTTTAGCTTTAAAACTTGATTTTTAATCAACATTTTTATCTCAACCAATCAGAATGCAGAATCTGGTCACATGACCAATCAATGGCAACCATCTTTGAATATGCAACACAGCACTATCATTTCTGCATAGTTTCAATCAAATCCCTTCAGTAGTTTAGGAAAGTTGCGGATACAAGTTCTCTGAACAGTCAGACAGATTGACAGACGGACTACAAACCATGGAATTAATATGTCGCTAAAACATTCCACCTGTATACCAACTTTAAAACTTTCAGCTTTAAAACTTGATTTTTAATCAACGTTTTATCTTGACCAATCAGAATGCAGAATCTGGTCACATGACCAATCAACGGCAACCATCTTTGAATATGCAACACAGCACTATCATTTCTGCATAGTTTCAATCAAATCCTTCAGTAGTTTAGGAGAAGTTGCGGATACAAGTTCTCTGAATAGTCAGACAGATTGACAGATGTCTCCTAAAACATTCCACCTGTATACCAACTTTCAAACTTTCAGCATTTTATCTCGACCAATCAGAATGCAGAATCTGGTCACATGACCCAATCAATGGCAACCATCTTTGAATATGCAACACAATTCTGCATAGTTTCAATCAAATCCCTTCAGTAGTTTAGAAGGAGTTGCGGATACAAGTTCTTGAACAGACAGATAGACAAATACTATAGTCCCCTCTGGTTGTAACAGCAGGGTCCAATACCAATCAGTATTCGTTTGCATCTGTGTCCTTGACCTTTGAACTTGTGACCTTCATTATATCAAAATGAACCATATAACCCTTTGCAATTGAAATAGTACATGCAATATTTAAATGAACTGATACCCAACATGACAATCTTAGGAAAACATGCCACAAAAATCTTTACTGTATATATGTAAACAGACAACAGGGAAAGATAGGATGGATGGGCAGAGAACATGGAGAAGAATGACAATAATTCTGTCAGGTGAGCTTAATAATAAAAGCCTACCTTGTCAATCATGACATATCCTCTGTTTTTAGTCCAGGTGCTGATAAATTAGTTGGTGTGGTTAAGGTATTTTTAATTCATGACGATACAAAGCAAACCTTGATACTAAACAAAAAAGAAATACAAGATCACAATTTGAATTGAAATAATTTTATAAAAAAGTGTAGAAAACTAGTTCAAAACAGGCATTTTGGTAAAATATCTTTTTGATTTCAAATTAAATATTAAACCCAATATACCATTTTTCATAAAATTTTTGCTGCATCAAGTGATATAATTTCAGAAGTTTGGTGAAAAAACAAAAAAGTTGTTGTTAAAGTAATCATTACCAATTCCAAATGCCACATTGGAAATTGTGTAGAGGGTGGAAGTTTTACATTATTGAGTATTACCTGACCCATTATGCAGATTAGATTGGGTTCATGACCTGTATTTATATACATGACAACATGTCGACCAACATTTCCCCAACATGTTTAGAAACATAATTGTTTTATGTGGATACATATAAAAATTCCTTTTTTATTTATACAGTGCAATGTAATCTGAACTTTAGCACGGAGTTTTGCTATAAATAGCACAGTATTTAATGTGTTACATATTTATACCCTTATATATCTATTGTACCTGAGAAAGAGCTAATTTGCATATGAAATGCAAAATGGCCTGTTTTCCTATTGCATATGACCTATTACCTGTCCTATTGGTGTTTAAAACATTGTCTACCTTCCACCACAAAACATGATAAACAAGAGCAAAATTTTAATGATAGTTTTTTAAACAACTTTTTCCCTTTTGTTTTCAATATTTTGAACATATATGGTCTAGTGTGGCAAAAAATTTGAAAACATAGCACTGTCGTGCTGTAGTACAGCGTAGTTGGGAAAAATTGTGTTGCGCAAGACAGAATATAACGAAAATTGGGGGGGGGGGGGTCGATCTATGCATATAAGTCGACGGATGGGTTTTTTTTTTTGGAAAAAGAAACAAATTTTTATGTACCAAACCATGTATTGCTGAATTAAATGGTAGAAAAAATTAATTTCATAAATATATGAAAAAGACAATCGGTAATTAAAATTTAAAAAAGTTGTATCGATCGTTTTGTCATTTCGGATAGAGAGAAAGTAGAGTTTTGCAGATCTACCGTCGCTATCGAGGGGGTACATTCTAGCGGTTGTATGCATAACTGGATCATTTAGTTGTTTTTACCAGTTCCGAATTTTTACTACCGAATAATCTAAAATTTCAATCCCGTTCAATTAAAGGAATCGCAAAATAACTTTCTCAATTTGCTGTTTCTTCAACCGCTTCCTAAATGTACGACAGATTGTTGGTGACCTAGTTTAACGATGTAAACAAATCGTGGTCACGGAAATGCTTTTTCAAGAAAACATCCTACCACGTGTTTTTGAGGACAGGTGTCGATATTTGGAATCAGTAAAACATTTGTACTATTACACCACATAAATTTATTTCCTCTGCTTGTGGACGACGTCTGCAGCAGCGCTTATATGAAACCCTGTTCGGAACTGGTAAAACGACTGTATTTAAAATTTGTACACAACACTGTACGAATTATCCCCTTTCACGAAAGTAAAATCTAATCGATAAACAGTTTTAAAATATGACACAAATTGCCTCAACATCAAAATACGTTATCATAACCTTCAAAATAAATTTAAATTTCCGTAGATTTCACGAAGAATTAATTAACAACCTGCCGTTGCTGTTCATTTCATAAAAAGTTATGATTTTACATCGTAGGACGCAAACTTCTCGAACTACTTTTTATTGTAAACATGAGATCAGTTCGCCAAATTGCAGAAATTATTAGATGCATCCAGTCGCAATATTTACTAGATTCCGAAATGTATTCCAAAAATTTATTCCAAATGTGCATATATAACCAAAATGCATTACCCGACTCAGAATACATATCTCACGATAAAACAGATATACTTCTTTCACGCTCATTTACCAGGCGCACTATTTCCAGGTGTACTCATATCTTATAATTTCATAGCAAAGAAGCTCGATATCTTGGAAGAAAGTGACAGCAATGTACACGCGTTCACTATCGTGAACGCTGTACAAAAATAATGATATATGGTATTAATTTATGACTTATATAAGAAAAAAGATACATTACCAAAATACCAGTTTTGAACTTGTTTTCTGCACTATAATACCATACATTTATATATTTTACATGAGTCAAGAAAGTCTGTTTGAAACTACATTATTACACTAAATACTTGTTACTCAGAAAAACTTCAGTAAGCTGATTTAAAATTTACATTAGAACTTCAATATCTCAAATACCATGGATAAATCAAGTCATTATTTTGTCCTCTGAATATCTCAAATACTATGGATAAATCAAAGTTATTTTTGTCCTCAATATCTCAAATACCATGGATAAATCAGTCATTAATTTGTCGTCAATATCTCAAATACCATGGATAAATCAAAGTCATCATTTTGTCATCAATATCTCAAATACCATGGGTAAATCAAAGTCATTATTTTGTCCTCAATATCTCAAATACCATGGATAAATCAAAGTCATTATTTTGCCCTCAATATCTCAAATACCATGGATAAATCAAAGTCATTATTTTGTCCTCAATATCTTAAATACAACAGATAAATCAAAATCATTATCTTGTCCTCAATATGTCAAATACCATGGATAAATCACAAATACCACTGATAAATCAAAGTCATTATTTTGTCTTCAATATCTCAATTACCATGGATAAATCAAAGTCATTATTTTGTCCTCAATATCTCCAATACCCTGGATAAATCAAAGTCATCATTTTGTCGTCAATGTCTCAAATACCATAGATAAATCAAAGTCATTATTTTGTCCTCAATATCTCAAATACCATGGATAAATCACAAATACCACTGATAAATCAAAGTCATTATTTTGTCGTCAATATCTCAATTACCATGGATAAATCAAAGTCATTATTTTGTCCTCAATATCTCAAATACCACAGATAAATCAAAGTCATTATTTTGTCCTCTGAATATCTCAAATACCATGGATAAATCAAAGTCATTATTTTGTCCTCTGAATATCTCAAATACTATGGATAAATCAAAGTCATTATTTTGTCGTCAATATATCAAATACCACTGATAAATCAGTCATTATTTTGCCATCAATATCTCAAATACCACTGATAAATCAGTCATTATTTTGTCCTCAATATCTCAAATACCATGGATAAATCAAAGTCATTATTTTGTCCTCAATATCTCAAATACCATGGATAAATCAGTCATTATTTTGTCGTCAATATATCAAATACCACAGATCAATCAGTCATTATTTGTCCTCAATATCTCAAATACCATGGATAAATCAAAGTCATTATTTTGTCCTCAATATCTCAAATACCATGGATAAATCAAAGTCATTATTTTGTCCTCAATATCTCAAATACCACAGATAAATCAGTCATTATTTTGTCCTCAATATCTTAAATACAACAGATAAATCAGTCATTATTTTGTCCTCAATTTATCAAATACCACTGATAAATCAAAGTCATTATTTGTCGTCAATATATCAAATGCCACAGATAAATCAAAGTCATTTTTGTCCTCAAGTAGTACAAGCAGAGTACTATGCTGCTGGCATTTTAGTGCTAAGTCATTTTATATTTTATTAGTTTGTCATATGTGTCATGTTTACATATACACTATGTAATAATTATATTTATATATATATATATATATATATATATATATATATATATGTGTGTGTGTGTGTGTGGTGTGTGTGTGTGTGTGTGTTTATCTGATTTGCCTTACATAAACACTATATAATAATTTTATATATGTTTATCTGATTTGTTTACATAAACACTTTATAATAATTACATATATGTTTATCTGATTTGTTTTACTAAACACTTTATAATAATTACATATATGTTGCCATTATCTGTTTGTGTATAAATGTATGCCTTTATCGTAGCCATTATCTGTTTGTGTATTTATGTATGCCTTTGTCATTGCCATTATCAGTTTGTGTATAATGTATGCCTTTG
Source organism: Anadara kagoshimensis (assembly GCA_021292105.1). Lineage (NCBI taxonomy): Eukaryota > Metazoa > Mollusca > Bivalvia > Arcoida > Arcidae > Anadara > Anadara kagoshimensis. The sequence goes on from CM037872.1 coordinate 14,808,800, forward strand.
TCGTTGCCATTATCTGTGTGTGTATTTATGTATGCCTTTGTCGTTGCCATTATCTGTTTGTGTATAAATGTATGCCTTTGTCATTGCCATTATCTGTTTGTGTATTTATGTATGCCTTTGTCATTGCCATTATCTGTTTGTGTATTAATGTATGCCTTTGTCGTTGCCATTATCTGTTTGTGTATTTATGTATGCCTTTGTCGTAGCCATTATCTGTGTGTGTATTTATGTATGCCTTTGTCATTGCCATTATCTGTTTGTGTATTTATGTATGCCTTTGTTGTAGCCATTATCTGTTTGTGTATTAATGTATGCCTTTGTCATTACCATTATCTGTTAGTGTATTTATGTATGCCTTTGTCATTGCCATTATCTGTTTGTGTATTTATGTATGTCTTTGTTGTTGCCATTATCTGTTTGTGTATTTATGTATGCCTTTGTCATTGCCATTATCTGTTTGTGTATTTATGTATGCCTTTGTCGTTGCCATTATCTGTTTGTGTATTTATGTATGCCTTTGTCGTAGCCATTATCTGTGTGTGTATTTATGTATGCCTTTGTCATTGCCATTATCTGTTTGTGTATTTATGTATGCCTTTGTCGTAGCCATTATCTGTGTGTGTATTTATGTATGCCTTTGTCGTTGCCATTATCTGTTTGTGTATTTATGTATGCCTTTGTCGTAGCCATTATCTGTGTGGTGATTTATGTATGCCTTTGTCATTGCCATTATCTGTTTGTGTATTTATGTATGCCTTTGTTGTAGCCATTATCTGTTTGTGTATTAATGTATGCCTTTGTCATTACCATTATCTGTTAGTGTATTTATGTATGCCTTTGTCATTGCCATTATCTGTTTGTGTATTTATGTATGTCTTTGTTGTTGCCATTATCTGTTTGTGTATTTATGTATGCCTTTGTCATTGCCATTATCTGTTTGTGTATTTATGTATGCCTTTGTCATTGCCATTATCTATTAGTGTATTAATGTATGCCTTTGTCGTTGCCATTGTCTGTTTGTGTATTAATGTATGCCTTTATCGTTGCCATTATCTGTTTGTGTATTAATGTATGCCTTTGTCATTGCCATTATCTGTTTGTGTAGTAATGTATGCCTTTGTCATTACCATTATCTGTTTGTGTATAAATGTATGCCTTTGTCATTGCCATTATCTGTTTGTGTATTTATGTATGTCTTTGTTGTTGCCATTATCTGTTTGTGTATTTATGTATGTCTTTGTCATTGCCATTATCTGTTTGTGTATTAATGTATGCCTTTGTCGTTGCCATTATCTGTTTGTGTATTAATGTATGCCTTTGTCATTACCATTATCTGTTTGTGTATTAATGTATACCTTTATCGTTGCCATTATCTGTTTGTGTATTTATGTATGCCTTTGTCATTACCATTATCTGTTTGTGTATTAATGTATGCCTTTATCGTTGCCATTATCTGTTTGTGTATTAATGTATGCCTTTATCATTACCATTATCTGTTTGTGTATTAATGTATGTCTTTGTCATTGCCATTATCTGTTTGTGTATTAATGTATGCCTTTATCGTTGCCATTATCTGTTTGTGTATAAATGTATGCCTTTGTCATTGTCATTATCTGTTTGTGTATAAATGTATGTCTTTGTCATTGCCATTATCTGTTTGTGTATTAATGTATGTCTTTGTCATTGTCATTATCTGTTTGTGTATTTATGTATGTCTTTGTCATTACCATTATCTGTTTGTGTATTATTGTATGCCTTTATCGTTGCCATTATCTGTTTGTGTATAAATGTATGCCTTTGTCATTGTCATTATCTGTTTGTGTATAAATGTATGTCTTTGTCATTGCCATTATCTGTTTGTGTATTAATGTATGCCTTTGTCGTTGCCATTATCTGTTTGTGTAGTAATGTATGCCTTTATCGTTGCCATTATCTGTTTGTGTATAAATGTATGCCTTTGTCGTTGCCATTATCTGTTTGTGTAGTAATGTATGCCTTTGTCATTGCCATTATCTGTTTGTGTATTAATGTATGCCTTTGTCATTGCCATTATCTGTTTGTGTAGTAATGTATGCTTTATCGTTGCCATTATCTGTTTGTGTATAAATGTATGCCTTGTCGTTGCCATTATCTGTTTTGTGTAGTAATGTATGCCTTTGTCATTGCCATTATCTTTTGTGTAGTAATGTATGCCTTTGTCGTTGCCATTATCTGTGTTGTGTATTAATGTATGCCTTTATCGTTGCCATTATCTGTTTGTGTATAAATGTATGCCTATGTCGTTGCCATTATCTGTTTGTGTAGTAATGTATGCCTTTGTCATTGCCATTATCTGTTTGTGTATTAATGTATGCCTTTGTCATACCATTATCTGTGTGTGTATAAATGTATGTCTTTGTCGTTGCCATTATCTGTTTGTGTATTTATGTATGCCTTTGTCATTGCCATATCTGTTTGTGTAGTAATGTATGCCTTTGTCATTGCATTATCTGTTTGTGTATTAATGTATGCCTTTATCATTGCCATTACTGTTTGTGTATTTAGTATGCCTTTGTCATTACCATTATCTGTTTGTATTAATGTATGCCTTTGTCATTACCATTATCTGTTTGTTGTATTTATGTATGCCTTTGTCATTACCATTATCTGTGTGTGTATTAACGTATGCTGTATTACCATTATCTGTGTGTGTATAAATGTATGTCTTTGTCGTTGCCATTATCTGTTTGTGTATTTATGTATGCCTTTGTCATTGTCATTATCTCTTTGTGTATTAATGTATTCCTTTGTCATTACCATTATCTGTGTGTTGTATAAATGTATGTCTTTGTCGTTGCCATTATCTGTTTGTGTATTATGTATGCCTTTGTCATTGCCATTATCTGTTGTGGTATTAATGTATGCTTTGTCGTTGCCATTATCTGTTTGTGTATTTATGTATGCCTTTGTCATTGCCATTATCTGTTTGTGTATTAATGTATGCCTTTGTCGTTGCCCATTATCTGTTTGTGTATTTATGTATGCCTTTGTCATTGCCAGTATCTGTTTGTGTATTAATGTATGCCTTTGTCGTTGCCATTATCTGTTTGTGTATTTATGTATGCCTTGTCATTGCCATTATCTGTTGTGTATTAATGTATGCTTTGTCGTTGCCATTATCTGTTTGTGTATTTATGTATGCCTTTGTCATTGCCAATTATCTGTTTGTGTATTAATGTATGCCTTTGTCGTTGCCATTATCTGTTTGTGTATTAATGTATGCCTTTGTCGTTGCCATTATCTGTTTGTGTATTTATGTATGCCTTTGTCATTACCATTATCTGTTATGTGTATTAATGTATTCCTTTGTCATTACCATTATCGGTTTGTGTATTAATGTATGCCTTTGTCATTGCCATTATCTGTGTGTGTATTAATGTATTCCTTTGTCATTACCATTATCTGTGTGTATTAATGTATGCCTTTGTCATTGCCATTATCTGTTTGTGTATTAATGTATGCCTTTGTCATTGCCATTATCTGTTTGTTGTATTATGTATGCCTTGGTCAT